>CM040124.1:233720007-235139658 GCA_022559845.1 Amorphophallus konjac
GAGATTCTCCTTCTCCAAATTCTGATTCCTTCTATCATGATTCTACTCCACTGTCTCTGGACCCTCCGGATCCGCCTCTTTCCATCTATCAATTTCTTCTTCTAATTCCTCCTGATCCCGGGTCCGACCCAACTTCTTCCACATCCACTGCCTTGGGCATCTGCCCTTTCTCCCACTGCTTCCAAGGCTTTAGTCCTCACTCCTCCTTCTAATTATCCGCTTCTTCTGTAGACTGTTCCATGTGATCAGGGTCTCTGCGCCTTAGCAAGGGAGTTCTAGCCTTCGCCTCTCTTCCTTTTCTCCTTATTCGTCTGAGTCTGGTCTGAACACCACTCCTTGTTAAGCCACTTTCAAATCCTTTGCTTCCATTCCTTTTCTTCGCCAAAAGAGGACTATCCCATGTTGATCAACCTCGCCCCTGGCAGCTGCTTCCACAAAGGTCACAAGGTAACATATTGGCGTAAGTGCGCATTTTATGATATCATTACCTTATTACCTCACACATGATTTTCAAAATAAAGTGCTTCTTAACAAGATCAAAAGTGGTGTTTTAAACCTTTATCTTGATTAAATCATTCTCAAAAAAAAACTCTTTAGGCTTGCTTCTGCAGCACCTTTGGTTAACAAAAATCCCGCGCTGGGAATTCAACGTTCTCTCCCCGCTTGTTAAGAGCAACCCATAGTTGGACATCGCACACACTTCACGGCGTCCTTAGCCGGCTCCTTTAGTTAAACATCGTTGCTACTTTGGCCATGCCATGAGTATATCTAAAAGTCTTTTCTCTTCTTTACTCGGCCGAATGCAGGTGCAAGAGGTTGACGGATGAGATGACCAACCCCATGTACTCCCCAATGTTGGGTTCGATGCAGTATTCAGAGGGGGGGGTGAATGAATATAACCCTTTAAATACTTTCACCCAATTTAAAACTAGAATACTAACAAGACTTTCACTCAATATAAAATTTCGCCCAAACTAGAACTATGATGCTAACTAGACAGATTTACCAAATCTGAAAGCTAATCAACTATTCAGTTCTACCAGTTAGCAAACACATGGAGCGCCCCTATGCATTCATCTAGCGGAAGCACAAATGAACAAATCAAACCACAATGCACAAGGGGTTTTTAGGTGGTTCGGTCCTCCAGACCTACATCCACCCCACACTCAAACCGAGTGTGGCTTCCACTAGCTCACGCTAGAAACAGCAGACTCAGTCTACAACAAACGCTGCCAAACAGCTTGACCAGGGGAACAACCTCCCCTCTTCCTCCCAACCGGAGGGAACCACTAGTGACAACAGTCACTAGCAAACCAGAGACACACGGTCTCTCTTCCTCCAGACCTGGAGGGAACCCCTGGACTTGAATCCACAAGCCCAGAACCGGAGACAAGTCTCCCTTCCTCCAACCCGGAGGGGAACCTAGAGACCCAAGTCTCTCTTCCTCTGAACCCCAGAGGGAAGCACAACCGGAGATAAATCTCCCTTCCTCCAACCCGGAGGGAACCCACAAGTAGCCCACCTGCTGCTTGCAACCGGAGATATCAATTTCCCTTCTCCTAAACTAACAGGAGGAACCCCGACCTCTCTACAGAGTATCGGAAACACAGCAAACCAGAAAACAAAGGAAAAACAATAAACGAAATTGACTTCAGCAAAACAGAAAGCTGAAAGATGAAGTGCACAATGTCGCTCTCAACGGAGCTGACTGGCCTGGATTTGATCCACGGTCCAGTAGACGGATCTTCAGGTAAGATCTTCCTTCTTCTCCACGAGCTCTCTCGCTCACTCTCTATCTTTCTTTCTCTTTCTTCTTCTCTCCTCTCACTCTCTGCTTCTTCTTCTCTTCACACTCTGCTATCTCGATCTCTTACTCACTCTCTCTTTCTTTCTCTTTCTCACTCTCTTTCTCTTCTTCTTTTCTTTTTTCTCTCCTCTCACTCTCTGCTTCTTCTTCTCTTCACACTCTGCTATCTCGATCTCTTACTCACTCTCTCTTTCTTTCTCTTTCTCACTCTCTTTCTCTTCTTCTTTTCTTTTTCTTCTTCTCTGGATCGTGGCTCTCTGTATGAGCTTTTCTTCTTGCCAACTTGATCGCCTTCATCTGTGGACGAAGGTCTCATATATATAGCAGCAGCAGCAGCCACGACGTGTGACCTCCACATTTCCAGCCCTAATTATTCGGACCACGTGGCAGTCTCTCAGCAGGCTTCATTCCAGCCTCGGATCACGTGCCCTCCTCAAGCTTCACGATCAAGGCACCTGTAAAACAGAGTATCGGATAAGTCATCAGTTTAAAGAGCAACTCTGTATAGACTTATCAGAAGAACAGCGTTTTAGAAGAAACCTGGACGAGGTTAGAACGAAACAACACGAGCTAACAAACGGCAACAACACGGAGACAACACGAAGACAGAATAAGAAAACGACACGAAGTGAAATGACAGAAACCGTCACGAGTTGAAAACAACACGAAGACGAACACAGAAGTTGACACGGAGTGACGACAACACGAAGATAAAACACAAGGAAAACAACACGAAGTCAAAGAAACAACAGTAACCGACACGAAGTACATGAGAGGAAAAACGACACGAAATCATGAAAACAGAAAAGTAATTTGACACGAAGTCAAAATGACAAGAAGTAAAATGACACGACGTCGTGAACAGAAATCAACACGAAATGTGATTTCAACATAAGAAAGACACGGACTGATAACGACACGAAGTCGAAACAGTATTTGACACGGGGTAACACTACACGAGATAAGACGACACGAAGATGAAATACAAAGAGACGACACGAAGTGAAGTTGACACGAAGTGAAAACAACACTAAGTGAAAAACAACACTAAGTGAAACAGTAATCGACACGCGGTGAAAACAACACGATGACTGTGAGAACAACACGAGGTGAAACGACACGAGGTGTAGAAAACCAAGAATCGACACGAAGTGTGGTCAAGGCGAGAAAGACACTAAGTCAAAAACGAAAGACCAACACTAAGACAGAAAATATAAAAATAACACGGAGACGTAGACACTAAAACAACACGAAGATGAAGACAAGGGAAACGACACGAAGTCTAACCTCATACAAGCTTTCCTATCACGCATGGAAATCAACACGAAGTGTTGTAAGCTCATACAACACGAGATTTTTTCGTGTTAGTGAGGGGAAACAACACGAAAACTCAAGCACAGAAACAACACGAAGATGATGTACAATCTGATGTGCAGACTTTGAAGAACAGTCCAAAGTATAGACTTCACGCTGTACAGACTTGGAAGACCAGTGTTGAAAGTGTAGACTTGTAGTTAATCATGAAAGAAGGCCAGTGTACAGACATGATGTCCTCACAGCAGACGATATAAACACTTAGCCTATGCAGACCAATGTACAGACTTTGGTGAAGCAAAAGGCTCTATAGACTTGAAGACCCAAAGCCATTGTATAGACTTTGTCTATGACAAGGCATGAGCTAACGTTGTATATACTTAGCCAATGCAAACCAGTCCTATGTGTAGACTTGAAGATTGAAGGCGATGTATAGATCATGCACATACCAGGAGTCTAACACACACAATGTATCAGTCATACACGTGCATTCTCCAGATGATATACAAATCACAATCATGAAGCTCTCATCAAAGCACAATGTCAGCAGATAAGCTGACTGAGCATATGAAGACCTGAATGAACATTTCAGCAGGATGACTCACAGTGATTAACATCAAACACCAATCATCAAAACCAGATAAATCATTAAAACCACAGCAATGAATGCTTTATGCATCAGTTTAACATGTAACAAGACTGAACATCAAATATGTTAATCTAAACTGAGCAGCAAGATGACTGAACATTTGATTAACTCACATCAACAACCAATCATCAAAACCATCATTAAAACCATCATCAAAACCAAAACCACATGCATGGGCACAACAATCTCCCCCTTTTTGATGATGGCAACACTTTCAATACATTGAGTCATTCTGATGATGTGAGGCATTCTGAGGAATTCTGAAGACTCAAATTATTCCCCCCCTTTGACTTCATCAAAAAGAAAAATAATTTGAGAAATTATAGCATGTATAAAAGTTCAGTCAATATCTCCCCCTAAATAAAAGCTCCCCCTTTGAGAAGGAATATGAACAGATAACAAAGGTAGAAAAAGGTAGGAGGATCACTTGATAACAGCTGAATCATAGGTTCAGAAAGGAAGCATGATTAGAAACAACTGTTAAAGTATAAGAATCATCAACATACAATTTTCAAAAATTCAGGTTTAACAGTGATAAATCTAGAGTAAAACACCTGACCCCTGAAAAAGAGTTTTAGATTCCATTTATAGCAATGAATCTAGGGCACATGGTATTAATAGATAAGTCTGAAATAATACCCTTTTGTATTTAAACAAGGAAATTCAAGATAGGCAACTTGAATATGTATTGATAAAAACAATTTTCACTCATTGACATTTGATTTTTCGAAGGGTTACAGCAGTTTGATTTTCATTTGTCAATTTCTGAAGCTGAACTAAGTGAATAGACCTATGGGATTTATGCTGTTGACATTAGGTGTACACCTTGATAAGAGGCAGGTACCCTCAGTTACTAGGCATAAACTACATGATCTACTTCAGATCAAAACCCACAAGGAATAGTCTTCACTTTTGACATTAAGGGTACACCTTGATTAGAGGCCAGTACCCTCAGTTACTTGGTGAGGACTCCCCCTATAGATTTGACCCTATGAACAGAGATAGTCTAAAGCACTTCATGACATGTGAATTTTCCTACTTCTTTGGAGGAGTTCACAGTTTCTCAGTGCAATAAGCCATTGCTTCTGTCACTATGTTCAGTTCTTAACATTAATGATCTTGTTAACTGCTGCCCTTAATTCTTTTAGAGTGATTGATTGAAAAAACATTACACACTCTTGTTCACCTGTTCTAGACATTTCCAGATTAACACATTTAGGCAAAAAAAAACTTTTTCTATTTTAGCCATGAGACAAAGATTAAGAGCCATAAAAGTTTTCTTTTATTCTCAATTTCTGAAGTGCAGACACTTAACTCTCCAAATTATAAAGGTTAAACCTTTAGTTCTTTTCAATTTGTAAGAGTGATTCTTATAAGTGATCAATTGCAATAATCATCATTCAATCTACTAAACCAGATGCAAAGCTGTTGTTTAGTGAAAATGATGGGGAAAGGATAGCAATTGGCAATATGGTCCAATGACATCTGATGTCAAAAGATATGAAACATTTGAATGAGAATATTGAGAAGTGAAAAGGATTCAATGAATTGAATAGAACTCTCAGCTCCCCCTGACATCATGATGCAAGAGATATGCTATGCAACATACTGTCCTACATGCAGACTAGACCCATGGTACTAGGCGGAGGACCTGGTCTCAAAGACCATCTCACACATGGTAGGAACCTCCGGGCAGATTTCCCTGCCTTTTAGTAACATACCATTTGATATACCAGGGTTAACAAGGACAATGCAACATAAAGCAGTCCTTCATGCATTGAACAACATTATTAACACATGCAATGACAGTCAGTCTATACACAATCAGTCCAAGTATGCATTCAATAACAAGCATGCAATGCATTGACACAAAGCATATGTAGTGCATCTACTGAATATGCTTAGCGAAGCATTCAATTTCAGTTCAACATATAGTAAGAGAAGAGCATCAAGTATATGCAGAAATGAATTCAATAGCTGAGTCTGGAAAGCATACTGATCAGCTAGACATGGAAAAAGAAAGATCAACCAAGCAAAACAACAATTTCAGATGATGAATTTAAAACAAAGTTCAGAACTAACCTGAAGAGTTGAATCATGGGGTTTCCATTTGAGTGCCTTGGTTTGTTAACCCCTGTTTATTCTTTGACCCAAGGCACACCTGCAACATTATGATCATTTTGATCCTGCAGGGACCCAAGCAGCTTTGGGTCCTGCATTTACCCTGACAGGTGTTCTGAACGGTTTCTTAGGAGAATTATCATCATATTCCATCAGAAAATAATCATCCATAGAATGTCCAACTTTTCCACAGTATCTACATGAAATGGCTGGTTTTTGGTTCTTATGATACATGTTGACAGCAGGGTGATGTTTATAAGCATGTTCATAAGATTTTCTGTTATATGCATGAACAGTTTGATGCTTGTTCTTAACCATCCAATATTCAGCAGATTTATGGCCTGGCTTCCCACAGTTATAGCATGAAATTTTCACAAAAGGTTTTGCAGGGAATTTGACAAAATGGGGTTTAACATAGTTCTTTTGAACATACCAACAGTCCTTGACTGTATGCCCATTTTTCCCACAGTGGGAGCATGCAAAAGAATTTCTTCTATGAAAACCATTTTTACCCCAAGTAGATCTAAACCAGCACTCAGCAGCCTTGTGCCCAGGCTTATTATAGTTGAAGCACACAATGTGCTGACTAGAATTGCGTTTAGATCCATATGGATCATAAAAGTGCATGGAAGACCTGGCATGTAGTTTATTATCTTCTTTCATGATAAAACATTCATTCATGAGATGACCATGTTTCCCACAATAATAACATGACTCCTTTTTAATGTGAGTGTGTGAGAGATCATGTGAATTGTGTGCAGTTTTCTTTACAGCAACAGGAGTCCTTTTTTCCTTTTTCTGTGAATTTTCACCCTTTTTCTGTTTTGGAGTTTGTTCCACAGTTTTGGGTTTCACAATGGATTTTTGTGCAGTGAATTGAAAGACAGAAGGAGCAGAGGTTGTGTTCTGATTGGAAGCTTTAACAAAAATAGTGGATGTTTTATTCCAGTTACTCCTTTTATTTGTCGGACTATAGCCCAGTCCCTTTCTCTCAAAGTTATCACTCTTTCCAAGAAGCTTATTCAGATTGTCCTTTCCTTTGACAAATTTTGATAGAGAATTTTTCAAATCTTTAATCTCAGAATTCAAATCAGCAATTTTAGCCTCATATTTGGACAAATCTGTTTCACAGGAAATGACTTGTTGATGCAAGGCATCATTCAGACACTTGAGTTTTTCAACTTCCTGTTTTAATTCTATTTCCTTGTCAGTTTTAGATAAGGACTTGTAAAGATCATCAACTTCTTGTTGAAGGGATGTGATAGTAAGCTCATATCCAGCTATTTTCTGTTCACTGCAACTGACATTTCCATTTAACATTAAGTTGATGGTTTTTAGACTCTCAATTTCTTGTTCAGCATTCATCAACCTATCAGAATTATCCACACTCACACACTTGCCTTTTTCCATTGTCATTAGCCTATTTGTCAGCTGGGTGTTTAGATGTTTCAACTCATTGATTTCCTCTTTCAGTTTACTATTCTGCTCTAGGAGATCAGCATCAAGCACCCATTCATCTGAGAGAGACTGACATTCATGAAACATTTCCTGTTGTTTTTCAGATTGAAATTTGTCAAGATTTTTCTGAATCTCTGAATTTGTTACTCTATCAGCCTCTAGTTTTTCAGAAATCAATCTATTTTCTTTTTCAAGATTTATTGATTTGAGTTTAAATTCCTTGAGCTGATTATTGAGTATTTCATTTGCAGATTTCATTTTTTCCAATTCAGAGTTGACACATTCTAATTCTCTCACCAATTTTTCATTTTGAACAATATCATTGTTGTGAGCCTGATCAACTAAGCTAAGCCTTTCCTTTAGTTCAGTAATTTCACACACAAACTCTTGACGCTCCTTTTTGTGTAGAGCAACTTGTTTCATAAGAGATTGTTTTTCAGATTTGAAATGATCTAAGTCTGAACTAACAGAATCACACTCTGTTATTTGTCTTCTGAATATTTCATTTTCAGTTTTCAGAGTTTCAAGTTTTTCACCTCCTAGATTTTCCAGCTTCTTTTGTAGACTTTTATATTTCTTCCCTAGTTTCTTACGGGATCTTAACAGATTTGCATAGGCATCTTCCTAATCATCTAATGAAAAATTCTCGAAAGGGTTTACCTCCTCATCATCACGTTCTTCGGATTCATCTTGATCACTACCATGGTTGCTCTCGTCAGCCATCAGACTGTTGTAGACATTTCCCTTCTGAGCAAGCTTCAGCTCATCCATAATGTCCTTGG
The DNA here is from genome assembly GCA_022559845.1 of Amorphophallus konjac. Taxonomy (NCBI): domain Eukaryota; kingdom Viridiplantae; phylum Streptophyta; class Magnoliopsida; order Alismatales; family Araceae; genus Amorphophallus; species Amorphophallus konjac. The sequence goes on from CM040124.1 coordinate 233,728,139, forward strand.
CGGACCTGCAATCATGAATACAAGACCATAAGGCTCTATCAATAGCAGCTCTCATCAGGTTAAAGGCCTTCTGATTTTCTTCATATTTTGACTTGTGACTTTTAGTCCATTTGGACTTTTCCTTTGGCAATCTGTGGGGACCTTGTGAAATTAACTTCCACAGATCCGGATTAATCATTTTCACATAATTGTGAAGACTGCTAATCCATGAGTTAAAATCGGAGCCATTGAAAACCGGTTGAGAACCCATTGAATAAATCCGCAAACAGATTAATGCAGCAAAGGGTAGAAACAGATAATGCACGAAGAGACAACAGGATCCTCTGCAGATCGTTGGATCTGATCAATCAGAGAACCGCTCTGATACCAATTGTTGGGTTCGATGCAGTATTCAGAGGGGGGGTGAATGAATATAACCCTTTAAATACTTTCACCCAATTTAAAACTAGAATACTAACAAGACTTTCACTCAATATAAAATTTCGCCCAAACTAGAACTATGATGCTAACTAGACAGATTTACCAAATCTGAAAGCTAATCAACAATTCAGTTCTACCAGTTAGCAAACACATGGAGCGCCCCTATGCCTTCATCTAGCGGAAGCACAAATGAACAAATCAAACCACAATGCACAAGGGATTTTTAGGTGGTTCGGTCCTCCAGACCTACATCCACCCCACACTCAAACCGAGTGTGGCTTCCACTAGCTCACGCTAGAAACAGCAGACTCAGTTTGCAACAAATGCTGCCAAACAGCTTGACCAGGGGAACAACCTCCCCTCTTCCTCCCAACCGGAGGGAACCACTAGTGACAACAGTCACTAGCAAACCAGAGACACACGGTCTCTCTTCCTCCAGACCTGGAGGGAACCCCTGGACTTGAATCCACAAGCCCAGAACCGGAGACAAGTCTCCCTTCCTCCAACCCGGAGGGGAACCTAGAGACCCAAGTCTCTCTTCCTCTGAACCCCAGAGGGAAGCACAACCGGAGATAAATCTCCCTTCCTCCAACCCGGAGGGAACCCACAAGCAGCCCACCTGCTGCTTGCAACCGGAGATATCAATCTCCCTTCTCCTAAACTAACAGGAGGAACTCCGACCTCTCTACAGAGTATCGGAAACACAGCAAACCAGAAAATAAAGGAAAAACAATAAACGAAATTGACTTCAGCAAAACAGAAAGCTGAAAGATGAAGTGCACAATGTGGCTCTCAACGGAGCTGACTGGCCTGGATTTGATCCACGGTCCAGTAGACGGATCTTCAGGTAAGATCTTCCTTCTTCTCCACGAGCTCTCTCGCTCACTCTCTATCTTTCTTTCTCTTTCTTCTTCTCTCCTCTCACTCTCTGCTTCTTCTTCTCTTCACACTCTGCTATCTCGATCTCTTACTCACTCTCTCTTTCTTTCTCTTTCTCACTCTCTTTCTCTTCTTCTTTTCTTTTTTCTCTCCTCTCACTCTCTGCTTCTTCTTCTCTTCACACTCTGCTATCTCGATCTCTTACTCACTCTCTCTTTCTTTCTCTTTCTCACTCTCTTTCTCTTCTTCTTTTCTTTTTCTTCTTCTCTGGATCGTGGCTCTCTGTATGAGCTTTTCTTCTTGCCAACTTGATCGCCTTCATCTGTGGACGAAGGTCTCATATATATAGCAGCAGCAGCAGCCACGACGTGTGACCTCCACATTTCCAGCCCTAATTATTCGGACCACGTGGCAGTCTCTCAGCAGGCTTCATTCCAGCCTCGGATCACGTGCCCTCCTTAAGCTTCACGATCAAGGCACCAGTAAAACAGAGTATCGGATAAGTCATCAGTTTAAAGAGCAACTCTGTATAGACTTATCAGAAGAACAGCGTTTTAGAAGAAACCTGGACGAGGTTAGAATGAAACAACACGAGCTAACAAACGGCAACAACACGGAGACAACACGAAGACAGAATAAGAAAACGACACGAAGTGAAATGACAGAAACCGTCACGAGTTGAAAACAACACGAAGACGAACACAGAAGTTGACACGGAGTAACGACAACACGAAGATAAAACACAAGGAAAACAACACGAAGTCAAAGAAACAACAGTAACCGACACGAAGTACATGAGAGGAAAAATGACACGAAATCATGAAAATAGAAAAGTAATTTGACACGAAGTCAAAATGACAAGAAGTAAAACGACACGACGTCGTGAACAGAAATCAACACGAAATGTGATTTCAACATAAGAAAGACACGGACTGATAACGACACGAAGTCGAAACAGTATTTGACACGGGGTAACACTACACGAGATAAGACGACACGAAGACGAAATACAAAGAGACGACACGAAGTGAAGTTGACACGAAGTGAAAACAACACTAAGTGAAAAACAACACTAAGTGAAACAGTAATCGACACGCGGTGAAAACAACACGACGACTGTGAGAACAACACGAGGTGAAACGACACGAGGTGTAGAAAACCAAGAATCGACACGAAGTGTGGTCAAGGCGAGAAAGACACTAAGTCAAAAACGAAAGACCAACACTAAGACAGAGAACATAAAAATAACACGGAGACGTAGACACTAAAACAACACGAAGATGAAGACAAGGGAAACGACACGAAGTCTAACCTCATACAAGCTTTCCTATCACGCATGGAAATCAACACGAAGTGTTGTAAGCTCATACAACACGAGATTTTTTCGTGTTAGTGAGGGGAAACAACACGAAAACTCAAGCACAGAAACAGCACGAAGATGATGTACAATTTGATGTGCAGACTTTGAAGAACAGTCCAAAGTATAGACTTCACGCTGTACAGACTTGGAAGACCAGTGTTGAAAGTGTAGACTTGTAGTTAATCATGAAAGAAGGCCAGTGTACAGACATGCTGTCCTCACAGCAGACGATGTAAACACTTAGCCTATGCAGACCAATGTACAGACTTTGGCGAAGCAAAAGGCTGTATAGACTTGAAGACCCAAAGCCATTGTATAGACTTTGTCTATGACAAGGCATGAGCTAACGTTGTATATACTTAGCCAATGCAAACCAGTCCTATGTGTAGACTTGAAGATTGAAGGCGATGTATAGATCATGCACATACCAGGAGTCTAACACACACAATATATCAGTCATACACGTGCATTCTCCAGATGATATACAAATCACAATCATGAAGCTCTCATCAAAGCACAATGTCAGCAGATAAGCTGACTGAGCATATGAAGGCCTGAATGAACATTTCAACAGGATGACTCACAGTGATTAACATCAAACACCAATCATCAAAACTAGATAAATCATTAAAACCACAGCAATGAATGCTTTATGCATCAGTTTAACATGTAACAAGACTGAACATCAAATATGTTAATCTAAACTGAGCAGCAAGATGACTGAACATTTGATTAACTCACATCAACAACAAATCATCAAAACCATCATTAAAACCATCATCAAAACCAAAACCACATGCATGGGCACAACACTCAGGACTGGATCTCGTTGGAGGGGAGGGAGGTCCCGAGCCAGAGGGAATCGTGAGTGATGCCCTCATCATACTCCTTGATTTGCTCGAAAGCCGCCTGGCATTCTGAGTCCCATGTGAACGGGGCATCTTTCGTCATCAACTTGCTGAAAGGCGCGCATCGACCGGAGAGGTTAGAGATAAACCTCTGAATGTAGATCAGCCTCCCTTGGAAGGACCTGAGTTTGGTGATGTTGCTCGGTGGTGGGAGCTCTCGGATCTCTTTGATCTTGTTGGGATCCACCTCGATTCCTCGGTACCTGATGATGAAGCCGAGAAATTTGCCACTAGATACGCCAAAGGCGCATTTCATGGGGTTCATCTTGAGCCCGTATTGCCGGAGACGCTCGAAGAGTTGGTGAAGGTCGCGCAAATGGTCTTCTCGCCTTTGGTCTTGACGACGAGTTCGTCGACATAACATTCGACGATGTTATGCAGCATCTCGTCAAATATTTTGGTCATGGCCCTTTGGTAAGTAGCGCCGACGTTCTTCAAACTGAAGGGCATACGTTTGTAGTTGAAAATCCCCTTAGGGGATCTGAAGGCCGTATGGTTCTTGTCTTTACGGGACATCTGAATTTTATTATAACTGGACGACCCGTCCATGAAAGATAAGGCTTCATGGTCGGTGGTCATATCTACCATTTTTTTGGTGATTGGAACTGGGAAGTCGTCCTTCGGACAGGCTTTGTTGAGGTCCCAGAAGTCGACACAGATGCAGACTTGACCATTCTTTTTCTTGACTGGGACTATATTGGCGAGCCAGATCGGGTAGATGCACAGCTCGATGAAGTCGACCTCCGTAATTTTATGAACTTTGGCCGAAACCTGGAGCTCCAGCTCATGGCGCATGTGCCGCTGAGGTTGCTTGACCGGAGCGATTGAGGGAGAAATAGCTAGATCGTGCTCCGCTACGAAGGGATCTAGCCCTGGCATCTCCTTGTATGTCCAGGCAAAGCAGTCCTTGTATTCCAGCAGGAGCTGCTTGTAATCCTGCTTCTCTGCCTCGGTGAGGAGAGCGCTGATGAATGTAGGCTGTGGGCCATCACCTTCGCCCAGATAATATCAACGAGCTCATCCACGGTCGCCTGGCCGCCGTCCTCCACCTTGGGAGGAGCGGGTTGGAAGTCGATGAAATCCTCATCATCAGTGTCGACTTCGGGTAGCTCTTGGTTCTCGAAGCCACCGGTTGACGCCGATGGGACTGGAGGGCCGTTGTTGCTGGGACCTTCTAGGGATCGATTTGGGCCGTCGACTTTTGGCCAGCCGTCGTCAACTGGAGTTGCTGAGGTTTCTCCGAGGTTACCCGGCTAAGCTGGCAATCTTTCGCAGCTAAGATCAGCGAGATTCCCCGCCTCAGGAGGGTTTATTGTATTGGGTCCCTCGACTGGCTGAGAGACTGAAGAAGCTTCTCCCGCCCCTTTGTCTTGGCAGGGAGGCGAAGAAGGCTCCATGATAGCTTGAGTCGGGGTTCTAGCTTTGGCGGAGATCGGGATCAGAATTTCCTCTCCCTCATCCCCGGAGCTGTCGAATTTGGTTTTGACTCTTGTTTGGTCGTTGGCTGGTAGTACCAAGCCTACGATGTTAATTGCGTAATGAACGCAGAAGTCCGGGTCTTGATCGTAACCAAGCCCCCTGGTATCCTTATGCAAGGACGGGGGTTGCCCCCGGCCCTAGGAAGGGTCCCACAGTCGACTGAAGTATCTTTGTTGGGCAGGAGTTTGCCACATGGGAATGTGTTACTTCAAACACATTTCTTGAATATGCGGCGATAGGTCGCCCCATACCTGAACTACTTCAGGGGTATCATCGGTTTGCCTAGACCAGCCAAAGTCATCATCTGGCGGGGCTTGAGGGACCATGTCTCCTTTATAGAAGACAATGGGTTTGTCCCTGTAAGCCTTTCTCTTGTTCTAGAGTTGTCGCTTGAAGGTGACAATGAATGTCGTTAGCGACTCGACGCTGCGCTCCTCGAATGCACATGGGAGCGGGATGCAGTCTGGTGGCAAGCATATACTCTTGCCAATAGCTCAGCTAATAACATTAGCCTTGAAGTCAATCTGGCGTCTTTTAGGGTGATCTGAGGTTGACTTGGAGCGGAGGCGTAGCTGGTGAAGCTTGGCCTTCTCCTCGTCGACAGAAAAGAGATCATCATCGTCTTCTTCTGAGAGCCGACCGTTGCTTTTGCTCTTAATTACAGGGTAGGGACTAATCCCCTTGAAGTAGAGCACTACGTCGGCCAGGTTGCATTCTGCTGGTGTGAACGGTGACAGGTCTGCAAAGACCTTGTGCTGCTCCCCATCCTTGGCATACTTGATACATTGGTGGAGAGTCTGTGGGATGACCCAGTTTTCATGGAGCCAGGGTCTACCCAGTAGCATTTTATAAGACGTGCTGGAGTCGATGATGTAGAATGTCACCTTAGAGGTGAAATCATCGAGCACCAGATCGACGTCCACCCGGCCGAGGACGTCCTCGGTGTTCTGGTTGAAGCCGGATATCTTAACCGCTTGAACCTTCTGGAGGTATGAGGTCAGATATAGAGACTTGAAGGTATTGAGCGGCATGATGTTGACTGAGCCACCGACGTCTACCAGGATCTGGTTCACATCATGCCCGTTGATCTTCCCCTTCATGTAGAGAGGACGATTGTGGCACGGAGGGGAAAGCATCATGTCTTTCTCTGTGAAGGTGATAGTGGCTGCGAAGACTCCATAGGCAGCCGCCTTCATTTCTGTGGCATGCGCTTCATAGACTTCCGACTCTTGGAGTATCTTGATAAGGGTTTCCCTTAGGTCCTTACTCCAAGCGATGGCTTCCAAAATCGAAATGTTGGCAGGGAAGCGCTTCATCTGGTGGAGGACCTTTCGGTCAGCTCGAGCTCGAGCATCCTCCAAAGAGGGTAGTATGTCAGGTTGAATCTTCTGCGAGCTGCCGTGCTATTCCCCGTCGGGGAGTTGCACTGCTTTGCCCTTACCACCGAGATCAGATTGACCTCGAGCGCCAGCGGGCACTTGGAACAGGGATGCCAACCACGGCACTTCTGGGGTTAATTGGCGGACTGGCTCATCCGTGTCGGATGGTCCCGCTTGCTCTGCCGCAGAAGCCGGTACTGGTGTAAGGGATGGGAGGTCGGTAGTAGCCTTTTCAATGCCGGAAGGGTCGATGACACCGGGTTCACCCCGAATTTCTACTTCCATAATGGGAGTCAGTTTCTCTCCTCGAAAGAGGATGATTCACTCTGGGTCGAAGGTGGATGGGTGAGGAGGTAGCTCAGGGGTTCTCCTATGACCTCTACAGTGTCCTCGGCCACAACCTCGGCCACGACCGATGTGTTCTGGAGCTGGATGTAGCCCAAGAGGGGCGGTAGTCCTTTGTCTTGTCTGGGAGGCCACTGGTTCGCCCCGCCGAGAAGCGTTGATATTGTCGAGAGGTGGGATAGCCACCATGTTGCAAGTGCAGCGTCGAAGCTTTTCTTCCAGCTGCTCTGTGGTGATATCCTTGTCTTTATAGCACAAGGAGAGCTCGTCCGGGATCACGAGTCTTTCACTGTCCTTGAGCTTTTGGATCATATCTTGGACCCAATTTTTGAGGCGGGCTCGTTTCTACATTTCTTCCCACGGCATATAGCTGTCGAGTGGGAGAGCCCCGGTAGGATGAGGAGGAACGCATTTGTCCAAGTCATCAATGAGCCACTGAAGCCTTTGTAGAGGCATTGGCTTGGCCAAAAATTGCAGGGCGGCTGCTTGTTCAACTTGTTTCTTGAGCCACCTTCTGAGGTTCTTCCTCCTATTTCTCTCTTATGTCTTGGCGATGGCCGTCTCCAAGGGAGTAGGAGGGAGAGGTGCTGGAGCCAGATTTGACGAATCCTGATGAGGATATCTCCGAGCTGATGCCTTTGCAGGGCAAGGTCGATGACTCTTTCTCGCCCAAATTTCAATCCAGACGCCTTCCGCTTGTTGTATCTAGAAGGTGGCGTTGATAGCCTGCTCGATCACCTCGAGCGGCAATTCCTGGTACGCCAAAATGCTAGGGCTGGCGTCCGAAGACGTGTGCGCGGTTTGGTGCCTTACCCGCGGTGGCGACGGGAGCCTACGAATAGTTGGTAGGCTGGTGTTGGCGTCCAAAGAAGTGTGCGCGGTTTGATGCCTTAACAGCGGTGGCGATAACTCTTGAGAAACTGGTAGGCTGGTGCCGGCGTCCAAAGACATGTGCGCGGTTTGATTCCTTAACCGCGGTGGCGACGGGAGCCAACAAGGAGATGGTAGGCTGGTGCTGGCGTCCGAAGACGTGTGCGTGATTTGATGCCTTAACCGCGGTGGCGGTAACTCTTGAGAAACTGCTAGGCTAGTGCCAGCGTCCGAAGACGTGTGCGTGGTTTGATGCCTTAACCGTGGTGGCGATAAAGATGTCTTCTGCTCAGCCGGTATGTTAAGACCGGTGTTGGAGGACATATGCGCGGTTTGATGCCTTACCCGCGATGGCGGCGGCTTCTGTTGAGAAGCGGGCAGAGAGGTGCACTGGTCGTCCTACTCCTTAACCTTGCCTTTACAACCATGCTGAGAGCTGGGCCTAGCGACAGCTGACAGTGTTGCAAGACATTGTCATTCTGCATAATCATCATGACTCTGCGGAATGGCGGAGCGTTGTGGCGGCGGTCCCGCCACTTGTATCGAAGCCACTGAAGACTCCGAAGATGTCTTCTTTGTACTTCGGATTGTGTCAATGGGTAGGTGGAGAGGACCCGATGGCCCCTCCAATAAGGAGGTGTGACGAGGCTGAGGCGAGGCCTCACCCTGTTTTTGCTTTCCCTTCCTATCCGCGGCCGTCGGCGGCGGAGGTAGGACGGGGAGAGGATGAGGGAGAGCTGAAGAGCCCATGATTGGCTCGCCCACCAAAACGTCCTCTCGGCCCATCAATAAATCTGACAATAAGTGGATAACGTCCCATAAGATTGAGATCCTTTTTGGATCTAGGGCTACGGCCGCCTCTTTTTTGGCTTCCACCCCTGCATTCCGTGGGTGGATGACCTATACTCCCCTTTTGGCATAGTCCAAAATGAGGGGAGATGCTGCCAAAATTCATCCGCGAGCTTTACTTTGTCGTGTAGTGCGACGCTTTCACTGAGATTATGAATCTAACCCCAACTGTGTGGCAGAGATCTGAGCTACACCATCTCATGATCCTCTGCTCACCACCATCAGAGGGGAATATAACCATCATAGTCACGTGGTCTCCTTAGAATTTCTATGGATGAGCCTACCCTCACTCTCTATCCCACTCAAATACAACCATGGACAAACTCATGAAACCCCTATTGAACACAAAGGACCCCTTTGAATTCATAAACCCCTCATAATACTTGAAAACTCAGAAACACCCATTTATCGGCGCCACACAACTCCCGGCGCAGCCTCCTCTCGGCGCCAATTTCGCGCCAGGTGATGGGCGCGCCGGGGAGATTGTCACGCCGACCCCCTTCATTCCCAGCCGCATCGGTTCGCTTTCGTGTCGAAACCCCGGTCGCGCCGGTTCACTCTAATATCAGCCATCACTCGAACATCTAACTTCTCAGCAACTTTACTGAGCCTGGAACCAATCTGGACTTGGTACCCTAGCCTCCATGGACCATCATACCAGTCCCCATCATATCATGAGGGTTTCATGGTTCTCCATCCATGTCTAAACGGAGCTATATTAACGGGGTCTTACCCCGATATTCTACGCCATTAACCGTCGGGTTTTTCTTCCAACCCTGCCGACCCTGGGAGTCTTGCCATTGCAAGCCCTCTAGTGGTCTCTAAAGGGGAACATCAACAAACACCGTGGTAACGGAAACTATCCCATCACACTCAAATCCTTCAGGATCTCAGGCTACGCCCGGCTCTCCTTTCGGCTTCCACCCCGGCATTCCGTGGGTAGATGACCTATATTCCCCCTTTGGCATAGTCCAAAACAAGGGGATATGCTGCCGGATTTGCGCCATAACACTGTTATCATGTCCCGCATAGCATGGTTTTCTATGCATGTTTCGCATCCCGTTGGCGGAGATAGCGTAATAGTCTTATCTTGTTTTGCCCCCGAGGCATCCTTTCTTGGCAACTAATCAAGGGTTCTCCTTCTTTGGAAGGACGTAATTAACGTCATAGCCTTTATGATATGACAGACTTCGGGTCCTGACATGAATATCACAATCGACTGAGCGAGTCAGATCAAGCGCACAATAAACTGTCACGCCAGTGACTGGCACGCCTAATTAATAGACCAAAGAAATCAATAACAAAATATCCTAATAAAATCCCATCCCCACAGGCAGCCTGTGCCCATTTTCATGAGGAGAGTCTGGCCGCTCCGACGCATCCCTGGCGATGCTCAGGGTCTCTTCGACAGCTTGCCGAAGCCTGACGAGCGACATGGAGTTTCCTTCCGCGTCGATTTGCTCCCATCGGATTTGTTCCTAGATGAGGTGCTGAACTTCCTCGCAGGACTCGATCGGGTGGCAGATCCTTACGTGGAAGGGGCAGTATTGGGGGTGACTACGATCCCAATGGGTGTAGTCGGCAGGCGAGTCGCGGGGCATGATTTGCCCCCTCTCGATGAGGATATCAAAGAGTCGCCGGGTTCTCTCCCTGGGGAAGGAGAGAGGTCTCCGATCGTGCCAGGGCCTCCACCCTGGGTACCAGATCGAACGTTCCCTCCAATTGGTGCCGAGCTCCTCTGACTCGTTATCTGAAAGAGAGAATGCGGCCATCATGTGGATGACATTGGCTGAGGGGTGTGGCACTCCGCCCTGACCAAGCTACCTCCACCCTTGGTCCAGTGGCACTCCGCCCTGACCAAGCTACCTCCACCCTTGGTCCAGTGGCACTCCGCCCTAACCGAGCTACCTCCATCCTCAGTCCAGTGGCACTCCACCCTGACCGAGCTACCTCCACCCTTGGTCCAGTGGCACTCTGCCCTGACCGAGCTACCTCCATCCTTGGTCCAGTGGCACTCCCCCCTGACCGAGCTACCCCCACCCTTGGTCCAGTGGCACTCCACCCTGACCGAGCTACCTCCACCCTTGGTCTAGTGGCACTCCGCCCTGACCGAGCTACCTCAAACTTGGTCTAGTGGCACTCCGCCCTGATCGAGCTGCACTTACCTCGGTCTAGTGGCGTTCCGTCTTGATCGAGCTACACTTACCTCGGTCTAGTGGCATTCTGCCCTGGCCAGACTCACATAATACCTACGACTTGGCCATTACGGGCCTTACGCCCGAACCGGCGTAAATCCATCCTTTGCGTCAGCATGGTCTCTTTGCTGACGAATAAATCATGCTTCTGGCGCAAGACTTCGTGTCCCAGCCGCCCTTTATACATCATTGTCATTGCGGGCCCTACGCCTGAATTGGCACAAATCTATCCTTTGCGTTAGCATTACCTTATTGCTAACGAATAAACCCCTTTGTTCGGTGCAAGACTTCGTGTCCCAGTCGCCCTTTATACATCATTGCCATTGCGGGCCCTATGCCCGAATCGGCACAAATCTATCCTTTGTGTTAGCATTACCTTCTTGCTAACGAATAAACCCCTTGTTCGGCGCAAGACTCCGTGTCCTAGCCGACCTTTATACATCATTGCCATTGCGGGCCCTACGCCCGAATCGGCACAAATCTATCCTTTGCGTCAGCATTACCTTCTTGCTAACGAATAAACCCTTCTTTTGGCGCAAGACTTCGTGTCCTAGCCAACCTTTATACATCTTTACAATTACGGGCCTTACACCCGAATCGGCATAAATGTATCCTTTGCGTTAGCATTACCTTCATGCTAACGAATAAACCACGCTTCTGGCGCTAGACTTCGTGTCCCAGCCGACCTTTATACATCATTGCCATTGCGGGCCCTACGCCCGAATTGGCTCAAATCTATCCTTTGCGTTAGCATTACCATCTTACTAATGAATAAACCCCTTGATCGGCGCAAGACTCCGTGTCCTGGCCGACCTTTATACATCATTGCCATTGCGGACCCTACGCCCGAATCGGCTCAAATCTATCATTTGCGTTAGCATTACCTTCTTGCTAACGAATAAACCCCTTTGCTTGGCGCAAGACTCCGTGTCCTAGCCGACCTTTATACATCATTGCCATTGCGGGCCCTACGCCCGAATCGGCACAAATCTACCCTTGGCGTTGGCATTATCTTCTTACTAACGAATAAACCCCATTTTCGGCGCGATACTTCATGTTCTAGCCGACCCTCTCAGCATCCTTCTACTACATGAGTTCAAAAGAAAAAGAAAGAAATAGAAATGGGGTTAAAAATAGAGATACCCCGCCGGCCTTGTTCCTAAACGGGAACGAGGGCAAAAATGGCTATAACCCGGCTGTGGCAAAAACCCGAAAGGGAGCTGCAGGCAAAATCGGGTACCCCGCCACGTGAAAACCTGAAAGGGCGCATGGGCAAAAGAAAGAGGGGGCTGGTCTCAGTGAAAACCCGAAAAGGGCGCTTAGGTCAATAAAGTGGTAATCCAAAAGTTTCTCTTCATCCTCCTCTCAATGAGATTCCCAAGGGATAACCATCAGAAGTCCCACTGGAGATCCCTTAACAAACCTGTGTCCGACCCTCGTCATCATCGGCGGGATCGGTCGACCTCCATCCTATAACTTGGACCTGTCGTCCCCTTGCTTCGACATGTAACCCATGTCGACGAACAAACCCGTGTTCGACCCTCGTCATCATCGACGAGACCGGTCGACTTCTATCCCTTAACTCGAACCTTTCGTCCTTGTCAATAATATATCCTTTGCTTCGACATGTAACCCATGTCGATGAACAAACCCAGGATTCGACCCTCGTCATCATCGGCGAGATAGGTTGACCTCTACCCTTAACTTGGACCTTTCGCCCCTGTGAATGAATATACCCTTTGCTTCAGCGTGTAACCCGCATCGATGAACAAACCCAGGTTCGACCCTCATCATCATCAGTGAGGTAGGTCGACCTCTGTCCCATGGCCTGGACCTTTCGTCCCGGTCAAGAACCATATAGCCTTTGCTTCGGCATTTAACCAATGTCGACGAACCAAACCAGGATCCGACCCTTGTCATCATGACAAGGCCGGTCGGCGTCCTAGCAAACAAGCTCTCCTGTGTTCTGGATCCTCCGGGGAATTAAAAAAAAGATAGAAAAGAAACAGAAAATGCGGTTAAAAATAGAGATACCCTACCGGCTTTGTTCCTAAATGGGGACAAGGGCAAAAATATCTATAACTCGGCTGTGGCGAAAACCCGAAAGAGCGTTGCAGGTAAAATCGGGTACCCCGCCACGTGAAAACCTGAAAGGGCGCATGGGCAAAAGCAAAAGGGGGCTGACTCCGGCGAAAACCCAAAAGGGCGCTTGAGTCGGTAATGTGGTTTTTAAAAAAATGATGAAATGAATGAATAGAACAAAAAAGCGATGATAAAAACTGATGATGAAATGAAAAGATGATGTAGTAACGGGGTTATCCTCGTTCGTCATTACATCCCAAACTACCTTTTCGACCCTTGTCACCATCGGCAAGATCGGTCGCTACCCTTTCCGGTCCTTGTCACCATCGGCAAGACTGTCTACCCTTTTTGACCCTTGTCACCATCGGCAAGATCGGTCGCTACCCTTTCCAGTCCTTGTCACCATCGGCAAGACCGTCTACCCTTTTTGACCCTTATCACCATCGGCAAGATCGGTCGCTACCCTTTCCGGTCATTGTCACCATCGGCAAGACCGTCTACCTTTTCGACCCTCGTCACCATCGGCAAGATCAGCCGCTACCCTTTACGGTCCTTGTCACCATTGGCAAGACCGTCTACCCTTTTCGGCCCTTGTCACCATCGACAAGACCGTCTACCTTTTCGACCCTTGTCACCATCAGCAAGATCGGTCGCTACCCTTTCCGGTCCTTATCACCATCGGCAGGACCGTCTACCTTTTTGACCCTTGTCACCATCGACAAGATCGGTCGCTACGCTTTCTGGTCCTTGTCACCGTCGGCAAGACCGTCTACCTTTTCGACCGTTGCCACCATCGGCAAGATCGGTCGCTACCATTTCTAGGTCCTTGTCACCATCGGCAAGACCGTCTACCCTTTTTGACCCTTGTCACTATCGGCAAGGTCGGTCGCTACCCTTTTCGGTCCTTGTCACCATTTGCAAGACCAACTATCTTTTCGACCCTTGTCAACATCGACAAGGTCGGCCAGCATTTCCCTAAATCGGGCCTCGGTGAAAACCCGAAAAGGGCGCTTGGGTCAGTAATGTGATTACTATAAAGTATATGCTATGCCTCTGAGTGGCACTCCCATCAGTTGTCCCACCATTAATAAAGCCAATCCCGGATGGACCTCTCATCAGCCAGTAGTCGTATTTTCGACATTTCTTGTCGACAAGACTTACATATGCACCAATCTGGCAACCTCCGGAACCCCGTCATGCGGTGGAGCGAGGCCCCCATCCTTTCTTTGAAAGGGTGGACGCTCTCCTGCGGCGCATATATGGGTATACTTCCAAGCAGGTCGCCAAAGTTGCCACAAGATATGATAGAATACAAGTGCAAAGGTGGACACCTAAAACAGTAAAGGAAACTTGTATTTCATTGCAAAAAGGAGGGGAATGAATACAAAAGGGGCCCTTCGGAGGGGACGAATTACAAAGGTAGATTAGCTAAGACCGCCTAAAAATATCTACAAAGTCAATGAGCCCAACATGTGGAGCCGCTCCCAGTTCACGGAGCTGCATTTCTTCCTCCTGAACGTGAGTCACCTCAGTCTCTAGGGATGCGACTCGGCCCTCCAGTAAAGAAGTTTCCTTGATGCCTTGGACTTCTGCAGCCTCCAACCGTGGTATCTCAGCTTCAATGGTAGCCAATTCAGCCCGAAGTTCTTCCCGTCGGCTACGTAGATTATGTGCCTAAGCAGCTGAAGTTTCAACATGGGCCTTGCTCTTCTGAAGATCAGAGGTCAGAGACGTCAGCTCCGCCTGACACTCAACTTTCTGCAGCTTAAGGGCCGCTAGCCGGTGGTTCATCACCCTCCCAAGAAAGTCCCGACGGTTTACAAATTTTAGCAGGAACAGCACCCGCTGGGTCTAGGTGTCCAAAGGATAGCCTAATGCCTGCAGCCCGATCGTCAGTCGCCCGGCCACTTCCTTCAACTAGGGGTAAGATAGTGTCGGCTGAGACTCCACAACCTGGCGCAACATCTCTAAATACTGCCAGACAAAGTCCTCCGATGAAGTAAAGCCCAGGGAGGCTACCGGAGCCACCTCAAAGGTCACCTCCCTGTCTATAGAAGCCCATAAGCTAATATCTGGTTCAGAATAAGAAGATGGAATGGCTATCAGAGCCGAAGTAGCAGGTACCACGGCAGCATGCTCTTGCTCCGTCGGGCTCCTTGAAGAACTCTCTTCTACAGGTGCTGGAAGAGGCAAAGGTTCCAACTCTATTTCTAGCACGGATGGAGCTGTAGGGTCAGGCACAATAGTCATTATGGCCGCCGGGACAAAGGCAGAACCCCTTGACGGGTCAGCTTCAGCTCTCAATTCGTTTGCCGGCACCAGGGCGAGACTCTCTCCCAGCGGGCTCGGCTCCATTGATGATACTTCGGAAGCTGCATGTATCCTTACTGGCACAGGGTGAAGTATGGTAACTGCCTCTGAAGAAGACATGGTGGCCAGTGGTAGCATATCCAAAGCCTCCGATGAAACCACGATAGCATCAGAAGGTGATACCAGAGGGTGATTGGCCACATCAGGCTCCTGGAACAAGATTCCAGTAAGCACCAAGATGGCAGAAAAGAATGAAAAGATACAGAGGGGCAGGCAGAACTTACTATGGCTGCAGCATCCATCTCTTCAAGTCCCTGTATGAAAGATTCTAACTCTGCAGACGAAGTAACAAAAGGAGGGGTTATCTCCACCTCCATGTCTAGCCCGGCGAATTCCTCCGGCAACATTCCCTAAAATGATGTCACCGGCAACCTCGGAAGACTAAAGATCAAAGGACCGCTCAACGGTATGACGGGTGTCGCTGCCCCTTTGATGGCTGCCGCAGGTGCTCATTCGTCACCTTCTAAAGAATAATAGTCAGTTTCTTCATCAGAAGGGGTGGCAGAGCTACTAGAGGAAATATCTATGCTAATCTCGGGTTGGCCCGCTTCCTCTGTCGCCTGGCGGGCCACCGAGCGGGTGATTACATGCTGCCATGGGATAGCACCTTTCTTTAGCGCAGTCTTATGTCCTTCAGGCTGTGAAGGAACATCCACGGCAGGCGTCTCAACCACTGTGCTAACCACTCCTGCCGCTACAACAAACATATACATAAGGCAGGGCAAAAAGATCAATAAGAAAGAAGAGTCAGAAGGATGGCAGTCACTTGGCTCACCCTCGGCCTCACTGGCAGGTGTGGGAGAAGGGAGTCTGACATCCTCCTCAGCAGCGAGGAGACTCTCCCCTATGGCTTCAACTGTTTTGGTCGCCCCTGTCGTGGCTATGACAGAGGACCCTATGTCTCCCATCTCCAGGACGACCTCCTCAGCACGTGTGGTGGTGCCAACTGCTCCTTGAGCTGAGGTCAAACAAAGAAGATGTCAAAGGAGTGAAGATGTCATGAAGAGAACACTCCTTTAGACCGCAAAGAAAAGTGATGTCACCTTCAGCTACTTGCTGAGTGGCCTCTTTCTGAGCGGCAAACTGCTCAAATGACGGCACATCAGGCAAAGGAGCCTGTTTGCGACCTTTTCTTTCTTTCGTCCTTTTCGTTCGTTTCTTTTCGTTCGCGTATCGATCAACCATTTGACTAACTGGTAATCAACTGACTGATTGATGACGCGGGCGTGCCAGTCACATGAGTGACGATTTTATTGTGCGCTCATTCTGACCTATATCGGGCGAATGTGAGGTTCGGTCGGGACCAGCAGTCCGCCATACCATGAAGGCTATGGCGTTAATTACATCCCCCACGAGGAGGGAACACCTTTGATTAATTGCCGAGATATCAGGCTGTCGAAGCCGGGATAAAGGGTGCAGAGCAGGCAAGTGATCATGCAGGATGATACGATTGACAACACACGATTTATTAGGGTGAACCCTGGTACGCGGCGGAGGACTTAGGCTAGAAGGCCACCTTCACGCGTAACAAAGCCTCCAATCAGGCGTAACCTGACCTTCTGGCAATGTTATTTGATATACCAAGGATGCACACATTCGGGCATGCGTTAATGCGATATGAATGCGTAGACTAAGGCATAACGGCAAGGATTCGAGGCGCCTCGATTCAAGCTTGAGCATGCCAATTTTATTTAGTTTATTTGGTTGAGGAACTTGCATCCTTCTGTAATTAGCATAGGAAGTCATCCCATAAGTGGGAGAAGGGTGAGGAACGATGTAATGACACGATTTGGAACGAAACCGGTGCAGTGCGTGCGAAGATAGGGACTAAACGCTTGAAACGGCGCCCTGAAACGTAGGTAAAAGGTTTAAAACGGCGCCAGAACCGTAGGTAAAGGGGGTAGCTCTGTTAAAACGGCGTGGGGAGCTGGGGCGCGCCGGGAAGGGCGCGCCGGAAAGGTCGCGCCGGGAAGGGCGCGTCGGAAAGAGCGCGCCGTTTTAAGGCGTGATCGCGCATGAACGCGCCGAATTAACCCGATTTCATGGAGACAAGAGCCTCGTCGGTCTATTCATGGATTTATTAAAAGGTTTTTGGTTGGTTTTGAGAATTTATTGTGTTGATTATTCATCGGATCGGTCCCAAGTCATCCAGAGGTCAAATCACGGGCTCGCGCGAGGTCCGGACTCGAGCGCGGCGATTGTTCCGAGCTTAAACTCGTTCGAGCCGAAATTTCGGCAGCATCTCCCCATCCCAAAGGATTGTCGGGGAGATGCAGGGAGTACTCACATGGCGGAGTAAACCCCTAAAAGCCGGGTGGCACAACGGCGGCCGGGAGACCCAAACGGATAGGAAGACCCCGAGGGCTAGCCTGCTAGGGGCACCGAGTCCGTGGGTAGTGAGTGAGTGAGGCGACTCGATGTGGGAGCGAAAACCCCGAGGGCTAGCCTACGAGGGGCACGCGACCCGAATCACCACACTACTCGAGTCGGGACGACCATATAGGGAAGGAATCCCCGAGGGCTAGCCTACGAGGGGAACACAACCCACGGTCACTGTTGAGTCCGTTAAGGACTGTAGATTCTGAACTGTAGGGCTTGGCCCCCATTATTGTACATCCAGTGGTCCACAGGGAGATTCATCATCGAGAGACGATCCCTCTGTCAACCGAATGATTGGTGAAAACAAGATTTGGGGAATGTCCCCCCTCCCCGGATGCTGGAGTGATGCTACATAGCATACTCCCATCAAAGTGTAAATGACATAACAGGAAGCGGTATGAGGCTTCGTTTGACGGCGCCAGACAGACAAACTAATTGCCTTGAAACATATTAAAACGATGGAGCCCCATGGGTCGAGCAGATCAATCACCAGCAAAACACATGGTCGGCGCATAACCCGGGGCACAGATATACATATACATGCATATGATATTCAGGAACAAACCAACATGGGGCTCACCGTCGAACAACTGGAAGCCGTCCGAGGATTCTTCTCGTCCCTCTGGTCTATGAAATAGAGCGTAAAGGGGACGATGAGGAATCTTATTCCCTAGGCGGAGGCCAGACAGAGATATGCACACAAGTACATCTCTGCTCGCAAAGCCCATGAAATACTCAATGCCGAACCCGGCCGTTGCATCAAACTCGAAAGAAAGAGAACCCCGGGGAGGGGGATGAACGATTCATATCGCCCGGAGGCATATCCGATGTCGGAGAAATCGGTTACATGAGAGTATATATATATATATATTGGGGCAATCATTAAATGCACGCTCGAAGGAGGGTCAGAAAGCGAGAGGAAGAGATACGACATCAATCACAGTAGCTCTTCATTCATCCCATGAAAGACACAATTATGTATATACAGAGCACATAGATTCCGGTGCCGTCGTTGTCGATCGGCCGCCGTTTCCATTAACGAAGAAACGATTATAGATGGAGTAAAAAGGGGCAGAAGGAAAGGTGAGGAAAAGGGGGAGGAAAGGCTCGTGTCATCGCCCCTCCCCCTCTTCTTCACTCACATTGCAGCCCTGAGGGCGAATACAGCAAAACAAAAGTGGGGGGGATTCGACTAGAAACACGACGATGACCCACCTAGGAGATAGGGAAGCAGTCGATCGTCCTCTCCGACACCGGGGAGCTCGAGTGGAAGAGGGTGGCGGCCGCCGAGGGACTTCAACCGGGGACTCCTTCAGAAAAGAACCCTCCCCCAAAACCCTCTCTGGACCTCTCTCCCCTCTTGTTAATTCTCTTTTTTTCTTCTTTTGGATTCCGCTTCTTCTCCCCCCATCTCTTTGATCGAAGGCAGGCTATATATAGCCTTGTGGTTAATTCGGCGCCCCAGGAAGAGGCGCGCCGGATTGACGGCGCCGGGGAGAGGCCCCATTATGCCTTTGCGCGCCGGATTGATGGCGCTGGGGAAAGTCCCCATTATGCCTTTGCGCGCCGGATTGACGGCGCCGGGGAAAGTCCCCATTTGGCTTTTGCGCGCCGGATTGACGGCGCCGGGGAACACCCCCCATTGTTCTTGGCGCACCGGTTTGACGGCGCCGTTTTAACCTGTTCACTTGGCGTGTAGTCCAGTGGGCCCGGAGATGATTCCGGAAGCTCCCGTCGATTGTTCCTCTCACCCTGGCCATCGAAGGGCCTTGATGGGGTGTTCACGAAGCTCTTGATAGGACGAATGGCCTTAAACAAGACTTTGTGTGTGTCCGGTCCGAGCACATGGGTGTCCAGCTGACACAGTCTTTGGCACTGTGATTTGTGCTTCTGGCTGAGACGGACTCGTGCTCGAAGCTTCCTTGCAGGATGATGTTATATCCTGGACAATTCCACCTTGAATCAGTGATCAATCGGCCACTAATGGGCCTACTATGGCAAGAAGCCGAACCCGTGTCGGGTAATCGGGGTCTTCTGCTGACAGAACCTTCGGCCCCTTGTTGCAGATGGCCGAGGACATTCTTCCTCCTCAGGAGAGTCATTGGGTAGACTGTCGTCCTTGGTCGGGCGACGGATGTGGGGTAGCGGCATGACGAGGTCGATGCCGGATCATTGGGCAGGCTTGATTGCGCTGCCGGTTGGTTGCGGGTTCACTTCGACTCTCCTGAGGTAAAGTCCCCGACGTTCCTTTCAAGGTGGCTCAGGGCTTCGTCAGCTTGAGGGGTCCTCTTGATAAGTTGATCTTTATCGGCTTCTGTGCTTCAGTGGGCCGTATCATTCATCTTTGCGGCTTGGTTGCCAAAGGATCATATTTTGAGTGCCAACAAATGCCCCCCAGACGTAGGCGGTGCAAGTGAGGCAGGAATGCGGCGAGGCCTGCGGATGAGCTTCGTTTTGCTGACGGAGGCTCGACCGGCACTTAATTCTGGCGTCGGATGTTGATCCGGTGAGGCAGGAAGCCTGACGGCGTTGCTTAAAACGGCGCGGCCTTTGCTTCGAGGGTTAAAACGGCGCGGCCTTTACGGCGCGCCCTGGGCCTTTTGGAGGTTAAAACGGCGCCGCTTTCACGGCGCGCCCTGGGCCTTTTGGAGGTTAAAACGGTGCCGCCTTCACGGTGCGCCCCGGGCCTTTTGGAGGTTAAAACGGCGCGCCCTCCCCGGCGCGCCAATTGCTTAAAACAGCGCGCCCGGGGCGCGCCATTTTAACAGGGGTGGAGCCCCCCTATATATTAGCCTTCTTCTTCATTTTTCTTCACAGAAGCTCATTTGTGAGATTTTTTTCTCTCTCTTCATCTCCCTTTCTCCTCTTCCCGCGGCGTCGAGTGGTTAGTGGGTTCGGGCGATCTCGCCGTGTGAGTGAGCGGGTGAGTTGAGCAGTGCTGTTCTTTGGGTTTTGAAACCCGTTCTTCGGGCCCCGGGAGGCTCTTTGTAGGACTTGTCCTCGGAGCTGGATCCCTCGGGTGTCCCATTTGGTCCTGGCTTAGCGCCTATGGCTGCTTTTAGGGGCCGCTCCCTTGGTGGACGGCTTCCACTTTTCTTTTGGCAAACCCCCGAGCTGGGGAGATGCTGTCAAACTTTTGTTAGAAATATTGTTTCGATCCACTAATTTCTGACTTTTGTTTGTTCTTTTCCGGGTGCTATTTTGCAGACAACATGGCCTCCGGCTCTTCTTCCTCCGTATCTCAGGTCGCCGTGACATGGGGGAATGTCCATTCCCTTGATCGGGGGCTTCGACATGTAGCCGTGGTGGCTGAGTCTTCGGACTCAGAAACCGACACCGTCGACACCGGCCGTTTGTTGATTCTTGACAGCAACCAATTTAGGTATGACCGAGGGGACGACATCAGACGGGACCACCCCAAAGATAAGCACCTGATGGCGTTCCTCGAGCGCTTCAACCTTGGCGGGAAGCGTGATTTAATTCTGGTCCGCAGAGCTGAAGGAGCGCTACTGGCGGAGCGGGACAGCCTGACTAAGTCAGTCACCTATGGTATGCCCATGTACATCCCTGGGGAACCCAGGAAATGGGGGGCCGTGCTTGGAGTGTAGGAATTATCCCCCGAGGCTTGGGATGCTGACGAGAGCGCCGCAATACACACCAGCTCGCTGGAATGAAACCGCCGGCCGCGTTGACAGGGAGAAGCCCATATATGGTCTATTCCTCGCACCGCTCTATTGGGGATACCGGGACGAGCCTTTTCTTTTGGACTGCTTGGCGGTCCGGTTCAAACATCAAATTTCAGTGGGGTGGTTTGGGGAGCTCAAGGCCACCGATGCTCACGCCTTCAGACCGGGAGCGGTTGAATTTACAGACTTCGTGCTGCGGCAATACGCCCCCATCTTGGTGCACGCCGGAGTTTATCAGAGCGTGTATGCTTCCCGGTATAGATACCCGATCTCCCGAGGTCTATGTTACGGGATGATTGAAGTCTTCTGCCCAGAGTACAATACTTTCTACACTGCAGAAGGTGAAACTTCATTGGATTTATGGAGCCTTTCTCAGCTAAGCGGCCTGCCGATAGATGGAGAGCCGTATGAAGAGGTTTGCTTCGCAGACTTGCTGAAGGACCAGACGGATGGTGAAGGCAACTACTTCACGGGCTTCGCCTATCGTTATCTGATGAAGGCGTATCGCACCATGCTGCGCCTGACACTTGACCCGCGGGAAGCGTGAAAGCCTGGTGAGAAGAGGCGCGTGCGGATGGGCACGTGGCTTCAATATTTCTTTGGTGGGGAGCAGCACTATGAGGACTTCCCCACAGTGGTTCCGACAGCGGTGGCGCGGAAGAAGAGGGCTCGGCGCCAAGCAACATATTCTGCTGTCTCAGGGAGAGGGCGGCAGGCCGGCCCGAATCCCACAGGAGTTGACGCAGTTACACACTGTGCTGCGTACTTGACATATTGGCTTTGTTCATTCACCATTCCCCAAGGAGACGAGACGGTGATCAGGCCGGAGGCAATTTACCCTGCCTGTTTGATGGCTTGGGGGACGAAGCTGTCCCTGTGCCCTGTGGCTTTATGCCTTATATACAAAATGTTGGGGGATTTGCACAAGTCGCGCATCCCCAGGAATTCACGGACAGTTGGTCCCCTCCACTTATTTAATGCCTGAGTCTGCACCCTATTTTCGGAAGCAGCTCCCCGGTCAATGCAGTCAGATCGTCCTTTGCCGCGGATGATCGAATTTGCCAGTGCTGAACCGTCTTCACTGGCGGACCAGCTTTTCGCCATTCGGGGGAAGTTGACCACAGTTCCAACAGATTCCCCTGGTGTTCTGCATTTCTGGAGTTTGGCTGCCAGCTCCAGCCCTCTTGTCAACAGGATGCGGCAATGCCGATTATTTGAGACAGAGGAATTTATTCATCAGCTGACCGGGTCGAAGAGCACAAGGCCAATCTTGGAGCCGAAACTGGTGGAATGGGCGTTGTCTATTCGCCCTAGTGTTCTAGTCTTCAGGAAAAGCGGCTTGCTGTGGCTGGAGCCGTATTATCCTTTCCGTTTCAGCCGGAATTTTGGGTATGACCAGCAAATTCCTTCTTCTTCAGCCCGATTCAATCTGCCGAATAGACACCGGGCTGGTCAGACGGCTACTGATGAAGCCCGTGGATGGTGGGACTACTTCCATCGCCGAGAGGATGTATCATTCAGGGTGCCAACCCCGGCTCGCCTGCCCCGAGTGACTCCAGACTTCATCAAGTGGTGGAATGCACGAACGGGCTTTTATCAGAATTTCTGGAAGGATTGCTGGCATGCTGCCGAACGCCGTTTTTTAGACTCCCAGCGGGAGCCCATTCTGGATGTTGATCCAGCCTACTTGAAGAGGCTGAAATCTTGGTCCAATACTGAGGTGGCGGCATATGTAGAAGCCAGGAAAGCTGCGAAGGGCAAGTCGTCCCGAGCCGACCCGAAGATGCCAGAGATCCAGAGGGATGATTATATTAAGACTCTCTGGGGGCTGTGTCGGGTTAGTAGTGAGAGGGTTGCTCTCCAGACGATCCCCCTTCCGGTGGAAGAACCCCTTCCTAGTATGGCGAGCTGGCGCCCGGAAGTCGACCATTTTCATCCTTATCGGACCTTCATCGGGAGGGAAAACAGGCAGGCTGACTTGTACACCAACACCCCCTGGATATTCGCCCTACTTCATTCTCATGGGCTTTCAGTTGACAGTCCGTTAGAAGCCATTCGGAACCATCAGCTTCAAATATCCTTCAAGTATGTCGACGGCTGGGGATTCGACCACTTGAGCTTATATCATCACTTGTCCTCCTGCGGCCATGAAGATTTGGCCCAACTGACGGAGAAAAGTGAAACAATTGGTGATGTATGCTGGCTGATCCGCGAGGCGGCTTCCCGGGACAAGGCGCCAGTATTGCTTTACTGGCCACTCAGTCCTCGATATACGGGGATGCCAGGTAATGCTTGTTTTCTTCTTCAGCCCTGGAGCTGCTTCCCTTATATTTAGTGTGCATCTTCTTACTCATGTGTTTTCGCAGCCCGCCTTTTCGCGGGAGCGACTCGACACTGTAGGGAGTTGATATCTAAGGCGGAGAAACCTTCATATTTCAATACTCCAGAGCCGGCTCCGACCACGACGCCATTACCCCCTAGGGACTCGCGGGAGCGGACCAGGTCTCAGGTCAGGGAGGCCATCAGCAGGGCTAAGAAAGCCAAGAGGGCAGAATCCCGTGCTACTCGGGCACGTCGGAGGAAGGCTGCTGAAGAGGAGTCTACGGTTCGCCTTCCTCGAGTTCCGTCATTTTCTGAATTTGAGGCCGCCCGGACACAAGGGCCTGAAGGCGAAGGTGACTTCTTATTCTTGCATGGCTTATTTGCTTGTTTCGGCCGCCTGGGCTGACCATCTTTCTGTTCAGTAGCTGCCGGCACTATCCCTACCGTTATTGGGTTGGAGGCGGCAACCGGAGCTGCTGCTGGAGAGAGAGAGGGGGAAGTCCCCTTGACCTCTGTTGAGGGCGACTTGCCTTCACCGACACCCCATCGAGAAACAGAAGGTAATTTGCAGCTCGCCCGTAGAGCTCAGTGGCATGTTGTAATTTCAGTCAAGTCCTGATTGTTTATTGTCCTTTGACTCCAGTCGACATTCGGCCCACACTGCTCCCTGAGGTTGGTGCCTCGGCAGGGGTTGTCATCGGAGAGCAAGGGCTTCCAAGGGACCAGCCCCTGGATACTTCGCCGATAGATGTTCCCGAGATGGCGATTGCAGAGGAGGTTTTGGATAGAGGGCCTCCTCTCAGCGGTACGGTTCATGCTCAGGTCCTGGAGATCAGAGGATAAGCAGAAGAGTCATCCTCTTCTGAACAGGTTGATTACGGCGGCGGCTCCGGCGATGATGAGGGGTTCCCGATGGCGGACACCGAGGCTGAGGATGCCGGGGCTTCATCAGCTTATGAGAGCGACCTGCCAACGTTTAGCCCTCCGAGGCTATTGGGAGCCGAGCACGGGCCATCATACTCGGCTACAGGAGAAGGGCCAGAATCTTCAGAGGCCACTTTGGGAGGCCTAAATATAGTGCCGGTTGAGGTAGGAAGTATTCCGATTCCCACTTGCAGCACTTCTTTTAATTTTCAAGCCAGCTGGCTGATGTACATATATGGAATGCAGGCTGAGGTGGTACCACCGGCTATAATGATCCGCATACCCCTTCCAGACGTGGACATGGGTCAGTCGGCCTTCCCACCAGTTGTGCGTCCCATTGCCCTGCGGCTTCCACGGACCTATGCTGCTGCAGCGGCCCCAGAGGAACCCGGTGTGACTGCCGAGGTTTGTGGCCTGCCCGAGGTTGCAGGGGCTCAAGCCCTGGTTGCCGGTGACGAGTCATTGCTGAAGCCGAGCGACCCCTCAGAAATAGAGGCAGGGGAGATTATTGCAGGCGAGGCTGATATCATTAAAACTCTGTCGATCATAGAGGGCTCTCCTGCCTCAGCGGCCGGTGAGACTGCTCAGAAAGAGCAAGCGCCCTCCGTCGCCGACACGGTTGTTGTAGCCTCACCGCAACGGGCGGGCAAGGAAGTTGCCATTGTGGAGGTTCCTTCAGTTGATGTAGCCGCAATAGTCGGGCCGGATGTGGGCGTCGTACAGACTATGCCGTCGACGTCCCTCGGGGTAGCCGATGATATCTGGGCCGAGGTAGATAGCAGGGTAGACTTTCAGCTCCCCGAGACTTCGCCACTGGGCCTACAATTTTCTAGAGACATGGTGTGGCAGTCTCTGGATAACCTCCAGCGGGCCATGTTAGCGTCTCCGGACCTGACTTATCTGCAGCTGAGAAGCTTGATAGATCATCTCTCCCGATCGCTTTTGGCGTTCGGCTGCCCAATGGATGATTGGACCCCGCGGGTCGTGATGTTGTTAAAACATGCCAACAGGCGGGAGTTCCTCAGTCGAGAGGTTTCTGATCAGCTGACTGCCGCGAAGCTGGAGAAGGCAGATTGCCGCACCGCCGTTAGTTCATTGAGGATGACCGTGGGACAGCTGAGAAATGTTGCCAGCAATATCTCGGAACGTCGGATGCTCCTCACGGCACGGATGGACGAGTTGCGCTCGGAACTTGCTAAGGTCGAAGCCGAGCTGCAGGAAGGCGAGCGCCTAGAGGTCCAGACAACGGAAGAGGCTGACCTGGCTAAAGGACAACTTGCCTCACTAGACGAGAGGTTATTTCAGCTGACAGCCACCGAGACCCGTTTGCAAGAGTTGACACAATATCCTTCGCTGGGCCTTTTAGACTTGGCAGATATCTTCCGGCGCCCTCTGCCGTGACCTTGTTTTTTTCTTTCTTTCTTTTTTTTTGTAATGCTCCTTTTTGTCTTCGGAGCTCATGTACCCCCGAGGATGCCCCGGGTAAAAAAAAATGTGTTCCACCCATTCTCATTAAATGGAAATATTTCTTTTTGTTGCCGTCAATCGCGACTTCTTTTCTTTTCTTTATTCTGGATGGTCACCCGAACCTAAGGATACTTGCTGATGGCGCAGGAGAGCGCTCACGCCTTCAAGGAAGGGGTGAGGTGTTCGCTCCACCGCGATGTAACCGTTCCCGGAATGGGGTCTTTGCTAATGTGGGACATAGGCAGCGTAGGCAGATGCCCCTAGCGAACCTTGCCGATGATGATGAGAGGTGTGTTATGACCCTTGACATGGGTCAAATGTCGATGCCATGATGTTTTGTTGGTCAGCGAGGGCGGAGGGCCCAGGTTAGAGAGTAGTCAACCGATCTTGTCGATGGTGACAAGGGTCGAAAAGGGGTAGACGGTCTTGCCGATGGTGACAAGAACCGGATAGGTAGCGACCGATCTTGTCGATGGTGACAAGGGTCGAAAAGGGGTAGACGGTCTTGCCGATGGTGACAAGAACCGGATAGGCAGCGACCGATCTTGCCGATGGTGACAAGGGTCGAAAAGGTAGACGGTATTGCCGATGATGACAAAAACCAGATGGGTAGCGACCGATCTTATCGATGGTGACAAGGGTCGAAAAGGTAGATGGTATTACCGATGATGACAAAAACCAGATAGGTAGCGACCGATCTTGCCGATGGTGACAAGGGTCGAAAAGGGGTAGACGGTCTTGCCGATAGTGACAAGAACCGGATAGGTAGCGACCGATCTTGTCGATGGTGACAAGGGTCGAAAAGGGGTAGACGGTCTTGCCGATGGTGACAAGAACCAGATAGGTAGCGACCGATCTTGCCGATGGTGACAAGGGTCGAAAAGGTAGACGATATTACCGATGATGACAAAAACTGGATGGGTAGCGACCGATCTTGTCGATGGTGACAAGGGTCGAAAAGGTAGACGGTATTGCCGATGATGACAAAAACTGGAT
This sequence comes from Amorphophallus konjac, assembly GCA_022559845.1. Taxonomy (NCBI): domain Eukaryota; kingdom Viridiplantae; phylum Streptophyta; class Magnoliopsida; order Alismatales; family Araceae; genus Amorphophallus; species Amorphophallus konjac. Next base: position 233,755,049 of record CM040124.1, read on the forward strand.
AGGTAGCGACCGATCTTGCCGATGGTGACAAGGGTCGAAAGGGGTAGACGGTATTGCCGATGGTGACAAGAACCGGATAGGTAGCGACCGATCTTGCCGATGGTGACAAGGGTCGAAAGGGGTAGACGGTCTTGCCGATGGTGACAAGAACCGGATAGGTAGCGACCGATCTTGCCAATGGTGACAAGGGTCGAGAAGGTAGACGGTATTGCCGATGATGACAAAAACCGGATGGGTAGCGACCGATCTTGTCGATGGTGACAAGGGTCGAAAGGTATGACAATAGATGTATATTGCCGGGATATCGGATGAAGACTCCGCCACGACCTCGAAAGGGATCTTCCGGACAGAGAATGAATCATCACTATTCAGCATTCATTTTTATTCATATTACTGACCTAAGCGCCCTTTCGGGTTTTCGCCGAAGCCAGCCCCCTCTTGCTTTTGCCCACGCGCCCTTTTGGATTTTCACGCGACGGGGTACCCGATTTTGCCTGCGACGCCCTTTCGGGTTTTCGCCACATCTGGGTTACAACCATTTTTGCACTTGACCTGATATAGGAGCAAGTCTGGCGGGGTATCTCTATTTTTAACCCCATTTCCTTTTTTTTTCTTTTCCTTTCTTTTTGTTTTTTTTTGAATTCGAGGTTCAGAAGAACTGGACCGCGGGAACGCTGACCGTCCTTATCGATGAAGTCAAGGGTTGGTCTTAGGTTTATTTTGTCTACATTGGTTAGATGTCGAAGCAAAGGGTATGGTTTATTAACAAGGATGTAAGATCCGAGTTAAGGGTAGAGGTCGAACGGTCTCGCCGATGATGGCGGGGGTCGAATGTGGGTTCATTTACCGGCATGGGTTACTGCTGAAACAAGGATGGGATTGTCAATAGGGACGTAAGGCCCGAGTTGGGGGTAGAGATCGACCGATCTCGCCGATGATGACGGGGGTCAACAAGGGTTTGTTCAAAAGGTTCTGGTGGGACTTTGACGATTATCCCTTTCGGAGTTTCATTAGGTGGAGAGATAGAAGAGAAATTTGGCAGTTACCACTTTACTGACTTAAGCGCCCTTTCGGGTTTTCGCCGAAGCCAGCCCCCTCTTGCTTTTGCCCGCGCGTCCTTTCGGGTTTTCACGCGGCGGGGTACCCGATTTTGCCTGCGACGCCCTTTCGGGGTTTCGCCACATCTGGGTTACAGCCATTTTTGCACTTGTCCCGATAGGGGAGCAAGTCTGGCGGGGTATCTCTATTTTTTTTTAACCCCATTTTTATTTTCTTCTCTTTTTTTTTGTTGCATTCGGAATGAGAGCCGAAGAAGGGTAACTTGATCAGGGCGGAATGCCGCTAACCAAGACAAAGGGCAGCCCGATTTAGGGCGGAATGCCGCTAACCGAGAAGAAGGTAGCTTGATTAGGGCAGAATGCCGCTAACCAAGGAAAGGTAGCTCGATTAGGGCGGAATGCCGCTAACCAAGGAAAGGTAGCTTGATCAGGGCGGAATGCCACTAACCAAGGGAAAGGTAGCTTGATTAGGGTGGAATGTCACTAACCAAGGGAAAGGTAGCTTGATTAGGGCGGAATGCCGCTAACCAAGGAAAAGGTAGCTTGATCAGGGTAGAATACCACTAACCAAGGGAAAGGTCGCTTGATTAGAGCAGAATGCCACTAACCAAGGAAAAGGGTAGCTCGATTAGGGCGGAATGCCGCTAACCGAGAAGAAGGTAGCTTGATTAGGGCAGAATGCCGCTAACCAAGGAAAGGTAGCTCGATTAGGACGGAATGCCGCTAACCAAGGAAAGGTAACTTGATCAGGGCGGAATGCCACTAACCAAGGGAAAGGTAGCTTGATTAGGGCGGAATGCCGCTAACCAAGGAAAAGGTAGCTTGATCAGGGTAGAATACCACTAACCAAGGGAAAGGTAGCTTGATTAGAGCAGAATGCCACTAACCAAGGAAAAGGTAGCTCGATTAGGGCGGGATGCCGCTAACCAAGGAAAAGGTAGCTCGATTAGGGCGGAATGCCGCTAACCGAGAAGAAGGTAGCTTGATTAGGGCAGAATGCCGCTAACCAAGGAAAGGTAGCTCGATTAGGGCGGAATGCCACTAAACAAGGAAAGGTAGCTTGATCAGGGCAGAATGCCACTAACCAAGGGAAATTAGCTCGATTAGGGCAGAATGCCACTAAACAAGGAAAGGTAGCTTGATCAGGGCAGAATGCCACTAACCAAGGGAAATAGCTCGATTAGGGCGGAATGCCACTAAACAAGGAAAGGGTAGCTCGGTTAGGACGGAGTGTCACTAAACCAAGGGAAAGGAATGTTCCGACCGATCACTCGGGGTGTGTCGGCTGCGCCGCATGATACAGCTTAATGTGTTTTCCGTTGAGGGGAGAGAACTAGATGACTCCTTTGTGGTCCACAAGGATGTAGGCACCCCCTTCATATACTCGGCAGACGATATACGGTCCGACCCAGTTTTCGACCAGCTTCCCTTTAGGGTTAGAGGCCATCACTTCTTTTCTTTTGACCATCACCAGGTCTCCTTTCTTGAATTCTCGACCCTTGACTAACTTGTCAAAAGCACGGGTCATGCGAGCTTGGTAGAGTTGGATGTTTTGTTGCGCCTGGAGGCGTTTTCCTTCGAGCTCAGCGAGCTCTTCCAATCTTCTTTCTGTATTGGTCTGCTCACCACTGACTAATCCGTGCTGGATGGCAACTCGCAATGAAGGAACTTCAAGTTCAATCGGCACTACAGCTTCCGACCCATAGACAAGGGAGAAGGGTGAACAGCCAGTTGGGGTCTTGTAGACAGTACGATAAGCCCAAAGTGCTTCGTACATCCTTTCTTCCCAATCCTTTTTGTTAGACTTGACAGTCTTCGCCAATAGTGTGCACAAGGTCTTGTTAAAGGCCTCTGCTAGTCCATTGGCTTGAGGGTTGTAGGGGGACGATGTCCTCCAGTCAATTTTGTATTTGTCGGCCAGCCGATAAACCTTCTGATTTCTGAAATGGCTGCCGTTATCAGAGATGATTCGGCTGGGGATCCCGAACCGGAATATTACATTCTGCCGGAAGAATCTTGCAACTAGTTCTCCGGTCACATCTCTTAGTGCTACTACCTCCGCCCATCTGGAGAAGTAGTCTGTAGCTGCTAAGATGTATCTGCACCCTGATGAAGATGCTGGCAGTGGCCCTACCACGTCCGTGCCCCACTGAGCAAACGGCCAACTTGGTAGGGTGGGATACAGTGGCACTGGAGGTCTTCTCGCCACATTAGCGTGCTCTTGACATTTCTGACAAGCTTTGGCAAACTTGCAGCAATCATTAAATATAGTGGGCCAATAGTAACCCAATTTCTTTATCTCTATCTTCATTTTCGGACCGGCCTGGTGTGCCCCGGCTGATCCTGCATGAACTTCTTGCATCACCTGTCCCGCTTCTACTGAAGACAAGCAACGGAGGACTTTCCTTCGGGCATCTGCCATAATTCGGAACAAGGTCCCGCTTCTCATCTCGTAAGAATCCTTGATCCTCAGGAGCTTCATTCTTTGTTCCTTTTCTTTTGGAAGTTGCTGGTGTTGAAACCAGCGTAGGAGATGCTCTCGCCAGTCGGGCTGCTGAACCCCTTCGATGACTGCTACTTCCATCTCTTCTTCGTCGGCCAGAACCTCTGTTACGCTGGGGACCTATCGGCGGTTGATCACTGTTATATTCAGGCTTGTGTCTGGCGGGACCGCCAATGAACTGGCCAGCTTAGCGAGGGCGCCTGCCCGAGCATTCTGACCTCGATTGATGTGCTTGATGCTGATGAAGTAGAATCTTGACATCAGGCGAGTTGCCAACTGGTGATAGGGGAGGAGCTCTTGCTTTCGCACCTCGAACTCTCCCTCCAGCTGTTTTATAACTAGCATGGAGTCTCCGAAGGCTTCCAGCATCTGAATTCCCATGGACAGAGCCATCTGCAACCCGATTATCAGGGCTTCATATTCTGCTTCATTGTTTGTGCATTGTTTGTTTATGGAGCAGGAACTATGCACCACTTCTCCTTCTGGGGACTTCAAGACTATGCCTGCCCCCGCTCTGACCCTGGATAACCCGGTAGCAGAAGTGTCAATTCTGGAAGCACCATCAAAGTATAGCTGCCATAAGGAAGGCTGTACTTGGGCGGCTTCTAGGGTTTCATCCTCGGGAAGTTTCGGTTCCCACGGGCTTTCCCCGGGTATCGGATGTTCAGCAAAGAAGTCCGCAATAGCTTGACCTTTGATGGCTTTGCGCGGTACGAAGGAGACATCAAACTCCATAAGGATTACCGCCCATTTGCCTAGGCGACCTTTGAGTGCCGGCTGGGACATAATATATTTCAGGGGATCCTCCTTGGACACCAAGCTGATTTCATGCGACAACATACAATGCCGGAGCTTTTTGACTGCGAAGACTAGTGCCAGGCAGATCTTCTCAATATAAGTATATTTTTCTTCAGTTCTGACCAGTCTCCGACTGAGGTAATAAAGGGCTTGTTCTTTCCCTTCTTCATTATTCTGGGCCAGCATTGCCCCTAGAGAATTATGTGTAGCTGCTATATACAGTATCAACGGCCGTCCTTTCACTGGTGCGCCCAATACTGGAGGAGTCTTCAGATAGTCTTTTAGCTTGTCAAAGGCTGTCTGACAATCTTCATCCCAATAAAAGGGAACATCTTTCATCATCAACTTGTGAAAAGGCTGACATCGCCCTGACAAATTAGAAATGAACCGCCGGATATAAGCCAGGTGGCCCTGTAGTGACCTCAGCTCGGAGATGTTCCTTGGTGGAGGTAACTCCTGTATTGCCTTCATCTTTGCAGGGTCTATCTCGATCCCCCGATATCGGACGACGAAGCCCAAGAATTTTCCGCTCGACACTCCGAACGCACATTTCATAGGGTTCATTTTTAGCTCATGCTGCCTCAGCCTCTGAAAAACAATCCGGAGGTCTTGCAGGTGATCTTCCTTTCTTCTGGTTTTGACCACCAGGTCATCTATGTAGCACTCGACCTTGTGGTAGAGCAATTCATCAAAAATTTTGGTCATTGCACGCTGATAAGTTGCGCCAACATTCTTCAGTCCGAATGGCATTCTCTCGTAATGATAAATGCCTTTAGGAGTTTGGAAAGCAGTATGGACCCGGTCATGTTCCGCAATCCAAATCTGATTGTAGCCGGAAGACCCATCCATGAATGACAGAGCTGCATGGCCGGTTGTAGCATCGATCATGACCTCGGTTATTGGCACCGGAAAGTCATCTTTAGGGCAGGCTTTATTTAGATCTCGGAAGTCAACACAAATCCGGATCTGTCCATTCTTCTTTTTCACGGGGACGATATTCGCCAGCCACGTGGTGTACTGATTTTCTTCAACAAATCCCACATCAATGAGCTTGTCAACTTCGGCACAGATTTGGGTGATGAGCTCCGGCCTCATACGCCGCGGTGGTTGCTTCACCGGCTCGGCTTCAGGGTTGATTGCCAGCTCATGTTGTGAGACAGCAGGGTTTAGACCTGGCATCTCTTTATATGTCCAGGCGAAGCAATCCCGGTATTCTAGCAGCAGCTGGATGTACAGCTCCCGTTCTTCTGGGGACAGTTGGGCACTGAGGAAGGTAGGCCTAGGGTCCTTCTCATTTCCCAGGTTGACTTCTATCAATTCATCGACTGTGGCTTGGCCTCCGTCTTCTATTTCCGGAGGTGCCGGCTGGAGGTCGACGAAGTCTGGAATACCATCTTGAGGGTCGAGTACTTCGACTTCCTCGTCAGACACTGTCAGAGCTTCCTGAGGTCTCTTGATCTCTTGTGCTAGCGGCTGTGTGGATGGATCTATTGACACTTCCATTGCCGTTGCAGCTCCCGAGGGTGAGAGAACAGCTTCAGTGCTTGTAGATGAGGTTGCAGCCATGACAGGCCAGTAGTTGTTTACCGTCGGACTCGGACAACATATTGGATTTGTAGCAGAAGTTGAGGAAGTTTCATCTTCTGGGACAGTTGTATCTTCCGCAGAAGTGGCTTTTTCTTCCATGGTAGCTGGCTCTCCTTGATTGGAGTTGACCAAGGCCTCCCTGATTGGCAGAAAGGGTGTTGAAGTTGTCAGTAGTAGGATCTCTGTAGAGGGAGAGACTCCTACTTCTTGAATGTCTTCGGCTTCGCTGTTGCTAGCCGTATCAAATTCGGCTTGAAAGGCTGCTTCTTCAGGATGAACTTGCTCCCAGCACCGGCAGGAGATCAAGGTCTCCATTTGTTGATTCCGGGATAGAGCCAATTCGGCATGTTCAGCTTCCACCGGATATTCATCAAAGGTTGCCCCCAGAGGGCTATCTTCAGTTGGATAGAAGGTGGAGATGGTATCCACCTCATACCGCCCACTGTAATAGTAGTCTTCCAAGGTGAAGCCCAGACCCGGATGTTGAGAGACACGTCTCATTTCTTTGTCCAGATTTGTAGGATACCACATCTTCTGGAAAGCTTCCTGGCGTTTTTGAGGTTGATCGGGAGGGATGTGTTGCTTTTGAAACATCCTGGCCGTTTGATCAGTTGTAAATGCCAGGCCCTGAACAGGAACCCGCGGGTTGGCTAGATCCTCAGGGAGGCTGCAGTCTGTGTCCTCCTGAGTGGGATGCTCCTCAGCTGTATAGAACAAGCTGCTAGGCCCATCTTCTTGTGTCACCTCCCAGGCTTTGAAAGGTTCGACAGTGGGATCATTGAGGCCGGAGACTGGCTTGGTGAGGCCGGCAGGGACTCCGATGCGGTCGTGCTGTCGATCAACATGCACTTCCTTAGCTTTGGGGTATAATGCTGGGGGTGTCACCCTGCCGACATTTCCAGAAGCCGTGATGTGGGAAACCACCTTCGGCTTGACATATCCGCGCGGCGGTGATGGATACCAACCGTCACCCGATTTGTTCTTCGATGCCCCTACGGGGGCTCCATCTTCAGAAACCTTCCGGGGAGAACCCGTATATAGGTTGACGTCCGCCAAGTGACATTCAAACACCTCGAATGGGTGGATGTCAGCAAATATCCTCTCCTCCTTCCCCTGGAGGCTGTATTTGATACATTGGTGGAGCGTGGAGGGCACCACCATATTTTCATGCAGCCATGGGTGGCCGAGCAGTGCTTTGTAAGAGGTGCGAGAGTCAATGATATGAAACTGCACCGTTGTAGTGAAATCTGCCAGGGTCAGTGTGAACTCTGCCACCCCCATAGATACTTCACATTTTTGGTTGAAGCCAGTGATACGCATATCCCCGACTTTTTCGAGATGCACATTGAAGTGGTACCTCTCGTATATTCTATATGGTAGGATGTTGACCGCTGCACCAGGATCGACCAGAATCCGGTTCAGTTCTCTTCCGTTCAGGTGCCCTTTCATATATAGCGGCCTGTTGTGACTGGCAGTAGGCAGTAGCATGTCTTCTGAAGAGAAGGTCATACTGGCTTCTGGTATAGCCTCAGCTATGCAGGTTTCAAAATGAGCAGGCGTCTGCAGAGCAGTGATGATTGCCTGTCGAGTCTCTTCACTCAAAGAGAGAATTTCCCAGATCGTAAATCGAGCAGGGAGCTTCTTGAGCAACTTCATTATTCGGCTTCCAGCCCGGACATTGGAGAGCTTCATCTCTTCAACCCATCTGGGCTTAGGAGGGTTTTGATTTGTGGGTCCAGACGGACCTGCTTCATCTTCCTCGGACTCGGCACCCTCTTAGCTGGCACCGGCTGTCGGGTCTTCTTTATTAGCTGTTGTAGGGCAAGCCCCATCTGCATTTGCATCCTCAGGGGGTTGCGCTGACTGCGGGTGAATGACCCCGGGTGTAGGGTTAGCCTCCTGACAAGGCTGCTTCACCTTTGACATCTTCATGAATTCAAGGAATGAAGGGACTGTCTTGCCCCCAGTCTTGCTGTATAGACCTGACGGAGGAGGGATTTGTACTCCCTTAACTCCCGGCGGAGGTGTCTTGTAGGGTTGCTCCCCTCTGAACATAATGTTGTGATTGGGTGGTGGCTGGCGCCCCCATTTTTGGCCTGACCGAGTGGCATGTGCAGCAGTTGCGGCCTCGGTCTTGCCTCCCCCAGCATGGGGTGTGAAGCAAATTTCTTCTTCTTCCTCTTCTCCGGGCAGGTTGAAGAGTGCTGACAGGGTATTGCAGGAGATGACCTGTGTTTTATGGGCCCCAGCGGCCTTTCTTTTCTTTTTCCTTTGCTTTTTCTTCTTTCTGGTTTCTGCAGGTGCTTGCCCCCAGAACAGGTTGTTCTCCTGAGGTGGTGCTGCTTCAGCTTCCCTCCCTTCCTTGAGTGAGAGTTGCTCCAGCTCTTGCCATGGGACGTGGTCCCGTACCAGTAGAGGTTTCAGTTCGGGGTGCACATATTCATCTAGCCCTTCAATTAAGTGTTGCAGTCGAAGGACCCCAGGATTGGTTTCCTTGATTACTGGCAGCGGAGTTTGTCTCCTCCTGTTGGGTGTATGTATTCTGACAGCTGTAGGTGGAGTGACCCATACGGGTGCTACCACTGGCGGAGCAGGCCGGGGTGTAATGCCACGGATATGTGGCCCCTCTTTTGGGCGGGGTGCCCTCTTCTTCTTGTGCTTCACAGGGATTTGCTGCCACCCCTGCTGCTCCTTCACGGGCTCCAGGAAATGGATTTCGTAGGTGCTCCGTGTGCTTGCTTCAGAGATCTCCTAAGGTAATGCCTGGTAGAGGGAGACCATGTTGACTGCTGCTCTTCTGGGAGGAGCTTCATGTGGCTGGGGAGGGTCTACTTTGTACTCTCCCAGCTCTATCTCGTTCTTCTTCACCATTCCTTCAATGATGTCTTTGAAAACATAACAGTCTTCGATTGAATGCCCCAACATCTGGTGGTAGGGGCAGAATCTTGGACTGTCTCTGATGTGACACAATATGCAGCGGGGGACAATGATACTAATTTGATGTGACGCGACTCCCTTGGACCTAGGATAGCAAGCAACACACGAGTTCGGCAACGTCACACTAGCGGACTCACTCGCGTAGGCGCACTCGGGTCCGAAGGAGGACCGACGATGGCGGTGAGGGTCCGGGGGTTGGACCTCAAGGTCCCATGGGTTTGGCTAGCTAGGAAGGGACCCCAATGGGCCAGGGATGCCCGATTTCAAGGGCGGCCGGCACGCCGAGGGCGTGGGATGCAATGGCTCTCTCTCAACTTGCCCCGCGGCGAACACAAGAATTGATTGAATTGCGGGTCGGTCGCTCGTCTCACTTCCGACGGGCAACTAAGAGCGATACTAAGCTAGCAATGGTAATAACCAGCAGCGAAGAGTGGCCATGAGCTCACCTGATTGGCGTGAAGACGCCGGTCCCGGTCGGAGACGAGGGCGAGCGGGGAAGTGTGCTCCCCGCACACTACGCCGGTGAAGCTTCAAAACCTGTTCCAGAGTATAATTACTACACCTCGCGCAGGAGGGTGATCTCGGGGGTGGGAATTGGTTAATTACAAACAAACACTACCACCACGCAGGGTGGGGCGGTAAGCCGGCCAGGCGGGGATGGGAGGACGGACCGAAATGGTAGAAAGGAAATCAATGATGGTTCAGCTGCAATCTGGACTGCTAGACAGGGTGCCGTTGTTGGCTCTGTCCCGGGCTCGTCCGGACTCCAAATTGAGCGAAACCACCTCGCAATGCTTCCTGACTTGAATCCGGTGTTGTACGAATTTTGGGGCGGCCTTTGGAGGTAGGGACTGGCGGCACTGGCAACTGATCCGGGACAGCTGGTGTGGTCTCTGGCTGGACCTGTTCTGTAGAAGTAGGTTGCAGATGCTGTCACGGGCGATCCCGAACTCCGAATGGCATGAAATCAGCGGTGTCGTCTCCGTGGTCGAGGTAGCTTTCCGCTGGAGTCAATGGGGCTGCGATCCGAGGCCGTGGACTGTCGTTGTGCCGTGAAGAGTAGGCACTGGTCGCTGCAGACTGCAGGGGGCAGATCCGCGCGACAGAGGGATAAAATTTGTAACTCTGGCTCCTGGATGCCGAATGTCGTTCCATTTCTTGCGTCTGGTCGTGGACAGATGGAGGAAGAATTTTGAAGAAGAGGCTTCAGCCTGATTCCTTCTCCGTTGGTCGCGAAGCAGCTTCCAATCGGGCTCAGGCTTTCTGCAGGTGGTGTCTGGCGCAGTCGGGGTAGAGCAGCTCTCACGGGCGGCCACGAACTCGGAATGGAGTGATTCCACCTCGCCTGTGAAGAGGACAGGGAGGCCTTTCCATAGATATAGGCCATGCACCAAGAAGCCTCAAGATGTTTTCGTGGTCGTCGCTGCAATCAGGGGCTTGTCTGCAGGTCGACCCTGCACAAAAGCTGAAGTGACTCTTTGGGGGAGAATGGTCTCCTTGGAGGGTATAGCTGGTGGAGAGGTGTCTATGTGGGGATGGGGAGCTGTTGGGGGATGGAATGGGTGGTAGTGGAGGTGGAGAGGAGGGCGGAGCTAGCAGGGAGTGGTGGTGGAAATGGCTGGCTGCCACTAGGTCAAAGGGGGGGGGGTGAGGGGTGGCCGGCCAAGGCAATGGAGGTGGAGAGGGGTTGAGGGGGTCGACCCTAGGAGGGAGGGGAAGGGGGTGGACGACCTTGGGATGGTAATGGGTGTCTTTGGGAGGGGAAGAGACCTCTTGGGAGGTGGAGTAATGCTTGGGAAGGGGGAGGGATGCCTTGGGAAGGTGAAAGGGTGCTTGGGGAGATGGAAAAGTTAATGGAGAGAAATAATGGGGCCTTGGGAGTTGAAGAGACTTGCCTAGGTGGCAAGTGAGGTGGCAAGGGGTGAGGAGAGAAGGGAATTTTGAACTAGAGAGAGAGGGAGGGAGGAGAGAGAGGGGGTTCGCCCCAAGGAGGGAGGGAGAGAGAATTAGAGAGGGAGAGAGAGAGAGAAATAGACTCAAAGGGATTCAAGTGGATTTCAAGTTTTCATTCATTCATCAATTACCTCAAAATGGTGGCTTGGGGCCCTATTTATAGGGAAACCCCAATTACATAGAAGTCCCTGGAAAATGGACTAATGACAGAAGACCAAGGGGTGGGGAATGGGGCGCCCATGGGCCAGGCCCAAAGAAGTGGCCCCTTAAGGCCTACTAACCCACTATCCTATTAAATCACTTAATGCGACCTTGGACTTAGGTAGATGACATTACCTACTTAGGTACTTGACTCAATAAAGAGAAAATTACATAGATAAGACTCAAGAAAAAAATGAGAAAACTACATGGCTATACTCAGAAAATGATGGCGAACAAAATGGCGAGCAGCAGGACCATGTGAAGGGGTAAGCGATGTCCCCATCATACTCCCGGGGTGCGGAGAACTCGACTCCGTCGAGTAAGGGCCCACCGAGGAAGCAGCTCTGGGCGACCTGCAATCTCCAAACCCAACCTGCACCTGCGTCCAGGGGACGACTCTTCATCCTCTCAAGGCGGCCCGGACACACCCTCATGCTGGCGGTGGAACCCTGCTTGCATAGTATTGCCCCTCTGTGTACACGTCGGGCTCTCAATACTATTTGGTGGAAGCTCTCCGGGGTGTCCCTCTTAAAGGAAGTTATAGGCTCAAAGTACTCACTGGGATTCACCGCGGTGCCCATATAGGGTGCCGGATCAGCCGCATGAGAATTGGGGTATATCCCATAGCCCATTAGTAAATCTAATCCATAAGCCAGGTTGGCCAAAGCCGCTTGGAACATGAAAGGTCTAAGTCCTCGTGCCCTCGATTTGGAGGTGGCCCTAAGATAGAGTCGTTCCAATGCCACCATCGCGAGGCTACCTCTTGGATTTCAAAGTGCCACCCTTGAGTTATAGCCCGCTCATTATGATCGTTACTACCCATATTTGGATGCTTGCTTGAATGAGAATGCTTTGAGTGATGGTACGGTGGTGGGAAGTATGTGGTATGCAGAGGGGGACCGGGGCAACCGTACATAGACCTATCATTCATGGATGTGATGAGGCATCTTGTGGACTCAGGGGGGCCTGGGAAACCATAGGTGGATCTATCGTGTATGGCTGTGAGAATTACCGGGGGACCCGGACATCCATGTGTGCTCCATTCAAGTGTAAGGGCTATGAAGAATGTGGGTGGGCCAGCACAACCAAATGTAGGCCAGTTATGCATTGAGCCTAAACTGTGCGTGACATGCATGGGAGGGCTGGACTCATGACCCTTGTCGAATGATGTGACATGCCAAGATGGGTGCTTTCTTCTCCTAGAGATGATGACCATGTGTGTGGGTATGGGGTGACCTTTAAGCTCCCATTTGTAAGGGTCGAAGGGATCATAGTAGGTATGCATCATGGGGTGGGGCACTACCTTGTTCCCTAGGTGTATACTGCCCATGGTCATGGTTCCCTTGGTGTGGACTGGGTCTAGGACGAGGTGTGTTGGTTCTAGCATGGTTGGTGAGGGTAGGAGGGAGTGGGTGGTGGGTAGGGCGGTCAGGTCCCATGGGTTCATTGTCTTCCATAGGGTGGGATCAAAGGGGTCATGGAATGTGTTACCAAGGGTGAGGTATTCTTTCACCTCAAGGTCTCCAAATGGTGAGTCCTCCTCCTCAAATGTAGTAATTGAATCGAAGTTCGAGGAGGGTTGGTTGGTCATGATTGGAGGGCTTGGCATCCTACCCGAAATAAGTAACTCCAATTCGCGGATAGCATCGGGCTCTTCGGGAATGGGGAGGGATAAAAGAAGGTCGCTAGTGTAGCAACCCATAGTGTAAATGGAAGAGATGGACCCGACACATAGATGTAGGAGGTTAAGACTCCTAGGTTGGTCGGCTACAGTGGTCAACATGCCAGTTAGCTTCATTTGCCAAGTTAGACCCTCAAGAAAATCCCCTAATGTTTCCACCTGATAGGATGATTGGATTGTGGTGTGATAGGTGGATAAGGGTACTATAGGAAGGTTTTGCTCCATGGGTGGGTAAGCATGGACCATGAGATCTCCAAATGGGTTCTCCTTTAGCCAACGTGAAAGGGGTTCTCCTAAGATAAGCTCGGTCCCTATTAAGGAGGGTGGTGTAAGGTTAAGACCACCATGTGAAGTTCCTTCTTCTTCCTAGACATGGGTGATCTCTATGGCGGGGGTTGGTGTGTTCACCTTTATGGGGTCGGGTATGGGAATCATGTGTTCCTCTATCAAGGAGGTGAGATGGTCCTGTGAGGGTGTGGTGGTGAGGATAGGTGTGTGGTACCCCCGAGGTGGGAGGTAAAGGGGAACTTGGTTTGGGATCGGTAAGGGGAGAAGTGGAGGCCTAGGTTGGGGTTGGATAGGGATTGGTAGTGGAAGATGGATGGGTTGAGGAGGATTGGGTTGGTTGGTTTTAGGGGGTGTGTCTCTTTTAGGGGAAGATGGAGGGGTGGTTTTGGGGACCAAGGAAGTTTGTGGAGTGTGGGTTTGTGGGAGAGTTTTGGGTGGGGTGGTGGTGGCGATCATGGGCCTAGGTGGAGTGGACATGGGGACCACACGGGTTGGAATGGTGAGGGTGGAGTGAGCCATGATGCTTCCTCCACTTGGGATGGGAACTTCTTGGCCTAACCCATGATATTGTGATTCATACTCTTCTTCCCAATCGGGGGAGGCCTCATATTCCTCAACTTCAATCTCATTCCTTTGTGGTGTGGGGGTCTTGCTCTCCAAGGGAGTGGGAAGGCCTTTTGGCGATGGGGTGGTGCAAGTTGGAATTATTTGGGGTGGTGGAGTTTGGACCCTAAGGGAGGTCTTGGGTTGACTGGGAGGGGAAGGGGGAGTGGGAGTGCTCCTCGAGTGATGATTCACAAGGTGGGAGTGGGTAGGTTGGGGAGTGAAGATCTTCCTAATCTCACTCCTCATCTCTTCCAATGAGTCTATGGGTCCTTTGGTTTCCCATCTAAATTCATCCCGAGGTGACCAAGCTCTAGGGTCGTGGTTCCTTTTTGCTTCAAGCCGGTCAAGTCTGGTGGTGAGGGTATCAAGATAGTTATGAATCTTGTTGGTGAGAGTGTCAAATCGGTCCATGGATATTTGGGACATCTCCCTAGGGTGGTCATGCAATGGAGTGATGGAAACCATGATGCAAGGGAGACTCAAATGATAATGCCCAAGGACTAGACTCGTAGAGACAAGTCTAAAACAAGATACCACTTGATGTGACACAATATGCAGCGGAGGACAATGATACTAATTTGATGTGACGCGACTCCCTTGGACCTAGGATAGCAAGCAACACACGAGTTCGGCAACGTCACACTAGCGGACTCACTCGCGTAGGCGCACTCGGGTCCGAAGGAGGACCGACGATGGCGGTGAGGGTCCGGGGGTTGGACCTCAAGGTCCCAAGGGTTTGGCTAGCTAGGAAGGGACCCCAATGGGCCAAGGATGCCTGATTTCAAGGGCGGCCGGCACGCCGAGGGCGTGGGATGCAATGGCTCTCTCTCAACTTGCCCCGCGGTGAACACAAGAATTGATTGAATTGCGGGTCGGTCGCTCGTCTCACTTTCGACGGGGAACTAAGAGCGATACTAAGCTAGCAATGGTAATAACCAGCAGCGAAGAGTGGCCAGGAGCTCACCTGATTGGCGTGAAGACGCCGGTCCCGGTCGGAGACGAGGGCGAGCGGGGAAGTGTGCTCCCCGCACACTGCGCCGGTGAAGCTTCAAAACCTGTTCAAGAGTACAATTACTACACCTCGCGCAGGAGGGTGATCTCGGGGGTGGGAATTGGTTAATTACAAACAAACACTACCACCACGCAGGGTGGGGCGGTAAGCCGGCCAGGCGGGGATGGGAGGACGGACCGAAATGGTAGAAAGGAAATCAATGAGGGTTCAGCTGCAATCTGGACTGCTGGATAGGGTGCCGTTGTTGGCTCTGTCCCGGGCTCGTCCGGACTCCAAATTGAGTGAAACCACCTCACAATGCTTCCTGACATGAAGCCGGTGTTGTCTGAATTTTGGGGCGGCCTTTGGAGGTAGGGACTGGGGGCACTGGCAACTGATCCGGGACAGCTGGTGTGGTCTCTGGGCAAACCTGTTCTGTAGAAGTAAGTTGCAGATGCTGTCACGGGCGATCCCGAACTCCGAATGGCATGAAATCAGTGGTGTCGTCTCCATGGTCGAGGTAGCTTTCATCTGGAGTCGATAGGGCTGCGATCCGAGGCCATGGACTGTCCGTGTGCCCTGAAGAGTAGGCACTGGTCGCTGCAGACTGCAGGGGGCAGATCCGCGCGACAGAGGGATATAATTTGTAACTCTGGCTCCAGGATGCCGAATGTTGTTCCGTTTCTTGCGTCTGGTCGGGGACAGATGGAGGAAGAATTTTGAAGAAGAGACTTCAGCCTGATTCCTTCGCCGTTGGTCGCGAAACAGCTTCCAATCGGGCTCAGGCTTTCTGCAGGTGGTGTCTGGCGCAGTCGGAGTAGAGCAGCTCTCACGGGCGGCCACGAACTCGGAATGGAGTGATTCCACCTCGCCTGTGAAGAGGACAGGGAGGCCTTTCCATAAATATAAGCCACGAACCAAGAATCCTCAAGATGTTGTCGTGGTCATCGCTGCAATCAGGGGCTTGTCTGCAGGTCGACCCTGCACAAAAGCTGAAGTGACTCTTTGGGGGAGAATGGTCTCCTTGGAGGGTATAGCTGGTGGAGAGGTGTCTATGTGGGGATGGGGAGCTGTTGGGGGATGGAATGGGTGGTAGTGGAGGTGGAGAGGAGGGCGGAGCTAGCAGGGAGTGGTGGTGGAAATGGCTGGCTGCCACTAGGTCAAAGGGGGGGGTGAGGGGTGGCCGGCCAAGGCAATGGAGGTGGAGAGGGGTTGAGGGGGTCGACCCTAGGAGGGAGGGGAAGGGGGTGGACGACCTTGGGATGGTAATGGGTGTCTTGGGGAGGGGAAGAGACCTCTTGGGAGGTGGAGTAATGCTTGGGAAGGGGGAGGGATGCCTTGGGAAGGTGAAAGGGTGCTTGGGGAGATGGAAAAGTTAATGGAGAGAAATAATGGGGCCTTGGGAGTTGAAGGGACTTGCCTAGGTGGCAAGTGAGGTGGCAAGGGGTGAGGAGAGAAGGGAATTTCGAACTAGAGAGAGAGGGAGGGAGGAGAGAGAGGGGGTTCGCCCCAAGGAGGGAGGGAGAGAGAATTAGAGAGGGAGAGAGAGAGAGAAATAGACTCAAAGGGATTCAAGTGGATTTCAAGTTTTCATTCATTCATCAATTACCTCAAAATGGTGGCTTGGGGCCCTATTTATAGAGAAACCCCAATTACATAGAAGTCCCTGGAAAATGGACTAATGACAGAAGACCAAGGGGTGCGGAATGGGGCGCCCATGGGCCAGGCCCAAAGAAGTGGCCCCTTAAGGCCTACTAACCCACTATCCTATTAAACCACTTAATGCGACCTTGGACTTAGGTAGATGACATTACCTACTTAGGTACTTGACTCAATAAAGAGAAAATTACATAGATAAGACTCAAGAAAAAAATGAGAAAACTACATGGCTATACTCAGAAAATGATGGCGAACAAAATGGCGAGCAGCAGGACCATGTGAAGGGGTAAGCGATGTCCCCATCAGTCTCTTCTTTTGAGGTCTTCTGGTCTTCTCGGCTCAGCCAGAGTGAGCATACTGTATTCTGTTACCCAGTCAAACAGGATCCGGGTCTTATCCTTAGGAATGGAATAAGCCTTCTTCATTTTGTCCCTCAACGAAGGACCTTCTTTGTCATCTGGAGCTTTTGCAGGTTGCGGGGGAGCCGCTTTCTTGCCTTTCTCCTTTTGCTATTCGAATGCCTTGATATCAAGTGCATTCGCTTCTTTAGGTGTGGGGCGCCGTTCCGCCGCCTTGCCTTTCTGGGCTATGCTGGCAGTTGACGTCGGGACAGGCTTGGCTAGAAAAGCTTCCACCTCAGCTACCACATTATTCAGCCGGTCGAACGACCGTATTTCCATACCAATCATCTTTTCCAGGACCTCCCTCCTGAGATTTTACTTACATATTTGCACAGCGTCCTCCTGATGCGGGGGCCGCTTGCATCTCATCCCGAGGTTCCTCCACCTCTTGATGTAGTCAAGGGTTGTCTCATCTGCCCTTTATTTTGTTGAATAGAGCTCGGCCACGGTGACCTCCCTCTCTGTGACATGGAATCTTTCCCTGAACTTCCTCTGCATATCTGACCAGTCACTGATTGACCCGGACGAGAGGCTGGAGTACCATTCAAATGCGAGCCCCGTCAGCGAGGACCTGAAGAATTTCAACAAATATGACTCGTCGGTGGATAGATCACCCATAACGGTCATATAATATGCAATATGCTCTTTTGGGGAACCTTTCCCGTTGAATTTATCAAATTTGGGCGGCTTGTTGACTCTCGGGGGAAGTCGCTTAGCCGTATGGTGTTGCGGGTAGGGCACCCGATAGGCATCGAATGCGACGTAGTCACCTTCGCTCTTCTCTGCGAGCTTCAGCTCGATCATCCTTTCCACCATCATCCGGTTCACGACCGTGGGGTCGACTGGCTCCGGATAGAAGTGTGCTGGCTGCAGGTATGGGGTGACCAGGGTGGTCGCCTGTGGAGGATGCAACAGCGGGGGTGTTGGGTGCACCTGAGGCAGCACCGGAGGTAGCAGCGGTTGAGGCTGTGGCGGCCGTTGTTGTACTATCATCACAGTTGGCTCCGACGGCTGGGGTAGTGTATAGAGTGGTGGAGGGTTGTCTCGACGAGTAGCTCCCCGGGATGATTCACCCTGGACTTCGGGTGGTTTGGAGGCCGATGAGTGTTCAATTTTCTCCATCAGCTATTTCTTCAGGGAATCTATTTCCCGTTGATATCTTTGCAGCAGCATCAAGACTGATGGATCTATAGTGGCGGGGACACCTTCTGTTGTCTCCCCGGACGTACCCTCAGGCAGGATGTCGAGGAGTACGTCATCTTCTTCTTCCGTCGTCACCACATTGGCGGTCAAGACGGGGGCTTTGTCATCCCAATGGAGATAGACCTGGGGCTGTTTCTCTTTCATCATTGTCAGAAGCCCTCTTGCTGCTTCCGTCCTGCGGGTAGCTGGTCACGACCGTACGGCCAACTGAGCCAGTTCTTGGTGGTCTTCAGGAAGCTCCCCATATCGGCTGGACACGCCAGCCATGTTGCAAGTGAAAACCTGCATCCTTCTTCTTTGTCGATGGACCCTCTGCCATGTTTGTTGCGGAAAGGTCAGCCTCTCGAACGCAGAAATTCTTCTTCTTTCTTCCCGCTCGGGGAAGGCTTCATCGGCTTTGATCTCAAAGCCGTCATTGTATCCATTATCGTCGACCGACGACACCCTCATTCTGTCTCTTATTTCTTCTTCATCTGCCGTTGATGGACAGTAATTTTCTTCAGTGGCGATTGTCTGCATCAGCCGCTGCTGTCCGAGCGAGGTGTTGCCCACTCCTCGGAAATAGCTTCTGACCAGGCAGGCCATTTCATCTCGACCCCGTTCTTGATGTAGCACGGGGGATAGTGGTCGGCCTCCAGAAGGAGGAATGTAGGCCAGTCGAGCTCTGTCGGCTGGCTGTTGGAATCTTCGCCCCGTGGCAGGGACGCTGGCTTGACGGGCCGCAGCCCAGAAACTTCTGTGGCGCGGAGGATCCGCAACCACCTCTTCTTCATTCATCGGGGACAGACCCCTTCCTCTTCTCGCTCCCGCCTCGTCGTTCATAGGACGGCGGCGGATGGGTGTCAGATGATAGGCAGGTCGGGTCCGCTTGGGAACCCACACCTGTTTGAACTTTTTCAGCTTGAGTGTCGAGCTTCCTTGGCCATAGGGGCCGGCTTCTTCTCTTTCTGCCCTCCTTCCAGCGAGAGCTTGATAGGTGTTATAGACAGGAACGTTTGGGATGACGTGGTCTGGGGTCACCCGTGCCGGGCGCCCGTTGAGAAGACACGCATGCCTCCCACCAGCACTGATTTTCCGGACTGAGAGACAGTTCCGGTGATCACAGCAGTGTTCTTGCGAGCCTGGCGACGCTGACGTCCTCCAGGGGGTTTGTTGATGACAGTGGGGTGCGTCCCACGTACAATGTGGTGCACCAGGCAGCTAGCGGCCGGGGCCGGATTCTTGAGCGAACCATCGCAGCAGGGAGCCTTCAGAGGCTCCACTTGGCTCCACTTCCTTCACGGTTTCCTCGATAGGTTTCGTGGCTTCGACTTCCAGCATGTCGACGAAGGCCAACCCCAAGAAGTTGGGGAAGCCCACAGCAGGAGGAAAGCTACCAAATTCTATGGGCACCGCCAGGTACCCTTGCACGTGTCTGGCGACGATCGCAGGACTGAAGCTGACGCCGGTTATCCCGTGAGTCGTCATTATTTGCACTAAAATATCAAACAAGGCGATAATCAGTAGTCTCTGAGAGGGCTTCGAAGCCTGGATATCTCGGCAAAGAGATGAAAGGTGACACTGGTCCCACCGGGCGTGCCAGACTTGTTTGCGACCTTTTCTTTCTTTCATCCTTTTCGTTCGTTTCTTTTCGTTTGCGTATCGATCAACCATTTGACTAACTGGTAATCAACTGACTGATTGATGACGCGGGCGTGCCAGTCACATGAGTGACGATTTTATTGTGCGCTCATTCTGACCCATATCGGGCGAATGTGAGGTTCGGTCGGGACCAGCAGTCCGCCATACCATGAAGGCTATGGCGTTAATTACATCCCCCACGAGGAGGGAACACCTTTGATTAATTGCCGAGATATCGGGCTGTCGAAGCCGGGATAAAGGGTGCAGAGCAGGCAAGTGATCATGCAGGATGATACGATTGACCACACACGATTTATTAGGGTGAACCCTGGTACGCGGCGGAGGACTTAGGCTAGAAGGCCACCTTCACGCTTAACAAAGCCTCCAATCAGGCGTAACCTGACCTTCTGGCAATGTTATTTGATATACCAAGGATGCACACATTCGGGCATGTGTTAATGCGATATGAATGCATAGACTAAGGCATAACGACAAGGATTCGAGGCGCCTCGATTCAAGCTTGAGCATGCCAATTTTATTTAGTTTATTTGGTTGAGGAACTTGCATCCTTCTGTAATTAGCATAGGAAGTCATCCCATAAGTGGGAGAAGGGTGAGGAACGATGTAATGACACGATTTGGAACGAAACCGGTGCAGTGCGTGCGAAGACAGGGACTAAACGCTTGAAACGGCGCCCTGAAATGTAGGTAAAAGGTTTAAAACGGCGCCAGAACCGTAGGTAAAAGGGGTAGCTCTGTTAAAACGGCGTGGGGAGCTGGGGTGTGTCGGGAAGGGCACGCCGGAAAGAGCGCGCCGTTTTAAGGCGTGATCGCGCATGAACGCGCCGAATTAACCCGATTTCATGGAGACAGGAGCCTCGTCAGTCTATTCATGGATTTATTAAAAGGTTTTTGGATGGTTTTGAGAACTTATTGAGTTGATTATTCATCGGATCGGTCCCAAGTCATCCAGAGGTCAAATCACGGGCTCGCGCGAGGTCCGGACTCGAGCGCGGCGATTGTTCCGAGCTTAAACTCGTTCGAGCCGAAATTTCGGCAGCATCTCCCCATCCCAAAGGATTGTCGGGGAGATGCAGGGAGTACTCACGTGGCGGAGTAAACCCCTAAAAGCCGGGTGGCGCAACGGCGGCCGGCAGACCCAAACGGATAGGAAGACCCCGAGGGCTAGCCTGCTAGGGGCACCGAGTCCGTGGGTAGTGAGTGAGTGAGGCGACTCGATGTGGGAGCGAAAACTCCGAGGGCTAGCCTACGAGGGGCACGCGACCCGAATCACCACACTACTCGAGTCGGGACGACCATATAGGGAAGGAATCCCCGAGGGCTAGCCTACGAGGGGAACACAACCCACGGTCACTGTTGAGTCTGTTAAGGACTGTAGATTCTGAACTGTAGGGCTTGGCCCCCATTATTGTACATCCAGTGGTCCACAGGGAGATTCATCATAGAGAGACGATCCCTCTGTCAACCGAATGATTGGTGAAAACAAGATTTGGGGAATGTCCCCCCTCCCCGGATGCTGGAGTGATGCTACATAGCATACTCCCATCAAAGTGTAAATGACAAAACAGGAAGCGGTATGAGGCTTCGTTTGACGGCGCCAGACAGACAAACTAATTGCCTTGAAACATATCAAAATGATGGAGCCCCATGGGTCGAGCAGATCAATCACCAGCAAAACACATGGTCGGCGCATAACCCGGGCCACAGATATACATATACATGCATATGATATTCGGGAACAAACCCACATGGGGCTCACCGTCGAACAACTGGAAGCCGTCCGAGGATTCTTCTCGTCCCCCTGGTCTATGAAACAGAGCGTAAAGGGGACGGTGAGGAATCTTATTCCCTAGGCGGAGGCCAGACAGAGATATGCACACAAGTACATCTCCGCTCACAAAGCCCATGAAATACTCAATGCCGAACCCGGCCGTTGCATCAAACTCGAAAGAAAGAGAACCCCGGGGAGGGGGATGAACGATTCATATCGCCCGGAGGCATATCCGATGTCGGAGAAATCGGTTACACGAGAGTATATATATATATTGGGGCAATCATTAAATGCACGCTCGAAGGAGGGTCAGAAAGCGAGAGGAAGAGATACGACATCAATCACAGCAGCTCTTCATTCATCCCATGAAAGACACAATTATGTATATACAGAGCACATAGATTCTGGCGCCGTCGTTGTCGATCGGCCGCCGTTTCCATTAACGAAGAAACGATTACAGATGGAGTAAAAAGGGGCAGAAGGAAAGGTGAGGAAAAGGGGGAGGAAAGACTCGTGTCATCGCCCCTCCCCCTCTTCTTCACTCACATTGCAGCCCTGAGGGCGAATACAGCAAAACAAAAGTGGGGGGGGGGGATTCGACCAGAAACACGACGACGACCCACCTAGGAGATAGGGAAGCAGTCGATCGTCCTCTCCGACACCGGGGAGCTCGAGTGGAAGAGGGTGGCGGCCGCCGAGGGACTTCAGCCGGGGACTCCTTCAGAAAAGAACCCTCCCCCAAAACCCTCTCTGGACCTCTCTCCCCTCTTATTAATTCTCTTTTTGTCTTCTTTTGGATTCCACTTCTTCTCCCCCCATCTCTTTGATCGAAGGCAGGCTATATATAGCCTTGTGGTTAATTCGGCGCCCCAGGAAGAGGCGCGCCGGATTGACGGCGCCGGGGAGAGGCCCCATTATGCCTTTGCGCGCCGGATTGACGGCGCCGGGGAAAGTCCCCATTATGCCTTTGCGCGCCGGATTGACGACGCCGGGGAAAGTCCCCATTTGGCTTTTGCGCGCCGGATTGACGGCGCCGGGGAACACCCCCCATTGTTCTTGGCGCACCGGTTTGACGACGCCGTTTTAAACTGTTCACTTGGCGTGTAGTCCGGTGGGCCCAGAGATGATTCCAGAAGCTCCCGTCGACTGTTCCTCTCACCCTGGCCATCGAAGGGCCTTGATGGGGTGTTCACGAAGCTCTTGATAGGACGAATGGCCTTAAACAAGACTTCATGTGTGTCCGGTCCGAGCACACGGGTGTCCTACTGACACAGTCTTCGGCACTGTGATTTGTGCTTCTGGCTGAGACGGACTCGTGCTCGAAGCTTCCTTGCAGGATGATGTTATATCCTGGACAATTCCACCTTGAATCAGTGATCAATCGGCCACTAATGGGCCCACTATGGCAAGAAGCCGAACCCGTGCCGGGTAATCGGGGTCTTCTGCTGACAGAACCTTCGGCCCCTTGTTGCAGATGGCCGAGGACATTCTTCCTCCTCAGGAGAGTCATTGGGTAGATTGTCGTCCTTGGTCGGGCGATGGATGTGGGGTAGCGGCATGACGAGGTCGATGTCGGATCATTGGGCAGGCTTGATTGCGCTGCCGGTTGGTTGCGGGTTCACTTCCACTCTCCTGAGGTAATGTCCCCGACATTCCTTTCGAGGTGGCTCAGGGCTTCGTCAGCTTGAGGGGTCCTCTTGATAAGTTGATCTTTATCGGCTTCTGTGCTTCAGTGGGCCGTATCATTCATCTTTGCAGCTTTGTTGCCAAAGGATCATATTTTGAGTGCCAACAGAGCCTCGGCCGCATCAGTCGAAGATTGCTTGGAAGAAGTTTTCCGTGCATTCTTCGCTCGACCTATTACAACTTTCAGCGCGGAGGCCGCTCTCTTTTTACCAGGTGGTAGTGGAGTAGTGGTCGGCACCGGTGCGGGAGCCTCAAAATATTCCGGCTTCTGGGCCTGGGAGATGATCTTCCTATAAAGTCCCTACTGCTTTATATCTGGATGATCTGTCAAATGAAGCACATGCCGTTATAAAAGAACTGAGCAACAAACTACTCTACATGTCGACTGAAGAAGACTTTACCTGCCGAGCCGTTGTAAAAAGATGAGAGGGGCCAATACTGATAAGCCACCTCCTTGCTTCGGGATGCAGCCTCCCGAATGAGCCAGAAGACGTCGACAATCTTCTTGCACTTCTCAACTAGGTCGGCCAAGTCCGCATGACCACGGGAAGCTATGCAATGATATAAGCCAAGGTGGTCGAAGCCCCAGCCATCGACATAATGAAAAGATACAAACAAAGGCTTGTCCAGAACACTTGCTACGGGACTGTCAAGGGTCAGTCCATGGATATTCATCAAGATGAACAGCCAAGACATGGGTTGATAATATGTCAGGGTTCTGTCTTCTCTATTAATAAACAACCGGTACGGTCAAAAGCGGTCAACCTCACACTTCCATGAAACTACTTTGGAGAGCGGCTCCTCAATGGGGAATGGGTACTGCTGAAGTTCCAAGCGGGAACCACCAATCTGGCACAGATGTTATATATTTGCGTGAAAGTTTCTTCATCTATGTCAGCAAGCACAGGCACCAGCTGTTCAGTTGCTTTCTCTTTTGCGGCTTTCCTGCGTGCTATGTATGCCTCTACCTCCTTCGGATGTTGGGAGAACAACCTCTTCAAATGGGCTTCTTCAATATCAAAAACTGGCCCAGGCTACTGGCTCAGAAAGGTGCGCTCAGCTACATCCCAGCATGCCACCCTGGCATTGCGATAAAAGCCCGTTCGAGCATTCCACCACTTTATATATTCTGGAGTGACTCGGGGAACGCGGTTCGGCATCGGCACTCTGAAAACATTGGCGTCCCCGCAGTGAAAGTAGTCCCACCAGGAGCGACCCTCAGCTACAATAGTCAAGCCGTGCTTCGACCTGCTATCAAGAGGAAATAGGGCAACCAAAGGCGAGATGTGCTGATCATAGCTGAAATTTTGGCCAAACCTAAAAGGATAGTAGTGTTCTAAATGAACCATGCCCCCCTTTCTAAACACTAAGACACTGGGGTGAATTGATAAAGCCCAGTCAATGAGCTCAGGCTCCAAGATTGGTCGGGTCACGGTGTTGCCTGAAATGAAATGTGTGAAAGTCTCCACTACCTCAAGCTTACATTCACACTGGCGATTCACCAATGGAGCAGAATGTGCGGCCAAATTCCAAAAATGGATGGTCCCCGCTGAATCCATCGGAACCCTTGTCAGCCGGCCTCGGATGGAGAAAAGCTGATGAGACACCGGACCGGGTTCAGCACTAGCAAATTCCAGCATCCTGGGGTACAATGTCACTGTCTGCAGAGTCCTAGGAGCCAGCTCTGGGAACATCCGCTGTATAGAAAGTATTGAACTGTGGGCAGAACACTTCAAACATGGCGCAGCACAACTCTTTCGAGATGGGGTACCTAAAACGGGACGCATACACACTGTGATACACCCCGGCCCTGACCAACAACGGCGCATACTGCTTCAGAACATATTCTGTGTATTCTACCGGTCCTACGCGGAAGAGATGGGTGTCGGTCACTTTCGTGTCGGCAAACCACCCAGCAGCCAACTGGAATTTGAACTGGACAGCCAAGCAGTTCAGGATGAATGGCTCGTCTCTATAGCCCCACTTGATGGGTGCCAAGAATAAACCGTAGCCAGGTTTCTCCCTGTTGACCCGACCTGCAATGGTGTCCCACCTAGCTGGTGTGAATTCTGGAGCCCGTGTCAGCATTTTCTGCTCTGCCTCCAGCTCTGTTACCCCCAAGATGGCGTTCCACTTGCGTCGCTCTCCCGAGAGATAGATGGTGTCTCCGCGATACACAGAGCCTTTCAAGCTGTCCCGGTCCACCAACATGGCCCATTCCACCATCCGAGCCAGCATGACGTCTCTCTTCCCCGAGACACTGAAAGTGCAGATGAATGGTGCAAGATGACGGTCCTTCGGGAAGTCTGGGCGATACCCGTCATCGTGATTGAAGTTCATCCCTCCCTCGACGGTCACAACGCAAGATGATGATACTGTATCTGTTTCGGAGTCGGAAGATTCATCGACTATGGTGGTCCTCCCAAGACCCCGGTCCAGTTGTCCGACGTCCCTCCAAGTTACAACAGGGCCAGATGCCCTACCCTGGGAAGAAGCATCGACATCAGCAGCGTAGGAAGCAACACGGTTGGAAGAGGAGGCCATTTCAGCAGTTGCAGGCAAAATCAAAAGAAAATAAGACAATATGAAGACAAAATGGAAAAGAAAATTTTAAGTAAATTTTGACAGCACCTCCCCATATTCGGGGTATGCCCAGGAGTCAAATAGGAGAACACCCACCAAGAGGGGGTGACTCCGTAATGAAGAGGGACATAGTCCCGAATGAGAAGAAATAGAGGAAAGCCTCGCGGTGAGAATGGAAGAAGTGGGGACCAAAAATCCCTCACGCCGATTGCCGCCACGGTGAAGATGGAGAAGAGAAGAGAGAGAAGGCTCGGGGTAAAATGAGCCTTCTCCTCACCCTCTCGGCGCTAAATAGGGTGAAACCCTAAGGCGCGTCGAGAATCCTCCGGCGTCGAGAGCGCTAGGCCAATAAAAGGCACGCCGACGCCATCGCGCCGAGAGCCCAAAGTGGAAAAGGCGCGTCGAGACTATCGCCGCGCCGAGATGGGCATGCCGAAATCGCCAGTGGCGCCGGTTAGCTCACCAGGGGTGCTGCAATCATCAGATCAAGCCAACGATGCAGGTGTCCGTCCAAGTATGCTTACAAAGAACTGGGGTTATTCAAGCAGAATGAGAATTCAGAATCACAAGAATGAACAATGAGCAATGAATAGGAGCAGATCTGAAGAAATTACAAGGTGCGGTGCAATGTACACCCGCATGTCCCGTTTCACTCATCCTTCGCTTACGCCACCTGCGGGTGGGGGGCATTTGTTGACACCTAAAATATACCAGAAGAGACTGAAGCAGACTCAAGGCTCTGAAGGTCGATTAAAGGTGCGGCTCCTGTACCATCCTTGGAAGTTCTGAGAATCATAATAGAAGAGATCCACTATCCCTAACACTCTGTCCGACTAAAGTCATCTCTGGCTAGGCCACTGTCCAGCACGGCTGTCATTCAGATAGTTGGGCTGATAAAATTATAACAACATTCTGGTAACCATCTGCCTGCTAAAGAGGATCTTCAGACAGTTCTGATGCTCGTAGAAAGGGATTCACATAGCCTCACAGCTGGTCGTAAATGCGAGATGTTGAGCGAGCCTCAAATGGAACCGATATCTACTCTGAAAGCCCACTAAATCGGTGAGGAAGGCCCTTTAGGCGAACCCTCACTTGGCGCCGGATGATGAAGAAATGGGCCAAGCCCAACATGAGTTGAGGCGCGCCGAGAAGCTTCCTGCTGGCGCGCCGGGGATTTCGTGCCGAGAGGCTGAGGGACATGCCTCTATAAAGACAACCTGCTGCCTTCGAACAAAAAAGAATGACAACAACAACAGAAGAGAGAGGGCAGAAAGAGAGAAAAAAAGATAGAAGAAAAAGAAGAGGCAATAGAGGGAACAGGGAGCAGTAGCGACCGAAAGGAAAGGGAGCTCGAGAGCCCTCTGAGGAAGCTGAGGAGAAGAGAGAGTTGCAGAGATTCGAAGGAAGAGTCAAGGTGGGATCGATTTCAAGATGCCCTGAGGGGCTACTGTTTCTCTTTCCCCATGTCTTTTATTTGAATATCCCTTTCTTCTTTTGTGTCTGTTTTCAAGCATCCTCGCTCTAGTAGCATCGAATGCTAATGTAGCCCCGTTATCAGGGATAGAGTCTATGTATGATTTTTCTTAGTTGGATTTTCTTCTGAGCTAGATGCGTGTATGCTGTTTGGACGAATAGTTAATAAAAGAGGGCTGAAGCTCACCCTTTCCTTTTTCTTTCTTCCTCTGCATCCGAGGTTCAATGTATTCAATAGCTACTGCAAGCATATCCCATCTGCACGAGCGTGTTTTGCCGTAGTCCTTCCCAACCTCACATCCACATCTAGAGCCAGAGATAGTCTATCTCCTGGCTTCTCGATTGTGAAACTAGGAGGAAAAGACTCAAACTGGAATTCACGAGGATCAGTCTATGATCAGGCTCCCAGTGAGATCCTTGAGGGAAGGCCATTTTCTCCCTGTATTACTTTCTCCAGAGCCATCTCCAGTGTTCACCATAAATCCTTGAATAAACCCCCATTAGAACCCCCCAAAAGCCCTCCGAAGTCCTCACCTCAGAAACCCCTTGAAACCATACTAAAACCCTTGTTTCAGAAATCCTCCCAACCTCCCAGTGCGACCCTCCCTCGGCGCGAGTCTCACGCCGAGTGCTACCCGCGCCGGTTGCTCTCGTCCCATCGCGCCGAGACCTCTTGGGCTATTGGTCGCTCCAAGGCCTCCATCCCCCCTTTGTGCCAAAGCCGGCCATGCCAATAGCTTCATGCCGACACCCTTCTGAGCCATGCCATCCTTGGTCATAATACCCTGTCCTTCTGTGGAGAAACATTATCTTCTCTCAACACCCATGGGAGCTATATCAACGGGGTTAATCCCCCCACATTCCGCCTCCCCATCAAGTCATGGAGTTCTGCCGCTGTATGTTCTCCATTGGCTATACAGGGGATATCAATAAATCCCACAATAAGTGGATAACGTCCCATAAGATTGAGATCTTTTTTGGATCTAGGGCTACGCCCGCCTCTTTTTTGGCTTCCACCCCGGCATTCCGTGGGTGGATGACCTATACTCCCCTTTTGGCATAGTCCAAAATGAGGGGAGATGCTGCCAAAATTCATCCGCGAGCTTTACTTTGTCGTGTAGTGCGACGCTTTCACTGAGATTATGAATCTAACCCCAGCTGTGTGGCAGAGATCTAAGCTACACCATCTCATGATCCTCTGCTCACCACCGTCAGAGGGGCATATAACCATCATAGTCACGTGGTCTCCTTAGAATTTCTATGGATGAGCCTACCCTCACTCTCTATCCCACTCAAATACAACCATGGACAAACTCATGAAACCCCTATTGAACACAAAGGACCCCTTTGAATTCATAAACCCCTCATAATACTTGAAAACTCAGAAACACCCTTTTATTGGTGCCACACAACTCCCGGCGCAGCATCCTCTCGGTGCCAATTTCGTGCCGGGTGATGGGCGCGCCGGGGAGCTTGTCACGCCGACCCCCTTCATTCCCAGCCGCGCCGGTTTGCTTTCGTGCCGAAACCCCGATCGCACCGGTTCGCTCTAATATCAGCCATCACTCGAACATCTAACTTCTCAGCAACTTTACTGAGCCTGGAACCAATCTAGACTTGGTACCCTAGCATCCATGGATCAGCATATCAATCCCCATCATATCATGAGGGTTTCATGGTTCTTCATCCATGTCTAAACAGAGCTATATTAACGGGGTCTTACCCCGATATTCTACGCCATTAACCGTCGGGTTTTTCTTCCAACCCTGCCGACCCTGGGAGTCTTGCCATTGCAAGCCCTCCAGTGGTCTCTAAAGGGGAACATCAACAAACACCGTGGTAACGGACACTGTCCCGTCACACTCAAATCCTTCTAGATCTCGGGCTACGCCCGGCTCTCCTTTCGGCTTCCACCCCGGCATTCCGTGGGTGGATGACCTATATTCCCCCTCTAGCATAGTTCATAACAAGGGTATATGCTGCTGGATTTGCGCCATAACATTGTTATCATGTCCCGCGTAGCATGGTTTTCTATGCATGTTTTGCATCCCGTTGGCGGAGATAGCGTAATAGTCTTATCTTATTTTGCCCCCGAGGCATCCTTTCTTGGCAACTAATCAATGGTTGTCCTTCTTTGGAAGGACATAATTAACGTCATAGCCTTTATGGTATGACGGACTCCGGGTCCTGACACGAATATCACAATCGACTGACCGAGTCAGATCGAGCGCATAATAAACTGTCACGCCAGTGACTGGCACGCCTAATTAATAGACCAAAGAAATCAATAACAAAATATGCTAATAAAATCCCATCCCCACAGGCAGCCTGTGCCCATTTTCATGAGGAGAGTCTGGCCGCTCCGACGCATCCCTGGCGATGCTCAGGGTCTCTTCGACAGCTTCCCGAAGCCTGACGAGTGACATGGAGTTTCCTTCCACGTCGATCTGCTCCCATCGGATTTGTTCCTGGATGAGGTCCTGAACTTCCTCGCAGGACTCGATCGGGTGGCATATCCTGGCGTAGAAGGGGCAATATTGGGGGTGACTACGATTTCAATGGGTGTAGTCCGCAGGCGAGTCGCGGGGCATGATTTGCCGCCTCTCGACAAGCATATCAAAGAGTCACTGGGTCTCTCCCTGGGGAAGGAGAGAGGTCTCTGATTGTGCCAGGGCCTCCACCCTGGGTACCAGATCGAACGTTCCCTCCAATTGGTGCTGGGCTCCTCTGACTCGTCATCAGAAAGAGAGAATGCAGCCATCATGTGGATGACATTGGCTGAGGGGTGAGCCACGCGTACTGCCTTAGCTGGCCTGGCCCACATATGTGGTTGCGGAGGATCGACGAGACCGCTCTTCATTTTGACAAGACCGTCTCGGACTAGCTTCTGTGCCTGAGTCTTGAAGACGTAGCAATCTTCAATTGAATGACGTAGCATGCGATGTTACAGGCAGTAACTGGGATCGTCGATCTTCAAGGCCTCATCCGGCTTGCTGATTTCTGGCAGTTCGACGATTTTCTAGGCCATGTAGAGGTCAAAGAGCATCTTCGTATGTTCCTTCTTGAAGGAGAAGGGCGTCTTCTTACGCTTCGAAAAGGAAGGAGCAGTCGGCTTATCTGCTGGCTTTTTGTCGGAGATACTGGGCTCGGCCCCTTTACTAGCCTTGGCGGTAGGGGTGAACTCTATGATATTCACCTCCTTGCCGGGCTTGCGTTCTCGTGCTTGTTTACCCTTCACTATAGTATACATCGGGTTTTCGGCGAAGAACATTTCTATCTCAGCGACTGCCGAATTGAGTTGATTGAAGCCTTTGATGTTGGTGCCGAGAAACTTTTCGCTGACCTCGGCTGCCAGACCTCGATGACATATGGTGATGACGTCCTCTTGAATGGGTGGATTGACACACCTCATACTGAGGTCTCACCATTTTTTGATGAAGTCGAGGGCGCCCTCGCCCTTTTTCTGCCAAAGAGAACAGAGTTCGACTAGGGAGACCTTTCGCTCGGCCGTTTAGAAGCGGTCGAGGAATTTCTTCTAGAGATCGGCCCAGTCGATGATTAAGTTGGGCTTCAGGCAGGAATACCATTGGAAGGCCATTCCCATGAGAGACGTGGCGAAGTAGCGGAGGAGATATGATTCATCCAACGCTAACTCGCCCATGGCCATATCATAGGAGGCCAAGTGTTCGTGTGGCGACCCCTGCCTGTCGAACTTTTGCAGCATCGGGGGCTTGGAGTACTCTGGAGGAAGCTTCTTCAACTGGTGGTGGAGCGGGTAGGGTACACTGTAGAGATCCACGGTGACCGCCCCTTCGCCATACTGGGCGAGCTTTGTCTCGATGATGCACTCGATCATCTGGCGTTGCGCCAAGAGATTCTCTAGCATTGGCGTATTGGAGGCTCGTGGCTGAGCCTCAACCGGGGGTGTGCCAAACCCAGTTTCCAATGGTGTTCGTGCAATCGCCGCTCAGGTGTTGGCAGAATCGCGAGCCACCGGGGGTACCGGTGCCTCGGCCTGAGGCCTGTCAGGTTGCTGCGGATTAAGGTCTCGCTCCTGAAGGAGGTCTTGCAGGAGGGCCTTCAGGTGCTGGTTCTCCTTCATGAGAGCGTCGAGGGTCACTTCTTGAACCTCGTTCGTAGGAGGGTCATTGTTGACCGGCTCTGCGTTGATAGGAGGGTCACGGTCTTCTACCGGGACCTCTTCCACACGTTCTGACGCCTACGGTCCGGTAGAAGTGCCGATGTGACCTGTTGGAGGAGGCGGCGGAGCATGGTGGCATGGCCTCCTGAAGTGGGACAGGGGCTGGTTCAAGTCGTCAGACTTGGTGTCAGGCTGGTGTCCGGTGGTGTAGCATGCGAACACTTGAACCGCATCATTGATGAACGGGGCCGTCCGCTTCCTCCGCGGATGTCGCTCGGGGTGGACATGCATCCCTAGTCTGTCGAAGACCGAGATGTGTTGCGAAGGGGTCTCACTCTCGATGTTAGCCGGAGGAGAACCCTGAACAGGTTGCTGGAGGGCCCGAGGATGGGCTCGCCTTTCCCTCCGCTTACTTGTGCGGGGGACATTGGGTGACTGGGTGTCGTCAGACGGTGCTACTATAAGGCCAGTCGCATCCCATCTTATGCCGCGTCTGAGTGCTCGGAGGGGGTTTGTGATACACGCCCTTCGAACGGGTTCAGCTTCTTCTGGGGTAACCCAGATTCTTCTCAGGTTAGGTTGCTGATCTCCCTTGTCGCCACTTTTCTGACGAGTTGTCTTGGGAGGCCGTATGCCTGGCCACTGTGGGTGCCCCCGGGCTACTGCCGAGGAACCTGCTCCTTTAAGCTTTGCCCCGTCCTCTCGTGTTTGACGCCAGAGGTCAAACCGATTGGAGGTGGGGATGGTGGGAACAGTCCGTTCCTGGGGTATGATTGGTTCACCCCCGTCGAGACGGATCCACAAATCACCGACAAGAACTATCTTGCCGGAGTTGCTGGTTGCAGTAGTGAGTCGCCTGCTTCTGCGGCCATGGCGATGCTTCTTCTGAGGACCTGAGGAAGACTTCACCCCAAGATGGTAGACCGAGAAGACATGGCCTAGGGCGACCAGCGGCATGAGGCCGTCGGTCCGAAGTGCTGGGATCAGCCCCCGGGGTATGTAACCCGCGCCGGGAGTCGATGGCTAGGTGACTCGGGTGTAGGCCTTCATCCGCGCCAATAGGAGTGTTGCCGATGCTCGGGATGACACTCT
This sequence comes from Amorphophallus konjac, assembly GCA_022559845.1. Taxonomy (NCBI): domain Eukaryota; kingdom Viridiplantae; phylum Streptophyta; class Magnoliopsida; order Alismatales; family Araceae; genus Amorphophallus; species Amorphophallus konjac. Next base: position 233,787,301 of record CM040124.1, read on the forward strand.
TGCACCAGAAAGCGACGTCATTGGAAGTGCTAGGGTGCCGACGCTCCTTGGTTGAGGACCCGCGGTAGGTGCCGGCGTAGTCTGGGCTTGGGTCGGGATGCCCGAGGAAGGTGCTAAGGAACGCCGCCCCCTGGGTGGAAGGCCCACGGGGAGAGTCGGTTCAACTAGAGCTCGGGACCGGGGTCCCGGGTGTGATACTGGGGAGCCATGAACTCGGGGCGGTAAGCCCGTGTCCAGTGTCGGCCTTATCGGGACTCGGGCTTGAAAACCCGATGCAGATGCTGAGGAGCCATAGACCTGGGGCTGAAAGCCCGTGTCGGGTGCTGGCTTGGCTGGAGCTCGGGGTTGAGGACCCGAGGAAGAGGCTGGGAAGCCGTGGACCTGGGGCAGGGAGCCCGTGTTGGGTGTCGGCTTGGCTGCGGCTCGGGGTTGAGGACCCGAGGAAGAGGCTGGGAAGCTGACCGAAGTCCGGGGCGTGGGGCCCGTGTTGTAGCTCGCAGGAGGCTGGCCTCGGGAGCTAAGGCTATCCCTGGCCGGCGTTGATCTGGGGGCCCTGTAGGGGCCAGCGGTGACAGTCCCGTGCCTAACGCTCAGGCGGGACACCGGTGCTGGGAGTGCGAGTGGCGCATTGGCCACGGGAGCCAATGGAGAATCTGGGGTCGGTTGAGGAACAGCCACATGGATCACCCCCAAAAAGCAGGGCGATCTGATGACCGGGGCGAACCTGCCGAAAACGATCGGCGTCGCCGAGTAGCCCACCTGGGCATGGGTGGCAATGACGTTGGGGCCGTAGGTGACGGCCGCCATGGTTGCTGGAGTGCTGTGGAGGTGATGGTCACTGACAGTCACCGAGAGCCGTCCGACGATCAGAACGCGAACCAGGTGCTGCTGGAGAATGCGCGCACGAGTACCCTCCACTGCCTCTCCTACAAGGATAGGGAAAGGGCACCAGGCTTCAGGGCTGGCACATACTTTTCATCAACAAAAAGAAGGAAGGCGGGAGACGTCCCACCGGGCGTGCCTCCTCTCTGTTGCGTGGGTTTTTATGCCGATTATCCGGGGTGAAGGAAGGGATACAACGGGGAAGGAAAATATGGGAGTTTGATGTATCTCGGGTATCCTCCTTACGGGTGCATGGCTCTCACGGCGGTATCGGGCACTCTCCTTTCACGGAAAGTAAAAAATGGTCGAATGGCACGGAAGTGTCGGGATAAAGGTTAATCGGACAAGGTGCGGGCGTGCCAGTCGATCTCTCAACAATCACTCACGGAAAAAAGGTTTGACCAGGGAACGCCACCAGGGCGCGGCACGTGGGCTCGGGCGATCAGGCGACACGTAGAGAGAAGGGGTTCAATGGGTGCGAGTGCGTAGGTGATTGCGGGAATCGTGTACGTGACGTCTTTCCCCACCGGCCGCAAGCAACCAGTGTTTATTTACATCGGATTGAATCCGAATACCTTCATTCTATGTTGAAGAAAAGTCTGTATATGTGTTTGAAGTCGTGGGTGGAGTGCTGGGGGGCATTCAGTAGCTAGGGGTGCGTGTTGGACTGAGGGGTGTTTACTGGGGGTTAGGGTGTCAGGCACAGATGCCGAGTGGCGTAGATAGAAGACTGAAAGTCGGGACGTGGGCGCGAGAGCACTCATCTAATCGACGGTGTTATGCTGAGACGTATATTTCTTTAAAGAAAAGCTGTAATGGCCAAAGTACAACTAGCGCATGCCACAGGACAGTTCCGACACGTGGGTCGGTCCCCTGGTCTATGCGTGATGAACGAACACATCTGCGTTTATAGAGAGCTCCTCCCGTGACATGGGCCATGGCCACGTTGCCGAACGGGGGCCTATCACTGGGTAACTGAGGGGATACGTCGATCCGGTATCTGTGCGAGGGTCCGTCGCGAATTGGATTGAGCGGTCAGACATAGCCTCGTGACTGCGGGTGAGCATAACGTCATGGCACGCGTGTGGTTGCGACCGACGGGCGTGCGAAGGGAAATCCCAGCATGAGGGGATGTGCGCTCATATCACGACGTCTCACATATGGTGGGTGTTGACTTGCGTGTGACGGTTACATATGGCGTGAGGGGAGTGTGTACGACATACCCCCGGCGTATGAAACCGCCGAACAAGTCACCCACACACAATCCTCCTTAGCTCACTGCTCGAAGCCGCGCTCGAAGTCTTGTGCCTGTCGGGTGCCGGACGATCTTGTGTATCTCTTTGGATGCCTTGTATTAGATGCCCCACCCCTTGAGCTCCTAAGGGGTATTTATAGGGGAAGTTGAAGGGTCACAAAGGGTTTATGCGGACCAGATAAGGGGGGTGAGCTGGTCCGCGTAAACTCAAGTGAATAGTGTCACTAGGTTACACGGGTTACGGACTGAGAGAGAGGGGGGAATGAGGTTTACGCGGACCAGCCAGGGGGACCTGGCTGGTCCGCATAAACCTCCCATGGGGGGGGGTTTAGGCGTGCTGGCTTTTTTCCTTTTGAAAAAATTAAATTTTTTTAGTTGAATGGGGGTTTACGCGGACCAGCCAGGGGGTTTAGGTGGGTTCGCAAGGAGAGAGAGGGGGGCTGGTCCCCACCCTATAAAATCCCATTTCAGGGTCTTTTTTATTCCTAATTTAACTAAGAAAGAAAAGGACAAGTGGGTGAAGGATACGTGATGGGGACATCACCCAGAATTCCCTTTGGCTCGACACCTCTCTCCCTTCCGGAGACGGGTAGTGTGCGACTGCACGACTTGATGGGCCCACAGCGACACGGGAGTTTATTACTAAGGACATATTGATGTATTTTCTCCTTTCTTGAGTCATTTTGATGTACTTGTCTTTATTTTGAGTCATGTCCCTAGGTCGTCACGTTATTTATCTATGTTTGTTCGGCTAGGGGGTCATATGGGCCCAATTAGATGGGCCTGGCACATGGGCGCCCTCTTCCTTCCCACACCCCCTTGCTTATTTGCTTTTAGCATATTCTCCAGGGACTTTTTTTAAATGTTGGGATCCCTATAAAAAGGACCCCAACCCCCCCTTGAGATGGGTAAGGAATATTTGAGTATTTTGAGCATAAGTGCAATCCTCTCTCTCTCTCTAGCTTTCTCTCTCTCTCCCTCTCTCTCTCTCTCTCTAGGGGGCGAACCCCACTCTCTCTCTTCTCCCCTCCCTTGGGCGAACTTGGCCCTTCACCTCCCCTCCCCCTTGCCACCTCAGCTGCCACCTCACCCCTCCACCCTTTCACCTTCCCAAGGCCCATAACTCCCTTCAATACCTCCTCCACCCTAGGCAACCCTTCCCATTCCCCATACACCTTCTCAACCTCCAAGGCAACCTTCCCTCTCCCCCAAGCAGCCATACCACTTCCCCACACCATTCATTCATATCCCCTGGGCGAATTAACCCCCATCCCCCCCTGCTGGTTGCGCACCCACCTCATCTAGCCCACCCCCATTCCCTTGGCCGACACCCACCACCCCACCTGATAGCTGCGGCCCCTCCACTCCACCTCCCTCCAAGACTCCTTAATCCCCTGTTCCTCTCCCCTCCACACCCCTAAACACCCCTCTCCCATCAACCATCCACCCCACCATCTCCACCATTGCCAATCCCCACCCCTATCACTAGTTCCACCACCATCCTTTCTCTTTACCTTGACAGTCTGCAGGTGGCAGAAAAAGTTACGACTTGCAGAAGCTTCCCCGGATTCATAATGCGACATCCAGAGGCGTACCATACATTTCCGGAAAGGTCGTCCAGTCCGCTACGCAGGCGAGAAAGAATCGTACCATTCCGAGTTCGGGGCTGCCCGGGAGAGCCATTCTCCCTCGACTGCGCCAAGCTCCATCTGCAGAGCACCAGAGTTCAACCAGAAGCTGAACCACGATTCACAGTGGAGGATTCAGACCATGGTTCCTTCTTCAAAGTTCTTCCTCCACCTGTTCCCGACCAGGAGCAAGAAGCAAAACTACGTTCGGCATCCGGGAGCCAAATTTCTGATTTTTCACCTTCAGTCGCGCGGATCTGCCTTCCCCAGTCTTCAGCAACCTGCACCCACTCATCGGCATCCCCCAGGCCATCCCGACCTCAGACGGCCTCCCCACTGGTTTTTCTGTGATGAGAGTTCATCCACGGTTCCAGCTACTCTGACGGTTCGAGATTCGGAGCTCGGGAGCCAACGGTACAATCTCTGCATCCTGCTGCATCAGATCTGAAGCTGTCAACCCCAGATTCCTTCGTCCTGTTCGAGCCTCCACCGCAGCCAGCGACGATGTCAGAAGAATTCAGTAAAATTCAAAGGCGTCCCAGTTCCTGTTACGAAGAATTTCCCCCTGGTCTCATCGACGGGAAAATTCCTGAGTAAGAACTACGGTTGTAACAGCGGCTGCCTGTCTCCTCTCACAGCAAGTGAGCAGACCCAACGTTGGCTTCCTCTCCTACAACTTCGGCGAGTTTCCCCCTCCCGCCTGGCCGGCTTAGCGTCCCTCCCTGCGTGGAGGTAGTGTTTGGATGTAAGCTTTATTTCCCCACCCTTAGTCCAACCCTCCTGCGTGAGGAGTAGTGTATGTAATAAACAGCTCAAGCTACATCGGCGCAGTGTACGGGATCCACACTTCCCCGCTCGCCCAGGTCTCCGAACGGGGTTGATTTCTTCAAACCAACCAGGTGAGCTCTAAACTTTGCTCCATTACTCTTTAGTGTCTGTTCATTTAATATCCGTAGACATAGCTCCGTTGTGCAAGAGAGAGAGTGTCCGACCCCACGTGCCACACTTACGAGCGGTCATCGTGGGCAGTGAGAGAGTGGGACCTAGTGCCCCAATTGGCACCGGCTAGCCCCATAAGCGTGGGCTACGTACCCTCAGGAGGGCAACCCTAGCCCGGCTGGCACTCTACCAGCAAGGGTCTTGATCCATCACCTCCCCTTAGCATCATTTTGTCACCCCGGGCTTGTGTGTGTGCGACGGCGATTTGGCCCCGATTTATCAACTTAATTGCTATGTGGTTGTGAATGCGGAATAGGTCCTAAGATTCCGTCTGCTTGCTGCATACCCCGTAGTTGTGTCACATCAGTTGGTATCAGAGCAAGTTTTAGACTTGTCTCTACAAGCCTAGGTCCAAGGGCAATTGCATTTCTATCCCGTGTTGTCATCATTGTGAATGTCCACCCGTAGGGGTACCATATACCGGGCCGATCCTTCTAATTCCAACCCACCTATGGATCCCAATTTACATCGCAATCAATACAACCCCAGGGAAGCTCCCCAAGCTCCTATGGATCGACTTGAGGCTGCCATCCAAGCCCTCACGGAGCAATTGAATGGTGTTTCCACCCGATTAGAGAGATTAGAAGAAGCTAGGGTCCCACCTAGGAATCATATCCAAAGAGCTCCTCCTCCACGGGTTGAACATGAGAGGGATGACCTAGAAAATGAGTGGTATTGAGAACAGGAGAGAGACCCACAACCTCGGTACCATGAGAGGCGACCACGAGAGGATCCGGATGACTTCCTTCTAAGAATGATCAAGGTTGATGCCCCAAATTTTGATGGGTCCCATAACCCAAGTGCCTATGAAGAATGGGAGCATGGCATGGACCAATATTTTGATTGGTATCCAATGTCCGAGGAGAGAAAGGTTAGGTTGGCCAAGATGCACCTTCTCAAACTTGCCAAGACATATTGGTTGAAGGTAGAAAGCCAAAGGAGGATTAGACGGGAGGGACCCATTGACACTTGGCTTGACATGAAAACCCAACTCAGGAACAAATACCTTCCCAATTCCTATAGCCAACTCCTCCTTGACGAGTGGCAAAGCCTTATCGAAGAGGGCAATACCGTGGAAGAGTATATAGAGAAATTTGACTCATACCTCTTAAGGTGTGGTGTCGTCGAAGAACCCGCCGTCACTCTATCCCGGTTTAGGAATGGTCTCCTTCCCCACATCAAACGAGAACTTTTCATGAGGGAAGCCCATAGCCTTGAGGTTGCCTATCAAATAGCAAGTGATGTAGAAAGGTTTTCTAGGAACCCTAGGTTTGCCCCTTCCAAGGGCCCGGGACCGCGTCCTAACCTCCCTCCCCTGTTAAGAACACCTCCTCCCAGTGGAGGAACTCCCACTCGGCCCTACCCCCAGCCAACCAACCCTACCCCCACAAAGGTCACTCCACCCAACCCTCCTCCCCGAAGGGAGGAAATTTCCAAAGGGAAGACCCCAGGGAGTAGTACGGTTAAGTGTTTTCAGTGCCATGGTTATGGCCACATAGCTTCCCAATGCCCTTCCAAAGGGTTGTCAAGCCTGGTTATTGAGGGCGGACCTACCACATCCCAGGAAACCCATGAGGATAATGTTGTGGAATACGAGGCTGGTTTAGGGTGGGAAGAGGAGTATGAAGAGCAATTCTTTGAGGAAGGTATAGAAGATAACCCCCATTCCACCCACCTAGGGGTAATAAGGTGCACCCTTACCCAACCTCAGGAGGACGACTGGCGGAGGACTTCCATTTCTCACACCTTCATCAAAATCAGGGATCATGTTAGGAAGGTCATCCTAGACAATGGGAGTTGTGTCAACGCCGTGTCCCCGGACACCGTCAAGCTCCTAGGGCTTACCCCGACACCCCACCCCAAGCCATATCGGGTATCATGGATAAACAATCACTCCCTACCCGTCAACACAGGTTGTCTTATCCCCATAACCTTTTCAGTCTACCAAGGACAAGTATGGTGTGACGTCATACCTATGGCTGTAGGAAGCATCCTACTAGGGAGACCTTGGATATATGATGTCAATGCTACCATCTATGGGAAAACGAACACATGCGCTTTTGAACACGAGGGGAAGACTATCCGCCTCAACCCCTCCCCTCCTCGAAATGAACCACCCGCTAAGGGGATCCTTCCTACACCACCACAAAACCCCAGGGTCTCGCCTGCACCAACCCAACCAACATCCCAAAACTCCATCCCTGACAATCCCACCGGGCCAGTCAAGGGCCTCCACCTCATCTCTAGGAAAGAACTCGAGGAAGAACTAGCTCAAGGAACACCCTTGTGTGCTGTTGTCCTTTGTCTAGGGGAGGCAACACCCTCCAATCCCCACCCTGTGGAAATACACCCTCTCCTAGAAGAATTCAAGGATGTGTTCCCCGAGGAGCTTCCCGATCAACTGCCACCCATGAGGGATGTCCAACATGCTATTGACCTGGTCCCAGGGGCCACCCTCCCAAACCTTCCCCACTACCGCCTCAACCCCACTGAGCATGCTGAACTGGGGAGGCAAGTGGAGGAACTCATTAGAAAAGGCTTCCTCCGCCTTAGCAAAAGTCCTTGTGCTGTCCCAGCCCTCCTCACACCAAAGAAAGATGGGACATGGCGGATGTGTGTCGACAGTAGGGCCATCAACAAGATCACGGTCAAATATAGGTTTCCCATATCTAGACTTGACGATATGCTTGACATGCTAGCTGGAGCCACCATTTTCTCCAAGATAGACCTCAAAAGTGGCTACCATCAGGTTAGGATAAGGCTCGGGGATGAATAGAAAACTGCCTTTAAAACCAAGGATGGGCTCTATGAATGGCTGGTGATGCCCTTTGGGCTCTCTAATGCCCCAAGCACCTTTATGCGCCTTATGACTGAGGTCCTTAGGCCCTACATTGGAGTCTTCCTGGTAGTCTATTTTGATGATATCCTCATCTACATCCAGTCCAAAGAAGCCCACCTCAATCATCTAAGGCAAGTCTGCACCACCCTTAGGAAGGAAAGCCTCTTTGCCAATTTTGGAAAATGTCACTTCATGACAAAATCCATTACCTTCCTTGGGTATGTTGTCTCCACCGAAGGGGTATCCATGGACCCTGAAAAGGTCCAAGCCATCCTCGATTGGCCGGAGCCCCGCACTCTCCATGAAGTCCGGAGTTTTCATGGATTAGCCACCTTTTACCGTAGGTTCATCCGTGGGTTCAGCACAATCACAGCCCCTATCACCGACTGCCTTAAAAAGGGGACCTTTGTGTGGACCAAGTCGGCATCTAGGGCCTTCCAAGAGCTCAAGGAAAGGATGACCCAAGCCCCCGTATTATGCCTCCCTGACTTCTCCAAAGTCTTTGAGGTGACTTGTGATGCCTCCGGGGTAGGAATTGGCGGGATCCTCAGCCAGGAAGGGCACCCAGTGGCCTACTTTAGTGAGAAGTTGTGTGATGTCAGGATGAAATACTCCACCTACGACAAGGAATTTTATGCCGTGGTGCAATCCCTCCGGCATTGGAGACACTATCTCTTGCCTAAAGAATTTGTCATATTCTCCGACCATGAGGCCCTGAAATACCTCAACTCCCAGCAAAAACTGAATGCTCGGCATGCCCGATGGGTCGAATACATCCAGGCCTACACATTTGTGATCAAACATAAGGCCGGAAGTGAAAACCGTGCTGCCGATGCCCTCAGTAGGAGAATTTCCTTGCTAGCTACCATTCGGGTGGAAGTCATAGGATTTGAAAGACTCAAGGAAGAGTAATCTGATTGCCTGGACTTTGGTCAAATCCATACCACTCTGTCCACCCTCTCACCTAGGGAACACCAAGGATTCATCTTAGAGGATGGGTTCATCTTCAAAGGCCATAGACTTTGCATACCTAGAACCTCTCTACGGGATTTCCTAGTCTGGGAGTTACATGCAGGAGGTCTTGCTGGGCATTTTGGGGTGCATACCATTGCTTTGGTTGAGGGTCAGTTCTATTTGCCAAGTCTCAAAAGGGACGTAGCCAAAATTGTAGGACAGTGTCGGATATGTGCCTCAGCCAAACAGACAAGGCAGAACATTGGCCTATACACCCCACTCCCTGTCCCTGATCGTCCTTGGCAGGACTTAAGCATGGACTTCGTCTTAGGCCTACCTAGGACTCAAAAAAGGCATGATTCAATCTTTGTCGTAGTGGATAGGTTTTCAAAGATGGCCCATTTCATCCCCTGCTCTAAAACCTCCGATGCCTCTCATGTGGCCCGCCTATTCTTCGATGAGGTAGTTCACCTCCATGGCCTACCCAAGACCATCATTTCTGATAGGGATGTCAAATTCACCAGCTATTTCTGGAAAACCCTCAGGCACCTAATGGGGACCCTTCTCAAATTTTCCACGGCCTATCACCCTCAAACTGACGGCCAGACCGAAGTCATTAATAGGAGTCTTGGGAATCTACTCCGGTGTCTTGTTGAGGATCGCCCCGGGAATTGGGATCTCATATTACCCCAAGCAGAGTTTGCATACAACAATTCAGTGAATTGGTCGATAGGGATGAGCCCATTTGAAGCTGTGCATGGGTACAAACCTAGAAAGCCTACAGATCTCATTCCTTTGCCTCCGCATGCTAGAGTGTCTATTAGTGCTGAGTCGTTTGCCCAACACATGAAAGAATTGCATGAGGAGATCCGCAAACACATTAACAAAAGCAATGAGGTGTATAAAAAGACGGCCGATTCCCACCGACGCCACCAGGAGTTTCACGTGGGTGACTATGTGATGGTAAGAACTGAGAGGCTTTTCCCTGGAAATGTCTCCAAACTGAGGTCGCGTGGATCAGGCCCCTTCCAGGTTCTGAGGAGGATTGGCACAAATGCTTACGTGTTGGACCTCCCCGAGGAGTACGCAGTAAGTCCCACATTCAATGTGGCTGACTTGGTGCCATATAGGGGTCCCACGGTGACACCTAGTGAGAGAATTGAGCTTGTTCCACCTTCTGAGAGAGCCACCACCCATGAGAGAGTTCCACCAGTCTAGAGGGGCCAACGGGAGCAAATAGAGCGGATATTGGATGAACAGGTCACTGTCACCCAGAGCAAAGCATACGAGCGATACTTGGTCAGGTGGAAGAGCCGGCCCCCTTCAGATGATTCATGGGTGAGTAGGGAGGATCTTCAGCAGCTGGACCCCGACCTCCTGGAGCATTACCGCAGTCGAGTGGACACTTTCTCGATAGAGTCGAGCTCTTTGCAGCCCGGGGGAGTTGATGGGGACATCACCCAGAATTCCCTTTGGCTCGACACCTCTCTCCCTTCCGGAGACGGGTAGTGTGCGACTGCACGACTTGATGGGCCCACGGCGACACGGGAGTTTATTACTGAGGACATATTGATGTATTTTCTCCTTTCTTGAGTCATTTTGATGTACTTGTCTTTATTTTGAGTCATGTCCCTAGGTCGTCACGTTATTTATCTATGTTTGTTCGGCTAGGGGGTCATATGGGCCCAATTAGATGGGCCTGGCCCATGGGCGCCCTCTTCCTTCCCACACCCCCTTGCTTATTTGCTTTTAGCATATTCTCCAGGGACTTTTTGTAAATATTGGGATCCCTATAAATAGGACCCCAACCCCCCCTTGAGATGGGTAAGGAATATTTGAGTATTTTGAGCATAAGTGCAATCCTCTCTCTCTCTCTCTAGCTTTCTCTCTCTCTCCCTCTCTCTCTCTCTCTCTAGGGGGCGAACCCCACTCTCTCTCTTCTCCCCTCCCTTGGGCGAACTTGGCCCTTCACCTCCCCTCCCCCTTGCCACCTCAGCTGCCACCTCACCCCTCCACCCTTTCATCTTCCCAAGGCCCATAACTCCCTTCAATACCTCCTCCACCCTAGGCAACCCTTCCCATTCCCCATACACCTTCTCAACCTCCAAGGCAACCTTCCCTCTCCCCCAAGCAGCCATACCACTTCCCCACACCATTCATTCATATCCCCTGGGCGAATTAACCCCCATCCCCCCCTGCTGGTTGCGCACCCACCTCATCTAGCCCACCCCCATTCCCTTGGCCGACACCCACCACCCCACCTGATAGCTGCGGCCCCTCCACTCCACCTCCCTCCAAGACTCCTTAATCCCCTGTTCCTCTCCCCTCCACACCCCTAAACACCCCTCTCCCATCAACCATCCACCCCACCATCTCCACCATTGCCAATCCCCACCCCTATCACTAGTTCCACCACCATCCTTTCTCTTTACCTTGACAGTCTGCAGGTGGCAGAAAAAGTTACGACTTGCAGAAGCTTCCCCGGATTCATAAGGTGACATCCAGAGGCGTACCATACATTTCCGGAAAGGTCGTCCAGTCCACTACGCAGGCGAGAAAGAATCGTACCATTCCGAGTTCGGGGCTGCCCGGGAGAGCCATTCTCCCTCGACTGCGCCAAGCTCCATCTGTAGAGCACTAGAGTTCAACCAGAAGCTGAACCACGATTCACAGTGGAAGATTCAGACCGTGGTTTCTTCTTCAAAGTTCTTCCTCCACCTGTCCCCGACCAGGAGCAAGAAGCAGAACTACGTTCGGCATCAGGGAGCCAAAGTTATGATTTTTCCCCTTCAGTCGCGCGGATCTGCCTTCCCCAGTCTTCAGCGACCTGCACCCACAATCGGCGTCCCCCAGGCCATCCCGACCTCAGACGGCCTCCCCACCAGTTTTTCTGTGAAGAGAGTTCATCCACGGTTCCAGCTACTCTGACGGTTCGAGATTCGGAGCTCGGGAGCCAATGGTACAATCTCTGCATCCTGCTGCATCAGATCTGAAGCTGTCAACCCCAGATTCTTTCGTCCTGTTCGAGCCTCCACCGCAGCCAGCGACGATGTCAGAAGAATTCAGTAAAATTCAAAGGCGTCCCAGTTCCTGTTACGAAGAATTTCCCCCTGGTCTCATCGACGGGAAAATTCCTGAGTAAGAACTACGGTTGTAACAGCGGCTGCCTATCTCCTCTCACAGCAAGTGAGCAGACCCAACGTTGGCTTCCTCTCCTACAACTTCGGCGAGTTTCCCCCTCCCGCCTGGCCGGCTTAGCGTCCCTCCCTGCGTGGAGGTAGTGTTTGGATGTAAGCTTTATTTCCCCACCCTTAGTCCAACCCTCCTGCGTGAGGAGTAGTGGATGTAATAAACAGCTCAAGCTACATCGGCGCAGTGTACGGGATCCACACTTCCCCGCTCGCCCAGGTCTCCGAACGGGGTTGATTTCTTCAAACCAACCAGGTGAGCTCTAAACTTTGCTCCATTACTCTTTAGTGTCTGTTCATTTAATATCCGTAGACATAGCTCCGTTGTGCAAGCGAGAGAGTGTCCGACCCCACGTGCCACACTTACGAGCGGTCATCGTGGGCAGTGAGAGAGTGGGACCTAGTGCCCCAATTGGCACCGGCCAGCCCCATAAGCGTGGGCTATGTACCCTCAGGAGGGCAACCCTAGCCCGGCTGGCACTCTACCAGCAAGGGTCTTGATCCATCACCTCCCTTAGCATCATTTTGTCACCCCGGGCTCGTGTGTGTGCGACGGTGATTTGGCCCCGATTTATCAACTTAATTGCTATGTGGTTGTAAATGCGGAATAGGTCCTAAGATTCCGTCTGCTTGCTGCATACCCCGTAGTTGTGTCACATCAATACGTGGCGGCTCGTGGAGACTTGTGCGTGTTGACTTGAGGACGAGCCCGTCGTGCTGTCGCTTTGCGCTTCCACATCCGCGTGTTGACCCCTCAAACTGGTATGACACACGAACCGCATCGTAGGACCGTAATTGGGTGAACCAAGGCTGAGTGGGGTCGTGGGACCACCGGGCTGGAGGGAGGGGCACGGCCCCCAGGGAGTTCACCCTCCCTGGGGTGCGCGGCCATGCCCCGGGGTGAACTTGCCCCGGGCTGGCCGTTACCCCGAGGGATGACCCCCGGAGGTCTTCTCGTGTTGCCCGGGGATGTCTTTTGATGGACTTTGACCTTCGGGAGGCTGGCATGGGCCTGTGGGGCCGTTGTTCTTTGAGTTGTAGTGGCGGCTCGCAAGGTGTTTAGGCAAATGCCTGACACACCCCGGGTTGCCAAACGAGCTGCGTAAATGGCCGACGGGCCTTGGATTCGGCCTAGGACCAAGGGTAGAAGTCCATAGGGGCTGGAAGGAGGCATCTTGGGCCCATGGGCCTTGCCTCGTGCTACGTGTCGTGATGTCCGACGGGTTGGCGGGGTAGCCTCGGGTTGGCCCGAGAGCTAAGTTAAGTGGCTCGTTGCCACATGTCTGAGGGTCAGGGGTGGCCCCGACTTGCTGGGGGGTCGTTGTAGGACCCAATAAGTGAGCTGGAGCCACGGGGTGGCCCATGGGTTGGTGTAGAAGGGTTGAAGCGTGTGCTCCCACAAGGTGTTCGGTATAATGCCGAACACGTGTGTGTGAGCTGTACACGCGTACTACGGGCCTCCAAAGCCTGTGGTTGACTTGCTCGGGTCTCCCTTTGACATTGGAGGGTTGAATGAAGTGTGTTGGAGTAGGCCCTTGGCCTTTTCACTGGGTGCCATGTGGCGTGGCTTGTAGTCGGAGTGTCCCCGGGATGGCTGGGGTGGCCATGTCAGGTACGGGCAAGGCTCGTATGAGAGTGGTCGGGGTTGACCCCGGACAATTGTTTGTGTCACCGTGTGTCACGGCAAGTTGGTTGGGACCCCTGTGGGGACCTGCAGGGTTGTAGAAAGGGCTGGGTAGCCTGTGTCTTGAAGGTGTTTGGGGAAATGCCCGAGCCCTTATTTCTGGGTATTTTGGCTAGGAAATAGCCTGGGTACGACAGTCATATTCTCAATGATTTTCTTTTTATCCTCATTTTGATTTTCTAGGTGTTCAATTGATTTCTTCAGTTCATTATTGACACCTAGCACAGCTTCATATTTCTCATTGACAATCTTCATTTCATTTTCAAATTTTTGCAATCTCAATTTTAAGTCATCAATAACATTTTTCAGAAACTCATTTTCTTTTCTAGCATCTATCAAGGCATGCTTCAATTCATCAACTTCAGCACATGAATTTTTCAACCTATCGTTCTCAGATTGCAACTGAGCAATTTTATCAGTCATTGTGGTGTCATTCATGAGGGAATTAATTTTCTTCTTTAAGTGCATGTTCTCTTTTCTAATATCATCTACTTTATCAAGCAAATCACCGTAAGCATCTTCCCAATCTGAGATAGTGCAATGCTCAAAAGGAGATGATACCTCGTCGAAGTCTTCCTCTTCTTTTTCATCATTTCTGGCCATCAGGCAGATGTGCTTTTCTTCATCTTCACTCTCTGATGTGCAGCTTAAAGTGCCCTCATCCTCGTCGCTCCATGTGCTCACCATCGCCTTTCCTTTGGGAGCTTTCCTCTTTGACTTCTCCTTGAGCTTTTGGAGCTCTGGACAAAATGCTTTCATGTGACCGGTCTTCCTGCAATGATAGCAAACATTAGTGTCAATTTTCTTGGTAGGGTTATGGAGAGGGGGATTTCTGTAGCCCATCTAAGAGCAGCCGAACTAGGCCCATCAGGACTGAACGAGGCTCAGCTCATCCAAGTGACAGCCCCACAGGGTCCACTTAGGCTTAAAAGCCCAATAAATATTACTCGGGATCCCACCCTTCCTCGGCGGCCCTTAGGCTCGGAAGGCCCGAGCGTCAGAACGGAGGAAGACCCATGCCCGAGTTATCCCTTCATCGGGATAGAGGCAAGCGCCCTGCTCCCACTCCGACCTGACCTCGTCCGAGCTATGCCTATCGCCCGGACAGGGCTGGCACCTTATCCACGTAGCCGTTGAAGAGCCCTTTATGAGTAGGAGTTTATGAGGATAAAGGATCCATGATCCCTCAAGGCCATGAAGATCCCACGATGAGGACGTAACTCCCGCCTGAAACTCCTCAACTTACGGGACTCATAAGGTGAGCACACTATATAAACCAGGGACTCCCTCCAATGAAAGGTAAGGGCAATATACGTCTAAAACTCCCTGAGCAGGAACCACTTCACCACCTTGGTGTTGGGGGATCTCGTGCACCTCTTTCTACCCCCCTCCATATCTTCCACCATTGCTCTACTGACTTAAGCATCGGAGGGTTTTCCCCAAGGAGCCATCCCTGGGCCTCCTGATTCGTTTCCCTTTCTCTGCAGTTCACTATTCGGTGATCATCCTCCCAGCTCAGGACAAGCGCGATATCACGCCCCTTCATCTAGCGCCGTCTGTGGGAAATGACCAAAGAGCCAGTATCGTGAGAAGAAGTTCAGGGAGGAGGTTCGCCGGCGACATGGGAAAGGCCATGGTGGCGACGGGGAGAGGCCCCTCTCAAGCCTCCCAAAACCCCCCCTCCGGCGCCAGCACTCTCGCCGATTGACCGCCCCCTCCCCCCGCGGCAGGGCTGCCGCTTAACGGCGGCGCTGACGCCTTCCAAGCCCTCAACGCGAAACTGGACGTCCTCATGGAACTCATGAGGACCTAGGAGGCCAGGGATGGAAGGTCACGTGCCCCTCCGGAGAGCCCTCCCCGCGAGAACGTGTCCCAGCACACCGCCGGAAGCCGCTTCACCCTCCGAGGGCAGCAGCTTATCCGCAACAAAGCAGGAGGACCCTCGCAAGCCCCCCCTCTGGAGCAAGAGGCTTCCTCCACGCCAAAACGGGGTAGGCATGGGGCACGCCGTCCCCTCCCGGAGACCGAAGTCCCCAGGGAGCGCCATGACAGCCTGCCATCACGCCCCCTCAGCCCTACGGCGCAGCGGTAGCCGGAGCTATCCCTCCGACTATGAGAATTCGAGAGGCATTTCGTAGAGCAGGAGCGCGCCCTACGAGCCCTGCAAAAGACCTCTCCACCAGAGGATGAGGAGAGATCCCCATTCTCTGACCATATTTTGAAGGTAAAGGTATCTCCAATAGCCTCCATCCCGACCTTCAAGCCTTACGACTGCCAGGGTGACCCGGCCGACCACTTCGACAGCTTCGACGCCCTGATGACCCTTCATGGAGCGTCCGACGCCATCAAGTGCCAAGCCTTTGCGACCACCTTGGTCCAAGGTGCCCAAGCATGGTTCCGGGCCCTCGCCCCCGGATCCATCCGAGACTTCAAGCAATTAGGGCGAGTATTCAAGGAGAGTTTCACCGGCAGCGGTCCCCCAAGGTCGGTAGCGGGGCTTTTGGCCCTCAAACAGGTGCAAGGGGAGAAGCTTTGGGCCTTCATTATCTGATTCAAATCGGAAGCCCTGAGGATCCACCGCCTGGAAGTCACCTCGGCCATAACCGCACTGACCGGGGGTACCCACGATGAGAACCTCCACCGCGAGCTCGTCCTTCACCCTCCCTTGACCCTTGCCGCGCTAGTGACTCTGGCATTGCGCCATGCCGAGTGCGAAGAAGTGCTCAGCGCATGCCGAGACGCAACCGGCTCGGGTCAGGAGGGGGACAAGAAGCGGGAACCCGAGCCAAGCTCGGGCCAAGGAAAAAGACGAACCGAGACGGGGAATGTGAGGAACCGTCACGGAAGTATGAGCGATACACTCCCCTAACCGCTCCAGTGTACGAAATATATGAAGACATCAAAGGCTCAGGCCTCCTCCGCCAACCCGAGCCAATGAGGTCGAAGAACCGCAGTCGCAGCAAGCATTGCCTGTTCCACAGCGACCACGGGCATCACACCGGCGACTGCCATCAGCTCCAGGATGAGATCGAGCATCTCGTTCGTCAGGGGCACCTCTCCCGGTTCGTGGCCGGGCAACAGGAAGACCGAGGCGCCCCAGAAGAATTTGACAACGCCCCCCGAGGGGTCCACATCAACGTCATCGCCGGAAGAGCTACATCAGGAGGAGACAGCGGCCGGGGAAGGAAGCGTCATGTTGAGCGGGCGAGCCTAGCCGTCGAGCCTCCCAAGGCCCCGCCAAGTGAGCCCCAGGTCATAGTCTTCTCCGACCAAGACCTGAAAGGGCTGACCACCCCGCATGACGATGCCCTAGTCATATCGGCCACAACAAACCATTGTAACATAGACATGATTCTAGTTGACAATGCAAGTGCCCCTGATGTATTATCCTATGAATGTTTCCTTAAGATGGGGGAGGATCCGTCTAAACTCCGCCCGATCCGAACCCCCATGTGTGGGTTCAATGGCCCGGCCACTTATCCCGAGGGAGCCCTAAGCCTGCCGGTTACTCTTGGCACCCCACCCAAAACCGTTACGGTCATGGTGAACTTCATAGTGATCAAAGGTATGATAGTATACAATGCAATCTTTGGCCGGGGAATCCCCAGCCGAACGAAAGCGGTGCCTTCTACCTATCACCAAAAGATGAAGTTCCCCACCAAAAATGGGTTGGGGGAAGTCCGAGGCAACCAGGCCATGGCCAGAAGGTGCTACAATATCTCGGTTGAAGCCACAAGGCCGAACGAGAAGAGCAAGGGCCCACCGGGAAGTCGAGGAAAAATCCGCAACCGCCGAGCCTGGAGGCGAATTGCTAGCAGTTTTCCTAAACGACGACTCGACCCTAGGAGTAAAGATCGGAGCCGACCTAACATCTGAGGTTCTATAACAATACAAAAGGTTTCTTTCCGCATACATCCGGGTCTTTGCATGGTCTGATTATCAACTCCCCGGGATACCGTAGGAAATGGTGATGCATAAGCTCAACCTTGACCCAGCCATGAAGCCCGTGCAGCAATGCAGAAGGAAGCACGCGCCAGAGAAGCAGGCAATTATCAAGGAGCAAGTCACCAAGGGGCAAAAGACTGGCCTTTTTAGACCGGTCATGTACCCGACGTGGCTGGCTAACGTCGTCCTGGTGCCAAAAGCTTCGGGAAAGTGGTGGATGTGCGTGGACTTCACCGACTTGAACAAGGCTACCCCAAAGGACTGCTATCCCTTGCCGAGCATCGACCAACTGGTTGACTCAACCTCGGGCAACGAGATACTCAGCTTCCTGGATGCCTATTCAGGTTACCATCAAATCAAAATGCACCCCAAAGACATCGAGAAGACCGCCTTTATCACCAACTTCGGCGTACATTGCTACACCCGGATGCCTTTTGGGTTGAAGAACGCTGGAGCCACGTACCAGAGGCTGGTCAATCATATGTTCAAATGATACCTCGGTCGGAACGTCGAGGCCTATATTGACGACATGCTCGTGAAGACCCCCAAATACGAGGACCACTACGCCGACCTAGCGGAAACCTTCAACACCCTCCTGAAGTACAACATGAAGCTCAATCCTGCCAAGTGCGCCTTCGGAGTAAGGTCCGGGAAGTTCTTCGGCTTCTTAGTTACCCAGCATGGGATCGAGGCCAACCCCGACAAGGTCCAGGCCATCCTGGACATGCGCCCACCCACCTGCATCAAAGATGTTCAACGCCTTACCAGGCGCATTGCAGCGCTTAGCAGATTCCTGTCCCACGCGGCTGAACGATGCCTACCCTTCTTCAAACTGTTGAGGGGGCCTAAAATGGCATCTGCTACATTTACGTGGGACGAGGAATGCCAAAGAGCGTTAGCTGAGCTTAAAGAGTTCCTGGCTTCGCCCCCAGTGCTTTCCAAGCCTGTCCCAGGTGACGCCTTGCATCTCTATCTCTCGGCGACTCCATCCACAGTTAGCTTGGTCCTAGTCAGAAATGACTCGGGAATCGAGAGACCGATCTACTACACCAGCAAGGTGCTCAATGAGGCTGAGAAAAGGTACCCTACAACCGAGAAACTCGTGCTAGCATTGGTTACCTCGGCCAAGCGCCTCCAACCCTATTTCCAAGGGCACTCCATCACCGTGCTGACCGACGAACCATTGAAAAGGATCTTCGCTCACCCTGAAGCCTCGGGACGCCTCGTCAAGTGGGCCATCATCCTCGGGTCCTATGATATATCGTATCGGCCTCGCTCGGCTATCAAAGGCCAGGCGCTCGCTGACTTCATCGCCGAGAGCACCATCCCGACTAAAAAAAGATCTCCGTCCGTGCCCGGGCCGACCTGGGAACTATTTATCGACGGATCTTCCAACTCAGTCGGAAGCGGCGTCGGGATTCTCCTGAAGTCCCCCGAAGGAGCAGAGTTACAGTACGCCCTGAAGTTCAACTTCCAAGCATCTAACAATGCTTTCGAGTATGAGGCCCTCATATCAGGAGCCCGCATGGCCCGACGATTAGGAGCTGAGCGAGTCAGGATTCACACTGACTCCCAACTGGTCGCTAGCCAGGTCAACGATGATTATGAAGCTCGAGAAGCACCGATGATCAAATACCTCCAACTGGTCAAGACCGTGGCACAACAGTTCGAGAGTTTTGAAGTAGTCCGAATAGCTCGGGAGGAAAAATCCCGAGCGGACGCCCTGTCTCGACTGGCCTCCTCTCTTGACCCCGAGGGTACTCGATCGGTCCTTCTCGAAGAGCTAGAGCGACCGAGCATCGATTCGGAGCTCCTAGGTGTTGACTCGGCCTCCCCAAGCGACTGGCGTACCCCCTATCTGTCGTGGCTTTAAGACTCTCAGGAGCCTCCCGACCCTCAGGAAGCCCGAAGATTGAGGTACCAAGCTCGGTGATTTGTCACTCTGGATGGCGCTCTTTACCGGAGATCCTTCTCCGGCCCTCTCTTGAAGTGCCTCAGCACGACGAAGCCAACCGAGTGATCGGAGAAGTTCACAAAGGTCTGTGTGGAGCGCATTTAGGGGGAAGGTCGCTCGCCAGGATCTTGCTACGGCAAGGTTATTGGTGGCCCACCCTGCAGCGCGACTGCTCGGCCTACACACAACACTGTGACCGGTGCCAACGATTTGACCACTTGGTCCATCAGCCAGCAACGGAGCTCGTCACCCTAGTCGAGCCTTATCCTTTCGCTCGCTGGGGAATCGACATCCTCGGGCCATTCCCCACGGCCCAGGCCCAGAAGAAGTTCATTATCATCGCCATTGATTACTTCACTAAGTTGATCGAGGCCGAAGCCACAGCAAGGATCACCGAGACAGTCGTCTGGAATTTCATCTGGAAGGCGATCATCTGTCGTTACGGCATCCCCCGGGTGATAGTGAGCGATAATGGTCGACAATTTGATTCCCGTTATTTACGAGACAGATGCGCCGACCTTAACATTCGCAATCACTTCACTTCGGTCGCCCACCCTCAGGCTAACGGGCAGGTCAAAAATGCCAATAAGACTATCTTAAAAGGCATCAAGACTAGGCTCGACAAAGCCAAGGGCAGCTGGCTTGAGGAATTGCCGAACGTACTTTGGTCACATAGAACGACTCCCAGAATGGCAACCGGTGAAAGCCCCTTTTAGCTGGTATACGGTACTGAGGCCGTGATCCCGTTGGAGATTGACAACCCCTCCCTCCGAGTCATCTACTTCTCGTCCGAGGTAAACGACCAGAAACTGCTCGAAAACCTCGACCTAGTAGATGAAGTCCGAGAGATTACCAGCATCAGAGCAACGGAATACCAACGCCGCCTCACTCGATACTACAACGCCAAAGTTCGAGACAGACACTTTCAACCGGGAGACTTCATCCTCAGGAAAGCCGAAGCCTCTCGACCACTAGAGGCGGCGGGCAAGTTATCCCCTAATTGGGAAGGCCCCTACCGAGTGGTCGAGACGCTCGGAAAAGGAGCATACCGTCTATCCACGATGGAAGGAGAGCTCATCCCTCGGAATTGGAACGCAACTACATTACGCAAGTTCTACTTCTGAATACTGAACATTGTGCAAATGACATGAGATAAAACAAAAGCCTCCTTTCTCTTATTCAAACAACCCGCTTGTACATCCGGATGGCAGAAGCCAAGAAAATACATGTCAAAAAAGCAAAAAATCCATCTGACGCCGTCGTATGAGCCCATCGCTCGGCTGACTCAGATGACCTTCCTGCGTCCAGCCACTGACTCTGCCTCGTATAGAAACTGGCTCGGATAAAGGATAGTCAACCCCGTTGGCTCGGGTAGCTCGAGACAAAGGTGATAGAGGGATTAGGAAAGAGAAGGCTACCTTCCAAGTTGAACTTGGAAGAGAAGGGGGAGAGGGAAGGCATATGAAAGCATCCTCCCCGCCAAACTATCAACTCTTTGTAAGAAAGAGAGTGCAGGCACCCTCTGAAGAGTGAAACAAAGGAGGAGTAGAGCAGAAGAGGGAAAAAGAGGCTGCGAGAAGGAAAAAGAAACCAGCAGAGCTGGACGAGGAGGCAGGGGAAGGCCCGGAAGGGAGGGAGCTTAGTTGGCTTCCTCCTCCCCTCCGTGAAGCAAGCAGGCAGGGACGGGCGGTAGGGATGTCTGATGCCCCCATCCGTCCACCATCTCGCCCCCCTGCAAGCGCTGCCAGAACTGATAAAGAGAAGATGACGTGCCTCCACACGTCGAACCCTCTTCAAGTCCGTTCGCCGACCGTTGAACCCTCTTCAAATCCGAAGCAGCAAGAACTCTCTGCCCCCCGCCGTCGGCAGCCTCATCCTCCGGAGCGTCTTCCATGCTCCAAGTACAACGGCACAACGCTACATGAAGAAGGAATGAGGAAAGACTGTCAGGGAAACCCCTAAGCGGTGGAGAGGAAGAGACGCCCTTCAGACCTTTTATAGGCAAAGGGAGGCTATTTGCCTTAAATGATTCACTCCTTGAAAACACGCCAAAGGGATTTCTCCCTACGAACGGTCACCTCAAATCTTCTCATCTTCCACCCCAGTGGGACACACGAAGCGGCCAGGCATTCAAAGCATGAGAAAATGGAAAGACACCCTGTCAGATGCTCACCCAACCATCAGGCGAGATCCACGCAGAAAGTATCGGCTCTTTCCAACCACCGTAAATATGCTGAACAAAATACGGTAATGGCGATACGGAACAGATAAGTCTTCATCATAACGCTACTATCTTACTTATTTCTACACAAAAAAGGAAGTTTTTCCCTTCAAAAAGAAAAAAGACATACAAAAAGAAGAAGCGAAGCAGATACATCAGGCCTCCGGCCCATCTTGAAGCCCGGATGTAGAGGGCTCGAGCGGTCTGCCCCCGGCATCCTCGGTGATGACCGACCCTGACACTGACCCCACCGGTGTGGTAACTGCCTCGGTTGCCTGCCTTCCTGAGGCATTCGGAGTTGGCGACTCCTCGATTGATGAGCCTCCCGGATCCTCTTCATCCTGCGCCGAAGCAGAGGAACTGGAGGATGACAAGTCCGAGTCATAACGTTGCCCGGACAGACAGTCAACTACTCTGGACGCCTGCTCCTCGACGTAAGAGACGGCCCGGTCGTAGCCCTGTTCGAACCCCTTGCGGATGCCCCAGCGAAGTCCTAGCTGGTAGTAGGGGAGGGAAGCCTCCTTAAGGTCGACCCGATAGGCCTCTGAGGTCTTGTACTACGCGAGAGCCTCCTCCCCGGCCGATCCCACCATACCACCCAGCTCGGCCTCCCTCCGCTCCGCCTCGGCCGACCTCCGCTCGGCCTCAGCCGTCCGATCTTCGACCTCCGCCACCTTCTTCTCCACCTCAGCCCGATCAGCCTCGGCCTCCCATCGAAGGCGCTCGGCTTCCTCTACTCGGTCTACTAGCTCGGCACGCTCGGTCTCCCACCGTCCATCCAGCTCAACGTGTGCTAGGCGCTCCTCTTCAAGAAGCCGGTTCTTCCTCTCGAGCGATTCACGGGCCTTGGCTAGCTGCTCGACTAGCGCCCGGGTCTCCACTTGGCTCGACCGCACCAGCTCCCTGATTGAGGAAAGCTCCCGCCGAAGCCAATCACGCTCCTCGACAAGCCGAGCCAACCTCCTATCAGACCCACCAAGGGTCCAGGCCAGGTTTGCTCGCTCCCACTCCGACCGAGCGTACGCTTCTGCCAGAGCAGCCCCCATCTGGGCCAGGGCCAGGCCGCCCTCCATAACCCGGGCGAGAGCTATGGACGGGGAGTACTGCCTACCTCCCCCCCTCACCTTCGTGGCTATACCACGGCATACCTGGTGCAGGGGGCCTGAGATACCGAGCCTCTCCAAGGCCGTCGGAATGGAGAACCCCCCATCGCCTGGTGCCCCACCGTGTGGCTCGGATCGAGCCCCAGCCTCGGTCGCCCCTCACGCCTCGATCGGATTTTCCTGCGGCCCCTCAACCTGGACCGGCTCGGCACCTGCACCACCACCTGAAGCGCCAGCCTCGGCCACGGTCCCAGCATCCCCCACTTCGGCCACGGCCCCCTCGGTTACTACCGAGGGGAGAGCCGGGTCGGCACCGCTACCAGTCGAAGGAGCATCCTCGGCCCCCTCGGTCCCGGCCGAAGGAGGAACCGAGCCCGCATCGTCGCCCCCCGCAGGAGCAGCCCCAACCTCCTCGGCCCCCTCTGACTCGGCGGGTGGGAGAGCTCGCCCGGTAGGCTCGGCCCCATCACGCTCGGCAGAGGGGCGAGCCGCGACAAGGTCGCCCTCAACTGCGGGCACGACCCCGGCCTTCTTGGCCCGCTTCCTGGCCCTCGCAGCGACCCGGATCATACCCTCCACATGGTCCTTGCGCTTGGACCCCCGCTGTCTGGAGGATTTGCCCTGGGCTGCTCCCTTGCCTTTATCTCTGGTTCGGGAGTGACCCACGGGAGCAGCTGGTTCATCAGCAGCCGAGTCATCACCAAGTTCGATCACCTCTGCGGCCTCCTTCAGAGCTTCCCGCCTGGTGTCTGCACGAAGAAGAAGACATATTCAGGAAAAGAAAGATGACCCCCACATCTAAAAGAGAATCTAGTTTGTGGCACCTTAGCCCGACGGATGCAACCGCGTAAGAAGACACCGCTCGATATTCTATGGAGTAACCAGCTCTTTGCTGGATTGGCGGTGCTTTAGCAAGATGGCTGCGTATTTCTCCACATGTGGAGGGAACTCATCCTACTTGGGAGGGATATTCGGATGGAAATTGGGGATTACTGGACACCTCCAGGTTTCCTCTACTGAACAAATCCCCACCCAGAAGAACTGAGTCTTCCACCCCTTATGGGAAGAATCCTTCGCCGCCAAGGAGATGCAACTCCTATTCCACCTCGCCTGGATGAAGTAGAAGCCCTTCCCAGCCGAAGGATGTGCTTTCAACTCAAAAAATTAGTGAAAGAGGTCCAAGGAAGGAGGAACCACACACTGGCGGCAGAGAATGCGGAAGGCGGAAAGAAGGAGATAAGAGTTGGCTACCAACTGAATGGGACGCCAACAGGAAAAAATTGAGAAGCTGAAGAATGAAAGGTTTGAAAGGAAGGCGGAATCCACCCTTCCACGACAGAAGAAACATACAGATGTGACATGTACGAGAGTCCAGGCTCGTCTCATATGGAGAAGCTGTGGCAAAACTGAACTTGTGGGGCAGGCGATACTGGTGCTCCAGCCTCCTCACATCCGCCACCCCCAGTTCACTACAGTTTGGAATCGGCGCCCTCGCCACTGGCTCGTCCTCCCACTCCTCAGCCTCCGAGCGCTGGTCCGCCATGGAATCTGGAGAAGACTCTGAGGAAAGGCGATCTCGAGATTCTGAAGATTCCGGGGGAGGAAGAAGCCGCCGAACTGCCTCCGCGGTTATCTCTGCTAACTCCTCGAACACCGTTGCAAGCCTTTGCTCTTCCGTCGCGTCCTCACAGTGCATCAAAGAGCCCCAAAAGCAAAGAACGGAGGAGAGCATTTCCTCATACTGTCTCCGGCCGAAATTTCTTCCTTCTTTCCTCAAAAATCTTCTAAACTCTCTGGTCATCTTTGCAAGCTGATCTACTTCAATTTCTGACCCAGAGAAGCTCTGATCGCTCTATGATCCACTGTGGCTGGATCTGCTTGATCTACTGGAGTTGGCCTTCAGAGCAATGGGCTTTTTCTTCTTCTCCAGCTCCTTGGTCTTGGGAAGATTCATCTCGTAGGTCATTAACGAGCCAATCAACTCGTCCACCTTCATGTTCTGAAGATCCCTTGACGCCTCTATAATAGTAGCCTTCGTGTGCCAAACTGGAGTAAGGGACCGAAGAATCTTCCTTATGATTTCATAATCAGAATAGTTCTTCCCAAGACTTCTGAGACCATTTGTGATGAGGGTAAGACGCGTGTACATCTCAGT
Organism: Amorphophallus konjac; assembly: GCA_022559845.1. Classification (NCBI taxonomy): domain Eukaryota; kingdom Viridiplantae; phylum Streptophyta; class Magnoliopsida; order Alismatales; family Araceae; genus Amorphophallus; species Amorphophallus konjac. The sequence goes on from CM040124.1 coordinate 233,812,108, forward strand.
GATGGTCTCGCTGGGCTTCATCCTGAAGGCTTTATACTCTGAAACCAGCAAGTTCACCTTGGTCTCCCTTACCTGAGAGGTTGCCTCGTAGATAACCTCCATCTTATCCCACATCTCTTTCGCTGTGGCACACGAAGAAACTCTTGAAAATTCCATGGGATGTAGTGCGCACTGAATGGCATTGATGGCGCTCCAGTTGAGAGTAGATTTCCTTATCTCCTCTCTCGTCCATACATCCTCATTACGATGCAGCTCGAATGGTCCTTTACTAACCACCTTCCAAATCTCAGTCTTTAGCCCTCAGAAAGACTTGCATACGATTCTTCCAATATGCGTAGTTCAAACCGTCAAAGTATGGGGGCTTCATGGTGGAATATCCTTCAACCGTCATCCCTCTTGCATCCATGGCCGTTTCTCTTAAGGACGTTGATCCCTGCAGAAGAGTTAGGCTCTCATGCCAACTGATAGAATAGATGGACGCTCTGATACCAATAGATAAGACTCTATTGATGATCTAGAGGGGGGGGTGAATAGATCGATCACCCAATAAAATTGACTACAGTAGGAATAGTTACGGAATAAAATCAAGCTACTGTAGGACGAAGAACACTTAAACACAATCAAACTATAGCGAGTCTAGACGATTAGCACAAAGATGGTCTCAAGCATTCATCTACTAGGCTGTGAAACGAGATAGAGATGAGCACAAACCACAGGGCAATCACACAGTAGACAATGAATTTTTAAGGTGGTTCGACCTCAAACCCGAGGTCTTTGTCCACCCCATATTCCAACCAGAGTGTGGTTTCCTGCTGATGCACAGCTTAACCTGCTGATCCACAGCTTCGGGGCAAAAACCCTACAGACCGCTGGGCCTTACAACTTATGCCAACCAGAGGAGTCCTCCTCTGCAACCGCTGGGGAATTACAACTTTACCCGACCAGAGGATACCACACCTCTGCACACCGAGGAATTATAGCTTCACCTCTGCTGACAAACAGCTTGAACAAGAGTTTCTAAAAATGAAAAGAAACAGATGAAGAAACAGAAAACCCACAATGGGAATGTAGCTCAACAATGAGCAAAATCAGTTTCGGTTCTGAACCAGGAAACTGATGAACAAAACTTTCTAAGACTTTCAGATCTCTCACTACTCAAACTCTCTTCTTAGATCTGCTACTCTTTCTTCTTCTCTCTCTCTATGTCTTTCTGCTCTTTTTCTCTCAATGTCACAATCACGATCAGTCTTCTCTTGAAGAAGACTCTCCTTATTTATAGGAAGTAGCAGAAGGTAGGGCGTGTGCTCGCCACAATTCCTGCCCAGAGCCTGATCCAGATCTGGAGTAGCCAGGCCACGTGGCATCATCTTGGCACCTCCTCCATTCTTGGATCACGTGTCTTTCTTAAACTCCTCGAGCAGATATCCTGTTAAGGTCAGACTTAATGTCAACTTGAAATAATTTGAAAGATAGTAGAAAGATGCACAGAGTTAATTAGAGCTTTGAACTAAATGTGCACAGACTTCACAGACTTGATATACCATATGAACACATATGTACGGAGTAAAGTGTTCACACATGGGCATGTGCACAGACTTGGTGTTACTCTAAAACCAGAAGTGCACAGACTTGATGTGTGCACAATGTAGACGCTGTACTGATCGGCTGGTGCCATTACCAACCTTGCACATACATTGTGCATGCAAAAGATGAGAGTTGCACAGACTTTGTCACTATGCAATGCAGGATATGCACAGACTTTCATATGCAAGATGTAGAATGTGCACCGACTATAGATGCAATGCACCGATCCTGGATGTGCAAAAGACTAAGACATATACCTACGTTATCTTCCAAATAACGTGGTATGCACAGGCCAAAGTAAAATATGCATGGACTTTCTACATATATGAGAGACTAAAAACATGCACCGACTTTCAATGCACGTTGTCCATATGCTCGAGGCAATACTGCACTGACTTGGTCGCGTGCAGAAACAAGGCTTGCATTGACTTTGTGTATGCATGCACGGACTTAGTGTGTGTGTGAACAACCTTGCTTAGACTTCATCGCATACAACGAGAGGTGTTGCACCAACTTGATGTACCTGGACTAAAGCATGCACGGACTTGGTCGCGTGCAGCAACAAGATTTGCACATACTCTAGGTAGTGTGTGGCAACAAAGCTTGCACCGACTTGGTGAACGCATGCACGGACTCAATGCAGAACTAACCAAGTGTTGCACTGACTCTACTCAATGCACAAACTAAGTGTAATGATGCAAACAATATTTATATGATTATCTGACATATAAAGGTCATCAAAATACACACATCATTATGTCAATATAAAGTTAACAAAGTCAACTATGTAGTCAACCAAGTCAACCAATACTATTGTCAATCATCAAAACATTCAACTATTGTCAATCATCAAAACATTTCAGCACAAAGCAGTGCACATACTGCTTATCAAAATAAAGGAGTCACAACAAAGGTGGGACCAACAAACATAGAACCTCTAACAAAGGTTGGGAAAGTGGGGTGTCCAAGTGTGGTTGCAATGCATGTGGAGACCGACTCTCTTAGGGGGATAAGGGAGGACCCATGTGTTGTAACCCTAGTTTTGATAATGACATACTATGAGTCATGGTTTAAGGTCTATGCATTTTCTTGCTTGCATCGGTGCAATGATTGCATGCACACTTATTCGTTGAAGGTTATGTTTTGTGTGCTTTGTCTGAGTTCAAAGTCTGTGCATATCTTGTATCGGTGCAGTGGTTCAAGTACTAGCATGCAGAACGTCGCTCATAATCCTTCGGTGCAACTTCGCGTTTAGTCTTGCACCTCATACATAAGTGCTTGTCTCGGTGCAAGCTCTGCTCATGCTCACTTACTGTTGATAAGCCCCCTTTTTGGTGCATCCAAATGCATCATGCCTCTCTTGACTCGGTGCGAGCTTTGTCGTGTATCTCTCTCTCTCTAATTAAGCTCATCTCTGACCGGCATCTCGGTGCAGATCTTTCTTGGTCAGCCCAACCTAATCTCTTCATCTCAGTGCAAACACGTCTCGGTGCAAGCTTTGCCTTGTACTTCTCTTTATCAACTCGACGCATTTACTATCCAAGATCTAGCTCAGGGCTAGCCTAGCTGTGTTCTGCATTACGCGCTTAAGTACTTCCCTCGGTGCAAGTCTCTATCTCAATCACAAACACTGTAGCCCCGTTTCTCATCTCGATGCATTACGTGTCTAGACATAAAAAGGTCAGTGTATTCCATTGCAGCATACACTTTTAGGTTCGTGCATAACTTGCTTTTGCGTCTCACCCTTCAGACTCGGTGCAAGTCCTGTCTTGCATCCGTCTTTGTTCGGATGTTATTCTCTCATCTCGGTGCAACTCTTGCTTATACCGCAAATCCAACTTGGTGCATCTACTATGCTACAATTCTGTTAAGAGTCAGTGTATTTCTTTGATCGTTTCTTTTGACTCGGTGCAAAGTCTTCATCTTGTGCCTCGTGGACCCATGTCTGTGCACAACAGCTGCTCGGGTGGATGCTAGAGTATGTGCATATGGTGTCAAGCATTTTCTGTAAGTCAGCACAATGGTTGACTTGAATTTCTCTACCCAGTGCATGTTATGGTTAAACATATCGGTGCAAACCATGCGAAGCGCTTGATTAAAGGCCTTGTGTTTTTCTGACAAAGTTTCTCTCCGAGGAGGGGCACGTGATCCAAGGCAGATCGACCTCCTAATGAGTGCCACGTGGAAGGCTACAATGCTTAGATCGTGACACGTGGCTGAGAGCCTTCTGGAAGCTAATGGGCGGGAGTCCTTCCTCCACACGCTCTATGAGAGAATATAAGAAGGTGTAGATCGAGAAGAAAAAAAAAGGTGGAGTGAGCCTAATTGAAAACAGAGAGCAGACAGAAGGAGAATAGAGAGCCTACACGATCCAGTGAGAAGAAAAATAAAAGAAGAGCAGAGAGAATAGGAAGAAAAAGGAAGGAGAGTGAAGATAGATAAAAAAGTGAGAGAAGAAGAAAGAAGAGGAAGAAAGAGAGAGAGAGATAGAGAGCTCGAGGAGAGAAACTGAAGCCTTCATTGAAGAATTTGTTCGTCTAGAAATTGGATCAGATCCAAACCAGAATTGCTCCTGCGAGAGCTACATTATGTCTCATTTCCAGCTTTCCGTTGCTGTGTTTTCTTGTGTTGGTTCTTCTTTTGTTCTTTCCATTTGTTCACTATGTCCTCCGATCCTCTGGTTTGAGGTCGGGATTTCTCTTGTGGTCTCAAGAGAAGGGAGACTTGTTCTCCGATTTGCAAGTGACAGGTTGTCACTTATGGGTTCCCTCTGATTTAGAGGAAGAGAGACTTCGGTCTCTGGTTGCTAGTGACTAGGTGTCACTAGTGGTTTCCCTCCTAGGTGGAGGAAGAGAGGAGTGTGTTTCTCTGGTCAAGCTGTTAGGCAGCGTTTGTAGGCAAGCTGTGATGCCCAGCGGTTGCAAGCTGTTTGGCAGCGATAAGCCACACTCTGGTTAGAGTGTGGGGTGGACGTAGGTCTGTGGACTGAACCACCTAAAAAATCTATTGTCTTCGTGGTTTGATATTTTATCTGATTGTCGTTAGATGCATGGCTAGGAGCGTCTCAACTGAGTACTTTGTCTGAATGCTTTAAGGCACACTCTGTTCTGGTTTGATTCTGTCTACGGCTTAGACTTGATTAGGTGCCTATATTGTTAGCAGTCCAACTGATCGATCAAGTGTTTCTTTGAACTTCTTCTTGAAGAGATCAGTTGATCTTTATCCAGCAACTGTATCATGTTACAAGTTTTAATTAGGTAGAATTTTTGAGGATATATTCATTCACCCCCCCTCTGAATCTTTCGCACCGGTCCCAACACCATGTACCCAAATGCTTTGACCCTCAGTGATTCTATATGTAGGGAAGCATGAGACTCCATCCCTTCATGCCTTTGGGGGACCTTTGGGTGGTTGACTTGGGCAAGACTTTTGATGTCTCTAAGGGTTGGGGATGAGGTTTGTGGTTTGATGGGCTCCCAGAATGAGGGGTCAAACAGATCTAGATAGGTCGAGGGGTGGGTGAAGTGGAGGTGGGCCTCAATCCAAGACATGGACCCGGGGTCCTTAGCACACATGGGGATGTGGAAATCATGAACCCGGTGGGACCCAACGCAATGCTGCCTGCAAAGGGATGAGGGGTAGGGAAAGGTGTAGGACGACAAGGGGGTGGGTTGGTAATGAGGGGCCAGCGGGAAGGGATCATGCGGATCTAGGAGGACTTGGGTTGTGGGGAATGAGGCTTCTTCCCATTCTAGACCTTGAGCACTCCAAAGCATACACCCCCTAGTGTGATCTAGACATTCAACTCCTAGTGGGGACAGCACCAAGGTTGACTCCCTAGGTAAAGTAATCTTTCCTTGAGGTGGGTGGGGGTCATAGGGCTGGCCTTGGCCAAACTCGTCGGGCTCAGGTAGAAACAATAAGAGCTCACTCGTGCAAGGGCCCTTGGTGTAGATGGAGGTGATGGACCCGATACAGGGGTGTGAGAAACTAAGGCACCCCGTGTTGCTTGCTCCTAAGGCTAGTAGGTTTGTCACCTCTATTTGCCTTAGTGTACCTTTAATCAAGTCCCTCAGGGTTCCTACAAAGTAGAACGATTGGTAGGTTGTGTGGAGTGGTGGGGTGGGCACGATTGGGTTATGGTTTTCCATGGAGGGGCGCAAGATGTGGAGGAGGAGGTTTTGCTTTAGCCACTCAATGAGGGGTTCCCCTAGTATCGCAATGCTCGTGGAAGGTCGGGTGAGGGGACGTGGCTGGTCATCTTGCAAAACGCGGAGGAGGATGCACCTAGTTAGGTTTAACGGGGTCTCATGGGGTAGGGATGAGTTCTCTTGACCCAACTCTTGGCATTGGACTTCATATTCCTCTTCCCAATCTAGGGAAGCCACATGGACTTCGGTCACCTCCTCAAGTTCCCCTTGGGTAGTGGTAACTATTTCTTCAATCATTAAGTTGGACATGTCTCGTGAGGGGCATTGACTGATAAAGTGTCCAAAGCCTTTACACTTAAAGCATTGTTGTCTATTTCCCAGAGTAGTACCACCCACACTTTGTCCCTTGGAACTCTCCTCTCACCAGGGCATGAGTTGACTAGGGGTGACTCTTGTCGGAGGAGGGGTGGGAGGGAGATTAGAGGGCCGAAATGGGGGGCGAGGTGGAGTACTTTCACTTTGACTTTGTGTGGGGGTCTTCAAGAGAGGGGCCGGGTTGGGGTGGGGTCCCATGTCCTTGGGATCGGTCAGTCGTGGAGTGAATCTTGGAGGCCTAGAGAACTGCTCAGCATCCCGGTGTAGATTTGTTTTTTTGGATCCTATCCCGCCCCCTTTAAATTAATACATGCATAAACATGTAAATCAAAGAAGGGGGGATGAAAGGATGATAAATACTAACCGTGATCGCCACCAAAGTTCCAACAACGCCGAAAGGATGAAGAGATATGAGAACGGCGCCGTGTACCTTGAAAAGAAGAGTTGATCGCGTGCAAGCAATGAGACGCGGGGAACTTGTGGAATCGAACCTCTTCTCCTTCCAGTCGGCTAGATGAAGAAGGCCACACGTTCATTCATGCTTCTCCTGCAAAACAAAGCCAACACACAAGATAAAAAATCTATTAGAAACTATAAGTGTAGTATCAATCCCAAAGTGATAAAATAGGGGTAGAAATTGATGGAAAACTCACCGGAGGGAGGTTTTCAACCCTTATGGAAGGGTGGAAATAATAGGTGTGTATGTTGTGCATGCATAGGATTTGAAATCACGGAATTTGGTTGAAAGAATAGAGAGAAATCGTTGATGCAAAATGGGGAAAAATGTATATGTAGCAGAAAAGTGCAGAAAACTGTGATGATTTGTGAAATTGAGGAGAGGAGAACTAAGAATATAGACCACAAAATTAAGCCCAAAAGGATCAAATGAAAAGTCAATACTTCCCTCTTCAAGCCAGGGCCGAAGTTGTGAGTCGGCGGTGCAGCATGGCTTTGCCCCGAACCGAAGAAGAGCCCCCCGTCGCCACTGTGAACTGGGCAGTTTATATAGAGTTTTCAGAGAAAGCCTCATCTTCTTATCACAATTCCCAAAAATATAGTCTAAGATAAATCGAGTTCTATGGATCAAACTCAAGATCATACTAAGCACAAGTGATAGGAACAAATGGGACTCGATTTGGAGGAGTATTCTAGAAGATATGGCTCTTGGAAGGAGGCCCCGTCGCACTGAAAAATAGAGTTTGACTTGTACTAGGACACCTAAATCCTAAACTTTTGACCAAGATTCTGAGAGATATAGCCAATAAAAATTTGAGTTCTATAGATCAAACTCGAGATAACCCAAAGGGCAAGAGATAGAAACAAACGGGGGTCAATTTAGAGTTGTATTCTAGAAGTTATGGCCGCCGCAAGATACGTCCATCGAGCAGTTTTGGGGCAGGGTCCAGTGCAGGCTGGACTCTTAACGGTTTTCTTAGCGGTCTATCGTAGGACCGCTAATGAAGAAACAGTCATTTGCATGATCATTTGCAATAAGAAACGGTCGTTTGCATGATCATTTGTAGTTCGTTTGCACGCGACTTTGGAAATCGGATTATATCTCTCAAACGGTGCAGAACTAGTGAAAGTAGTAGAAGAAGAAATTGTAGATATCTAAAACATGAACAACTTTAATGAAGAGAAAAAGATGAAAATACGATCAGAAGATAGAGAAAATGGGATGATAACAGAGGGAAAGAATTCTAGGATGCAGTTGAACAGCACAGCACGCCAGAAAAATGCAAATAACTTGAAATCGATGCAGAACTGGCCAATGGCACAAAATGGGATGAAAAAGGGCCATTTTCAAGACTGCGTAAGGAATGGAGCCGAATGCTAAATGGAAGCCAGCCTAAATGGGCCGTAAGCTAACTTGGAAGTCGGAAGTTGATAAGATAAACTCCATGGCTCTAAGAAATCATGATCTCCGAAGTCTAAAAGGCTAGGGAATGACAAAATGGGCTCGAAATCTATCCAAGGAAGACTCCAAAATAATAGTTAATTCGGGACATCAAAAATGATGATTAAGATAAATAACGTAACTTGTGGGCTAAAACGGGTGTCAACAGATGCCCCTCCTTGATGACCGCTTTGCAAGGGAACGAGCGAAAGCAGCGCGGAGGTGAAATGGAAAGGAGATGGAGCAAAAGTGACAGTGATGTGAAATGGAGATGATGCGGAGATGAAATAGAGAGAACTGAAAAGCGGACATTAAGGCAAAAGACACTCGTCACGACCAACATGGGACAAGAATTCTCTCAAAAATGTCGAACTAACCACCCGAAATGGATGACGCGAATGAGACATGTCTGGAGAGCTAAACTAATGGAAAGGAAACATGACCAGTCTCATTGGGGACACAATCCATGGATAATGAGTGGGTCGAAAAGAACACAGCTACAAGGTGGAAAGGGAGAATAAGACTGAGATAAAATCCAGACAGGAATCACGCTGGCAAACTAGACCAAGCAGGCATATCAGAGAGAACATTCAAATTTAGAGTGCAATGAGGAATCTCTTATCCAAGAGAGTTGAAGTGCAAATAACCATTGCTGAGAAAAAACCTTGAGAGGATTGCGAGGCGTGAGTGCTCAAAAAATGACATGATGCATGTTGGGCTAAAATAATGAAATCATCAAAATGAATGCAAAGAAAGAATAAAATAGAAAGTACTCAATGATATTATTGCTAGACTGAACAAGACGGGGTCAAGAGTCGTCCACAACCACGGTGTGCGAGACAGAGTCCATCGTCCCCCACCCGGCTCAACCGAGCGGCCTATCTAACGATTAACCCGTATGCTCCTAGATCATCATCATTTTTGTTAAAGGGAAACTTCAGATCCCAGAACACACGGGCAACCAGCCAGTCTTTGAGAGGCTATAATAACGTATATGTCATATAGTAATGCAAAAATGAGTAGGGATAGAGAGAGCCATACCTGACTTACCTGCCAAGCGAAACGACATTTTTGAATTTTTTAGATTTTTCTAATTTTTCATGTATAAGACAATCAAACGTGATATGAACAAACATAAAGATGAACATAACGAAGATAACATAATAACGAAATGAACGACAGACCACACAACATGATCAAAATGAATGGAACCGATCGACTGATGCTCGGACTTCCCAACCCGAAGGCCGCCTAGGAAGCGCTTGTTCCGAGTGTATTTTTGGGCTTTATAGTAAGTGGGCTCGGGGGCTACCACTTGGAGGAGTTGGGCCTCATTCGGTCAGGGTTGGACCTCGTTTGGCCTCTCTGTACGCACGGTGAGATTTCCCCTCTCCACTTGTCCCCCTCCTACTCCTGAGCCAAAATTAGGCTCGGACGAGTAGCGTTTGGGCTGGACTGTTTGTGGCACTGGTTGGGTAAAAGATATCTCTTCGGTAGGGGCCACATGATGTGGCTCGCCTTGAAAATACGCCCGTTATGATGAGTAAGAGGAGGCCCCTCCTCGGGAGATAGGACGCCACGCCGCCTCCCATCAGGGTTTTTAGGCATTGCATGTTTTGCGTCCTTTTATCTCCGGGGTTTTAGGGTTTCACCTCTCCTTGTAGTTGTATGCGAGGGGGGCTCCCACGCTGTGAGAGTAGTTTCAGGAGAGAGGAGCATCGTCGCTACCATTGGAGCTAGAAGAGCTTCCGGAGGCGGTGATTCGTAGGCTCCCTTTCTTCTCCGAAGTTCTCTGGCTTATTGCTTTCCCCTTCTTCTTCTCTCTGTCTCATGGCGGACCATCATTCTGAGGCTGAGGGGCAGCGGTGAGAACGGACCCCCAGGGTTTTCTTGACGCCGCCGGAACCGCTCTGGAGCAAACTGGGGAGGCACTCGGTGGGGCTGCTCACGCCGAGCCGACTGGTGGGGCCCCAGAGACAGGATTGCCTAGGGGAGGTGCCCCAGTCCCGGTTGCTCCAGTGAGAGTATCCCCTCCCTTTACTAGCACCTTCAGCGTCCGGGCTCCTATATATCGGACGGGTCACTCCTTAGCTTCACGGGACTTGCGGGACAAAATCCCGAACGGTCCCCCCTCCGTGCTTTTGGAGCAGATTATAGAGGGAGTGCTAATCCTGGCCCAACTGGGAGCTGAAGTAGTGGACGCGTATGCTCGAGTGGAGACGGAGCGGGAGGCTCTTTCGTGGTCCCGTGGCATGCTCGATCGGAAAGTCGAGCATCTGACCCTCGATGTTGGAGACCTTCGTCGAGACATCACTCTGCTCCGAGCGTTGGCGCAGTCGAGCCAAGAGGAGGCTTGGTCTCTGGCAGAGCAGCTGGCCTAGGCTCGTCATATGGTCGACCGGAAGAGTGAGCTCCTGGAATCGGAGCGCAGAAACCACGTCGAGTGAGACGACCAATGGAGGGCCGAGCGAGGGGGGCTCGAGGACCAAGTCCGGGTGGCCGAGGACGGGTGGATTGAGGCTGAGAGGAAGCTGTCTGAGTCTGAGGAGCGGATAGCAAAACTCGAGAGGAAGGAGGAGCTGGCTGGGATAGAAGCACTTGAGCAACATAAGTGCTCAGAGGCTTATCATGCAGCTCTTATGCAGGCGGCCTTTCCTAATTACGAGTCGGGCTGCCGACGGGGACTCCGAAAGGGCTTCTCCCAAGGCTACGATCGGGCCGTCCTAGAGGTAGAGGCCCAGTCGTCTACGCTCGTTTTTCCTTCCGGTCAGCGCTATGACTCAGATTGGGGCTCCACTGACTGTTCCCACTATACGTCGAGCGAAGAGGTAAGTTCGGTTCCGTCCGAGCAACCGCCAACTCCAGCATCCTCGAGAGGCCACACGATCGAGACAGTTCCCACATAAGTGGGGTCAGTGTCTGGGCCGGCCGTCGTCGAGAACACTGGGGGCAGATCGTCTTGTGCCGAGGAAGCTCCGTCTGCCGAGCCTAGAGATGGGCCTGAGGCCTGATGTAATAGCTCTTCTCTTTTTTTCTTTCTTTTCCATATGTGTAGCCGAGTAAGGCTTTTTGGAAAATGTAATAGCGGCAGTATTAAATGTTGAATTGACTGTTTGTTACCGCTTTTGGTGTGATTTGACTATCGTATCCGTAGTCATTTGAAGACGGCGCCGATTCTCTGCGGATCTTGCATGCGCCGATCTGTCAAATAACTGACATGGTGCTGGCACCTTTCCATTTTTCCATACTGCCCTTAATGACTTGCCGCTTCGCGCGTCCCGCTAGGGGGGGTGTCAGGAATTGAGGTAACCATCTCCGGGAAAACCCTTTTTAGCGTGTTTTGTAAAGGGGAGAATCATTTAAGGCGATAAGCTCCCCCTTCGGCCTATAAAAGGTCCGAGGGGTGTCTTCTTTTCCCTTCGTCGCTTAAGGCTATCCCTGGCGGTTTTATCCTTCTTTCCCTTTCAAGAAGCACTGTGCTGTTAGTCTTGGCGACGTATGGAAGGCGCTTCAGAAGATGATGATGTAGATGGCGGTAGCAGGGAAGCTCCCGTTGTTTCGCTCTGGAAGAGGGTTCGTCAGTCGGAGGTCACTCGGAAAGAGGGCTCATCATGCCGCTGTCCTCTTCCTGACATGCCGACGTCATTCTGAGGGAAGGGGGGAGCCAATTAAGCTCCCTCCTTTCCGGGCCTTCCCCTTGCCTCCTCATCCATCTCTGCCGTTTTCATTTTCTCCCTCCCCTTTCACTCTTTGGAGGGTGCCTGCACTCTCTACCTTCCAAAGAGTAGGCAGAGAGGAGGCCTTCACTTGTATTCCTTCCTCTCCTCTTCTTGTTGCTTCCCCTCTTTTCCTTTTTCCTCCGAGCTTTCTCAAACCAACGAAGCTGGCGATCCCTTATCCGAGCCAGTTTCTGCACGAGGCAGAGTCAGTGGCTGGGCGTGGGAGCGCCTACTAGGTCGGCCGAGCATTCTGCTCGTGTTATAGTACCAGGGGATGTAATCTTTTTTCTTTTGTACATGCATACTGTATCGGCCACGGCCTACTTGATGTACCTCAAAGTTTAATAAGAAGAGAGGAATGATGTTTATTCTGCTTTGCTTACATGCGTATGCTTGCCAAATGTTCAAAAGTAGAACTTGCGAAGATTTGTTGCATTCCACGTCTGAGGGATAAGTGTTCCTTCCATGGTGGACAGTCGGTATGCTCGTTTCCCGAGCGTCTCGACCACTCGGTAGGGTTCTTCCCAGGTAGGGGCCAGCTTCCCCGCCGCCTCTACTGGTAGAGATGCCTCGGCTTTTCTCAAGATGAAGTCTCCTGGCTGAAAACGCCTGTCTCGGACTCTGGAGTTGTAGTATCGAGTGATGCGCCGTTGGTATTCTGTTGCTCGAATGCTGGCAATCTCTCGAATCTCCTCCGCCAAGTTGAGGTTCTCTCGCAATTTGTACTCGTTTACCTCGGGCTCGAAGTGGGCGACTCGGAGAGAGGGATTGTTGATCTCCAACGGAATTACGACTTTCATGCCATACACCAGTTGAAAAGGTGTTTCACCGGTGGCCGTTCTCAGAGTAGTTCGGTGCGACCATAGAACGCTTGATAGTTCCTCGAGCCAGCTTCCCATGGCCTTACCGAGCCTGGTTTTGATGCCTTTTAAGATAGTCTTATTGGCATTTTTGACCAGTCCGTTAGCCTGAGGGTGGGCTACCGAAGTGAAGTGATTGCGAATATTTAGGTCAGCGCATCTGTCTTTGAAGTAATGAGAATCAAATTGCCGACCGTTGTCGCCCACGATCACTCGGGGGATACCATAGCGACAGATGATCGACTTCCAAACAAAACTCCATACGATTGACTCGGTGATCCTGGTGGTGGGTTCGACCTCGATCCACTTGGTGAAATAGTTGATGGCGATGATGACGAACTTCTTCTGAGCCTGAGCCGTGGGGAATGGCCCCAAGTTGTTGATTCCCTATCGAGCGAAGGGGTATGGCTCTGCTGCGGGCTGATGAATCAGATGGTCGAAGCGCTGACATCGATCACACTTCTGTACGTAAGTCGAGCAGTCGCGTTGGAGTGTGGGTCACCAGTAACCCTGCCAAAGCATGATCCTGGCGAGCGATCTTCCTCCTTGGTGCGCTCCACAGATGCCTTCGTGATCTTCTTGAATCACTCGGCTGGCTTCGTCGGCGCTGATACACTTAAGAAGAGGACCGGAGAAAGATCTTCAGTATAAGGCATCGTCTAGCATGATGAAACGCCGAGCTTGGTATTTGAGTTTCCGAGCCTCCCTGGGGTCGGTGGGCTCGTAAGAATCCCGAAGCCAGGACATGTAGGGGGTCCGCCAGTCGCTTGAGGGTGTCGGGTTAATGGTCATAAGCTCGGACTCGATGCTCGGTTGCCCGAGCTCTTCGAGGAGGACCGATCGTGTACTTGTGGGGTCGGGCGAGGAGGCTAGTTGAGAGAGGGTGTCCGCTTGGGAGTTTTCCTCTCGAGTTATTCGGACTACCTCAAAGCTCTTGAAGAGTTTGGCCATCCTCTTGACCGCCTGGAGGTACTTGACCATTTGTCCTTCCCGAGGTTCATAATCACCGTTGATTTAGCTAGTGACCAGTTGAGAGTCGGTATGGATCCTGACCAGTTCGGCCCCTAGTCGTCGAGCCATCCTGGCTCCCGAGATAACAGCTTCATACTCGGAGGTGTTGTTGGATGCCTAGAAGTTGAACTTCAGGGTGTACCGCAGCTCCGCTCCTTCGGGGGACTTGAGGAGAATATCGACGCCACTTTTGTTCGAATTGGAGGATGCATCGACGAACAGATCCCAGGTCGGCCCGGGCGCAGGTAGAAGTGCTTCTTCAATCGGGATCGTGCTTTCAGCGACGAAGTCTGTGAGAGCCTGTCTTTTGATGGCCGAGCGGGGTCGATACGAGATGTCATAGGCCCCTAGCATGATGGCCCATTTGACGAGGCATTTCGAGGCTTCAGGGTGAAAGAGGATTTTCTTCAGGGGTTCATCGGTCAATACGACGATGGAGTGCCCTTGGAAGTAGGGTCGGAGGCGCTTGGCCGAGGTAACCAATGCTAGCACGAGTTTCTCGGTTGCGGGGTACCTTCTTTCGGCCTCCTTAAGCACCTTACTGGTATAGTACACCGGTCTCTCTACTCCCGCATCATTCCTGACCAGGACCGAGCTTACTGTAGAAGGGGTCACCGAGAGATAAAGGTGTAGAGCTTCACCTTGGACTGGCTTGGACAGCACCGGGGGCGAGGCCAAGAATTCCTTGAGTTCGGTGAACTCCTTCTGACATTCCTCATCCTAGGCAAACCTAGCAGATGCCATTTTGGGTCCCCTCAACAATTTGAAGAAGGGTAGGCATCATTCGACTGCCCGAGACAGGAAACAATTGAGTGCAGCAATGCGCCCCGTAAGGCTCTGGACATCCTTGATGCAGGTGGGTGGCCGCATGTTCAGGATGGCCTGAACCTTGTCGGGGTTGGCCTCAATTCCGCACTGAGTTACCAGGAAGCCAAGGAACTTCCCGGATCTGACTCCGAAGGTGCACTTGGCGGGATTAAGCTTCATGTTGTGCTTCAGAAGAGTGTCGAAGGTCTTGGCTAAGTCGGCGAGGTGGTCTTTGACCTTGGGCGTTTTGACAAGCGTGTCATTAATATTGGCCTCGACGTTCCGACCGAGCTACCCCTCGAAAATCCGATTGATTAGCCTCTGATAAGTTGCTTTGGTGTTCTTTAACCCGAACGGCATCCGGGTGTAGTAGTGTATGCCAAAGTCGGTGATGAAGGCGGTCTTCTCGATGTCCTCCGGATCCATCCTGATCTGATGGTATCCGGAGTAGGCGTCCAAGAAACTGAGCAGCTCGTTGCCAGAGGTTGAATCGACCAGTTGATCGATGCTCGGCAGCGGGTAGCAGTCCTTCGGGGTGGCCTGGTTGAGGTCGGTGAAGTCCACGTACATCTGCCATTTCCCGGAGGCTTTTGGTACCAGGACAACGTTGGCGAGCCACGTGGGGAACAAAATCAAATGAAAGAGGCCAGTCTTTTGTCCCTTGATGACTTGCTCCTTAATGGCTGCTTGCTTCTCTGGGGCGTGCTTTCTCCTGTGCTGATGTACTTGTTTCACTGTAGGGTCGAGGTTGAGCTTGTGCGTCACCACATCTCCCGGTATCCCAGGAAGGTGCTTATCAGACCATGCGAAGACTTGGATGTACTATGCAAGGAAATCTTTATATTTTTCCCGTTTCTCAAGTGGTAGCTTGGCTCCAATCTTTACTCCTAGAGTCGGGTCACCGTTAAGGAAGACCGTTAGCAACTCGCCACCAGGCTTAGATATTGCAGGTCCCTCTTCGGCTCCCATTACTCCTTTATTTTTCCCTTCCGGCCTAGTGGCGTCAACCGAGACTATATAGCACCGTCTAGCCAATGACTGGTTACCTCGAACTTCCCCCACGCCATATTTGGTTGGGAACTTCATCTTTTGGTGAAAGGTGGAGGGGGCACCACTTTTATTCGACTGAGAATGCCTCGGCCGAAGATGGCGTTCTATGCCGACATCCCCTTAATCACGATGAAGTCTACCATAACCGTAACAGTTTTGGGCGGGGTGTCGATAGTAACTGGCAGGCTTAGTGCTCCCTCGGGATAAGTAGCCTGGCCGTTAAACCCACAGAGGGGGGTTCGGATCGGGCGGAGTTTAGATGGATTCTCTCCCATCTTGAGGAAACATTCATAGGATAATACATCAGGGGCACTCCCATTGTCCACTAAGATCCTGTCTACGTTACAGTGGTTTATTGTAGCCGATACAACGAGAGCGTCATTGTGCGGGGTGGTTAACCCTTCCAGGTCCTGGTCAGAGAACACCAGGGCCTGTGATTCGCTAGCCTGCGAGGCCGTGGGTGCCTTGGTCGAGGATCGGCTCGCCCGCTCGGCGTGACACTTTCTTCCTCGGCTGCTGTCTCCGCCCGATGTCATGCCGCCCGTGATGACGTTGATGTGGACTCCGCGGGGGGCATTGTAGATTTCTTCAGGGGCGCCTCGGTCTTCCTTTGGCCCAGACACTTATCGAGATAGTTGTCCCTGGCGGATGAGGCGCTCAATCTCATCTTGAAGTTGGTGGCAATCGCTTGTGTGATGCCCGTGGTCGCTATGGAACAGGCAATGCTTGTAGCGATTGCGGTGCTTGGTCTTCATAGGCTCAAGTTGGTTGAAGATACTTGGGCTTTGATGTCTTCATAGATCTCTTAGACAGGGGCGGTAAGTGGGGTATACCGTTCGTACTTCCGGGGCGGCTCTTTTCGATCTCCGTCCTGGTTCCGCCTCTTTCCTTGACCCGTCCCTTGCTCGGACGGTCTCTTCTTGTCCCCCTCCCGACCTGAGCCAGTTGTGCCTCGATAGGCGCTGAGGACTTCATCGCATTCGGCGTGGCACAGGGCCAAGGTCACTAGCTTGGCAAGGGAGGTTGGGGGATGAAGCACTAGCTCGCACCGCAGGTTTTCGTCACGAGTACCCCCAGTCAATACGGTGATGGCAGAGGCCACGTCAAGGCAGGGGATGCGCAGAGCTTCCAATTTAAATCGATTAATATAAGCCCACAATTTCTCCCCCCGTTCCTGCTTGAGGCTAGTAGTCCAGCCACTGACCGGGGTGGACTGCTGCCGGCGAAGCTTTCCTTGCATACTCGCCCGAATTGCTAGAAGTTGTGGATGTTGTCAGGGGCAAGGGCTCTGAACCAAGCCTGAGCGCCCTAAACTAGAGTGGTCACGAACACTCGGCACTTGATCACTTAGGACGTCCCATGCATGGTCATCAGGGTGTCGAAGCTGTTGTAATGGTCTGCCGGGTCTCCCTGGCCGTCGTACGACTTGAAGGTCGAAAGTGAGATTCTGAGAGATATCTCTGCCTTCAGGATGTAGTCAGAGAATGAGGATCGCTCCTCATCCTCCACAGGAGAGGTCTTCTGCAAGGCGCGGAGAGCGCGCTCTTGCTCCGTGAAATGCCTCTCGAAGTCTCACAGTCGGAGAGAGAGTTCCGATTGTCGCTATCCCGAGGGGCTGGGGGGGCGCACTTGCATGCTACGCCGACGCTCCTCAGGGGCATCGGCATCTGGAAATAGTCGGCGTGCTCCGGTCTTCTCCCTCCCCGGGGTTGAGGAGGCTTCTTGCTCTAGGGGAGGGGCGTGCGATGGTCCTCCTGACGGATTGTGAATGAGTCGCTTCCCCCGGGGGGTGAAACGGCCTCTAGCAGTATGCTGGGAGGCATATCCACGTGGGGGGCTCTTCCGGGGGAGCTGTGACTTCTCCTCCCTGGCCGCTTGGGCCCTCATGAGATCCACGAGGACATCCAGTTTCACGTTGAGGGTTTGGAGGGTGTCGCTGCTCCCGCCAGGAAGCTGATCCCCCGCCACTGATGGAGGTAGCTCATTGGCTTGGCTGCCGGACGGGGAATGTTCCATGGGAAGGGAATGTGCACCTTCCTCTATCACCAGGGCTTTTCCCGGGTCGTAGGTAGTCCTCCTGCCAAAACTTCTTCGCACCATCATGGCTCTTTGTGCGTTTCCCACAGACGGCTACAGATGAAGAGGGGGCGATCTCACGCTACTCCTGAGCAGGGAAGGGAATGACCACGTACCCTTGAAGTATGAATTGCAAGAAGGGAAACCAGTCAGAGGTGCCCAGGGATAGATCCTCGGGGAACACCCTTCGATGCTTAAGTCAGCATAGGTAGTAGAGCACTGATGCGCAGAGAAGAGTAGGGAGGAAAGTGGGAGCGCAAGATCTCTCTCCACCAAAAGGTGAAGTGGTTCCTGCTCAGGCTTACTTGGCATGCTTAAGCTTACTTAAGCTCTCTTGTCGCAGTAGGGCATGTCCTGTTTAAATAGGAGCTTGTTGTGCGAATTGATCGCTGTGAGTGGAGGAGTTACAGGGGGATTACGTCCTTCATGCGGGCTCCTTACGGTGCGCGGACTCTTGGTTCCCCCTATCATGTTGAGCTTCCTGCCATTAAGGGATTTGCAACGGCTGTATCAATAAGCTTCCATCAGAAAGCCTGAGCGAACGGCACTTGTTCAGGAGTGTTCGGTTAGGGCAAGGAATAGGGGGCTCCGAGGGAGCTTTCCCGATCAACTGATGCTCAGACTTCCCAACCCGAAGGACGCCTAGGAAGCGTTTGTTCTGAGTGAGTGATGTGACACAACCTCGGACCTAATGCAAGCAAGCACAATCGCAATCTAAATGGGCCAATTTGGGCCGCCGCTCTCTCGTCGCTCACCCAAGCCTGGGGTAACATGGCAATGCCAAGGTGAGGTTGAGGGGTTGGGCCCTTGCTGGTAGAGGGCCAGCAAGGCCAAGATTTGATTCCCAATGGATTTGGAAACCCAATTCAACGGGGCCGACGAAGTGCCGAAGGCACCGGTTGCACTCTTCCCACGGTGATCACTCAAGGCAATGGGGCTTGAGGATCGGGCTCTCACTCACATAACCAGCGAAATTAGAACTAATATTGAAAGACAAGCACTAAGTGGAGTGAAGGTTTGAGCACTTACTCGACCGGTTTGAAGAAACCGGTCCCAGTCGGAGACGAGGGCGAGCGGGGAGGCGAGTGGATCCCCACACGCCGCGGCGGTGTCGCTTGACCTGCCCAAACAAATTACACCACTACACCTCTCGCAGGAGGGGGAACTTGGGGTAGGGGTTAATGATATTACATCAATACTACCTCCACGCAGGGAGGGGCCTTCAGCCGGCCAAGCGGGGTGGGGAAACCAAAGCAAAGAACGAGGAACAAGGGTGGACGCCGAATCTGCCTGCTGTCTGCGAACCAGGATAGAGGGTCGGTGTTGCTATTGTAGATCTTGCTCAGGAATTTCTCTGATGGCAAGACAAGCGGAAAAATCTTCATAACAGGAAGGGAAATGCCTCAGAATTTTTGTAAATTCTTCTGGAGTTGCTGCAGGTCGGGGCAGGAGCTTGAACAGGGCCTCTGTTTCTCGGACTAGCAGGGGTAGGTCACCAACAGTAGGATGCAGAGGCTGTCCTGGCCGTTCCTGAACTCCAAATTTGATGCCGTCAGCACCGTTAGAACCGTGGGTGAGTGCTCTTTGCAGAAAAAGAAACGGGGATGCCAGAAGAGAAAGGAGACGATCTGTGGAGCCAGAAGAGTGAGGAGGTGTCGATGCAGACTGGGGAAGGCAGAGCCGCGCAACTGTGGAAGAAAATTGGTAACTTCTGTTCCCGGACGCTAAATGGGCTTCTGCTTCTTGATTCTGAAAGTAGACAGGCCCGTGAAGAACTTTGAAGAAGAACTTGAGGACTGATTCCTTCGAGGTTCGTCGTGGCAGAGCTTCTAATCTGGCTCAGGTCCTCAGCCGAGGTAGAACCACGCAGCTGTGGGAGAATGGACCTCCTGGACGACTCGGAGATCGGAAGAAGACGAAACCACTTTGGTTGCGAAGGCGACTGGCAGACGCTTTCGACGATGGCTATTGGGTCTTCAAACTCATCCGGAGGAGGTCGTGGTGGCCGCTACAATTTGCTGGTCTGCTGTAGATCTTCAGTTGAGAGCTATAGGTTGATGAGGATGGGGGGAAATGGGGTATATGGGAGGGGAAATGTGGGTGGATGAGTGTGGGGAAAGCCCGGGCTGTGAGGGGGTCTAGGAGGGGGTGTTCTAAGGTGGGGGAAGAGAAGAATGGGGTCTGAAAGGGGGTCTAACAGGTGGTGGGAGGAGGAGCTACGAATTTGGGAAGGTGGGTGAGAGGAGAAAGTGAGGGGGGGGCACAAGTGAGTGGAGGGAAGGGTGGATTTTAAATTTGAAATGGCCTTGGAAGTTGTGGGGTTGTGTGGGGAAGGGGTTGATTGTGTTGGAATGGGGAAAGTGGTGTTGGAATGTGGAAGATGGTGTTGGAATGGTGAGGGATCTTCTTGGGACTAGGGGGTGGAGTAATGGAGGCCATGGGGAAGTGGAGGGCTTTAATGATGGTAGGTGGGGGTTGAGGTGGTTGGGAAGGGAGGAGAGAGAAGAAAATTCGAAATTGGGTGTTGAGGAGAGAGAAAGTAGAGTAAAAAAAGAGGGATTAAGAGAGGGAAGGGTGGGGAATCTCTCCCCTAGGGTTTCTCACCCAAAGAATGTTGGAATCACTCCACTAAACTAAGCTTTGGACTCTCAAATGGCATTTTTTCATTGATTGATTCATTACCTCCAAATGAAGGAAATGGGGCCCTATATATAGGAAACCCACATTTTACAATAAGACCCTGACAAAAGACTCATTGACAAATAACCGAAGGGGTAGGGGAGCTCATTGGGCCAAGCCCGAAGAAATGGGCCCAATTAGCACATTACACATTCTAATGACACTCAAACATAGGAAAATAAATGCAAGACCTAGGGACATGACTCAAATAAAATGCAAATTACATCAAATGACTCAAGTAAAATTACATAGGACTCAAAATTAAATGACTAAACCATGCCGGATGCAACCGGGGCGAGGAGACGAGCTGTGGGCATAGAAGGTGATGTCCACATCATACTCCCGGGGTGCGGAGAACTCGACTCCGTCGAGTAAGTATCCTTCCCTCCTTGGAAGGTGTAGAAGTGGTACTGCCTTCAAGTCTTCCAAACGAGACCGATCCATCCACCTACCGAGATACCGCTCATATACCTTGCTCCGAGTGGTAGTAACTTGTTCATCCAATATTTGTTCAATTTGTTCACGCTGGACTCTCTTGGCTGGTGGTTTATCATCATGGGTGGGTGCTCTCTCAAGGGAAGAAGTAGGCTCAATCTCCTCACTAGGTACCACCGTGGGTCCCTTATATGGCGCTAGGTCAGGCAACAATGAATGTGGGACTTATTCCATACTCCTCAGGGGGATCTAACTCGTAGGCAATTGCACCTATGCGCCTCAAGACCTGGAAGGGACCAGCCCCACGTGGCCTCAGTTTAGAGTTGGCTCCCGGGGAGAGCCTCTCCATCCTTACCATCACAAAGTCACCCACTTGGAATTCTTGGTGACGCCGATGAGAGTCGGCCAACCTTTTATAAGCCTCATTCTTTTTGCTAATGTGCTTGCAAAGGTTTTCATGCAATTTTGTGAATGCTATCCTTTTAGTGGTTAGGGGTGGACCTGGACAACCATAGATGGACCTATCATGCCATGATGTCATATGGACCATGATGAACCTTGGTGGGCCGGTGCAACCATATGTGGACTTATCGTGCAATGTTGTCATGTAGACTTTGGTGGGCCTAGGTGGGCCGGGGCAACCATATGTGAACCTATCATGCAAAGTGGTGATGAATGTCGAGGGACTCGGACATCCGTAGATGCTTTTGTCATGCTTAAGACCTATGATGAATGAAGGTGGACCATGACATCCGAATATAGACCACTCATACTTTCTCCTTGACATGTGGGTGATATGAATGAAAGGACCCAACATAGTGTTCATGCCAAGGGGTGTGGTAAGCCTAGACACATGCATGTCTTTCCCAAAGGTGACTTCCATGTGTAGAGGTGTGGGACAACCTTTGAACTCCCATTGGAAATGATTGAATAGATCTAAGAAGGTGGTTATCATGGGGTGGGACACCACCTTATTACCTAGGGATATATGGTCCAAGGTTATGGCTCCCAAGGTGCAACCCGGGTCATGAATGAGGTGGGTTTGGTCCAATATGCTGGGTGAGGGTAGGCAAGGGTGGGTGGTTGGTAAGATGGTTGGGTCATATGAGTTCCTTGACTCCCATTGGAAGGGATCATATGGATCATAAAATAGGTCACTTAGGGGGAGGAACTCCATGTCCTCAAGATCCTTAAAAGGTGCTAAGTCCTCCTTCCCTATGATAGTTGGGCCAATGTTCTTGACAAGTGGGTCGACCATGAGTGGAGGGCTTGGCTTTCTACCCGAGATTAGAAGCTCTAAATCGAGGAGAAGGTTGGGCTCATTCGGTGTAGGGAGGAATAGAAGGAGGTCGCTAGTGTAGCAACCATTGGTGCAAATCGAGGTGATAGACCCTATGCATAAGTGTAAGAGGCTAAGGCTCCTAGGTTGTTCGGCCATAGGGTTCAACATGCTAGTGAACTCAATTTGCCATGCTAAGCCTCTAAGAAAATCCTCTAAGGTCTCCACTTGATAGGATGCTTGGATTGTGGTGTGATAGGAGAAGATGGGCACTAGGGAAAATTTTTATTCTATGGGAGGGCAAACATGGGTCGAGGTCTCTCTAATTAGGCTCTCCCTTAGCCACCTAACAAGGGACTCTTCTAAGATGAATTCAGCCTTATCTAGAGGGGGTGGTGTAGGGTGAAGATCCTTGTGCGAGGCTTCCTCTTCAATTGGGACATGGGAGCTCTCTATGGAGGGGATAGGTTCCCGAGGGATATTTGTCTTCATGTGGTAAAGCGGGTGGACTACTTCTTCCAAAACTAATGGAGTGGGAAGGTTCTTTGATGGTGGGGTGATGATGGCCGGAGTATGGTGCACCCGTGGTTGTGAACAAGGGTGGGATTCTCGAAAAGGTTGTTGAATTTAAAGGTTCCCGAAAGGTGTGGCGGATGCACTAGGCAAGTCTGACGTTTTGGGTCGATGTCGGCATTCCTTTCATCTAACCATTTCTTACCTAGGATTATACATGGACCCGCCAATGTTCCCTTTTGACACCAAGCCACATCCAAATACTTAGTCTTCCCGAACCATTTATGGAATTCAACGAAGACTAGGTCTCCGTTGTGCACAATTTGTCCAGTCGTAGAGAGGGTGGCTACAATTTCGGGGGATACCCAATTATCTTCTTCCATGTCGATGAAGTCAATTTCTGTGGGGCTCCCATTAGGTAGGTATGCTTGGGATATAATGGGAATTGGGGCCTTTTGGTCTGTAGACTCAATGACAATGGGAGGTGGATAATGCATAGAACGATCCGATGAGAACTCTAATGCAAGCGTGCCCATGGACTTGACTTGTGAGAATAAATCAAAGACTTGCTCTGATACCACTTGATGTGACACAACCTCGGACCTAATGCAAGCAAGCACAATCGCAATCTAAATGGGCCAATTTGGGCCGCCGCTCTCTCGTCGCTCACCCAAGCCCGGGGTAACTTGGCAATGCCAAGGTGAGGTTGAGGGGTTGGGCCCTTGCTGGTAGAGGGCCAGCAAGGCCAAGATTTGATTCCCAATGGATTTGGAAGCCCAATTCAATGGGGCCGACGAAGTGCCGAAGGCACCGGTTGCACTCTTCCCACGGTGATCACTCAAGGCAATGGGGCTTGAGGATCGGGCTCTCACTCGCATAACCAGCGGAATTAGAACTAATATTGAAAGACAAGCACTAAGTGGAGTGAAGGTTTGAGCACTTACTCGATCAGTTTGAAGAAACCGGTCCCGGTCGGAGACGAGGGCGAGCGGGGAGGCGAGTGGATCCCCACATGCCGCGGCGGTGTCGCTTGACCTGCCCAAACAAATTACACCACTACACCTCTCGCAGGAGGGGGAACTTGGGGTGGGGGATAATGATATTACATCAATACTACCTCCACGCAGGGAGGGGCCTTCAGCCGGCCAAGCGGGGTGGGGAAACCAAAGCAAAGAACGAGGAACAAGGGTGGACGCCGAATCTGCCTGCTGTCTGCGAACCAGGATAGAGGGTCGGTGTTGCTGTTGTAGATCTTGCTCAGGAATTTCTCTGATGGCAAGACTAGTGGAAAAATCTTCATAACAGGAAGGGAAATGCCTTAGAATTTTTGTAAATTCTTCTGGAGTCGCTGCAGGTCGGGGCAGGAGCTTGAACAGGGCCTCTGTTTCTCGGACTAGCAGGGGTAAGTCACCAACAGTAGGATGCAGAGGCTGTCCTAGCCGCTCCCGAACTCCAAATTTGATGCCGTCAGTGCCGTTAGAACCGTGGGTGAGTCCTCTTTGCAAAAAAAGAAACGGGGACACCAGAAGAGAACGGAGACGATCTGTGGAGCCAGAAGAGTGAGGAGGTGTTGATGCAGACTAGGGAAGGCAGAGCCGCGTGACCGTGGAAGAAAATTGGTAACTTCTGTTCCCGGACGCTGAATGGGCTTCTGCTTCTTGATTCTGAAAGTAGACAGGCCGATGAAGAACTTTGAAGAAGAACTTGAGGACTGATTCCTTCGGGGTTCGTCATGCAGAGCTTCTAATCTGGCTCAGGTCCTCAGCCGAGGCAGAACCGCGCAGCTGTGGGAGAATGGACCTCCTGGACGACTCGGAGATCGGAAGAAGACGAAACCACTTTGGTTGCGAAGGCGACTGGCAGACACTTCCGACGATGGCTCTTGGGTCTTCAAACTCGTCCGGAGGAGGTCGTGGTAGCCGCTGCAATTTACTGGTCTGCTGTAGATCTTCAGTTGAGAGTTGTAGGTTGATGATGATGGGGGGAAATGGGGTATATGGGAGGGGAAATGGGGGTGGATGAGTGTGGGGAAAGCCCGGGCTGTGAGGGGGTCTAGGAGGGGGTGTTCTAAGGTGGGGGAAGGGAAGAATGCGGTCTGGAAGGGGGTCTAACAGGTGGTGGGAGGAGGAGCTACGAATTTGGGAAGGTGGGTGAGAGGAGAAAGTGAGGGGGGGGGGCACAAGTGAGTGGAGGGAAGGGTGGATTTCAAATTTGAAATGGCCTTGGAAGTTGTGGGGTTGTGTGGGGAAGGGGTTGATTGTGTTGAATGGGGAAAGTGGTGTTGGAATGTGGAAGATGGTGTTGGAATGGTGAGGGATCTTCTTGGGACTAGGGGGGTGGAGTAATGGAGGCCATGGGGAAGTGGAGGGCTTTAATGATGGTAGGTGGGGGTTGAGGTGGTTGGGAAGGGAGGAGAGAGAAGAAAATTCGAAATTGGGTGTTGAGGAGAGAGAAAGTAGAGTAAAAAAAGAGGGATTAAGAGAGGGAAGGGTGGGAAATCTCTCCCCTAGGGTTTCTCACCCAAAGAATGTTGGAATCACTCGACTAAACTAAGCTTTGGACTCTCAAATGGCATTTTTTCATTGATTGATTCATTACCTCCAAATGAAAGAAATTGGGCCCTATATATAGGAAACCCACATTTTACAATAAGACCCTGACAAAAGACTCATTGACAAATAACCGAAGGGGTAGGGGAGCTCATTGGGCCAAGCCCGAAGAAATGGGCCCAATTAGCACATTACACATTCTAATGACACTCAAACATAGGAAAATAAATGCAAGACCTAGGGACATGACTCAAATAAAATGCAAATTACATCAAATGACTCAAGTAAAATTACATAGGACTCAAAATTAAATGACTAAACCATGCCGGATGCAACCGGGGCGAGGAGACGAGCTGTGGGCATGGAAGGTGATGTCCACATCAGTGAGTTTTTGGGCTTTATAGTAAGTGTGCCCGGGGGCAACCACTTGGAGGAGTTGGGCCTCGTTCGGTCAGGGTTGGACCTCGTTTGGCCTCTCCGTACAGGTGGTGAGATTTCCCCTCTCCAAAAAATATGTCATTTTTTTGAATTTTTGACAATATCTCATTTTTTTTAAAATTTGAAAATATCTCATTTTTTATGGAAATTTTGACAATATCGCATTTTTTAAAATTTTTGAAATTGCAATCCGCAACACCCAAAGACAGGCTCGAACTACTGGCCAAGGATCGTCGTTCCTCTCCTCTCATTAAAGACTTCCCATGAGCAGGGCGTGCATGTGAGGGTGGCTCGCCACAACCAACCGCCTCTAAAGAACGGTGACCCTACTAAGGCCATACCCGGGATACAACCCAGCCTAAGTGGGAGAAGCATAAGAAAAATTAGAGACAAGTTTTATGCAGGATGGGAGATATCAGGACTTGAATTCCTTCCAGGGCACTACCCCTCAAAGATACAGTCTGTTGCGCCGGGACTTTCTGTCTTTGATTTTGAGACCCATATTTACTAGGCATGCATATGACCGGGCTCATGACGTCCCGCGGGGAACTGTACTGCAACTCTTGCCATGTCTTTGATTTCCAAAATTTTGCATTGATCAGATAATTGATTTTGAGAGCCCTTATTGGCCAGATATTGCATGAAAACTCACTATTAAGGGTCAAGACTGCCCCTATTTGAGACCTCTCCCGTATTAGGGAGCGCCTATGTCACGTCCTGAGCCTGTATGATAGCGGAAGACTCGCTCGAGAAACGTGAACAGCCGGCATGGTAAGCCTCTTGTAAGTAAGAAAGATCAGAGCGCAAGATAATCACACATATAAATGCAATTGCACACTATTTTAATCAAACTCCAACTTATTTCATTGATAATCAATATTCAAATACAACAACTTTCAACTTCTTTCCAATCCATCAGACTCAAGAAATAGAAAAATTACATAGACTCAATCTAAACAATATAGACTTTCCTAAGTCTTCACTCTCATTTTTGACAATACTTTCATTCGCTCTCAGACCCGCTACTTGTATAACCCGAATCCGAATTCGAATCACATTCATTTCCTCAAAAGAATGGAAATAGGTAATGAGCACACTTGCCCAGTAGGTATCTTCGCATCAACATGAAGGCATCATTAAAGTAATTAACATTTTAGCTCTAAAGAAATACGGTAAAATCATGTGAATGCGATCAATCATGCGAATACCCAAAGTAACAAAGATGGTCGTTTAAGATAGAATGAGAGCAAGTATGAACTAGCAAGAATGTAAAAAGAACATGTTATGGCCTTTCAAGAACAAGAATGTAACGAGAATGTACTAGCAAGCCACATAATCATCACTCTAGTATCTTTTGCTTATGAGCAAGTACTTCATGAATTTCTGTGGAATATCAAGTCATGTACAAGAAAGTCATGTCGTGCCGTGGATCTTCACTTATTTATAGATAAAGTACTCCCGGCGTAATGCGACGCTAGTAGCATCATACCCCATGGTTTATAATAGTATGTTTCCGGCAATCAGCCAAGGGGACTAGCAAAGAGCCCTTGAACACAATCAGTGCTCGATCGCATCTTCAAGTATAAATCAAGCTACTTCCACGCATGTAACAATAAAGTATGGCCAAGAATGTATAATTCAATAAGTTCATGATAACACTATTCAATGAATGAACGCTTCAATTTAATAATGCGAGAGTCAAGAATGACTTAAACAAGGTTATGCTTATGGAGATAAATCGGCAGCAAAACGGTACATATCTTTAACCTTTATTTCATTATATTAAGCCTCTTTGGATAATATGGCAAGTTCTAGATCATCAATAATCCATCTAGAAACTTTGGAACATCGACCCTTGGGTCAAATCTCGGGTTAAGCACTCAAACAATGTGACGGTCAAGGACTGGGCCATTACATGATGTGACGCTCCAGGATTGGGCCATTACAATGGCCTGAATCCCGAAGAAAGAAAGTAGACTTAGTGAAATGTGACGGTCTTATATTGGCCGTTAGATGCTTCTGACGGTCCAGTATAGATCCGTTACATTACTAGAACCAGAAACATTGATAGTGTAATCTACTAAATGGGTTTTAATGGTACAACCAACTCGGCGTCCTAGTGGGAATCCGAGGCTCGCGGACAATTACGGAGGCCTTGAAATTACGGACAATTATGGAGGCTTTTAACATGCGATACTTATCATGAACCAATTAATAAATTTAAAGTCATATCAACAGGTCAAAACTTAGATAACTAGGCATATTTATAAGTTAATGTGACTGTCCTTCAATTCCGTCTATAGTTACTCTGACGGTCGAGAATGGGGGCGTCACAGTGATTGTGACAGTTTATCGTGGGATCATTACAGTGTTGTAACGCACTGAGTTTGAGCCGTCAGAGATAACAGAGAAATTTAAAAACAACAGAAGGTGCGACGGCTTGTCGTAGGGCTGTTATATCATTGTGACGGTCTTACCTTGATACGTCAGATCGTCTACTGGTAAAAATCTAAGGTTTCAACTTACATCATGTCTGGAAATCATATATAAACTTCCATATGATAGAATGAAGGCTAACCTACTAGTATGCATGGGTTTTCTGTGAATCTGTGAATTTGACAAGAGAGTTCCTTTTTAACTTAGTTAGGGTTAAGAGTATACATGTATGCATGACCTACTAAAATATGAAATTCATGATCTATGATGCATGAAATCAATCAAAACCAGAGGACTTCTATCCCTAATAAGATGTTTTTTCCAATCATAAGATGACTTACCTCTTAACTAGGCTTTAAGCTTCTAATTTGAGTCTTAAAATCGTGCCCTATTTCTCCTTTTCTAGTGATTTTCCAGCAATTTCTCGCTGCTCTAACTCCACGACCTCTTGACCTAAAGATGTGAAATTTTGAGGGTAAAAAGATGAAACTAAGGTGAACAAAAAGTTCTAAGGGATTGAACTCTAATTACCTCGTTTAGACGTCCTAATCTCTTGATCTTCAGTGATCTTTTGCTCTGAATTCTGGGCTACTATGACACAATCAGCAACTTTACAAGCCCCTATCTTCTTGGTTACTTGATCTCCTAGCACGAAATTTGGAGAGTTGTTAGACCTTAATATTATAAACAAAATCTTCTAAAGAACTTACCTGAAATTGTGACTCTTTACCTTGTTTCTTCACTAGCAAAAGTAAGGGTTGCTCAGGTCAAAACTAGGTCCTATTTATAGGGTTTTGGCTAGGGTTTGAGGATTAGATCGATTCTACAGTCCTTAATTTGCCAGAACCTGATCCCTAAGAGTCCCTAGTAACCTTACAAGTTCTCCCAATTAGGTCTCTTGTAGATAAGATCCCAAAGATCCAATCTTTCTACTCGTTCTTCCATTTACAGAACTATCAGGGTGTAACGCATCAGTCTAGGTGCGTTACATGACTGTGGCGGTCGCACGATAGACCGCTACATCCAACGTGCACAGAATTCAACATAAATCAAACTCTTTTGTTAATTATCCATATTATTATCTGTACAAATGATATTTATCCTTAAAATACGTAAATATGCTAAATAACCTTCTAGAATATGGACCAAACTTAATGGGCTTGGTCCTTAAACCTTTTGGATTTTATTTAAATAGGCTAGGTTAATTATTTAACACAATTGGGCCTTATAATGACTTATTATTTCAATAATCCATTTAATCTATTTAGCCTTTATAAATAATTAATAATCTCTAGAAAATTTTATAAATAATCCAGAAATTATTATATAAATTCTGGGGCACTACACCCTCCCCCACTTAGAAGAATTTGGTCCCCAAATTCAATACATGGATTATGGAGAGTGTACTTACAGTTAAAATAATTCTGAGAATCTTTTCCGCATGGCTGCTTCGGTTTCCCATGTTGCTTCATATTGCCATATTTTCTTCCATTGAATCTTGACCATAGGAATAACTTTATTTCTTAGTTGACGCACTTCCCGTTCTAGAATCTTTATTGGCATTTGCTCGTACGTCATATCCTTCTGAATCTCCAGATTGTCATAAGTGATAATATGGTCAGGATCATATACATACTTCTTCAGCATAGAGACGTGAAATACGTCATGAACTCCTGCTAATTGTGAAGATAAAGCCAGTTTGTAGGCCACTTCACCGACCCTTTCAAGAATTTCAAACGGGCCAATGAACCTTGGAGTTAGCTTGCCCTTAATGCTAAATCTTCGAATGCCACGACTTGGAGAAACCTTGAGATACACATGGTCTCCAACTTGAAATTCCAAGTCACGTCTTTGATTATCAGCATAATATTTCTCCCTATCTTGTACCATCTTTATTCTCTCTTGAATAAGCTTGATCTTCTCTGTAGAATCTCTGATAATATCGGGGCCTAGGAATTGTCTTTCCCCTATTTCATTCCAATATATTGGTGATCGATACCTTTTTCCATAAAGAGCTTCAAAAGGTGCCATTTGTATGCTGGCCTGATAACTGTTGTTATATACAACTTCTACTAGAGGCAAGTGATCATGCCAACTACCTCCAAAATCAATAACACAAGCCCTGAGCATGTCTTCTATCACTTGATTCGTTCTTTCTGTCTGACCATCAGTTTGTGGATGAAAGGCTGTGCTTAAATTCAATCTAGTCCTTAGTGACTGTAGTAGACCCTTCCAAAACTATGATGTGAATCGATGATCTCTATCAGATATAATAGTGACTGGGACACCATATAATTTAACAATTTCCGTTATGTATAATGCTGCCAGGATATCTACATACCATCAACTTTTGATTGGTATGAAATGTGCAGATTTAGTTAATCGGTCTATGATTACCCATATACCATCGTTTCCACCTCTTATCTTAGGTAACCCCATAATGAAATCCATCCCTATACTCTCCCACTTCCATTCGGGAATATTCAAGGGATGCTGTTTACCTGCGGGTCTAAAATGTTCTGCCTTTACTTGTTGACAAGTGACACAGCGAGACACGAAATCAGCTTTTTCCCTCTTCGTGTTGGGCCACTAAAAATTTCTTTTGAGATCCTGATACATTTTTATACTACCCGGGTGAATGGTATATCTGGATTTATGTGCTTCTTCTAGAATCAATTTCTTCGTATCCTCATGATCTGGTACACATACTCGGTCTTTAAATAGCAATCTTCCATCCTTAATAGAAAAATTCGGCCTTTGTTCAACATTGGCCTTAATCTCCAATAATATAGGATCATCATTTTGCAGCTTCATCAGATCTTCTATTAATGTAGGTTGAGCTTGAATATTAGCTAGGAAACAATCTTCCTTCCTGTCAATACCTAAGTTCAACTGAGCAAATTGAGGAATAAGATTAGTCATACTAATCATGAGACTTGATAGCATACCTATTGGTTTTCTGCTGAGTGCATCTGCTACAGTATTAGCCTTGCCATGATGATATTGAATAGTAAAATAAAAGTCTTTGAGATATTCTAACCACCTCCTCTGCCTCATATTTAGCTCTTTTTGAGAAAATAAGTACTTCAAATTTTTGTGGTCCGAGTAGACCGTAAACTTTTCTCCATAGAGATAATGACGCCAAATTTTCAAGGCGAAAATGACAGCTGCTAATTCCAAATCATGCACAAGATAATTTTCCTCGTGACGCTTCAATTGCCTAGAAGAATAACATATTACTTTTCTATTTTGCATGAGGACACACCCTAGGCCAATGCCAAATGCATCCGTATATACTTCGAATCTACCACATTCCATCGGTAGTGTTAGAATAGGAGCTGTAGTAAGATGATTCTTAAGAGTTTGGAAACTCTTTTCACATTCCTCTGACCAGACAAAAGGATCTTCTTTTCTCGTGAGTCTAGTTAAAGGAACTACAATCTTTAAGAAATCCTTAATGAATCTTCTATAATAACCAGCTAGACCCAGAAAACTTTGTACTTCCGATACGGTCGTTGGCCGTCTCCAATTCTTAACGGCTTCTACCTTAGAAGGATCTACATCGATACCTTCTTTTGAAATAATGTGGCCTAGGAATGAAACTTCCTTGAGCCAGAATTCACACTTTATTAAGCTTGGCATAAAGTTTATGTTCTCTAAGTGTTTGTAAAGCTATCTTCAGATGTTCTTCATGTTCTTCCTTTGTCTTGGAATATATCAAGATGTCATCGATGAAGACGACGATGAATTGGTCTAGATATGGCAGGAAAACACTGTTCATAAGTTGCATAAATGTTGTTGGGGCATTTGTTAACCCGAACGGTATTACCATGAATTCATAGTGGCCATAACGACATCGAAAAGCTGATTTATAAATGTCTTCTTCTTTAATTCTAAGCTGATGATAACCTGATCTGAGGTCAATCTTGGAGAAATATTCTGCTCCCGAAAGCTGATCAAAGAGCTCATCAATACGTTGCAACAGATACTTATTTTTGATTGTAAGTTGATTCAGTCACCGATAATCGATGCATAGCCTGAGAGAACCATCCTTCTTTTTGACAAATAGAACCGGCGCACCCCATGGGTATGTGCTAGGTCTGATAAAGCCCTTATCCAGTAGTTCCTGCAACTGCTTCTTTAGTTCTTTAAGTTCTGTGGGGGACATCCTATAAGGGGCTATAGAAACAGCTGTTGCTCCTGGAATGAGTTCAATAGTGAAGTTTACTTCCCTCTCAGGTGGTAAACTGGGTAATTCGGATGGGAACACATCGGGGAACTCATTTACAATAGGAATGTCTGCTAAGATAATTTCCTTGGATTCGGTAACAATGACAGAAGTAAGAAAAGCTTCACATATTTGCGAGATAAGTTTGTAAGCATGAAGAGAAGATATGATAGTAGGATGCTTCTTGTACTTAATGCCAAGGAAGAAAAATCTTGGAAGATCGGACTTTCGAAAGGATATAATCCTATTTCGGCAATTGATATAAGCATCATGATCTACAAGCCAATCTACCCCTAAAATGACATCATAACCTTTCATGTCAAGGCATACTAAGTTTGCGGGGAGATTATGACCTTCTACTATCACTTCGCTATCAGGATAATAGTATGTAAGCTTTGTTCTAGAACCTAACGGTGTGGTAATAGAGAGATCTAAAGGCAAGGGGACTGATGCAATTGATAATATTTTTGCAAAAGTTGTGGAGATAAAAGAATGAGAGGCACCAGTGTCAAATAGTACAAATGCAGGACGAGAACAAATTTTAAGAGTACCTTCCATAAGCCCACCATCCTTGGGCTCTTCCTCTTCTTCTAAAACGGCATTGAGGCGAGCCTGCCTCCTACTTCTTCCACCAGACGATTGGTCTTTCATAAGGGGGTAATCTGGTATGCGATGCTCCCTGCTTCCACAACGTAAACAAGCGTCGAGGCCCTTCCAGCATTCCTTAGCCGAATGGCCAAATTTTTCACAACACGTGCAAGCTGTAGCAACTTGCTCCTTCTCTTCCTTGACTTTCTTTTGCTTATGGGAACTTCCACCATTCCCATTCTTGGATCTTTTCTTACTATCACGACTTTTGTAGGGCTCCGTGATGCTGAACTTTTATTTCTTATAACGCTGATCTGAGCGTCGGTTGGATTCATCTCCTTTCCCTTTTAAATTTTTGACCTTCTCTAAGGTCCTTTCACACAAATACGCTCGTTGAACCATTTTCGCATAAGTACGGATGTTTTGGTTTCCGAGCTGCTAAATGAAATCGGGTCGTAACCCGTCCAAGAACCAATTTGCCTTCAATAAATCGGTTTTGATAAGATGCGGTGCGTAAGGTGCAAGTCTTGAGAATTGTAGTTCATATTCGGCATATGTCATCATTCCTTACCGAAGAGTGGCGAACTCCATAGCCTTTCTCTCTTTTACGTGCTTAGAAAAGTACTTGACACGAAATAGGGTAAGAAAACCATCCTAGGTATGAGGGGCATCGGCCGGAGGTGTCGGAACCGACTTCCACCATGTGCGGGCATCTTTGTTGAGTTGAAAGGTTACGAGATACACCTTCTCTTGATCGGTGCATTGGATAACATCAAAGATACAATTCATTTCATCTATCCAGTTCTCTGCCTCGTCAGGATTAGAAGAATCGAAGAAACGCAGAGGGTTTAAGCTCCGAAAGTTACGATGCAAATCACCAGCCCTTGCTCCTGCGCCAGCTTACGCCATGGTTTGTAATGCCTGTGTAAGGCCAGCAACAGTTTGTTGCATACCATTCCAATCGACGCGATGAGCCATGGTAATAATAGGGTACCTGAGAGAAAAATAACAACTTGTTATTTCTCGTGAAACTAGAAGGAAAATCAATCTTAAAACTAATTAACTATCTTATCCCGGGTTCTACCCAATTCTCACATGGGTGTGGAAATTTCTTCCTTAGTTCATAGGTAGGGGTCCTTAAACCTTGGACTTATCTTATGACATGACTCTTCTTCCTAAGTCCTGAGACTTAGGCTCTGATACCAACTTAACTGTCATGCCCCGAGTCTTTATGACAGCGGAAGACTCGCTTGAGAAACATGAATAGCCGGCATGGTAAGCCTCATGCAAGCAAGAATGATCAGAGCGCAAGTCAATCACTCACATAAATGCAATTGCACACTATTTTAATCAAACTCCAACTTATTTCATTGATAATCAATATTCAAATACAATAACTTTCAACTTCTTTCCAATCTATCAGACTCAAGAAATAAAAAATTACATAGACTCAATCTAAACAATATAGACTTTCCTAAGTCTTCACTCTCATTTTTGACAATACTTTCATTCGCTCTCGGACCCGCTACTTGTATAACTCGATTCCGAATTCGAATCACTTTCATTTCCTGAAAAGAATGGAAACAGATAATGAGCACACTTGCCCAGTAGGTATCTTCGCATCAGCATGAAGGCATCATTAAAGTAATTAACATTTTATCTCTAAAGAAATAAGGTAAAATCATGCGAATGCGATCAATCATGCGAATACCCAAAGTAACAAAGATGGTCGTTTAAGATAGAATGAGAGAAAGTATGAACTAGCAAGAATGTAACAAGAACATGTTATGGCCATTCAAGAATAAGAATGTAATGAGAATGTACTAGCAAGCCACATAATCATCACTCCAGTATCTTTTGCTTATGAGCAAGTACTTCATGAATTTCTGTGGAATATCAAGTCATGTACAAGAAAGTCATGTCGTGCCGTGGATCTTCACTTATTTATAGAGAAAGTACTCCCAGCGCAATGCGACGCCAGTAGCATCATACCCCATGATTTATAATAGTATGTTTCCGACAATCAGTCGAGGGGACTAGCATAGAGTCCTTGAACACAATCAGTGCTCGATCGCATCTTCAAGTATAAATCAAGCTACTTCCACGCATGTAACAATAAAGTATGGTCAAGAATGCATAATTCAATAAGTTCATGATAACACTATTCAATGAATGGACGCTTCAATTTAATAATGCGAGAGTCAAGAATGACTTAAACAAGGTTATGCCTATGGAGAGAAATCGACAGCATAACGGTACATATCTTTTACCTTTATTTCATTATATTAAGCCTCTTTGGATAATATGGCAAGTTCTAGATCATCAATAATCCATCTAGAACTTTGGAACATCAACCCTTGGGTCAAACCTTGGGTTAAGCACTCAAACAATGGGACGGTCTAGGACTGGGCCGTTACATGATGTGACGCTCCAAGATTGGGCCGTTACAATAGTTTTAATCCCGAACAAAGAAAGTAGACTTAGTGAAATGTGACGGTCTTATATTGGCCGTTAGATGCTTCTGACGGTCCAGTATAGATCCGTTACAATGTTAGAACCAGAAACATCGATAGTGTAATCTACTAAATGGGCTTTAATGGTACAACTAACTCGGCGTCCTAGTGGGAATCTCAGGCTCGCGGAGAATTACGAAGGCCTTGAAACAAGATTTCCTAGTCCATTGGAAGGAATATCCAATAGAGAGGTCCTCATGTCCAAGAATAATATTCCTATAGTGCAAAGTGTGAACTAATTGACAACATACCGGAATATCTGCCATGTACTTAAAGAAAATGACTCTATTGATAGAGAGAATGTGTAACAATATGTAATCATGCTAAAACTTCGTCAATCCATCATTTAAAATCATGGAGTTAATACAAACTATAGTACTTTGGCATGAAATTAACATATCCTTAAAATAATTCAAGATGCTTTTAACATGCAATACTTATCATGAACCAATTAATAAATTTAAAGTCATATCAACATGTCAAAACATAGATAACTAGGCATATTTATAAGTTAATGTGGCTGTCCTTCAATTCCGTCTACAATTACTCTGACGGTCGAGAATGGGGGCGTCACAGTGATTGTGACGGTTTATCGTGGGACCGTTACAGTGTTGTAACGCACTGAGTCTGGGCCGTCAGAGATAACAGAGAAATTTAAAAACAACAGAAGGTGTGACGGCTTGTCGTAGGGCCATTATGTCATTGCGACGGTCTTACCTTGATGCGTCAGATCGTCTGCTGGTAAAAATCTAAGGTTTCAACTTACATCATGTCTGGAAATCATATATAAACTTCCATATGATAGAATGAAGGCTAACCTACTAGTATGCATGGGTTTTCTGTGAATCTGTGAATTTGACAAGAGAGTTCCTTTTTAACTTAGTTAGGGTTAAGAGTATACATGTATGCATGACCTACTAAAACATGAAATTCATGATCTATGATGTATGAAATCAATCAAAACCAGAGGGCTTTTATCCCTAACAAGATGGTTTTGCCAATCATGAGATGACCTACCTTTTAACTAGGCTTTAAACTTCTAATTTAAGTCTGAAAACTGTGCCCTAGTTCTCCTTTTCCAGTTATTTTCCAGCAATTTTCTGCTGCTCTAACTCCACGACCTCTTGACCTAAAGATGTGAAATTTTGAGGGTAAAAAGATGAAACTAAGGTGAACAAAAAGTTCTAAAGGATTGAACTCTAATTACCTCGTTTAGACGTCCTAATCTCTTGATCTTTTGCTCTGAATTCTGGGCTGCTATGACTCAATCAGCGACTTTAGAAGCCCTTATCTTCTTGGTTACTTGATCTCCTAGCACGAAATTTGGAGAGTTATTAGACCTTAATATTATAAACAAAATCTTCTAAAGAACTTATCCGAAATTGTGACTCTTTACCTTATTTCTTCACTAGCAAAAGTAAGGGTTGCTCATGTCAAAACTAGGTTCTATTTATGGGGTTTTGGCTAGGGTTTGAGGATTAGATCAATTCTAGAGTCCTTAATTTGCCAGAACCTTATCCCTAAGAGTCCCTAGTAACCTTACAAGTTCTCTCAATTAGGTCTCTTGTAGATAGGATCCCAAAGATCCAATCTTTCTACTCGTTCTTCCATTTACGAAACTATCTGGGTGTAACGCATCAGTCTAGGTGCGTTACGTGACTGTGGCGGTCGCACGATAGACTGCTACATCCAACGTGCACAGAATTCAACATAAATTAAACTCTTTTGTTAATTATCCATATTATTATCTATACAAATGGTATTTATCCTTAAAATACGTAAATATGCTAAATAACCTTCTAAAACATGGGCCAAACTTAATGGGCTTGCTCTTTAAACCTTTTGGATTTTATTTAAATAGGCTAGGTTAATTATTTAACACAATTGGGCCTTATAATGACTTATTATTTAAATAATCCATTTAAGCTATTTAGTCTTTGTGAATTCCTAATAAATTCCAAAAAATTCTACAAATAATTTAGAAATTATTATATAAATTCTGGGGCACTACAGCCTAGGTTGGTCATCTCATCCGTCAATCTCTTGCCCCTGCACTTGGCCGAGCAGAGAAGATAAAAA
This sequence comes from Amorphophallus konjac, assembly GCA_022559845.1. NCBI lineage: Eukaryota > Viridiplantae > Streptophyta > Magnoliopsida > Alismatales > Araceae > Amorphophallus > Amorphophallus konjac. The sequence continues at coordinate 233,849,375 of CM040124.1, forward strand.
GACCTTCGTGCATACCCATAGTATGGCCAAAGCAGCAACGGTGTGCTTCAGAGGACAATCAACTAAGGCTCGCTATGTAGTGTGTGAAAACCCATGCAAAAGGTCACCCTCGACGATCGGGGAAAGAAACTAAACTCCCAGTGCGGAGCTATCACCAGCCTAAGGATGCTGCAGAAGCAAACTTATTTTGACACTTAACTAAGCAAATTTCTAACAGCCACTTAACCATGTTGAGGAACCAGCGTCACAACAATAATGCGCAGGAAATAACAATAAGAGTAATAGCATATTCTTGCACAAAACAAAGGTACCTTGCAAATCCATAGCATGGAAGTAGAATCCTGAAGCGATCTTGATCATCGAGCTTCGTACAGCATGAGCGTTATATTCCTTGCTTGATAGGACGAAAGGGAGAGGATATCAAAGGGTTGAAGATTCCTCTACACAGGGAAGCGGCGGACATCATACTGGACAAAGAAGGATAAAAAGGAAGAGAGACGAGGGAGAGAACTCCCTCGTTAAGATGTAGAGACCCTGATAACAAGGAACCAGATACAGAATAAGCAGAGATCAGCTGAGATCAAGGCGGGCTAAAGCCTCGAAAATAGCAAGAAAAAGGGTAATGACCCTGAAAGGGTGAAGAAGAGTGAATAGGAAGGTGAGAAAGAAAATCATCCGATGTGGTCGGAGAAGAGGAATGGGAATCACCCGACATGGTCGGGGAATGAGAATGAGAGACACCCGACAGGGTCGGGGAAAGAGAATAGGAGACACCCGACAAGGTTGGGGAATAAGATGGAGAATCACCCGATAGAGTCGGGGAAGAAGAATGAAAATCACCCGACAGAGTCAGGGAAGGAGAATGAAAATCACCTGACGGAGTCGGGGAAGGAGAATTGAAGACGGAACCCTGAGATATCGGAGGAGAAGGATCAGAAGAAGAAATCCCTAGATCGGGACAAAAGGATGACATGGGCCGAGGCCTAAGATAGTAAGAATAAGGAGAGTTCGGAGAAACCGGATGAGAAGAGTGAGGGTTTGCGGACCCGGGAAAAGAGGAGAAGATCATGGACGTGGGATTGGAATAATGAAGGTACACCACCCAAGGGTTGGAGCTGAGCAGAAGGAATGGTGAATGAAAAGAAGGGGAGGAAGAGGTGGACCCCTGAGTGCACAATCGGCGGCCCCTAAACTTGCGTCGCCATCTCTTCTTAGCTGAAACTAGCTTGTAATGGACCAGCCTAGCGCGGACTCGGACCTTTGGGCCTCTTGACTTGCAGTGGCTTCTCCAATAACGGGCCCATCTAGCAGATGGCCTGGTCCGATCATGAACATGCAGCTTCATCGGGGTGATTGCCCCTAGACTCTCGGTGCTAACAATACTAGGACATTCTCGGATAGATAACTCCTTAGATGAATGAATATCAGAAAACCACGGAGTTTTGTCACTTGGCACTAGCAGGATGAGATTAGACATTTCCATTCGGCAATTGGGTATGAAGTACAACTCCCTTACTAGACAAGCAGGATAAAGCTGAGGGAATGTAATGTGCAGTGTTGACGTGGTCGGTGTGCTGATAAACTGAGGGAGGTTGCATATGATGTGCAAAATATCCTTCAAAAGTGCACAAGATATGACCAATTACCCCTTGAACATGGAATTCACAATCTGCATGGCAGCCGTATGCGTTAGCACAATACGGGTAGAGAGCCCTTCTTGGCCTGTCATCTGAATGGCAACAGAGTGAAGAGAAATAATGGCATTAACGGTGAACTCTCCGGCGAGCAAAGAGATTGCCACCGGCCTTGCTCTGGAAGAAACATGCATCAACTCAAGGGAACTCTTCTTAGCAACTGTCATCTTTGAAAGTGGAGGTGCATCATTCCCAAAATAACCAGGGACCAGGACACAGATCGGCATTCGACAGATAAAATCTTGAATATTGAAATGCATGGCCGGCACTGAATCATCTTGACTTGGCTTATTGTCTCCCTGGGGATTAGACCCGAGGGGCACCAAAGGAAGCGCACACCCGCTCCTTGGGGTGGAAGTGGTTGGAGAAGTAAAGGGAATATGTTTGGATGGCGCATGTGAAGGTTTGGAAGGCGTGGCGGCTTCAACGGGAGTGGTGTGTTTAGGTGTAGACAAAGGGGTTGAGATGATGGCAAGTTCGAGTGTGGGCGAAGGTGAAGGCGGAGGTGAAGGTGGGGTGTAGCCTGCTCAGGCTCGAGCACCGATGGCGACGGAGATGGTGATGGCGGTGGAGATGGTGAAGGTAATGGAAGCACTGTTGGTGGAGAAGGAGATGATGGTGATGGCAATGGATCTGGTGAGGATGGTGATGAAGGCGATGGTGGTAATGGACATGGAGGTGGAGATAGTGAAGAGGGAGGTCGTGGTGCCCACCATTGACGTGTCGACACAACATGTTGAGTGGCATTAGAAGTAGTGAAAGTGGCGGCGGGAGAAGAAGGGGAGGCACTGGCCTGAGCAGAGGCTTGGGTTTGTGGAGGTTGCAAATATTGATAGGAGATGGCGAAGGTAACGGAGTAGGCGACGGAGCGGGTTCAACACTAGACGAGGAATCATAGGGGTGCCCTTGGTCTTGAAATAGAGATGGCTGCTTAGGTGTAGCTTCTTGTTGCTGCTGCTTGCTGTGAAGATTTAGAATGACTTTGTGAATAGTAGTCCAATCAATCCTCTTCTGATCTTCCAAGTCATAAACAAACTACTGGAATTGGGGGCAATCCTCAACCAAATGACCATGCTGGTTATGAAAATCACAATATTGGAGCGAATCCCAGTCCGCGGGTCAGCAAGGCACAACCAGAGGGAGTTGCAATGCGTGAGCGGCCATCAAAGCCCTAAAAATATCCGTAAAGCACTCCGGCAACGTAGGACAAGGAGCCCGCTTCGGGCAAGGCGGATGTCGAGGGGTATGAGGTGGTGGAGAAGGTTATGGAGACGAAAGTGAATGTTGCGTAGGCAATAGTGCTTGGCTGGCGGAGGAGGGATTTGGTGAAGGCATGTGTGGAATAGAGTGGGGAGGTATGTAGACGGCATTCACCTACTCGGGATATGGTTTGACCTTGACCGTGGGTGGAGACGGAGACGGGTATGCGGACGCAGGAGGCTGACTCATGGAAGGTTGATATCCGGAGGCGTATGAGTGTGTATAGGCGGGAGGTTGGCTCGTGGAGGGATATGCGGTGGAAGGCTGACTCATGGCAGGCTGACTCATGGGAGCGTAGGGTTGGCACGTGGAGGGTGAAGGTTGATATGTGAAGGTGGATGGTGGAGACTCGGGGTCAAGGTAATCTTGGATTTGTTGGCGAATAAAGCGGGCTCGTCTGTATAATTGTTGCCAGGATGTAATGTCGTTGAGGGCTAAGATGAACCGATATTTGGGCGTTGCATTAGAAATTAGCATCTTGATTTACTCTCCCTCCGGAATGTGTCCCGGGACTTGCATGGCAAGGCGATGCCAGCGGTCGGCAAAAGTGGAGAATTCCTCATCGGGCTTCATCATCTCATGGGACAGATCCGCGATAGAATACTTGGGCCCAACCTTCTCTTGAAATTGCTGAAGAAATTTCTCTTGAACAGCTTGAAAATTCACTATCTTCTCTTGCAGCAACGAAAAGAACCAATCTCAAGCTGAGCCTTCCAGTGACAGACCGAACAGGTAAGCCATCAAGCGTTGGTCATGCCGAAACTGGGCCGACTCATAAAGAAACTCATTTAAGTGCACATAGGGGTTACCGACTCCACCATAACGGTGATATGCGGGAATTTGTGAATATGGTGGAAGCCGAAGACCTTGAAATGCAAATGGAATACTTAAGGAGGATTTGGGATCGATTTGATGTTGGAGTTCATCAAGTTGACGCTGGGTTTGGGCAATCATCTCCTCGGTAGGGAGAGATTGAGAAGGATATGGGCCAACTTGAGCAAGAGGATGTGAATATGGACCAGAATGATGATATTGGGCCGGATAAGAGGATCTGGGATGAGGAGGAAAATGGGCCATTCTAGGAGTGGAAGGGTATGCGGGCCTGGAGGAAACATTGTCATATGGGTTGAATGGGCTAGCAGCAACATGGGCAGAAGAATGAGGCGCATTAAGAGAATAAGTCCCATTAGAAATCGGGCCAGTAGCATATGAAAGAGAAGAAAGAGGGCCATGAAGGGAAGATGACCCATGATGAGAAGAAGGCCCATTAAGATGATTTGCAATGAGACATTGGGCCTGGGCCGGGTCCATTTGGTAAACAAGGCATGATAGATGGGCTATGAGATTAGCCTGTTCCTCGGATGGATCATAGGGACCACGGTGAGATGGACCCGCGTGGGAAGAGGATTTCATGCGGGAATAGGAAGAAGATTGGGGAAAAGAATGATACAAGGGGTTGGAATTATGCTCCATGAGGGAAAATGGAGACTTAATACAAGGATATTAAGGACAATACAAGTGGGGAAGCAAGGGTTTAATGGGCTTGACGACAAGAGGGGGCTGACCCACTAATGCAAAGACCAATGGACAACAGACCATGGTACAATGGACCAGATAATGAACACACAAAATAGGATAAGCTAAATGGGCCTAACAACAACAAAACACATGGATGCAACACAAAACACCACTAATGGGCTTGGACAAGCCCAAACAACACAAATAATGCAATGTGAGAGTTTTCACCCAAGTCAAACAAGTTGATATGATGGGAAATATTTTAGAAGTTTTAATTGACCTTTTAATGATTTGAGTTAAGAATAATTCCCTCAAGATAGGAATCCTATGGGAATAAGGTCCAAACTTTGGGTTGGCTAAGGTTAACTCCCCCACACTTATGCAAATGCAAGCTTAAGGGGTGGAAAAGGTACAACCGGCCCGGTGTCCGTGTAGGAATCCACGGCTCACGGGGACTTATGGAGGTCTCGGATAAGATCACCTAATCGACCCCAAGGAATATGGAGGCGAGAGGATCTCTTACCAAGGTAGGAATACGACTATGATATGCAATGCATGGCCCTATGTGCCCCGGAGTGCATGTAATTTCTAACCTAAAACTAGAAAATCAAGATAAAATTAAACTATGCAAACATGATCCAAATAAGACAAATAGTATATGGATGGAAAGACAATACAAAGGTCTATACAACGGGCCTAAGAACAAATCAATCTGACCCTGGGAGGTCAATCAAATCACTGAGCAAACTTGCCCCCGTGAACCTGTGCGTAGACCACATGCAGATTTTATAGACAAAATGCTAAAATGATGATAATTTTTAACAAAGAAAACGTGACCCAAATGATGCAAGTAGTATATGGATGGAAAGACAATACAATGGTCTACACAATGAGCCCAAGAACAGAGTAATCGCATCTCGGGAGGTCAATCAAATCCTCCAAGAAAGTTGCTCCCGTGAACTTGTGCGCAGACTACATGCAGATTTTATGCACAAAATGCTAAAATGATGATAATTTTCAACTAAGCAAATGAGACCCAAATGATGCAAATAAGCTATGGATGGAAAGACAATACAAAGGACTATCCAATGAAACAAAAATCAGTGCAATCAGACGTCGGGAAGGCAGTCAAATCACTGAGTAAAGATGTACCTATGACCCTGTCCCTGAGCGTGCCTGCAGAACTTATGCACAAAACTTAAAAAGTTGGACATTGTTAGATTATGCAAATGTGATCCAAATAGTGCAAATGATATATGGATGGAAAGACAATACGAAGGGCTATCCAACAGAATACAAATCAGCTCAATCGGACTCTAGGATCAAAAGTTATGCCCCGATGAATGTGGCCCCGTGAGCATTGCCAGAATCTGTAAACGGTCTACCAAATGACTGTTTCTTACCCCCTGGCAGTCTACCATAAGACCGCTAGACAACCAGAGCCCATAAAACGCTAAAAATAGTGGGAGAATGGAGGAAATACTACCTAAACATGAACATGCACCCAACCAACCTACAAAAGAGCATGAAAACAAGCGTGATGGGCATTGGAGTCCCACCGTGATCGCCAAAAAATTGTAGATTTGTTTTTTTGGTTCCTATCCCACCGCTTTAAATTAATACATGCATAAACATGTGAATCAAATAAGGGGGGGATGAAAGGATGATAAATACTAACCGTGATCGTCACCAAAGTTCCAACAACGCCGAAAGGATGAAGAGATATGAGAACGGCACCGTGTACCTTAGAAAGAAGAGTTGATCGTGTGCAAGCAATGAGATGAGGGGAACTTGTGGAATCAAACATCTTCTCCTTCCAGCCGGCTAGATGAAGAAGGCCTCATGTTCATTCATGCTTCTCCTGCAAAACAAAGCCAACACACAAGAGGAAAAATCCATTAGAAACTATAAGTGTAGTATGAATCCCAAAGTGATAAAATAGGGGTAGAAATTGATGGCAAACTCACCGGAGGGAGGTTTTTAACCCCTATGGAAGGGTGGAAATAATAGGTGTGTGTGTTGTGCATGCATAGGATTTGAAATCACAGAATTTGGTTGAGAGAATAGAGAGAAATCGTTGATGCAAAATAAGGAAAAATGCATATGTAGCAGAAAAGTGCAGAAAACTGTGATGATTTGTGAAATTAAGGAGATGAGAACTAAGAATATAGACCACGAAATTAAGTCCAAAAGGGTGCAATGGAAAGCCAATACTTCCCTCTTCAAGCCAGGGCCAAAGTTGTGAGTCGGCGGTGCAGCATGGCTTCGCCCCGAACCGAAGAAGAGCCCCCCGTCGCCACTGCGAACTGGGCAGTTTATATGGAGTTTTCAGAGAAAGCCTCATCTTCTTATCACGATTATCGGAGATATAGCCCAAGATTGATGGGGACATCACCTCCCATGCCCACGTTCACAGCTCGTCTCCTCGCCCCGGTTGCAACCGGAATGTTCTAGTCATTTAATTTTGAGTCCTATGTAATTTTTATTTGAGTCATTTGATGTATTTTCCCTTTTATTTGAGTCATGTTCCTAGGTCTTGTGTTCATTTCCCTAAGTTTGAGTGTCATCAGGTTGTCTAGATAGCTATTGGGCCCAAATTCATTGGGCTTGGCCCAAGGGCTCTCCCCTACCCCCTCGGTTATTTGTCATTGAGTCAATTGTCAGGGACTTTTGTAGAAATGTGGGTTTCCTATATACAGGACCCCATTCCCCCATTCCAACTTAATGAATCAATGAATGAAAAAATTTGCCATTTTTAGAGTTTACACTTCTTATCTAGTGGAGAGAATCCATTTTTTGGGTGAGAAACCCTAGGGGAGAGATTCCCCACCCTTCCCTCTCTTAATCTCTCTTTTTCACTCCACTTTCTCTCTCCTCAACACCCAAATTCGAATTTTCTTCTCTCTCCTCCCTTCGCAACCACCTCCACTCCCCACCTACCCCATTTAAGCCTCTTCCCATTCCCCACAACCCTCATCAATACTCCACCCCTTCCCAAGACCCCCTCCACCAATCCTCTCCTCAGCATCCAACCCCCAACTACCCCTCCCACTTTCCCAAGCACCCCTTCCCTTCCCCAACACAACCCTCCCATTCCCAAGATAAAGAATTAACCCCACCCTTAAACCTATTTTCGAATATCCTTTCCCTCTCTCCATTCCAACTAAATTCGCAGCCCCCACTACCACCATCTATTGGACCCTCTTCCAGACCTTATTCTCCACCTCCCACACCTTAGAACACCCCCTCCAAGACCCCCTTACAACCAGGGGTCACTCCCACACTCATCTACCCCCTTCCCCTTCTTCTTTCTTGGTCATTGGAAGCTACTTCGAAGTTGCAGTTTGCTGTCTAGAGGTTGGAGATGAACCAGCAACTTGTAGCGGCCACCACAACTTTCTCCGGATGAGTTTGAAGACCCAAGAGCCATCGTCAGAAGCGTCTACCAGTCTCCTTTGCAACAGAAGTGGTTTCATCTTCGTCCGAACTCCGAGCCATCCAGGAGGTCCATTCTCCCACAACTGCACAGTTCTACCTCGGCTGAGGACCTGAGCCAGATTAGAAGCTCTGCCACGACGAACCCCGAAGGAATCAGTCCACGAGTTTTTCTTCAAAGTTCTTCATCGCCCAGTCTACTTCCAGAATCAAGAAACAGAACTTCATTCGGCATTCGTGATCCAGAGTTCTCATTTTTCTCCCTCAGCTATGCAGATCTGTTACTCATAGTCTGCACCGACCAGTCACCATTGTTCTACATCCCCTAGTCTTCTCCGACATCGGTTGGCTTCCCCGTCAGTTTTTCTGCGAAGAGGACTCGTCCAAGATTCTAATGACTCTGACGACGCTTGATTCTGAGGTCGGCAGCTGTCGAGACATTCTCTGCAACCTGCTATTGGAAACCAGGAGCTAGCTCTGCAGGGATCCTAATCCGGAGAGAAAGCTTCACCACGACAAACCCTAGAGGAATCAGGCCATGAGCTCTTCTGAAAAGTTATTTCCCTCCCTATCTACTTTCAGAACAAAGAAGCAGAACTCCGTTCGGCATCTTGCAGCAGAAGTTACCAATTTTCTTCCTCAGGCATTCGACTCTGCTTCCCACTATCTGCATCGACCACTCCTCACTTTTCTGAGTCCTCTGATCTTCACCAGCATCTTTTGGCATCCCTGTTTGTTTTGATATAAAGAGGACTCACCCACGGTTCCAACGGTTCTAACGGAGACTGATTCGGAGTTCGGGAACGGTCGGGGCAGCCGTGTCTTCCTGCTGTTGATAGTCTGTTGCAGACAGTCTGAGATTCAGCAACCCTGTTCGTACTCCCGCCCAGGCCTCCAGTGATCCCTGAAGAAATTGAAAAAATTCAGAGGCGCTCCTGTTCTAGAGACGAAGAGATCCCCACTGGTCTCACCCTCAGCGAAATTCCAGAGAGAGTTCTGCAGCCTCCACACCCTCTGTCTATCAGCTATTACAGAGAGAAGGCTGATTCGGTGTCATCACTTCTTCATCACTCTTTGCACTAGTTTCCCCTCCCCGCTTGGCCGGCTGAAGGCCCCTCCCTGTGTGGAGGTAGTGTTTGGATGTAACTATCATCTTCCCTTCCCCACGATCCCCCCTTGCATGGGGTGTAGTGTTGTAATAGCTTAAACAGGTCAAGCTACCCCGGCGCGGCGTGTGGGGAACCCACGCTTCCCCGCTCGCCCTCGTCTCCGAGCGGGACCGGTTTCTTCAAACCGGTCGAGTAAGTGCTCTATAACCTTGCTCTAATTCATGCTTGTTCTTTCAATATTAGTTCATAGTTCCGCTGGCCGTGAGAGTGAGAGCTCGATCCTCAAGCCCCGTTGCTTTGGGTGATCACCGTGGGAAGAGAGAGTAACCCGGTTCCTTTGGCACTTTATCGGCCCCATTGAATTGGGCATTCACAACCTTTGGGATTCAAATCTTGGCCTCGCTGGCCCTCTACCAGCAAGGGCCCAACCCCTCAACCTCACCTTGGCATTGCCAAGTTACCCCGGGTCTTGGTGAGCAACGGGTGAGCAGTCGTCGACATCGGTCCGTTTGATTACGATTGTGCTTGTTTGTTTAAGTCCTAGGTTGTGTCACATCAATTGGTATCAGAGCAAGTCATTGACTTGTCTCTATCAAGTCAAGTACTAGGGCATGCTTGCATTGGTGTCATCATCAATTCGACCCTTGCATTGATCCCCCCGTTCATCATGACCACCTACTTAGCCTACTCACCACCCATAGACTTCATCCTAGATAGAGATATTACCTTTGACGGATCACATTCTAGTGACTATCTTTGGTGGGAGGCTACGATAGAAAAGTACTTCGAAAAGACTTGGGTATATGGACCGGCGAGAGTCCGAAAGGCCAAGGGACGACTTCGGGGTCAAGCCAAAAGTAAGTGGGAACACATAGAAGGCTTAAGGAGGGTTAGAAGACAAGAACCTATTCACTCATGGGAAGAGATGAAGGTAGAACTTAGAAAGATCTACATCCCCAAACATTCCCGCCCCTCCTACTCAAGCACCCCTAACCCGAGGAGCACTACCACTCCTCCATCCCCACCCGGCCAACTTGAGACCGACCTTTGGTCTCCACCCCCACCACCCCCACCAATTCATCTCTCAACCATCATAACAACACTTCACGACCAAGTCCTCTCCCTTAAGACCCAAATAAACCAAACAACCACCTCTCCATAAAATCCCATGAGGATCCCCACACTCCAACCAAAACCTCCTTCCGGAAACCTATCTATCCAAACTCAATTGGCCCCCACTACCACCTCTCCACAACCAGCCGATCCCAAGGGGAAGAGACCCCTAACCGACCCAGTATCCCCAAAAAGGACCACCACTCACCCTATTCTCACCATTCAAACCCAAGTAGACCCCGTGTCCATCCCTCCACCTAGAACCATGACGGCCACCACCACCCAACCCAAATCCTGTCACCCAACCCACCTTCCACTTCCAAACCCAACCCTACCCCAACCTAAGCCACCACTACTTCCACTCCCAACCCAAGTTCGACCTCACTCACCACCCCGGGTGCACCATGCCCCAACCATCATCACCTCATCTCCAAAAGACCCTCCCATTCCCTTAAGAAAAGAGGCCACACCCACTCACATAGGAATAGTTGCTAGCCCAGACCCTCTCCCCACCCATGAGGAAACCCAAGTTCACACCAATGGTGAGGAAGAGCTTCAACCCTTTACCACTTCAAATTGTCCGAGTCTTCAAGAGCCACAAACCTTCACAAATGGCGCCATAATCATAGATGGTCCCCTAGATAGATGGCTAAAGGAGAAACCAATTCACCCCATCACGTCCAATGTCTACCCTCTCATGGAGCTAAACCTCCCCATAGTACCTTCTCCACCTATCACACCACCATCCAATCATCCTACCAAGCGGAAACTTTAGGGGATCTTCTTAAGGGCCTAGCATGGCAAATTGAGTTCACTAGCATGTTGACCCCTATGGCCGAACAACCTAGGATCCTTGGCCTCCTACACCTATGCATCGGGTCTATCACCTCGGTTTGCACCATTGGTTGCTACACTAGCGACCTCCTTCTATTCCTCCCCACACCTGATGAGCCCGACCTTCTCCTCCAATTGGAGCTTTTTATATCGGGTAGAGAGCCAAGCCCTCCCCTCATGGCCAACCCACTCACCAAGAACATTGACCCAATTATCATTGAGAGGGATGACTTAGCACCTTTTGAGGACCTTGAGGACATGGAGCTCCTTCCCCTTAGTAACCCATTTTATGATCCCTATGATCCATTACAATGGGAGTCAAGGAACCCGGGTGACCCAACTACCTTAACCACCACCTACCTTTCCCTATCCCAACTCACCATGTTTGACCCAATCCACCCCATCCTAGACCCGGGTTACACCTTGGGAGCCATGACCTTGAGCCACATATCCCTAGGTAATAAGGTTGTGCCCCACCCCATGATGACCACCTTCTTAGATCCATTCGATCCTTTCCAATGGGAGTTCAAAGGTTGTCCCACACCTATACACATGGAAGTCACCTTTGGGAAAAGCATGCATGTGTCTAGGCTTACCATACCCCTTGGCATGAACACTATGTTGGGTCCATTCATTCATATCACCCACATGTCAAGTAAAAAGTATGAGTGGTCTATGTTTGGATGTAATGGTCCACCTTCATTCATCATGGGTCTTAAGCATGTCAAAGGCATCTACAGATGTCCGGGTCCCCCAATATTTATCACCAATTTGCATGATAGGGCCACTTACAGGTGCCCCGGGCCACCTAGGCTAACCAAAGTCTACACTGCACGATAGGTCTACTTTTGGTTTCCCAAGTCCACCCATCACCCCCAGAATGTCTGCATACACAACATTGCATAAAGAGATCCGCAAGCACATTAGCAAAAAGAATGTGACTTATAAAAGGCAAGCCGACTCTCATCGACGTCACCAAGAATTCCATAAGGGTGACTTTATGATGGTAAGGACGGAGAGGCTCTCCCCGGGAGCCATCTCCAAATTGAGGCCACGTGGGGCTGGTCCCTTCCAGGTCCTGAGGTGCATTGGTGCAAATGCCTATGAGTTAGATCTCCCTGAGGAATATGGGGTAAGTCCCACATTCAATGTCGTCGACCTAACGCCATACAAGGGACCCACGGTGGTACCTAGTGAGGATATTGAGCCTATTCCCTCTGTTGAGAGAGCACCCACCCGTGAGGAGAGTCCACCAGTCAAGAGAGCCCAGCGTGAGCACATTGAACGAATATTGGATGAACATGTCACTACCACCAGGAGCAAGGTATACGAGCGCTATCTCGGCAGGTGGATAGATTGGTCTCGTTCGGAAGACTTGAGGGAAGTACCACTTCTACACCCTCCGAGGAGGGAAGGACACTTACTCGACGGAGTCGAGTTCTCCGCACCCCGAGAGTATGATGGGGACAGCATCCTCCCATGCCCACGTTCACAGCTCATCTCCTCGCCCCGGTTGCATCCGGAATGTTCTAGTCATTTAATTTTGAGTCCTATGTAATTTTTATTTGAGTCATTTGATGTATTTTCCCTTTTATTTGAGTCATGTTCTTAGGTCTTGTGTTCATTTCCCTAAGTTTGAGTGTCATCAGGTTGTCTAGTTAGCTATTGGGCCGAAATTCATTGGGCTTGGCCCAAGGGCTCTCCCCTACGCCCTCGGTTATTTGTCATTGAGTCAATTGTAAGGGACTTTTGTAGAAATGTGGGTTTCCTATATATAGGACCCCATTCCTACCATTCCAAGTTAATGAATCAATGAATGAAAAAACTTGTCATTTTGAGAGTTTACACTTCTTATCTAGTGGAGAGATTCTATTTTTTGGGTGAGAAACCATAGGGGAGAGATTCCCCACCCTTCCCTCTCTTAATCTCTCTTTTTCACTCCACTTTCCCTCTCCTCAACACCTAAATTCGAATTTTCTTCTCTCTCCTCCCTTCCCAACCACCTCCACTCCCCACCTACCCCATTTAAGTCTTTTCCCATTCCCCACAACCCTCATCAATACTCCACCCCTTCCCAAGACCCCCTCCACCAATCCCCTCCTCACCATCCAACCCCCAACTACCCCTCCCACTTTCCCAAGCACCCTTCCCACTACCCCAAGCACCCCTTTCCTTCCCCAACACAACCCCCCCATTCCCAAGACAAAGAATTAACCCCACCCTTAAACCTATTTTCGAATATCCTTTCCCTCTCTCCATTCCAACCAAATTCGCAGCCCCCACTACCACCATCTATTGGACCCACTTCTAGACCGTATTCTCCACCTCCCACACCTCAGAACACCCCCTCCAAGACCCCCTTACAACCAGGGGTCACTCCCACACTCATCTACCCCCTTCCCCTTCTTCTTTCTTGGTCATTGGAAGCTACTTCGAAGTTACAGTTTACTGTCCAGAGGTTGCAGATGAATCAGCAACTTGCAGCGGCCACCACAACTTCCTCCGAATGAGTTTCAAGACCCAAGAGCCATTGTCGGAAGCGTCTACCAGTCTCCTTCGCAACAGAAGTGGTTTGATCTTCTTCTGATCTCCGATCCTTCCAGGAGGTCCATTCTCCCACAACTGCGCAGTTCTGCCTCGGTTGAGGACCTGAGCCAGATTAGAATCTCTGCCACGACAAACCCCGAAGGAATCAGTCCATGAGTTCTTCTTCAAAGTTCTTCATCGCCCAGTCTACTTCCAGAATCAAGAAACAGAACTTCATTCGGCGTGAATGATCCAGAGTTCTCATTTTTCTCCCTCAGCTATGCAGATTTACTACTCATAGTCTGCACCGACCAGTTGCCATTGTTCTGCATACCCTAGTCTTCTCTGACATCGGTTGGCTTCCCCGTCAGTTTTTCTATGAAGAGGACTTGTCCACGATTCCAACGACTTTAACGGCACTTGATTCCGAGGTCGGCAACTGCCGAGGCATCCTCTGCAACCTGCTGTTGGAAACAAGGAGCTGGCTCTGCAGGGATCCTGATCTAGAGAGAAAGCTTCACCACGACAAACCCCGGAGGAATCAGGCCACGAGCTCTTCTACAAAGTTCTTCCTCTCCATGTCTAATTTCATAAAAAAGAAGCGGAACTCCGTTCGGCATCTTTCATAAGAAGTTACCAATTTTCTTCCTCAGCGTTCGACTCTGCTTCCCACTGTCTGCATCGACCACTTATCACTTTTCTGAGTCCTTTGATCTTCACCGGCATCTTTTGGCATCCCCATTTGTTTTGATATAAAGAGGACTCACCCACGGTTCCAACGGTTCTAACGGCGACTGATTCGGAGTTCGGGAACGGTCGAGGTAGCCGCGTCTTCCTACTGTTGATAGTCTGTTGCAGACAGTCCAAGATTCAGTAACCCTGTTCGTACTCCCGCCCAGGCCGCCAGTGACCCCTGAAGAAATTGACAAAATTCATAGGCACTCCTGTTCCAGAGACGAAGAGATCCCTACTAGTCTCACCCTCAGCGAAATTCCAGAGAGAGTTCTGCGGCCTCCACACCCTCTGTATGTCAGCTATTACAGAGAGAAGGCTGATTCGGTGTCATCACTTCTTCATCACTCTTAGCACTAGTTTCCCCTCCCCGCTTGGCCGGCTAAAGGCCCCTCCCTGTGTGGAGGTAGTGTTTGGATGTAACTATCATCTTCCCTTCCCCACGATCCCCCCTTGTATGGGGTGTAGTGTTGTAATAGCTTAAACAGGTCAAGCTACCTCGGCGTGGCGTGTGGGGAACCCACGCTTCCCCGCTCGCCCTCGTCTCCGAGCGGGACCGGTTTCTTCAAACCGGTCGAGTAAGTGCTCTATAACCTTGCTCTAATTCATGCTTGTTCTTTCAATATTAGTTCATAGTTTCGCTGGCCGTGAGAGTGAGAGCTCGATCCTCAAGCCCCGTTGCTTTGAGTGATCACCGTGGGAAGAGAGAGTAACTTGGTGCCTTTGGCACTTTGTCGGCCCCTTTGAATTGGGCATCCACAACCTTTGGGATTCAAATCTTGGCCTTGCTGGCCCTCTATCAGCAAGGGCCCAACCCCTCAACCTCACCTTGGCATTGCCAAGTTACCCCGGGTCTTGGTGAGCAACGGGTGAGCAGTCGTTGACATCGGTCCGTTTGATTGCGATTGTGCTTATTTGTTTAAGTCCTAGGTTGTGTCACATCAAAGATAAATCAAGTTCTATGGATCAAACTCGAGATAATACTAAGGACAAGTGATAGGAACAAACGGGACTTGATTTGGAGGAGTATTCTAGAAGATATGGCTCTCGGAAGGAGGCCCCATCGCACTAAAAAATAGAGTTTGACTTGTACCAGGACACCTAAATCCCAAACTTTTCACCAAGATTTCGAGAGATATAGCCAATGAAAATTTGAGTTCTATAGATCAAACTCGAGATAATCCAATGGGCAAGGGATAGAAACAAACGGGGGTCAATTCTGAGTTGTATTCTAGAAGTTATCGCCGCCGCAAGATACGTCCATCGAGCAGTTTTAGAGCAGAGTCCAGTGCAGGCTGGACTCTTAACAGTTTTCTTAGCGGTCTATCATAGGACCGCTAATGAAGAAACGGTCATTTCCATGACCGTTTGCAATAAGAAACGGTCGTTTGCGTGACCGTTTGCAGTCCGTTTGCGCGTGACTTTGAAAATCGGACTTTATCTCTCAAACGGTGCAGAACTAGTGAACGTGATAGAAGAAGAAATTGTAGATAGCTAAACGATGAACAACTTTGATGAAGAGAGTAAGATGAAAAAATGATCATAAGATGGAGAAAATGGGGCAATAACAGAGAGAAAGAATTCTGGGATGCAGGTGAACAGCATAGCACGCCAGAAAAATGTAAATAACTTGAAATTGATGTAGAACTGGCCAATGACATAGAATAAGAAATTGTAGAGCATTGAAATACGAACAACGTTGGTGAAGGGAACTTTTTGAATAGAAGAACAGAAGGGGATGAAAAGTGGCCCTTTTCAAGACTGCGTAAGGAAAGGAGCCGAATGCTCGATGGAAGCCAGCCTAAATGGGTCGTAAGCTAACTTGGAAGCTGGAAGTTGATAAGATAAACTTCAGGGCTCTAAGAAATCATGATCTCCGAAGTCTAAAAGGCTAGGGAATGATGAAATGGGCTCGAAATCCATCCAAGGAAGACTCCAAAATAATAGTTAATTCGAGACATCAAAAATGATGAATAAGATAATTAACGTAACTTGTGGGCTAAAACGGGTGTCAACACCCGGGCTATTCGATAGGCTTGTGCAAGGGTTTCAACGTCCCTCATGAAGAGTTGCTTCTTCATGTGGCTTTGGAGCCCATTTCTAAATCTAGATAGGGTAACCGTGTGCTCCTCTCGGACTCCACACTTTAAGACGTAGTAGTCAAATTTCTCAATATACTCGCTCACGGTCCTACCTTCCTGGGTGAGACTATGCCATTCATCTAAGAGGGTTTGAGTGTAGAAAATGGGGAGGTACTTGGTTCTAAGGTGATCCTTCATGCCTTGCCAAGTATCAGTGGGTTCTTGACGTCGGGCCACCCTCAAACTTTCGAGGTTTAGCCAATATGTTTTGGCTAGCTTAGTAAGTTGCATCTTGGCCAATCTTACCCGCCTTTCATCACTCATGGGGTACCAATCAAAATATTGGTCCATGGCAGTCTCCCAATCTTGGTAAACACTGGGGTTGTGGGATCCATCAAAGGTTGGTGCCTCGACCTTGATCATTCTTAAAAGGTGGTTATCTGGGTTTTCCTGGGGGTGCCTTTCCTCGCGCCCGTAATGTCGGGGCCTCTCATAGTCGTAATAAGGATCATAGTCCGATCCATCCCTATCAAACTCATCCCGTGGAGGCCAAACTCTAAGGCCATGGTTCCTGGGTGGGGGTTCATTGACTTCCCTCTCAAATTCATCCCATGGTGGCCGAGCTCTAGGACCGTAGTTCCTAAGTGGGGGTTCATTGACTTCCCTCTCAAATTCATCCCGTGGTGGCCGAGCTCTAGGACCGTAGTTCCTAAGTGGGGGTTCATTGGCTTCCCGCCCAAATTCATCCCGTGGTGGCAAAGCTCTAGGGCCGTAGTTCCTAAGTGGGGGCTCATTTGCTTCCCTATCAAATTCATCCCAGGCAGGCCGTGCCCTTGGGCCTAGGTTCTGAGGTGGGTCATTAGCTTCTAACCGGTCAAGCCGGGTGGTCTCTAGTCGACCAAGAATGGTGGTTAGTGTCTCATGCATGGGGTCAATGTGTTGTTGGGGTTCCTCCCTAGAGACTTCATGATCCTCTGGAGGATTGGGATCCATGAGAGGGGCCGAGGACGAAGGATCTTGCCGGTAGATGGTTCCCCTACGGGTGGACATGCAAAGGGACGATGGAAAGCACTATGCAAGGGAGACTCCAAATACAAATGCCCTAGGACTTGACTCATAGAGAAAAGTCTAAAACTTGCTCTGATACCATTTGATGTCATACGCCCTAAGGAAATGCAGCAACTAGCCCGATGAACCTTAGACCTATCAAGCAAGCACACTTCATAAGAACGCAAGACTATCATTGACCGCCGACAACCGATGTGCACACCGAACCCGGGGTGACTCGGGGATGCTGAGTACAGGGTCTGGAAAAAGACCCTTGCTTGTAGAGGGCCAGCAAGGATAGTGTTGCCCTCCCAAGGGTACAATGCTCACGTTCAAGGGGCTGGCTAGGTGCCAAAGGGGCACCGGATCACTCTCTCACACTCCCACGGCGGCCACTAGTAAGCGAGGGTGCTTCGGGGCCGAGCGCTCTCACACTAACTAGTGGAGCAATTGACGGATATTAAATTAAAGAAGTACTAAAATTTGAGTAGAGGTGTTGAGCTTACCCAGTCGGTCTGAAGAAATCGACTCCGTTCGGAGACGTGGGCGAGCGGGGAAGCGTGGGTTCCCCGCACGCTGCGTCGGTGATGCTTGGACCTGAAATGAAAATTACAACACAACTTCCTCACGCAGGAGGGATGGACTAGGGGTGGGGAATTTATAATTACACACAAACACTACCTCCACACGGGGAGGGGCCTTCAGCCGGCCAAGCGAGGGGAGGGGAAAAGTCAATGAGCCCGAATCTGCCCGATATGACCAGCCGGGGTAGAGAGTGGATGTTGAGCTGCTGCGGGGGTCTCCCGGTGCTGCAGGAAGGCTGGACTAATGTTGAGTCGACTAGGGGTGAGGTAGAAGCTGGCCATAGGAGCTGGTAGTCGTCCGGAGGTCAAGCCGATGTGCTGCGACGTCGTCTTCACAAGTTGCTCTGTCTGCCCGGTCTGGGACTGCAGGACAGGGTGTCGGTGTCGGGACATCCACGAGCTCCAAAGGTTGCCGGAGATGAGATCAGCGCTGAGACGACTGGGACTGACCAGGGAACAGACTGTATGAGTTCGGTGCCATTTGGTGGATGCCGACGGTAGCTGTAGTTCGGAGTACTCGGCTGGTCTGACTGAGTTCTGACTGATGCAGAACTGAAGGGTACTAATGCCGAAGCTGCCCCGGGAGCTACCGAACTCCGATAGAGGAGAAATTGGTGGCGATGCGACCGTGGATGAAGTAGCTTCGAATGACAACTGAAAAGACCACAATCAGAGGTCGGAGAAGAAAGCTCTAAGCTGAAGAGTTGGGGTTGGTCCAATCTGGACAGACAGGAGCAATCTACGACCTTCGACGAGAATGGCCGGAACCAGGTGCTCGGGCGGGCGAATCACCTCCTTCTTTATGGTACTGAAAGAAGACTGGACGTAGTTATTGCCCTCTAAAGATCACGCCAAGTGCTCAGCCGAGCTGGTCGAGGGAACCTTTACACTCAGCTTCAGGTCACCGGTCAGGGTCTGGCTGTGCAGTCCGGCAAGATTCGTTCCTCCGATCAGCTCCGAGCTTGGATGCCGACGGGACCACCTCTGCTGTGAAGCTAACTCGATGAGGTTTCCTCCGGTATAGGGTATGCTACCTGAAGCCTGGAGGGAAGGTCGTGGCTGCCTCTGCAATCTGCTAGAACTCTGCTGCCTGTGATCTGGACTGGGTCTAATGGTGAAGGGGGGGTATGAAGGGAGGGGGGATGGAGGTTGACCAAGGGCTGGGATGTGGATGGGTTGGGTGACCAAGGGGTTAATGGGGGGTGGAGAGATGGGATGGTACATCCCAAAGGGGAGGGAAATTCAAAATTTTGGCCTAGGGTGGCTCTCCTTCAGCCTTGGGAGATGGAAGGTTGCTTGGCGAAGAGGAGTGGGTGGTTGGTGGTTGGAGGGTGGAGTGGGGAGTGGTGGAGTATCTCTTGGGGATGGGGTGCAGTAAAGAGAGGGGTTGTGGGATGTTGGAGTGGCTTTTAATGGAGGGGGAAAGGAGAGAGAAAGTGGGTGGGAGGGAAGGAGAGAGAATAGGGTGCAGCCCCCCTTAGAGAGAGATAGAGAGTTAGGGAGAGGGAGAGAGTGTGCTTCTCACAAATTTGGTAGATTTCAAAATGTTTCAAATATTCATTAGTTCTCCAAAGGAGGGAGGTGATGTCCTATTTATAGGGACCCAACCTTTTACATGACAAAACTACCCCTGGCTTTACAAGAAATGTCCAAGCTATTCAAAAAGTAAACCTAGGGGACTAATGACTCGAACATAAGGAAATGACTCAAGGACCTAGGGAAATGACTCAAATAAAAGAGAAATTACATTGATATGACTCAATTAAAATAAGAAAAAGGCATATGAGACTCAAAACAAACGACTAAACCATGCTTAGTGCCTCCCGGGCGTGGGTGATGGGCCGTGAGTGTGGGAACGGATGGTGATGACCCCATCATAAAAACGCACCAACATGAACATGTGAGGCCAAGAAAGAATCAATAAGAATGTTACACTACTGGAGGAATCCAACAGCATAACAGTACATTTTAATAATTCTATACTTCATTAATGCCTTAATGAATAAGGTATTGGGTTCCAGATAATCAGGAAATCATCTGAGAACAGAGTAAGATCAACCCTTGGGTCAAACCATGGACTTGACAGTAAATTGACAGAACGCAGTTCAACGAGGACCGCTATCTTGAGGTAGCGGTAAAGTCAAGACCGCTATCAGTAGTGGAGTCGACGTAGAACAAGGAACTGGTCGACTCTGTCAGAAATCTGTTGACTGAAACCAGGTAGGCGTCACGGGCCGACCGCTATCTTCAGGTAGTGGTCGCCTCCTGCCCGCTATCAAGACAGTTCATAGAAAATGCAAAAAACACGGAGTGCTATCTAGACTTTTGGGTTTTTAAGGTACAACCAGCTCACCGTCCTAGTGGGAATCCCTTGCTCGCGGAGTCTCACGGAGGCCTTGAAATAAGATCATCTAGTCCGATAGAAGGAATATCCGACGGAGAGGCTCTCAAGTCCAAGAGGTGTTCCTATCAAGTGCAAGTGATCGAATAGCAACCGTACCAGGGTATGTGCTATATGTGAAGTAATAAAATAGAAATAAAGCAAGAAGAGAACGCACCAAAGCATAAATCCAAGTGAACGTAAGTCATAGAAATTTCCTTTAAGTACAAAACTATAAAGTTTTGACATGAAATTAACTTACATGAAAAATAAGTTTTTAGAACATGCTGACACTAACTATGAAGTCATGACATGATCAGGGACAGAAATAACGAAATAAGGCATGCTTACTATCATATATAATAGGGCATAAACTGGGTTTGATCTGGTTATAGAAACTAGATAGCAGTTCCTTTAGGATCGCCACATGAAAGAAATGGTCTCTTCAGGACCGCCTTCTGCCTACATCAGACAGAAGCAACATCTGACGTGCAGAGCCTTATTCTATGGCAAATAGTCATGGAACTATGAAAAAAATTGGAAGATAAAACATTGATAACATGTCACTAATGCATGGAACACATGGATTTGGGCAAAGTTATGACCTTTTCCATTAGTTTTCAGGGACATGCATGCAGTGATTACCTAGTTGCATTGTCACGGAAAAACATGAAATACGACGTGTAGAAATCATGAAAACGGGAGGGAACAAAGGGCTTTTGTTCCTAACATGATGTTTTAGTTAGTCATAAGATAACCTACCTCTGGTATTGTAGCACCCCAAACAAAATATAGAAAATATTTAACGCTATTAAAATGTAGAAGATCATAAATGGGTTGTCATTAAAACTTAAAACCCAAATAGGAGAAACCCTCTCACCCAAACTTTAAACCGATTTGTAAGGCCGAACAAACCAGTAACTAATTAAACCAATTAATGGGCCTTGGCTAACAATGAAGGAAAACCCCACAAATGGCTTACGATTAAACTAAATAAGCCAAACCCAATTTTAGAAGCTTCTTACATAGATTGGGTTGACCCAGGCATGGAATTAGGGGTTTTGATCAAACAGAGGAAAGAGGCTGAGGTTATGGAAGTATAGGGTCGATCAAGCGACGTTTTTACATTTTAGTTGCATTAGGAATCCTTATTAGGACTCAGAAGAATAAGCCCTTATAAATAGAACCCCTACGAATAAAGCAGAGCCTGTTGCTACTGTTGTTCGCAGGTTGCTGTTGCTGCTGTGGGGGAGAATCGTAGAGTCTTCTTCCTCGTCGGTGCGTTGACCATTCATGGAGGATCATCTTCCTCAACGTCCTTATCTTCCTCCCCTTCTTCCAGTGCATCAGTTGCTATGGCTATTGTTGTGAACAAGTAGAAGAAGCGTGTGTTTGCTTCCTCTGCATCCTCTGATCATCACCATTTTCCTTCTCTGTTCACCCCAAATGAAGGTAGGTTATCTCTCGGGCTTAATACTCAATACCTCAACTTAAACAAGCTTGCATGCATGTCTGTTCATCGTGTAAACTCCCTCTTGATCCATGATTCTATTGCCCTGCATGTTTCGTTAGCATTTTAATTCATTTTCTGTTTAAACAAGAATTGGCGACCAGTACAGTGAACGCTATTTAAATGAATCAGCATCAGCATAGAAGGACACGAATTAATCTACGTCAACAAGCCTGAAGCTAATTTTCCTATTAATTAATAATTGCATCATCTTTAAAAATCTATAACTATGAAACCTAATGAGATAAAATCATGATGTGCATATTTTTAGGATCCTCATATTTTTCTCCAAATTATCACGCCTTCTATTTTCCCAAATTCCCTGTAGAATGCATAGTGATACTGCTCATGCCTCTAATAAGAAATGAACAGTAAGCTTGAGTCTGAAAACGTACCTGGGTGATGTATATCGAGTTGTAACTAAGAAGAATTGACGTCTGTTTCAGCATACGCGTACTACTGAAATAGCGCCTCTTTATAGAGATGCTAATTTATGTGTCAATTATAAAAAAATAAATAATCTAGAAAATATGGAATTGGCGTCTGCACTAAACGACGCAGATTCATTAAGTAGCACCTCTTCACAGAGACACGGAATCTTTCTTAATTTATTAAATTGAAAAAGTTTGGTAAATCACAAAATTAGCATCTCCTTA
This sequence comes from Amorphophallus konjac, assembly GCA_022559845.1. Classification (NCBI taxonomy): domain Eukaryota; kingdom Viridiplantae; phylum Streptophyta; class Magnoliopsida; order Alismatales; family Araceae; genus Amorphophallus; species Amorphophallus konjac. The sequence continues at coordinate 233,871,854 of CM040124.1, forward strand.
TAGTGACGCGTATTAAAGAACTGGTGCCTTTGCAAATGGATGCCAATTTAAAATAAATTATATGAATTTGGTTAAGCCGGGAATTGGTGCCTTCTCGAAAGGACGCGAATTCTGGAATTAACGCCCTCCTGAACGGACTCTGATTTTCGTCTAATAGTTTTAACCATGTTTTGACCCATACCATGGGTTACTTGGCACTATTGTCTCATGACCTAGATAGAGTCCCTATTTTATGAGATTTCACGTTGACACCTATTTCTTGGAGATTGAAAGACCCTCCGTCGGATTGAAATTTCCCTCTCTAGGGCCTCCATAAGTCTCCGCAAGCCTTGGAATCCCTCAAGGAAACCAAGCGAGTTGTACCCTAAAAACCCATGAACCTTGTGTTGGTCATGTCACTCTGAAGAAACATGACACCCAGCCATAGAGCGCCATGTTTGGGTGTTCTGTGAGAGTCCTGATTCTGCCTGGTATTGGCATTTGGGATTATCGTCGCTAATTATCCGATTCCCATTTGCAACGTACCGTTACCGCATTACCTGAAAAGGATTGGAAGTAGGGGTGAGCAAGAAGCTCAGTAGGAATTATACTCTATCATCAGGCATAGTTTAAGTGATTAACCAATTAATGAACATGCATGATTAACGCAATAAAATAAGCAGAACTAAATAATCACTAAGATAGAAAGAGTAATGATAATTGAATGGAAGAAATAATTGCATGCCGAGATATCAAGCAAGATTAGCAAGATTTTCTAGTAAATGGCCATTTGCAGTCAATTTCAAGTCATGTCAAGTAAGCAATCAAGCAAGTACTTCATACTTTAAGCATGAATAATAATAAGTTTCACGAGAATGTGGAATGTCCTAGACCCAACACGCTAGATTGCACCGGTGCCAAATGCCACACCTAATCATTCACCTCCCCGGGGATCAAGTACTTTTCGGGTGCTCCTCCCAGGACCAGACTGGGCCCTTCATTTGTTTGCCTTGGCATTGATTTCTTTTTGGATCGTAGATCCCACGAGACTAGACATCCACAATATTTAATGGCCAAGAGTTCCAAGGTCAAGTTCATGTAGACAAGGTAAAGAACATAAGAATAATGATTCTTTAAGAGTCCAGACAATAAGCTCCATAACCGAGAGGAATAATTGTCCCAAGGGACTATAATTAATGATCAATAGATCTAACAATAGGTAAATTCACAAAATACCATAGCCTACATTGGCTTGGTTAGCTCACACGATTCGAAATTCATGAAATAACCACTTTTCAAAAAACTGCCATATAAACGGTCAGACAAGGGCCGCTCAATATGTATAAACGGTTAACACTAGGACGCGCATGTTCAGAAGACATTAAGACCCATGAACAAGATATACGGTCCATACTGGGCCGTATTATGGATACACGGTCGCTATTGGGCCGCCTATGAGGATATACGGTCCTCTACGGCCGCACATGCCTCTCTTAGCCCAATTCGGTCCAAGACTTAAACCAGCTGTCCGGCCAATGTAAATCGATGTTATGGTGGTTCATTAGGTTCATAACAAGGGTATAAAGAAATCCGAGATGCTGGTAAGTTCGCCGGATGGAGTTTTCGGTGATAAGTTCAATGTTAACACAATTAAAGGCTAATGACTTACTAGAAGTCGGTAAGTTGGTCACGCTATTTACTGTAGTACAGCAGCTAACCTGCAAGCTAACAATCATATTAATCCTAATTCCATGCCAAATTATCAAGGATTAAGTTTTCATTTAAGTCAAAATGCCAAAGAGATTAATCAGGAAGGTAACGTGTATGAACAAGATCGCGTAAGTCGCGTATGAATAAATAGAATGCAATTAACAGAAATTTGATTGCATAATTAATCATTTATCATGTGGGTTTCTATTTTACTAATTATCATTCATGACACAGAAATGAATCAATTAGAACATGTATTAAGTTATTAACGGCATAGATAAACGGTTCGAAACAAACCTCACATCTAATGGCTAACGGGGTGCATGTATGGGTCATTGGTCCCTCAAAATATAGTTTATAATGGGACTAGGTTGAATGGATTGATCCCCTAATGATCCAAATTGATCCTCGTGTCAAAAACATAAATTTTTGGGTCATACAGCACGTGGGTCGACCCTTTGGGTCGACCCCTGGAAATTTCCAGTTCATGGGTCGACCCATTGGGTCGACCCTTGGGGTTTCCAGGGATCTGCCTGGTGTGGGTCGACCCATGGGGTCGACCCCTGCAGTGTGGGTCGACCCCATGGGTCGACCCATGCAAGGCAGAATTCTTTCTACTTGCAGGGTGGTATGGGTCGACCCATGGGGTCAACCCCTGGGTTTCCAGACCCGAACGAGCTTCCGGAAAACATGAAAAACTCCACGATTTGGGGTCTAAATGGGTTGGGATCTTAACCACATGCCCTAGGGTTCTTAATATACATACTAGGGTCATAAAACATGAGTTTTGAAACACGAATTTCATCAGAAATCAAATGAATCACAACCTATTCTATAATGAACACATGAAAACCTAGTTCTTGACATGCTTCTACTAAATCGTACATTTCTCTCAATATATACAATGAAATTTAGGGCTTCTTATACCAAAAGAAAGCTAACTTGATGTTGATTCTAACCATATGTGATATGTCATATGTGGATCTAGATATCCAACTCAAAAATAGCCCGAAAATCATGCTTCTACTTGAAGAACATACCATAAATCAAGCCTAAACATGCTCTTACTTCGATCCAAATATCTCTAAACATGCTCAATGAAATTTGGGGCTTTTTACATCAAAAGAAATCTACTTCGATGCTGATCAATTTGATATATTACTTACAGTTTGAGCATGAGAGAACCTACCTCAATCGAAGAGAGAACTTAAAGCCCTAGAATGAAGAACGAACTTCATAGCACCTTAGAAAAACCCTGATATCTCCTTGGATACCTACTGAAATTTAGGTCTTTTACTACCATTGCAAAGATCTCGTCGAGAGGAACAATTTGATGTACTCAAGTGCAGGTTTTGGTTTAGGAAACCTACCTCAATCGATGGAACAAAGAGGAGAAGAAGGAGGACGACGGCAGTCGACCCACCTCCACTAAACGACCAAGAACTTCCTAGATCTGAATCTAATGCGAACACCACAGCCACCAAATGAAAATAGACTCGTAGAGATTTATTTTGATAGCTCATAGAGCTTCTGGAGACTTTGGAGTTGGGAGAAATCGACCACGCAAGTTAGGTGTTGGAAAACGGTGCCGCCAAGGTTGACCACTCCAAAACTCGGCCGCCACCATGTGCTAGGGTTAGGTTTTGGTTCGATTGTGTTACACAGGAGCACGATGAGCTAGAAGGGGAGGGGATGAATAGATCACCGTTTTAAAAAATTATTTGACTGAGTCAAGGCAGGACCCTTAACCAATATAACGTAATTCACGAGCGCAGAACATAAATGACTCAAAATGTCATCAGCACATATGCACAACCACCTAGCGAGCAGTCAGACCAAGATTTCAATCATTAACATTCACATTTACTTAATGAAGCCAGACAAAATCATAAGGAAGATAGATGCGCACAACCATACCACGGAGAACAGGAGATTTAGATGGTTCAGTCTACAACCTGCAGTCTTTCGTCCATCCCTCACTCAAGGCCGAGTGAGGCTTCCTTTCACAAGAAAGAACCGTAGACTCAGTCTGCCTACAACACGCCGATTCACAGCTTGGGGATCGAAATCCCTACAGACGCTGATCACACAGCTTGAACCCAGGTCTCACACCCCAAGACCTGACCCGGAGATAACTCTCCCTTCCTCTTAGACAAGAGGGAACCCAGCAGTGACTCACCCTCACTGCAATTCAGAGACACTGTCTCTCTTCCTCCACAGCCGGAGGGAACAACCCAGATAGCCTCCTCACTATCTGAACACAGCAACCCCTGGAGACCACCTCCCTTCCTCTGATCTGATTCAGAGGGAATCACAATGCAACCCAGAGGATCCACCTCTCTTCCTCTACACCTAGAGGAAACGATAAAACAAAGTATCAGAATTTAAGAACAAACAACTGAAAACATAAAGAGATATCGATGACAATAGAACGGAGAAACAATGTAGCTTCTTAAAGAAGCATAGACAAAACATAGCAGAAAACCATCCTCTCCTTCACCACTCTCTCTCTCTTCCAGGTACGCTCAATGAGTGGATCAGGCTGGCTTCTCCTCTCCTTCCTCTCGCTCTGGCCTCACCCTCTTCCTTGTGGCTTCGGCAGCTTGTCAGGAGCAGAAACCTTCATATATATATATCCAACCTCACGAGAGAGTGAGGGTTTGGGAGACATGTGCGAAGACATGCTTCCAGATGAACCGATCCACGTGTTAGACGATTATTCCCTCGGATCACGTGCTCACATAATTGGAATAAAGTTCCAATTTGTCTTTAAGTCCCTGTAAGGTTTCAGAGAACATTCAGTCAATCTCAGAAATATTCAAGTCATAAATTGTTCACACAGATTCCACGGGACTTATGAAAGGACAGAAGAGCACGTCAACGCACTAAAGCCAAGGCGTTAACGCAATGGATATAAGGAGAACAGGTGCCTTGACAAAACACACTAAGGCGTCAACGCATCAGTTGACAGCGTTGACGCTTCTGCTGGGTGGTTGATCAAAAGAACCTTTGGTCAAAAACTCGAGGCGTCGACGCTTCCATTGTGTAGCGTCGCCTCAGCTCCTTGGACGAGACGCATAAAATCTTGGTAACAACCCAATGCGTCAACGCTTCAGGTGACAGCGTCGACTCAGCTTCATAGGCGAGACGCTCAAGCCCTTGGCACCAAGCCAATGCGTCAACGCTTCAGGTGACAGCGTCGACTCAGCTCGATAGGCGAGACGCTCAAGCCCTTGGTACTAAGCCAATGCGTCAACGCTTCCATCGTGCAGCGTCGACGCAGTGGACAAAACAGAAGCGAAAGACGCACTAATGCGTCTACGCACCCAGCCAAGTGCGTCAACGCACTAAATGTACAGATCCCATATAATCAAGACAAGTATGAGCTCATGGGTGTACATGATAGAGGAGCATCAAAACAGAAAAGCATGATGAAGAAACATTTGATCCATTGATGTGCATGCAAGACAACAACATTAGATCCTGAGAATATTTAGACAATGATTATCATAAAAATAATTTGATTCATAGTGTTAGTCATCATCAAAACTACAGAGATGCAACAATCTCCCCCTTTTTGATGATGGCAACACCATGAGTCAAATTTAGTGAAGGGAGAAATACCAACTTAAAACATTCTCAATAAGGGCAGCAACCCCTTTCAACCTTCTCCCCTTGTCAGACTTTTCAACTTTTACTCCCCCTTTCAACCTTCTCCCCCTTTGACATCATCAAAACAAGGAGAAAGAGAGATGTTGACGCTGGACTGATGAGAAACGATGGAGAGGATTCCAACAGTAGACACTCATTGTCAAATCTTAGAGGCTTAAGTGGGGCTGTAAGGTTCAGTGAAGAATCTTGGAGTTCTGGTAAGAGAAGGAGATTCAGAATAAACTTGAAGTTTATCAACTTACTATGATTATGAGAGAAGAGCAAGTGGCAACAAGTATGACTGAGGTAGCTGTTAAGGCTTGTCAAAGAGACAACAAGAGTTTGAACCACTAAGACAGCCTGTAGGCATTGAGGACAAACAGTCCAGGCAGAGAAGGCACAGTTATAGAGTGTATTTGGCCAGTTACACTTTTGACATTAAGTATGCACCTTGGTCAGAGGCCAGCATCCTCAGTTACTCAGTGTAAGAGCATCATCACTTCTCAATTAGAGAACAGAGATAGTGACCATTGGTTGTTTCATGAGGAGACACCTTGATCAGAGGCCAGAATCCCCAGTTACTCACCATTTTGTCATCATTGCTCTGCCAAGCATAATTTTGAATAGTATTTCTTTCTTTTGATTTTGTTTATGAGAACTGATACCTCATGACATAGGAAATTCTCATTTCATTGATGGGATTCCTAGTTTCTCAGTATGCAGTTTTAAGCATAGATAAGTTTAACTAGCTCAACAAGGGGTTGTTTGAAGACAAAGCCCAGGGCAAATATTGGAGGTCTTATCAAGATGTCCAAAGAGAAGCTCATAAACAGAAACCATTTCTTACAAGTCTAGCTTGTTCATGAGTCATGCAACAAAGCAAGAGGATATACTTGTGAAGGTTAATCTTAGCCTCTTAAGACTTACTAGAAGAGGATTCTAACTGGACTTTAATTGCACAAACTTAAGAATGTAGGAAATGAATGAGGTTCTATTAAGAGGAATATTCAAGATCAATTCTAACATTTAATCCAGCAATAACACCCATCTTTCAAGCGTTTCTAATTAGTCAAGCTCCCCCTCTCTAGTAGCTCTATCTCCCATTCTACCCAGAAAACAGCAGAGAAGCAGAATTGACTTTACTCAAGGCACACACCCGCTCCCCCTCACATAGGGACCCCCACCAGAGAAATTAAGACAAAACTACCACTAACTTTATGGAGATACATGAACCAGAAACCATTGCCTCAAATCAGTCAGAGTTTGTAAATACCAAGTTCTCTTCTCAAAGAAGTGAATTTTTCAGTGTCTAGAGGTTTTGTAAAAATATCAGCAATTTGATCTGCAGTCCCAACATGAATTAATTCAAATGTTTTGTTTGCAATTTCATTTCTGATAAAGTGGTGCCCGATTTCAATGTGTTTTGTTTGTGAGTGTAAAACAGGATTCTTTGCAATGTTTATGGCACTAGTGTTATCACAAAAGATGGGAGTGCAACCTGTCTCTACTTGGTAATCCTGAAGTTGATGCTTGATCCAGATAACCTGAGTGCCACAGCTGCTTGCAGCCACGTATTCAGCCTCAGCAGTGGAAAGAGCCACTGAATGTTGTTTCTTTGAACTCCAAGAAACTAGGCATCCTCCTAAGAATTGGAAGTGGCCACTAGTGCTCTTCCTATCTAGTTTGCATCCAGCAAAGTCTGCATCAGTGTATGCAACTAAATCTAATGTGCGTGAAGCAGGATACCATAAGCCTAATGTATGTGAGGCAGACAGATATCTAAAGATTCTTTTTACAGTAGACAAATGTAGTTTAGTAGGCCTAGACTGATATCTTGCACATAAACCAACACTGAATTGTATGTCTGGCCTAGAGGCAGTCAAGTACAAGAGGGATCCGATCATACCTCTGTAGAGTTTTTCATCCACTTGTTTACCTGACTCATCTGCATTAAGGGTCATGCTTGTGCTCATTGGGTGGATATTTGCTTCAGGTTAGTCATTCCAAACCTTTTTAGGATATCCAGCGTATACTTGGTTTGGTGGAAGAAGTAGCCATCTAACATTTGATTTATCTGCAAGCCAAGGAAATAAGTCAGTTCTCCAACTAAGCTCATCTCAAATTCAGCTGACATAAGCTGTGAAAATTCTTTACACAGTTCAAGATTTGTTGATCCAAAAATGATGTCGTCTATATATACCTGAACTATGATGAGATCTTGTCTTGAATTCTTAGTGAATAAGGTTTGGTCAACTTTACCTCTGTTATATCCTTTATTCAGTAAGAAACTGGTCAGTCTTTCATACCAGGCCCGAGGAGCCTGCTTTAGTCCATAAAGAGTTTTGTTTAACCTGAAAACTTGATCAGGTTTAGTCGAGAACTGAAACCCAGGAGGTTGTTCAACATAAACTTCTTCTTTTAGAATTCCATTCAAGAAGGCACTCTTAACATCCATTTGTTGAAGTTTTATGTTGCTTGAACAGGCAAATGCTAATAGAATTCTGATAGCCTCCATTCTAGCTACTGGAGCAAAGGATTCATCAAAGTCCACTCCATACTCCTGACTGTAGCCTTTAGCTACAAGTCTAGCCTTATTCCTAGAGATGACACCTTCTTCATTCAGTTTATTCTTAAAAACCCATTTTGTTCCTATTACATTGAAATTTTCAGGTCTAGGTACAAGTTCCCAGACATTGTTCCTATCAAATTGCCCTAGTTCTTCACACATGGCAATTACCCAATTCTCATCACTTAAGGCTTCTTCAATGGTCTTAGGCTCAATTTGAGAAACTAAAGCAATTAAGTCCTGATTCTGAACATTTCTGAAATGAGATCTTGTCCTAGGGGGATCATTAAGACTACCAATAATATTGGTTACATGGTGGTCTTTTAAAACTCTGACATTTGTTGAGGACTCACCTTGTTCGGCTGTACTTACTGGGTTCAGATCAGTAGGTTTTTCAGCCGGTTGTACTTCCTCCTCTTGCATTTGATTCAGGAACTCTCCATCATGACTTGTAGATCTGTTATCATCATTTAGACTGTTAGAGATTTTTGTTTCATCAAAAATAACATGAGGGGTTTCCTCTACAGTTCTATCAGTTTTATTAAAGACCCTAAAGGCCCTAGATGTTTCAGAGTATCCTAGGAATATTCCTGGAATACTTCTAGCATCAAATTTATCTAAGTCTCTCTTGTTGTTATTATGAATAAAGCATTTTGAACCAAAAATTTTGAAATATGAGACATTAGGCCTCTTACCTTTTAGGAGTTCATATGTTGTTTTCTTATGTATGGGTCTTACCAAAGCTCTATTAAGTATGTAGTAGGCTGTGTTTGCCGCTTCTGCCCAAAAGCTCTTAGGTAGCTGACTCTCCATTAGTAGTGTTCTTGCCATTTCCACTATTGTTCGATTCCTTCTCTCCACAATTCCATTCTGCTCTGGGATCCTGGGAGAAGAAAATTTGTGAGTCAGTCCCTCCTTGTCACAGAAGCTAGAAAATGAGGAGTTCTCAAACTCTCCTCCATGATCTGATTGGATAACAGTGATCTTGTGTCCTATATGTTTTTGCTTATTGAAAAAATGTTCAAATTTTTGAAAAGCATCACTCTTATTTGCCAAGAAAAACAGCCATGCAAATCTAGAGTAGTCATCGACAATGACAAAACCAAATCTCTTACCATTTAGACTCTGGGTTCTGGTAGGACCAAAGAGATCCATGTGCAAGTGTTCCATGATCTTTGTAGACAAGCTCTCAGACCTAATTTTAAAAGAAGCTCGAGTTTGCTTGCCTAGAGCACAGGCCTCACAATTCTTCGAAACTGATTTGAACTTTAAGCTAGGCATGCCTCTAACTAATTCAAATTTAGCTAATTTATGCAAGGTGTTAAAGCTAGCATGGCCTAGTCGCCTATGCCAGTCAAACATGTTATTCTCTGAATCAGCAGTGAGACACAGATTAGACTCAGACTCAACATCAAGATCCACAATATAGACATTATTGACTCTATTTGCAATGAACTTTATTTTATCGGAGTTTGGTTCTAAAATTTTTCATACATGCTCATCAAAAAGAACCTTGTGACCCTTGTCACACAACTGACTAATACTCAATAAATTGTGTTGCAGACCTTCAACCAACAACACTTTCTCAACAGAGTTGGAGGTTTTCTTACCAATGGTTCCGGTCCCAATGATTTGGCCTTTATTTTTACCTCCAAACTTAACTGACCCTCCTGCTTTCAATTCAAGCTTGCTGAACTTTCTTTGATCCCCTGTCATGTGCCTCGAGCAGCCACTATCGAGATACCACTTATTGTTCTCGGCTGCTAGGCCCACCTGCACAATAGCAATTTAAGTTGTGTGCTTTGGAACCCAAGGTAAGTTGGGTCCAAAAATACCGTTCAATTCATTAAGCACAGTCTTGGGAATCCAGATCTGTTTTAACCCCTTTTTCTTTCTGTGCTGAGAGTTGATAGTTTTGTTATTGGTGTGCATTTTATTTGTTTCTTTTTGTTTCTCAAGGTGTGTCCAGTTTCTGTTGATAAAGGTTTGGGTCCCAGCCAGACCATAATTTTTAACCTGTCTAGATGAAGGGATTTTATTGACAGTATTCTATGTATAGTTAGACGTTCCCATGTTTCTTTTAAAATAGCCCATTCTTTTATTAGAGTCATAGTTGTTGAATTGACAGACACCTTGCTTCTGGTGCATGGGCTTGTTGAATTTCTTGAAGATATTTTTTCCAAACTCAGCCTATTGTCTATGGATGTTCTTTTGTTGTTCAGTGGTTTTGGAACTGGATGGAATGTCCAGTTTCTCTTTTCCTTTCTCAGTGCAGAAGGTAGTGGTTTTTACCCCAAATGCTTCCTTCTTACTTGGGTTGAAACCCAACCCCTCTCTGTTAAAGTTTACTTTGGTGCCTAACAAGGCATTCAAATTACTCTCTCCCAAAACAAACCTCTCAAGGGTTTTCTTCTTATCTTCCAGCTCCTTCCGCAGACATATATTGTTTTCCAGCAATTCATCATTGACTCTTTTAACAGCTTCATACCCTTCCCTGAGTAAGTCATTTTGTCTCAGGTTTTCTTCAGTATGTTGATTGGTTTCATCAAGCTATTTTCTTAGTTTTTCAAGCTCCTTTTTAACAAGATTGTTCTCATTTCTTACATTTTCCATTTGATCTAATTCAGCTATCAGTTTGTAATTTTCTGTCTTGATGAGTTCTTGTTCTTCATTAACCACATTGAGTTTGCGTTTGGTGACTCTATGTTCTTTAGCTAAGGCATTGTACATATCTAGCAGTTCACCATACTTATCTTCCCAGTCATCAATAGAGTAAGTCACAAAGGGATTGATTACCTCATTTTCCTCGTCGGCCATCAGACATACTCTTTCAGTCTCCTTTCCTGAGGAGTTAGTCTCTGAGTCTTCTTCTTCATCGCTCCAAGTGCATACCATAGCTTTTGGCTTTTTCTTGTACACTTTGGAGCCTTTCTTATGGTAATCCAGTGTCTTCTTCTGAAGCTCAGGGCAATCTTGCTTTATGTGCCCAAGGTTCCAGCAATGATAACACATCACACTTTTAGCATTCCTATCCTTGTCATTGCCATTGTTTGGATATTTACCTGATGAGTAATTTCTTCTTCTCCCATATGATTTTCCCTTCAGTTTCAGAAATTTTCTGAACAGACGTGTAAGCAAAGCTTTTTCACTCCTGTCAAGGTCTGGAGTTTCATCAGAGTCTCCACTACTACTGCTGCTGCTACTACTATGTCGTTCAACTTTAAGAGCAACATTCTTGCCCTTTCTGTCACTTCCTTCTCCTATTTTCTTGAGATTCATCTCATATGTCATAAGAGACCCTATGAGTTCAGTGACAGTCATGGTTGTTAAATCCTTCGATTCCTCTATCACAGTGGCCTTTGTGTGCCACGCTGGAGTCAAAGATCTCAAGATCTTCCTGACTATATCCCCTTCAGATATTTCCTTTCCAAACCCCTTGAGGCTGTTTGTGATCAGTGACAGCCTAGCGTACATATCAGTCGCGCTCTCCTCTGACTTCATCTTAAATAATTCATACTCAGAGGTTAGGTAGTATACCTTGGTAGCTCTGACCTGAGAGGTACCCTCGTAAATCAGCGCTAGTTCATCCCACATCTTCTTGGCTGTCTTGCACGCCGAAATTCGGGCATATTCTTCAGGGTGAACTGCGCACTGGATGATGTTGAGCGCAGACCAGTTCAGTCCGGATAATTTGACTTGTTCTTCAGAACACATCTCCTCATTCGGAGGTAAATCATAAGGTCCAGTTGTAATGACTCTCCACAGCTTGTGGCTCTGAGATCGGATGAAAACTTCCATCCTATTTTTCCAAAAGAAATAATTAGAGCCATCAAAATATGGGGGATGGGAGATTGACTATCCTTCAGCTATGTAGCTGCGAGGACCACTAGTTCCAAGATTACCCTGGTCGTTGGACAACATCTCGGGTAAACCTGCTCTGATACCAACTGTTACACAGGAGGACGGTGAGCTAGAAGGGGAGGGGATGAATAGATCACCGTTTTAAAAAATTATTTGACTGAGTCGAGGCAGGACCCTTAATCAATATAACGTAATTCACGAGCGCAGAACATAAATGACTCAAAATGTCATCAGCACATATGCACAACCACCTAGCGAGCAGTCAGACCAAGATTTCAATCATCAACATTCACATTTACTTAATGAAGCCAGACAAAATCATAAGGAAGATAGATGCGCACAACCATACCATGGAGAACAAGAGATTTAGATGGTTCAGTCTGCAACCTGCAGTCTTACGTCCATCCCTCACTCAAGGCCGAGTGAGGCTTCCTTTCACAAGAAAGCACCGCAGACTCAGTCTGCCTACAACACGCTGATCCACAGCTTGGGGATTGAAATCCCTACAGATGCTGATCACACAGCTTGAACCCAGGTCTCACACCCCAAGACCTGACCCGGAGATAACTCTCCCTTCCTCTTAGACAAGAGGGAACCCAGTAGTGACTCACCCTCACTGCAATTCAGAGACACTGTATCTCTTCCTCCACAGCCGGAGAGAACAACCCAGATAGCCTCCTCACTATCTGAACACAGCAACCCCTGGAGACCACCTCCCGTCCTCTGATCTGATTCAGAGGGAATCACAATGCAACCCAGAGGATCCACCTCTTTTCCTCTACACCAAGAGGGAATGATAAAACAGAGTATCGGAATTTAAGAACAAACAACTGAAAACATAAAGAGATATCGAAGACAATCGAACGGAGAAACAATGTAGCTTCTTAAAGAAGCATAGATAAAACATAGCAGAAAACCATCCTCTCCTTCACCACTCTCTCTCTCTTCCAGGTACGCTCAATGAGTGGATTAGGCTGGCTTCTCCTCTCCTTCCTCTCGCTCTGGCCTCACCCTCTTCCTTGTGGCTTCGGCAGCTTGTCAGGAGCAGAAACCTTCATATATATATATCCAACCTCACGAGAGAGTGAGGGTTTGGGAGACACGCGCGAAGACATGCTTCCAGATGAACCGAGCCACGTGTTAGATGATTATTCCCTCGGATCACGTGCTCACATAATTGGAATAAAGTTCCAATTTGTCTTTAAGTCCCTGTAAGGTTTCAGAGAACATTCAGTCAATCTCAGAAATATTCAAGTCATAAATTGTTCACACAGATTGCACGGGACTTATGAAAGGACAGAAGAGTGCGTCAACGCACTAAAGCCAAGGCGTTAACGCAATGGATATAAGGAGAACAGGTGCCTTGACAAAATACACTAATGCGTCAACGCATCAGTTGACAGCGTTGACGCTTCTGCTGGGTGGTTGATCAAAAGAACCTTTGGCCAAAAACTCGAGGCGTTGACGCTTCCATTGTGTAGCGTCGCCTCAGCTCCTTGGACGAGACGCACAAAATCTTGGTAACAACCCAATGCGTCAATGCTTCTGGTGACAGCGTCGACTCAGCTTCATAGGCGAGACGCTCAAGCCCTTGGCACCAAGCCAATGCGTCAACGCTTCAGGTGACAACGTCGACTCAGCTCGATAGGCGAGACGCTCAAGCCCTTGGTACTAAGCCAATGCGTCAATGCTTCCATCGTGCAGCATCGACGTAGTGGACAAAACAGCAAGCGAAAGACGCACTAATGCGTCTACGCACCCAGCCAAGTGCGTCAACGCACTAAATGTACAGATCCCATATAATCAAGACAAGTATGAGCTCATGGGTGTACATGATAGAGGAGCATCAAAACAGAAAAGCATGATGAAGAAGCATTTGATCCATAGATGTGCATGCAAGACAACAACATTAGATCCTGAGAATATTTAGACAATGATTATCATAAAAATAATTTGATTCATAGTGTTAGTCATCATCAAAACTATAGAGATGCAACAGATTGATAGAGGGCTATTGATCCTTAGATCGTGGTCTTTCATTTGCCATCGAAATGAGCCCATTTGGTTGAGTATTAAGCTCTAATTTGGTGTTTTAAGATGAGGTTTACTATTGCGTTCATTATTGGGTAGGTAAGTGTGAAAATCAGACTTAATCCACAGATTATGCCTAGTTAATGATTTTATTAGGCTTAGCCCTAGAAGACAAAATTGCTAAACGAAATGGATTACACAAGAATATACTTTTTATGGATTTTTATAAAATAGTCGACACGTGACTTATTCTATTTATTAAAGAATTAATCTAATTTTTGAATTAAATCTTATTAATTCAAATAAATTCAAATAATTTTTAAATAAATTCAAATAAGTTCTAATTAAATTTCTAAAAGAATTTGGGGTCATTGGTTGAACATTAAGCTCTAATTTCGCGTTTTAAGTTAAGGTTAGGTACAGTTAACTAAGTGTGCACTTTTGGGCTTAATCCACTAATTAGATCTAATTACAGATTTTTGTTGGGTTGAACCCAGAAGACAAAGTTGCTAACTACATCGCCCTTGACCCAATTAGTATTTTTCCAAATTTTTATAAGGTAGTCAAAAATTCACTAGTTCTATTTACTAAGGAATTAAATATTAAATTCAAAAATTTATTTATCTCAATTAAAAATTCAATTATTTCAATTAAATTTCAGATGTTTTAAAACCGGGGTATTACAAGCGTCTTGATGATTGACGCCATTTCTTTCGTGCCTTTACAGTTCTGTGGAATTAGCGCCCACCAGAGTGGTCGCGAATTCATCAATTCACGGCATCCCGTGTGGACGCTAATTTACCCAGATTTATGATTGACCTGAATTTTTATGAGTGATTTCTCTCCAGGTTATCCCTACACGTTATCGAGTCCTTGAACTGCGTTATACCCTGATTATCATTCATATCGGTTATGGCATGCTATTTCTTTTAGGAATTCATTCATGATATTTCTAGAACATAACCCCTTAACTCTATGATTGGCCATATTTGCAAAAATTATGAAATATATAAGGGCTATAGGTTCGCGACAATCAATGCTAGATAAGATGGAAGTCCACTCTATAAACCATGGGAAACTTTGGGTGTGGCATTGCACCAACTTCTGCTATCTTAATATGCTGACTTTTATTCAGTTATTCAGTTATTTCTGTTGTTCTGATACTCTGTTAATGTGATATTCTACTTATTTCATTGGGATTCTGATATAGTTGGCCAAAATTCTAAAGTTATGTTCATCTAGAGCATCTGTTCTTGGTTCATACTGATATATTGTTCTTGTTCTACCCGGGAAATTATCCCCCTTTCTCTTGAGCTTATATCTATCCTTGACCTTGGTATTCATAAATGATAATGAGTTGTCATGATCTTGAGTTATATTTTTCATTCATTGCATATCAATAAATGTGACTAATTGGTTAATCACTTATATCTTGCTGGACGATAGAGATGTAAATCCTACTGCACATTTTCACTCACCCTATTTCTCTTAACCCTTTTCAGGTACTAATGGGGAAGACAATTAATTAGATGGGGAAGGGCAAGAGTGATGAGGGCTCTAGAGGATCGGAGTCGGTGTCTTTTCCTTTTTCTTGAGTCTAGTCCTGTAATTTTGAGTCTTTTCCTTTTATTAATGCAAGTTGAGTCAAGACGTGTAATTTTGACATTTGGATATTAATAAGAGCTACTTTTGTCAATTTTGTCTGGCCTGGTGTTTTGTCTTGTGGTTGCTCTGATTATTTCATGATTGTTCGTTGCCACGTTCCGAGCAAAGCGTTCCGCTGCTATTAGTTCGGGACGTGACAGAAGTGGTATCAGAGCCTAGGTTTATCAAAGCCTAGGTCTTGACTATAGGTTACCATAAGTTGTAGGTTCATTTCTATTATACCCCAATGAGATTGGTTAGAACCATGGGTTAAGTGTTTTAACTTGTAACTTTCATGAGAATAATTATTAATCTTGTATAATTTATTTTGTATTTTGTAGAGCTAGATAGCTAGCAATGGTTGCTGAGCGTGCGCCATAGCGGGAGATGTAAAGGATGGTTCAGGGTTTGACCCAAGCTCTTCAACAGGTAGCCCAGGGTGGAGCAAATCGTGGAGCTAGAGAGTTGCATCGCGAGCTTCGGAGTCTGAATCCCCCTAGGTTTTGTTGAACCCATGATCCCGATGTGGCAGAAGATTGGACTAAGGAGATAGAGAGAATCTTCCGGGTAATGCAATGTTCAGACCAAGATAAGGTCCTTTTAGCCACATTCCAATTAGAGAAAGATGCGAGGGCTTGATGGGAGTCTGTGGAAGTAACCTTGCCGAATGATCAGGTAGCATGGGTGGAATTCTTAGAGCACTTTAATGAGAAGTATTTCTCGGAGAGAGTTCGAGAGAGAAAGGCGGGATAATTTGCATCACTTAAGCAAAGAAGTATGTATGTGGCAGAGTACGAAGTCCAATTTTCTAGATTGTCTCATTATGCGCTTCATTTAATATTGATGGAGAAGATGAAGGTGGTGAGGACACCAGAGCCAGAGCATGGCTCGACTCAGCGAGCCACCTGTACCAGACACGTAGCACGACTCGGTCGACACCAACGTCTTTATGGCTGGGGGACAGTCTTGAGTCTCCACCGGAGTCTTGATACTTTAGTACGTATTTTTGTACGTATTTATATTTTATAAGTATTTGGTCATATTTGGTGTGTATTTGGTATGTATTTGGGTTGTATTTTGGTTTGTATTGTTTTGGGTTTTATATTGGGTCAATGAGAGAATATTGACCAAATATTTGTATTTTTTATTTATTTTGGTCCAAGGGGGGGATTAATATGGTCCAAGGGGATTAAATAAACCAAGCCCCTTATGTTGACATGGAGAGAGGGGCACCCCCTCTTTTGTCCCCATGTGGGGAATTGTTTAGTCTTTTTTATCTCCCTTCCCCTTTATACCGCTTTGACCAAGGGTATTAGAGGTCATTAGTCAAGGTCTAGGGTTTGAGTATAAGACCTCTCTTGTGCCATTTTATGCAAGAATAATACAGAATTATATGTGAAAAAGGCCTTGGGCTCACCCCCCCTCTCTCCCCTTGTTCTTCCTCTTCTTATTCCTCCTCCTTGCTGCATCAGATCTAGGGCTGAAACCCTAATATTTCTGAGTGATCTTCCTCTCCTTCTCTTCCTCTGTCTGCTGCAATCGATCACCGCCGATGCCTCCTCCGTTCATGCCGCCATCAAGCCACCACAACTCGACTTCCACCCTGTTGTCCTGAATTTCAGGATTCCTGAACAGTAGCTTAGTAAAAAGGTTGGTACCAAAGATCCGACCGTTGGATCGTCTTCATCTTTTGAGGGCGTCTTCCCCTAGTTCATCTTCAATCTCAGTTTAAATTTCACGCACACCAGACCCCATTTGCCCCCTTCCCAGCCATTTATTTTTCCCTCTCACATTTTGTCTATGTGCAGATCTGCGAGGTAGTCTGTGGTAGCCGAATTTTCCACCCCCTCAAACGTTGTTAGAAAAATACAAAACAATTATGTGCATGACCACCACTCTCCCCCCTCTCTCCACAAAAATCCCCAAGTCCTAAATCCTCCATTTGATTTTCGGTCAAACCCCATAAACAGGCAGATCCCGTTGATGCGGGACGGACACGGGAACCGATTCTAAGTGATGCGGACCTCGGACTCTAAATGCGGACACGACCAGCAACATACAACAATGGAGATGCTTTGGCCCGACACTAAGAGTTCCTATGGGCTATATGTCGCTAATAGAAACGCAAGCTCACTCGTCGTCCCAAGCGAGGGGAAACGCGGATCCGCGCGGTTGAGAAACCGACAGAGTCAAGGGTGGTCGACTCACTTCCGTGCTCGGATCGAGCCACAGGACGGGTCACTCTCTCGCTCACAGCGGTGACATGGACTCACGGGCCAGGTTCCTATCGCACTCAGCAGCGGCACACGACCATATGCTAGCTAAGCAAGTAAATGTCAAGAAGTCGAGATCGTTGCCTCCACGCTCCCGGCGTGGGGAAGACAACCCCAGCCAATCCTGTACTCCCGATTAAACAAATACACTGCGGTACAAAGATTTGACCCACTCCACGTAGGGAGGTAATAGCTCACATGTGGGGCCCGGGAGTAGCGGGAATTGGGTTGACGGGCAGCATCTTGATGTCGTCCGTCGGTGCCGAAACCCGCATTTTAGTGTTGTCCGGACGGCGCGATCTACTGGTTCGTGGGGCCCACGCACTGCCCCGTCCTCTGGACCTGACGGAGTGGGTCCCACTGGGATGGTGGCCTCTGGTGGCGCGCTTCCCTGGGTGGTGTCCGGGTTGGAACCCCGGCCAGAGGCCGATCGGCTCCGATCTCCAAGTCTTGGAGTTGCTATCCACGGATCTGTTGCTTCTATTTTACAGCGCGCGATCCGGCGAGATCGGCTGCTGCGATCACTCCCGATGTCGGATCGATGCGCAAGAGGTATAGTTGGAAAGCTCTTTCAAAGTGGTTCGACCCTCTGTTACTCCAGAAACTTCGTTGGGATTGTGCTTCAGATGGGTGATTTTAGAACCGGACTGATCTTAGTTTCAGATCTGGCCGGGCAGAACTACAGTTTCTTGAGAGTTGGCGTTGACCGTGGGGTAGTCCTCGGATTCAGGCCTCGAGTTCTTCATGCAAGTTGTATAGGGGAGAGAGAGGAAAACGGCAATAATTTTTATGACAGATTTGGTGGAGGTTTTGATGAGGACATCTCCTACCACTCCTCATTCTTTCGAGGGTCCCGTTGCTTGCCAGCTATGCGTCATCATGTTCGCGGCATTTTCTTAATCATGACTTGTAATTTTTATATTTTCTTGAGTCATAGATTATGTAATTTCCCTTTTATTGAGTCAAGTACCTAGGTTAAAGAGTCATATACCTAGGGTAATTGTCATTAGAGTGGTTAATGAGTCAGTTGGGCCCAATTAAGTGGGCTAGGCCCATGGGCACCCCCCTTCCCCCTTGCTTTATTGTCATTAGTCAAAAACTCAGGGTCTTTTGTTAAATTGTGGGTTTCCTATAAATAGGACCCCAATCCCCCCCATTTGGAGCTAATGAAGTATTAAGCAAAATTTGAGCCATTGAGTGCATCTTCCCCTCTCTCTCTCTAGCTTCCTCACTCTCTCTCTCTCTCCCTCTCCCCCCCCAAGGGATTTTCGAAATCCACTCTCTCTCCTCCCTTTCCCACACCCTCTCACCTCCCAACCACCTCATTAATCCTCACCACTTCCCCACACCAACCCCATTAACTTCCCCTAGCCCCAAGGCAACCTCTCCTCTTCCCAAGCAAATCTTCCCCTTCCCCAAGCAGCCCTCTCATCTCCCAAGAGGGAATCACATCTCCCCAAGCCCCCTTTTCCCTTCCCCACACACCTCTTCCCATCCCCAACACTAGAAATTAATTCCCTTCTTAAACCCATTTTCAAATGTTCTCCCCTCTCTTCCCCCAACCAAATTCGTAACTCTTCTTCCACCCACTGCAAACACCCCCTTCCAGCCCTTATCCTCCCTCTCCCACACCTTGAAACACCCCCTCCTTGACCTCCTAACACCCAAGGGCCACTCCCATACCCATCCACCCCACAGGTCCCTCCATTACCACTCCCTATCCATACCCCTTGTTCCTTCCCCTTTCTCCCCATTTTCATTATCAGCCTGCAGGTGACAGACCAGGTTGCGGCTTGCAGAAGCTTCCCCAGGGTCACACGGTTTCTTCCTGGAGCGTGGCCTACATCGACGGAAAGTTCTGCGACACCCCTCCGCAGGCGAGGTGGAATCGTCCGGTTTCGACTTCGTGGCCGACCGGGAGGGCGATTCTCCCCCAACTGGTCCAGTCATCCCCTGCAGAGAACCTGAGCTCGGTGGGAAGCTGCTTCACGACCAACGGTGGAGGAATCAGGCTGAAGTATCTTCTTCAAAGTTCTTCCTCCCCCTGTCTACTTCCAGGATCAGAAGGCGGAACTTAATTCGGCGTCCGAGAGCCAGAGTTGCAAACGTTCTTCCTCAGTCGCACGGATCTGTCTCCTACAGTCGGCAGCGACCAGTACCTACTCTTCAGGGCACACCAACCGCCCACGGCCTTTGATTGCAACCCCGTTGACTCCTTCTGAAAGCCACCTCAACCACGGAGACGACGCCACTGGTTTCGTGTCATTTGGAGCTCGGGAGTGCCCGTGACAGCGTCTGCAACCTGCTGCTACAGAACCTGGACCACGCGGTGCAGCCTCTGCAGAGAATCAGAACCAGCTTGCAAGCTCTGCCACGGCGAACCACAGCGGAATCAGGCTGAGGTTTCTTCTTCAAAGATCTTCCTCCCCCTGTCCCCGACCAGGAGCAAGAAGCGGAAGTTCGTTCGGCATCCGGCACCTCGAGTTCTGATTTTCTTTCTCAGCTCGCGCAAAGCTGCCTTCCCCTGCCTGCTACGACCTGCCAGCACTCAGAGGCGTCCCCCGGGTCACCCTGACCTCCGGCGACCTCCCCGTCAGTTTTTCTGAGAAGAAGGCTTAACCCCGGTTCCAGGACTTCAAACGGATCGAGAATCAGAGTTCGGGAACCCCAGGTACAGCCCCTGCTACTCACTGCATCAATTCTGAAGCTGCCAAGTACAGATCCCTGCGTCCTGTTCAACCCTCCACCGCGACCGACAAACGACGGCAGACGAATTTGCTAAAAATCAGAGAGGCCCCCGTTCCTGTTACGAAGCCACCCCATCAAGTTTCGTCACCTGAAGAATTCTGTAGGAGGAGCTACGACCGCAACAGCGACCGCCTGTCCTCTTGCACAGCAATTGAGTGGATACCCGACGGCTTCCGTACCATCTCCTTTCGGCAAATTTCCCCGCCCGCCTGGCCGGCTTAGCGCCCCTCCCTGCGAGGAGGTAGTGTTTGATGTATATTAAACTCCCCAACCCCTAGTCCAACCCTCCTATGTGAGGTGTAGTTCTTGTAACTCGCAGCTCAAGCTACACCGGCACAGTGTGCGGGATCACACTTCCCCGCTCGCCCACGTCTCCGAACGGGGTTGGTTTCTTCAAACCAGCCGGGTAAGCTCTGAACTTTGCTCCTGCCATGTTAGTGCTTGTTCATTTAATATCCGAAGATATCGCTCCGTTGCGCATGTGAGTGAGTGCTCGTCCCCGACCCCACCTTCAAAGGTGTGGTCACCGTGGTCAAAGTGAGTGAGAGTGACCTAGTGCCCCAATTGGCACCGGCCAGCCCCAAAGGTGTGGGCCACATACCCTCGGGAGGGCAACCCTAGCCCTGCTGGCACTCTACCAGCAAGGGTCTTGACCCATCACCTCTTTCTAGCATCATATAGTCACCCGGGGCTCGCGTGTGTGCGACGGTGTTTCGGTCCCGATTTATCATCTTAATTGCTGTGTGTTTGTGAATGCGGATTAGATCTTAAGTTGTTTTGTTTGCTTGCTGCCTACCCCATATTGGTGTCACATCAAATTGGTATCAGAGCAAGTTCTAGACTTGTCTCTACTAAGTCTTGTCCTAGGGCCATTGCATGCATCACCCTTGTCCTCCATCATGACTACCTCATACTTGGCATATTCGCCACTCTTAGGCCCATTAGAAGCCTTTGTGTTTGATGGAACCCGCCCTAGTATATATCTAGAGTGGGAGGACTCCATAGATCGACACTTTGGGAGGTTCACTCTATCAGGGCCTATACAAGTCAACTATGCCAAGAGTTTGCTCTGGCGCCAAGCTAGGAAAGAATGGGAGGACATTGTAGGTTTGAGAGAAGCCAAAGGGGAAGCACCCATTGAATCTTGGGATGAAATAAGGGCCAATCTTAGAAAGACCTATGCACCCCAATCCAAACCTCTTCAGCCAACTTATCTTCCACCCCCGACCCCAATTCCAACCCAAGAACTTCCCCGATCAAGCCCAACCCAAGCCTACACCTTTGAGGAGGAGGAGCCACAAAACTTACCCACTCCTCCTAGTCCGGGTCCTCATGAGCCGCACATTGTCACCATGAATGAGTCCATACTCCAATGGCTCAAGCGGGGCCCCACCATTCCTAGCTCACCACCCTACCATTCACCCTTGGGATATCAAGCCCACATTGTGCCCACCCAGTCTTCCCATGTCACACTTCAAACCTCCTATCTAGTGGAAGACTTAGGGGACTTAGTGGACTGCTTACAATGGCAAGTCCACCTGACCAATATGCTAGCCATAGGACCATTGGAGTCTAGCACCATCTTCCTAGCATACCCCACCACCAGTTCCATCACCTCCATCTACACTTGTGGCCATTATACGAGTGAAATCCTCCTCTTTCTCCCCAAGGATGAGAAACCCATCGTGGCCCACTCCCCACCCATTGAGGTTCCAATTGATTTGATTTGCCAACCCACTAGAGACCTTGGCCCAATTACCTTGGAGGAGGATGACTCACTATTTGGGAACCTTGAGGACATGGAGTTCCTCTCTCTAGGCAACCCATACAATGATCCCTTTGACCGCTTCCAATGGGAGTACGGATACCCATGTGGCCTAACCACCTCACCCACCACCCACCTTTTCCTACCATCACCCACTATGTTGGACCAAGCCCACCTCTCCCAAGACTCAGATTACACCATGATCGCCATGACATTGGGTAATATACACTTAGGGAGTGAGGAAGTGCCCCACTTCAGGATATCCACCTTCCTAGACCCCTTTGACCCATTCCAATGGAAGTCTAAAAGCCCACACATTGGAGACATCTTTTGTACAAAAGTGCATAAGTCTTGGCGTACATCACTACTTGGCATGATTCTTAAGTCGGGTCCACTCGTTCATATCACCCACATGCCAAGTAGGATGCATGATTGGTCTATATTCGGGTATAACGGCCCTACCTCATTCATCATTGATCATATGCATGGTAGGAGCATCTACGGATGTCCGGGCCCCCCGACATTCATCACCACTTTGTGTGATAGGTTCCCCTATAGATACCATGGCCCTCCAACCATTGTTATAAAGCCCATGCATGATAGGGCCACTTGTGGCTACCCCGGCCCACCCAAGTTCATCAAGGTCCACATGGCATCACAACATGATAGGTCAATTTACGGTTGCCCCGGTCCACCTTTACACACCAAGCTTTTCACACCCACACCGCATCATAGTACATGGCATACGCATACACGCAAGCAATTCGCAATGAGCGGTGAGGTTCACAAAGAGCGGATAAGAGCTCGCGAGCGCCACTTGGAATTCCAAGTAGGCAATTTGGTGATGATGGCATCGGAGTGGCCCTACCTTAGGGTCACCTCCCATTCGAGGGCACGAGGACTTGGACCTTTTCCTGTTCCTAGTGACTTTGGCAACACAGCTTATGGATTGAATTTACCAATGGGGTATGGGATATTCCCCACTTCTCACGTGGCTGACCTGGCACCCTATATGGGCACCGCGGTGGATCCTAGTGAGTGCTTTGAGCCTATACCTTCCTTTGAGAGGGACACCCCGGAGAGCTCCCACAAAATAGCCTTGAGAGCCCGACGTGTGCACACGGAGGCAATACTAGGCAAGCAGGGTTCCATCGCCAGCAAGAGGGTGCGCCTGAGCCACCTTGAGAGGATGAAGAGCCGTCCCCTGGTCGCAGACACAGGGTTGAGTCTGGAGGTCGTGGTTCGCCCGGAGCTACTTTGGAGGACCGCTACCCCGGTGGACCCATACTCGACGGAGTCGAGTTCTCCGCACCCCGGGGGTATGATGAGGACATCTCCTACCACTCCTCATTCTTTCGAGGGTCCCGTTGCTTGCCAGCTATGCGTCATCATGTTCGCGGCATTTTCTTAATCATGACTTGTAATTTTTATATTTTCTTGAGTCATAGATTATGTAATTTCCCTTTTATTGAGTCAAGTACCTAGGTTAAAGAGTCATATACCTAGGGTAATTGTCATTAGAGTGGTTAATGAGTCAGTTGGGCCCAATTAAGTGGGCTAGGCCCATGGGCACCCCCCTTCCCCCTTGCTTTATTGTCATTAGTCAAAAACTCAGGGTCTTTTGTTAAATTGTGGGTTTCCTATAAATAGGACCCCAATCCCCCCCATTTGGAGCTAATGAAGTATTAAGCAAAATTTGAGCCATTGAGTGCATCTTCCCCTCTCTCTCTCTAGCTTCCTCACTCTCTCTCTCTCTCCCTCTCCCCCCCCAAGGGATTTTCGAAATCCACTCTCTCTCCTCCCTTTCCCACACCCTCTCACCTCCCAACCACCTCATTAATCCTCACCACTTCCCCACACCAACCCCATTAACTTCCCCTAGCCCCAAGGCAACCTCTCCTCTTCCCAAGCAAATCTTCCCCTTCCCCAAGCAGCCCTCTCATCTCCCAAGAGGGAATCACATCTCCCCAAGCCCCCTTTTCCCTTCCCCACACACCTCTTCCCATCCCCAACACTAGAAATTAATTCCCTTCTTAAACCCATTTTCAAATGTTCTCCCCTCTCTTCCCCCAACCAAATTCGTAACTCTTCTTCCACCCACTGCAAACACCCCCTTCCAGCCCTTATCCTCCCTCTCCCACACCTTGAAACACCCCCTCCTTGACCTCCTAACACCCAAGGGCCACTCCCATACCCATCCACCCCACAGGTCCCTCCATTACCACTCCCTATCCATACCCCTTGTTCCTTCCCCTTTCTCCCCATTTTCATTATCAGCCTGCAGGTGACAGACCAGGTTGCGGCTTGCAGAAGCTTCCCCAGGGTCACACGGTTTCTTCCTGGAGCGTGGCCTACATCGACGGAAAGTTCTGCGACACCCCTCCGCAGGCGAGGTGGAATCGTCCGGTTTCGACTTCGTGGCCGACCGGGAGGGCGATTCTCCCCCAACTGGTCCAGTCATCCCCTGCAGAGAACCTGAGCTCGGTGGGAAGCTGCTTCACGACCAACGGTGGAGGAATCAGGCTGAAGTATCTTCTTCAAAGTTCTTCCTCCCCCTGTCTACTTCCAGGATCAGAAGGCGGAACTTAATTCGGCGTCCGAGAGCCAGAGTTGCAAACGTTCTTCCTCAGTCGCACGGATCTGTCTCCTACAGTCGGCAGCGACCAGTACCTACTCTTCAGGGCACACCAACCGCCCACGGCCTTTGATTGCAACCCCGTTGACTCCTTCTGAAAGCCACCTCAACCACGGAGACGACGCCACTGGTTTCGTGTCATTTGGAGCTCGGGAGTGCCCGTGACAGCGTCTGCAACCTGCTGCTACAGAACCTGGACCACGCGGTGCAGCCTCTGCAGAGAATCAGAACCAGCTTGCAAGCTCTGCCACGGCGAACCACAGCGGAATCAGGCTGAGGTTTCTTCTTCAAAGATCTTCCTCCCCCTGTCCCCGACCAGGAGCAAGAAGCGGAAGTTCGTTCGGCATCCGGCACCTCGAGTTCTGATTTTCTTTCTCAGCTCGCGCAAAGCTGCCTTCCCCTGCCTGCTACGACCTGCCAGCACTCAGAGGCGTCCCCCGGGTCACCCTGACCTCCGGCGACCTCCCCGTCAGTTTTTCTGAGAAGAAGGCTTAACCCCGGTTCCAGGACTTCAAACGGATCGAGAATCAGAGTTCGGGAACCCCAGGTACAGCCCCTGCTACTCACTGCATCAATTCTGAAGCTGCCAAGTACAGATCCCTGCGTCCTGTTCAACCCTCCACCGCGACCGACAAACGACGGCAGACGAATTTGCTAAAAATCAGAGAGGCCCCCGTTCCTGTTACGAAGCCACCCCATCAAGTTTCGTCACCTGAAGAATTCTGTAGGAGGAGCTACGACCGCAACAGCGACCGCCTGTCCTCTTGCACAGCAATTGAGTGGATACCCGACGGCTTCCGTACCATCTCCTTTCGGCAAATTTCCCCGCCCGCCTGGCCGGCTTAGCGCCCCTCCCTGCGAGGAGGTAGTGTTTGATGTATATTAAACTCCCCAACCCCTAGTCCAACCCTCCTATGTGAGGTGTAGTTCTTGTAACTCGCAGCTCAAGCTACACCGGCACAGTGTGCGGGATCACACTTCCCCGCTCGCCCACGTCTCCGAACGGGGTTGGTTTCTTCAAACCAGCCGGGTAAGCTCTGAACTTTGCTCCTGCCATGTTAGTGCTTGTTCATTTAATATCCGAAGATATCGCTCCGTTGCGCATGTGAGTGAGTGCTCGTCCCCGACCCCACCTTCAAAGGTGTGGTCACCGTGGTCAAAGTGAGTGAGAGTGACCTAGTGCCCCAATTGGCACCGGCCAGCCCCAAAGGTGTGGGCCACATACCCTCGGGAGGGCAACCCTAGCCCTGCTGGCACTCTACCAGCAAGGGTCTTGACCCATCACCTCTTTCTAGCATCATATAGTCACCCGGGGCTCGCGTGTGTGCGACGGTGTTTCGGTCCCGATTTATCATCTTAATTGCTGTGTGTTTGTGAATGCGGATTAGATCTTAAGTTGTTTTGTTTGCTTGCTGCCTACCCCATATTGGTGTCACATCAGGTTTGGATGGTAAAAGATATTTTATACTGGTGGGTGGTCGGATCTGGACAGAGGCAGACAAAACTGAGTGGGATCTGTAAGTGAATTTTAGAAAATAGGCGAAGGCTTTTAGAAATTCCAAGAAAAATCGTGGATGGAAGGGGTGTTGGACAGAACCTCCAGTAAAATTGGGGGCTCAAGCAAAAATCAATAAGAGCTCCGAATATGGGAAACTTAGATCTACTGTGAATCTATACTGAAAGCTAGCAGATCAGGGTGGAAAGGAAGAACGAAAATGGAAAATTAAAAAATGGATGCTAGAAGCCCAACCAAATTTTCTGGGACGTGGTGAAGACCCCTGGAACTCACCCTGAAAGTTTGGGCTCCAGATGAACTCGTGGCTGAGAGTTAAAAATCCGAGAATGGCCTGCTGTCACTCAATTGGCAGAATACCGATGGAGGTGGTGGCGATGCAACGGCGGCTCGATGGCGGCGGCGGCGGCAACGACGAACTCCACACCAGATAGATGAGGCTTCCCACCTCAGAACACAGCCTTCCCAGCTGCAAGAAGAAGAGAAGAGAGAGAGAGAGAGGCGGCCCTTGCTTGGAGCTCCAACAAAATTCTGATTTTCATATGCATTGATTCCACTCAAAATAGAAATACAAGATATTTATGTGAAATGACAAAAGACACTAATTAACCCTAGATCTAGGGTTGGGGAGGGTAAAAGAGGAAGTTCACATTTTATTTCTCCCATATGATTTGGAATCAAATAAAATAAAAATTCAAATCCTATTAAACTATAATAGAATGGGGCGCCCCCATGACTTTGAAGGTTCCACTTTGGACTTTGAATACCCATTGTCCCCCCCTTGGTCCAACTCTTCTAGAAGCCCACAATGGAAGGTTGACTGACCCCACATGGGCCCTAGAGGTGAGGTGGATCAATGGGAGAAGGGGTAGGGGGCCCGCGGGACCCGGGTGGTCCCAAATTACAAATAAAGCCCCGTTACAATCCGAATTACAAACACATTACACACAAACAAGTCCCAATAAATATTATAAATACCGAGACTCAAGGGGGAGTCTCTAGGCTGTCTCTGAGCCAGATGGAAGCTGCGGTAGCCCGAGTGGTACTCCGCGTACGGTACCGACGGCTCACCGGTTCGTGCTTCTCGCTCGCTCTGGTGTCCGCACCAATTCTCCCCGGATGGGAGAAACTCGACCCTGTCGAGTAAGGGTCAGCATCACTCTGGTAGCGCTCCAATTGGTCCGGATCTATCCGCTGCAACTCTCCACGGGTAATCCAAGTATCCTCGGTGGCGGGTCACCCTCTCTAACGCACTAGGTAGCGCGGGTACGATCCACTCCTGGTAACTGTCACCTGCTCATCCAGTATATGATCGATATGCTCTTGCTGCCGTGGAAATGTGGCTGGTGGTGGACACTCAGGTGTGGGATCACTCTCAATGGGAGGTGATGGCTCAAAAGGCTCACTAGGGATCACCGCTGGGTCCCTATATGCAACTAGATCCGACACATTGAAAGTTGAGCTTATACCATATTCCTCGGGTAGGTCCACAACATACGCATTGGATCCAACGCGTTTCAACACTCTAAATGGACCGGCTCCGCGAGCTTGCAATTTTTTTACGGTTCCAAAGGGAAACCATTCAGGTCTTACCCTGATCATGACATATTCACCCCCTTGGAACTCTTGGTGCTGTCGATGGGCATCGGCTAACTCCTTATACCGTGCATTGCTGGCCTCAATGTGACGACGTATGTCGTCATGCAAACTTTTAACATGCCTAGCAAAAGACTCGGTAGACTCAGACGCTCATGCATGAATGGGTATGGGAACAAGATCCACAGGCTTCCTAGGCCTACGACCTGTGACAATCTTGAATGGACTCATGCCGGTAGACCTGTTAACCGAATCCTTATATGCAAATTCTGCCAGTGGTAGTATGAGATCTCAATCCCCTACACGATCCGTGACAAGACACCACAAAAGGTCACCCAGACTCCTATTGACAATCTCAGTCTGACCATCTGTCTGGGGATGATATGCAGTAGAAAACTTGAGGTGAGTACCCAACATATGCCACAGTGTCTTCCAAAAATAACTGGTGAATCTAACATCACGGTCAGACACTATGGTACGAGGCAACCCGAACTTGCACACCACATGAGTAAGGAATAGGCGGGCTACCCTCGAAGCATCCGAAGTCTTCGAGCAGGGAATGAAAAGGGCCATCTTCGAGAATCGGTCAACCACCACATAGACCGAATCATGCTTCCTAGGGGTACGTGACAATCCCAAGATAAAATCCATGCTAACATCATGCCACAAGGCATCAGGCACGGGGAGAGGCGTATAAAGGCCCGAGCTTTGCTTCTTCATTTTGGCAGTAGCACATGTACGGCACTGGGTCATAATATGAGCAACATTACGCTTCAAGCTCGGCCAATAAAATCTATGCTCAACAGCCTCGATAGTCTTGTTCTGACTAAAGTGGCTGGCTAGACCTCCCGCATGTAGCTCCCAGACTAAGAAGTCTTGAACCGAAGTTCGGGGAACACAAAGCCTGCCTCCTCGAAAGAGGTAACCCTCCTGGAGCACATAGTCATCATGATCTCTCGAGGGTCCGGCCTGGAGAGTGGTATAAATCTGACTGAAGTCAGGACAGTCAACATAGGCTTCTCTCATCTTTTCTAACCCTATGACCTCGACACTAATGGTGGTCAGCAGACAAGCACGCCGACTCAAGGCATCGGCCACCTTGTTCTCCACTCCAGCCTTATGTTTAAGCACAAATGTGTACTACTGGAGATACTCAACCCATCGGCTGTGACGCGCATTAAGCTTCTTTTGGGAATGGAGGTACCTCAAAGTCTCATGATTGGAGTATAAGACAAACTCCTGATGTAATAGATAGTGCCTCCAATGCCTAAGAGCCTGAACAACTGCGTAGAATTCCTTATCATAAGTAGAGTATCGCAGTTTCGCGTCATTCAGCTTTTCACTGAAATATACGACCGGGTGGGTCTCCTGACTCAACACTCCTCCTATCCCAACACCCGACGCATCACAAGAGACCTCAAACACCTTCGAGAAATCTGGCAATCGAAGGATAGGTGTCTGGGTCATGCGCTCCTTGATGTCCTTGAAGGCAGCAGCTGCGGCCTTCGTCCATACAAATGTGCCCTTCCGAATACAGTCCGTGATCGGGACAGTGACGGAGCTAAATCCGCGGATGAAACAATGATAGAACGTCGCAAGGCCATGGAAGCTGCGGACATCATGGACCGTACGGGGTTTCAGCCACTCAACAATGGCCCGGACCTTCTCCGGATCGGCGGAGACCCAAGTACTAGACACAATAAAACCCAAGAAGGTAAGCTGAGGTGTCATGAAGGCACACTTCTGTGGGTTCGCAAACAACTGCTCTCGCCTCAAAAGCAGACAGACCTGCCTTAGATGGTCCAAGTGGTCCCCTTTAGTGCGATTATATATAAGGATATCATCAAAATACACAACCACAAAGACTCCAATGAAAGGTCGAAGGACCTGAGTCATGAGTCACATGAAAGTGCTAGGGGCATTGGTCAACCCAAAGGGCATAACAAACCACTCATATAGACCGTCCTTGGTCTTAAATGCGGTCTTCCACTCATCACCTGGCCCAATCCTCACCTGGTGGTAACCACTCTTAAGATCGATGTTCGAGAAGATAGTGGCACCAGCCATCATGTCTAGCATATCATCTAGGCGGGGAATAGGGAACCTGTACTTCACAGTGATTTTGTTGATGGCACGACTATCAATGCACATTCTCCACGTGCCATCCTTCTTTGGGGCGAGTAATGCGGGAACAGCACACGGACTCATGCTGTCCCGAACAGACCCTCTCTGCATCAGCTCATCGACCTGCCATTTTAGCTCAGCATGTTCCGTGGGACTCATGCGATAGTGAGGAAGATTGGGCAATGAGGAGCCCGGAATCAGGTCGATAGCATGCTAAATATCGCGCATGGGTGGGAGTCCCTTGGGAAGCTCCTCGGGAAAAATATCAGCGAACTCCTGCAGAATAGGAATGACATCGGGTGGGAGTTCACCCTCGGACTTCGGCTCCACCTCTCGGACCGTAATAGCAAACACAGGACAGCCCCTACTAGCCTCCCACTCAATTTCCCGGGAGCTAATCATCATCAATCTCCTAGTCGAGGGCTCGTCTAGGCCAGATGTAACGGTCATAGCCCGAGCTGGGGGTGGGGTACTGGGCCCAGGGATGGAAGGTTCCGGAGTACTAGGACCAATAGGACCCCTAACTGAAGGATTCTTGGGCTGAGAGGGTTGGAGGAGAATCCGTTCGCCAGCATGGTCGAAGGTACAGGTGTTTGACCGGCCATGATGTGTGGCATCCCGATCAAATAACCAAGGTCTACCAAGAATAATGCTGCCCACCTCCATGGGGAGGACATCACACCAGA
Organism: Amorphophallus konjac; assembly: GCA_022559845.1. NCBI lineage: Eukaryota > Viridiplantae > Streptophyta > Magnoliopsida > Alismatales > Araceae > Amorphophallus > Amorphophallus konjac. The sequence goes on from CM040124.1 coordinate 233,902,636, forward strand.
TCTCGTCACGGTAGGCATGAAATTGCAGTGGGACCAGACACCGCAGCCTGATCGGAATGGAGGTGGAATCCACCCATGATACTCGATGGGGGCAAGGATGATCCACGGGTGTAAGACCAAGACTGGAGATAGTGCCCGTGGAGATTGCATTGATGCAACTTCCACTATCGATGATCACCTTACAAACTTGCTTGCCCAGCCTACAAAATGTATGAAAGATAGTGGTCCGACGCCAGTCATCACTGGCATGTGGCTGGGTGAGAATACACCTGACGACCCCCAAGTGGGTATCGTCCGGATGCTGGGCATCCTGGCCATCACCTTCGACCTCATAATACTCGTCAGCTAGATCCGGGTCTGCTTCACAGCTGACTAACACGAGATCCGTAGGGGTGGCTGATGCGGGACGGACCACAGACTCGACTCGAATTAGGAACGTGATCCTCAGACTCTAGACGAGCTCGTGATTGTCCCTTAGCGAGGGAAGCATCGGACGTGCGCGGTTGAGAAACCGGCAGTGAGCTAGGGTGGTCGGCTCTCTCTTGTGCCCGGATCGGGTCACGGGATGGTCACTCTCTCTCTCGCAGCAGCGGTGATACAATAATATATATCGAGCTAACGGCCCTACAACATGCTCTCTAGCAGCAGCATAAAGAGATATATATGAATAAAGCAAATGCCAAGTGAAGGAGAGGACACGATACCTCCACGCTCTCAGCGTGGGGAAGACGGACCCGGCCGAACTCGTACTCCCGGGACAATTAATACACAATTTTTACATCAAATAACTACTGCCCACTCCACGCATGGAGGTAAAGGGCTACACAAGTGGGTCAGGGAGGACCGATTTCGGGTTGACGGGCGGCTTCTCGCGTCTCTTCGACAGCACATGTACTCACGACCATGGGGCCCACGTACTAGTCGGAGGGGCCGTGTGGGACCCGGTGGCACCTCTGTAGTGGGGACGCCTGGAGGAGTGCTCCCCTAGGGTGGCGACGCGCTGGAATGTCGGTCGGAAGCCGGGCGGCTCCGATCGGCACTTGTCGAAATAACCGGCCACGGACCTGTCGGTTCTGTTTTCAGGCGTGCAACCCGACGAGATCGCTTGCTGCGACCAGCACCGATGTCGGAATGCGACAAAACCAGAGCCGTTGGAAAGCTTATTCGAAGGGCTTTGACCCTATGGGATCACCGAAAAATCACCAGCTCTGTATTTCTGGTGGACGAATTTTGAAGGCTACTGTTGTACAGTACCCGAACTCTCAGAATAGTAGGGAGTTTTTCTGAGAGTTACCTTTGACCGCAAAGCAAACTTCCGAATATGACTTAGAGCCCTTCATGAAAGTTGTGGAGGGGAAAGAGGGGAAAACAGAAATATTTTTTGTGGAGGGATTGGTGGAGGATACGATTTTCTATGAATTTTTCACTGACTGGTGGTCGGATCTGGAAACAGGCTGATAGAACTGTAGATGGATCAGAAAGGGAATTTCTAAAAATATGAAATGAGCTTTAGAAATTCCACAAACAATTGGAGGTGGAGAGGAAGGTGGAAAGAACTCTCAGCAAATTTGGGAGCTCCTGAAAAAATCAAACGTAGGTCCGAAGACTAGAAACTCAGGGTGGAAGTGGATCTAGACTGAAAGCAGCCAGATCTGGAATGAAATGGGGACAAAAATTGAAAAACAGATTTCGGGATCTGGAGACCAAACCAATTTTTGTGAGAGCTGGAGGGGACCTCTGGAACACGCCCTCAAAATCCCAGCTCAAGAAGATGTCGTGGCTGATAGCAGAAATTCATGGAAGCAGATACTATCCTGAATGGACAGAACTCCGACGATAGCTTCGCGGCGGCTCGATGGCGGCACGAACAGCGACGACGGCGGCAAAGACGATTACCGGAGTTGAAGAGGAGATGATAGAAGGGATACCACTCTAGAAATGGGATTGGGGAAGATGAAAACCAGAGGGAGAGAGAGGGGGGATCGAAATTCTCACAAGGGAGCTCTTGGCAATTCAATTTTTTTCTTCTCATTAATTCAAACAAATGGAAATTACAAGCTATATATAATAAATGTAAAAAGACACTAAATGCCCATATATATGGGGTTTGGAAGGACATATTAGGGAGTTCCTAAAGTGGTCAAAAAAAAATAAAATTAAACTAATCCTAGTGGGTTTGGGCGCCCCCTTGACCATGGCCTCCAAGTTGGACTTTTTGGTCCCATTGTCCCCCATGTGGACAATTGACTAGTCAAGGCTTCTAGATGCCATCTAGGTAGGTTTGACCAGCCCCACAAGGATGACATGGACTAATGGGAAAGGGGTGAGGGCCCCCTAGCTGGACCTACTACACAATTGCACAAAAACCCACACAATCCAAGGGAATGACACATTGGCTTACAAAGCCTTACAATTGCGCATATACTTTCTCATGGATATAAAAATAAACTAAAGGACATAAATGCAAAATAAAATGTACATGCTCGGCGTCGATTCCCATCAGTGGCGTCCTCGGCCTGTGTGTCCCCAATGACAAGAGATGGGCGAGTGGGACACTGTTTGGCGAAATGGCCAAACCCATTGCAGCGATAACACTGCTACCGTGATCCACTAGGCTCCCCAATCAAAGGTCATTTCCCTTTATCCTCCCAATAGATAGGAGGTGAAGGCAACAAGGGACGAGCAGGAGGTGCGGGTGCTGGTGCTGGTGGACGGGCGATGGGTGCCGTAAGTTGTTGGGGACGAGGAAGGTCCCTCGGAGGTGGAGGGTGAGGCCTAGGAGCTAACAGCTCGGGGCGAGTGGGCTCCTAAGGTCGGGCTATGGGGGCCCTCGGGTACGTGCCAGAAGAGCCACGGGGCTTGACACTACGAAGGGGAAAGGAGCCCAACCGATGGGTAGACTCGAACTCGGCCTCGAATTGCTCCAATTCGAGAGCAACCTGATATGCATGTTCCAAAGTGGTCACATTACGGCGACAAAAGTTCATATTGATAGTTTGGCCACAGACCTCTCCGAAAGCATGATATGGTCATGGTGCTCTCTTTCGTAACTCCACACCGCAAATAATACTCATCAAACTCAACGGTGTACTCGGTCACGGATCGGTTCCCTTGGGAGAGACTTTGCCATTTGTCTATGAGACGTTGGCGATATGAGGAAGGAAGGTACTTCTCCCTCAATTTCATTTTCATGTCATCCCAAGTGCCGATCGGGGGTTGACGTCACTGATTTAGCAGGCTCTCCACATTGGTCCAATAAGTTTGGGCCTGCCCATGCAGCTTCAACTTCGAGTATCAAACTCTCCGGTGGTCTGTCATCTCAAACCACTCGAAGTACCGGTCCATGCCGGCCTCCCAATCTAAATAGACCTTTGGGTCCAAGGACCCGCTAAAAAGGGGAGGGTCCACACGCACGCTCCGAAGAATGCGGTCGTCATCATCGTCATCACGATTCCGTCATTGGTTACGACGACCATATCCCCCTTGCTCATTATCATATGCATAGTCAGCCACCTCATGCACCTGTTGCCTCCCAACATCTACCGCCTGAGCTCTTGGCGCAGCAGGTTGCTGAGCCGGCTCCAGTTGACCATTGGTCGGCGCGGGTTGCACCGCCGCTGGGGCCCTCTCGAGGATGGCAATCCTCCCTACAAGACCCTGGATGGACTGGTCCAAAGCTTCGGCCCGATCCTCGAGGGCTTTCATCCTCCCTTCTAGACGCCTTCCTACGCCATCTAGATGCGTACTAAGGCCATTCATACGCATATCGAGATGATCCATGAGGGCTCGGAACATTTCGGCCGTCGAAGGCTCATCGGAGCTACGGGCTCGGGAATCCGCCATAAGTGGAGGTGGTGAGTATTGGGTACCTCGATGGGTGGGCATGCAAAGACACACAAACTAGGAGGCACAGACTAATGCACACACCGACTAATGCACCAAGACCTAAACCAATATCCGGTAGAATCGATCCGAAGATCACTCGCGCAAGTGTGCGGCCTTCCCGATAGGCGTAGCATAACGTTCGGACAACACCTTTTAAAATACCAGATTATCGGGATGAAATGCAATTTTAAAGCATTTTTTTTAAAATAATGATGATTTTAGACTCGACTTAGACCGTGCAAGACTAATGCAACGACTACCCTAGACTCAACTCGCTCTGATACCAAACTGATGCGGGACGGACACGGGAACCGATTCTAAGTGATGCCGACCTCGGACTCTAAATGCGGACATGACCAGCAACATACAACAATGGAGACGCTTTGGCCCGACACTAAGAGTTCCTATGGGCTATACGTTGCTAACAGAAATGTAAGCTCACTCATCGTCCCAAGCGAGGGGGAACACGAATCCGCGCGGTTGAGAAACCGGCAGAGTCAAGGGTGGTCGACTCACTTCCGTGCTCGGATCGAGCCACGGGACGGGTCACTCTCTCGCTCACAGCGGTGACATGGACTCACAGGCTTGGTTCTTATCGCACTCAGTAGCGGCACACGACCATATACTAGCTAAGCAAGTAAATGCCAAAAAGTCGAGATCGTTACCTCCACACTCCCGGCTTGGGGAAGACAACCCCGGCCAATCCTGTACTCCCGGTTAAACAAATACACTACGGTACGAAGATTTGACCCACTCCACGCAGGGAGGTAATAGGTCACATGTGGGGCCCGGGAGTAGCGGGAATTGGGTTGACGGGCAACATCTTGATGTCGCCCGTCGGTGCCGAAACCCGTGTTTTAGTGCTGTCTGGAAGGTTCGATCTACGGGTTCGTGGGGCCCACGCGCTGCCCCATCCTCTGGACCTGACGGAGTGGATCCCACTGGGATGGTGGCCTCTGGTGGCGCGCTTCCCTGGGTGGCGGATGGGCTAGAACACTGGCCGGAGGCCGATTGGCTCCGATCTCCAAGTCTTGGAGTTGCTGCCCACGGGTCTGTTGCTTCTGTTTTGCAGCGCGCGATTCGGCGAGATCGGTTGCTACGATCACTCCCGACGTCGGATCGACGCGCAAGAGGTATCGTTGGAAAGCTCTTTCGAAGTGCTTCGACCCTCTGTGACCAGAAACTTCGTTGAGATCGTGCTTCATATGGGTGATTTTAGAACCTGACTGATCTCAGTTTAAGATCTGGCCGGGCAGAACTGAAGTTTTCTGAGAGTTGGCATTGACCGCGGAGTAGACGTTTGATTCAGGCCTCGAGTTCTTCATGAAAGTTGTAGAGGGGAGAGAGAGGAAAACGAAAATAATTTGTATGACAGAGTTGGTGGAGGTTTGGATGGAGAAAGATATTTTATACTGGTGGGTGGTCAGATCTGGACAGAGGTAGACAGAACTGAGTGGGATCTGTAAGTGAATTTTAGAAAATAGGTGATGGCCTTTAGAAATTTCACTAAAATTCGTGGATGGAGGGGGTGTTGGACAAAACCCCCAGTAAAATTGGGAGCTCAAGAAAAAATCAAGAATATGTCCGAATATGGGAAATTCAGAGCTACTGTGAATCTGGACTGAAAGCTGGTAGATCTGGGTGGAAAGGAAGAACGAAAATGAAAAATTAAAAAATGGATGCTAGAAGCCCAACCAAATTTTCTGGGATGTGGTGAAGACCCTTGGAACTCACCCTGCAAGTTTGGGCTCCAGATGAACTCGTGGCCGAGAGTTAAAAATTCGAGAATGGCCGGCTGTCACCCGATTGGCAGAATACCGACGGAGGCGGTGGTAGTGCAACAGCGGCTCGATGGCGGCGACGGCGGCAACGACAAACTCCACACCAGATAGATGAGGCTTCCCACATCAGAACACAGCCTTCCCAGCTGCAAGAAGAAGAGAGGAGAGGGAGAGGCGGCGGCCCTTGCTTGGAGCTCCGACAAAATTCTAATTTTCATATGCATTAATTCCACTCAAAATAGAAATACAAGGTATTTTTGTGAAATGACAAAAACACTAATTAACCCTAGATCTAGGGTTGGGGGAGGGTAAAAGAGGGAGTCCACATTTTATTTCTCTCATATGATTTGGAATCAAATAAAATAAAAATTCAAATCCTATTAAACTATAATAGAATGGGACGCCCCCTTGACTTTGAAGGCTCCACTTTGGACTTTGAATACCCATTGTCCCCACCTTGGTCCAACTCTTCTAGAAGCCCACAATGGAAGGTTGACTGACCACACATGGGCCCTAGAGGTGAGGTGGATCAATGGGAGAAGGGGTAGGGGGCCCGCGGGACCCGGGCTGTCCCAAATTACAAATAAACCCCTGTTACAATCCGAATTACAAACTGAATAAAATACACATTACATACAAATAAGTCCCAATAAATACTATAAATACCGAGACTCAAGGGGGAGTCTTGAGGCTGTCTCCGAGCCAGATGGAAGCCGAGGTAGCCCGGGTGGTGCTCCGCGTACGGTACAGACGGCTCGCCGGTTCGTGCTTCTCGCTCGCTCTGTGTCCGCACCATCCGTTCTGCCCTGTCTGTTCTGTGTTCCAGGACAGAAACCATAGCCAATTTTCAGAGGTTTTCATTTCCAGGTCCACCATTGGATGGATCTGAAATTCCCATAGTTGAAGCTTTTTGAGTCCTCTTCGGAACGACGCTAACCTTGTCTCGATCTGACACAAGATCTGGGCGTAGCGTCCATTTTCGTCGGACTGCGCAGGACTGTCCAGGTCTGTCCCGAGACAGGCCAGTAGAAGGAGGTCACAAGTTAAATCCTCGAAAAATACGTTGGCGCAGATCCCGCGGCCGCCGCTCTCGGGGGTCAACCAGGGGCCCTTTGCTAGCGTCCCGGTGAGCCGTTGCCTTCAGAAGATTCCCGGAGGCCGACGTCCCTTTAGACGCTCGTGCTTGCTGTCTTACCGGCCTGAAATTTTAGATCCAGAGCCGCAAACCGTAACCGCCCGACACCCTGCCAACACGCTACCCATCAACCCTGGAACGGTGCTCCCGGATCGCTATTGTGGCCTTTTACCTCTATGTGTGGAGTGGGTCGTAATTTTCATTCTGTAATTAATTTGCTTATTATACCGGGAGTGACAGTTCTCGGCCGGGAAAGTCTTCCCCACACCTCGAGCGTGGAGGTACACTCGCCACCCACTTTGTCTTGCTTACTTATTTAGTATACGTTCTAGATGCCGCTGCATGTGAGTTAGTAATTTTACTAGCTAGTTAAGAATTAGTCACCGCTGTGAGTTGTGAGTGCGAGACCCATCCCGTGACTCATTTCGAGCACGAGAGTGAGCCGACCACCCGAGACTCAAAGCCGGTTACTCAACCGTGCAGATCATCACGTTTCCCTCACTGGGGATGATCGTGAGTTTAGCGCTTCTTGTTTGGGGCATGTTCGCCTCTTCTGGAGTTCTTTAGGTGCCACGTTGTTGTGTTGTTGCTAGTCGCGTCGTCCTATAGAGTCCAAGGTCGCAAAAAGTCCGAGTAGAGTATCTTCATCGTCCCGCATCAAATTGGTATCAGAGCCGGTTTGAGTGTAGGGTAGTCGGTCTAAGGTGCTCCATTTCATCTGGTATATCCAAAGGTGTTCCCAGAACGATAGGCTACTCCTATTGGGAAAGGGGCACACTTGCGTGAGTGCGATCTTCGGATCAAACCTCCCCCTTGTACCGGATATTGGAGTCTAGGTCGTCCTTCATTTTGCAGTAGTCTGTCCATATAGGTCGTAGTGAGTCACCCCTTAGCTCCCTTTAGGTCCTCTCCCAGTGCATGCCCACTCGTGGAGGTGCCCAGTACCATCGCCCTGACACTTTGGGTGAACCCCGAGGTGCCAACCCGGGAGGTCGAACTTTGGAGGACGTGTATGCTCTACTCATGGAGCGCATGGATAGGTCCGATCAAACTAATAGGGAGAATACCGACCGCTTGGAGGGCCGTCTCAAGGCCATGGAGGACCATGCCGAGGTTTTCGACCGATCTATCCAAGGTCTGGTTGGAAGGATGGAGAGTGTGGAGAGAGTCCCCCGCCGGGAGCTCCCTGTAGCTGTCCCGACCCCTCAGGCGTCTACTACCCAGTCCGCCCCACTTAGGGCTGAGGAGCGACAGCCACGTGCCCCGATGTTGAGGACTACGAGTCCGATAATGATTATGGGGGAAATGGCTGACGCTGTCGTGGTCACCGACCACAAAGGGATGATGAGGACGAGCAGGTCCTCAGGATGGTGCGAGCAGACCCTCCCACTTTTGACGGGTCCTTGGACCCGAAGGACTATCTCGATTGGGAGGCCAATATGGACCGATACTTCGAGTGGTTTGAGATGACAGACCACCGGGAAGTCAAGTTCGCCAAAATGAAGCCGCTAGGGAAGGCACAGACTTATTGGAGGAACATGGAGAACTTGCTGTTTCACCGTCAATGCCCCTGGTTGAGACGTGGGATGAGTTGGGGACCAAACTCAGGATGAAGTACCTTCCTACCACAGACCGCCATCGTTTCATAGACAAATGGCAGAGTCTCACCCAAAGAGATCGGTCCGTCTCCGATTACATCTTCGAGTTCGATGAGTACTTTCTACGATGTGATGCCACGGAGGAAAGCTCCCTGAGTATTTTCTATTTTTGGTGTGGTCTGCGGCCACACCTATAGTATGAGCTCTTCCGCCGCAAAGTGGACAAGTTGGAAGACGCGTACCAGGTTGCCCTCGAGGTGGAGCAATTTGAGGCAGAGTTTGCTCCTACCCCGCGCCAGGGGGTCACATATCCGCGTGTGTCTGATCCTAGGACCGTGCTTGGTTCCTACACTCGGTGGCTTGTGGCCCGACCCCAGGAACCCCCTTTCCAGAACCTCGCTGCTCCTAGGAGCCCCCTCCCTCCGAGGGATCCTCCCTTTTGCCAACAGGCACCCGTCCCTGCCCCTATACCTCCCCAGCCCGCCGTGCCGACTCAACCCCTACTTCCTACACCCCCGGTCCGTCTTGTGGACAAGGGTAAGGGGCCGATGGCTAGTGGAACATCCCAGGGCCCCGGGACGCATGGCAATTGCTTTAGGTGTGGTGGAGTTGGCCGCTATTCGGCCAAGTGTCCCACTCGGGAGTCGCTTGTTATCTCTGATCCCTCTGCTAGCGACCCCACACCTAAGCTTGTGTCAATCAGTTACGAGGCTGATCAGGACTTAGCGGAGGAGTTATTTGATGAACTGATCGAGGGAGAGCCAGTTGATGTCCCAGGTACCCAGCATCAGGGTGATGTACAGTTGGGTGTGGTCAGGTGCATCCTAACCCAGCCTCAGGTGAGCGACGATTGGCGTCGTACCACTATCTTCCATACATTTTATAGGCTGGGAGGAAAGGTCTGCAAGGTGATCATAGATAGAGGGAGTTGCATTAATTCTATCTCTACGGGCACTGTTAGATGCCTGGGTTTGACGCCCATAGGTCACCCCGCCCCTTACAGGGTATCTTGGGTGGATTCTACTTCCATTCCGGTCAGACTGCGGTGTCTGGTGGCACTGCAATTCCAGGCTTACCATGATGAGATATGGTGTGATGTGTTGCCTATGGAGGTGGGTAGCATTATCCTCGATAGGCCTTGGCTCTTTGATCGGGATGCCATCCTTCAAGGTCGGTCGAACACCTGCACATTCGACCACGGGGGTCATAGGATCACCCTCCCCCCCACTCAGCCGAAGGATCCTTCTGTCCGAGGACCATCTGGCCCCAGCACTTCGACCCCTCCTAGTCAGAGGACGGTCGGTCCTTCCACCTCATCCTCGGTGCGGGCTACTTCCGCTTCGACTGCTGCTAGCACAGGAGACCTCCCACCCCGGAGGTCAATGATGATTAGCCCGCGAGAGATGGAGCAAGAGGTGACCGGAAGTAGCCATGTCCTTGCCGTTGTTGTCCAAGGAGTAGAAGATGTCGCTCCTGCTGTGTCCCCTGGTTTTGATGATAACAAATCACAAATCATTAGTGGATGTTTGAAAAATATCTGACTTAATTTGTCTTGATGAATTGATTAAACAAGTACAGAAGAATCTCACTAAAAGATGTCTCGACACGACCCAGTGATGTCTCGACACATCTAGATGAGATTATATAGATACTTCAACAAATTGAGCTCCAACACAATATAATGTGTCGACACATCCTACTCATGTCTCAACACATACCGAAGAATTCAAGTTGAACCCGTTCTGCCTAAGTATCTGGATTCACCGATGTCTCGACACACTGAGTGAAAAGTTTCGACACATTCGGGTGATAATCTCGGCACAAGGCGCTCATGTCTCGACACCATATTACAACATCTCTGCACATGTCTCACATGCCTTGACATCGTTTGGTGTTGTCTCAACTCATCAGTCATGGTACTTCAAGATTTCAAAGGGATGTCTCGACACACTGACAGTAAAGTGTCGACACATCCACGATCAACTAGAACGATTCTTCAATATATTCAAAGGAATGTCTCGACACACTGTAAGGAAAGTGTCGACACACTGTGTTCATCCAGAATGGATCTGGATCCGTCTGGAGCTGATTTTAAGATCCGGAACTTAATCCAGAGGATCCGTCTGCTCTAGAAAAAGCCGTCAGATTGCATTGGTGTCAGAAGACTGTGTTTTAGCATAGATATTTTTTGAATAAAATCATACCTTTGCGCAAATGGTCTCCTACCTACCCACATTCCTGCAAACTTGTCAAGAAGATAGTCAACTGTGCAAGTGGAAGCAGATCTAATAATGTGGATGTGACATTCTGGGTGTTGCTTGAAAAGTGGACAACGTTGGTGTCGCCCTAGGACACCAATATATATAAGGAGCATGTGCTCCAGCTCGAAGTGAGGGAGAGAGGAAATGTGAGCTAAGAAGAGTGCTGAGGAAAAAATGAAGAAGAAGAAAAACTTGCTGTGCAAGCTACTCTTCATCCTGATGCTGCCGGCGTGAGTGAACCTAGAAGAAGACATTTTCCCCTTCCTCACGATGAAAAGAAATCTTCAGTGGCTGCTATGAAGATTCAACAAGAAGAAGAAAACTAAGGCTCTCTCAAGCTCATTCTGTCACGCCCCGAGCGCGGAAGATACCCGGAGATGCGCGACGTGTCTATATCAATCATGTCAATCAGAGTGGTCATGTATTCGACACAAAGACAGAGATGCGCAAAATAGCAAGATAACCCAATCCTTTATTTCATAATGGATAGACTATTACAAATCCAATACTCTGTTAAATAAATAGGAAAAGAATACATAGTTGACTCAAGAAACTATGGAAAAGACTAGATGACACTTGGAGAATCTCTATCTCTTCACTCTTGACAATTCCCATCCGATTGACTTCCATCGTCGTCGGACTTACCCGAAAAGTACAAAGGGACAAACGGAATGAGCGAACGCTCAGTAGGAAATTATATCTCAAGTACTAGCAAGTGGTTTAAGTAATTACATTTTCATGGATGCAATAAAGCTATGCATGCTCGCATAAAACGACAAGATAGAGAGAATGTAATATCAAGAAAATAAGATGAACTTAGTCATGAACCTCCAACAAGATAACAAGTTTATTCGAGATATTCAAGCAAGTACATTTAACAAGTCATGTCAAGAACTTTGGCTATCATGTATCAAGCAAGTAAATTACCCTTTTTCGGGCCACGCATTTCATGTAAAGTCAAGTACGATTCAAGTACAAGATGTGTGTGGAATGTCCAATCAAGCAAGTCAAGTACTCGGTATAATGCCAGATACCTTATCATTTTAACTCCCATGGGCACAAGTACTTTCGGGTGCTCCTCCCAGGACCAGATCGGGCCCTATATGCGCAGGCATTTATCATGTGTTTTGACATCCACTCTTGTTTATATAGCCAACATAGAATTTCAATAATCAAGCTTGTAGATACGTATGACAACTTTGATAGAATAGAGTCCAAAATATGACAAAGGACATAGAATGGTGATAATAACGGTATAATCACGAGTTCGATAAAACTAGGTAGAATATGGTTCCCTTAACTTAGGTACCATGACAAATCAATATGGACATTCTTTATATAGAATTGAGGTCCACATGAACATTAGATCAAGCAAGATACCCTCATTCTTATCATAGAATTGGGGTTTACAAGAATGACACGATATGGCATGATATCATCATCCCATCAAGAATTTCTTATGATATACTCTTTGTATAATCATAAGGGCCGGTATACCATGTTTTCTTTATATTGACATGGCAAAAACTGTGTAATGGGTTTTTAGGGTACAACCAGCTCAGTCGGCCTTGAGGGAATCCAAGGCTACGAGGAGTCTTACGGAGGTCTCTATGACTAACTCGCTAGTCCAAAGGAACGGAATGTCCAATGGAGAGCTTGTATGTCAATGAGAGTTGAGTGTGATCGATAAATCAACATGAAACGTGGGACTATACTCACGGAGTGGAGAATAGTGCCGGTATATATATATATGTATAATATATAAACCATCGGTTAGCAAATCAGAAAAAAAATCAGTTTACAGTAAAATAACGACTTAGGTCAAGTCGTGTCTCAAGTAATTAACGCCTAACTGAAGGGCGTTTACATATATTGCCAATTTGCAGAATTTCCATTATTTCATTAATTTATCAAAAACACGCCTTTCCTGGGGGCGTTTCTTCAAAGTGGACGACTGCAGGGGCAGGCGTCTCATCATTTACATATTCGACAGGATATAATTATTCTCAGAAATTTATCAAAAACGCGCCCTTGGAAGGGGCGTTACTTTTTAATTCCATTTTACAGAATATGTGAGTTTCAGGATTTTAACAGATACACGCCCTAGTAAGGGGCGTTTATTTTTAATTCACGCCCTATTATGGGGCGTTTACATAGGGAAAACGACTTGGTCCAAGTCGTGAATTTCAAGATTTTAACATATACACGCCCTAGTAAGGGGCGTTACTTTTAAAGTCACGCCCTATGATAAGGCGTTAATACGTGGGAAAACGACCTTGTACAGGCCGTGAATACAAGAAATTGCAGGACATTAGATTTGGAGACAAGATCATGCATTAATAATCAAGGTTTCATATATAATTCGTTCTTAACATGCTTAAGTCATGATCTCGTAAAATTAACGCCTGTGTACAGGACGTTTCTTAATAAATTGACGACCGCTGTTATGGTCGTTTATTTTAAAATAGCGCCCTATTCCAGGGCGTTTCTTTCAAACAATTCAGAAAACACACCGAAACCATATGTATATAGACCGTATGCATGCCATGCTTATATAATATCTTTCACTAATTTTATTTGGGCTACAGTATCTTGAGAAAACCTACCTTAATAATGGATTTGAAGATGACCGTGAGGGGTTTGACTAGCAGAGGATGATGCTCGGTTAGGCTCCTGAAGACCACGGCTATTGGTTGATGGAAGAAGACGATGGCTTTGATTGTAGAAGCAGAACTGCAGTTATCCTATAAGAAAATAAAGAAACTGTATCAGTTTCTTTGTGATCTGAACATCATACGAAGGTAAATAATTTTTACCCGGATGAAGAACTATGCTTCTTCAAAACGTAGGGGCTTCTTAACCTGTAACAGAAGAAGATGAAGAACTGTTAGTTCTTCATGTAACAGACGTAGGGATTTAAGGAAAATAAGAAGGAATGCTCCTCTTACGTACCTCTGCAGACGAACGAATCAAATAGGTTTAGGGTTTAAATGAACGAGAGTTTTTATAGGATTTTGGATGTCCTAGTAGGGTTGGTGATTGTGTGGAAGTAATACTTCTATGATAGAGTCATTACCACGTTTGAACTCTTTCTAATGCTTATCACTTACCCTGGATAAGTTCTGGGTTCGAACGGCTCACGAATGGAATTAACGCCTTAGGTCAGGGCGTGTATTCTTTAATTAACGCCTTGCATAAGGGCGTTTCTTAAAAAGCGCTTTGAAAAAGGGCGTTTCGTGTTTTAAAACACGCCCAAGATAGAGGCGTTTCTTTTACTTGCCTATTTGGTCGTGAGAGTTGACGACCGCACGTGTGGGCGTCCTTTCTTTAGTCACGCCTTTGATAGAGGCGTTTCTTTTTGAATTAACGCCCTAATAAGAGGCGTTATTTTTAATTTGTCTTATTTCGTCCAATTAACCCTATTCCTTTTATATATTTTACTTCTGTAATATATATGTTTTAATTCATTTCAATTATTCATTTATTAGGGTTGCTACACCCTCCCCCACTTAAAAAGAATTTGGTCCCCAAATTCCATATATATATAATTATACACGCGGAGAGTGTAGGACATATACCTCTTAGAATAACTCGGGAAATCGTTTCTTCATAGATTCCTCGGTCTCCCATGTCGCTTCGCGTTCAGGATTCTTATTCCATTGCACCTTGATCATGGGAATAACCTTATTCCTTAGAGCTCGTATTTCTCGATCTAATATCTTCAAGGGCCTTTGTTCATATGTGAGATCTTTCTGGATCACCAGATCTCCATGCTCAATAATATGTGACGGATCGTGCACATACTTCTTCAACATAGATATGTGAAATACATTGTGTACCTCGGACAACTGAGGAGGCAACGCGATGCGATAAGCAACCTCGCCAACTCTTTCGAGTACCTCAAATGGTCCGATGAATCTTGGCGTAAGTTTGCCCTTAACACCAAATCTTCGTATGCCACGTCCAGGGGATATTTTAAGAAATACATGATCTCCAACCTGGAATTCAAGATCTCTTCTCCTGGTATCAGCATAAGCCTTTTGCCTTGTCTGAGCAACTTGTAATCTTTCTCTGATTACTTGTATCTTCTCGGTTGTATCCCTTACCATGTCTGGACCTAATAGTTGTTTTTCTCCAACTTCGTTCCAACATATGGGAGATCGGCAACTCCTTCCGTATAAGGCTTCGAAAGGTGCCATTTGGATACTAGCTTGGTAGCTATTATTATATGCAAATTCAACTAAAGGTAAGTGGTCATGCCAGCTTCCTCCAAAGTCAATAATGCATGCTCTCAGCATATCTTCAACAACTTGATTAGTTCGCTCGGTCTGACCATCCGTTTGTGGGTGAAAAGCAGTACTAAAGTTGAGCCTTGTCCCCAACGAATGTTGTAATCCCTTCCAAAAATGAGAAGTAAAATGGGGATCTCTATCAGACACGATTGAGACAGGAATTCCATGTATCCTGACTATTTCTTTAATGTATAGTGCAGCTAGTACATCAATCGACCATTGGCTTTTGATTGGCAAGAAATGTGCCGATTTAGTCAATCGATCAATGATAACCCAGATTCCATCATGTCCTCCTTTAGATTTAGACAAACCCATGATGAAGTCCATACCAATATCCTCCCATTTCCACTTAGGAATATCTAGAGGATGTAGTTTTCCCGCAGGCTTTTGGTGTTCCGCCTTGACCTGTTGGCATGTGAGACAGCGTGATACATAGTCCGCTATTTCTCTTTTCATATTGGGCCACCAAAAGTTCCTCTTTACATCTTGGTACATTTTAGTTGATCCAGGATGAATAGTGTATCTTGATCTGTGAGCTTCATCTAAGATCTTCTTCTTTAATTCCGGACAATCGGGTATACAAATTCTATCTTTGAACGATAACCTTCCATCAGAAGTTAGTTGAAAATCAGATTGTCCTTCTAATCTGCCTTTGATTTCTACTAACATGGGATCATCATCCTGAAGCGTTTGTATTTCAGATAACAATTCTGACTGTATGCTTACATGAGATAATGTGACAAATTTGGATTCCATGTCCAAGCTTATATTGAGCTCAGAGAATTGTTCAAGTAACCTCCATTCTTGTATCATACAATTGGCTATCCTTGCTCTCGGCTTTCGACTAAGGGCATCAGCCACATAATTACCCTTTCCGGGATGGTATTGTATACTGAAGTCGAAGTCCTTGAGATATTCTAGCCAACGTCTTTGTCTCATGTTCAGCTCCTTTTGCGAAAATAGATATTTGAGACTTTTGTGATCGGAGTATACAGTAAACTGTACCCCATAGAGATAGTGTCTCCATATCTTTAGGGCAAATACTACCGCGGCCAATTCCAAGTCATGGACGGGGTAATTCTCCTCATGCTTCTTCAGTTGACGAGAAGAGTACGCTATGACCTTCCCATGTTGCATTAGGACACATCCGAGGCCAATGCCAGAAGCATCAGTGTAGACCTCGAATTTCTCTCCTTCAATTGGTAGGGCTAAGACTGGAGCTGTGGTGAGATGATCCTTGAGAGTTTGGAAACTGCTTTCACATTCCTCACTCCATTCATATCGGATCTCCTTACGAGTTAATCTTGTAAGTGGTACGGCGATCTTAGAGAAATCTTTGATAAATCGCCGATAATAGCCTGCAAGACCTAAGAAACTTCTGATCTCGCTTGCATTAGTGGGTCTCTCCCAGTTTCTCACAGCTTCAACTTTTGACGGATCCACAGATAAACCGTCCTTGGATATGACATGTCCGAGAAAAGCCACTTCTTCAAGCCAGAACTCGCATTTGCTGAGTTTAGCATATAATTGATTTGTCCTCAAGACTTGCAATGCAATCCTCAAATGCTCTTCATGTTCTTCCTTAGTCTTAGAATATATCAATATATCATCGATGAAGACTACTATGAATTGATCCAAGTAAGGCCTGAATATGCTATTCATTAACTGCATAAAGGCAGCAGGGGCATTTGTTAGTCCAAAAGGCATAACAACAAATTCGTAATGGCCATACCTGCTTCTGAATGCGGTCTTGTGAATGTCATCATCCTTGATCCTTAGTTGATGATATCCCGACCGGAGATCAATCTTGGAGAAATATTTGGATCCTGAAATCTGATCAAACAATTCATCGATTCTCGGCAGTGGATACTTGTTCTTGATAGTAAGATGATTCAACTGTCGATAGTCAATACACAATCTCATGGATCCATCCTTCTTCTTTACAAATAAGACTGGTGCTCCCCACGGGGAAGTACTTGGTCTAATAAACCCTTTTCGGATTAGTTCCATCAACTGCTCCTTCAACTCCTTGAGTTCAGCAGGGGACATTCTATATGGTGCCTTTGAAACCGGACCAGCACCAGGGACTAAGTCGATGGTAAAGGCCACATCTCTTTGCGGGGGTAATCCCGGCAAATCTTCTGGAAATACGTCTGGGAATTCTCGTACTACTTGAACGTCTTCTATCTTGGTTTCCTTAGCTTCTTTAATGGTGACAAAAGCAAGGAAGGATACACATCCTTTCTTGACGAGCTTGCTTGCTCGAAGAGCCGAAATAAGAGGGGATTTGCTTCGACTCTTAGGACTAGTATAAGTCAGTTCCGGAAATTCCTTGAAAACAATCTTGCTATCACGGCAATCAACCGTTGCCTGGTATTTGGATAACCAATCTGCTCCTAGTATAACATCATATTCTTTTAGATCTAAGCAGATAAGATCAATAGGAAAATTCTTTCCTCGAACCAATACCTCACAATTTTGGTAATGATGTGTGATATCCGTCTCGTTTCCGAGAGGAGTAGACAATATTATCTTCATCCATTCTGGTTCTAGAGGTAATGGGTCAGCAAACTTCTTGGAAATAATGGAATGCGATGCACCCGTATCAAATAAGACATGTGCATATTTGGAACAAATTTTTAATGTACCTTCCACCAATCCGCCTTCTTCTTCTGGTTCGGTCTCTTGGATTGCATGAAGACGCGCGTTCCTCGTCACTGGGCGTTTACCCTCACCGTCTTGGTCATTCATTAATGGACAATCGGGAGTCCGATGTTCACGACTCCCACAACGGAGACATGCTCCCAGTTTCCTCCAACATTCTTCTGTTTTGTGACCAGCCTTGTCACAATGCTTGCATACTACGTTTGAAGGGATAGTGGTGATAGAGAAAGGCTTGGATTTCTTGAACTTCTGATCTTGAGAGGAAGAACCTCCATTATTGGGCCTCTTCTTAAAGTTGGGTTTAAAAGAACCCGAACTTGTGACTTGCTCCTTTTTGTCTTTCCCACGGATCCTATCAGATAGTTCCGTGGCATCTTCAAGCAACTGAGCTCGGCGCACTATTTCAGTATAAACTTGAATATCCATAGGCGCCAGTTGAGTAATGTAGTGGGGCCTAAGCCCATTAAGAAATCTACGGGCTTTCATCTTTTCCGTGCCAATTAAATGCTTAGCATATCTAGACAGTCTAGAGAACTGTGCTTCATAATCAGCCACCGATAAAGATCTTTGCTTTAATGCGGCAAATTCGGCGGCCTTCTTTTCCTGGACCCTATCAGAGAAATATTTGGCGTTGAAATATTCAACGAATTCTCCCCATGTAACTTGAGTTGGGTCAATTGTAGCTTCAATCGACTCCCACCAGCATCTAGCATCCTTTTCTAACTGGAAAGTAGCTAATAAGACTTTGTCCTGATCCGTGCATTGCATAACACGGAATATACGTTCAATCTCCCGAACCCAATGCTCGGCATCGTCTGGATCGGTCGATCCCATGAACTTCGGGGGATTCATATTCTTGAATGCTTGGTGTAAGCTTCCAGCTCGTGGAGCACCACCTTGTGCTACCTGTTGTAGCACTTGGGTCATCCCTTGAAGGGTACGCTGCATGTTGCGCCATTGAGCACGTTCGGCAGCCATTATCCTACAATTATAATAGCTATGTTAGTATTATATCATTATGATCTTATAAAGGACTCATTGATCATTTAACCCTTGGTTCTACCCACTCTCACTTGGTTAAAGGTTTTGAAACCTATCCTTGGACTTGGGTTTCCTAGGAATTGAATACCTTAGGCTCTGATACCACAAAGACTGTCACGCCCCGAGCGCGGAAGATACCCGGAGATGCGCGACGTGTCTATATCAATCATGTCAATCAGAGTGGTCATGTATTCGACACAAAGACAGAGATGCGCAAAATAGCAAGATAACCCAATCCTTTATTTCATAATGGATAGACTATTACAAATCCAATACTCTGTTAAATAAATAGGAAAAGAATACATAGTTGACTCAAGAAACTATGGAAAAGACTAGATGACACTTGGAGAATCTCTATCTCTTCACTCTTGACAATTCCCATCCGATTGACTTCCATCGTCGTCGGACTTACCCGAAAAGTACAAAGGGACAAACGGAATGAGCGAACGCTCAGTAGGAAATTATATCTCAAGTACTAGCAAGTGGTTTAAGTAATTACATTTTCATGGATGCAATAAAGCTATGCATGCTCGCATAAAACGACAAGATAGAGAGAATGTAATATCAAGAAAATAAGATGAACTTAGTCATGAACCTCCAACAAGATAACAAGTTTATTCGAGATATTCAAGCAAGTACATTTAACAAGTCATGTCAAGAACTTTGGCTATCATGTATCAAGCAAGTAAATTACCCTTTTTCGGGCCACGCATTTCATGTAAAGTCAAGTACGATTCAAGTACAAGATGTGTGTGGAATGTCCAATCAAGCAAGTCAAGTACTCGGTATAATGCCAGATACCTTATCATTTTAACTCCCATGGGCACAAGTACTTTCGGGTGCTCCTCCCAGGACCAGATCGGGCCCTATATGCGCAGGCATTTATCATGTGTTTTGACATCCACTCTTGTTTATATAGCCAACATAGAATTTCAATAATCAAGCTTGTAGATACGTATGACAACTTTGATAGAATAGAGTCCAAAATATGACAAAGGACATAGAATGGTGATAATAACGGTATAATCACGAGTTCGATAAAACTAGGTAGAATATGGTTCCCTTAACTTAGGTACCATGACAAATCAATATGGACATTCTTTATATAGAATTGAGGTCCACATGAACATTAGATCAAGCAAGATACCCTCATTCTTATCATAGAATTGGGGTTTACAAGAATGACACGATATGGCATGATATCATCATCCCATCAAGAATTTCTTATGATATACTCTTTGTATAATCATAAGGGCCGGTATACCATGTTTTCTTTATATTGACATGGCAAAAACTGTGTAATGGGTTTTTAGGGTACAACCAGCTCAGTCGGCCTTGAGGGAATCCAAGGCTACGAGGAGTCTTACGGAGGTCTCTATGACTAACTCGCTAGTCCAAAGGAACGGAATGTCCAATGGAGAGCTTGTATGTCAATGAGAGTTGAGTGTGATCGATAAATCAACATGAAACGTGGGACTATACTCACGGAGTGGAGAATAGTGCCGGTATATATATATATGTATAATATATAAACCATCGGTTAGCAAATCAGAAAAAAAATCAGTTTACAGTAAAATAACGACTTAGGTCAAGTCGTGTCTCAAGTAATTAACGCCTAACTGAAGGGCGTTTACATATATTGCCAATTTGCAGAATTTCCATTATTTCATTAATTTATCAAAAACACGCCTTTCCTGGGGGCGTTTCTTCAAAGTGGACGACTGCAGGGGCAGGCGTCTCATCATTTACATATTCGACATGATATAATTATTCTCAGAAATTTATCAAAAACGCGCCCTTGGAAGGGGCGTTACTTTTTAATTCCATTTTACAGAATATGTGAGTTTCAGGATTTTAACAGATACACGCCCTAGTAAGGGGCGTTTATTTTTAATTCACGCCCTATTATGGGGCGTTTACATAGGGAAAACGACTTGGTCCAAGTCGTGAATTTCAAGATTTTAACATATACACGCCCTAGTAAGGGGCGTTACTTTTAAAGTCACGCCCTATGATAAGGCGTTAATACGTGGGAAAACGACCTTGTACAGGCCGTGAATACAAGAAATTGCAGGACATTAGATTTGGAGACAAGATCATGCATTAATAATCAAGGTTTCATATATAATTCGTTCTTAACATGCTTAAGTCATGATCTCGTAAAATTAACGCCTGTGTACAGGACGTTTCTTAATAAATTGACGACCGCTGTTATGGTCGTTTATTTTAAAATAGCGCCCTATTCCAGGGCGTTTCTTTCAAACAATTCAGAAAACACACCGAAACCATATGTATATAGACCGTATGCATGCCATGCTTATATAATATCTTTCACTAATTTTATTTGGGCTACAGTATCTTGAGAAAACCTACCTTAATAATGGATTTGAAGATGACCGTGAGGGGTTTGACTAGCAGAGGATGATGCTCGGTTAGGCTCCTGAAGACCACGGCTATTGGTTGATGGAAGAAGACGATGGCTTTGATTGTAGAAGCAGAACTGCAGTTATCCTATAAGAAAATAAAGAAACTGTATCAGTTTCTTTGTGATCTGAACATCATACGAAGGTAAATAATTTTTACCCGGATGAAGAACTATGCTTCTTCAAAACGTAGGGGCTTCTTAACCTGTAACAGAAGAAGATGAAGAACTGTTAGTTCTTCATGTAACAGACGTAGGGATTTAAGGAAAATAAGAAGGAATGCTCCTCTTACGTACCTCTGCAGACGAACGAATCAAATAGGTTTAGGGTTTAAATGAACGAGAGTTTTTATAGGATTTTGGATGTCCTAGTAGGGTTGGTGATTGTGTGGAAGTAATACTTCTATGATAGAGTCATTACCACGTTTGAACTCTTTCTAATGCTTATCACTTACCCTGGATAAGTTCTGGGTTCGAACGGCTCACGAATGGAATTAACGCCTTAGGTCAGGGCGTGTATTCTTTAATTAACGCCTTGCATAAGGGCGTTTCTTAAAAAGCGCTTTGAAAAAGGGCGTTTCGTGTTTTAAAACACGCCCAAGATAGAGGCGTTTCTTTTACTTGCCTATTTGGTCGTGAGAGTTGACGACCGCACGTGTGGGCGTCCTTTCTTTAGTCACGCCTTTGATAGAGGCGTTTCTTTTTGAATTAACGCCCTAATAAGAGGCGTTATTTTTAATTTGTCTTATTTCGTCCAATTAACCCTATTCCTTTTATATATTTTACTTCTGTAATATATATGTTTTAATTCATTTCAATTATTCATTTATTAGGGTTGCTACACATTCCCAGACAAGAGACTTCTTTGTCATAGAGCTTTCATTACAATACTCTGTCTGGCCATTTCATCTTTTGTTTGCTTTTCTTCTAAACAAACTTCTCATCATTAGATCCCTACCTGCGTGTAGGAAGATAGAAGGCGTGGTCGCCTATCTATGTGGTCTGGGGTGTGATCCCACAAGCTGTGCGACAGCGGAGTGTGAGAGTGTATCTCTCTGTTAGAAGCTGTGAATCAGCGGTTGTGCTCTGGCACTAGTGAAGCCTCACTGTGTTGTGTGAGGGGTGGACGTAGGTCTCTAGATTGAGACTGAACCACCTTAAAGATCTTGTCTTGTGGTTTGTCTTCTCTCTTGTTCCAACGATAGAAACTTGATAGGACCGCTTCCAGGAATCATGTGTTCATCAAGTCTTTCAGTTAGTAACTAATATATGTCTCTTTATCCGCTGTGTTAGTCATAGTTTTTATTTCCGCAAAGAAGGACAAAGAAAAGGGGCTGATCTATTCACCCCTCCCCTCTAGATCTGCCTATCACCACTAAACACGTGGTATCAGAGCTAGTCTCTCTGAATGTTGTCTAACGACCTTGAGAGAACTGGTGATATGGCTTCTAAAGGTCCTATGGCTGAAGGACATTCTGTAAATAGGCCTCCCCTTTTCACTGGGATAAACTATCCTTACTGGAAAAACCGCATGCAGGTCTTCATTAGAGCCCAGGATCATGAAGTCTGGCGAGTTATCAACAAGGGACCATTTGAGCTACCTCCTGATGAAGATGTTGGGTTCGGTGCTAGTATTCAGAGGGGGGTGAATGAATATGGCCTATAAAAACTTTCACCCAATATAAAATTTCGCTCAAAAAGGAACTATGATGCTAACTAGACAGATTTACCAAATCTGAAAGCTAATCAACTATTCTGTTCTACCAGTTAGCAGACACAAGGAGCACCCCTATGCATTCATCTACCGGAAGCACAAATGAACAAATCAAACCACAATGCACAAGGGTTTTTAGGTGGTTCGGTCCAGCAGACCTACATCCACCCCACACTCAACCCGAGTGTGGCTTCACTAACCGCTGGGCAACACAGCTTGCCAACAATCAGCTGGGCCTCACAGCTTGCCAACCGCTGAGCATCACAGCTTGCTTCCGCTGGGCAATACAGCTTAGCCAACCGCTGAGCATCACAGCTTGCTTCCGCTGGGCAATACAGCTTAGCCATCGCTGACTCACAGCTTGAACCCGCTGGGGAATACAGCTTAACCCATCCGAGACCAAGTCTCGCCAGCTGAGGATTACAGCTTTACCTGTCTAGTGGAAACCTCCACTGCCCGCTGAGCTACACAGCTCGCTGTCCAGAGGCAGCACCTCTGCAAACCGCTGACAAACAGCTTGAAGAAATGTATAAAGGAAAATGAAAATAGAACAAGACAGCAACGGAAAGCTGAAGCAATAAAGCATAAAATATAGCTCAACAATGAGCAACTTCAGATCTGGTTTTGAACCAAAGATCTGAGGAACGAACTCCTTCTCTCTCTCTCTTCTTCTTCTTCTCTTCACACTCTTCTCGAGCTCTTTGCCTCTCTTCTTCTCCTTCTGCTCTTCTTCTTTCTCTTTTCTCTTTCTATCTGGATCGTGGCTCTCTGTATGAGCTTTTTTTCTTGCCAATTCGATCTGCCTTCTTCTATGGAAGAAAGCTCATATATATAGTAGCAGCCAGCAGGAGGGCAGCACTGGGCGTGTGTGTCCTCCGCATTTCCCGCCCAGATATTTGGCCACGTGTCAGCATTCTGTCAGTCCTTCAGCCTCGGATCACGTGCTGCCCAGTCACGTGGAAATGTTCTTCCTCGGACCTGCAAGGAGATACAACCCATTAAAACTGAGGGCTACAGGAACTAAAGCTGCATGAGGTATGTAATAGTAATACTAGATGCACTGAGAACGACACGAGATACACAGGGTGACTACAGCAGGAAGTAAGGAAAGAATGACACGAGATACACTGTGACAGAACAGACACAACGAAGAGAACGACACGAAGTGAGGTTATAAAATAACACGAGGTAAAAAGAAGAACGACACGAGATACATACGATGACTACAGCACGAAGTAAAAATGACATGGTATAATAACCAGTAATGAGAACGGCACGAGAACAACATGGAGACAAAATAGAAACCAACACGAAGTGTGGTTTCAACATACGAACGACACGAAGTGCAGTATTGACAGAAACACACACTACACAGAGAACGACACGAAGTGGCACAGAAAGCAACACGAGGTGATGCGATGTCTTGCACGCAATAGAACAAAAATGACACGAAGTGAAGTCACAAAGCGACAAAGACACGAGGTGTAGAGCGAAAAACCAACACGAAGATAGAATACAAAGCAACGACTCGAAGTTAGGACAACACTAGGAGAAGACTGCACGAAGTGAAAACAACACGAAGACAGAAGATGCCACGGCTATCACGACACGTGATGAAGCAGTGGGACCAGAAAGAAACGACACGAGGAACAACAGTAAGTGACACGAAGTTAAAGAGAAAAACAGCACGAAGACGATGTATGCAACAGTGTAATGTCTAGACTTGAAATCCAATGCACAAGGCTGTACAGACTTGAAGATGTGAAGCCAATGTACAGACTTACTATACCAGTCTGATGTACAGACTTCAAAGAACAGTCCAATGTATGGACTTGCACTACAAACAACAATGTATAGACTTCATGTAAACGCCCAATGTATGGACATTGAAATCGAAGACCAATGTGCAGACTTCAAGTTTAACTGTGGATGTACAGACTTCATGAAGCGAAGCGATGTGTAGACTTGAAGCTCCTGAAGCAATGTAAAGACTTCAAAGATGTTGGCGTGTCAATGTACAGACTTGATGAAGACTGATACATGAACAGTAATGCATAGACTTAGGAGCATATGACACGGCTGTACATACTTCACGCGTTGACGCTGTACACACTTCCAATGAAGTGCGTTGACGCTGTACAGACTTTGCCTAAGACAATGCATGAATTGACGTTGTATATACTTAGCCAATGTAGACCAGTCCGATGTATAGACTTTAAAGAAATGCATGCTACAGTGCAATGTCTAGACTTGCTATATGCACGAGACGCTGTCCACTGTCTAGACTTGCGATGCCTTCGCCAAATGCATACTACAGTCCAATGTATGGACTTAGACGAATGATGCATGAGATGCTCAATGTATCGACTTTGAGCTTGCTATGCAGTGTATAGACTTAGAGCATAAACCCCACGATGCAATGTATAGACTATGCACATACCAGAAGTCTAACACAAACAATATATCAGTCATACACGTGCATTCTCCAGATGATATACAAATCACAATCATGAAGCTATCATCAAAGCACAATGTCATCAAAACACTCATTGTGTTGCTATCATCAAAACAAAACAGCATTGCTATCATCAAATCAGCATAGCACATGCTTGTGCCTAGGGGGCACAACATTCTCCCCCTTTTTGATGATGGCAACACACTATGACAGTGAGTCACACACAAATTTTTCTCCCCCTTTGACATGATCCAAAAGAGAAAAACAGTAAAAAATATGAGTGCAAAGTGCAATATGCATGCAAATTCCTCTAAAACATTCTCCCCCTGAATGTAAGACTCCCCTGAATTATTTCTCCCCCTAAATAAAAGCTCCCCCTTTGAGAAGGAATATGTACAGATAACCAAGGTAGAGAAGGTAGGAGGATCACTTGATAACAGCTGAATCATAGGTTCAGAAAGGAAGCATGATTATAAACAACTATTAAAGTATAAGAATCAGCAATATACAATTTTGACAAAAATGCAGGTTTAACAGTGATAAATCTAGAGTAAAACACCTGACCCTTGAAAAAGAGTTTATAGACTCCGTTTATAGCAATGAATCTAGGGCACATGGTATTAATAGATAGGTCAGAAATAATACCCTTTTGTGATTAAACAAGGAAATTCAAGAGAGGCAACTTGAACATGTATTGATAAAAACAATTTTCACTCATTGACTTTTGATTTTTCGAAGGGTTACAGCAGTTTGATTTCATTTTTCAAAAACCAGAGCCTGAACTAAGTAAATAGACCTGTGGCATTTATGCTGTTGACATTAGGTGTACACCTTGATCAGAGGCAGGTACCCCCAGTTACTAGGCATAAACTACTAGACCTATTTCAGATCAAAATCCACAAAGAATAGTCTTCACTTTTGACATTAAGGGTATACCTTGATTAGAGGCCAGTACCCTCAGTTACTTGGTGAGGACTCCCCCTATAGATTTGACCCTATGAACAGAGATAGTCTAAAGCACTTCATGACATGTGAATTTTCTTACTTCTTTGGAGGAGTTCACAGTTTCTCAGTGCAATCAGCCATTGCTCTGTCACTATGTTCAGTTCTTAACATTAATGAACTTATTTACTACTGCCCTTAATTCTTTTAGAGTGATTGTTTGAAAAATAGTACACACTCTTATTCACCTTTTCTAGACATATCCAGTTCAACACATTTAGGCATTACAAAAAACTTTTTCTATTTTAGCTATGAGACAAAGATTAAGAGCTATAAAAGTTTTCCTTTTATCTCAAATTCTGAAGTGCAGACACTTAACTCTCCAATTTATAAAGGTTAAACCTTTAGTTCTTTTCAATTTGTAAATGTGATTCTTATAAGTGAACAATTGCAATAATCACCATTCAATGTACTAAACCAGATGCAAAGCTGTTGTTTAGTGAAAATGATGGGGAAAAGATAGCAATTGGCAATATGGTTCAATGAGCAACCGATGTCAAAGAATATGAATCATTTAAATGAGAACACTGAGAAGTGAATAGGATTCAATGAATTGAATAGAACCTCTCAGCTCCCCCTGACACCATGATGCAAAAATATGCTATGCAGTACACTGTTCTACATGAGGACAAGACCCTTGGTACTTGGCAGAGAACCTGGTCTCAAGGACCATCTCACACATAGTAAGAACCTCCAAGCAGATTTCCCTGCCTTTTAGTAGCTTACCATTTGATATACCAGGGTTATGTAAGACAATGCGACATAAAGCAGTCCTACATGCATTGAACAACTTCATTGACAGTCATGCATATTATGTGTTTAGACACTAGACACATGCATTGAAATTCAGTTCAGCATATAGCAAGAGATGGCAACAGAAGAGCATCAGCTATATCCAAAGTAAAACTCAATAGCTGAGTCTGGAATGCAGACTGATCAGCTAGACATGAAGAGAACATCCACAATCAATCAAGCAAATCACATGAAGCTCACATTTTCAGATAATGGAATTTTTAAAATAAAGTTCAGAACTAACCTAAAGAGTTGAATCATGGGGCTTTCATTTGAGTGCCTTGGCTAAAATACCCCTTTTATTTCTCTCACCAAGGCACACCTGCAACATGTCAATCAATATGATCTTGCAGGAACCCAAGCTGCCTTGGGTCCTGTATGAGCCCTAACAGGTGTTCTGACTGATCTCTTAACAGAATTATCAACATAGCCCATCAACTTATAGCTGGACAAGGAATAACCAAATTGACCAGACTTACCATGATAACTAACAGAATTTGATTTCCTTTTATGCACCTTATTGTAAGCATTAAATTCATGTGCATGAACATCAAAATTTCTGTTGTGTGCATGGGCATTTTATTTTCTGAACTCTGCCACCTAGCACTCAGATGCTTTGTGGCCAGGTTTTCCACAATTAAAACAAGAGAATTTCACAAATTGTTTTGCATGGAATTTGACAGCATGGGGGTTAATATGATTCTTTTGAACATGCCAACAGTCCTTGACTGTGTGGCCATGTTTTCCACATTCAAAACATGAAGAATTCATTCTGTCAAGATTCTTATAGAATGCATGTCTTTTTACAGGGATTATAGCAGTTTCGGAGTTAATTGTTCTTCCCTTAGCATGCCAACAATTTGCAGCAATATGGCCCAATTTGTTACAATGAAAGCAATGAAGTTTCTTTTTCAGATATGCATGATTCCTATCATGAAGCTCTTTAGCATTCAAATCATCTTGCTTCTTTAATCTACAATCATGCATAAAGTGGCCAATTCTATGACAGTAAAAGCATTGAATTCTCTTATTTTGATCATGAGAAGGTTTCTTCAATTTAGAATTCCTAGCATGAATTCTATCTGATTTCAGTTCATCCTCTCTCATGACAAAGCAAACATCCATCTCCTGGCCAGATTTAGCACAGTAGAAACATTTCACATTCTTCCTTTTAATCTGAGACAGATTAGCCTGAGAAATTTCAGCATACAAATTTTTATTCTGTTTTGTTTTCTTTTGTTTTTCTATCTGACTCGCAGGCAGACATGAAGGAGAAGCTGAAGTGCTAGCCAACTCAGAGCTACGCACAAAGGTTGTATACATTCTTTTTCTCTCTTCCTGTTTACTGCCTTCATCAGAGACCTTCTTCTTAGAAGCAGCCTTTGAATTTTCTTTGTTTTCAAATGACTCAGATAGAGAATTGTTCAATTCAGTGATTTCATTTTTGAGAGAGGAGATGAGAATCTCAGAATCTGTGATCTTTTCATTAAGTAAGACATTAATGGCTTTGTAGCTATCAATCTCTTCTATCAAAGTGCTCACTCTCTCACATTCATTTTCAACTGAATTCTTCCCTTTTTCAAGTATTAAAAGTCTCTCAGACATGGCAGAATTTAGCAACCTCAATTCTTCATTTTTATTTTCCAATAAAGGGATTTGTTCCTTACTCATATTCAGATCAGCTAAGCACATATCATGAGATGTTTTTAGTCTTTGATAGTTTTCACAAAGAACATTAGAGTTAATCTGTTCACATCTCTTTTTCAACCTTCTATTTTCAGATTTTAATTTCTTAGATACTTTGAACAAATCTTCATACATCACTATCAATTCATCAAAGGAGTATCCATCTGATTCAGAGCTTACCTGAGATGAGATCTCATCTTCATCATCCCGGTTGGCCATCAAGCAGCTATCACCTTGTTGATTATGCGCAGAAATGACTCCGTCATATATCTCCTTTCCAGATGTGCACCTGAGAGCAAAAGGGTACATATCAATATTGATTGCAGCTCTTAAGATGTTAAGGATTATGACATTGTCACAGTTCTTTATACTGTCCTCTTTAGACCACTTGGTCTCATCATGAGGCAGTTTGTGTGGGCCTTTAGATAGTAGGCTCCATAGTTTGGGATCTATGGAATCTACGTACACACATAGGCCTCCTAGCCAACTATCTAAGTTAGAACCGTCATAAACTGGAGGTCGACCCATTTAAGTAAGAGGCAACCAGATACAGCGCAGTAGACCAGATGGCAGGGAATGCAGCAGAACCAGATGAGCAAAGCAATGCACAAGTCGATAAAACAAAATATCGAGCACTGAAAGCACACTCTGAAAAGCACCAAACAAATCAGTAGGATCCTCTGCAGATTGTCAGATCTGATAGATCAGAGACCTGCTCTGATACCAATTGTTGGGTTCGGTGCTAGTATTCAGAGGGGGGGTGAATGAATATGGCCTATAAAAACTTTCAGCCAATATAAAACTTCGCTCAAAAAGGAACTATGATGCTAACTAGACAGATTTACCAAATCTGAAAGCTAATCAACTATTCTGTTCTACCAGTTAGCAGACACATGGAGCGCCCCTATGCATTCATCTAGCGGAAGCACAAATGACCAAATCAAACCACAATGCACAAGGGTTTTTAGGTGGTTCGGTCCAGCAGACCTACATCCACCCCACACTCAACTCGAGTGTGGCTTCACTAACCGCTGGGCAACACAGCTTGCCAACAATCAGCTGGGCCTCACAGCTTGCCAACCGCTGAGCATCACAGCTTGCTTCCGCTGGGCAATACAGCTTAGCCAACCGCTGAGCATCACAGCTTGCTTCCGCTGGGCAATACAGCTTAGCCATCGCTGACTCACAGCTTGAACCCACTGGGGAATAAAGCTTAACCCGTCCGAGACCAAGTCTCGCCAGCTGAGGATTACAGCTTTACCTGTCCAGTGGAAACCTCCACTACCCGCTGAGCTACACAGCTTGCTGTCCAGAGGCAGCACCTCTGCAAACCGCTGACAAACAGCTTGAAGAAATGTATAAAGGAAAATGAAAATAGAACAAGACAGCAACGGAAAGCTGAAGCAATAAAGCACAAAATATAGCTCAATAATGAGCAACTTCAGATCTGGTTTTGAACCAAAGATCTGAGGAACGAACTCCTTCTCTCTCTCTCTCTCTTCTTCTTCTCTTCACACTCTTCTCGAGCTCTCTGCCTCTCTTCTTCTCCTTCTGCTCTTCTTCTTTCTCTTTTCTCTTTCTATCTGGATCGTGGCTCTCTGTATGAGCTTT
Organism: Amorphophallus konjac; assembly: GCA_022559845.1. Classification (NCBI taxonomy): domain Eukaryota; kingdom Viridiplantae; phylum Streptophyta; class Magnoliopsida; order Alismatales; family Araceae; genus Amorphophallus; species Amorphophallus konjac. The sequence continues at coordinate 233,932,975 of CM040124.1, forward strand.
TCTTCTTGCCAATTCGATCTGCCTTCTTCTGTGGAAGAAAGCTCATATATATAGCAGCAGCCAACAGGAGGGCAGCATTGGGCGTGTGTGTCCTCCGCATTTCCCGCCCAGATATTTGGCCACGTGTCAGCATTCTGTCAGTCCTTCAGCCTCGGATCACGTGCTACCCAGTCACGTGGAAATGTTCTTCCTCGGACCTGCAAGGAGATACAACCCATTAAAACTGAGGGCTACAGGAACTAAAGCTGCATGAGGTATGTAATAGTAATACTAGATGCACTGAGAACGACACGAGATACACAGGGTGACTACAGCACGAAGTAAGGAAAGAATGACACGAGATACACTGTGACAGAACAGACACAACGAAGAGAACGACACGAAGTGAGGTTATAAAACAACACGAGGTAAAAAGAAGAACGACACGAGATACATACGATGACTACAGCACGAAGTAAAAATGACATGATATAATAACCAGTAATGAGAACGGCACGAGAACAACATGGAGACAAAACAGAAACCAACACGAAGTGTGGTTTCAACATACGAACGACACGAAGTGCAGTAGTGACAGAAACACACACTACACAGAGAACGACACGAAGTGGCACAGAAAGTAACATGAGGTGCTGCGATGTCCTGCACGCAATAGAACAAAAACGACACGAAGTGAAGTCACAAAGCGACAAAGACATGAGGTGTAGAGTGAAAAACCAACACGAAGATAGAATACAAAGCAACGACTCAAAGTTAGGACAACACTAGGAGAAGACTGCACGAAGTGAAAATAACACGAAGACAGAAGATGCCACGGCTATCACGACACGTGATGAAGCAGTGGGACCGGAAAGAAACGACACGAGGAACAACAGTAAGTGACACGAAGTTAAAGAGAAAAATAGCACGAAGACGATGTATGCAACAGTGCAATGTCTAGACTTGAAATCCAATGCAAAAGGCTGTACAGACTTGAAGATGTGAAGCCAATGTACAGACTTACTATACTAGTCTGATGTACAGACTTCAAAGAACAGTCCAATGTATGGACTTGCACTGCAAACAACAATGTATAGACTTCATGTAAATGCCCAATGTATGGACATTGAAATCGAAGACCAATGTGCAGACTTCAAGTTTAACTGTGGATGTACAGACTTCATGAAGCGAAGCGATGTGTAGACTTGAAGCTCCTGAAGCAATGTACAGACTTCAAAGATGTTGGCGTGTCAATGTACAGACTTGATGAAGACTGATACATGAACAGTAATGCATAGACTTAGGAGCATATGACACGGCTGTACATACTTCACGCGTTGACGCTGTACACACTTCCAATGAAGTGCGTTGACGCTGTACAGACTTTGCCTAAGACAATGCATGAATTGACGTTGTATATACTTAGCCAATGCAGACCAGTCCGATGTATAGACTTTAAAGAAATGCATGCTACAGTGCAATGTCTAGACTTGCTATATGCACGAGACGCTGTCCACTGTCTAGACTTGCGATGCCTTCGCCAAATGCATACTACAGTCTAATGTATGGACTTGGACGAATGATGCATGAGACGCTCAATGTATCGACTTTGAGCTTGCTATGCAGTGTATAGACTTAGAGCATAAACCCCACGATGCAATGTATAGACTATGCACATACCAGAAGTCTAACACAAACAATATATCAGTCATACACGTGCATTCTCCAGATGATATACAAATCACAATCATGAAGCTATCATCAAAGCACAATGTCATCAAAACACTCATTGTGTTGCTATCATCAAAACAAAACAGCATTGCTATCATCAAATCAGCATAGCACATGCTTGTGCCTAGGGGGCACAACAGAAGATACACAGACTAAAGAACAAATCAGGCAATCAACTCTGAACTGGGGTGCCAAGCATATCATGCAGTGCTCCCTTCATCCGACTGAATACTCAAGGGTGTCAACTTGCAAAACTGCAAAGGAAATGTGGGATCACCTTGAGGTAATATATGAAGGGATACATCAGGTACGTGCAACCAAAGCTAATATGTTGGCATCTGAATATGAGAAGTTCAGAATAAAATCTGATGAGTCCATTTCAGACATGTATGCTAGGCTAACCTCGCTCACTAATGGCTTGACTGAGCTAGGTAAGACATATACTGAGCAGGAGATAGTAAGAAAGATACTCAGATCACTAACTCTTGTCTGGCATACAAAGGCCACGGTGGTTGAAGAATCAAAGGATCTAACCACCATCAAAGTAGAAGAACTCATAGGGTCCCTGATGACCTATGAGATGAATCTGAAGAACAAAGAAGCTGAAGTAAGTAAAAAGAAGCCTTTGGCTCTTAAAGCTAGACCAAGCACCAAGGACCTATCTGAAGATGAGCATTCAAGCAGCAACACTGAAGAAGATGAAGTTGCCCTATTGACAAGAAAGTTCAGAAATTTTGAAGAAAGGAAGGTACATGCTTTACTAAGAAGAAGCCCCGGGTAAGAAGAGGTTTTAGGCCAAGACCTGAAAATGCTAAAAAAATCTAAAAAGCTTGTATGTTACTCTTACAGGAAACCAGGACACATCAAGTCTGAATGTCTTGAAGAAGCTAAGAAAGCTATGCCCAGGTAGAAGAACAAGAAGAAGCAGGCCATGGTGTGCACTTGGAGTGATGAAGAAGAAGAAGAAACTGAAGACAACTCGTCTGAAGAGGAAAAAGATGATCTCTACCTAAAGGGCAAAGGAGAAAATGATAGCGAGGTTGGTACGGACACCCGAGCAGTTGAGCGGCGCGACACACCGAGCCACCGGTACCGCACACAGAGCACGACTCGAGCCACCTCAGCGTCCATTTGGCTCAGAGACAGCCTGGAGACTCCGCCTTGAGCCTCCCCATTTATCATATTTAGTTAGCCTTTATGTGTGTGTAATTTGTGTTTATTTCATTGTATTTGGTATGTAATTATGAGTGTACGAGGGGCTTATTTGCAAAATGGGACCCCTGGGCCCCACGGGACCCCCAGGCCCCTCCCATTGATCCACCTCAGCCCATGGGCCCCATGTGGGGTCAGTCAACATGTCAAATGGAGGCATCTAGAAGTTTGAATGGTAAAAGGCACATGCGAGACAAGTGGACTTCAAAGTCCAAGGTGGCTACCAACTTGTCCCCCCCTTGCCACCAAAGTCAATAGGGCGCCCCCTTCCCCTTATTTTTTATTTTAATTTTTATGGAATGGTCACATGCCATCCCATCCCTCCATCTCACACCCCTTGATCCAACGGTGGAGGATGGATTAGATGGGTGACCTATATATGCTTGTATTTTCCCATTTTCATGAATTAATGCCATAAGAATTGTGAAATTTGTTGGAGCATGGCCTAGGCCGCCCCCTTCTCCTCTCCCTCTTCCCCTTGAAGCTGTGAAGGCTTCCTTCTGGTGGTGAGACTCCACCCTATCAGTTCCGGTCACCGCCGCCGCCGCCACGAGCCGCTACCGCACCGCCATCGCCATCAACGGAGTTCTACCTGTGTAGTACCACAGCAGCTTGCTCGAAATTCACAGGTCTTCCCCAAGCTCATTTGGCTACCAAATTTGGAGGAGTTGTTCCTAGGATGTTCCTCTCCACCCAAAAAATCAGGCCAGCATTCAGATCACGTTTGCTAATTTTTGATTTTCGTCCACTCTTCCATTTCAGTTCGGCCAGAGTTCTGTCCAGGTTCACCTCCGTCCTGTGTTTCATATCTTAGAGCCCCTTTTTGATTTCTGTTAGTTCTCCCAATGTTACTGGAGGTTCCATCCATCCACCCCTTCATCCAAAATTTTTCTCAATTTTTGATTCGCCCATATCATATTTTATAAAATTCGTTCTCAGACCCATCTACAGTTCTGTACACCTGTTCCCAGATCCGACCACCAATCACCCCAAAAATCATAACAAATCGCACCCACCACCAAATCAAATTATAAAAATAGTCCCCGTTCCTTGGTTTGATTCCCCACAACTCCTAAGAAGATCTCAAGAGCTGAATCGGAGGTTTACTAGGTGGTCAACAGTGGTTCTCAGATAAGTGCCCTGCAGATCTGAGATTTCGATTACTATACAACAGGGACTTGTAAATTCAATAAAGTTCTGATCTGGCTAGATCCAGCAGATCTCTCTAGGTCTAGATCGAAGCCTTTGAAGAGAGCTTTCCAACGATAGCTCATGCGTCCCAATCCGACGTCGGGATTGCTCGCAACGGCCATTTTCGCCGGAGCGCGCGCCGGAAGACAGCAACTAAAATCCATGGGTTATTAGTTCAAGAGTTGGGAATCGGGGCCGATCGACCCCCGATCGGTGTTCCCGGCCGACCGCCGTCCATGGAGGCGCGCCACCAGGGGTCCCCATCACAGTGGGTCCCACCCCCGCAGATCCGGAGGACAGCACCTTCTGTGGGCCCCGCTGACCCGTAGAAGCCGCCGTTCGGAAAGCACGAAAATGTGGAGTTCGGCACCGCCGGGCGACATCAAGATGCTGCCCGTCAACCCGAGTTGCGTGATTCCCGGACCCCACATGTGACCTTTTACCTTCCTGCGTGGAGTGGGTTGACTTAGTGTATTGTTGTAATCATTGTTAACCGGGAGTCCGTAATTCGGCCGGGGTTGTCTTCGCCACGCCGGGTGCGTGGAGGTACGGTCTTAACTTCTCGACATTCGCTGGCTAGTTTAGTATATGGTCTTTTGCCGCTGCCGAGAGCGATATGTACTAGCCCGTGTGTTCATGTCACCGCTGTGAGAGTGAGAGTGACCCGTCCCGCGACTCGATCCGAGTCCGGAAGTTGAGTCGGACTACCCTTGACCTCCGCCGGTTCCTTAACCGCGTACGGTCCGCGCTTTCCCTCGCATTGGGATGACGAGTGAGCTTCCACTTCTGTTAGCGACGTTTCGCCACTAGGAGCTCGTAGTGTCGGGCTTAGTGTCTCCCTGGTGTGTGTTGCTGGTCGTGTCTTCATCTAGAGTCCAAGGGTGGCACCATATAGTGTCGTCTCCCGTGTTTGTCCCGCATCAGTTTGGTATCAGAGCAAGTCGAGTCTAGGGTAGTCGTTGCATAAGTCATGCATCATGGTCTAAGTCGAGTCTAGGATCATCATTATTTTCAAAACAACAAAAAAAGGTGTTTTCAAATTGCATTTCACCCAATAGCTCGGTATATTAAAAGGTGTTGTCCGAACATTAGGCTACGCCTATCGGGAGGTCGCACACTTGCGGGAGTGATCTTTGGATCGATTAACTCCGCCCCGTATCGGATATTGGTTTAGGTCTAAGTGCATCATTTAGTGTGTGTTTGCATTAGTCGGTGTCTTCTAGGTCGTGTGTCAGTTGCATGCCCACCCGTCGAGGTACCCAATACTCGCCACTACCACCTATGGCGGATTCCCGGGCCCGTAGCTCCGATGAGTCCTCGACGGCCGAGATGTTCCGAGCCATTATGGAACGTCTTGACACGCGTATGAATGCTCTTAGTATGCGTATGGATGGCATAGGAACGCGTCTAGAGGGGCGGATGAAAGCCCTCGAGGATCGGGCTGAAAGTTCGGATCAGTCCATTCAGGGCCTAGTTGGGAGAATTGCCGTCCTAGAGAGGGGCCCAGTAGCGGCGCAACCCGCGCCGACGAACGGCCCACAAGAGCCGGTGCAGCAACCTGCTACACCAAGGGCTCAGGCGGTAGATGTTGGGAGGCCACAGGTGCAAGTAGTGGATGAGTATGCATCTGACAATGATCAAGGGGGTTACGGTCGTCGGAATCATCGATGAAATCGTGATGACGATGATGACGACCACATTCTGAGGGGCGTGCGTGCGGACCCCCCCACTTTTAGCGGGTCCTTGGACCCAATGGTGTATCTAGATTGGGAGGCCGACATGGACCGGTACTTCGAGTGGTTTGAGATGACGGACCACCGAAGAGTCCGATACGCAAAGATGAAGCTACAAGGGCAGGCCCAAACTTATTGGACCAATGTGGAGAGCCTGCTCAACCAGCGACGTCAACCCCAAATCGGTACTTGGGATGACATGAAGTCTAAATTGAGGGAGAAATACCTTCCTGCCTCATATCGCCAACATCTTATAGATAAGTGGCAAAGCATTTCCCAAGGGAACCGATCCGTGACCAAGTACACCGCCGAGTTCGATGAGTATTACTTGCGGTGCGGGGTCACGAAAGAGAGCACCATGACGATATCCCGCTTTCGGAGAGGTTTGCGGCCAAATTATCAATATGAACTCTTTCGCCGCAATGCCACCACTCTGGAGCAGGCATATCAAATAGCTCTCGAATTGGAGCAATTCGAGGCCGAGTTCGAGTCTCCCCATCGGTTGGGCTCTTTCCCCCTTCGTAGTGTCGAGCCCCGTGGCTCATCTGGCACATATCCGAGGGCCCCCATGGCTCGACCTCAGGAGCCCGCTCGCCTCGAGCCCTTTGCTCCTAGGCCTCGTCCTCCGCCCCCGAGGGACCTTCCTCGTCCCCAGCATCTTACGGCCCTACCCACAGCCCGTCCACAGGCACCCGCACCTCCTGCACGTCCTTTGCTACCTACACCTCCTATCCGTCGGGAGGATAAGGGGAAAGGACCCATGATTGGGGAGCCCAGTGGATCACGGCAGCAGTGCTATCGCTGCAATGGGTTTGGCCATTTTGGCAACCAGTGTCCCACCCGTCCATCTCTCATCATTGGGGATACACAGGCCGAGGATACCACCCCTGCAGGCCTCGAGTTAGTCACCTATGTGGCCGATCAGGAGCTAGCTGATGAATACTATGAGATCAAAGGTGACGATCAAGAGGCCCCGCATCCCAATGATACCCATGTGGGGGTCGTCAGGTGTATTCTCACCCAGCCACAGGCTAGTGATGACTGGCGTCGGACCACTATTTTTCATACCTTCTGTAGGCTGGGTAAACATGTGTGCAAGGTAATCATCGATAGCGGGAGTTGCATCAATGCAATCTCCACGGGTGCTGTCTCCCGTCTTGGTCTTACACCCGTGGATCACCCTAGCCCCTATCGTGTATCATGGGTGGATTCCACTTCAATTCCGATCAGGCTGCGGTGCTTGGTCCCACTGCAGTTCTATGCCTACCGTGATGAGGTTTGGTGTGATGTTCTACCCATGGAGGTGGGCAACATTATTCTGGGTAGGCCATGGTTATTTGATCGGGATGCCACACTCCATGGCCGGTCGAACGCCTGTACCTTTGACCGTGAGGGCCAACGGATTACTCTCGAACCCCATCGGCCCAAGAGCCCATCAGTCAGGGGTCGTACTGGCCCTAGTGCTCCGGAGCCTTCTGTTCCCGGGCCTAGTACCCCATCCCCAGCTCGGGCTATGACCGTTACCTCTGGCCCAGGAGAGCCCTCGACGAGGAGATTGATGATGATTAGCTCCCGGGAGATGGAGCAGGAGCTTAGTCAGGGTTGTCCGGTGTTTGCCATTACGGTTTGAGAGATGGAGCGGGACTCCGAGGGTGAGCTCCCACCCGAGGTTATTCCTATTCTGCAAGAGTTTGCTGATATTTTTCCCGATGAGCTTCCCGAGGGACTCCCACCTATGCGGGATATTCAGCATGCCATCGACCTTGTTCCGGGCTCTTCCTTGCCCAACCTTCCACATTATCGCATGAGTCCCACGGAGCATGCCGAGCTTAAACGGCAGGTCGATGAGTTGGTGCAGAGAGGGTCTGTTCGGGACAGCATGAGTCCATGTGCTGTACCCGCATTACTTGCCCCGAAGAAGGATGGCACGTGGAGAATATGCATTGATAGTCGTGCCATCAACAAAATCACCATGAAGTACAGGTTCCCTATTCCCCGCCTTGATGGCATGCTGGACATGATGGCAGGTGCCACTATCTTTTCGAAGATCGATCTTAAGAGTGGCTACCATCAGGTGAGGATTAGGCCAGGTGATGAGTGGAAGACCGCATTTAAGACCAAGGATGGTCTATATGAGTGGTTGGTCATGCCTTTTGGGTTGACCAATGCCCCTAGCACATTCATGCGGCTCATGACTAAGGTCCTTCGACCTTTCATTGGAGTCTTTGTAGTGGTATATTTTGATGATATCCTTATCTATAGCCACACCACAGGGGACCACTTAGACCACCTTCGGCAGGTCTGTCTACTTCTTCGGCGAGAGCAGCTGTTTGCGAACCCATAGAAGTGTGCCTTCATGACACCTCAGCTTACCTTCTTGGGTTTTATCGTGTCTAGTACTGGGGTCTCCGCCGATCCGGAGAAGGTCCGGGCCATTGTTGAGTGGCCGGAACCCCGTACGGTTCATGATGTCCGCAGCTTTCATGGCCTTGCGACGTTCTACCGTCGCTTCATCCGCGGATTTAGCTCCGTCACCGCCCCGATCACAGATTGCATCCGGAAGGGCACATTTGTATGGACGAAGGCCGCATCTGCCGCCTTCAAGGATATCAAGGAGCGCATGACCGAGACACCTATCCTTCGATTGCCTGATTTTTCGAAGGTGTTTGAGGTCTCTTGTGATGCGTCGGGTGTTGGGATCCCACCCGATCACATATTTCAGCGAGAAGCTGAATGACGCGAAACTGCGATATTCCACGTATGATAAAGAATTCTACACAGTTGTTCAGGCTCTTAGGCATTGGAGGCACTATCTTTTACATCAGGAGTTTGTCCTATACTCCGACCACGAGGCATTGAGGTACCTCCATTCGCAAAAGAAGCTTAACTCGCGTCATAGTCGTTGGGTCGAGTATCTCCAGCAGTTCACCTTTGTGCTGAAACATAAGGCTGGAGTGGAGAACAAGGTGGCTGATGCCTTGAGCCGGCGAGCATGTTTGCTTACCACCATGAGTGCCGAGGTCATAGGGTTAGAGAAGATGAAGGAGGCCTATGTTGATTGTCCTGACTTTAGTCAGATTTTTACCACCCTCCGGGCCGGACCCTCGAGAGACCTTGATGAGTATGTGCTTCAGGAGGGTTACCTCTTTCAAGGTAGCAGGCTGTGTGTTCCCCGAACTTCGGTTCGAGATTTCTTAGTGTGGGAACTACATGCGGGAGGTCTAGCCGGCCACTTTGGTCGGAACAAGACTATTGAGGCAGTGGAGCATCAATTTTATTGGCCGAGCTTGAAGCGCGATATTGCTAACATCGTGGCTCAGTGCCGTACATGTGCTACAGCCAAGATGAAGAAGCAAAGCTCGGGCCTTTATACGCCTCTTCCCGTGCCTGATGCTCCGTGGCAGGATGTTAGTATGGACTTTGTTTTGGGATTGCCACGTACCTCCAGAAAGCATGATTCGGTCTATGTGGTGGTTGACCGTTTCTCGAAGATGGCCCTCTTTATCCCTTGCTCGAAGACTTCGGATGCTTCTAGGGTAGCCCGCCTATTCCTTACTCATGTGGTGTGCAAGTTCGGGTTGCCTCGCACTATAGTGTCTGACCGTGATGTTAGATTCACTTCCTATTTTTGGAAGACACTATGGCATATGATGGGTACTCACCTCAAGTTTTCCACTGCATATCATCCCCAGACAGACGGTCAGACCGAGGTGGTCAATAGGAGTCTGGGAGATCTTTTGAGGTGTCTAGTTAAGGACCGCATTGGGGATTGGGATCTCATTTTACTTATGGCTGAGTTTGCATACAATGATTCGGTGAATAGGTCTACTGGCATGAGTCCATTTGAGATTATCACAGGTCGTAGGCCTAGGAAACCCGTTGACCTTGTCCCCATGCCTATCCATGCTAGAGTGTCAGAGTCGGCCGAGTCGTTTGCTAGGCATGTTAGGAGTTTACATGACGACATCCGTCGTCACATTGAGGCCAGCAATGCACGGTACAAGGAGTTAGCCGATGCCCACCAACACCACCGAGAGTTCCACGAGGGTGAATACGTCATGATCAGGGTAAGACCTGAACGGTTTCCCTCTGGAACTGTTAAGAAGTTGCAAGCTCGCGGAGCCGGTCCCTTTAGAGTGTTGAAGCGCGTTGGATCCAATGCGTATGTTGTGGACTTGCCCGAGGAATATGGTATAAGCTCTACCTTCAATGTATCGGATCTTGTTGCATATAGGGACCCAGCGGTGATCCCTAGTGAGCCTTTTGAGCCATCTCCTCCCCTTGAGAGTGATCCCACCCCTGAGTGTCCACTTCCACCTCCAGCCCCTTTTTCACGGCAGCGTGAGCATATAGATCGTATACTAGACGAGCAAGTGACAGTTACCAGGAGTGGATCTTACCCGCGCTACCTAGTGCGATGGAGAGGACGGCCCGCTACTGAGGACACATGGATCACACATGGTGAGTTGCAGCGGATCGATCAGGACCATCTGGAGCGATACAGGAGCGATGCAGACCCTTACTCGACAGGGTCGAGTTTCTCCCACTCGGGGAGAATTGGTGTGGACACCCGAGCAGTTGAGCGGCGCGACACGCCGAGCCACCGGTACCGCACACGGAGCACGACTCGAGCCACCTCAGCGTCCATCTGGCTCGGAGACAGCCTGGAGACTCCGCCTTGAGCCTCCCCATTTATCATATTTAGTTAGCCTTTATGTGTGTGTAATTTGTGTTTATTTCATTGTATTCGGTATGTAATTATGAGTGTACGAGGGGCTTATTTGCAAAATGGGACCCCTGGGCCCCACGGGACCCCCAGGCCCCTCCCATTGATCCACCTCAGCCCATGGGCCCCATGTGGGGTCAGTCAACATGTCAAATGGAAGCATCTAGAAATTTGAATGGTAAAAGGCACATGGGAGACAAGTGGACTTCAAAGTCCAAGGTGGCTACCAACTTGTCCCCCCCTTGCCACCAAAGTCAATAGGGCGCCCCCTTCCCCTTATTTTTTATTTTAATTTTTGTGGAATGGTCACATGCCATCCCAGCCCTCCATCTCACACCCCTAGATCCAACGGTGGAGGATGGATTAGATGGGTGACCTATATATGCTTGTATTTTCCCATTTTCATAAATTAATGCCATAAGAATTGTGAAATTTGTTGGAGCATGGCCTAGGCCGCCCCCTTCTCCTCTCCCTCTTCCCCTTGAAGCTGTGAAGGCTTCCTTCTGGTGGTGAGACTCCACCCTATCAGTTTCGGTCGCCGCCGCCGCCGCCACGAGCCGCTACCGCACCGCCATCGCCATCAACGGAGTTCTGCCTGCGCAGTACCACAGCAGCTTGCTCGTTCACATGTCTTCCCCGAGCTCATTTGGCTACCAAATTTGGAGGAGTTGTTCCTGAGATGTTCCTCTCCACCCACAAAAATCAGGCCAGCATTCAGATCACTTTTTCTAATTTTTGATTTCCATCCACTCTTCCATTTCAGTTCTGCCAGAGCTCTGTCCAGGTTCACCTCTGTCCTGTGTTTCATGTCTTAGAGTCCCTTTTTGATTTCTGTTAGTTCACCCAATTTTCCTGGAGGTTCCATCCATCCACCCCTTCATCCACAATGTTTCTCAATCTTTAATTCGCCCATATCATATTTTCTAAAATTCGTTCTCAGACCCATCTACAGTTCTGTCCACCTGTTCCCAGATCCGACCACCAATCACCCCAAAAATCATAACACATCGCACCCACCTCCAAATCAAATTCTAAAAATAGTCCCAGTTCCGTGGTTTGATTCTCCACAACTCCTAAGAAGATCTCAAGAGCTGAATCGGAGGTTTACTAGGCGGTCAATGGTGGTTCTCAGACAAGTGCCCTACAGATCTGAGATTTCGGTTACTGTACAACAGGGATTTGTAAATTCAATAAAGTTCTGATCCGACCAGATCCAGCAGATCTCTTTGGGTCTAGATCGAAGCATTTGAAGAGAGATTTCCAACGATAGCTCATGTGTCCCGATCCGACGTCGGTATTGCTCGCAGCGGCCGTTTTCGCCGGAGCGCGCGTCGGAAGACAGCAATTAAAATCCGTGGGTTATTAGTTCAAGAGTTGGGAATCGGGGCCGATCGACCCTCGATCGGTGTTCCCGGCCGACCGCTGTCTGTGGAGGCGCGCCACCAGGGGTCCTCATCACAGTGGGTCCCACCCCCGCAGATCCGGAGGACAGCGCCGTCCGTGGGCCCCGCGGGCCCATAGAAGCCGCCGTTCGGAAAGCACGAAAACGCGGAGTTCGGCACCGCCGGGCGACATCAAGATGTTGCCCGTCAACCCGAGTTGCGTGATTCCCGGACATCACATGTGACCTTTTACCTCCCTGCGTGGAGTGGGTCGACTTAGTGTATTGCTGTAATCATTGTTAACCGGGAGTCCGTAATTCGGCTGGGGTTATCTTCGCCACGCCGGGTGCGTGGAGGTACGGTCTTAACTTCTCGGCATTCGCTGGCTAGTTTAGTATATGGTCTTTTGCCGCTGCCGAGAGCGATAGGTACTAGCCCGTGTGTTCATGTCACCGCTGTGAGAGTGAGAGTTACCCGTCCCGGGACTCGATCCGAGTCCGAAAGTTGAGTCGGACTACCCTTGACCTCCGCCGGTTCCTTAACCGCGCACGGTCCGCGCTTTCCCTCGTATTGGAACGACGAGTGAGCTTCCACTTCTGTTAGCGACGTTTCGCCACTAGGAGCTCGTAGTGTCGGGCTTAGTGTCTCCCTGGTGTGTGTTGCTGGTCGTGTCTTCATCTAGAGTCCGAGGGTGGCACCATATAGTGTCGTCTCCCATGTCCGTCCCGCATCAGAGGTGAGCTCTCCCTTTGAGCATTTCTTCACTAATGATTGGGAAGAAGCTTACTTTGAACTGATGAACAAATATGAAGCATACAGAAAAGAAAATAAAACCTTAAAAAAGAAGGTTGAATCCTGTGGGCATGACAAAGCTCTCAATGAAAAGATAATCCTTCTAGAAACTGAAATTGAAGGTTTGAGACAAATGAATGAAAATCTTGAAGAAGGAAGAAAAGAAATGAGAGATTTGGAAGATGAAAATGAAAGGCTAAGAGATGAAATTGATGAATTACAATTAAAAATGTAAACCTATGCAAAGGACAACAATCTGTGTAATGAAAAGGTTGAAGCTTTTAAACATGTCAACTCTCAACTATTGAAAGAAAATGAGAAACTTCAAAAGGACCTAGCAGATAAACAAACCTCTCTTGAAAAATTTGTTGATGGAAGTGAAAACTTGAATGCCCTGCTATGAACCAAAATTAACTTCAACAGAGAAGGGCAAGGATATGAGCCTACCAAAAAAAAATATTTGGGCTAAAAACCACCACTTTTGTCTCATCTTCTGAACCATCTATCTCCAAATCAACACACTAAGAAAACATTGAAAACAAAGGAAAATAGAAGATAGGAGATCCAATTAACAAAATTTTCCAACAACCCAAAAAGGTTCACAAACAACCTCAAACAGGTCGACAACCGTCCAAGCCTCAGCACATCACAGAGGAAGAGACAGCTATAATGTTAGAACAGGTCGGGACACTCCATGGAATAGGTCAACACCCACCAGGTCAAATGCCCAACAAAATCCCAGGTTTGCACCAACAGGTCGACAGTTTCTTTACAGGAGGTCAACACATCAGCCATCTAGAAACAGTTATAGATGGACTGAACAGTGGACAGGTCGAGACTTTGCCTTCTACATATCGACACCTCCATGGGTAAGGAACAATAATGCTCCCTATGGTCATAGGTTCACTCAACCCCAACGACCTAGGCAATATGACACTTCCTACTTATCTAGACCAACAAATTGGAACAAATGGACCAATCAACAGCCCTTTTTCACCACTTCCAAAAGTCACAAAGTCCAAAAGACTAAAGAGAAGAAAAATCAGAACTCCCAACAAAGTAAATATGCTAAGAAAGTTTGGATTTCAAAGTCTACCTTATCCTGCTTTGCAGAAATGAAGAAACAATTGGGACCCAACTGTCCTTGGGTTCCAAACATTGTCACTTAATTCCTTGTGCAGGATTGTCTTGCAGGTGTGCACAACCATTGGTATCTTGACAATGGCTGCTCAAGACACATGACTGGAGACAAAACCAAATTCTATCTCCTAGTTGAAAAGGAAGCTGGACTTGTCACATTTGGAGGAAACAACAAAGGAAAAATCATTGGTTCAGGTAAAGTTGGTAAGAACCCCTCCAACTCAATTGATAATATATTACTTGTTGATGGTCTGGAGTACAACTTGCTGAGCATTAGTCAACTATGTGATAAAGGTCATACTGTAGTTTTTGACTCTAATAAATGTAAAATCTCGAACCAAATTCAAAGGAAACCATGTTTTCAGGCAAAAGAGTCAATAACGTGTACAAGATTGACTTAGATGACCCTGCTCACATAAATCTTTGTCTTGCTGCATCAATATCTGAATTAGCCTGTTTGTGGCATCGCAGACTAGGACATGTTAGTTACAACACTCTTCATAAATTGGTAAAGCATTCAATTGTCAAAGGTCTGCCTAAAATCAAATTCAAACTGAACACTAAGATTTGTGATGCATGTGCTCAAGGAAAATAGACTATAAAGTCATTCAAGAGCAGAACTGAAAACTCATCATCTAAACCACTTGAACTAATCCATATGGACTTGTTTGACCCAACCAAAATAGCTAGCTTAAGTGGTAAAAGATATGGTTATGTCTTGGTGGATGATTTCAGTAGATTCACTTGGATATTCTATCTTGCACATAAAAATAAAACCTTTGATGAGTTTCAGGCACTGTATATGCAAGTGAAGCAAGATGGTAAGTTTAAAATTTCCAACATTATTTCAGATCATGGTGGTGAATTCGACAATGCTGACTTTAAAAATTTGTGTAGGACTGAAGGAATCATTCACAAGTTTTCATCACCACGAACTCTTGAGCAAAATGGGGTAGTTGAGATGAAGAAAGGAACTCTCATAGAAATGGCACGCACAATGCTTGCTGAAAGGCATCTACCTAGGAGATTTTAGGCTGAAGCGGTAAACACTGCATGCTATATCATCAACCGGTCAATGGTAAGACCCCTCACTAAAATGACTCCATATGAGCTGCTGAAAGGTAAAAAGCCATCTCTCTTTCACATGAAGGTGTCTAGGTCAAAGTGTTTTGTTCATAACAATGACAAAAGAGTTCTGGATAAGTTTGAGCCCAAGAGTAAAGAAAGAATATTCCTTGGGTACTCTGACAAGTCTAGAGCTTATAGAGTCTACAATGTTAGGACCCTTTGTGTAGAAGAATCTCCTTACATCATTTTTGATGAGATTGATCATAACAACCCTTACAGGGAAGATGATGATGGGGAATTCCTAAACATAAGAGGAAAAGAGGAACTTCCACAAGAAGAAATCCAAGCAAATGAGGACCAAGGAGAACCAAGTAATACTCCAGTCACCGAAGCAGATGAAGGTAATGCTCAACCTGATCTAAGAGTGTTAAAAGATCATATGTTGGAAAACATCTTAGGTAATCTGCATGATCGAACCAAAACTAGGTCTCATTTCAAAATTATGGATGAAATTTAACAACTTGCTCTTGTGTCTCAAATTGAACCCAAAAATGTTGTAGAGGCCCTAAAAGATGAAAACTGGATCAATTCCATGCATGATGAGTTAAACCAGTTTGAAAGAAATAAAGTATGGCATCTTGTTCCAAGGCCTAAAGAAAAATCTGTTATAGGAACAAAATGGGTGTTCAGAAATAAGCTAAGTGGAGATGGAAAGATAGTAAGAAATAAATCTAGATTGGTGGCTCAAGGGTATAATCAAGAATTTGGCATAGATTATGAAGAATCTTTTGCTCCTGTTGCTATACTTGAGGCGATTAGAATTTTGGTAGCATTTGCATTTTCTCATAAGATCAAACTGTAGCAAATGGATGTTAAGAGTGCTTTTCTTAACGGTCTTATTGAAGAAGAAGTCTATGTAGAGTAACCCCCCGGTTTTGAATGCACATATTGCAAAGATCATGTTTATAAGTTGGACAGGGCCTTGTATGGCTTGAAGCAGGCACCAAGAGCTTGGTACGACAGGCTAAGTTCATATCTCACCGAACAAGGGTATTCAAGAGGTAATGTAGATCAGACACTATTCACCAAGAAACAATGTAAAGATATCTTGATAGTTCAAATTTATGTGGATGACATAGTGTTTGGGTCCACTAAACCTCAAATGTGTGAGGAGTTTGCTAAACTCATGACCAATGAATTTGAAATGAGTCTAATGGGTGAGCTTCAATTCATTCTTGGCCTGCAGATTAGTCAAAGCAATGAAGGCTGTTTTGTCAACCAAGCCAAGTATGTGAAGGAGTTGTTGAAAAAGTTTGATCTGACCAACTGTAAGCCCCTGGGAACTTGATAAGTGTGTATTTTTACATATTAATTCATGATTATACACATTTTTATGAGCTTAAATAATAATAAATATACTCGTATCACACTTACTGTTAATTTAGAGTCAAATATTTAATTTTCTAAAATTAAATAATTTTAATAACAATATTTACTTATTTATGCAGGCACTCGGTACAAGGAAAGTGACAAGATATTAATTTAAAAAGAATAATAATAAGGGAAAATAACAAAAAAATAATAAAGGTCAAAAGCCCATGGACTTGTTCAAAAAGAAAAAGAAAAAAAGAAACAAAATAAATTTATTTGATATTTTTTGGGATTTTATAAGATATATACATAATATATATATATATATCAATATACATAATATATACATAATATATATATATATATATATATATATTTATATTGTGTGTGTGTGTAAGAGTGTGTGTGTGTGTGTTTGTTTAACAGTCGCAGGCGCGCCCCCCTTCGTGGGCACGGTCGACGAGGAGAACTCTCCCACAAGCACGCGGGCGCACGCGCCGCAGCCGCGGCGGGAAGGCGGGCCGCCCACGGCGGGTCCACGCGACAGGAAGAGAAAGGAAGAGGGAGGCGGCGCACGCGGCCAAGCGGGCCGGCGCACACGCACGCAAAGGAGAGGAGAGAGAGGCGGCGGCGCACGCGGGTGCACGCGGCCGGCCAGGAGAGAGAAAGAGAGAGGAAGGAAGAGAAAGGAAGAAGAAAAAATTAGAACAAAATTAGAACAAAATCAGAAAAAAATACCCAAGTGTGCAACACATGTTGGCACACAATTTTGGGTCAAAAAATAGCAGCAATGGGTTGTTCACATTGGCAATGAGTTATGTGAACCCTATAAAAGGGGGGGCTTCAAATGTAATGAAAGGAGTTGTTAGGAGTAGTTAGCTAAGGGAGTTGTGAAGAATTGTAAGAGGTTACTTTGTGTTCTTGAAGTTCATGCTTGTTGCCCTTAGTAGAGCTTCATAGGAGTTATGTTTTGAGAGCTTTTGATGCAAACTTTGTAAGTTGATATTGTTTTAATGAAAGTTTTGTTTAAGCATTTAGTCCTTTCTCAGTCCCATTACTTGTTGTTCTGATCTTTATTTCATTTTTTTGTCTTCACAAAAGTTGTTCATCTTTAAGTGTTCCTCAATTTCTCTTTCTATCATTTCTTCCAATTCCTTCTAGTTTGAAAGTTATTTCCCATTTTCCTAAGTGTTGTTCTACGTGATTACTATTCATCTGAGGTGATACTTTCTAGTCTTCTTCTGTTTTGAAGCCTTTTCAATCCTTTTTTTACTCTAATTTCTTCATGAAAGTTGTTCTTCTCTTGTATATATAACTTTTCTTCTTCTACCACTTCTTCTAAATCTTCTTATTTTGAGAGTTATAATTTATTTTTCACTGTTCGGATTTTTAGCATTGTACTGTTCATCAGCACTGATTTTTCACGTTTTTCACTGTCTTCCTTTCGTTGTCTGTTTCTGTGTTCTTCATCAAACTTCTTGATCTTTTCATTTTCTACAACTTTCATTTATTCTACTTCTTCTAATTCCCTCTAGATTTTAAGTTATTCTATTCCCTCCAACCCCCTATTTTCAATAGAATTCTGTTATGTTTTCAACATTGCTTTGTTCCTAGTTCTATCCAACCCCTCTCTTCACAAGTTCTTCACTCACACCTAAAGCGGTAGTCATCTTCCGATCATCTCACGGCGTCGACTTCCAAGGCGGAGCGATCTTCATCAAAGGCTAGGCGAGGAAACGACGGTGTTCTTCATCCATTGGCTAAATATTTCCTTCACTTTTCTCTTCTTATGCAAAGTCGCAATTTAAGCTTCTTTAGTGATAATCGCACTCAAAAGACAACAATTGGTTTGCAAACATAAGGATATTTTCCAACTTGATCTATAAAGATTATATTTCTTCCCCGTGGGATCGACTCATATTTACCACTTTACTCGTATTTTTAAAATCATTTAAGTGAGTGAGTGCGGTTGTATAAATTTTGAAATTTGTGTGGCACGGCATTTTTAAACGACGGGTGTCGAGCGCATCAGAACTCCAATGGGGACTGCCACTTCACTGGATGCAGATGAACAAGGTATTCTTGTAGATGCAAAGAGATACATAGGTATGATTGGATCATTGCTCTATCTACCTGCATCTGGACCAGACATTCAATTTAGTGTTTGCCTTTGTGCTAGATTTCAGTCTATTCCTACAGAGTCCCACTTGACTACTGTCAAGCGTATCTTTAGATACCTTGCTGGCACTCAAGAATTGGGACTATGGTATCCTGCATCTTGTAAACTTTCACTTATTTCATATTCTGATGCAAATTATGCAGGATGCAAACTGGACCGCAAGAGCACTAGTGGCTATTGCCAATTTCTTAGTGGGTGTTTGGTTTCTTAGGCTTTCAAGAAACAGCACTCGATTGCACTCTCAACTGCAGAAGCAGAATATGTTATTACATGGAGTTGTGGCACCCAAGTACTGTGGATCAAACACCAACTCGAAGACTATCTAATAGATCTTGTCTATGTACCCATTCTCTGTGATAACACAAGTGCTATAAATCTTGCAAAAAATCCAATCATGCAGTCTAGGAATAAACACATTGAAATTAGGCATCACTTTATAAGGGATGAAGTTCTCAAAAATAACTTTGAGCTCTATTTTGTAGACTCAGAAAATCAGATTGCAGACATCTTCAAAAAACCCTTAAGCAATGACAGGTTCACAACTCTAAGGAGAGAGCTTGGTCTGTGCAGACCTCAGTCTACTCAGGTTTGAGCTATCAATTCCTCCTTAATGATCTGCCTACGTGTCTTTACCATGATTGAAACAAGCATATCTGAATTGATTTAGATCTAGTCCATTTGGTGTATGAACCTTGCCTAGAATGATGGTCACATTCAGGGGGAGCTTGTTTGTAATTATGAATGTCTTTAATTGAACATCATCTTGTGACTGCATGGTATATCAAAAGTGAAATGACAGGTTAAGCCTGTCAGGAAACTCTCCTCATGTGTGAGGATAGGCCTCCGCCAAGTACCATGAGTCAGAACTATACATTGCTATCTACATTGTTGATCTCTAGTGCATAAGCATGTTTAAAGCTTTAGCATCCAATCCATCACTTCTCAGTGGCTGGAAAAGGTAAAACCCTTCTTGAATGACAGTCTGAAAGAAGAAAGTCAGAGGCATTGGCAATAAAAGATGGCAGTGTCTGTCAAAAATGAAGAATCACAGAAGCTAGCACAGAACAGTCTGTGGTATTGATATGTGTCAAGACATGCTGAACAATGCCTGTTGAACAGGTCGACACCTCATCGATATGTGTCAAGACATACAGCTCAGAAACTGGTGTTCAAATCGACACCTTCAAGTCATGTGTCGAGACTGTCTACCTGCCGCTCTAGTTTTGAAGAACAAATGGAGAGTTTCCATGACTCCCTCTTTTCACTACTTCCATCAATTCCACCTCACATTTCCTTCCTCTAAACCTTTGCTTTTCACCGAGCATCAAGTGAGGGGGAGTTGAGAAAATTTTCATTCTTCTATACAACCCCGGGTGAGTTTTGTTGTATTACTCATGTTAAAGAAATGGTTTCTTGTTTATAATCCTCATTTTCGTGAAATATTGCTTGAGTTTTACCAAACTTGCATTCTTAATAGGATTGAAACATTTATTAAGTCCTTGAAAATAACCCTTGCCCCTGCGTCTGAAACTTCACTGCAACTTGGCTCCTTGTCTTTTGAAATGATTAGGATGTATTGTCTTTAAACATATTCCCATCTTGAAGTCCATTAGAGAATACGCCTCTAAAAACCTTACTGCTATAATCTCATAGCAATGACTTCACTTCAGAGAAATTAGATCCTTCATCAATGAAAATGAAAGGTTAATCTAGTCATGATGAGGAAAGTCACCTTTGTTCAAAATAATTCAGAAAGATAAGCTACACTGAGTAACCAGGGACTCTAGCGTCTAAACAACGTATTTCCTTGAGTCAAAAAGTGAATGCTTTATCGGACTGGTTATTTAATTAAAAACAAATTGGGTTGGGGTTGACTCTACAACATGCTTCAAAACAAAAAGGAATTTTGTTTATTTTCAATACTTGCTTATCTTCTCTTCCAATCATGCCAAATGAATGTGATGCGTAAGTCAAAAGGACTTGGGTCTATTCTCATGCTTTTTCAAATGTTTAAGTCATATTATTTGTTGTAAATGGTTTGCTCAAACTTTTATTCCTCAAAAATAAGCCTATAAGTCTTAAACCATCTGAACTTAACATAGGGGCATATACACCATTTCAAACTTCAGGGTTGTCATTTTTCAAAAATAAAAATCTCAACTTTCCCCATTTAACTCGACGGTAAAACCCAAATTCTCACATCTTCTTCCCCTTTCAACTCTATTTCTCTCCCTCTCTCTCTCTTCGGTGACTCTGCACATCCACGCCGTGGAGGTCGACGCCCTGCTCCCTCCTTTGTTCCCTCTTGCGCCAGTTCTCCAGCTAGCCCTAGCTGCTCTCCGCCTCCCTTCCACCCTTCCGTCCACTCTCCATGACTCCACCGGTCACCCGCGGCAAGAAGAAAGAGGCGACTTCTTCCAAGAAAACCGCTGCTTCGATAGCCCGTTCTGAAGGGAGATCCAAACGTTTTGAGGACCGCCCAGCTGTAGAACAAGCCAGGAAGAGGGCTGTCGAAGCCCAAGGGTCCGATATGGACAAGAATTCACCACCGCCGACTCCGGCCAAGTGGCCACGGCTGTCAGCCAAGGAAAAAGGGAAGGCCAAAGCTCAATCAACCCCTCAGAAGCCCAGCACTGCTGCCTCTCCCAGAAAAGAAGACAGTGATCCCACCAGGATTCTCTTCCCTAGGTATGTATATTTCAGTGACCAAGAGATGCTTGTGTATTTTCTTGAGCTACTACCATTATTTGAATTCCAAGGTTGGAGATAGTTTTTGTCTACGCACAGGGTATACTGCCCATTTCTGGTTCAGCAGTTCTACAAGAACTTGTACTTTGATGAGAAAAAGAAAGGTCTTCAGACTGTGGTCAAGGGGGTTTCCATCAACCTTACAACTAAGCTTCTTCACAAAGCTTTACACATACCCCGTGATGGGGAGATAGAATCTGAGGTTGAGATAGATTTGTCTGCAGCTTACACCATCCTGACTGGAAAGCCTAGAAATCCTTAGGATGACACCCAACTTTTGGTGAAACACTTTGACACCAATCGGTTTCCCCCACTGCAGCGTCTACTGCATCATATCTTCACTACCATGATTACCCCACAAGGGGGTGGCAGAAACAGACTTACTGAGACACAGAGATTCTTGTTTTACTGTCTGTTCAACAAATACTATGTTTGTCTTCCAGAGATTATGCTTCAGGTTATGGAAAGTTGCACTTGCAATAGACGTAGCCTGCCTTATGCTGCTCAACTTACTGCCATCTTTCAGAAGGTTGGCATCCCCCTTGACAAGGAAACTTCCATGTCTATTCCCTAGAGCAATGTCTACACTCTGAGGTTCATCCTAAACTATATGCACTTCAAGAAGGAAGGTAACAAATTGGTGAGGAATTTACCTGGTCATGTACCTGACCCTCCTGTTCAGTCAGCTTCACAGGACCAACCTCCACAAGGTCAGTAAGTACAGGACAAACCAGATTCAGAAGCACAGATAGATCAGCATGAGGAACTGTTTCATGCAGATATCTCTTTGAGCATGCTCCTCAGCAGCAGCAGCTTGCAGATCCTATGGACTAGCCTGGGATGATGATGTCTTTTGGTATCCAACCTCCCTTGTCTCCAGAAAATGAGCCTTGAATGTTCACTACAAGGGATGCCCCACCTGAATTTCATACCGAGGCCTCCACCTCACAAGGTCCTGCATTTGGTGCCACTGGCAGTTTGATGGATATTCATCCTACTCTCATTCAATTTCTCACTGCCCAATTTGGGAGTTTGAATTCCTCTTGTCATCAGATCAGTCTACAGGTAGATAGACTGGAAGCTAGACAACTCTATTATGAGCAAGTTCAGAATAGCCGATGGGAGAAATTTATGCACGACAAACATAAGTCAGATGAAAGGTTGAAGAACTTCATGACCTCCTTGATAACTGTGTGTGAACGAGCAGGCAAAATCATGAAAAGACTAAGAGAGATCCACACTGACACCCAGGAGAAAACTGCTGAAATGGTCATGCATGCCTATGACATCCGAAAAGATTAAGGTAATCTCAACATGAAGTGGGCCAAACTGATGGAGTCCTCCAATAAGCTAGCTGAACAAGTGGCTGGAGCCACTACATCTATCAGAGGACAAGCGGCTGGTGCCACTACCTCCATCAGGGCACATGTGACCGCAGAGATCAACAGATCTATTGATGCCACCTCCAATCTGGAAAGAACCCTCAATGCCTCTACTTCTCGCTTACTGGATACTTCCCAAGGGTTGAAAGGGAAGCTATATTCTGACACCAATAAGCTCCTTGATGCCTCCTCCAGGCTTGCCGACACATTTCATACTGACACAGCTAGAGCAGTCAATAGCACCACCAAAGATGAGGCAAAGATGGATGTCCCATACAAGAAATTGGATACGGTTGGTAGTGAAATCTTGGAGCTCATACGTCTACATAAAGCTCAACTCCAACCTGCTCTGCAGGATGCCGGTGATGGATGGTGCCCTCCTCCTCAAATAGAAGCCACCTCTTCTCGTTTTCCACTACAAGGCTCCCAACAGAGGGCTGAAACAGAATACATTTATGAGATGATGTATACCTGGCTCAAGGACATCAAAGAAAACGTCTAGAACTTACATCATTTTGTTAGTCAGAGCGATGAGCAGTTAAATCGCAGGGTTGATTCTTTAGAGACAGCCATCTCCCACCTGCAACATGAGTTCCAAGAGGCACATATCCTACACCTGGACAACACCAGCACCATGCCTCCGCCACAGCAGCCTCCTCCTTCACCCCCTCCTTGCTGATGACAAAGGGGAAGAAGTACTGAAGCATCATCAAGCATCTGGCATATAGCTAGCTTTTTCATCAAGATTTTTTCATGTAAATTTGCAGTATAACTGCTTGAACAGACATCCTTGCTTGATTTGTACAAAACTATGGTTGTCTAAATGAATCAAGTCTTTTGTTGTTGTTAAAAATGCTCCTTGATGAAAAATGATAACTTTAAGTGGTTGTGTGAATGAATGAATTTTACTTGGTTGATGGCTCTTCAAACCAAATTGATTGTATTGCTATATGAATGCTTGAACATAATGATTCATGGTTGTCATCATCAAAAAGGGAGAGAATGTTGTGTCCCCTGATTTTGATGATAACAAATCATAAATCATTAGTAGATGTTTGAAAAATATCTGACTTAATTTGGCTTGATGAATTGATTAAACAAGTGCAGAACAATCTCACTAAAAGATGTCTCGACACGACCCAGTGATGTCTCGACACATCCATATGAGATTATATAGATACTTCAACGAATTGAGCTCTAGCACAATATAATGTGTCAACACATCCTACTCGTGTCTCGACACATACCGAAGAATTCAAGTTGAATCCGTTCTGCCTAAGTATCTGGATTCACCGATGTCTCGACACACTGAGTGAAAAGTGTCGACACATTCGGGTGATAATCTCGGCACAAGGCGCTCGTGTCTCGACACCATATTACAACATCTCTGCACATGTATCACATGTCTCGACACCATTTGATGTTGTCTCGACTCATCAGCCATGGTACTTCAAGATTTCAAAGGGATGTCTCGACACACTGACAGTAAAGTGTTGACACATCCACGATCAACCAGAACGATTCTTCAAGATATTCAAAGGAATGTCTCGACACACTATAAGGAAAGTGTCGACACACTGTGTTCATCCAGAACGGATCTGGATCCGACGGGAGCTGATTTCAAGATCCTGAACTTAATCCAGAGGATCCGTCTGCTCTGGAAAAAGCTGTCAGATTGCGTTGGTGTCAGAAGACTGTGTTTTGGCAAAGATATTTTCTGAAGAAAATCATACCTTTGCTCAAATGGTCTCCTACCTACCCACATTCCTGCAAACTTGTCAAGAAGATAGTCAACTGTTCAAGTGGAAGCAGATCTAATAATGTGGATGTGACATTCTGGGTGTTGCTTAAAAAGTGGACAATGTTGGTGTCGCCCTAGGACACCAATATATATAAGGAGCATGTGCTCCAGTTCGAAGTGAGGGAGAGAGGAAATGCGAGCTAAGAAGAGTGCTGAGGAGAAAATGAAGAAGAAGAAAAACTTGCTATGCAAGCTACTCTTCATCCTGATGTTGCCGGCATGAGTGAACCTAGAAGAAGACATTTTCCTCTTCCTCACGATGAAAAGAAATCTTCAGTGGCTGCTATGAAGATTCAACAAGAAGAAGAAAACCAAGGCTCTCTCAAGCTCATTCCCAGACAAGAGACTTCTTTGTCATAGAGCTTTCATTACGATACTCTATCTGGCCATTTCATCTTTTGTTTGCTTTTCTTCTAAACAAACTTCTCATCATTAGATCCCTACCTGCGTATAGGAAGACAGAAGGCGTGGTCGCCTATCTGTGCGGTCTACGGTGTGATCCCACAAGCTGTGCGACAGCGGAGTGTGAGAGTGTATCTCTCTGTTAGAAGCTGTGAATCAGCGGTTGTGCTCTAGCACTAGTGAAGCCTCACTGTGTTGTGTGAGGGGTGGACGTAGGTCTTTAGATTGAGACTGAACCACCTTAAAGATCTTATCTTGTGATTTGTCTTCTCTCTTGTTCCAACGATATAAACTTGATAGGACCGCTTCCAGGAATCCTGTGTGCATCAAGTCTTTCAGTTAGTAACTAATATATGTCTCTTTATCCGCTGTGTTAGTCATAGTTTTTATTTCCGCAAAGAAGGGCAAAGAAAAGGGGATGATCTATTCACCCCTCCCCTCTAGATCTGCCTATCACCACTCAACAGCTCCTGGGTCAGATGATGAGCACCCCCCAGAGATAGCTACGATCCTACGGGAGTTTTTCGATGTCTTCCCGGAAGACCTCCCTGAAGGCCTTCCACCTATGAGGGATATCCAGCACGAGATCGACCTTGTCCCGGGCTCATCCTTGCCCAACCTTCCCCACTATAGGATGAGTCCCACGGACTATGCCAAACTTCAAAGGCAGGTCGAGGAGTTGATGAGTCGGGGATCTCTCAGGGACAACAAGAGCCCTTGCGCTGTTCCTGCATTATTGGCCCGAAGAAAGATGGCACATGGAGGATGTGCGTTGATAGTCATGCGATCAACAAGATCACGGTGAAATATCATTTTCCCATTCCCCGATTAGATGACTTGCTAGACATGATGTCGGGAGCCACTATCTTCTCAAAGATAGACCTTCGTAGTGGCTATCACCAGGTGCGGATCAGGCCTGGGGATGAATGGAAGACGGCATTCAAGACCAATGATGGTCTTTATGAGTGGTTGGTTATGCCCTTCTGGCTTTCCAACACCGCTAGTACCTTCATGCGGTTGATGACCCAGGTTTTACGCCCTATGATAGGGGTCTTCTTGGTCGTCTACTTTGACAATATTCTTATTTACAGCCGCACTAGGGAGGACCACTTAGACCACCTTAGGTAGGTCTGTGTCGTTTTGAGGCGAGAGAGATTATTTGCCAACCCGAAGAAATGTGCCTTCATGACTGATCAGATTACCTTCCTCGGGTTTATTGTGTCTAGGGATGCAGTCTCCGCTGATCCGGAGAAGATTTGGGCCATCAGGGAGTGGCCCGAACCCCGCACCCACCATGATGTCCGGAGCTTCCATGGCTTAGCGACGTTCTATCACTGCTTCATTCGTGGCTTCAGTTCCATCACTGCCCTGATCACTGATTGCATAAAGAAGGGGGCATTCGTATGGACTAAGGCTGCAGCCATACCCTTTCAGGACATCAAGGAGCGTATGACCCAGGCACCTGCCCTTGCTCTACCTGACTTTTCTAAGGTGTTTGAGGTCACATGTGACGCTTCTGGAGTGGGTATTGGTGGAGTGTTGAGCCAGGCGTCCCACCCCATTGTATTCTTTAGCGAGAAGCTTAATGATGCGAAACTACGTTATTCCATATATGATAAAGAATTTTAAGCAGTTGTCCAGGCATTGAGGTATTGGAGGCACTATCTGTTGCACCAGGAGTTTGTCCTCTTTTCTGATCATAAGGCCTTACGATTCCTACATACCTAGAAGAAGCTAAACGCTCGCCACAGTCGTTGGGTGGAGTATCTCTAGGAGTACACCTTTGTGCTCAAGCACAAGGCAGGGGCGGAGAACAAGGTAGCCGATGCGCTAAGTCGACGGATGATGATGTTGACCACCATGAGTGCAGAGGTGGTAGGCTTAGAGAGGCTGAAGGATGCTCATGTTGATTGTCCGGACTTTGGTCCAATCTATGCCGTCCTTCAAGCCGATCCCTCGCGTGATTATAGCGAGTTTGTGCCTCAGGAGGGTCACTTATTCCGGAGTGACAAATTGTGTATCCCACGGACTTTTGTTCGTGACTTTCTAACATGGGAGATGCACGTGAGAGGTCTTGCTGGCCACTTTGGCCGGAACAAGACCATAGAGGCGGTTGAGCATCGATTCTATTGGCCTAGCCTGAAGAGGGATGTTGCTCGTATCGTGGCCCACTGCTGCACTTGTGCCATGGCCAAGCAAAGGAAGCAGAATACCGGTCTTTATACTCCCCTCCCCATCCCAGATAGTCCATGGCAGAACATTAGCATGGACTTTGTGTTGGGATTGCCCCGCACCCTCTGAAGGCACGACTCCATCTTTGTGGTTGTAGACAGGTTCTGAAAGATGACATTATTCATTCCATGCTCCAAAACTTCGGATGCCTCTAGAGTTGCCCGTCTATTCTTTTCACACTGTGTCTCCTGGTTCGGACTCCTACGTAATATAGTGTCTGATAAGGATGTGCGTTTCACTAGCTACTTTTGGAAAACCCTATGGCATATGATGGGCACCCAACTAAAATTCTCTACTGCATACCATCCCCAGACTGATGGGAAAACTGAGGTTGTTAATAGGAGTTTGGGGGATCTTCTTAGGTGTCTGGTCCGAGATCGAGTCAGGAATTGGGATTTGGTCTTACCCTTAGCAGAATTTGCCTACAACGATTCGGTCAATAGGTCTACAGACATGAGTCCCTATGAGATTGTCACTGGCCGTAGACCTAGGAAGCCCATAGACCTTGTCCCATCTCCCATCCAGTCACGTGTGTCCGAGTCAGCAGAGTCCTTTGCCGATCATATTAGATAGTTGCATGAGCATGTGCGCCGTCACACTGAGTCCAGCAACGCACGATACAAAGAATTGGCTGATGCCCACAGGCACCACCGTGAGTTTCAGGAGAGCGATTATGTCATGATCAGGGTCAGACCTGAACGGTTTCCCTTGGGAGCCGTGAAGAAGTTGCATGCTCGTGGTGTCGGTCCCTTTCGGGTAGTGAGGCGAGTCGGATCAAATGTATATGTTGTGAACTTGCTAGAGGATTACGGGATCAGCTCCACTTTCAACATCTCCGATCTCGTCGCTTATAGGGACCCAGCGGTGATACCCAGTGAGCCCTTTGAGCCGTCTCCACCCATTCTGGGTGACACCATTATAGAGCGTCCACCTGCAGCCTTGTTACCTGAGCAGCGTGAGCAGATAGAGCATATACTGGATGAGCAGGTAACGACTACTCGAGGTGGAGTGCATCAGCGCTACTTGGTGCGATGGAGGGGACGGCCTGCGTCCGATGACACTTCGATCACCCGAGACGAGCTACAGAGGATAGATCCAGATCTGCTGGATCCATACAAGAGCGACACGGACCCCTACTCGACGGGGTCGAGCTTCTCCCACCCGGGGAGAATTGGTGAGGACACCAGAGCCAGAGCACGGCTGGAATCAGCGAGCCGCCGACACTGGACAAGTAGCAAGACTCGGTCGACACCGACGTCTTTATGGCTGGGGGATAGTCTGGAGTCTCCACCGGAGCCTTAATACTTTAGTACGTATTTTTATATGTATTTGTATTTGGTGTGTATTTGGTATGTATTTGGGTTGTATTGTGGTTTGTATTATTTTGGGTTTTATATTGGGTCAATGGGAGAATTTTGACCAAATATTTGTATTTTTGATTTATTTTGGTCCAAGGGGGGATTAATATGGTCCAAGGGGATTAAATAAACCAAGCCCCTTATGTTGACTTGGAGAGAGGGGCGCCCCCTCTTTTGTCCCCATGTGGGGAATTGTTTAGTCTTTTTTATCTCCCTTCCCCTTTATGCTACTTTGACCAAGGGTATTATAGGTCATTAGCCAAGGTCTAGGGTTTGAGTATAAAACCTCTCTTGTGGCATTTTATGCAAGAATAATGAAGAATTATATGTGAAAAAGGCCTTGGGCGCACCCCCTCTTCCCTTGTTCTTCCTCTTCTTCTTCCTCCTCCTTGCTGCATCAGATCTAGGGCTGAAACCTAATATTTCTGAGTGATCTTCCTCTCCTTCTCTCCCTCTGTCTGCTGCAATCGATCACCGCCTCCATTCGTGCTGCCATCAATCCACCACAACCCGGCTTCCACCCTGCTGTCCTGAATTTTGTGATTCCTGGACAGCAGCTCAGTAAAAAGGTTGGTACCGAAGATCCGACCATTGGATCGTCTTCATCTTTTGAGGGCGTCTTCCCCCAGTTCAGCTTCAATCCGAGTTTAAATTTCACGCATATCAGACCCCATTTGCCCCCCTTCCTAGCCATTTGTTTTTCCCTCTCACAGTCTACCTGTATGCAGATCTGCGAGGTAGTATGTGGTAGCCGAATTTTCCACCCCCTCAAATGTTGTTAGAAAAATACCAAAAAATTATGTGCGTGATTATCACCCTCCCCCCTCTCTCCACAAAAATACCCAAGTCCTAAATCCTCCATTTCATTTTCGATCAAACCCCATAAATACGGAGATCCCGTTCTGCCCTGTTTGTTCTGTGTTCCAAGATAGAAACCACAGCCAACTTCCAGAGATTTTCATTTCCATCTCCACCGTTGGATGGATCTGAAAATCCCATATGTTGAAGCTTTTCGAGTCCTCTTTGCAACGGCTCTAACGTCGTCTCGATCCGACACTGGATCTGGGCGTGGCGTCCATTTTCGCCGGAGTGCGCAGCACTGTCCAGGTATGTCCCGAGACAGGCCAACAGAAGGAGGTCACAAGTTAAATCCTCGAAAAATACGTTGGCGCAGATCCAATGGGCGCTGCTCCCGGGGGTCTACCAGGGACCCTCTGTCAGCATCCCGGTGAGCCGTCGCCTTCAGAATATTCCCGGAGGCCGACGTCCCTTTGGACGCCCATGCTTGCTATCCTGCCGGCCTGAAATTGCAGATCTGGAGCCGCAACCCGCAACCGCCCGACATGTCGCCAACACGCTACCCGTCAACCCTGGAACGGCGCTCCCGGACCACTGTTGTGGCCTTTTACCTCCTTGCGTGGAGTGGGCCATAGTTTTCATGCTGTAATTAATTTGCGTATTGTACCGGGAGTGACGGTTCTCTACCGGGAAAGTCTTCCCCACTCCCCGAGCGTGGAGGTACACTCGCCACCCACTTTGTCTTGCTTACTTAATTAGTATACGTTCTAGATGCCGCTACATGTGAGTTAGTAATTTTCCTAGCTAGTTAAGAATTAGTCACCGCTGTGAGTTGTAAGTGCGAGACCCATCTCGTGACTCATTCCGAGCACGAGAGTGAGCTGACCACCCGAGACTCAAAGCCGGTTACTCAACCGTGCAGATCATCACGTTTCCCTCTCCGGGGACGACCGTGAGTTTAGCACTTCTTGTTTGGGGCATGTTCGCCTCTTCTAGAGTTCTTTAGGTGCCGTGTTGTTGTGTTGTTGCTGGTCGCGTCATCTCTTTAGTCATGTCGTCCTATAGAGTCCAATGTCGCAACAAGTCCGGGTAGAGTCTCATCGTGGTCCCGCATCAGAAGGCCAAGCGATTTTTGAATGGGCTGAGATTGCAATACATACCCCAATTGGCACTGATGGATATTCAATCGTATGCCGAAATGGTTAAGAGAGCTCAGTTATTAGAGGATGCCATGGAATTGTCCGACAAGGTCAAGGTGAGAATGGAGAACAAGAAGCTGGGTAATGGCAACAAGAGGCCCAATGATAGGAATGGCATTCCAAATGGCAAAAGGCATAAGGAGGAGAAGTGTAAGCATTGTGGGAATGATAGTCATCAATCTGAGAAGTGTCGCTAGAAGATCGGATCTTGTTTCCGATGTGGAAGCCAGGAGCATAAGGTAGCCAACTGTCCCCTTCCCAAAGACCGACCTTAGCAGGCAAAGGATCAAAAAGAGGCACGACGTCAAGGACGGTTGCAAGAAATAAGACAACTCGAGCCTACTAACAATGAAGTAGCTAGAGGTACCCATTAACCTTAGCTTAGCTTTCTTTCCCTAGATAGTAGATTATTTTGGCTAGCATGCTTATATGATCTTGTTTGACGATTGGAAAATAGGACTAGATATCCATTATTATTTTGGAAAATGAATTTCATATGAATTTGGGGAACAAATTCTTTTAAGTGAGGGAGGGTGTAGCACACCAAATAAAATATAGAAAATATTTAACATTATTAAAAGGCAAAAGATCATAAATGGGTTGTCATTAAAACTTAAAACACAAATAGGAGAAACCCTCTCACCCAAACGTTAACCCGATTTGTAAGGTGCAAGAAACCATTAACTAATTAAACCAATTAATGGGCCTTGGCTAACAATGAAGGAAAAGCCCCACAAATGGCCCACGATTAAACTAAATAAGCCAAACCCAATTTTAGAAGCTTCTTATGTATATTGGGTCGACCCATGCATGGAATTAGGGTTTTTGATCAAACAGAGGAAAGTGGTTGAGGTTATGGAAGGATAGGGTCGATCAAGGGAGGTTTTTGCATTTTTGTTGCATTAGGAATCCTTATTCGAACTCAGAAGAATAAGCCCTTATAAATAGAACTCCTACGAACAAAGCAGAACTTGTTGCTGCTGTTGTTCGTAGGTTGCTGTTGCTGTCGTGGGGGAGAATTGTAGAGTCTTCTTCCTCGTCGGTGCGTTGACTGTTCGTGGAGGATCATCTTCCTCAACGTGCTAATCGTCCTCCCCTTCTTCCAGTGCATCAGCTGCCACGGCTGTTGCTGTGAACAAGTAGAAGAAGCGTTCATATGCTTCCTCTACATCCTCTTCTTCCACTGATCATCATCGTTTTCCATCTCCGTTCTCCCCAAACGAAGGTAGGTTATCTCTCGGGCTTAATACTCAATACCTCAACTTAAACTAGCTTGCATGCATGTCTATTCATCGTGTAAACTCCCTCCTGATCCATGATTCTATTGCCCTGTATGTTTCGTTAGTGTTTTAATTCATTTTCTATTTAAACAAGAATTGGCAGCCAGTATAGTTGATGCTATTTAAATGAATCAGCGTCAACATAGAAGGACGCAAATTAATCCGCGTCAACTTGCATGACGCTAATTTTCCTATTAATTAATAATTGCACTATCTTTAAAAATATATAACTATGAAACCTAATGACAGAAAATCATGATGTGCATATTTTTAGGATCCTCATATTTTTCTCTAAATTATCATGCCTTCCATTTTCCCAAATTCCTTGTAGAACGCATAGTGCTACTGTTCATGCCTCTAACAAGAAATGAACACTAAGCTTGAGTTAGAAAACATACCTGGCTGATCTATATCGAGTTGTAACTAAGAAGAATTGGCGTCTGTTTCAACAGATGCGTACTACTGAAATAACGCCTCTTTATAGAGACACTAATTTCTATTTCAATTATAAAAAAATAAATAATCTGGAAAATATGGAATTGGCGTCTGCACTAAAGGATGCAGATTCATTTAGTAGCGCCTCTTCACAGAGACGCGAAATCTTGTTTAATTTATTAAATTGAAATAGTGTGGTAAATCAGAAAATTAGCGTCTCGTTGCAGTGACGCATATTAAAGAACTGGCGCCTTCGTACATGGACGCCAATTTAAAATAAATTATATGGATCTGGTTAAGCCTAGAATTGGCACCTTCTCGAAAGGACGCAAATTTTGGAATTAACGCCCTCCTGAACGGACGTTGATTTCTATCTCACATCTTTCTCTGTGTTTTGACCCATACTGCGGGTTACTTGGCACTATTATATCATGACCGAGATAGAGTCCCTGTTTTACGAGATTTCACGTTGACACCTATTTCATGGAGATTGAAAGACCCTTCGCCAGATACTCCTTCCGCCAGATTGGTATTTCTCTCTCTAAGGCCTCTGTAAGTCTTCGTTAGCATTGGAATCCCTCAAGGAAGCCAAGCGGGTTGTACCCTAAAAACCCATGAACCTTGTTTTGGTCATGTCACTCTGAAGAAACAAGACACCCAGCCATCATAGAGCGCCACGATTGGGTGATCTATGAGAGTCCTGATTCTGCCTGGAATTGGAGTCTGGGACAGTCATCGCTATTTATTGAATTAGCGTCCTGATGTTTGACGCCATTTCTTTCGTGCCTTTACCGTTTTATGGAATTAATGCCCACCACAGTGGACGCAAATTCTTCAATTCACGGCATCCTGCGTGGACGCCAATTTACCCAGATTTACGATTGACCCGAAATTTTATGAGTGATTTATCTCAAGGTTATCCCTACACGTTATCTAGTCCTTGAACTCCATTATACCATGATTATCATCTGTATTAGTTATGAGATGCTATTTCTTTCGGGAATTCATTCATGATATTTCTAGAACATTACCCCTTGACTCTATGATTGGCCATATCTGTAAATATTATAAAATATATAAAGGATGTGGGTCTGCGACAATCAATGCTGGATAGGATGGAAGTCCACTCTGTAAACCATGGGAAACTCTGGGTGTGGCATTGCACCCACTTCTGCTATCTTAATATGCTTACTTATATTCAGTTATTCAGTTATTTCTGTTATTTTGATACTCTGTTAATGTGATATTCTACTTATTTCATTGGAATTATGATATAGTTGGCCAAAATTCTAAAGTTATGTTCATCTGGAGCATCTGTTCTTGGTTCATACTAATATCTTGTTCTTGTTCTGCACGGAAATTATTCCCTTTTCTCTTGAGCTTATATCTGCCCTTGACCTTGGTATTCATAAATGATTAGTTGTCATGATCTTGAGTTATATTTTTCATTCATTGCATATCAATAAATGTGACTAATTAGTTAATCACTTATATCTTGCTCGGCGATAGAGATGTAAATCCTACTGAGCATTTTTGCTCACTCTATTTCTCTTAACCCTTTTCAAGTACTAATGGCGAAGAGAACTAATCAGATGGGGAAGGGCAAGAGTGATGAGGGCTCTAGAGGATCGGAGTCGGTGTCTTTTCCTTTTGCTTGAGTCTAGTCCTGTAATTTTGAGTCTTTTCCTTTTATTAATGCAAGTTGAGTCAAGACATGTAATTTTGACATTTTGATATTAATAAGAGCTACTTTTATCAATTTTGTCTGGCCTAGTGTTTTCTCTCATGGTTGCACTGATTATTTCATGATTGTTCGCTGCCACATTCTAAGCAATGCGTTCCGCTACTATCGGTTTGGGACGTGACAGGTATTGTCCCTAGACTTCAAATTTGTCGCCGGAAGAGAGCTCCCGTTCTTACGCGTTCTACGTAGAAACAATGACTTCCAGACCTTCTAACTCCTCGATGGCTTGATCTCCTAACATGGGATTTAGCAAGAAGTTAGAGGATACTAAAAGAAACAAATAACCCTAAAGGATGAACTTGAAATAATGGTACTATACCTTCGGACCATGCGATCCAAAATTAGGGTTCGCGCAGGATGAGTCTGGGACCTATTTTTAGAGAATGGCCTAGGGTTGGGGTTCTAGGTCGAATTAGGAGTCCTATGGGGCGTCAGTTCGATCCCCCAAGAGTCCTAGATAAGTTCCCATGCCAGATCACGTCGATGCTTGGCGATTGGGAGGATAAAAATCGAGATTTTACTAGGTTTCTCAGTTTTCGTTTACAGAACCAGGTTACGGTTTGATTTGGACCGCTACCTCCAGAAGGCGGTCGCGCGATAGACCGTGACTTGCCTGGACACTAGAATTTGAATTTAATTCAAACTCCTTCCTAATTATCCCCAAATTTTCTTGATTTATCCATTTTAATTAGGGAAAATTACCCTATTACGTTTCTAGGGTTGGACTTGAGCCAAAAGGCTTAACTTTCTGGTTTTAAGGCCCATTTTAAGTGGACCTATTTACCTAATAATAATTATGCCCATAATAAATCATTAATTGAGCCCATTAAGCCTTTAAACCTATTAAATGTTTAAATTAATCCATTTAATCCCAGATAATTCTAGATAATTACCAAGGGTGCTATACCCTCCCCCACTTAAAAAGAATTTGGTCCCCAAATTCATTGCATAGGATTTATGGGGAGTGCATTTTACTTAC
Organism: Amorphophallus konjac; assembly: GCA_022559845.1. Lineage (NCBI taxonomy): Eukaryota > Viridiplantae > Streptophyta > Magnoliopsida > Alismatales > Araceae > Amorphophallus > Amorphophallus konjac. The sequence continues at coordinate 233,967,837 of CM040124.1, forward strand.
AATCAAATAGCTCTAGAAATCTCTTGCGCATAGCTTCTTCCATCTCCCATGTTGCTTCTTTGTCACGCCCCGAACCGATAGCAGCAGAAGAATGCTCGGAACGTGGCAGCGAAACAGTCATGGCAATCAAAGCAAATTACAAAGGTAACAGAACTAGACATAAACATAATTAATTGAGATTCCAAATATAAGTTTATTACAATTTCGATTCCAGCTAATAGACTCAATAAAAGAAAATTACAAGAGACTCACTATTATCTAGACTAGACATAAGACACAAGACTATAGAGCTTGTCTAAGTTGCAGAAGCTCTCTTCACTCTTGCCCTTGTCCATCTTGGTGGTTCTCGTCCCCATTATTACTTGAAAAACCTGGGAAAATGCTAGGTGAGCAAACACTCAGTAGGACTTAAATCTCTTGCTCCAAGCAAGCTTTAAGTAATCAACAATTTAAGATGAATATGTAGATCATGCAAGGGTACACAATAATCGAGAACTATAATGGTACGAGATAGTTTAATAATTCAGAGATAGTTTCAAGAACTATAAGGGAAATAGATAGGACAATACTTAGGAAATAATTTCAAGAACAAACATGATGAGACAATGGTAAGTTATTTCAATAAAATGAGCGCTCTCAAGTGCATAACATGAGAATATCAATTGTAGGATTGGCCATATGTATATATGAATTTTAACATTCGAGTCGTGAACATGTCAATCTTTTGTGGAATTGTCATAGATCAATCTTGCTTTTCATTGGTGCAATGTCACATCTGATCAATCATAATACCGGCATATGTTTGGACTTTACCTCGCCCATGGGATCAGATCCGGACCCCGTCACTTTTTCTCTAGCATTGAGTGTCAAATTTTTGGCCCCATATCCCCTTTTAAGCTCTAGACCAATTCCACGTCAATTAATGGCCAAAAGATTTCCAAGAATCAAGCCATGTAGGAACATTAAGGTAGATTTATGGAACATAGAGTTCAAGGCCAGAACCTTGTGGAAGGATAGCATGGCGATAAATCTTACTTAAAACCAAGAAATTCAGGAAATCTGGGATAATTGGCGTCCACTCAGGTCGCCACCAATTACAGAATATGCGTCCACTATGGTTGTCGCTAATTCTGTGAACATTGCAGACGCGAAGAAATAGTGTCAACTGTGACGGTCACTATTTATGTTTTGACATCAACTGTCCCGGTCGTCAATTCCAGGTAGTGACTCGACTCTCACAGAACACTAGAAACATCACTCTATGATGGCTAGGGTGTCATGTTTCTTCAGAGTGACATGACAAATAAAGTTTCTAGGGTTTTGAGGGTACAACTTACTCAGCCGCCTTAAGGGATTCCAAAGCTAGTGAAGTCTTACGGAGGCCTTAGAGAGAGAATTTCTAATCTGGCAGAAGGAATATCTGGCGGAGGGTCATTCAATCTCCAAGAGATAGTATGTCAACGTGAAAACTTGGGAAACAGGGACTCCATCTCTGCCATGAGACAGCGGTGCCAATAGACCCACGATATGGGCCAAAAATCTGATAAAACTGGAAGACAGGAAAATTGCGTCCATCAAGTAGGTGTCAATTCATAAATTAGCGTCACTTTAAAAGGTCACCAATTCTTATTTTTAGCAGATTTTAAATAAACAATTTAAAATTCACGTCTCTGTAAAGAGGCGCCAATTCTAGAATTTACTAAAATTTTAAATAAATTTAGACCAATTGGCATCCATCTAAGGAGGCGCCATAACTTTAAATAGCATCCATGTAATGGACGGCAATTCATGATTTCCAAGTTATTTCACTTTTAATAAATTTGACAGAAATCAACGTCCCTATGAAGAGGCACTATTTCCAGAATTAACGTCTGCTTAACAGACGCTAATTCTTTTCTGTGTACGTGCTACAAGGCATCAGGCAGATACGTTTACGGACACTAATCACTATTCATTTCTTTAAGAATTGCATGAATAGTAGCACTTTGACATTTATACGGAATTTAGGGAAATCGAAGGCTTGATAATAGAGAGAAAATACAAGGATTCAGGAAATATGCACATCATTATTTTATCTATCAAGGTTTAATAATTAATTATTTCCAAAGATGAGTGTAATTATTAATTAACTAGGAAATAACGTCAGGCTGGTTGACGCTAATTGAATTAGCGTCTAGGGCCAAGACGCCGTTCATTAAAATAGCGTCCACTGATGTGGTCGCCAATTCCTTATCATGCACAGACGATGCCAAAACGTTATAAAATCAAAGCTCGCTTGCAACATACGAGAGAACAATCTGCTAGAAAGATCCATGCATGCACTTATCATTTAACATGATAATTTCTTTATAGTTTGGCTTGGGAGATTGCCTACCTTACGACGATTTAATGGACGAAGACGGAAGCAGAACATGAAGAGGAAGCAGATGGACTATCAGGAGGCAGACACATGTGAACAGGGAAGAAGAAGAAGGAGGAGGGAAGAAGCCACACGCTTCTTCTCAGCATTGTGCAACGGCATCAGCAACAACAGCAGCCGCACGAACTCGACGAGAAGAAGAGGAAGAATACCAAGGCTCCTCTCTTCGAACAACAACAGCAGCATGATGGGAAGCAACATCGGGCCCTAACATTTTATTTTTACATTTGTATCCTTTTGTTTGCATTTATATCCTTGGGTTAATTGGTTTGCAATTGTAAGGCATTATAAGCCAATTTGTTAGTCCTTAGGACTTTTTGGGTTTCTTTGCAAAAAGCCAGTAGGTCCAGCAGAGTCCCTCACCCTCTTTCCCATTGGTCCACCTAGGATCATGGGCCCTATGGGCTGGTCTTTGGTCCATGGGAGGACTTGGACCAAGGAGACAAAGAAGGAAGAAAATTCAAACTTCTTACCCCCTTTTCAAAGGGGCGCGCCACTTTTAATGTTTTTTTATTCATGCTGTAATATTTTTATTTTTGGCCATTTGACCACATGGGGGATTAATATCCCATACCCCATTTGCCCCTCCTTGACCCTAGATCTAGGGATAGCTTAGGTCTTTTATACATTTCTATATAAACCATGTATTTCAACATTTTCATGAAATTAATGAAGAAACTCAGGAATTTGCCTTGAGCAGCCCAAGGGCGCAGCCCCTCTCCCTCTCTCTACCAACCCCTTGCAGCTGGATTGCTGCGAATTTCTTGAGGTGTGAGGCCTCCTTATCATCCCCTCTCTAAGTGATAAGCTCAGCACTGTCGCCGCCACCACCATCGAGCCGTCGTCGCACCACCACTGCCACATCGTCGGAGTTCTGTCCACCTCAAGACAGAAGCTTGAAGCCCAATTTTTATCTCATAATCAGGAGATCTAATCGAGCTCAAAATTGGAGGGTGAGTTCCCCACGTTGTTCCCACTCTCCACAAAAGATTTCATGCTAATCACCCTACATTTGCTATTTTTTCCAGTCGTTTAGCTCCACCCATGACAGTCTGCCAATCAGCAGATCTGCGGGATAGTCGCTTGTTAGTTTATTTTTCCCACCCCTCAAAACACGTCCGAAAAATCCCAAACAATTCATGTGTGATCCTCACTTCCCACCCCATGACACATAAAATTCCCAAGTCCTAGAACTACCATTTTCATGTTGGTCAAAATTCATTTTCAGGTAGATACTTGTCTGTCCTAACTGTTTGTAATCTAACCCAGCAGAAACAACTGTGCCACAGTGGTTTTCATTTCCAATCCGTTTACTTGATGGTTGTGAAATTAATTTATGTTGTATCCCTTTGAGTCCTCTGTCCAACGGCGCCAATCTCGCCTCAATTCGCCTCCGAATCTAGGCGCAACAATTATTTTTGTGGAGGCAGGCAGATCTGTTCCGAGTCAGCCAGCAAGAGTAGTATGCCGGATAATTCCTCAGAAAATATGCCGGCTCAGATTCGCCCGCCGCCGAGTTCAGAGATCGAAGAGAAGGATTCCATTAGTCTCGTAGCCAATCTTCTCGACCAGAAGTCAACCGGAAGCCGCCGTCCCAGCAACCGAGTTCTCTTGCTATCTAGTGAGTCGGATGGCCCGAAAGCCCTTCCGGATTGCTGCCCGTCAACCTGAGCTTGATACTCCCGGGTCTCACGTGTAGCCCTTTACCTCCCTACGTGGAGTGGGCAGTAAAATCATTTCTGTAATTATTGATAATTATTTGTACCGGGAGTACGAGTCTTGGCCGGGGTCGCCTTCCACATGTCCGGAGCGTGGAGGTATCGTTTCCGCTCCCCTCTCTTGGCATTTTGCTTATTTCGTATGTGTTTTTATGGCGCTACGAGAGTGATAGGGTAACTAGCTCGTTCATATCATTTCAATCACCGCTATGCGAGAGAGAGCAAAACCCGTCCCGTGACCCGATCCGGGCACGCAAGTGAGAGTTGACCACCCTAGCTCATTGCCGGTTTCTCAACCGTGCACATCCGCACGCTTCCCTCGCTAGGGACGAGTCGCGAGTTTGCCTAGAGTCCAAGATTCGCATCAAATTGGCATCGAGTCGCGTCCCATCCCGCATCAAATTGATATCAGAGCTAAGTCGAGTCTAGGGTAGTCGGTCCAAGGTGTCGCATTGCATTCCTATATCCGGTATATCAAAAGGTGTTCCCGGAATGATAGGTTACGCCTATTGGGAAGGTAGCACACTTGCGTGAGTGCGATCTTTGGATCAAACCTTTGCCACGTACCGGATACTGGTTGAGTCTAAGTTTGTAGTCGAGTCTACATTCCAACTTTGCATTGTTGTTGTAGGGTCGTGTCTAGTCAGTTTGTCTTATCACCAAGTGTCGGCATGACCATCCTATAGCTCTCTCGTGTCCAATGGATCCCCAAAATCCCACGTCATATGAATGGTGGTGACACACCCAAGGATGGGGAATCCAACCCCACCACCTCCGTAAGCTCGAAGCCCCGGACTTCTATGGCTATAAGGTCCCGAGCGACTACATAGAGTGGGAAGCTGCTATGGATAAATACTTTGAGTGTTACATTATGTTCGATGCCATGCAAGTCGACTTTGCCACAAGGTGGCTTTTTTATGAAGCTACCGAAATATGGAGGGACATAGAATGCTTGAGGGAAAATAGAGTCATGGCGTCAGATGAAGGGCGAGCTTAGAAGGGTCTACCTACCCGGCCCAGTCACCTCCAACCGACCCCACCCAATCACCTCCAACCAAGTGGGTCATAGTCGGAGGCAAAGAGCCCCACATGTAGATGAGCCTAAGTCCAATACTAGGCCGAGTGATTATGGGCGAGTCTATCACGATACCCCTACTCCAAACCCCACCATTGCCAAACTTTTCAAAATCATGTCAGATAAGGTGGATAGGATGTGTACCCAGTTTCATGTACTCCTGCTCGAGTATAGGGAGGTCGTAGCCGGTAGACTCAACCTGGTGCCACCCCAAGAACCTCTTCCCCTCAAGGAGGACACTCCTTCTCCGCCCGTGAGAGCTCCTATGCCCTCACCCTCACCTTCTGATCTTTATTCGGAGCCACCTCATTTAGAGCCACATCAGCTAGAACCACCCATACTTCTAACGAGAAAGCTAATCATCATCAAGCCACTACTTAGCTGGCTCACGACAGGCTTGGTCCCTAAAGCACCTTGCTACCCGTCCATGGACCCCGCACTACAACTAGTGCCCGTCAACTCATTCCACACCACTTTTTGGTCTTCTCACCATGTTGACACATTGGAAGACCTCATTAAGGGATTAGACTGGCAATTGAAGTTGACGTGTATGTTGGCCCAAGGCTTCGACCAACCCAATAGTCGTAACTTCACACATTTAGCCTTAGGGTCCATTACCTTCGTGTGCACCATGGGTCATGTCACCACGGAGGTTCTCTTATTCCTCCCCATGCTGGCCGAGCCTAGCTTCATTCCACTTATCCCGAGGGAGGAACCATACCTTCTACACATGACCGTCGTCCCACCGATCACAATGCATGAAGGTGATTATTTATACCTTCAAGAATTTCAAACTTGGGACCGTGTCATAAGGGAACCCATCTCAAGTGGTCACAGTTTCTTTGATCCCTTCGAGCCCTTCCCTAGTGAACCCCTTGACCCACTACATCTACTCCACTTCTTCGAGGGAGTCCACTATCACACCCCTTCCCCACGGGCCGGGCCATCTACACCCATCAAGCCCATTCACTGGCGAGATATACATACATATAGGGGTGATGAGAAAGGTGCATTAAACTCTCCTGGCCCACCCAAACCTGCTAAACCTCACCAGTCCAATAGGAAGTCCTTGCATGCATGGTGCATTTTGGGATGTCTAGGAGTCCATGATTCTACTGACATTTGGTTGCGTCTTGTGTATGGATGGCACACATTCAGATGTCTTGGTCCACCATTGCATATGTATGGGTCGGTCTAATAGTAGGTGTGTTTAGCGTCATGTGTGAGTCCATGATTTTCTTTATTTGTTCAGTTTGTTAAGAGTCTATACATACGTTTGTCGAGTGCATAGAGCCTGCATACGTCGCGTAGGTTGGTCTAATGCAAGCTCGCGGTGTCAGTCCCTCTCGAGTGTGAGGCAAGTCAGGTCTACTACGTACGTTGTAGACTTGCCGGAATTTGGGATCAGCTCTACCATTCTATGTCTCGGATCCAATCACATACAGGGACCCAGCGGTGATTCCTAGTGAGTCATTGAGTCATCTCCTTCCTTTGAGAGTGACCGCACCCCGGAGTGTCCACCACTAGCCTCATTCCCACAGCAGCATGTGCATATCGAATATATACAGGATGAGCAGGTGACGATTACTTGGAGTGGAGTGTACCCCGTGCTACCTGGTGCGGTGATAGATCCGCAGGAGCCACACGAGCAGCTGCACCCCTTACTCGACGGGTTTGAGTTCTTCCCACCCGGGGAGAATTGATGGAAATCAACATCGGGCACTAACATTTTGTTTTTACATTTGTATCCTTTTATTTGCATTTATATCCTTGGGTTAATTGGTTTGCAATTGTAAGGCGTTATAAGCCAATTTGTTAGTCCTTAGGAATCTTTGGGTTTCTTTGCAAAAAGTCAGTAGGTCTAGCAGGGTCCCCCACCATCTTTCCCATTGGTCCACCTAGGATCATGGGCCCTATAGGCTGGTCTTTGGTCCATGGGAGGACTTGGACCAAGGAGACAAAGAAGGAAGAAAAGTCAAACTTCTTACCCCCTTTTCAAAGGGGCGCCCCACTTTTAATGTTTTTTTATTCATGCTGTAATATTTTTATTTTTGGCCATTTGACCACATGGGGGATTAATATTCCATACCCCATTTGCCCCTCCCTAACCCTAGATCTAGGGATAGCTTAGGTCTTTTATACATTTCTATATAAACCTTGTATTTCCACATTTTCATGGAATTAATGAAGAAAATCAAGAAATTGCCTTGAGCAGCCCAAGGGCACAGCCCCTCTCCCTCTCTCTCTCCCAACCCCTTGCAGCTGGATTGTTGCAAATTTCTTGAGTTGTGGGGCCTCCTTATCATCCCCTCTCTGAGTGAGAAGCTCAGCACCGCCGATGTCGCCGCCATTGAGCCGTCGTCGCACCACCACCGCCACATCATCGGAGTTCTGTCCACCTCTGGATAGAAGCTTGAAGCTCAATTTTTATCTCCCAATCAGCAGATTTGATCGAGCTCAAAATTAGAGGGTGAGTTTCCCACGTTGTTCCCACTCTCCACAAAAAGTTTTAGGCCAATCAGCCTACGTTTGCTATTTTTTCCAATCGTTTAGTTCCACCCCTAACAGTCTGCCAATCAGCAGATCTGTGGGATAGTCATCTGTTAGTTTATTTTTCCCACCCCTCAAAACACGTCTGAAAAATCCCAAACAATTCATGCGCGATCCTCACTTCCCACCCCATCACCCATAAAATTCCCAAGTCCTAGATCTACCATTTTCCTGTTGGTCAAAATTTGTTTTCAGCAGATCCTTGTCTGTCTTGATTGTCTGTAATCCGACCTAGAAGAAACAACTGTGCCACAGTGGTTTTCATTTCTTATCCATTTGCTAGATGGTTGTGACATTAATTTATGTTGTATCCCTTTGCGTCCTCTGTCCAACGGCGCCAATCTCACCTCGATCCGCCACCGAATCTGGGCGCAACAATTGTTTTTGCGGAGGCGCGCAGATCAGTTCCGAGTCAGGCTCGCAAGAGCAGTCCGCCGGATAATTCCTTAGAAAATACGCCGGCTCAGATTCGCCCGCCATCGAGTTCAGAGATCGAAGAGAAGGATTCCACCGGTGTCCCAGCCAATCGTCTCGACCAGAAGTTGACTAGAAGCCGCCGTCCTAGCAGCCAAGTTCGCTTGCTGTCCAGCAAGTCGGAACAGTACCGAGTCGGACCAGCAACCCGCCTCCGGCTCGAAAGCCCTTCCGGCTTACTGCCCGTCAACCCGAGCTTGATACTCCCGGGTCCCACGTGTAGCCCTTTACCTCCCTACTTGGATTGGGCAGTAAAATCATTTCTGTAATTATTGATAATTATTTGTACCGGGAGTACGAGTCTTGGTCGAGGTCGCCTTCCCCACGCCCGGAGCGTGGAGGTATCGTTTCTGCTCCCCTCTCTTGGCATTTTGCTTATTTCGTATGTGTTTTTATGCCGCTGCGAGAGTGATAGGGTAACTATCTCGTTCATATCATTTCAATCACCACTGTGCGAGAGAGAGCGAAACCCGTCCCGTGACCCGATCTGGGCACGAAAGTGAGAGTTGACCACCCTTGCTTATTGTCAGTTTCTCAACCGCGCACATCCGCACGCTTCCCTCGCCAGGGATGAGTCGCGAGTTTGCCTAGAGTCCAAGGTTCACATCAAATTGGCATCGAGTCGTGTCTCGTCCCGCATCATAGCAGCACCTTCGAACGTACGAGCAGTCACCCATTGTTTCTAAATCCTCAGCTGCTATCCAGGTTTGATCCTAATGCACCAAACATCCCTGTTCGACTGTGAAACCCTTACATAGGTCAACCTACTCTTTTACGTTCGAACAGGTATTAACATTAAAGCCCATTCATCCCACACTGTTTATGTATAAGCCCATTAGTTGCTTTAAGGTTCTTAAATTTTAATGGGGTAAGGCCCTTTAAGGTTTGTAAGTTGAGCTTTTATCTTTTGAGGATTTATTTGTAGTGGGTTTCAAAGTCCACTAATTTAATACTAATGCCCATTATCTAATTTAGCTAATTCTATTTTACTTATATCAAAATTTTATTATCCATAATTGTTATATGACTACTATTATATAGTCATTATTATTTATTCTCTTTTTAGATTTTCGGGTTGCTACATTCTTGGTCTAGGCATTTACTCCACCGGACTTTTACCATGGGAATAGTTCTATTCCGAAGCTGATGTACCTCTCGATCAAGTATTTTGAGTGGCCATTGCTCGTACATCAGATCCTTTTGTATCACCAGATCGTCATGACTTATATTATGAAATGGGTCATGAACATACCTCTTAAGCATCGAGACATGGAACATATCATGAACTCCAGATAATTGAGGGGGCAAAGTTACCCGATACGCGACCTCGCCAACCCTTTCAAGAATTTCAAAAGGGCGAATAAATCTCGGAGTAAGCTTGCCTTTGATGCCGAATCTTATAATTCTATGACCTGGAGAAACCTTGAGAAATACGTGGTCTCCAACTTGAAATTCCATGTCTCTTCTTCTAGTATCGACATATGTCTTTTGTCTGGATTGTGCCATATGGAGTCTTTCTCTGATAAGTTTTACCTTCTCGGTTGTATCCCTCACAAGTTCCAAGCCTAGAAGTTGTCTCTCCCCAACTTCGTTCCAGCATATTAGTGAACGGCAACTCCTCCCATACAGTTCGAATGGTGTCATTTGAATACTAGCTTGGTAGCTATTATTGTAGGCAAACTCAACTAGAGGCAAGTGGTCGTGCCAACTCTCACCAAAATCAATAGCACAAGCCCTGAGCATATCTTCTACTACTTGATTGGTTCTTTCAGTCTGGACATTGATTTGTGGATGAAAAATAGTGCTAAAGTTTAACCGGGTCCCCAAAGAATGTTGTAGACCCTTCCATAATTATGCTGTGAAACAAGGGTCTCGATCAGATCTTATAGAGACAGGGACTTCATGTAATTTAACAATCTCCTTCATGTATAAGGCTGTTAGAATATCCACAGACTATCGACTTTTAATAACTAGAAAATGCGCAGATTTTGTCAATCGGTCAATGATCACCCATATTCCACCATGTCCGCCTCTTATCTTTGGCAAACCCATGATGAAATCCATTCCTATACTATCCCATTTCCACTCGAGAATTTCCAAGGGATGTAATTTTCTAGCGGGCTTTAGATGTTCTGCCTTAACTTGTTGACAAGTGAGGCAGCGAGATACAAAGTCTGCCACTTTTCTCTTCATATTAGGCCACCAGAAATTCCTCTTTAAGTCTTGGTACATCTTGGTAGCACCAGGATGAATAGCATATCTTGACCTGTGAGCTTCTTTCATAATTAGCTTTTTAGTTTCCTCATGATCTGGTACACAGATCCGACCTCGGAATAGTAATCTTCCATTGGTCATGATAGAAAAATCTGGCCATTGATCAATATTGACTTTAATCTCAACTAGTGTTTCTTGCAATTTTACTAGCTCTTCTATCAAGGTAGGTTGTGACCGGATGTTGGCGATAATACACCCTTCATACTTCATGTCAATATATAGATTAAGCTGAGCAAAGTCTTCTACAAGGTTTGTCATACCTCTTCTGAGACTTGATAAAGATGTCAGTGGTTTCCTGTTGAGAGCATCTGCTACAGCATTAGCCTTGCCAGGGTGATATTTAATAGAAAATTCAAAGTCCTTAAGGTACTCCTGCCATCTTCTTTGCTGCATGTTTAATTCCTTTTTGGAGAAGAGATATTTTAAACTTTTGTGGTCCAAAAATATGGTGAATTTCTCCCCATAAAGGTAATGTGGCAATATCTTCAAGGCGAAGATAACAGTAACTAGTTCCAGATCATGCACTCGACAATTCTCCTCATGACGCTTCATTTGTCTTGAAGCATAACAGATCACCCTACCATACTGCATTAAAACGCATCCAAGGCCAACACCTGATGCATCGGTATAGACTTCGAAACCACCACATTCAACGGGTAGTGCTAATACAGGTGCAGTGGTAAGATGTTCCTTGAGAGGCAAGAAACTAAATTTTCTTGGCCTTTTACAAATTTAGACAGAGAGTTGTTCAAGTCTTGGACTTCATTTTCCAAAGATGCAATAAGAAGTTCAGAGTTGGCATTCTCTTCTTCACGAGCAGCTAGCCTTTCATTTAACATTTGATTAACAACCTTGTGACTTTCAATTTCCTATTCTAGAATGGACAATTTTTCAAAATTTTTAGAGATCACACCCTTCCTTTTTCATCAGTGAACATTGAACTTAATTTTTCATTCAATTCTTCCTCTATTTGTTCAAGTTCTAACTTCTTGTCTAGCAGATTTTTATTCCCTTCTCTGAAGGAAGCAATTCGATTTTTATGCCAGTCTAGATCAAAATGAAGTGATTCATTTAATTCTTTCACAAATGAACACTCATTACATGCAGACTTAACATGACATGTGCTTTTCTGAAGTTCTACATTTACTACCTTGACAGCTTCACACTTCATAGAGATCAGTTTGTTTTCTTCTTCAAGTTTTTTGAGTTTTTCTTCATCTTATTCAATGTATTTTCTGAGAAATCCATTTTCAGACTTCAATTTATCTAGTTCTGAACTAACAGTGTCAAGGTTTTTCAATTATTTTCTAAGACAATCATTTCCAATTTTCAGAACTTCAATAACTTCATTTTCAGAACCAGAGTTAGCAACATCATGCATTTTCTTTTTCATGGTTTTATTTTATTTTCTTAATTTCTCATAAGATTCAATCAATTCAGCATAAGCATCTTCCCAATCTTCTATAGAGAAATTTTCGAATGGATTGCTTACCTCTTCATCATCATTTTCTTCATTTGCCATAAGTCCACAGATTTCTACATCTTCCTCTTCACTCGAGATGCTCTCTTCCTCATCACTCCAAGTTGTAACCATAGCCTTTTGTTTCTTCTCCTTGGCCTTGGAATTCTTTTTGATCAGTCTGGACATTCATCACAAAAATGTCCAGACTTCCTGCAGTGATAACAATCAAATTTGTGAGTCTTATTATGCATATCAAATTTAAAATGTGACTCTCTATGATGATTTTTCTTATTCTTCCCATACCTACCTTTCATTCTTAAGAATTTTCTAGTGAGATATGCTTGTTCACAAGCCGACAATTCACTTGATTCCTCATCACTTTTTCTACTGCTTTCTGAACCCTTGAGAGCTACTGTCTTTGGTTTCTTATTATCATCTTCACTTCTCCTAAAGTTTATTTCATAGGTCATCAATGACCCAATTAGTTCGTCTACTTTCATAGTAGAGAGATCCTTAGAATCCTCAATAATAGTGGCTTTGGTATGCCACGTAGGAGGAAGTGATCTTAATTTTTTTTGGACTAGCTCACTATTAGAATAGTTTTTACCAGGTGAATTCAAACCATTGATTAGTCTAGAAAACCTAGTATGAATATCAGAAATAGACTCACTAGGCTTCATTCTGAACATCTCATATTCTGAAACTAGCAGATTGGCTGTTGTGGCTCTTACCTCAGCTTTACCTTCGTAAATTACCTCCAACCGGTCCCACATCTCCTTGGTTGATTTGCATGTCGAGACCCTTCAGAGCTCTTCAGGATGGATGGCACACTGCATTGCATTGAGGGTGCTCCAATTGACTATGGACTGGCGAATGTGCTCTCTTGTTCGGCTATCTTCATTTTCTGGGAGAATATATGGTCCCTTCTCAACGACTCTCCACATCTCATGGCTCTGAGCTCGCATGAAGACCTGCATCATGTTCTTCCAATAAGTATAGTTATTGCCATTGAAGAAGGGTAGTCTATTAATAGAAGAACCTTCAGCTTGAAAACTGCGAGGCTGCACCTTATTAGATCTCCCCTGGTCGTTGGACCACATGATGGGGAACCTTGCTCTGATACCAACTGTTAGGTGCAAGACGAGATCTAAAGGGGGAGTAAATAGATCCCCTTGTAAAAACCATGCTCGAATTAAAACACTCTCTCTACTTAATCAAAACTGGAAGGAAACGAAATTTAACTAGCAAAGCTCTCTCACTACACTAATGCTTCAACCAGACACAATAGTAAACACTTAGCGACTGAACCAGTTCCGAACAATGAAGCAAAATTAACACACAACCTACCCTGTGAATTGGGGTAGAGGATAAAGATCACACACACAAATAAAACCATGATACTGAAGGATTTTTAGGTGGTTCAGTCTCCACCCAGTAGACCTACATCCACCCCCCACTCAACCCGAGTGAGGATTCCGCTGACACAGAGCTTGAACCGCTGGTCCACAGCTTCAAGGGAACAAATCCTGACAACTGCTGATCCACAGCTTCGAGGAACCAATCCCAAATAGCTGAGCCTCATAGCTTGCTTAACTCGCTGAGCCTTACAGCTTGCTTAAACCCGTTGAGCCTCACAGCTTGCTTAACCCGATCTCTAAATAGAGCATCGAAAGTAACTTTAGAGAAATCAAAAACAAAACAAAACAATGAAAGAAAAACAATAAAAGATGTAGCTCCGTAGAGCATAGTGAGTCTGGATTTGATCCACGAGTAAATGGCTTCAACAGATCTTCAAACGCCCTAGGCTGCACTTAATTTCTTCTCACAAACTGGGTCTGTCAACTATTGAAATGGGCTCACGATCTCTCTTCTCTTTCTTCTTCTACTTCTCTCATATTTTTCTCTCTATTCTCTTAGAACTCAATTGCTCTCCAGTAGTAGCCTTTTAGCTCTCTCACGCTTTCAGCTTTTCCGCCTTATTTCGTAGCTACTCTCTTCTCACGAAGAAGACTCTATTATATAGAGCAGAAAACCACATTTTCTGATTTAATCTTATCCTCAGATCTGTAATTCCATTTGTCCACGTGGCAGGAAGAATATTCTCTTCAGAGGCCATGTCAGATGACATTGGATCACATGCCAAGAGCTTGATCTTTGAACCCGGATGTGAAGCTTTCATGGCAGACACAAGATTCAGCCTTACAAACTATTTGTCAGCCTTGCCAAGTTATTTTATACCATTATCGAGCTATTTGTCTGCCTTAATCAGCTATTTGTCACACTTATCCTTCAATAGCCATCGCCTTTATCTTCACAGTCTTCTTTCTCCCTCCTTCCTTCATTTCTCAGCTCTGTCGATCTATTTTTCAGCCTTAGGAAGGTATTTGTCACCCTTGTTGTTCTTTTGTCTGCCTTAAGGGCCATTTGTCACCCTTATATTCTATGGACCGTCACTTTTGTTCTTGATGTGACACAACCTCGGACTTAGTCAAACAAGCACATCTAAGCATCCAAATGGGCCTTAATGGGCCACCGCTCTCTTCGTTGCACTCTATTCCCGGGGTGACTATGTGATACCAAGGGTGACTTATGGGAATGGACCCTTGCTGGTAGAGGGCCAGCAAGGCCAAGAATTGATTCCCCAAGGTTGGTTGCCCAATTCGATTGGGGCCGACAAAGTGCACTCAGGCACCGGGTCACACTAACCCACGGCGATCACTCTAAGTCATGGACTTGAGGATCGGGCGCTCCTCACGAATTCAGCGATGCATGAATCAAATATTGAGAGAGCTACACTAGGTGAGCAAGGAAGAGACACTTACTCGACCGGTTTGAAGAAACCGGTCCCGGTCGGAGACGAGGGCGAGCGGGGAGGCGGTGGTTCCCCACACGCCGCGGCGGTGTCGCTTGACCTGCCAAACCACTTACAAAACTACTCCTCTCGCAGGAGGGGGGACCTTGGGGTAGGGGTTAATATGATACATTCAAACACTACCACCACGCAGGGTGGGGCCTTCAGCCGGCCAAGCGGGGAGGGGTTGGTGGACCGAAACGAAGAGAAATGAGAACTAGGGAAGTTGCAGCTTCAATCTGGAATTCTGGATAGGGGGTCGCTGTGATGGCTATGCCGGGCTTGTCCGGACTCCAAATTGATCGAAACCAGCTCCTGAAGCTTCCTGACTGGATGAGGTGGACTCCAGAATTTTTGGGGAAGCTCAGACGGTCGGAGGTGGCTGCACCAGCAACAGGAAGTAGCCTCCTCTGTCTGGCCGCAGGTACTGTCTGGACTGTAACAGCAAGTTGCAGAAGTGACTGAGCACCCTCCCGAGCTCTAATCAGCACGAAACCAGCGGCATAATCTTTGTGGTCGAGGTAGCTTTCAGCAGGAGGTGACGGAGATGCATTCAGAGGTTGAGGATGGCCGGGGCACCCAGAAGAGTGGGTACTGGTCGGAGTAGACAGCAGAAAACAGAACTAGATAGATCGGGGGAGAAAATTCGTAACTTCTTCCTCCGGTAGCCGAACGGGGTTCTGTTTCTTGATCTGGAAAGATGACCGGTAGAGGAAGAACTTTGATGAAGGGGATTCAGCCTGAATCCGCTGGGGTTTGTCGTGTCAGAAGGATCTTCCACGCTCTGGGCCAGGATGAAGACCTCTCTGCGCACTGTTGGGAGAATGGCTCTATCTGGCAGCTCCGAGCTCCGATCGTGTTGATTCCACCTCGCCTGCGAAGTAGACTGGAAGGCCTTTCCAGAAAGGTAGGCCACGCCTTCTGAAGAACTAGGATGAATCCGTGGTTGACGCTGCAACAAGGGCTGTTCTGCAGATCTGCACAGCTCCAACCTACTAGAAGAAATGAGAGGGAGATATGGCTTCTTTGGTGGAGGGAAATGGTAGGAATGACCTAAGGGAGAGTGGGGGCTCTTGTGGGGTGGAGAAGGGAGCTAATGGTGATGGGGAATGGGGTGGAGAATGGCTGGAAGCAAGTGCTAGCAGGTGGAGGAGGAAGAGCTACGAATTTGGGAAAGGTGGGTGAGAGGAGAAGGTGAGGGGGGCACAAGTGAGTGGAGGGAAGGGTGGATTTCAAATTCAAAAGGTCTTGGAAGGTGGGTGATTATGTTGGGAAGTGGAGTGCTTGCATTGGAATGGGGTAGATTTGGTTGGAAGGTGGAGGAAGGTGTTGGAATGGGGAGACTTCTACCTAGGAACTAGGGAGTGGAGTAATGGAGGCCATGGGGAAGTGGAGGGCATTAAAGGAGGTGGTTGGAGGTTGGAAGTGGATGGGAGGAGGGAGGAGAGAGAAGAAAATTTGGATTTGGGGTTGGAGGAGAGAGAAAGAGGGGTGAAATAGAGAGATTAAGAGGGGAATGGGTGGGGAATCTCTCCCCTAGGGTCTCTCACCCAAAAACTAGAGGAATCACTCCAATTTGAACTCAAATGGCAAGTTTAACTCAAAAGGATGTAATCATTCATTAACTTCAAATGAGGGGAGTGGGGTCCTATATATAGGCAACCCACTCTTTACAATAAGTCCCTGACAAAATAAACAACTACAAATAACCAAGGGGGTTGGGAGTGCTAATGGGCCTAGTCCAACGAATGGGGCCTAATAGCTTACATTAGACATCATGATGATACCAAACATAGGAAAATAAGTGCTAGACTTAGGGAAATGACTCAAATAAAATGGAAATACATCAAAATGACTCAAAGGAAAACTACAAAATGGATAAGGGGCCTTAATAGAGTGAGGCCCAAACTCAACTAGCTCCCGAATGTGAAGAAGTGGACCCGAGCCAAAGGGAGTCGTGGGTGATGCCTCCATCAAATCCCCTGGGCCGCAAAGAGCTCGACTCCGTCGAGTAAGGGTCCATCCGGCTAAGGTACCGCTCGAGGAGATCTGGATCCAATCGCTGTAGGTCCTCCCGACTTACCCATGAGTCTTCCAACGGAGGCCGATCCTTCCACCTGACGAGATAGCGCTCATAGACCTTGCTCCGGGTGGTAGTGACCTGCTCATCCAATATTTGTTCAATGCGATCACGCTGAGCTCTTTTGGCTAGTGGACTCTCCTCTCGGGTGGGTGCTCTCTCAAAGGAGGGAGTGGGCTCGATCTCCTCACTAGGTCTCACCGTGGGGCCCTTGTAAGACACTAAGTCGGCGACATTGAATGTAGGACTTACCCCATAATCCTCGGGGAGATCTAATTCATAAGCATTCGCACCAATACGCCTCAAGACCTGGAAGGGCCCAGTCCCACGTGGTCTCAACTTGGAGTTGGCTCCTGGGGAGAGCCTCTCCGTCCTTACCATCACAAAGTCACCCTCTTGGAACTCTAAGTGACGCCGGTGAGAGTCAGCCAACCTTTTATAAGCCTCATTTTTTATGCTAATGTGATTGCGGATCTCCTCATGCAATTTTGTGAGTGCTGACCTTCTAGTGGTTATGGGTGGACCTGGACAACCATATATAGACCATTTATGCCATGATGCCATATGGACCTTGATGAGCCTTGGTGGGCCGGGGCAACCATATGTGGACTTATCATGCAATGTTGTCATGTAGACTTTGGTGGGCTTAGGTGGACCGGGGCAACCATATGTGAATCTATCATGCAAAGTGGTGATGCATGTCGGGGGACCCGGACATCCGTAGATGCCTTTGATATGCTTAAGACCCATGATGAATGAAGGTGGACCACTACATCCAAATTTGGACCACTCATGCTTTCTACTTGACATGTGGGTGATATGAATGAATGGACCCAACATAGTGTTCATGCCAAGGGGTGTGGAAAGCCTAGACACATGCATACTTTTCCCAAAAGTGACTTCCATGTGTATAGGGGTGGGACAACCTTTGAATTCCCATTGGAACGGATCGAATGGATCTAAGAAGGTGGTCATCATGGGATGGGGCACAACTTTATTACCTAGGGATATGTGGCCCAAGGTCTTGGCTCCCAAGGTGTAACCCGGGTCATGGATGAGATTGGTTTGGCCCAATATGATGGGTGAGGGTAGGAAAGGGTGGGTGGTGGGTAAGATGGTTGGGTTACATGGGGAACTAGACTCCCATAGGAAGGGATCAAAGGGGTCGTAGAAAGGTCTTCCTAGAGGGAGGCACTCTATGTCTTCAAGGTTCCCAAATTGTGAGTCATCCTCCTCCAAGGTAAGTGGGCCAAGTTTTCTAGTGGGTTGGCCGAACAAAGTGTTTGGGATCTTAATGGGTGGGTATAGGAAGGGATCGAAGGGGTCATGGTAAGGGTCACCTAAGGAGAGGAACCCTAGGTCCTTTTGGTCCTCACAACCCCTTGATGGTGGATTCTCCTCCTCTAGTAAAGTGATCGGGCCAAAGTTTTTGGTGGGATGGTCGGCCATGAATGGAGGACTAGGCTTTCTACCCGAGATAAGAAGCTCTAAATCGAGGAGAAGGTTGGGTTCATCGGGTGTAGGGAGGAATAGAAGGAGGTCACTAGTGTAGCAACCAATGGTGCAAATCGAGGTGATAGACCCTATGCATAGGTGTAGGAGGCCAAGGCTCTTAGGTGGTTTGGCCATAGGGGTCAACATGCTAGTGAACTCAATTTGCCATGCTACGCCCTTAAGAAGATTCTCTAAGGTTTCCACTTGGTAGGATGTTTGGATTATGGTGTGATAGGAGTTAATGGGTGCAATGGGAATGTTTTTCTCCATGGGTGGGTAAACATAGGACACGATGGGGTGAAGTGGTCTCTCCTTTAGCCATCTAGCTAGGGGCCCATCTATGATTATGGTGCTATTTGTGAAGGCTTGTGGCTCTTGGGGGTCCAAGCTAGGGGACATTTGTGATTCTTCCTTACCACGGATATGAACTTGGGTTTCCTCAATGATGGGGATGGGTTCATCTACTCCCATGTGGATGGTTGTGGTCTCCTTTCTCAAGGGAATGGGAAGGTCTATTGGGGGTGGGGTGATGATGGTTGGTGCATGGTGTACCCAGGGTGGTGGGTGATGGGAAACTTTGGCTTGGATAGGGAGGGGAAGTAGTGGAAGCCTAGGACTTTGGACTTTTGGGGTAGGGAGTGGAAGATGGGTTGGTTGGGGTGGCTTGGGTTGATTGGTTTTGGGGGGAATGTCCTTTTTCGGGGACAAGGGAGGGGTGGTGGTGGGGACCAAGGGGTTTTGTGGGGTAGGGGTTTGGTGGGAGCTTCTGGATTGGAGGGTGGTGACAATCATGGGCCTAGGTGGAGGGGTGGACACGGTGTCCACTTGGTTTTGAATGGTGAGGGTTGGTTGAGTGGTGGTCATCATGGAGGGGATTGGGTCGATTAGGGTCTTGGATTGACCGGGTGGGGATGATGGAGTTGAAGTGCTCCTTGGACTTTGGTGATTTGAGTAGGAGGGAGAGGGTTGGAGAGTGTAGGGTTTTCTAAGCTCGGTCTTCATCTCATCCCAAGTGCTAATTGGAGCCTCCCTACGGATCTTTCTCAAACCTTCCACAACTAACCAATGAGTTTTAGCTTGTTTGGAGAGGTGTGCCTTAGCTAGCCTCATTCTCCTTTCTTCGTTCAAGGGGAAACTTTTAAAGAATTGGTCGAGAGAAATCTCCCAATCTAGGTAAAGACTTGGGCTATTGGATCCATCAAAGGGGGGGGTTTAATTTTCAAGTGTTCTAAAAATATGGTTTCTAGATTTCCCCAAAGGTCACTCTCATTTACTCTTGGTGCACGGCTATTTCCTTCAAGTCGGTCGAGTCGAGACATGATATCTTCAAGCCGATTAAGGACATTAGGTAGGGCTTCTATGATAGAGGTGTTGCTACCCACTTTGTTGGTAATGGAACTTCCATGAGGATTTGGGCTTCTTGGGAAAGTTGATGGGGATGGATATGACGGGTATGAAGCGGCCATTCTAGTGGACATGGGAGATGCAACTGAGGACTCTAAATGCATAAAAATGGCCTAGGACCAACTTGATAGAGACAAGTTGTGAACTTGCTCTGATACCACTTGATGTGACACAACCTCGGACTTAGTCAAACAAGCACATCTAAGCATCCAAATGGGCCTTAATGGGCCACCGCTCTCTTCGTTGCACTCTATTCCCGGGGTGACTATGTGATACCAAGGGTGACTTATAGGAATGGACCCTTGCTGGTAGAGGGCCAGCAAGGCCAAGAATTGATTCCCCAAGGTTGGTTGCCCAATTCGATTGGGGCCGACAAAGTGCACTCGGGCACCGGGTCACACTAACCCACGGCGATCACTCTAAGTCATGGACTTGAGGATCGGGTGCTCCTCACGAATTCAGCGATGCATGAATCAAATATTGAGAGAGCTACACTAGGTGAGCAAGGAAGAGACACTTACTCGACCGGTTTGAAGAAACCGGTCCCGGTCGGAGACGAGGGCGAGCGGGGAGGCGGTGGTTCCCCACACGCCGCGGCGGTGTCGCTTGACCTGCCAAACCACTTACAAAACTACTCCTCTCGCAGGAGGGGGGACCTTGAGGTAGGGGTTAATATGATACATTCAAACACTACCACCACGCAGGGTGGGGCCTTCATCCGGCCAAGCGGGGAGGGTTGGTGGACCGAAACGAAGAGAAATGAGAACTAGGGAAGTTGCAGCTTCAATCTAGAATTCTGGATAGGGGGTCGCTGTGATGGCTATGCCGGGCTTGTCCGGACTCCAAATTGATCGAAACCAGCTCCTGAAGCTTCCTGACTGGATGAGGTGGACTCCAGAATTTTTGGGGAAGCTCAGACGGTCGGAGGTGGCTGCACTAGCAACAGGAAGTAGCCTCCTTTGTCTGCCCGCA
The DNA here is from genome assembly GCA_022559845.1 of Amorphophallus konjac. Taxonomy (NCBI): domain Eukaryota; kingdom Viridiplantae; phylum Streptophyta; class Magnoliopsida; order Alismatales; family Araceae; genus Amorphophallus; species Amorphophallus konjac. The sequence continues at coordinate 233,988,610 of CM040124.1, forward strand.
GGTACTGTCTGGACTGTAACAGAAAGTTTCAGAAGTGACTGAGCGCCCTCCCGAGCTCCGATCAGCACGAAACCAGCGGCATCATCTTTGTGGTCGAGGTAGCTTTCAGCAGGAGGTGACGGAGATGCATTCAGAGGTCGAGGATGGCCGGGGCACCCAGAAGAGTGGGTACTGGTCGGAGTAGACAGCAGAAAACAGAACTAGATAGATCGGGGGAGAAAATTCGTAACTTCTTCCTCCGGTGGCCGAACGGGGTTCTGTTTCTTGATCTTGAAAGATGACCGGTAGAGGAAGAACTTTGATGAAGGGGATTCAGCCTGAATCCGCTGGGGTTTGTCGTGGCAGAAGGATCTTCCACGCTCTGGTCCAGGATGAAGACCTCTCTGCGCACTGTTGGGAGAATGGCTCTATCTGGCAGCTCCAAGCTCCGATCGTGTTGATTCCACCTCACCTACGAAGTAGACTGGAAGGCCTTTCCAGAAAGGTAAGCCACGCCTTCTGAAGAACTAGGATGAATCCGTGGTTGACACTGCAACAAGGGCTGTTCTGCAGATCTGCACAGCTCCAACCTACTAGAAGAAATGAGAGGGAGATATGGCTTCTTTGGTGGAGGGAAATGGTAGGAATGACCTAAGGGAGAGTGGGGGCTCTTGTGGGGTGGAGAAGGGAGCTAATGGTGATGGGGAATGGGGTGGAGAATGGCTGGAAGCAAATGCTAGTAGGTGGAGGAGGAAGAGCTACGAATTTCGGAAAGGTGGGTGAGAGGAGAAGGTGAGGGGGGCACAAGTGAGTGGAGGGAAGGGTGGATTTCAAATTCAAAAGGTCTTGGAAGGTGGGTGATTATGTTGGGAAGTGGAGTGCTTGCATTGGAATGGGGTAGATTTGGTTGGAAGGTGGAGGAAGGTGTTGGAATGGGGAGACTTCTACCTAGGAACTAGGGAGTGGAGTAATGGAGGCCATGGGGAAGTGGAGGGCATTAAATGAGGTGGTTGGAGGTTGGAAGTGGATGGGAGGAGGGAGGAGAGAGAAGGAAATTCGGATTTGGGGTTGGAGGAGAGAGAAAGAGGGGTGAAATAGAGCGATTAAGAGGGGAATGGGTGGGGAATCTCTCCCCTAGGGTCTCTCACCCAAAAACTAGAGGAATCACTCCAATTTGAACTCAAATGGCAAGTTTAACTCAAAAGGATGTATCATTCATTAACTTCAAATGAGGGGAGTGGGGTCCTATATATAGGCAACCCACTCTTTACAATAAGTCCCTGACAAAATAAACAACTACAAATAACCAAGGGGGTTGGGAGTGCTAATGGGCCTAGTCCAACGAATGGGGCCCAATAGCTTACATTAGACATCATGATGATACCAAACATAGGAAAATAAGTGTTAGACTTAGGGAAATGACTCAAATAAAATGGAAATACATCAAAATGACTCAAAGGAAAACTACAAAATGGATAAGGGGCCTTAATAGAGTGAGGCCCAAACTCAACTAGCTCCCGAATGTGAAGAAGTGGACCCGAGCCAAAGGGAGTCGTGGGTGATGCCTCCATCAGTTCTATTTTTCTCTTTTGCTGTCTTCAACATAACTTGAGTCGACTCCAGAGATATGTCGAGTCGACTCTCCTTCTACGCTTTTCAAAGCCTTCAACCTTGCCATCCATTTTTCACCCTTACTGAGTTATTTGTAAGCCTTATCGCCTATTTGTCACCACTACCCACCTACTTGTCACCACTATTCGCCCCAAGCCGTCGCCCTTGACCTTGGCTTTTCTACCTTGCGGGCTGAAGCCGAGTCAGCTGCAACAGCGAACGAAGTCGACTCTTCTTCGTCAAGCTTCTTCTTTCATCTGTAAACTTCATTTGAGCTATTCTTCACCGTTCTTCACCCATTTGTCAGCCTTAGAAGCTATTTGTCACCCGTAAGCTTCTATTTGTCAGCCTTGTGCTAGAACATCTGCAAATCACTTTAGTTGACTGACTTTGACTCCATCTGAACCTGCATTGACTCTGGTGCTTCTTGCTTCTACTGGCATGTTGAACTGCTGCGTTGACTTTGAGTTTTGCCTGTTGACTCTAGGGCTTGACTATGTTGACTTTGGATATGTTGCGTTGATCAAGTTGACTCCGGTACATGAGCACGCTATGCTTCTCCAAGTCAACTTGAGTTGTGCTTGAGGCTTCTCCAAATCGGCTTGAGGTTCTTTTCTGAACTCAACAACTGTCAATCATCCTGTTAACCTGTTCTAACACGATATCATCATTAAACACATAATAGTGACTCATAAATGAATCATAGTGTTTGACAACATCAAAATCCCAGGGACACAATAGGGGACACACTACTGCTGAAGGGTCCTCAGCTGACCCTGACTTGACTGAGACTATCCTGTACTGACCTGCTCTCGGGTCCTCAGCCAATCCTCCTCTAAATCTGTCGCGGCTTGATAGGCTGATTTTGATGTGGGACGGAGACGCAACCTGGGACTCTAGATTATGGACGTCCTTAGCGAGGGAAACGTGGGATCTTACGCGGCTGAGGAACCGGCGATGAGTCGGGTAGTCGGCTCTCTTTCGTGCCCAGATCGCGTCATGGGACGGGTTTCACTCTCTCTCTCGCAGCGGTGTTTAAATTGAATCGAGCTAGTAACCTATCACTCGCAGCGGCATATACAAATAAATACGAAATAAGCAAATGCGATAGAGAGAGTGACGAGTTTACCTCCACGCTACCGGGCGTGGGGAAGACGATCCCGGCCAAGACAGTAACTCCCGGTACAAACAATTACAATAATTACAAAAATGAATTCTACTACCCACTCCATGCAGGGAGGTAAAGGGTTCCAAGTGGGGCCCGGGAGGACCATTTTTGGGTTGACAGGCAGCATGTTGAATAGCTCCGTTGGTACCGTCCAATGGCCGGGTTGCTTGCTGTCCCGAGCTAGTTCTGCTGTTTCAGCACTGCGCGACTCGGCGATAAAAATTGTTGCGAACAGAACGGACGTCGGATAGATGCGAAACTAGTGCCGTTGCGAAGCTGACTCAGAGATCTACAGCCCTCTAGTGTCACAGTAATTTTTCTGGGGCCGTATTTTTCATGGGGGATTTTTCAACAGGAAAGTTCTCAATCTCAAATCTGGCTGGGCAGACAGAGATCTACCTGAGAAAGTGTGTTGACCGTGACTCAAACTTCAGATCTGGGTGATGGAATTTTTATGGAAGCTAGAGGGAAAAGTAAGGAAGACGCGGATAATTTTTTTGTAAGATTTGGTGGAGGTTTGATATGGGAAACAGATTTTCTAACAGAGATGGGTAGGATCTGGACTGCAGGGGGCAGAATAGATTTGGGAAATAGCAGAGTTTTTTTGGATGGGAAATAAAATTCCTAAAATCGCAAAAATATTTATGGATGATGGATTAAGTGGATTGAACTCCCAGTTCAAATTTCAGATCATTCTGAAATGGGAAAGGGGGTGAAAAGGGTGAAGAGGTGGCTTGCTGGTTGGTGGATCTGCACAGAAGGCAGATTACTAGGGGTGGGAAGAACAGATAGGGGAAAATGGTAAAAGAGGGAAAAATAACTTGAATTTTTTTGTGGAGGATGCGGTGGACGTGAGGAACTCATCCTCCAAATTTCATCACGATCTGAGCTCCTGATTGAGAGCTAAAAATCGTGGATTAGGCCTCTGTCCATGGTGGATAGAACTTTCGACAAAGTGGCGGCGGCGGTGCGGTGGCGGCTCGATGGCGGCGGCAGCGGCGGAGATGAGTTTCTCACTCAAAGGAGAACTGATAGAGAGGAATCACACCTCAGAGGAAGGGCTCTCACAGCTGCAAGGGAAGGAGAAGAGAGAGGAAGAGGGTGCACTTTGATTCCCTTGGGAATTTTCCAACTTTTCATTTATTAATTGTAGTGAAAATGGAAAAATACAAGCTTTTATATGAAATGGACACCCTTGGCAAATGACCACCCTTACCCTCAGATCTAGGATTAGGGAGGGGTACCTTGGGAATGCAAAAACCCAATTTTCCCCATGTGGTCAAAGCTTAATAAACATAATAAATAACTTAGCCTAATAAGGCCAAAACAAGGGGCACCCTCCTCATGGGTCAATCTTGGCAACTTTGGGCCAAGGACCAACCAATTGGCCCATGAACCCATGACTAGCCTATGGGGCCTTCCAAGCTAGGAAGCCCATGGGAGAGGGAAAAAGCCCAATTGGGCCGTAAGTGGCCTTAAGGTCCAATATGAAGGCCTTAAGGTCCAATATGACCATAACCCCTTAATGGACTCTAATAAGTGTAACCCCTTAATGGACTCTACATGAATGTGGCCCAATGGCTTATTAAAAGCCTTACAAAGGAGCCCAAGTAAAGAACTTGACCCAAACAAACACACATTACAATCCATATTACACAAATACATCCCACACATATAATAAAATAGCCCTGATGCCCCATCAGATTCCATATCCGCAACATGGGTTGCAATCATTGGATGCCTAAATTTTGGGCTCAGAGCTCTAACAAACTACTGAGCCTTCAATCTCTCATCTGCAACGATATGGGGTGCATAGCGACCCAACTCCATAAATCGAGACCGATACTACATCACTGCCATATCTCCCTGTGATAGCTCCATAAACTGATGCATCCACCTCGTCTTGACATGGTCCAGGATGAAAACATGCTCGAAGGCTAAAAGAAACTCCTACCATGGTATCTGTCATAGAAGACGTGACTTAAATGTCGATTCCCACTCTATAGTCTACCACGACAAGGCTAATCCCTGCAACTAATAAATCGCTAGCAAAAATTTCTCATCATCTGCACATTCCATAGACCAGAACACTCATTCCACCGCATCAATCCACTATCTCACTACATCAGGATCTGGTTGGCCTTCAAATGTCAGTGGGAGAAACTGCAGAAACTCTCGCAAAACACGTCCACGACCATGATGCGACGAACTAGCCTAGCCAACCTCCTGACCACGATGCTGTTGACTTATCTGCCGCACGAAGAACTGATACATGCCGACATAAAACTCGGCCTGACCCGGCATACCAGGGGTCGATAGCTCTGGAGGAAAAGACTCGCCACGCAGTTCTTCTCTATTCAGTTGCTCTCGAGCCCCCACCGGCAACTCAGACAATGTTTGAATCCGCCTCCTTGGCACCATCTGACCCTTAATCATGACCACAAAAAACAAGGGGGGTGAATAAAACTGTCACGTCCCGAGCTTTTATTACAGCGGAAGATATTCAGGAACGTGAACAGGCGGCAAGAGAAGCCTCAAGTGACAATAATAATCTAAGCGTAAATCATTCACACATAAGATGAATGGTAACAATAATTGATCAACAATTTGACTTTTATTGATAATAATCATCTAGTACATGATCTTGACTGGTTGACTAACTCAACTCAATAAAGTGAAAATTACATATTTGACTCTTGACTAGACTAACTATGGCTTCTCTCGAACCATCAATCCCTCTCGGATCCATCACTTGAATAATCTGAATCTGACCTGCTAGAATTTCCTAAAAAAGATTGGAAAGTAGGGTAATGAGCATACTTACCCAGTAGGTATCTTCGTATCAACATGAAGGCAAATTTAAGTAATTAGCATTTTGGCTCCAGAGAATAAGATAAATCATGCAAATACGATAAAACATGCGAATAAAACAAGCAATGATAAGATCATGATATATGATGAGTAATGACATATGAACAGGATCAAGTTGAATATAACAAGAATGTCACTTGGCCTTTCATGAACAAGAATATGCTTGCATGCATCAAGAACGCACTTTCACTTTCACTTTTCACTTTTCACGACCATAAAGGTTATGCACTAGAATGTCATGTAACAAGCATGTAGTAATTCAATCATGAGATAGTCACTTAGATTCCTCATGAATTTCACTTATTTATAAAGAAAGTACTCCCAGCGCAATGCGACGCCAGTAGCATCATACCCCATGATTTATAGTATGTTTCTGACAATCAGTCGAGGGGACTAGAATAGAACCCTTGGACACAATCAACGCCCAAACTGCATCTTCACATATAAATCAAGCTACTTTCACGAGTATAACAAGTAAGTACAGCCAATGATTTAATTCTAAATAACAAGTTTCATGATCAAGTAACCAAGGTATAGAACGTACCAAAGTTGACATAAGATATCAAAGAAAGATTTAAAGTACATTATGCTAAGGCGGTAGACTGACAGCATAACGATATTTTCATTATCTTTCATAACTTAATCTTTACCTTTTTAACACTGTTTGGAACTCCAGATAACCCTAAGATCATCTAGGAACTCAAGGAAACAACCCCAATGATCAAACGGTGGGTTAGACTCAATCAGAAACCAAGCGGTCGAGTGCACGACCGTTTAGCATTCCTGGTGGTCTAGTCATGCACCGTTTCATGAGACAGAGTTGTAATATGAAAAAAACCCATCTGGAACCGTGCGGTCTAGAGGATGGTTGTTTAGCATCCGTTAGCGGTCTAGTGAATAGCCGCTAGCAGACTTTGGCGGTCAACCAAATGGCCGCTAAGATCCAGAATACACAAACACCAGTAAATTGCTTTCTAGACAATTGGGTTTAATGGTACAACCAGCTCGGCGTCCTAGTGGGAATCCCAAGCTCACGGAGTCTTACGGAGGCCTTGAAATAAGATTTCCTATTCCGTTGGAAGGAATATCCAATGGAGAGGTCATCATGTCCAGGATTGTGTTCCTAATGTGCAAAAGGGTAACTAATGATATGTCACGCCCCGACACGGAATATCGAGGGCGCGACGAGTCATAAACAAGCGTGTCAATCATAGCGTGTATAAATTAATTTCTAACAACAGAAATGAATGGAAAAATGATAATTTTATTCCATCAAAATGAAGTTTACAACACTAATTGATAAGCCATAAAGGCAAACTACAAACTTACAATCCAAAATACAACATCCTTGTAAAAACACTAATGACCTATATAAACCTAGGTAAAAGAAAAATCACTCTCTCACTCTTGTCCATTCCCTTGATCATTTTCATTCCCTGCAACAATTAACCAAAACGTAGGGTGAGTTAAAAGCTCAGTAGGATTTTATATCTCTAAAAACCAGGCAATCTTTAAGTATTAACAATTTAAGCAATTTTTGAAGTTGTATCGAGAAGTGTATAAACATGAATGGAATTTCCAAGTAATGACTTTGAACAAGTAAGGAATTTCATGTAATTGGCCATTTTCACGCAAGTCAAGTAATTCATGTAAACAAGTAATCAAATACCAATAACGAAATGTGGAATGCCGTATCAAGTAAATCTCTCATGCACTTCAGTGCAATGCCACACCGTGGTCAATCAACTCCCATGGGTACAAGTACTTTCGGGCGCTCCCCCCAGGACCAAACCAGGCCCCATTAATGCCAGGCATTGAGTCATGTGGATCCGAAGATCCCAAGTACGTTTAGACATCCACTTTAATGTATATGGCCAATGATTTTCAAGAAAATGCTGTTTGTAATAAGCACAGATTTGACCAAATTTCAAAAGTTGCAAGAAAAGTAGATAACAATTTAAGGCATCATGTTTAACGACATTAAGTCGTGGAGTTCAAAAATGAACGGTAAGTAGGAAGAAAATTTAAGATAGTAATTTTATTAGAATTATTTTTTTTAAAATATCTTAGCTTAATATCATAATCGTAAAACATCAAGTTTTAGTTATGAAAATATATGCTTTATGAATTACAATCATGAGTTTAATCATACATTAATTAACCACAGGATAAGAAAATAGAATTTTATGTCAAAAATAACTCTAACTCGCTGAAAATAATCTTAACATGCTGAAAATGATATTCACATGTTACTTTACTGATAAGATGATAAAAATAAAATTTTCATGCTGGATTTAATTTTTAACATGTTAGAAATTAATATTTAACATGCTAAAATTAATACTTAACATGTTAAAATAATTCTCATACATTAACTTACTGATAGCATGATAAGATAAGTTTACCGTGCTGATTACAGAAATTTTCTGATAACAACATAAATTTTATCGTGCTGAAAATTATTTTTCTACATTTATTTACTAATTATTTGAAAGAAAAATAGAATTATCATGTTGAGAAATAGTTTTAATTTATTGAAAATAATTCTAATATGCTAAAAATAATTCAATCATGCTGGAAATAATTTTATCATGCTAGAAGTAATCTTAACATGTTGGAAATATTTTTCATGTATCAATTTACTAATTACTTAATAGGAAATTAGGTTTAACATGCATAAAAATAGTTTAAATAGATTTTAGCATTCTGAAAATAATTTTCATATCTCAGTATGTATAAAATAATTTTATCATGCTGGAAGTAATTTTTAACATGCTGAAAATAATTTTCAGGCATTAATTTACTAATTACTTCATAAAAAAATAAGTTTAACATAAAAAAATAATTTTTTCTGATAATATGATAGAAAAGATTTTTATCATGCTGAAAATAATTTCAATATATCAATTTTCTGATAACCAGATGTTTGTAGCTAGAAATAATTTCCATGCATTAATTGACCAATTATTTGATAGAAAAATACATTTTTCATACTGAAAAATAGTATTTAATTAGATTTGTCATGCTAAAAATAGTTTTCAGACTTTAGTATGAATAAAATCAATTTTACTATTCTGGAAGTAATTTTTAGCATGCTGTAAATATTTTTCATGCATCAACTACTAATAATATGCTAAAAATAGGTTTTTCATGCAAAAAAATATTTTTATTCCACAAAAATAAATTTTAACATGCTGTAAATATTTTAACATGTTAATATGGATTTCCAACATTTTTAGTTACTGTCTATGAACGTGTCCAGGAGTCTGGACGTTTTCTATAGACACGTCCATGGTTTTGGACATTTTATAAAAATTATTTTTACGTTTTATATCAATTTCTTTGAGGCGTCTAGGCATGTGGACGCCTTTATAAATTTAGTTTAATAAAATTTAATTTTTTATTTTTATTTTTATTTTTATTATTTTGTTATGGAGGCGTCCAATCACTTGGACGCCTTTATAAATTTATTTTAATAAAATTTTAATTCTTTATACAGGCGTCCACTTACGTGGACGCCTTCTTTAAATTATTTTAATATTTTTTTGAATTTAGGGTGGAGGGAAAAGTATATCTGAGCGCGTCTTATTTGGATGACGTGCTCTGTTGACGCATCTAGATGGCTGGACGCCTTCTTTTTATTATTTTTATATTTTTATTTTTGAATTCCGGTTGGTGTAAAAGCATCTGAGAACGCGTCTTATCGAGGAGACGCGTTCATTAACGCGGACTGAGTTTTAACAGCCACGGTTTTCTTAGGAAAAATGTGAATACCATTCAATAAAACGCTAATAACTTGCTCATTTCTCAATAAAATTTAGGGAAACAGGTATCAATGGAAAGAGCATTGAAAAATACACAAGATAGCATGCTTTAATTGAAGTTTTGCCTGGGAAACACCTACCTTTGAGCGGATTTAAGGAAGAAGTAAAAAAATCCCCAATTTGATATGAAAACCCTTAATTCTCCAAATCTTTCCTTCAAATTTCCCTTAATCTTCATAGTAGCATAGCCTAGGCACCAATGATGATTTGAGAGTCGAATGGGGCTCTATTTATAGCCAAACTTGACCAATTTTGTCAAAATTTCTTACCTAATTCCACCAAACCCATTAACTCCGAATTAGAAGAAAATTCATATTTCTCCTCTTAATCTAGCCTCAATTTGGTGTGAAACCAATGTAAAAATGACTGGTCTAAAGTTATAAGTTAGGTATGGGTTATTTTTTGAGTCAATCTTCTATAAATTGGGTTATTTTAATCCCTTAAATGTCATATTAAACACATGTTACGAATTTAAGGTTATTTATCCTTTATTAAATCCTTTAATCCATTAATCCAACCCATTATGGATTATCCAATGGACCAATTGTGATCCTACTCCATTATATGGACTTTTATTGGGCTTACTATGATTTATCTAAGGCCTAAAGTAATTAATTTTCTATTTACTTCAAGTAAATTCAATAAACTAGCTTATTTCATATAGTAAAAATGTAATTGGATTATTTCATGAAAATTTTAATTACATAATGAAATTGAAAATTTTATTTCTCATTTTTAATTATTGGGTTTCTACATCCTCCCCCACTTAAAAGAATTTGGTCCTCCAAATTCACATTATATAACTAAAAGTCAAAGATTCGAGTAGAAAGGTTGAATTTCTAACCTGAGATTAAATCCGGGTATTTCTTCTTGATGGATTCTTCTAATTCCCAGGTTGCTTCCTCAAATCCACGCTTACTCCATTGGACTTTCGCCATCGGTATGGCCCGATTCCTCAGTTGGTGTAATTTCCGATCCAATATTTTGATCGGTCTTTCTTCATATGATAGGTCCTTTTAGAGTTTCAATTCTTCAAATTGAATCACATGTGAAGGATCGTAGACGTATTTCCTTAGCATAGATACATGGAATACGTCATGTACACCGGCCAGTTGAGGAGGTAAAGCTAGCTTGTATGCTACCTCGTCGATTCTCTCCAAAATCTTGAAAGGGCCGATAAATCTCGGACTTAGCTTTCCTTTGATGCCGAATCTTCTAATTACTCGTATGGGTGAGATCTTTAAGAAGACATGCTCCCCCACTTGGAATTCAAGGTCTCTCCTCTGATTGTCGGCATAACTCTTTTGTCGTGATTGAGCGACTTTCAATCTTTCTTGAATTAATTAGATTTTGCTAGTTGTATCTTGGACAATATCGGGACCAAGCAATCCCTTCTCTCCAACCTCGCTCCAGCATAGAGGTGATCTGCAGCTTCGGCCATAAAGAGCTTCGAATTGTGCCATTTGAATACTCGACTGATAGCTATTATTATAAGCGAACTCAGTCAATGGTAAATGTTCATGCCAACTACCGCCGAAGTCAATCATGCAGGCTCTCAACATATCTTCAATAATCTGATTCGTCCTCTCAGTTTGTCCATCCGTCTTAGGGTGAAAGGCCGTACTAAACCTTAGTCTAGTACCCATAGACGATTGTAAACCCTTCCAGAAATGAGAGGTGAATCTCGGATCTCGGTCTGAAATAATAGAGCTTGGAATACCATGCAGCCTTACGATCTCCTTGATATATAAGGCGGATAGAACATCCACAGTCCATTTAATATTGATAGGTAAGAAGTGAGCAGACTTGGTTAACCGGTCCATAATTACCCATATAGCATCGAAACCACTTCAGGTCTTCGGTAATCCAACTATGAAGTCCATACCGATACTATCCCATTTCCATTCCGGTATTTCGAGAGGCTTGAGTTTACCAGCCGGTTTGAGGTGCTCGGCTTTAACTTGTTGACATACCAAGTATCGACTTACGAACTCGGCTACCTCTCGCTTCATATTCGGCCACTAGAATGTTCTCTTGAGGTCTTGGTACATTTTTGTAGCACCGGGGTGAATAGTGTACCTTGACCGATGTGCTTCCTCCAAGATTTTTCCCTTGATAGTAGAACAATCGATTATACAAGTTCTTCCTTTTAATAATAACCTTCCATCATCAGCCAGAAGGAAATCCGGTCGTTGATCTAGTTTCTCTTTAATTTCAACGATCATCGGATCATCATCTTGCCGTTCTTTAACTTCCGAGAGTAACTCGGGTTGGAGTCGAATATTAGCAATAAAGACTCCGCCTTCCTTCTCCTCCATATTGAGGTTTAAGTTGGCCATTTGCTCAAGTAGATGCCATTCTTTAACCATCATGCTCGATAATAAAGCCATCGGCTTCCTGCTAAGTGCATCAGCTACGGCATTATCTTTTCCGGGATGATATTGTATAGAGAAATCAAAATCCTTTAAATATTTCAACCACCGTCTTTGTCTCATATTGAGCTCCTTTTGAGAGAATAAATATTTGAGACTCTTGTGATCAGAATACACCGTAAAGGCTTCGCCATAGAGGTAATGTCGCTAGATCTTCAAAGCAAAGACCACAGCTGCCAGTTCTATGTCATGTACGGGATAATTTTCCTCGTGCTTCTTCAATTGCCGTGAGGAATAATGTAACACCCGGTAATTTTGAAATAGGAATAAATATATTTACGGTTTGAAAAGAAAAATAACCTATACATGATGATATCTACATATCTCTATAAATAGTTAATAAGGTTCCTAGAATTTACAAAAGACTAGTTAATATTAACTTTTGGAATGGAAGTAAAAATTTATCTAGGATCAAACCTGCCTCTGATACCTAGGACAAGGACAAATAAAAGTTAATGAAATTATGAGGAATAAAATCCCTCTATACATATAAATTATTAATAGGTATATGAGGGTTAGTAAATCCACCCACACACATTGTAAAGGCCCTTAAGTCTCAACGCACTCATCCATATATCTGTGTATATATATATAATGTAAAATAAATAAATATAATACAACGTAAATAATTAAGGCCAGGCTATACACAACCCTCTGACAGCCTAAGAAGTCTCACAAGAAGAACTCATGGACCCTACCATTATATTATAATAAATTTAATAATAACATGTTATTTTAAGTAGCCATTTAATGCACAACATAATTTTAATTGAATTGAGAATCATTAAATCTAGAAGAAAAGGTCAATTTATATTTTTTACTAATTTAGCAAATTTAATATTCCACATTTATTACATTATAAAGGGAGGATATAGATAAATTTACGTGTAGACATGGGAGGAATGTATAGACATAAGGGAATGTATAGACTTGGAAATGTATGAATGTCTCATGCAATGGGGAATGCACAGACGTTGGACGTATAGACTTACGATGTGTAGACTTAGGAGGAACGGATGTGTAGACTTTACATTGTGTAGACTTGGAGGATGTATGGACTTGGAGAATGTTTGGACTTGAAGAGTGTATGGACTTGGGAAGTGAGATGCTCTGGAATGTACAGACTTAGGAATGTGCAGACTTAGATGCTTAGGCTTGTGGAATGTATAGACTTGGATTAGATGGATGTACAGACTTTGATGAAGAATGCGATGTATAGACCTAGGAGGATGGATGTACATACTCTATGCAATTTATAAACTCATGAAATGCAAAGACTTTGGAATGTGCAGACTTAGAACGTATGGACTTAGAATGTATGGACTTAGAGCTTGGACTTGTGAGTGTATAGACTTAAGGAATGTGTGGACTTTGACGGGTGTACAGACTTGGGATGAAGGAATGTACAGACTTAGGATAAAGGAATGTGTGGACTTGTGAGTGTGTAGACTTATGGACTTATGAATGTATAGACTTGGAGATGAATGTATAGACTTGGGGAAGGAGTGTGTAGACTTGGAGAAATGTATAGACTTATGCATTGTAGGGACTTATGAATGTATAGACTTGGAGAATGAATGTATAGACTTAGAGATGAATGTATAGACTTGGAGAAGGAATGTATAGACGTTGGAGAATGTATGGACTTGTGGAATGCTAACTAAAAATGCTAAAACTCGATTGACGCCAACATCAATGGGCGTCAATTGCATAGAAAATGACCTTGAACAAGTCACCGTTTCAAATAAAATGAATAGTGCCGATTTTTCGACTAAAGAATTTTGGAAAACTAATTATATGGAAACATAGAGAAAAATGGAAAACTCATACCCCTAAAATTTCCCATCTAGATCACATCTAGAAAAAAAGATAAAAATCCAGAAAGATCGTTACACCTTAAATTAACAAAATAGGAAAGGTGAATGACGCCTTTGTTCAAGTCGTCAATTAAGGAATTGACGACTGTGCGTACAAGCGTCGTTTATGAAAATAACGCCCCAACCTGAGGTGTCATTTCCAAAAGGGACAATCGGTGTTATCTGAGTAAGTATGTTTAGGGAAAGGATTAATATGAGGAAATCTCCATTCCAATAAGGATTCTTCTGGGAGTAATATCACTCCCAATCGAACTCTAACCACGGGAGAACCTTCTCCCTATAAATAGGATTCCTCCGGAGACCTTCAGAGGCTACTACCTCTGAGAGTTCTTCGTCCACCTGCTTTTTCCCTCTACCCCTATTTATTAAGATTGAGGACCTTGCTGCTGTAGCTGTGGAGGAGTTCCACTTTTCCTACGCACTGGTTTTTCGATTTAATCATTGCCAAAGGAGCAAGTCTTCTTCAAATGATCGTGGGCTAATGTTGCCTGCTTCTTAATCTTCCTATCCAACGAAGCTGTTAATTGCTGCTGCTTCTTCCACAGTACGATAAGAACCTGAGGAGTTCTTCAAATTCTTCTTCTTTCTGCTGCCGCTGGTTCTTCCTGTAAAGGGGAGGAAAATCTTCTTCCTCTTCTTTGATTCCACGAAGAACGAGAGGGAGGGGAAAGCTATTCCTTCCTCTGCTTCTCTATTTTCAAAGAAGCTACTGTGTGCCGCTCTCACCTTTCTGCAGCTTCATAGAAGGGTTGCTGCTATTTGCATTATCGAGAGTTGCTGTCTACGAAGGAAGGGCTCTGCTACTTCGTATATCTTTATTTCTAAAGGATATCTCTGTGCAACAAAGATTATTATTCTCTTCCGTTCTTCACCAAATCAACATCCAAGGTAGGTTTTCTCAATAACTGAAGCCCAAAGATAATAATAGTTAAATTGCATGTTTAAGACTCATGTTTTGTTACCATCGATTGCTTAAGTTTAGTTTACTACTTAATTATCTTAAATAATCTCAATAATCACACACCAAAAAATTTGGATAAATATACTTTTAAAATCTTCATGGTTATTCTGAAATTTCCATGTCTTATATGGTGTATTTACTATAAGTTTAAACAAGTTAAATCATTTAATATATATATAATCATGTTACTCGGCGAATTCCAAAGATTACTGTAGCATGCTAGTTATAGGTTTTTCCTTTGACGACTTGATTCTCATCACCAGAGCGTCCTTTGGCTATGAAATTTTATGAGTGTATTGTTAGGGAGGAGACCGAGGTAGTGAAAGTGGTTGCACCGTTTTTCGTGCCCCCTATCTCAAGATCCCCCATCTCTCAACGGAAAATTATTTTGAACGTCTGGTTAGGTAGAGTTTTTCGAGTCCGTCATTTCGGTATATTATAAGCTCGATTCCGACATAGTTACATCGAGAAACGAGAGGTTTGAAAATAGACACTTTTTGAAATAACGACCGACTAAAGGTCGTCAAATTCCTTTTGGACGCCACTGTACAATGGCGTCAGATTAACTAATATATATATATATAAATATATATATATATATATATATATATATACATATATCATGTATGTATATCTTGGAAAATCCATATTTATTAAATATGTAACAGAAAATTATAAAAGATATATATTTAGAATCCTTGTATTTTTCTCCTAATTATCATATATTCTATTTCCTTAAAGTATTTTAAATAAATCAATGTGTCTTTGAATGTATGTTTTTAAAATTATTCAATTAAATAGATATAAATGTGAATTCTTGTTAAATAAATTAAGTTAAAAATCATAAAATTAACATCCCTCAAAGAGGACACTAATTAATAAATGACGCCACCCCTGGGCGTCAAATAAAATAAGTTTATTTAATTATAGTTGATTATAGAATTGGATGGACATGAATTCTATAATTAACGCATTCATGTTCTCACAGTTTTCTCCCGATTTTGACCCATATCGCGGGTCTTCTGGCACTCTCATCTCATGTCCGTAGATGGAGTCCTTGTTTCATGATTGGTTCACGTATACACCTCAACTCTCGGCGACATACGAGCTCTCCGTTGGACATTCCATTCCTTCGGACTAGCAAGTTAATCATCGGGATCTCCGTAAGTCTCCTCGTAGCCTTAGATTCCCTCAAGGTCGACTGAGCTGGTTGTAACTTAAACACCTTGTACCCATTTTAATGCCACGTCACTCTGGAGAAACATGGTAACCCGGCCCTTTCATGGTGCTATTCTTGGCCCATGGGAGAAATTCTCTTAGCCGATGGAATGAGTGATCATTCCACTAGGTGATACATTGAATTGGGTAACTTATTGCTAAGTACCAATTATTCAACTTGCATCATGTCCATTGAACTGGTGACTATCTTGCTAGTCATCTATTCAAGTTATTCATGGCAACCTATCTAGGTGCCAATCCCCCCCAGTTTTTTGACATGTCATAGTTTCTATGCTTTCACGTGGATTTTATCGCAAGTCTATCCCTACTCAAGGGCTTTGTCCTTGAATTCTGTGAATTCTACGTTATCGTTCTATTTAAAGCTTGATCTTGAAACTCTTTATTGGCTATAAACTATCGTGGATGTCTAGATCTATCTTTAAATGCTGTGCATATAGGGCCCGATCTGGTCCTGGGAGGAGCACTCGAAAGTACTAGTGCCCATGGGAGTTATATTGATCACGGTGTCTGGCATTACACCGAAGTACTTGTCTCTCTTGATCTTTGGCATTCCACACTCTCTCTCTTTCTCTCGTGACTTACGTGCGTGACTCGACTTGCGTGACTTTACTAGCGTGGCCCAAAATGGGCAAAGTACTTGCGTGAAATAGCCAATATTCTATAAATCTCTCTTGGATATCTCTTGCTTGAAGGTTTTTGCACGACGTTGTTAATCTCTTCCTAGTTTTATTTCACTTGCTCGGTTAATTCTACATGCATAGACTTACTGCATTTACATGTGAAAGATGTAATTACTTAAACCAATTGCTTGTTCTTGAGATATAATTCCTACTGAACTTTCGCTCACTCAGTTTATTCTAACATTTTTCAGGTAATCAGGTGGCTAGCGAGACCGTGACTCACATGGGAGGGACAAGTGTGCAAGCGAGCTTCGAAAACTAGTGAACCTGTGTCTTTTATCTTTCTTGAGTCTAGCATGATGTCTCTTATTTAGTTATCTTGTCTAAGTCTATTAGTGCGTCATCTCTTTTTCTTTCATAATGACATAGTTGAGTCTTCAAGTTCTTGTAAGAGATTTATATTTGAAATAAAATTTTTTATTGTTGTTCCAAATTATTTGGTCTCATGTCATTACTCTTGATCGTTCACGACTGTTTAACAGCCACGTTCCGAGCAAATGACACGTTCCGCTGCTATCGGTTCGGGGCGTGACAAATAAGCTATGACCTTGCCATGTTGCATTAATACGCAACCTAGGCCAATTCCAGATGCATCAGCATATACTTCAAATCCTCCTCCTTCCGTAGGTAATGTGAGAATAGGAGCAGTCGTCAGACAATCCTTTAAAGTTTGAAAGTTTTTCTCGCATTCCTCGAACCATATAAAAGGATTCTCCTTCCTTGTCAATCTTGTTAAAGATACTGTGATCTTTGAGAAATCCTTGATAAATCTTCGATAATAGCTAGCCAATCCCAAAAAACTTTGTATTTCCGTTACACTTGTAGGTCTTTCCCAGTTCTTAACAGCCTCGACCTTTGATGGATCAACAGCTATACCGTTCCGGAAAATTATGTGACAGAGAAAAGAAACCTCCTCCAATCAGAAATCACATTTGCTTAATTTGGCATAAAGCTTGTGATCTCTTAATAATTGAAGGGCCTGTTAGCGCAGCAAGAGTGATATAGAAGGGGGGGATGAATAGATCACTCCCAATTTGTAAAAACTTAGGCGGAAAATTAATTCTACTGCTTACGCCCCTCCTGAACCCGCACACAGAGAAATGCAAACGCGGTCACCAAACAAGACAGTATAAGTAAATGAGAATGAAGATCTGATCACATGGAAGAAAAGAGACAAGCAGATGGAGAGCGCAGATAATAACAGCAAACCACAGAGGAGGCACTCGGTTTTTAGGTGGTTCGATTGCAGTCCGCAATCTACATCCACCCCTCACTCCAACTAGAATGAGGATTCCACTAGACAATGCTAGAACATTGCAGACTCAGTCTGCGAACAACATGCTGCCACACAGCTTGAACAACCAAGGGAAACAAATCCCTCAACCAAGCTCTGTTACCCACAGAACTTGAAACCTGTTCCAGCTACCAGCTAGAACAGAACCGGAGACACCTGTCCCTTCCTCCACACACCGGAGGGAACCTGCTAATGACAACCTGTCACTAGCAACACCAGAGATCACCGATCTCTCTTCCTCTGCAACCCAGAGGGAAACCGGAGTAACACTCCCTTCCTCCACACACCGGAGGGGAACCAATTCGAATCAGAAAAATGAACAAAATAAAAGGAAAACAAAATAGAAACAAAGACCAACGAAGAAGCAGTCGGTTCTGAAATCAATATAAATGTAGCTTCAAAGGAAGCAATTCATCAAACCGCAGACACTGCTCTCTCTCTCTCTCTCGAACATACTCCTCTCGGATCTGGACACTATGGAACTCTCTGCTCTTTTTCCTTTCTAGATCGTGCAGTCTCACACAAATGGCTTCTGCTTTTTCTTTTCACGATCACCCTTTCACTGAAGGACGAAGCTTCATATTTATAGCAGATATTAGGCGTGTGGCTTCCAGGTTCCCGCCTAAGAACTTTTTGCCAGATCATTTGAATTTCGACCACATGGCAGCATCCTGACTGGGTTGCCATCCACGTGTCGTGTTCCTAGTTTCTTGGATCACGTGCTAGGTGCCAATCTCGGATCACGTACCCAATCATCAGCCTGAATCGCCTGCAGACATAGACAGAAGGAATGTATATACTTAGTTAGTTCAGGCTATTAACACGAGTGTATATACTTCAGAAACAGCAACTGAGTAAGTGTGTACAACGTGAGAGAGTGTATGGACTTAATGAATAAGCGCATGTGAAGGCAGTGTACAGACTTAATGCTTAAACTCATGAATGGCAGTGTATAGACATGTGATGAACAATGCAAACGAGCCTTACCAATGTGTAAACTTTACAAAGCTTCAGCCACTGTATATACTTTACGAAGCCTAACCAGTGTACAGACTTGGAACGAGTGTGTTGTGAGCACTGTATAGACTCAATATATAACAACCGAATGTATAGAGTTGTGGTCGAACAACCCAATGTATAGACTTGAAGCAAGAGGCCAGTGTTCAGACTTTGAGGAAGAGATGCACTGTTCGCAATGTACAGACTTGATAGTGTAAGACTCTTAATAAGACGGTGAACAGTGTATTGACTTGATGCCCAACGGTGATGTATAGACTTCGACAAGCTTGAGCCAGTGTATAGACTTTGCCAGAGTGAGACGATGCATGAGACGCTCGGCTGTACAGACTTGCAAAGTTCTGAATGAGACGCTCGGCTGTAGGACCGATGTACAGACTCTGAATGTGAAGGCAGGCTGTATAGACTTGAATCGCTTGAAGCGATGTACAGACTTGGTGAGGCTCAAGCAGTGTACAGACTTATGAAGGCTTCAGCGTTGAACAGACATGGAAGTACCACTATGGATGTATGGACTTGATGATTCACTGTGGATGTATGGACTTGAGTGAATGAAGCCGATGTACAGACTTACCGATTCGAAGCCACTGTATAGACTTTGAAGAACAGTTCAATGTATAGACTTGAAGCCCCTGAGCTAATGTTTAGACTTCACGCTGTACAGACTTTGAGGCTTTGAACGTGTAAGCTGAATGCAATGAAGACTTAACTGGTCGGGTAGTGTACAGACTTAGAATATTAAGACCAGTGTATAGACTTCAGTTAGAAGGTGCCCGATGTATAGAGTTGAAGATGATATGCCAATGTACAGACTTAATCAATCAAGCTGGTGTATAGACTTTGGAACCCAGACACTCAATGTTCTGATGGGTCGACGCATCAGCAAGGGTGGGTCGACCCACTCCTGTTCATTCTAACTAAGCAGAGTGTAGATAGATGAACTAATGAAACATCATATGAACTGTACTCACTTACATGATGAACCAGCATAGATCTAGAGATAGTAGATTGATTTATAGTGTGAGACATCATCAAAACCATAGGGATGTAACAATCTCCCCCTTTTTGATGATGGCAACACTATGAATCAAGCAATATCAAAGTTCAACAGGAAATTAATATCAGCTGCAATAAACAGAGTAAATTCAAGGCATGCTCATGCAAGTGAATTAAACATTCCCTACCACACACTCTCATCTCCCCCACAACTCATAAACATATCTTCCCCGAAGCAACATGACTCACCCAAAGCTCAATACAAATCCAATACTCACTGATATTGCAGAACTTCTCTCCCCCTTTGACATCAGCAAAAAGAAATACAGAATGTATGACAGTGCTGGAAACATGAAGAAGAGGTGAGGTAACTTCTTAGTGCAGAAAGTCACGAGTAGGTCTTAAGAGAATAAATGAGTTTCTAATTTCAAGAGAGGATTCTTTAAACTCCAGTACACAATAGAGAAATAGAATGATAGAAAAGTTTATCAGCATACATAGTGTATGATTTAGAGCAGGAGTTAACAAGTATGGCCAGATATAGCTGATCATTCAACTATCCCACAAGACAACGAAAGACGAAATCAGAGAGGTGTTCTCAAGGTATTGAGGACAAGTAATCCATTAGTTGCATAACAACAAGGAATTTTATTTTTTCTTTTTGAGATGATTTTCAAGAAGATCAATGAGTAAGTTGGTAGTTCACTCCTTTGACATTAGGGAGACACCTTGATTAGAGGCCTGAATCCCCAGTTACTCAGAGTGAGTACCTCATTACTTCCTTTTTTTTTATATTAAGGAACAGAGTTAGTAACTGTGGCTTTTGACATGAGGAAACACCTTGATTAGAGGCCAGAGTCCCCAGTTACTCACCAGCAAGCCACCATTGCTCTGTCATGTCTTTTCATTCATTTTAAGCATTTGACACCTCATGACATGGGAGAAATATTCATTTCATTGATGAAGCTCCCAGTTTCTCAGTGATCAATACAGAACATGTTTGTTCAGTTAAGCCCTTGAGTTAAAGAGATAGAATGACTGAAAATAATACCAAAAGGACTATTTCTTGAATTGAGTCTTGAAGTCTAGATTTCAAGCTGATTGGGTCAGATATCAAGACATACAGGTTTTGGCCTGAACCAGAATCAATGACAATGTAGGAAGATATACTTTATGCAATTAGTCCAGATCTCTGAAGGAGTACCAAAGGAAAGATTCTAACTGGATTTTAGAGTCACTGACTTATAGACTTAAGAGATAAGTGACACTCTATTGTCTGAGAGAACCACACTAGATCAGTCATGTAAGACCAGCAAAGTTACACATCTGGACAGTCCTTTTGAATCTGTCAAAGAACTTCTCTTCTCACATTACAACTCAGCTCCCCCTAAGACATTGCATTCCTCAATAAAACAATCCAGCATAATCTCAAAGCTTCCCCTCACTCAAAGCATTCCTGAAAGCTAACCAGCAGTCATTCTGAACTCCCCCTTAAACCAGCATGACATAAGGCTCAACATCAGACAAACACAACTCCCCCTCACAACAAGAACAAGCTTCATAATTAAGACAATTTGAATAAGCCTAATTCTCTTCTCAATGTGGTGAATTTTTCATTATCCAGAGGTTTTGTGAATATGTCAGCAATCTGATTTTCTGTCCCTACATGAATCAGTTCAAAGTTATTCTTAGACACCTCATCTCTTATAAAATGATGTCTTATCTCTATGTGTTTGGTTCGTGAATGCAACACAGGATTTTTAGCAATATTGATGGCACTAGTGTTATCACAATACATTGGAGTGCACCCCAGGTCTACTTGGTAGTCCTGAAGCTAGTGTTTAATCCATATGACTTGTGTTCCACAACTCCCTGCAGTCACATATTCAGCTTCTGCAGTGGAGAGGGCCACAGAATGTTGTTTCTTGAAGCCCCAAGACACTAAACACCCACCCAAGAATTCACAATGACCACTAGTGCTTTTCCTGTCTAGTTTACAGCCTGCATAATCAGCATCTGTGTATGCAACTAAGTTAAGTGTGTGAGATGCAGGATACCATAAACCAAAAGAATGAGTAGCTGACAAATATCTGAAGATTCTTTTAACTGCAGCTAAGTGTAATTCAGTAGGTCTAGACTGATACCTTACATACATTCCTACACTGAATTGTATATCAGGTCTAGAGGCTGTCAAGTAAAGAAGTGATCCAATCATACCTCGATAAAGTTTGGCATTTACTTCTTTACCTGTCTCATCTGCATCCAATGAGGTATTGGTGCCCATGGGTGTTGTAATGTGCTTTAAGTTTTCCATACCAAACCTCTTGAACAGTTCCATTGTGTATTTGGTTTGGTTGATGAAGCACCCATCCTCTAGCTGCTGTACCTACAATCCAAGAAAGTATTTTAGTTCACCAACCAAGCTCATTTCGAATTCAGCAGACATCATGGTAGAAAATTCATCACATAGTTCATGCTTAGTTGATCCAAATACAATGTCATCTATATATACATGAACTATGATGAGATCTCTATTTATGCCCTTGGTAAATAAAGTTTGATCAACTTTACCTCTTTTGTAGCCCTTGCTGATCAGAAATTCAGACAATCTTTCATACCATGCTCTTGGAGCCTGCTTTAGACCATACAAGGCTTTGTTTAACATGAAAACTTGGTTAGGTTGAGGAGAGTATTGAAATCCAGGAGGTTGTTCAACAAAAACTTCTTCTTTAATGACTCCATTTAAAAAGGCACTTTTAACATCCATTTGTTGGAGTTTTATATTCTTTGAGCAAGCAAAGGCAAGCAACAATCTTATAGCTTCCATTCTAGCAACAGGTGCATAGGATTCATCAAAGTCTACACCGAATTCCTGACAGTAGCCTTTGGCTACTAATCTGGCCTTATTCCTCGAGATGATTCTATCTTCATTCATCTTATTTTTGAACACCCACTTGGTTCCTATGATATTAATACCATCTGGTCTTGGGACAAGCTCCCAGACATTATTCATTTCAAACTGACCTAATTCCTCACACATAGCATTGACCCAAGCTTGATCAGCTAAGGCCTCTTCTACTGTTTTGGGTTCAATTTGTGAGACTAAAGCAATTAAGTCATCATTATTCACATTTCTAAAATGAGACCTAGTCCGAAGAGGATCTTCAGGATGGCCTATGACATTATCTAATGGATGGTCTTTAAGAAATCTAACATTTGTTGAAGACTCACCTGTTTCTCTTGGCCCTTCCTGATTGGGGGAATTTGTTTCTCCACTAGGCTGAGTCTTCTCTTCTTCTTGTTGGTCTTTTAGGAAATCCCCATCATGATTAGAATCCCTGTCAAGATTTTCAACATTAGAAACATCTTTCTTTTCACTAAAAAAGATGTGTGGAGACTCTTCCACTTTCTGATCTGATATGTTAAATACCCTATATGCCCTTGACACTTCAGAGTAACCCAAGAATATTCCTGGGGAGCTTTTAGCTTCAAACTTGTCTAAATCTTTCTTATCATTGTTATGAATAAAACATTTTGCTCCAAAAATTCTGAAATGAAACAAGTTTGGTTTCTTACCTTTTAGAAGCTCATAGGGTGTTTTCTTGTGTATGGGTCTTACCATGGCCCTGTTGATTATGTAAGTTGCTGTATTGGCCGCTTCTGCCCAAAACCTTCTAGGCAATTTACTTTCAATCAACATGGTTCGGGCCATCTTCACCACAGTTCTGTTTCTTCTCTCCACAATCCTATTCTGTTCAGGTGTCCTGGGAGAAGAAAACCTGTGAGTTAGTCCCTCTTTTTCACAAAGATCAGTAAACATGGAGTTTTCAAACTCACCTCCATGGTCAGATTGAATAGAACAGACCTTGTATTTCCCTTCTTGTTTGACCTTATTGAAAAATAGATTAAACTTTTGAAATGCATCACTCTTATTTACTAAGAAAAATATCCATGAATATCTAGAGAAGTCATCTATGATGACATAGCCAAACCTGTTTCCATTAAGACTCTGAGTTCTAGTGGGACCGAAAAGGTCCATATGAAGAAGTTCCATTGGTCTAGAAGACAATGGCTCAGATCTTAATTTAAAGGAATTTCTGGTCTGTTTGCCTAGAGCACAGGCATCACATGCTTTTGATATCGAGTTGAATTTAATTCTAGGCATGCCTCTAACTAAATCATGCTTGACCAATTTATTTAAAGTTGTAAAGCTAGCATGACCTAGACGTCTATGCCATTCAAAAGCATCATTTTCAGAGTTGGCAGATAAGCAAATAGTAGATTCAGATTCCTCATCTAAGTCTACAATGTAGACATTATTAATCCTGTTGGCTACAAATTTAACTACATCAGAATTTGTTTCAAGGATTTTGCATGAACTATCATCAAATACAACCCTGTGACCCCTGTCACATAACTGACAAATGCTAATCAGGTTGTGTTGAAGCCCTTCCACAAGTAAGACTTTTTCAATGGAGTTTGTGGAAGACTTACCTACTGTACCAACTCCAATTATTTTACCTTTGTTCTTTCCTCCAAACTTGACCAGACCCCCTGGCTTCATCTCTATCTTGCTAAACTTGGATCGGTCTCCTGTCATATGCCTGGAGCAGCCACTGTCGAGGTACCACTTGTTATCTTCAGCTGCCAGGCCGACCTACACAAATACATCAAGCAGAGTGATTTGGAACCCAAGATGAGTTGGGTCCAAGGACATTGTTCAAATCTTTGATGAAGTGTTTAGGTATCCAGATTTGCTTCAGCATGGTTTTCTCTGGCACCTTCCTTTCTGGTTTATTAAAGTTGAATCCAGCTGGACTGGAGAAGTGAGTTCTATTCCATTCATTAGTCTTCATATTCCTAGGAAATTTTCTGTAATCTTGTTGATCAAGTGTTTAGGTATCCAGATTTGCTTCAGCATGGTTTTCTCTCGCACCTTCCTTTCTGGTTTATTAAAGTTGAATCCAGCTGGACTGGAGAAGTGAGTTCTATTCCATTCATTAGTCTTCCTATTCCTAGGAAATTTCCTGTAATCTTGTTGATTAACATATTTTTGACCATGAAAATTATTTCTCCAGTAGGTCCTATTTGGACCCATCTGATTGTTGTAATTCCAGCTCTTATTCTGATTCACTTTCTTGGTCCATCTACCATTTGTGTTCTGGTGAGTGGGCTTAGTGATATTCTTCATAAAATTGATTCCCATCTTAAATGGTTGTCCAGCACTGGTTTTTGTGTTTTCTTTAGGACTTTGAATTCCCTTAGTGCTGTTTGAGCTGGATGGTGTGTCCAGCTTCTCTTTTCCCTTCTCTGGGCAGAAGGTGATAGTCTTGAATTGCAAGGGTCTCTTGTTGGTTGGGTCATAGCCTAGACCCTCCTTATTGAAATTGACCCTAGTCCCTAGTATAGCATCTAAACTAGTTTTTCCTTGGATAAACTTTTCTAAGACTTTCTGTTTGTCTTCCAGCTCCTTTTGAAGGGACTCAGAATTTTTTAGGAGTTCAGCATTTACTTTCTTCACAGCTTCATATTTCTCTGAGTTCACTCTAATTTCATTCATGCTTTCTTCAATTTTAGTTTTGAATTCATTGAGCTGATTTTGACTTTCTTGAATTTCTCCCTTGAGCTTATCATTTTCTTTCCTTAGTGAGGTCATTTCTTCTAGTTGTTCTTTTAGCTTCTCATTTTCCTCACAGACCTGAGTTTGTTCTTCAACATTTGTGTTAAATTTTCTTTTCAGAACTCTGTGCTCTTAACTAAGAGAATTAAATTTATCTAACAATTCACCATAAGCATCCTCCCAGTCATCAATTGAGAAATTTTTAAAAATATTTATTACCTCCTCTTCACTGTTTGCCATAAGGCAAATTCCATCTTCATATTCTTCTGAGGAAGTGTCTTCGGGGTCTTCTTCTTCCTCGCTCCATGTGCAGACCATCGCCTGTGGCTTCTTCTTCTTCTGCACCTTTATGTTTTTCTTCTGAAGGTAGGGACCCTTCTTCTGGAGGTCTGGGCATTCGCCTTTCATATGTCCCTGTTTGTTACAATTAAAACAAGTAAGTCTCTTAGGATTTCTATCCCTGTAACTAGTAAATTCAACATTCTTGTTGAAAGGGTGTGGCATCTTCTTCCTAAAGGTCTTTCCCTTTTTCTTCAAAAATTTTCTGAACTGTCTAGTGAGCATTGCTTGCTCCTCCTGGTCGAGATTTGAAAAACCTTCAAGCTCAGACTCGGACTCGGGGCTACTGCTGCTGCTCCCGCTGTTGCTACCCTTGTTGCGGGATGCCCTTAGAGCCACATTCTTACCCTTCCTCTCACTTCCTTCTCCACCTCCTTGGAAATTCATCTCATAGGTCATAAGGGATCCTATGAGTTCATTCACAGTCAAGATAGTCAGATCTTTTGACTCCTCAATCACAATGGCCTTAGTGTGCCATGCCGGGGATAAAGATCTAAGAATTTTCCTGACTATATCTGCCTCAGCAAGATCCTTCCCTAGCCCTTTAAGTGTGTTTGTGATCAAGGACAACATGGCATACATTTCAGTTATATTCTCATCTGCATTCATCTTAAACATTTCATACTTAGAAGTGTAGAGGTTTACCTTCGAGGCTTTCACTTGAGCTGTACCTTCATAGATCAATTACAGCTCATCCCACATTCGCTTGGCAGTCTTGTAGGCAGATATACGGGCATACTCCTCTGGATGAACAGCACACTGGATGATGTTCAGCGCCGTCCAGTTGAGTGAAGAGAGCTTGACATGGTCATCTGTCCAAGCATCCTCGTTTGGTGGCAGATCATATGGCCCCACAGTAATTACTCTCCATAGTTTATGGCTCTAAGCCCTGATAAACACTTCCATCCTGTTCTTCCAAAACAGATAGTTACTACCATCAAAATACGGAGTGCGACTAATGGATTGACCTTCGGCCATGAAGGTTCTAGGACCACTGACATTTCCTTGACCGTTCGTCCACATGGCGTAAACCTGCTCTGATACCAAATGTTAGCGCAGCAAGAGTGATATAGAAGGGGGGGGATGAATAGATCACTCCCAATTTGTAAAAACTTAGGCGGAAAATTAATTCTACTGCTTACGCCCCTCCTGAACCCACACACAGAGAAATGCAAACGCAGTCACCAAACAAGACAGTATAAGTAAATGAGAATGAAGAACTGATCACATGGAAGCAGAGAGACAAGCAGATGGAGAGCGCAGATAATAACATCAAACCACAGAGGAGGCACTCGATTTTTAGGTGGTTCGATTGCAGTCCGCAATCTACATTCACCCCTCACTCCAACTAGAATGAGGATTCCACTAGACAATGCTAGAACATTGCAGACTCAGTCTGCGAACAACATGCTGCCACACAGCTTGAACAACCAAGGGAAACAAATCCCTCAACCAAGCTCTGCTACCCACAGAACTTGAAACATGTTCCAGCTACCAGCTAGAATAAAATCGGAGACACCTCTCCCTTCCTCCACACACCGGAGGGAACCTGCTAATGACAACCTATCACTAGCAACACCAGAGATCACCGATCTCTCTTCCTCTGCAACCCAGAGGGAAACTGGAGTAACACTCCCTTCCTATACACACCGGAGGGGAACCAATTCGAATCAGAAAAATGAACAAAATAAAAGGAAAACAAAATAGAAACAAAGACCAACGAAGAAGCAGTCGGTTCTGAAATCAATACAAATGTAGCTTCAAAGGAAGCAATTCATCAAACCACAGACACTGCTCTCTCTCTCTCTCGAACATACTCCTCTCGGATCTGGACACTATGGAACTCTCTGCTCTTTTTCCTTTCTGGATCGTGCAGTCTCACACAAATGGCTTCTGCTTTTTCTTTTCACGATCACCCTTTCACTGAAGGACGAAGCTTCATATTTATAGCAGATATTAGGCATGTGGCTTCCAGGTTCCCGCCTAAGAACTTTTTGCCAGATCATTTGAATTTTGACCACATGGCAGCATCCTGACTGGGTTGCCATCCACGTGTCGTGTTCCTAGTTTCTTGGATCACGTGCCAGGTGCCAACCTCGGATCACGTACCCAATCATCAGCCTGAATCACCTGCATACATAGACAGAAGGAATGTATATACTTAGTTAGTTCATGCTATTAACACGAGTGTATATACTTCAGAAACAGCAACTGAGTAAGTGTGTACAACGTGAGAGAGTGTATGGACTTAATGAATAAGCGCATGTGAAGGCAGTGTATAGACTTAATGCTTAAACTCATGAATGGCAGTGTGTAGACATGTGATGAACAATGCAAACGAGCCTTACCAATGTGTAAACTTTACAAAGCTTCAGCCACTGTATAGACTTTACGAAGCCTAACCAGTGTACAGACTTAGAACGAGTGTGCTGTGAGCACTGTATAGACTCAAGATATAACAACCGAATGTATAGAGTTGTAGTCGAACAACCCAATGTATAGACTTGAAGCAAGAGGCTAGTGTTCAGACTTTGAGGAAGAGATGCACTATTCGCAATGTACAGACTTGATAGTGTAAGACTCTTAATAAGACGGTGAACAATGTATTGACTTGATGCCCAACGGTGATGTATAGACTTCGACAAGCTTGAGCCAGTGTATAGACTTTGCCAGAGTGAGACGATGCATGAGACGCTCGGCTGTACAGACTTGCAAAGTTCTGAATGAGACGCTCGGCTGTAGGACCGATGTACAGACTCTGAATGTGAAGGCAGGCTGTATAGACTTGAATCGCTTGAAGCGATGTACAGACTTGGTGAGGCTCAAGCAGTGTACAGACTTATGAAGGCTTCAGCGTTGAACAGACATGGAAGTACCACTTGTTGTGTAGTGGACAGCGGATCTAGAGGGGAGGGGTGAATAGATCAGCCCCACTTTTCGTAATGCGGCCCTTTAATCAGCTAGTTAAAATGAATTACAGCGGAATAGTAACTAGCTTCCAAGAATGCTATGATTCACTTAGCAAGATAAGCAAGATATATAATAATTCGATCCTAAGCATACATCTAGAACGAATCAATCACACAAGCAAACCACACTAGACAGGATTTTTAAGGTGGTTCGGACTGAATCCTCAGCCCTACGTCCACCCCTCACCAAAACCCGGTGAGGCTTCACTTGTGCAGCGCACAGAACCGTAAATCGGAAACCACCGATTGCCTTCCTACTCACCACCTGGTAGGGACGTCAACCGCAAATTGGAACACCCTCCAATTACCTTCCTACTAACCACCGGTAGGGACGAATCACACTTTCAATGTTCAAACAATAATGAAAATGAAACAAAATGTGAATGAACTAAAACAAGAGATTGAGTTATGAGTGAAAATGAATTGGCCCTTGTATGGAATGTTGATCAGCAACAAGGCTCCTCTTGGCTTCAACTCAATCTTCTTGATTCACCCTTGATTGGATGAATGTTCTTCACGGAGTACTGTTCACGTGAACAGTACCTCTTCCTTCAATTCTTCTCTCTTGATCTTCTCTTTGAACTTCTTTGAATGAATGACGGAAATGATGAAGCTACCTTGAATCTTGATTGATTCTTTAGCTTCTAGGAGTTTGAATGCTTGAAATATCACCTTGAATGAGCTTGAAAGAACTTGAATGGATGTAGATGATTTCCCTTGAAGAACTTGAATCAAACCGGCTTCCTTGGATGACCTTGATAGCCTTGCCTTGATGTAATCTTCCTTGAGGTTTGCTGGCTTTGATTTGAGCTTGATGCCCCTTTGATTGGATGAAGAACACCTTCACGAACTACTGTTCATGTGAATAGTAGCTCGTCTCCAACCTCTCTTGCAACCTCCCTTGCAGCCACCCTTGTAACCCCTTGAAGCATTAGGGTTTCCAACCCTCTTGTATTGGTTTTATAACCCTTGAATGGTCCATAGATGCCCCCTAGACCAGATCCACAAATCATGGAAGATTAGGTAAGATTTGATTAAACAAATCCACGGAAAGAGGCTAGCCACGAGGTGGATTTCGAGGTCAAATAAGGCTGCATCGGGGCTGGCGGTCGACCTAAGGCTCCTGGCGGTCGACCGCCACTGAAACACATACAACCGGGCGATCCCTGGGAAAACCGGTCGACCGCCACTGGCTGGCGGTCGACCGCCACTGAAAAACGTGCAGCCTTGGCAGTCCCTGGCTGGGGCGATCGACCGCCCCTGTAAGGCCCGTGCCTTAATGGATCCTTCGTGGTATTTGTTCTATTAATTGTTCTGGAATTTCCGACTATTTTCCTGGATTTTTAAGAATTTGTCTGGTATTTTTCCGGATTTATTTGGGGCTAATAGGGGGTTATTGAAATTAATAAGATTTTTATATATACAATGATTATATTATATATATATTAATTTTATTTTTTTATAACCTCTCCCTCTCTCTCTCTCTCCCTTCCCGTCGATCTCACTCTCACCCTCTCCCTCTCTCTCTTCTCACGATCGTCCCCTCCCTCTCCTAGGGAACTCGGGCAAAACGAGATCGGATTGAGGCGAGGTTGGCACCGTTGGATTCCTCGCGTCGAGTAGTGCGCGTGGGTGTCCACTTCGGCGTGGATCGGTGATCGTAGGAGCGAGGTGGAGCGTGGAAGCTCCGTGGCTCTTCCTCCTTGCATGCGGCCCGTTCGACGGTTTCGGCTTGCGAAAGGTAGGGGATGGAATCTCGATCTTGCTAGGATCGTTTCCCTTAGCCTGTTTGTTGATTAGCACCCCGTAGCATGCATGATGTTCATATTTCCATTTTTGGGGTTTTAGCCTAAATCTTGAGTTTAATGCGTTTTAGGCCTTGCATGTGCTAGATTTAGATGTTAAATTATTGTCTAGCATGCGTGGTTTGACAGGTTATCAGGTTTTTCGTCGATACCCGGCGTTTTCAGCCGTCCTGGAGGGCTTCGGTTTATAAACCGTACCCGCCCGTAACCCAGGTGCAGTGACGGTCCTGCCAGGAACCGTCACTTGCCTGACGGTCCAAGATGGATGCGTCGCTTCCCAAATAACAGCCTATCGAGGGGCGTCGTTTGGAGAGTAACGGTGGGAACCCCATCCGTTACTCGTTCGTTGTTTTCCGTTAGCCCGGTGAGGCGGTGAGCCCGGCGGTCTGTCGACCGGCCGTCGCTTGTAACGACGCGCCGAGACTGGGGCGTCGCTTCATCTGCTATCGTTTTGGAACGCTGTTAGTTGGTTTGAGCCTCGGGTGAAAGTAACGGCGGAGTTCCCGCGCGTCGCTTGGAAGCAACGCATAGGACCCCCACCGTCACTCTCCCCTTCAGGGCTTTTGGGTTTGGTACTCGGGAGGATGTAACGGCGGTGACCTACCGCGCCGCTTGGAAGCGACGCGCAGGGCCCCTACCGTCACATTCCCCCCTGCACCTGTGAGTCGGAACTCGGGAGGGAGTAACGGCTGGAGACCAGCGCGTCACTCTTGATGTAACGCACCAGTCTCCGACCGTCACTTCCAAGTAGCGCGTGGGCCTCTGACCGCCGCTTGCCCGTCAGTCTGGTTATGTTCCCAGCCCATTGCTTATGCGTTCCGTTCTATATTCATGCCATGGTTGTGTTGTTTTACTATATTGTGGCGTGTTTTATATACCAATAGAGTAGCTTTTCTTTCCAGGCAATGGAGCCACTGTTGTTGCCCTAAGGTCTGTTGAGTACCGACCCGCTTGAGGATGGCGGAGGGGTATGTTTCCCATTCACGGTTTGTAAGCTAGTTCCGTGGGCTCCCAGCCAATGGTAGCGTCCTGCCAAGGGAGAAAACTAGTTAGAGGGCCTGGCTCAGGCTAGAGTCAGTGTGTGCACACGTGGTCGGAGACTGTGGACTGACACCGACGGGTGCCACTCTGACTGGTCACTTGGTTTGGTACTGTTTACGCGCTTAGCTTGTCGCTTCGTCGACTGCGAGTGCTTGAGACGCAGTGTAATCTGTCAGTGGACGCTTCTGGTTTCTGCTCCAGTAGTTGTCCTTCCTTGTTGTCTGGATTAGTTGCAGCTCCTTCTATTTGGTAGTTTTAGCTTTAATCGCTTGCATTTAATTAGTAGTGGCATGTGTTAGCTGTTACACTTGCTTAGGAGAGTTTACAGCTTTCTTGTGTTTGGTTATTCATGCCATTGCCTGTGTGTTTATTTAAATGCATGCTTTAATTGCTTTATTTATGCATGTCTGCTTGTTTAGTGCGAGGTAGGGATCCGCGTGACCCCTACTGAGTCTGGCTGTGACTCACCCTTCTCCTTTCAGGTGAGCCGCGCTCGCCCTCTCCCGGACTTTAGTGTGCTGTTTCGGGACCATTCCTAGGTGCCAGCTGCGCACGAGCTGCCTTTTTGAGGCTTGTGTTGTACTTTTGCCGGGGTATGCCCCGCGTAGTTGTACCTTGAGGACTGGTGTTTGTGACTCTGGACTAGTTATACATATATCACTCTGGTTATTTTTAAATTGCTTCCGCACTTGTGTTTAAATCTTAAATACTTACAGTATTGCGCGCCCCAATTCGCAATTAATTATGCATATTCCTCAGCTAACCCCCACTAACCCTTCAGGGGCCTCATCAGCCTCTTGGGTGGCCTCCCCAGTTCTTGGCGTCGGTGTATCGATGTTATCAGTATATCGGTGTCCTGAACTCTGGGTCGTCACAGATGGTATCAGAGCCTGAGTTGAGGATTTGCGTAAAGAATTGGAATTGAGGCTTTGTCCAGAGCTAGTCCTGTTGTCGTCTCATGCTGGCATAGGATGTTTTCCGTATGATTGATGGATTTTATTGTTGATTGTGTTTTTGGCAGCATAGTTATGCCGCCTCGTCGAGGAAGGCCTCCTCGTGTTCCTCGAGATGCGCCCAGGGAAGATAGCGGTTCTACACCTCCTCCTGCAGTTCCCGCTGTTCCTGTCGTTCCAGTTGCTCCTCCAGTGCCGATCGTTCTAGCTGAAGTGCCTGGCAGTCGAGGCAAGGCTTTGAAGGAATTTCTGATGTTCAATCCGCCTGCTTTCTATGGCCAAGCTGATCCAGAAGTCGCGAGGCAATGGCTGGATGCGATAGAGCGTGTGTTTGTCTCGATGGAGTGTGCTGAAGATGAGAAAGTCATGCTCGCTGCTTTTCAACTCCAGGGTACATCCATTGCGTGGTGGAAAGCCGAGTGGTAGATTTCCTTTCGATCCAGACCTCTTCGGCAAATCACTTGGGCAGAGTTCGTTGCTGCTTTTGAGCGTGCCTATACTCCTGCCTGCTTGCAGATGGATAAGATGTATCAGTTTATGGAATTGATTCAGGGCAATATGACCGTGCTTCAGTATAGGAATAAGTTCTTGGAATTGGGTCAGTATGCGCCCCATGTGCTGGCCAGTGAAGCTTTGAAGACCCAGCAATTTTTGCGTGGGTTGAGGCCAGAGTTGAAGATGCCGCTGATAGCGAGTCGTGTTGCGGATCTCGATACTGCGTGTCAGACAGCTGTAGCTTTAGAGCTGGAGATGGCGAGACCGGGTGGATATCCCCAAGCAGGGTCAGTGCAGCCGGTAGCTCAGGTTCAGCAGACTTACCGACAGCCCGTGCCTGGTGTTCCTTCGGTCCAGTCAGAGGTTTCCAGTGCTTCCTCTCCTTCTAAGCCCAAGTTTAAAAGGTTCAAGAAGAAGAAGAAGTTTTTTCAGCAGCCGTCCGGTACAGATTCTGTTCAGCAGCCGACAGCGCCTTCTTCTCAGACTCGGCAGAGCTCAGCTGCTAGTCAGCCGTGGACGTGTCGGAGATGCGGTGGTCATCACAAGGGCCAGCCGTGTTCTCTTCCTATTGTTTGCTTCAGGTGTGACCAGCCAGGTCATGTGGTTCGGGATTGCCCGCTGAGGCCGACTCAATTGCAAGCTCCTCAGTTGTCTCAACCTCAGCCGCAGTTTAGACCTCCTGCACCTCAAGCTCCACAACAATTTTTCTCTCAAGCGTCGGCGTCTTCACAGCAATCTTCAGCTGGTTCCAAGAAGCAGAAAGGCAAAGTTTCTCATTTGACAAGAGCTGATGTTGTTGCGTCTCATCTTGTGGAAGGTACGATTATGCTTTATGGACATTCAGCTCATGTCTTATTTGATTCCGGTGCTTCTCATTCTTTTATTTCTGAGGATTTCATGGCTTGTATTGAGGAACCGACATCTGAGCTGTCTTGTGAGTTATTTGTGGAATTGCCTTCTGGAGATTTCATGGTTACTCCTCTGTGTTTGGATGAGTCTCCTGTGATGATTGATAATCACCAGTTGCCGGCGAGATTGTATGCGTTGCAGCTGGCAGATTATGATGTTATTCTGGGAATGGATTGGTTGGAGCATTATGGAGCTGTGGTTGACTGCAGATCGAAGAAAGTCTATTTTCAGCCCCATGGAAAATCAGCCTTTTATTTTCAAGGTATTCGATCCCGATCTTCTCGTATGATTATTTCTGCTATTCGAGCCTATAGGTTGCTTAGCGCAGGTTGTCAGGGATTCCTTGCTTCAGTAGTGGCTGTTGAAAAACCACGACGGGATGTCTGTGATATTCCGGTTGTCTGTGAGTTCCCTGATGTGTTTCCTGACGAGTTGCCAGGCTTGCCCCCAGAGCGAGAGATTGAGATGGTGATTGAACTGATTCCAGGTATTGGCCCCTTAGCAAAGCCGCCGTACCGTATGGCTCCAGCTGAATTGAAAGTACTGCATGCACAGCTACTAGAGTTATTGGAGAAAGGTTATATTCGTCCCAGTTTTTCTCCGTGGAGTGCCCCAGTGCTGTTCGTGAAAAAGAAAGATGGAAACCTGAGGCTTTGTATTGATTACAGGCAGCTGAATCAGGCGACTATCAAGAATAAGTATCCGCACCCCAGGATTGATGATTTGTTTGACCAGTTACAGTCTGCTACTATCTTTTCGCGGATTGATCTCCGGTCTGGCTATTTTCAGTTACGGATCGGGGAATCTGATGTGGAGAAGACTGCTTTCAGTACTCGTTATGGTCACTTTAAATTTTTAGTCATGCCGTTTGGTTTGACTAATGCCCCAGCAGCTTTCATGGACCTAATGCAGCGTATCTTTCGTCCATTTCTGGACCAGTTTGTGGTGATCTTTGTTGATGATATCTTGATATATTCTGCCTCTGTTGATGATCATGTGCAGCATTTGAGGATCGTTCTGCAGACTCTAAGAGATCACGAGCTTTATGCGAAGCTCAGTAAATGTGAATTCTGGCTTCGGGAGATTCATTTTCTTGGCCATGTGATTTCTGGTGATGGAGTGGCAGTAGACCCTGCAAAGATTGATGCCGTTTTGAGTTGGCAGAGACCGAGGACCATCACTGAGATACGAAGTTTTTTAGGATTGGCTGGGTATTACCGCAGATTCATTCAGGATTTTGCGAAGATTGCAGCACCGATGACTAAATTGACACGGAAGGATGTGCCTTTTGTCTGGTCGGATCAGTGTGAGGCTAGCTTTGTTAAATTGAAAAGGCTATTGACTTCTTCCCCAGTGTTGACTTTGCCTTCCGACTCGGGTGGTTTTCTTGTTTGTACAGATGCGTCTCGAGTAGGTT
Organism: Amorphophallus konjac; assembly: GCA_022559845.1. Classification (NCBI taxonomy): domain Eukaryota; kingdom Viridiplantae; phylum Streptophyta; class Magnoliopsida; order Alismatales; family Araceae; genus Amorphophallus; species Amorphophallus konjac. Next base: position 234,024,107 of record CM040124.1, read on the forward strand.
TGGGTGCAGTGCTGATGCAACATGGTAAGGTTATCGCATATGCATCTCGGCAATTGAAACAGCATGAAGGGAATTATCCCACTCATGATCTAGAGCTAGCTGCAGTTATTTTTGCCTTGAAGATCTGGAGACATTATCTGTATGGTGAGAAATTTCAGATTCTTACTGATCATCAGAGTTTACAGTATATTTTCTCCCAGAAAGATCTGAACCTCAGGCAGAGGCGATGGATGGAATACATGAAAGATTATGACTTTACACTCTCCTATCAGCCAGGTAAAATGAATGTTGTGGCCGATGCTTTGAGCAGGAAAGTGCAGGTCAGCCATTTGTTGCTTCACGAATGGAAATTGTGGGAACAGCTTTCGAGCGAGGCATTGTGTGTAGAGATTCCTGCCGATCTGAAGATGGCAGTTTGTGCTAGCTTGGTTTTGGGTTCAGCTTTGTATCAGCAGATTTTAGAAGCCCAGCAAGCTGATTCTGATTTGGCCCGTGTTATATCAAGATATGATGTGGAATTTGATGACGAGCTAGTTGTCAGTTTCCAGGGCAGATTGTATATTCCTGTTGATGATGATTTAAGGAATGAGATTCTGAGTGAAGCCCATGGTTCCCGTTTTGCTATTCACCCTAGTGTCACTAAGATGTATCAGAATTTGAAGAAACAGTTCTGGTGGCCCGGCATGAAGAAGGACGTGGCTATTTTTGTTTCTAAGTGCTTGACTTGTCAGTTAGTTAAAGCCGAACATCAAAAGCCAGGTGGTCTGCTTCAGCCATTAGAGATTCCGATGTGGAAATGGGACCATGTTACTACAGATTTTGTGGTGGGTTTGCCTCAAACTTCTCAATGTTTTGATGGAATCTGGCTGCTTGTCGACAGATTGACGAAAACCGCCATATTATTGCCAATTAAAGTTACTTGGAGTGTGCAGAGATTGGCCGAGCTCTATGTGCAGAAGATCGTGCCGCTGCATGGAATTCCTATTTCACTTGTGTCAGATCGTGACCCGCATTTTACTTCTGGCTTCTGGCGTAGTTTCCAGAAAGCTTTGGGCACTGAGTTAGCTTTCAGTTCAGCGTATCACCCACAGTCAGATGGACAGTCAGAGAGAACCATTCAGACTTTGGAGGACATGCTGAGATCGTGTTGCCTTGATTGGCAAGGGTCGTGGGGTCAGCATTTGCCACTTGTTGAGTTCGCTTATAATAATAGTTTTCACTCCAGTATTGGCATGGCTCCTTATGAGGCGCTGTATGGTCGTCCTTGTCGTACTCCTCTGAACTGGTTTGATGTTGGGGACCGACTGTTGACAGGACCGGATATGGTACAGCAGTGTTCTGATGTGATTCGTCTGATCAGACAGAGATTGTTGACGGCTCAGAGTCGACAGAAAAGTTATGCAGATCAACGCAGACGTCCACTACAATTTGAGCCTGGAGATATGGTGTTTGTTAAAATATCTCCAATGAAAGGTGTTTCCAGGTTTGGGAAGCGTGGAAAGCTTAGTCCGCGGTATGTTGGCCCTTTTCGATTGTTGACGCTATTGGTTCAGTGGCTTATCGTTTGCAACTGCCGGCGGCCATGCAAGCTATTCATGACGTGTTCCACGTGTCTCAGTTGAGGAAATATGTGTCTGATGCTTCTCATGTTCTCGATGATTCAGTGTGGCCCGAGGTGACTGCTGATTTGTCCACACCAGAGTTTCCTATCCGAATTGAAGACCGTCGTGAGCAGCGGTTGAGAAATAAGGTTATTCCTCTGGTAAGGGTTGCTTGGCAGCGTCACTCTGGTAACGAGTCTACTTGGGAGCGTGAAGATGAGATGCGTCAGCTTTTTCCTTTCTTGTTCCAGTGAGGTATAAGTCCTTTCTCAGTTTCCTCCTTTTCGGTTGTTGTAAATTTCGAGGGCGAAATTTCTGTAAGGAGGGAGGGACTGTAAGGCCCGTGCCTTAATGGATCCTTCGTGGTATTTGTTCTATTAATTGTTCTGGAATTTCCGACTATTTTCCTGGATTTTTAGGAATTTGTCTGGTATTTTTCCGGATTTATTTGGGGCTAATTGGGGGTTATTGAAATTAATAAGATTTTTATATATATAATGATTATATTATATATATATTAATTTTATTTTTTTATAACCTCTCCCTCTCTCTCTCTCCCTTCCCGTCGATCTCACTCTCACCCTCTCCCTCTCTCTCTTCTCACGATCGTCCCCTCCCTCTCCTAGGGAACTCGGGCGAAACGAGATCGGATTGAGGCGAGGTTGGCACCGTTGGATTCCTCGCGTCGAGTAGTGCGCGTGGGTGTCCACTTCGGCGTGGATCGGTGATCATAGGAGCGAGGTGGAGCGTGGAAGCTCCGTGGCTCTTCCTCCTTGCATGCGGCCCGTTCGACGGTTTCAGCTTGCGAAAGGTAGGGGGATGGAATCTCGATCTTGCTAGGATCGTTTCCCTTAGCCTGTTTGTTGATTAGCACCCCGTAGCATGCATGATGTTCATATTTCCATTTTTGGGGTTTTAGCCTAAATCTTGAGTTTAATGCGTTTTAGGCCTTGCATGTGCTAGATTTAGATGTTAAATTATTGTCTAGCATGCGTGGTTTGACAGGTTATCAGGTTTTTCGTCGATACCCGGCGTTTTCAGCCGTCCGGGAGGGCTTCGGTTTATAAACCGTACCCGCCCGTAACCCAGGTGCAGTGACGATCCTGCTAGGAACCGTCACTTGCCTGACGGTCCAAGATGGATGCGTCGCTTCCCAAATAACGGCCTATCGAGGGGCGTCGTTTGGAGAGTAACGGTGGGAACCCCATCCGTTACTCGTTCGTTGTTTTCCGTTAGCCCGGTGAGGCGGTGAGCCCGGCGGTCTGTCGACCGGCCGTCGCTTGTAACGACGTGCCGAGACTGGGGCGTCGCTTCATTTGCTATCGTTTTGGAACGCTGTTAGTTGGTTTGAGCCTCGGGTGAAAGTAACGGCGGAGTTCCCGCGCGTCGCTTGGAAGCAACGCATAGGACCCCCACCGTCACTCTCCCCTTCAGGGCTTTTGGGTTTGGTACTCGGGAGGATGTAACGGCGGTGACCTACCGCGCCGCTTGGAAGCGACGCGCAGGGCCCCTACCGTCACATTCCCCCCTGCACCTGTGAGTCGGAACTCGGGAGGGAGTAACGGCTGGAGACCAGCGCGTCACTCTTGATGTAACGCACCAGTCTCCGACCGTCACTTCCAAGTAGGGCGTGGGCCTCTGACCGCCGCTTGCCCGTCAGTCTGGTTATGTTCCCAGCCCATTGCTTATGCGTTCCGTTCTATATTCATGCCATGGTTGTGTTGTTTTACTATATTGTGGCGTGTTTTATATACCAATAGACTAGCTTTTCTTTCCAGGCAATGGAGCCACTGTTGTTGCCCTAAGGTCTGTTGAGTACCGACCCGCTTGAGGATGGCGGAGGGGTATGTTTCCCATTCACGGTTTGTAAGCTAGTTCCGTGGGCTCCCAGCCAATGGTAGCGTCCTGCCAAGGGAGAAAACTAGTTAGAGGGCCTGGCTCAGGCTAGAGTCAGTGTGTGCACACGTGGTCGGAGACTGTGGACTGACACCGACGGGTGCCACTCCGACTGGTCACTTGGTTTGGTACTGTTTACGCGCTTAGCTTGTCGCTTCGTCGACTGCGAGTGCTTGAGACGCAGTGTAAGCCGTCAGTGGACGCTTCTGGTTTCTGCTCCAGTGGTTGTCCTTCCTTGTTGTCTGGATTTGTTGCAGCTCCTTCTATTTGGTAGTTTTAGCTTTAATCGCTTGCATTTAATTAGTAGTGGCATGTGTTAGCTGTTACACTTGCTTAGGAGAGTTTACAGCTTTCTTGTGTTTGGTTATTCATGCCATTGCCTGTGTGTTTATTTAAATGCATGCTTTAATTGCTTTATTTATGCATGTCTGCTTGTTTAGTGCGAGGTAGGGATCCGCGTGACCCCTACTGAGTCTGGCTATGACTCACCCTTCTCCTTTCAGGTGAGCCGCGCCCGCCCTCTCCCGGACTTTAGTGTGCTGTTTCGGGACCGTTCCTAGCTGCCAGCTGCGCACGAGCTACCTTTTTGAGGCTTGTGTTGTACTTTTGCCGGGGTATGCCCCGCGTAGTTGTACCTTGAGGACTGGTGTTTGTGACTCTGGACTAGTTATACATATATCACTCTGGTTATTTTTAAATTGCTTCCGCACTTGTGTTTAAATCTTAAATACTTACAGTATTGCGCGCCCCAATTCGCAATTAATTATGCATATTCCTCAGCTAACCCCCACTAACCCTTCAGGGGCCTCATCAGCCTCTTGGGTGGCCTCCCCAGTTCTTGGCGTCGGTGTATCGATGTTATCGGTATATCGGTGTCCTGAACTCTGGGTCGTCACAGCCCCTGTGCTGGCGGTCGACCGCCAGCTGGGCAGAGCCCGGGTCACCCCGGGTCGGTCCGTTGGCCGCACCAGCTCCGTCGCTTGAGTCCGTTAGCCGCCCGTTCATGTCTGTGGCATCGACCTTGATTGTCTTGAAGTTTTATTACTGAGTCTTCAAGTCAAATTTTGTTCCGGGGGCTCCGCCCCCGGAAACCCCCGCAAGGGGCGCTGCCCCCTTGACCCCCGCGACCTGACCGGGCAGGTCGATCCCCGCGACCTGACCGCGTAGGTCGATCCGCGTGCGAGGGCGCAACATTGAGCTTTCATGTGCATTTCTGTCATGAACAAAATATCACATATGTCAGTCATAAGAGCGTGGAAAATAACAATGACTAATAGTGTTAAGCCATTATCAAAACCAAGAATACACAAAACTCATATGACTATAGAATGATGTCGAATGACCCATGTGACCACAGAATGACTCAAATGACCTCAGGGACACAACACCACTGTGGATGTATGGACTTGATGATTCACTGTGGATGTATGGACTTGAGTGAATGAAGCCGATGTACAAACTTGCCGATTCGAAGCCACTATACAGACTTTGAAGAACAGTTCAATGTATAGACTTGAAGCCCCTGAGCTAATGTTTAGACTTCACGCTGTACAGACTTTGAGGCTTTGAACGTGTAAGCTGAATGCAATGTAGAGACTTAGCACTGTATAGACTTGACCAGGAAAGCGTAGGAAATGGTATGAGTGTATGGACTTGGTTCTTTGGCAATGTGCAGACTTAGCTGGTCGGGCAGTGTACAGACTTAGAATATTAAGACCAGTGTATAGACTTCAGTTAGAAGGTGCCCGATGTATAGAGTTGAAGATGATATGCCAATGTACAGACTTAATCAATCAAGCTGGTGTATAGACTTTGGTACCCAGACACTCAATGTTCTGATGGGTCGACGCATCAGCAAGGGTGGGTCGACCCACTCCTGGTCATTCTAACTAAGCAGAGTGTAGATAGATGAACTAATGAACATCATATGAACTGTACTCACTTACATGATGAACCAGCATAGATCTAGAGATAGTAGATTGATTTATAGTGTGAGACATCATCAAAACCATAGGGATGTAACAGGGCCTTCTTGAGATGTTCTTCCTTGGACTTGGAGTAGATCAAAATGTCGTCGATGAATACAACCACAAATTGATCGAGGTACGGCCTGAATATGCTGTTCATCAATTGCATAAATGCGGCAGGCGCATTTGTTAAGCCGAAAGGCATAACGGTGAACTCATAATGACCATACCGACTCCGGAATGCTGTCTTGTGAACATCACTTTCCTTGATCTTCAATTGATGATAACCAGATCGAAGGTCGATCTTTGAGAAATATTGAGCTCCGGAAATCTGGTCGAATAATTCATCAATCCTCGGCAATGGATATTTATTCTTGATGGTGAGTTGATTCAATTGCCGATAACCAACACATAACCTCATCAAACCATCCTTCTTCTTGACAAATAAGACCGGGGCTCGCCAAGGTGAAGTACTTGGTCAGATAAACCCCTTCTCTAGTAATTTCAATAATTGATCCTTTAATTCTTTCATTTCCACGGCAGACATCCGATATGGAGCTTTAGAAACTAGTGCCGCTCCCGGAATTAAATCAATAGAGAATACCACCTCTCTCTCTGGAGGAATACCATGCAATTCGTCCGGAAATACATCAGAATAATCCCGAACGATAGGAATGTCCTTTAGAACGGGTTCCGTATGCTCGGTCATTATGATAGAAACTAAGTAACCGGCACAACCCGTCCTTAATAATTTTTCGGCTTTAAGGGCCGAAATGAGAGGTATGTGCTTGGAATGCCTGATACCCGAAAATAGAAGGTCGGGGTAACCCATGAAAGTTACCGTCCCCAACTTGCAATTTACACTAGCTCCATGTGTAGATAGCCAATCGGCACCCAAAATAACATCATATCCTTCCATCTCCACGCATACCAAATTAGTGGGTAAGTTATAACCGCTAATTAGAATTTCACTATCAGGATAGAAATATTTGATTTCCGTTCCCGTTCCAGATGGTGTAGTAATGGTAAGTGTAGAATCTAATGGAACAGGCTTCATAGGTAAAAGACCAGCAAATCTTTTAGATATAAATGAATATGTAACTCCAGTGTCAAATAAGACAGAGGCAGGCTTGGAGTATATGAAAAGAGTACCTTCCACGACTCCTCCTTCCTCGGTAGGTTCCACATTCATTAGAGCTTAGAGTCTCCCTTGCTTCTTTACAATAATTGGAAGCTTTACCGGTGATAGAGCTTGCTCATTAAGAAGAGGGTAATTCGGGATCCTATGCTCCCGACTCCCGCATCGAAGACATGCGTCGAGTTTTCTCCAGCATTCCTCGGCTTTGTGTCCGGACTTCTCGCAATATTTGCATAATTCCTTGGATGGCGTAGAGAAAGGAACAATTTGTTTATCAAAAGTCCTCGGCTTCTTGTCCCCTTGGAAATTACGTCCACCCTTGCTGAAATTACGCCCGTCCTTGTTGAAGTTACGCCCGTCATTGGGCCTTTTCTTCCCGAAGGAAGGCTTGAAACTTCCGGACCCAGTAACTTGCTCTCTCTTGGCTTCCCTTCCTCGGATGCGATCCAATAACTCTGTTGCATCTTCTAGGAGTTGAGCTCTTTGTACCATATCAGAATATAATTGAATATCCATCGGGGCGAGTTGAGTAATATATTACGGCTTAAGGCCATTTAAGAATCTCCTTGCCTTCATTTTCTCGGTACCCATGAGATGTGGAGTGTACCAAGATAACCTTGAAAATTGTGCTTCATATTCGGCGACCGATAATCCCCTTTGCTTTAAGGCGGCAAACTCGGCGGCCTTCCTTTCTTGCACCCGGTTGGAGAAATACTTGCTATTGAAGTGTTCCACGAACTCTTCCCATAGAATTTGGTCGTGCGGTAAAGTAGCCTCGACCGATTCCCATCAGGCACGCGCATCTCTTTCCAGTTGGAAAGTAGCAAGTAAGACCTTCTCCTCGTCGGCACATTGCATGACTCGAAAAATCCTCTCGATCTCCTTAATCCAATGTTCGGCCTCGTCCGGGTCCGTAGATCCCGCGAACCGGGGAGAGTTCATGCTCCGAAAATTCCTATGTAGATCACCCGCTCCTCGATTTGCTCCTCCCTGAGCAACCTGTTGGAGAGCTTGGGTTAAGCCTTGAACGGTGCCTTGCATCTCGCGCCATTGAGCTCTCTCGGTGGCCATTTGTGAGAATTAACCTGCAACCATAATTACAAGGTTTAATTATTTTATTCATTTGTTTATGTCTTGATAAATCTTTTCTTTAAAACTAAACCCGTATTTCTACCCATGCTTACCGGGAATGTTTAAGTCCTTATCCAAGTTTCTAGATATTGATCTAAAACCTAACCTAAGTTTAAGAATAAACCTAAAATTATGAAACCTAGGATTTTAGGTAACATAGGCTCTGATACCGCAAAGACTGTCACGCCCCGACGCGGAATATCGAGGGCGCGACGAGTCGTAAACAAACGTGTCAATCAGAGCGTGTATAAATTAATTTCTAACAACAGAAATGAATGGGAAAATGATAATTTTATTCCATCAAAATAAAGTTTACAACACTAATTGATAAGCCATAAAGGCAAACTACAAACTTACAATACAAAATACAATATCCTTGTAAAAACACTAACGACCTACATAAACTTAGGTAAAAGGAAAATCACTCTCTCACTCTTGTCCATTCCCTTGATCATTTTCATTCCCTGCAACAATTAACCAAAACATAGGGTGAGCTAAAAGCTCAGTAGGATTTTATATCTCTAAAAATCAGGCAATCTTTAAGTATTAACAATTTAAGCAATTTTTGAAGTTGTATGGAGAAGTGTATAAACATGAATGGAATTTTTAAGTAATGACTTTGAACAAGTAAAGAATTTCATGTAATTGGCCATTTTCACGCAAGTCAAGTAATTCATGTAAACAAGTAATCAAATACCAATAACGAAATGTGGAATGCCGTATCAAGTAAATCTATCATGCACTTCGGTGCAATGCCACACTGTGGTCAATAAACTCCCATGGCACAAGTACTTTCAGGCGCTCCCCCCAGGACCAGACCGGGCCCCATTAATGCCAGGCATTGAGTCATATGGATCCGAAGATCCCAAGTACGTTTAGACATCCACTTTAATGTATATGGCCAATGATTTTCAAGAAAATTTTATTTGTAATAAGCACAGATTTGACCAAATTTCAAAAGTTGCAAGAAAAGTAGATAACAATTTAAGGCATCATGTTTAACGACATTAAGTCGTGGAGTTCAAAAATGAACGGTAAGTAGGAAGAAAATTTAAGATAGTAATTTTATTAGAATTATTTTTTTTAAAATATCTTAGCTTAATATCATAATCGTAAAACATCAAGTTTTAGTTATGAAAATATATACTTTATGAATTACAATCATGAGTTTAATCATACATTAATTAACCATATGATAAGAAAATAGAATTTTATGTCAAAAATAACTCTAACTCGCTGAAAATAATCTTAACATGCTAAAAATGATTTTCATATGTTACTTTACTGATAAGATGATAAAAATAAAATTTTCATGCTGGATTTAATTTTTAACATGTTAGAAATTAATATTTAACATGCTAAAATTAATACTTAACATATTAAAATAATTATCATACATTAACTTACTGATAGCATGATAAGATAAGTTTACTGTGCTGATTACAGAAATTTTCTGATAACAACATAAATTTTATCATGCTGAAAATTATTTTTCTACATTTATTTACTAATTATTTGAAAGAAAAATAGAATTATCATGCTGAAAAATAATTTTAATTTATTAAAAATAATTCTAATATGCTAAAAATAATTCAATCATGCTGCAAATAATTGTATCATGCTAGAAGTAATTTTAACATGTTGAAAATATTTTTCATGTATCAATTTACTAATTACTTATTAGGAAATTAAGTTTAATATGCATAAAAATAGTTTAAGTAGATTTTAGCATTCTGAAAAAAAATTTCATATCTCAGTATGTATAAAATAATTTTATCATGTTGTAAGTAATTTTTAACATGCTGAAAATATCTTTCATGCATTAATTTATTAATTACTTCATAAAAAAATAAGTTTAAGATAAAAAAATTATTTTTCCTGATAATATGATAGAAAAGATTTTTATCATGCTGAAAATGTTTTTAATATATCAATTTTCTGATAACCATATTTTAAAAGTAGAAATAATTTCCATGCATTAATTGACCAATTATTTGATAGAAAAATAGATTTTTCATGCAGAAAAATAGTATTTAATTAGATTTGTCCTACTAAAAATAGTTTTCAGACTTTAGTATTAATGAAATCAATTTTACCATTCTGGAAGAAATTTTTAGCATGCTTTAAATATTTTTCATGCATCAATTACTAATAATATGCTAAAAATAGGTTTTTCATGCAAAAAAAATATTTTTATTCCACAAAAATAAATTTTAACATGATGTAAATATTTTAACATGTTAATATGGATTTCCAACATTTTTGGTTACTGTCTATGAATGCGTCCAGGAGTCTGGACGTTTTCTGTAGACAGTCCCTAGTTTTGGACATTTCATAAAAATTATTTTTACGTTTTATATCAATTTCTTTGAGGCGTCTTGGCATGTGGACGCCTTTATAAAATTTTTTTAATAAAATTTAATTTTTTTATTTTTATTTTTATTATTTTGGTATGGAGGCGTCCAATCACTTGGACGCCTTTATAAATTTAATCTAATAAAATTTTAAATTTTTTATATTGCGGCGTCTAAACCGTTGGACGTCTTTATAAATTTATTTTAATAATATTTTAATTCTTTATACAGGCGTCCACTTACGTGGACGCCTTCTTTAAATTATTTTAATATTTTTTTGATTTTAGGGCGGAGGGAAAAGTATATCTGAGCGCGTCTTATTTGGATGACGTGCTCTGTTGGCGCGTCTAGATGGCTGGACGCCTTCTTTTTATTATTTTTATATTTTTATTTTTGAATTTCGGTTGGTGTAAAAGCATCTGAGAACGCGTCTTATCGAGGAGACGCGTTCATTAACGTGGACTGAGTTTTAACAGCCACGATTTTCTTAGGAAAAATGTGAATACCCTTCAGTAAAACACTAATAACTTGCTCATTTCTCAATAAAATTTAGGAAAATAAGTATCAATGGAAAAAGCATTGAAAAATATACAAGATAGCATGCTTTAATTGAAGTTTAGCCTGAGAAACACCTACCTTTGAGCGGATTTAAGGAAGAAGTAAGAAAATCCCCAATTCGATATGAAAACCCTTAATCTCCATATCTTTCCTTCAAATCTCCCTTAATCTTCAGAGTAGCATAGCCTAGGCCACCAATGATGATTTGAGGGTCGAATGGGGCTCTATTTATAGCCAAAACTTGGCCAATTTTGTCAAAATTTCTTACCTAATTCCACCAAACCCATTAACTCCGAATTAGAAGAAAATTCATATTTCTCCTCTTAATCTAGTCTCAATTTGGTGTGAAACCAATGTAAAAATGGCTGGTCTAAAGTTATAAGTTAGGTATGGGTGAATTTTTGAGTCAATCTTCTAGAAATTGGGTTATTTTAATCCCTTAAATGTCATTTAAACACATGTTACGAATTTAAGGTTATTTATCGTTTATTAAATCCTTTAATCCATTAATCCAACCCATTATGGATTATCCAATGGACCAATTGTGATCCTACTCCATTATATGGACTTTTATTGGGCTTACTATGATTTATCTAAGGCCTAAAGTAATTAATTTTCTATTTACTTCAAGTAAATTCAAGTAAATTCAATAAACTAGCTTATTTCATATAGTAAAAATATAATTTGATTATTTCATGAAAATTTCAATTACATAATGAAATTAAAAATTTTATTTCTCATTTTTAATTATTGGGTTTCTACAGATAACATACCGGGATATGTGCCATGTACTTCAGAAATGACTCTTAGAAGAGAGAGAATCATGATAAAATAATGATCAAGTTAAATAATTAATCCTCTATTTAAAACATGTATTTAATTACAAGAGTATATGGTTTTGGTCATAAATTAACATAAGTTAAAAATACTACCAATGTGCACAAAACGAAATTTATTATGATGAACCAGAAATTTAACTAAGTATAGGAAACCAGTACTTAAAACAAGAATAAAACTTAGTTAACTAGGTTTATTATATCATAACTATGGTTAATTCTGCAATATGGTTCGAGTTACCAATATTACAAAATTTAAAATAGAAAACGGTCTAATACGGGACCGTTTAAGTTTGGCTAGCGGTTTATCGTACGATCGCTAGATTTCCCTAGCGGTCGATAGGAAGACCGTTTCTTCCTGTGTAAATCCGAGTGCAAATGATAAATAAACAAATGCTAAACTAAGACATATCATGTCTGAAAATCAACATATATAAACTTTCTATGGCATGATAGAACAAGGATAGGCCGACAATATGCATAGGTTCATGTGATCAACAAGGAAATTTCATTTTACTTCGTTAAGGCTAAGAATTTTGCATGAAGACTAACTAGATGCATAGTCCTAATGAAAACATGAAATTATCAAGATATAATGCATGAAATCGAATGAAACTAGAGGGCATTTATTCCTGACTTCATGTTTGAGCCATTCATGAGATAACCTACCTTGATTTTGGGCTTTAAACTTCGAATTTAAGGCTGCAAGTCAACCCTAGTTCTTTGCTCGTCCTGAACCGAACCAGCCACTTCACGTCCTTCTATCTCTTGATTCCCTTGTCCGAATGACGTGAAATTTCGAGGGTAGATATAAGATATGAAGGGTAACAGAAAGTTCTAAAAATACTATTGCTAAATACCTCATTTAGGGCTTCTAATTCCCTGATAAATCTGGGTCGGACGCACTAATTCCTCAGTTACTTGTGTAGAATCAGCAACTTTGGAACCTTCTATCTTCCTGTAGGCTTGATCTCCTAGAACAAAATTTGGAGGATAGTTAGTTCTATCTATAATAAAGAAATTCCTAGAAGAAACATACCTCTAATTCATCCTCCTTACCTTACTTCCATGCATGCCAAAAGTAAGGGTCAGACGCGTCAAATCTGGGACCTATTTATAGGGTTTGCTAGGGTGTTAAGGATTTGAACGAACTTAGAGTCCTAATTAGGCCTTCAATTCGATCTTTTTAACCTTCTAGGCTTATTTAATTAGTAGATAGAGTCCATCCTAGGTGAATTGGGTGCCAGAAATCCAATCTTTTCACGTTGTCTTATACTCACAGAATCTGCAGTGGGTAGCGGTCATTGGGACGACCGTTTATTTCCCGTTAGCGGTCTCGCGATAGACTGTTTTTCCTTCCAGGCACCGAATTTGAATTCCTTCAAACTCTTTTGATATTATCCCCATTATTATCCATTTACTTATCTTCCTAAAGAGTCATTATCCCTTAATTCTGTGATTACACTAATTTCTAGCTTCTAAAATATGGGCCAAGACTAGTGGGCTTGGTTTTGGGTCCTTTGGGCTTATTTAATTGTCCAAATTAACTGGTTATTATTTTGGACTTCAAGAATAATGTATTTAACCCAAAATTCACTCAATATTCTATTTAAGCTTTAATTAATCCTTTATTTAGTTTAGAAAAATCCTATAAATTCTCAAAAATTTCTGAAATACCGTAAAATAATTTATATAAAATTTTGGGGTGTTACACCCTCCCCCACTTAAGAGAATTTGATCTCCAAATTCATAACATGAGTTTTGACGGAGAGTGTGCGTGTTCTAATTTATTAATTTAATGCACTAAAAATTAAAGTAAGGTGAATAGGTTAAGATGGTACCTTTAAGTACTTTACCTTCCTCGTCTAGAATGGCATTTAGTCGGCCTCGTTTCCCGCATCCGTTGTTATCCCTTAAAGATTGTTCCTTTATGAGAGGACACATGGGCAAGCGATGTTCCTGACTTCCACATTTGAGACAAGCACCGAGACGCTTCCAGCATTCTTCGACCGCATGACCAAACTTTTCACAAAATGAGCAAGTCGTGGCGACTTGCGTTCCTTCTTCTTCTTTAACCTTTTTATTCTTTTCATTTTCATTTCCCTTTCTTTTTCCATTACCGTTGTAGCAACTCGAAAATTTTTATATGCATTTATATATATAAAAAAAGAAATAATAAAAAATAAAAATAAAATAAATTATGAATATTTTTCTGTTATGCAAACAAGAGCCCTATTCCACGTGTTAACACAAACGGCGAGATTCGCGATACGATTTCGAAAAGACGAAGACGTCGGCATCCGATTTTTATTAGCTTTAATCTAATCCTAATTAATGGATGAGGTCATTCTTACATCATTGAATAAATGAGGTCATAGATTATGTCATCCACATAGTGGAACAAAGTTGGTGTAATGGGGTTGGTGTAATAGTGGAACAAAGTTGGTGTAATGGGGTTGGTGTAATAGTGGAACAAGGTTGGTATGATGGAATGAGGTTGGTGGAATAGTGAAAGTAAGTGGGAGATTTTGGCCTATAAATAGGGCTATGCTCTTCCATACTCAAATCACAACTCTCTTGGGAGGAATTGCTGGTTTGAGAGAGGGAGAAAGCTCGAAGTTGGAGGAGTGTCGAAAGTATTCTTCGTTCTTAAATTTCTTATTCTTTGATCTTCAAAAAGGTAGGTGTTCTCTCAGGATAAACTCAAATTAATGCATGCATTAGATGTAGATGTATGGTTACTTTGATTCTATACATTTTTTTCCAAATTTTATCGAGTATTGATCATGCTATCCATACAATTAGACATAATATTTTAACTGAGATTTTTAACCGCTTGAAGATCCATCTCGGATCACGGTGTCTTTCTAAGACCGTGTTCCGGATGCGCGATCTCTACCCCGATTGTGATATTTTCAGGTTATATATCATCTAGAATTTTAGATATGTCATGTTAAGTTGCATATCATTTAAATTTACACATGATTAAGTTAAGGTTATGAAAGATAATAATTCTATTCATGAGCTTATATTTCCGTCCTATTTCTTGTTACCTTCATGATATCATTGATCTCCATGTCTATATTATATCTCTGGCATGCTAAATGGAGTAGATATTATCTGTTAAAATTACATGGACTTAGTTGCATAATCGCGAGTTTTGACGATTTTCATGATATCACGTTACCGTATTTTCAACAAGTCGTGTAAGTAACTAGATTTCCAAGGAAAAATGGTGTCTAAGGAAAGAGGTCCACGGGCAAACGCTTTAAGTGGATAAGTGATTTATTAATTAGGACCTCGCGAATGCGAGGGGAGCCTCCCACTGTCCCACCTCTTACCTGGCTATAATTCCTCGATTTTCTAATTAAGCACCCGACTGTGAAAAACTTTATCTAAGCCTATTTAACAAGATTTTTCGAGAGAACCATTCAAGCTGTGTCCATCAATCCAATTCTTTTATCAACTTAATGACATTAGACATGATGCCTTCTTATTATCTTAATGTCGTTAAACATTATGTCTTAAAATCATCCTTGAACTTCTCTTACATCTACTTGAAATCTTGTACTATTGGTCCCTTGAATGATAATTTTGCTAGATCTGTACTTTATTTCATAAGCTCTACCTTGAAATTCTTTGGCCATACATATTATGTGGATGTCTAAATACACTTGGGATCTATGATCCATAACCCAATGCCTGGCGTTAATGGGGCCCGGTCTGGTCCTGGGGGGAGCGCCCGAAAGTACTTATGCCCATGGGAGTTGAATGACCTGGTGTGGCATTGCACCGAAGTGCTTGACTTGCTAGATTAATTTATGACATTCCATAGTTTGTGAATTTCCTGACTTGCTTGAATACATGAAGTACTTGACTTGTACATACTTGCGTAAAATGGCCAATTCCATAATATTACTTGCTACATGATCATTCTCTACTTGAACTTTACTCTTGATATCTTGTCTACTTGTGATTCCAATTACTGCATTACTTTACTCTCTCTCCTATGCTTGTTCCATATTGTAGCTTGTCTTGTCTCATAAGGCTTAAGAATGTTGTAAAACTTTATTTTGATGAAATAAGAGTATCCATTTCTTCTTATCTATTCTTGTGGTTTGGACCCCAATCTTCGTGCTCTGAATGACTTGAGTGTTTCGACTCGTCGCGCCTCAATATTCCGCGTCGGGGCGTGGCAGTCGTTGTGGTATCAGAGCCTAGGTTTCATAAACCCTAGGTTTCCCTTGATATAGGTTTTAGATGTTGACATAGAAATTTGGATAGGATCTTGAACCTTCCCGGTAAGATTGGGTAGAGCCATGGGCTAAGCTTTAAAAAATGATTAATCAAGAAATAAACAAAGTGTAAGGCCCGTGCCGTAATGGATCCTTAATGGATTTTGTTCTAGTATTTATTCTGGAATTTACGGCTATTTTCCTGGATTTTTAGGAATTTTTCTGGTATTTTTTCAGGATTTATGTGGAGCTTTGAGGGTTATTAGAAATTAATAAGATTTTAATATATATAATAATTATATTATATATATTTTAATTTTATTTTTTTCTTTTAATTCCCTCACCCTCACCCTCTCTCTCTCTCCCTCTCGTCGATTTCACCTCACTCTCTCTCTCCTCACGCCGATCGCCTCTCTCCCCTCCCCTTGGGAAGCAGGCTTTTTGGCGCCGGATTGAGGCGTGGGAGGTACCGGTGGATTCCTCGCGTCGCGTGGATCGCGTGGACGCCCACCTCGACGTGTTTCGTGGCTCGTGGGAGTGGGACGGAGCGTGAAGGCCTCGTGGCTCTTCCTCCTTGCATGCGGCCTTTTCGCCAGTTTCGGCTCGCAAAAGGAAGGGGGATGGAATCCTGATCTCGCTAGGATCATTTCCTATAGCTCGTTTGTGTGATTAGAACCCCGTAGCATGCTTAATGTTCATATTTCATGATTTTGGGGTTTTAGCTTAATTCTCGATTTTAATGCATTGTGGGCTTTGCATGTGTGGTATTTAGCTGTTATTATGTTGTATGGGCTGCATGGTTTGACATGTTACAGGTTTCTATGGCATTACCCGACGATTTCTATCGTCCGGGGGGGGGGGGGGGGGGCTCCAGTTTTCAAACCGAACCCGCCCGTGTCCCAGGTGGTGTGACGGTCCTGCCAGGAACCGTCACACTTCTGGCGGTCCATATTGGACGCGTTACTTCAAAGTAACGGCCCATCGGGGGTGCGTTACATTGAAAGTAACGGCGGGGCTCCCGACCGTTGTTTTCTTATTGAATTACGTTGACCAAGTCAGGCGGTTAGCCCGACGGCCAGTCGGCCGACCGTCGCTTTGATTCGACGCGCCTAGGCTAGTGCGTCGTTTCGCCTGCTTGCGGTTTTGAGCGCGGCACGTTGATTTCCGGCCTCGGGTGGAAGTAACGGCGGGGATCCAACGCGTCAAGTTGAAGCGACGCGCTGAGCCCCTACCGTCACTTTCCCTTTTGGGTCTTTTGAGCTGGAACTCTAGTGGGAGTAACGAATGGGGACTAGTGCGTCGTTCCTGAAATAACGCGCTGGCCTCCGACTGTTATTTGCAAATAGCGCATGGGCAGCCGACCGCCGCATGCCTGTTGGTTCCCTAATGTTGCCAGCCCTTTCGATATGCGTGCCACTCCGTTTATGCGCCATATCTACATTACTGTATTATATAATGGCATGTTTTTAATACCAATAGAGTAGCTTTTCTTTCCATGCAATGGAGCCACTGTTGTTGCCCTAAGGTCTGTTGAGTGCCGACCCGCTTGAGGATAGCGGAGGGGTGTTTCCCATACAAGGTTTGTAAGCTAGTTCCATGGGCTCCTAGCCAATGGTAGCGTCCTACCAAGGGAGAAAACTAGCTAGAGGGCCTGGCTCAGGCTAGAGTCAGTGTGTGCACACGTGGTCGGAGACTGTGGACTGACACCGACGGGTGCCACTCCGACTGGTCACTTGGTTTGGTACTGTTTGCGCGCTCAGCTTGTCGCTTTGTCGACTGCGAGTGCTTGAGACGCAGTGTCAGTCGTCAATGGACGCTTCTGGTTTCTGCTCCAGTGGTTGTCCTTCCTTATTGTTTGGATTAGTTAAGGCTTATTCTATTTTGGTAGATTTAGTTTTAGTCGCTTGCATTTATTTAGCTTTGGCATGTGTTAGCTGTTCTACTTGCTTAGTTAGAATTTACAGCTTTACTTGAGTAGTCTGTGCATGCCATTGCCTGTTATTTTAATTAAATACATGCTCTAATTGCTTTTATTTATGCATGAATGCTTGTTTAGTGCGAGGTAGGGATCCGCGTGACCCCTACTGAGTCTGGCTGTGACTCACCCTTCTCCTTTCAGGTGAGCCGCGTCCGTCGTCTCCCAGTGCTTCGTGAGCTATTTTGGAGACCGCGTCTAGCTGCCAGCTATAGTCGAGCTGCCTTTTTGAGGCTTCTCTTGTACTTGTGCCGGGGTATGCCCCGTGTAGTTGTACCTTGTGGACTAGTACTTTGGTTTATCTGGACTAGTATATATATATCACTCTGGTTATTTTGAATTGCTTCCGCACTTGTGTTAATTTTATCACTTAATTGTAAATTGCGCGTTCCAAATTACAATTCGTTATACATACCCTCAGCACTTTTCTACTAACCCTTCAGGGGCCTCATCAGCCTCTTGGGTGGCTTCCCCAATTCTTGGTATCGGTGCATCGATGTTATCGGTATATCGGTATCTTGAACTCTGGGTCGTTACAGTTGGTATCAGAGCAGTTGTTTGAGGAATTGTATAAGGAATTGAAATTTGTGTTGTCCAGAGCTAGTCATGTGTCGTCTATTGCTGGCTTAGGGTGTTTTCTGTATGATTGATTGATTTTATTGTTGTTTTATGATTTCGGCTGAGTAATTATGCCGCCTCATCGAGGAAGACCTCCTCGAGTTCCTCGTGCTCCTCGAGATGCGCCCAGGGAAGATAGCGGTTCTGCACCTCCTCTTGCAGTTCCTGCTGTTCCTGTTGCACCTGTTGTTCCTCCTCCAGCGCCGTTCGTTGCTCCTCAGGTTGAAGCGCCTGGCAGTCGAGGAAAGGCTCTAAAAGAATTCCTGATGTTCAATCCGCCTCCTTTCGATGGTCAAGCTGATCCAGAGGGTGCAAGGCAATGGCTGGATGCTATCGAGCGTGTTTTTGTTTCGATGGAATGTGCTGAAGATGAGAAAGTTATGCTTGCCGCTTTTCAACTCCAGGGTACAGCCATTACGTGGTGGAAAGCCGAGTGGCAGATTGCTTTTCATTCAAGACCTCTTCGGCAGATCACATGGGCAGAGTTTGTTGCTACTTTTGAGCGTGCTTACACTCCCGCCTATTTGCAAATGGCAAAGATGTATCAATTCATGGAGCTGACTCAAGGCAGTATGACTGTGCTTCAGTATCGAATAAGTTTATGGATTGGGTCAATATGCGCCCCATGTGCTGGCTAGTGAAGCTTTGAAGACACAACAATTTTTGCGAGGTTTGAGGCCAGAATTGAAGATGCCCCTGATTGCTAGCCATGTTGCAGACCTTGATAGTGCGTGCCAGATAGCTGTGGCACTTGAGCTGGAGATGACGAGACCGGGTGGATATTCTCAGGCAGGGTCAGTTCAGCCCGCAGTTCAGTCTCAGCAGGTGTACCGACCGCCAGTGCCAGGTGTTCCCTCAGTCCAGTCAGAGGTTAGCAGTGCTTCCTCTCCTTCCAAGACCAAGTTCAAGAGGTTCAAGAAGAAGAAGAAGTTTTTCCAGCAGCCGTCCGGTACAGATGTAGTTCAGCAGCCGACAGCACCTTCTACTCAGACTCGTCAGAGCTCAGCTGTCAGTCAGCCGTGGACGTGTCGGAGATGCGGTAGTCATCACAAGGGCCAGCCGTGTTCTCTTCCCGTTGTTTGCTTTCGGTGTGACCAGCCGGGTCATGTGGTTCAGGATTGCCCGCTGAGGCCGAAACAATTGCAAGTTCCTCAGTTTCCTCAACCTCAGCAGCCGCAATTCAGACCTTCTCCTGCACCGCAAGCTCAACAGTTCTTCTCTCAAGCGTCGGCATCTTCTCAGCAATCCTCGGTCGGATCAAAGAAGCAGAAGGGCAAGGTTTCACATATGACTAGAGCTGATGCTGTTGCAGCCCATCTCGTGGAAGGTACAATTATGCTTTATGGTCATTCAGCTCGTGTCTTATTTGATTCTGGTGCTTCTCACTCTTTTATTTCTGAGGATTTCATGGCATGTATTGAGGAATCGACTTCAGAGATACCTTGTGAGATGTATGTTGAGATGCCTTCGGGAGATTTCATGATTACGCCTCTGTGTTTGGAAGAGTCTCCTGTTATGATCGATAATCACCAGTTGCCGGCGAGATTGTATGCATTGCAGCTGGCAGATTATGATGTTATTCTGGGAATGGATTGGTTGGAGCATTATGGAGCTGTGGTTGACTGCAGATCGAAGAAAGTCTATTTTCAGCCACAGGGGAAGTCAGCTTTTTATTTCCAAGGTATTCGATCCCGTTCTTCTCGTATGATTATTTCTGCTATTCGAGCCTACAGGTTGCTTAGTGCAGGTTGCCAGGGATTTCTTGCTTCTGTGGTCGCTGTTGAAAAACCACGACAGGAAGTTAGTGATATTCCTGTTGTTTGTGAGTTCCCTGATGTGTTTCCTGACGAGTTTCCAGGCTTGCCCCCAGAGCGAGAAATA
This sequence comes from Amorphophallus konjac, assembly GCA_022559845.1. Classification (NCBI taxonomy): domain Eukaryota; kingdom Viridiplantae; phylum Streptophyta; class Magnoliopsida; order Alismatales; family Araceae; genus Amorphophallus; species Amorphophallus konjac. Next base: position 234,044,297 of record CM040124.1, read on the forward strand.
GAGATGGTGATTGAACTGATTCCAGGTACAGCTCCCTTAGCAAAGGCACCGTACCGAATGGCTCCAGCTGAATTGAAAGTACTGCGAGCACAGCTACTAGAATTACTGGAAAAAGGTTATATTCGCCCTAGTTTTTCTCCGTGGAGTGCTCCAGTGTTATTTGTGAAAAAGAAAGATGGAAGCCTGAGGCTTTGTATTGATTACAGGCAGCTGAATCAGGTGACTATCAAGAATAAATATCCGCTTCCCAGGATTGATGATTTGTTTGACCAGTTACAGTCTGCTACTGTCTTTTCACGGATTGATCTCTGGTCTGGCTACTTCCAATTGTGAATCCAGGAATCTGATGTGGAGAAAATAGCTTTCAGCACTCGTTATGGTCACTTTGAATTTCTGGTCATGCCGTTTGGTCTGACTAATGCCCCAACAGCTTTTATGGACCTGATGCAGCGTATCTTTCGTCCATTTCTTGATCAGTTTGTGGTGATCTTTGTTGATGATATTTTGATCTATTCTGCCTCTGATGAAGATCATGTGCCGCATTTGAGGATCGTTCTGCAGACTCTAAGGGATCATGAGCTTTATGCGAAGTTCAGTAAATGTGAATTCTGGCTTCGGGAGATTCATTTTCTTGGTCACGTGATTTCTGGTGACGGAGTGGCAGTAGACCCTGCAAAGATTGATGCCGTGTTGAGCTGGCAGAGGCCTAGAACTGTGACAGAAATATGAAGCTTCCTAGGTTTGGCTGGGTATTACCGCAGATTCATACAAGATTTTGCGAAGATTGCAGCCCCGATGACTAGACTGACTCGTAAAGATGTACCTTTCGTCTGGTCGGATCAGTGTGAGGCTAGCTTTGTTGAATTGAAAAGGCTATTGACTTCTTCTCCTGTGTTGACTTTGCCTTCCGACTCGGGTGGTTTTCTGGTTTGTACTGATGCTTCTCGAGTAGGTTTGGGTGCAGTGCTGATGCAACATGGTAAAGTTATCGCATATGCATCTCGACAATTGAAACGACTTGAAGAGAATTATCCCACTCATGATCTGGAGCTAGCTGCAGTTATTTTTGCCTTAAAGATTTGGAGACATTATCTGTATGGTGAGAAATTTCAGATTTTTACTGATCACCAGAGTTTATAGTATATATTCTCCCAGAAAGATTTGAATCTCAGGCAGCGCCGATGGATGGAGTTCATGAAAGATTTTGACTTTACACTCTCCTATCAGCCGGGTAAAATGAATGTTGTGGCTGATGCTCTGAGCAGGAAAGTACAAGTCAGTCATTTGTTGCTTCATGAATGGAAATTATGGAAATGGCTTCCGAGCGAGGCATTTAGTGCAGAGTTTCCTGCTGACCCGAAGATGGCAGTTTGTGCTAGTTTGAGTTTGGGTTCAGCTCTATATCAGCAGATTAAAGAAGCTTAGCAAGCGGATTCTGATTTGGCCCGTGTCATATCAAGATATGATGTGGAATTTGATGACGAGCTGGTTGTCAGTTTCCAGGGCAGATGGTATGTTCCCGCTGATGATGATTTGAGGCATGAGATTCTGAGTGAAGCCCATGGTTCCCGTTTTGCTATTCATCCAAGTGTCACCAAGATGTATCAAAATTTGAAAAAGCAGTTCTGGTGGCCAGTTTTGAAGAAAGACGTGGATATATTTGTTTCTAAGTGCTTGACTTGTCAGCAGGTTAAAGCCGAACATCAAAAGCCATGTGGTTTACTTCAGCCGTTAGAAATTCCAATGTGGAAATGGGACCTTGTTACTACAGACTTTGTGGTGGGTTTGCCTCGGACTTCTCAAGGTTTTGATGGTATCTGGTTGCTTGTCGACAGATTGACTAAAACTACCAGATTGTTGCCGATTAAGGTTACTTGGAATGTGCAGAGGTTGGCCGAGCTGTATGTGTAGAAGATCATGCCACTGCATGGAGTTCCTATTTCACTTGTGTCAGATCGTGACCCACGTTTCACCTCCGGCTTCTGGCGTAGTTTCCAGAAAGCTTTGGGCACTGAGTTAGCTTTCAGTTCAGCGTATCACCCTCAGTCAGATGGACAGTCAGAGAGGACTATTCAGACTCTGGAAGACATGCTGAGATTGTGTTGCCTTGATTGGCAGGGGTCATGGAGTCAGCATTTGCCACTTGTTGAATTTGCTTATAATAACAGCTTTCACTCCAGTATTGGAATGGCTCCTTATGAAGCACTTTATGGTCGTCCTGGTCGAACTCCTCTGAATTGGTTTGATGTTGGGGACAGATTGTTGACAGGACCGGACATGGTGCAGCAATGTTCTGATGTGGTTCGTCTGATCAGGCAGAGATTGTTGACGGCTCAAAGTCGACAGAAAAGCTATGCAGATCAGCGCAGACGTCCACTACAATTTGAGCCAGGAGATATGGTGTTTGTTAAAATATCTCCGATGAAAGGTGTTTCCAGATTTGGGAAGCGTGGAAAGCTTAGTCCGCGGTATGTTGGCCCTTTTCTGATTGTTGAAGCTATTGGTCAGGTGGCTTATAGTCTGCAATTGCCAGCGGCTATGCAAGCTATTCATGATGTATTCCACGTGTCTCAGTTGAGGAAGTATGTGCCGGATGCTTCTCATGTTCTCGATGATTCAGTTTGGCCCAAGGTGACTGCTGATTTGTCTGCGCCAGAGTTCCCTATTAGAATTGAAGACCGTCGTGAGCAGCGGTTGAGAAATAAAGTTATTCCTCTGGTGAGAGTAGCTTGGCAGCGTCACTCTGGTAATGAGTCCACTTGGGAACGTGAAGATGAGATGCGTCAGCTTTTTCCTTTCTTATTCTAGTAAGGTATATGTCCTTTCTCAGTTTCCTCCTCTTTCCATTATTATAAATTTCGAGGGCGAAATTTTTATTAGGTGGGAGGGACTGTAAGGCCCGTGCCGTAATGGATCCTTAATGGATTTTGTTCTAGTATTTATTCTGGAATTTACGGCTATTTTCCTGGATTTTTAGGAATTTTTATGGTATTTTTTTAGGATTTATTTGGAGCTTTGAGGATTATTAGAAATTAATAAGATTTTAATATATATAATAATTATATTATATATATTTTAATTTTATTTTTTTCTTTTAATTCCCTCACCCTCACCCTCTCTCTCTCTCCCTCTCGTCGATTTCACCTCACTCTCTCTCTCCTCACGCCGATCGCCTCTCTCCCCTCCCCTTGGGAAGCAGGCTTTTTGGCGCCGGATTGAGGCGTGGGAGGTACCGGTGGATTCCTCGCGTCGCGTGGATCGCGTGGACGTCCACCTCGACGTGTTTCGTGGCTCGTGGGAGCGGGACGGAGCGTGAAGGCCTCGTGGCTCTTCCTCCTTGCATGCGGCCTTTTCGCCGGTTTCGGCTCGCAAAAGGTAGGGGGATGGAATCCTGATCTCGCTAGGATCATTTCCTATAGCTTGTTTGTGTGATTAGAACCCCGTAGCATGCTTAATGTTCATATTTCATGATTTTGGGGTTTTAGCTTAATTCTCGATTTTAATGCATTGTGGGCTTTGCATGTGCGATATTTAGCTGTTATTATGTTGTATGGGTTGCATGGTTTGCCAGGTTACAGGTTTCTACGGCGTTACCCGACGATTTCTATCATCCGGGGGGGGGGGGGGGGCTCCGGTAACGGCCCGTCGGGGGTGCGTTACATTGAAAGTAACGGCGGGGCTCCCGACCGTTGTTCTCTTATTGAATTACGTTGACCAGGTCAGGCGGTTAGCCCGACGGCCAGTCGGCCGGCCGTCGCTTTGATTCGACGCACCTAGGCTAGTGCGTCGTTTCGCCTGCTTGCGGTTTTGAGCGCGGCACGTTGATTTCCAGCCTCGGGTGGAAGTAACGGCGGGGATCCAACGCGTCAAGTTGAAGCGACGCGCTGAGCCCCTACCGTCACTTTCCCTTTTGGGTCTTTTGAGCTGGAACTCTAGTGGGAGTAACGAATGGGGACTAGTGCGTCGTTCCTGAAATAACGCGCTGGCCTCCGACCGTTATTTGCAAATAGCGCATGGGCAGCCGACCGCCGCATGCCTGTTGGTTCCCTAATGTTGCCAGCCCTTTCGATATGCGTGCCACTCCGTCTATGCGCCATATCTACATTACTGTATTATATAATGGCATGTTTTTAATACCAATAGAGTAGCTTTTCTTTCCATGCAATGGAGCCACTGTTGTTGCCCTAAGGTCTGTTGAGTGCCGACCCGCTTGAGGATAGCGGAGGGGTGTTTCCCATACACGGTTTGTAAGCTAGTTCCGTGGGCTCCTAGCCAATGGTAGCGTCCTACCAAGGGAGAAAACTAGCTAGAGGGCCTGGCTCAGGCTAGAGTCAGTGTGTGCACACGTGGTTGGAGACTGTGGACTGACACCGATGGGTGCCACTCCGACTGGTCACTTGGTTTGGTACTGTTTGCGCGCTCAGCTTGTCGCTTTGTCGACTGCGAGTGCTTGAGACGCAATGTAAGTCGTCAGTGGACGCTTCTGGTTTCTGCTCCAGTGGTTGTCCTTCCTTATTGTTTGGATTAGTTAAGGCTTATTCTATTTTGGTAGATTTAGTTTTAGTCGCTTGCATTTATTTAGCTTTGGCATGTGTTAGCTGTTCTACTTGCTTAGTTAGAATTTATTGCTTTACTTGAGTAGTCTGTGCATGCCATTGCCTGTTATTTTAATTAAATGCATGCTCTAATTGCTTTTATTTATGCATGAATGCTTGTTTAGTGCGAGGTATGGATCCGCGTGACCCCTACTGAGTCTGACTGTGACTCTCCCTTCTCCTTTCAGGTGAGCCGCGCCCGTCGTCTCCCGGTGCTTCGTGAGTTGTTTTGGAGACCGCGTCTAGCTACCAGCTGTAGTCGAGCCGCCTTTTTGAGACTTCTCTTGTACTTGTGCCGGGGTATGCCCCATGTAGTTGTACCTTGTGGACTAGTACTTTGGTTTATCTGGACTAGTATATATATATCACTCTGGTTATTTTGAATTGCTTCCGCACTTGTGTTAATTTTATCACTTAATTGTAAATTGCGCGTTCTAAATTGCAATTCGTTATACATACCCTCAGCACTTTTCTACTAACCCTTCAGGGTCCTCATCAGCTTCTTGGGTGGCTTCCCCAGTTCTTGGTATCGGTGCATCGATGTTATCGGTATATCGGTATCTTGAACTCTGGGTCGTTACACAAAGCACTTAAGTTTTATAGTTGTGCTCGCAGATGGCTGCCGAGAGAGCTCAATGGCGCGAGATGCAAAGGACGGTGTAAGGTTTAACCCATGCACTACAACAAGTAGCTCAAGGAGGAGCTAACCGTGGAGCGGGAGATCTGCATAGGAATTTCAAGAGCATGAACCCTCCTAAGTTCGCTGGGTCTATCGACCCGGATGAGGCCGAACATTGGGTAAAGGAAATTGATAGGATTTTTCGAGTCAGGCAATGTGCTGATGAGGAGAAAGTCCTACTCGCTACCTTTCAGCTTGAAAGAGATGCACGTGCTTGGTGGGAGTCTGTCGAAGCAACTCTACCACACGACCAGGTATTGTGGGAAGAGTTTGTAGAGCACTTCAACAACAAGTACTTCTTCGACCGAGTTCAAGAGAGGAAGGCTACCGAATTTGCTTCCTTGAAAAAAAGGAGTTTGACGGTAGCGGAGTACGAAGCCCAATTTGCAAGATTATCTCGGTATGCACCACATCTTGTGAGTACCGAGAAAATGAAGGCAAGGAAATTTTTAAATGGCTTAAAGCCTCAATATATTACTCAACTCGCCCCGATGGATATCCAAGTATATGCCGATGTGGTGAGGAGAGCCCAACTCTTGGAAGATGCAACGGAATTGACTGATCGCATCCGGGGAAGAGATGCCAAGAGGGAGCAAGTTACTGGATCAGGTAATTTCAAGCCCTCCTTCGGAAAGAAGAGGCCTAATTATGATGAGCGTAACTTCAATAAAGATGGACATAATTTCAATAAGAATGGGCGTGACTTTCAAAAGGATAAGAGGCCGAGATCATTTGATAAACAAATCATCCCAGTCGCTACATCATCAAAGGAACTATGCAAATATTGTGAGAAACTCGGACACAAGGCAGATGAGTGCTGGAGAAGACTGGGTGCTTGTCTTCGATGTGGAAGTCGGGAACATAGAATTCCGAGTTGTCCACTTCTCAATGAGCAAGCTCCGTCGGAAAAGCTTCCAGTTGTTGTCAAGAAGCAAGGAAGACTTCAAGCTCTTATGGATACGGCATCTACCGAAGATGGAGGCGTTGTGGAAGGTACTCTCTCAATGTGCTCAAGGCCTGCCTCTGTCTTATTTGATACTGGAGCTACGCATTCCTTCATATCTAAGAGCTTTGCGGATATTTTACCTTTGAGGCCTGTTCCATTAGAATCTAAACTTGTTATTACTACCCCTATTGGAGCGGGATCGAAGATTAAATATTTCTACCCTGCTAGTGAGGTTCTAGTTAGCGGTTGTAGCTTACCCGCTAATTTAGTATGCATGGAGATGGCATGATATGATATTATCTTGGGAGCTGACTGGTTATCTACATATGGTGCTAGCGTTAACTGTAAATTGGATACGGTAACCTTTAGTGAGTACCCCAACCTCTTATTTTCTGTTGTCAGGTATTCTAGACACATATCCCTTATTTCGGCTCTTAAAGCTGATAAATTATTGAAGAAGGGTTGTGCGGCTTTCTTAGTTTCTATGACTATGGACAAGCATAAGAAACCCAATCTGGAGGATATTCCTATTGTTCGGGATTATTTTGCTGTATTTCCGGACGAGTTACCCGGTATTCCTCCGGAGAGAGAAGTGGTCTTCTCTATTGATTTGATTCCGGGAGCTACACCTATTTCTAAGGCTCCGTATCGGATGTCCCCTATCGAAATGAAGGAGTTAAAAGAACAATTGATGGAGTTATTAGAGAAGCGATTCATCCGACCGAGTACTTCACCATGGGGAGCTCCCGTCTTATTTGTTAAAAAGAAGGATGGGTCAATGAGATTGTGTGTTGACTACCGGCAATTGAACCAACTCACAATCAAGAATAAATATCCATTGCCGAGGATTGATGAACTATTTGACCAGATTTCTGGAGCTCGATATTTTTCAAAAATTGATCTCCGATCTGGTTATCATCAATTGAAGATCAAGGAGGAAGACATTCACAAAACGGCATTCAGGAGCAGGTATGGACATTATGAGTTCACTGTTATGCCTTTTGGCCTAACCAATGCGCCTGCCGCATTTATGCAGTTAATGAACAGTGTATTCAGGCCATACCTTGATCAATTTGTGATAGTCTTCATTGACGATATTTTGATCTACTCAAAGTCTGAGATGGAGCATGAAGAACATCTCAAGAAATCCCTACAGTTATTAAGAGATCACAAACTTTATGCTAAGCTTAGTAAGTGTGATTTCTGGCTAGAAGAAGTTTCTTTTCTAGGTCACATAATATCCCGAAATGGTATTACGGTCGATCCTTCAAAGGTTCAGGCCGTGAAAAACTGGGAAAGACCTACTAGTGTGACAGAAATTCGAAGCTTCTTGGGATTGGCAGGATATTATAGAAGATTTATTAAGGATTTCTCCAAGATCGCCGTATCTTTGATAAGATTGACGAGAACAGAGATTCCTTATATATGGTCCGAGGAATGTGAGAAAAGCTTCCAAACTTTGAAAGATTGTTTGACTATTGCCCTTATACTCACATTACCTACTGAAGGAGGGGGATTCGAATTGGCCTAGGCTGTGTATTAATGCAACATGGCAAGGTGATTGCCTATTCCTCAAGACAATTGAAAAAGCACGAGGAGAATTATCCCGTGCATGACTTAGAGCTTGCAGCTGTAGTCTTTGCCTTGAAGATTTGGCGGCATTATCTCTATGGTGAGACATTTATTGTATATTCCGACCACAGAAGTCTCAAGTACTTATTCTCTCAAAAGGAACTTAATATGAGACAAAGACGGTGGCTGGAATTCTTGAAGGATTTTGATTTCTCTATACAATATCACCCCGGAAAAGGTAATGCCGTAGCTGATGCTCTTAGCCGGAAGCCGATGGCATTATTATCAAGCATAATGATTAAAGAGTGGCAATTGTTAGAACAAATGGCAAACTTAGACCTCAATATGGAGGAGAAGGAAGAAGGAGTCTTCATTGCAAATATTAGTCTCCAATCTAAGTTACTCTTAGAAATTAAAGAGTTATAAAATGATGATCCATTGGTTGTTGAAATTAAAGAGAAATTAGATCAACGACCAGATTTCCTTTTGGCAGATGATGGAAGGCTGCTCTTCCGAGGAAGAACATGTGTGTCCGATTGTTCTACCATCAAGAATAAAATCTTGGAGGAGGCACATCGATCGAGGTACACTATTCATCCTGGTGCTATAAAAATGTACCAAGATCTCAAAAGAACCTTTTGGTGGCCTAACATGAAAAGAGAGGTAGCCGAGTTCGTGAGCCGATGTTTGGTCCGCCAACAAGTTAAAGTCGAACATCTCAAACCGACTGGTAAGCTAAAACCTCTAGAAATACTGGAATGGAAATGGGATAGTATTGGCATGGATTTTATAGTTGGGTTGCCAAAGACCCGAAGTGGATTTGATGCTATATGGGTGATTGTGGACCGACTAACTAAGTCTGTTCACTTCTTGCCCATCAAAACCAAATGGACCGTGGATGTTCTAGCTACCCTGTATATCAAGGAGGTTGTAAGGCCGCACGGTATTCTAACTTCCATAATTTTGGATAGAGATCCGAGATTCACCTCTCACTTCTGGAAAGGTTTGCAATCATCCTTGGGTACTAGATTGAATTTTAGTACGGCTTTCCACCCTCAGACAGATGGACAAACCGAGAGGACAAATCAGATTATCGAAGATATGTTAAGAGCTTGTATGATAGATTTTGGGGGAAGTTGGCATGAACACTTACCATTGATTGAATTTGCATATAGCAACAGTTATCAGTCTAGCATTCATATGGCACCTTTTGAAGCATTTTATGGTAGGAGTTGTAGATCACCCCTATGCTAGAGTGCGGTTGGAGATAAGGGATTGATGGATCCCGATATTATTCAAGATACAACTCACAATATTCAGTTGATCCGTGAAAGGATGAAAATTGCTCAATCACGGCAAAAGAGTTATGCCGATAATCGAAGAAGAGACCTTGAATTTCAAGTGGGGGAGCATGTCTTCTTGAAAATTTCACTGATGCGGGACGGACACGGGAGACGACACTATTAGGGGCGACCCTCAGACGCTAGATGAAGACGCGACCAGCAGCACACACCAGGGAGACACTAAGCTCGACACTACGAGCTCCTAGTGGCAAAACGTCGCTAACAGAAGTGGAAGCTCACTCGTCGTCCCAAGCGAGGGAAAGCACGGACCGTGCGCGGTTAAGGAACCGGCGGAGGTCAAGGGTAGTCTGACTCAACTTCTGGACTCAGATCGAGTCACGGGACGGGTCACTCTCACTCTCACAGCGGTGACATGGACACGCGGGCTAGTACCTACACTCTCGGCAGCGGCAAAAGACCGTATACTAGCTAAGCAAATGAATGCCAAGAGGTTCGGACCATTACCTCCACGCACCCGGCGTGGCGAAGACAACCCTGGCCGAATCACGGACTCCCGGTTAAACAATATCACAGTAATACAAAGATTTGACCCAGTCCACGCAGGGAGGTAAAAGGTCACATGTGGAGCCCGGGAATCACGCAACTCGGGTTGACGGGCAGCATCTTGATGTCGCCCGGCGGTGCCGAACTCCGCGTTTTCGTGCTTTCCGAACGGCGGGTTCTGCGGGCCCGCGGGGCCCACGGATGGCGCGGTCCTCCGGATCTGCGAGGGTGGGACCCACTATGATGGGGGCCCCTGGTGGTGCACCTCCACGGACGGCGGTCGGCCGGGAACACCGATCGGGGGTCGATCGGTCCCGATCTCCAAGCTTTGAACTAGTTGCCCACGGATTTTGATTTCTGTTTTCCGTCGCGCGCTCCGGCGAAAACGGCCGCTGTGATCAATCCCGACGTCGGATTGGGACGCACAAGCTATCGTTGGAAAGCTCTCTTCAAATGCTTCAATTTAAACCCAAGGAGATCTGCTGGATCTGGTCGGATCAGAACTTTAATGAATTTACAAGTCCCTGTTGTACAGTAACTGAAACCTCAGATTTACAGGGTACTTATCTGAGAACCACCATTGACCGCCTAGTAAACCTCCGATTCCGCTCTTGATCTCTTCTTCAAAGTTGTAGGGGATCAAACCACGGAATTGGGACTATTTTTGGAATTTGATTTGGAGATGGTGGTGATTTACTATGAGTTTTTGGGTGACTAGTGGTCGGATCTGGGAACAGGGGGATAGAACTGTAGCTGGGACTGAGAATGATTTTTAGAAAATATGAAATGGACGAACCAAAAATTGATAAAAATTGTGGATGAAGGGGCGGATGTAAGGAACAACCAGTAAAATTGGGAGAACCAAAGCAAATCAAAAGGTGGACCTAAGACTTGAAACTCATGGAGGATGGGAACCTGGACAGAACTTTGGCAGAACTGAAGTGGAAGAGTGGATGAAAATCTAAATTTATGAAACGGGATCAGAATGACAAAACAAAATTTGTGGAAGGTTCTTGACACCTCTGGAACATCCAGTAAAATTTTCAGGTCGATCTGAGCTCGTGGTTGAGGGCTGAAGTTCGTGGAAGCTGCTGTGGTACTGCGGGGGCAGAACTCCAATGAAGACGATGGCGGTGCGGTGGCGGCTCGTGGCGGCTGCGGCGGCGACCGGAACTGATAGGGTGGAGTCTCACCACCAGAAGGAAGCCTTCACAGCTTCAAGGGGAGAGGGAGGGGTGGCCTAAGCCTTACTCAAGGGATTTTCTTCCAATTCAAATGCATTAATTCATCAAAATTCAAAATTACAAGCATATATAGGTCATATGTCTAATCAACCCTCAACCGTTGGATCTAGGGGTGTGAGATGGAGGGTTGGGATAGCATGTGACCATCCACACAAATTAAAATAAAAAAATACAAGGAAGGGGGCGGCCTATTGACTAGAATGGCAAGGGGGACATGGTAGGTGGAAGGTTGGTGGAATTGTTGACCATTTTGGTCCCTTGTCCCCCATGTGAACAATTGACTAGTCCAAGGCTTCTAGATGTCCACATAGGATATTGACCAACCCCACATGGGGCCCTATGGCTGAGGTGGATCAATGGGAGGGGCCTGGTGTAGCGACCCGGATTCCGGATACCCGGTGCACCCGGTATAAATACCGAATACACGTGATACCACATGGGACCCGCGAGGCCTCCCAAGCGCGGGAAAGCGCCGAAGGGAAAAAGGAGTGTGTGGAATACATTGAAGCCAGCAGATATAACAGTAAGCAATTAAATTTCATTACAATGGATTGCTAAAGTAGCAGAAATAAAATTACCTTTTCATTAATATTCAAGTTTTCAATTATACACCAGAGTCTAGCCCAAGGAAAGACAACAAGTCTAGCACAGTACAGTACGACAGAAAGAAACGTACACAGAAGTCGGAAGAAGCCCGACCGCAGGTACAGCTGGCAGCTACAACAGCAAGCGAGCACTCCGCCAGGAACAGCAGAGGCAGACGGCGAAACCCACCTGAAAAGCAGCAGGGGTGAGTCTCAACAGAAACTCAGTAGGGGTCACGCGGATCCCCACTGGAAAACCGCACAAAGCGAAGGCAACGGAAGCAGCAACAAACGCAGCAAGAACAGCAACGTAGCAAAGCAGGAAAGCTACACTACAAAGCTGTAAAGGAACAGACGGGAAGTAGGAGTAGGGAATACGCAGGAGAGGGTGAGAACCCGCACCAAACAAGCGGCTACCGAACTAACCTCGGTATCCCAAACTACTCCAAACAAAGGCAACAGATGGATGACCCTAAACTCACACAGAAGGGTACACCAGTCTGTCAACCAGCCCCAAACAAAGGCGAAGGCGAACGCCGACACCGGGAAACAGACAAAACACGACAGGGAACGTCGTGCACAAAGCCCCGCGCACGATCGGAACATCGCGCGGACGACAAACCACTGACCCCGAGTGCAGCCACGAACGGGCAACTCGCAAAGGTCACAGCGTACAGGAAACGCCGAAAGCTACGCGTCACGTGACGGAAGCACCCCCTTAAAAGCCAGCTGCGTCCACTGACGTCTGACGCCGCACCTCAAGTGTCTCACCTACAGTACTGCTGTAACAACAGCAGAGATGTAGACACAAGTTGAACCACACAGGAACAACAGAACAAGTAACTAGTCAGGGTCACGCCCGTCGACGTAAGTCCTAACCCCTGACCACGTGTGCACACACTGGCTATAGTCTAAGCCAGGTCCTCTAGCTAGTATTCTCCCTCGGCAGGACGCTACCGTTGACTAGGAGCCCGCGGAACTAACTAAAAACCGCTCACTGGGAAAAACCCTCCGCCATCCGCTAGCGGGTCGGCCCGCGGCCTTAGGCAAGAACAAGTGGAGGCTTCACACGACACAGAAGCTCAAAACACAAGTGCCGAAGTACTAACGGGCAACCACGCCCCTCAACACGCACTTCGAGGCACCAAGTGACAGTATCACCACTGCCGACAACTCAGGACAAGCACTAGACCTCCTACGTAACGATCCTGAGCCAAACGACTCAAAGGTAAGATCGTCACAACAGCGGAACAAGCCGCCAATCGGTCTAATCCTAAGCCAAAGAAACCACGCTCCGCAGAAAACGACACACGGAGACCTGAGGGAGACATCAAGAACCCTCAGCACACCTGGACACGCAAACCGAGGTAGAACAATACCTCGAAGCATCCAGAAGCAGTGTCTTAGGCAAGACAGAACCGCTACGACACGCGCAAACAAGGTCACATGTCAACCATTGGGTCAGACCAGGTTGACCGAAACCCAAACAAGCACATGCAAAGGTAGGATAAGGAACCCTACCACAAGCAAGAAGACTCCTGGCTACCTTACAACGTAGTCTTAACCCTCATAGGACATCAAGAGACATCCACGGGACAACGGGCAGACCACAAGGACAAGCCAAGACACACAGAATCATCGGGCGGAAAACCAAGGCACAAGGAAAGTAACGCACCAGCTCTAGACCGCTACAAGCAAGCGACGGTCTAGGTTAGGGCCGTTATTTCCCAAACGACGGACGGACGCAAGGCCGTCACACACACCACCCTAACAACCTACAAAACACAAAAAAGCCAAGTAACGCACGGGACTAGGGGCGTTACAAGGAAGCGACGCACAGGGCACCCACCGTCACATTCAACGGTGCAGCAAACCCAAACCAAAGCGAAGTAACGCGCTAAGCCAGGCGCGTCACTCACGAAACAGCGCGGCAGGGGAGGGCCGTCAGAACCAAACGACGCACGGGGGACCCATCCGTTACTCACAGACGGCATGGCCACCCTCAACCCAACACCACAGCAAACAACGGTCGGAGGCATGCGCGTTACTCACAAACGACGCACGGGGTCCCCACCGTCACACCCAACGGTGCAGTCAACCCAACCTCGACCAAAAGAGAATGTAACGGCCAGGGGCGGGCACGTCACACTCAAACAACGCATAGGGGCACGACCGCTAGAGGCACCGCCTCAACGAGTCAACGTCAGTCAACTGGCAAGTAACGGCCTGGGCAAGGCGCGCCACTTCCATCTAACGCACTGGGTCAAGCGCGTTAGACCAACCGACTCAACCCCAACATAAAACGACGAAGGCGAAGTAACGCACTAACCTAGGCGCGTTACAAGGAAGCGACGCGCCACTCTAGGGCCGTCACTCACCTAGAAGCCAAAGCGCTAAAACGATGCAGACCAAACGACGGTCAGTCGTAGGGCCGCTAAAGACAAGTAACGGTCGCTGGCATGACCGCTACTTCGGTTACGGCGGGAAAACATAGGAATGGCCGGATCGGCCCGTTCCACGCCCCATTCACGCCGAAACGCAGGGGAAACACACCGCAACACCGAATAACAACATTCAAGGGCCAAAATGCCCACATGCAACACCAAAAACGCTCGATCCGGGCGATTTAGACAAATCCACCCTAAGTGGGTCACCGAGGTTCCCGGGCTTCTACCGGCCTCGAATGAACACCGAATCGCACGAAATCAACGTGGATGGGATTCTAACATCCCTGCGGTCATTTAGAAACTAACTGAACCGCAAACGGTCACCGTTTACCGGCCGACCCTAAAAACCACGAAAATCACGGTTTAGGCAAAACAAGCCCAAACACACTCGTTTCCTAGCCGAACGCCGTGCAATGGCAGGGAAAACGAAGGTGAAGAAGCAAGGATCCGTCACCCTACCTCCACCGAAGAAACCGTGCCCCGAAGGGACTAAACCACGCCGAAAACCACTCGCGAACCAATTTCACCGGCTTTGAATCCACCGTTCGGGATCGCGCCAGAATCGATCCGATCCTCGCTCCATCGCGCACCAATCCAGCTCCACGTCCTCGCCAACTCACCCACGGTCGCTCCGTCTGCAGCCGGGGCCAAAGAGGGGGAGAAACGAGAGAGAACGGGAGAGAGAGAGGAGATCGCACGAATGAGGAGGAGAGAGAGGAAAAGAAAAGAAAAAGGAAAAGAAATTAGGAAATTTTCCTAATTTCCGAAAATTCCGAAAATGCGCCGAAAATACACAAATTCAGAAAAATACACAAAAATAGTCGAAACGACCGGCTCGAAGAGTACATCGACGCTGTAGCATTCACGAGTTCGAGAATTGACAAATAAACTCACCGTAGGGTTCCGTAACTAGTACGTGAGAAAAACCCACACGGCTCGTCAAACTCAACTCGGAAGCCACAAAAGCGAACCGAAACTCAACGAAACCAATCCGAAACAGATCCGAAAGATCCATTAAAGATCCTACGAGATCCAACGAGATCCAGGGCATTACATCCTCCCCCCCTTCAAAGAATTTCGCCCCCGAAATTCAGGACTAATAAAGGAGAAGCAGGGAAGAACAACCCAACAGCACAAAACTCGGAAAACACAGCTCAGAGGAACACCGTCAGATCACAATTACAGGTACACACTCAGCTTCCAAGACAGCAAGTCTACAGCACGAGTATGGCACCAAAGTGAATACATCTGACACCTCCGAAGCAAGGGCAACGTCGTTTACGTCTCACCAGAAATAGAGACACGACAGCCACAACAACAGACAACTGAGAAACACGACGACAACACGGCAAGCGGCAGCTTACACAAGGAACGCAGTCCCCACAGCTGACAGCTCGCAACATCATCGGCTCCAGTGCCAAAGGCAACAGGGAACACCTGGCACACAGGACACCAACGACAACAACAACGCTGCTGGACCCGAAACACAATCAAGTCAGTACTCACTCAGACATCACATCTGATCAAGTCGCAAGCTAACTCCACCAGGGAAAGAGAGCACAGCAAGCCAACTGACAAGACCATGGTCCAAGGCAGAGACACAAAATCATAAAGAAACAGCGCCAAAACAACACAACGGCAACACCTGCAGAATTCCGGCTCTACTTAACACGCAGAACCACGGAACACAACTGCAAGCAGGGTCACAACAAGGCACAAAAACAGCTGAACACACGACCACAAGAGACAGGTCACGCATCAGACTGCTCACCAAGAGAAAGACCCACAACAACGAAAAACAACAACAATGATCTCGGGGAATGCAACTCAAGGACTAGCAACACGCCTCAAGAGCACAACACCCAAGAAGAAAATACAGAGTAGAGGGTACTCAATCCGCAAAGATGCCGACAAATTCCCCAATACTCGCACAATGCCGATGCCAACACAAGAAAACCACGAACAACGGCACGGCAACAACCAAAGTCAAGGCACAAGAAGCCAAGACAAAGCCACATCGAGAAAGGAACAAGACCTCTCGACAAATGGGTAGCCAGCCCACACACTCCAGCTGTACTCTCAACAACGTGCACAGGCAACAGAACAACATCAGAAATCGCATCTCAGCACACATCAGGCGTCATCGCAATCAACAAAGATCGCAATTAACACGCCACGAGCACTGATCAGGCGAACAACCGATCACAAAGAGCCTAAGTGCAACAAAAGAAGAGCACCAGCTTCAGCGCAAAGCACAAGGAAAGCATCAATCTCAGCTCACCATCACGTCCTGACACGATAAATGAGCCTTCACAACACATCGGCCGTTAGACACAGCACGACAACTACGGTACACAACAGCTCTTAACACCATCATGGAGTCCAAAGCTAAGCAACCGTACAACAAGGAGCAGATCAGGCTCAAAACAAAGCTGTCTACACTTAAGCAGACACAGGACAAAGGCACAACCAAGACAGCAATTCCAAGGCAAACCTCGGAAAGCTTCACCAAAGAGGGATGAGAAGCAACAAGCTCAACAACAACAGCTCACCAGGAAGGGAAAATCCAAGGCTCGCTCGAGCAACTTCTCAATCGAGGCAACACGACAATCGAAGCAACCAAAACAACGAAGCATCAGGAGCTACACAAACTCAAGCTGGGACAACCCAAGCAACGTAAGAACGTGTGTGGCCATCACACCAACGCTAAAAGTCATAAGCCACCTGAGCAAAATACAGAAAATAGCTCGAACAAGGCACTGCAGGTTCATGCCAACCGACAAACACTGCAAAGTGCACCACGATCGAGACCAACTTCAAAACCGAACGAAGCACATCGTCTCATCTAGACGAGAGCAAAACCATCTCGCACAGTGCCAACCAAGCATGTACAAGACCACACGCAAAAAGCACCGCGATAAACCATCGCAACACCTACGCCAGCAAGAGACTGTACTGGGCCTAAAGACTCTGGTAACTGTATATCTGGATTTCCATGTATCTCACACGACAATGATCTGATAGCTCAGAAAAGAACTCCGAACATCTCAGAACACTGCTCTGATACCACCTGTAGCGACCCGGATTCCGGATACCCGGTGCACCCGGTATAAATACCGAATACACGTGATACCACATGGGACCCGCGAGGCCTCCCAAGCGCGGGAAAGCGCCGAAGGGAAAAAGGAGTGTGTGGAATACATTGAAGCCAGCAGATATAACAGTAAGCAATTAAATTTCATTACAATGGATTGCTAAAGTAGCAGAAATAAAATTACCTTTTCATTAATATTCAAGTTTTCAATTATACACCAGAGTCTAGCCCAAGGAAAGACAACAAGTCTAGCACAGTACAGTACGACAGAAAGAAACGTACACAGAAGTCGGAAGAAGCCCGACCGCAGGTACAGCTGGCAGCTACAACAGCAAGCGAGCACTCCGCCAGGAACAGCAGAGGCAGACGGCGAAACCCACCTGAAAAGCAGCAGGGGTGAGTCTCAACAGAAACTCAGTAGGGGTCACGCGGATCCCCACTGGAAAACCGCACAAAGCGAAGGCAACGGAAGCAGCAACAAACGCAGCAAGAACAGCAACGTAGCAAAGCAGGAAAGCTACACTACAAAGCTGTAAAGGAACAGACGGGAAGTAGGAGTAGGGAATACGCAGGAGAGGGTGAGAACCCGCACCAAACAAGCGGCTACCGAACTAACCTCGGTATCCCAAACTACTCCAAACAAAGGCAACAGATGGATGACCCTAAACTCACACAGAAGGGTACACCAGTCTGTCAACCAGCCCCAAACAAAGGCGAAGGCGAACGCCGACACCGGGAAACAGACAAAACACGACAGGGAACGTCGTGCACAAAGCCCCGCGCACGATCGGAACATCGCGCGGACGACAAACCACTGACCACGTGTGCACACACTGGCTATAGTCTAAGCCAGGTCCTCTAGCTAGTATTCTCCCTCGGCAGGACGCTACCGTTGACTAGGAGCCCGCGGAACTAACTAAAAACCGCTCACTGGGAAAAACCCTCCGCCATCCGCTAGCGGGTCGGCCCGCGGCCTTAGGCAAGAACAAGTGGAGGCTTCACACGACACAGAAGCTCAAAACACAAGTGCCGAAGTACTAACGGGCAACCACGCCCCTCAACACGCACTTCGAGGCACCAAGTGACAGTATCACCACTGCCGACAACTCAGGACAAGCACTAGACCTCCTACGTAACGATCCTGAGCCAAACGACTCAAAGGTAAGATCGTCACAACAGCGGAACAAGCCGCCAATCGGTCTAATCCTAAGCCAAAGAAACCACGCTCCGCAGAAAACGACACACGGAGACCTGAGGGAGACATCAAGAACCCTCAGCACACCTGGACACGCAAACCGAGGTAGAACAATACCTCGAAGCATCCAGAAGCAGTGTCTTAGGCAAGACAGAACCGCTACGACACGCGCAAACAAGGTCACATGTCAACCATTGGGTCAGACCAGGTTGACCGAAACCCAAACAAGCACATGCAAAGGTAGGATAAGGAACCCTACCACAAGCAAGAAGACTCCTGGCTACCTTACAACGTAGTCTTAACCCTCATAGGACATCAAGAGACATCCACGGGACAACGGGCAGACCACAAGGACAAGCCAAGACACACAGAATCATCGGGCGGAAAACCAAGGCACAAGGAAAGTAACGCACCAGCTCTAGACCGCTACAAGCAAGCGACGGTCTAGGTTAGGGCCGTTATTTCCCAAACGACGGACGGACGCAAGGCCGTCACACACACCACCCTAACAACCTACAAAACACAAAAAAGCCAAGTAACGCACGGGACTAGGGGCGTTACAAGGAAGCGACGCACAGGGCACCCACCGTCACATTCAACGGTGCAACAAACCCAAACCAAAGCGAAGTAACGCGCTAAGCCAGGCGCGTCACTCACGAAACAGCGCGGCAGGGGAGGGCCGTCAGAACCAAACGACGCACGGGGGACCCATCCGTTACTCACAGACGGCATGGCCACCCTCAACCCAACACCACAGCAAACAACGGTCGGAGGCATGCGCGTTACTCACAAACGACGCACGGGGTCCCCACCGTCACACCCAACGGTGCAGTCAACCCAACCTCGACCAAAAGAGAATGTAACGGCCAGGGGCGGGCACGTCACACTCAAACAACGCATAGGGGCACGACCGCTAGAGGCACCGCCTCAACGAGTCAACGTCAGTCAACTGGCAAGTAACGGCCTGGGCAAGGCGCGCCACTTCCATCTAACGCACTGGGTCAAGCGCGTTAGACCAACCGACTCAACCCCAACATAAAACGACGAAGGCGAAGTAACGCACTAACCTAGGCGCGTTACAAGGAAGCGACGCGCCACTCTAGGGCCGTCACTCACCTAGAAGCCAAAGCGCTAAAACGATGCAGACCAAACGACGGTCAGTCGTAGGGCCGCTAAAGACAAGTAACGGTCGCTGGCATGACCGCTACTTCGGTTACGGCGGGAAAACATAGGAATGGCCGGATCGGCCCGTTCCACGCCCCATTCACGCCGAAACGCAGGGGAAACACACCGCAACACCGAATAACAACATTCAAGGGCCAAAATGCCCACATGCAACACCAAAAACGCTCGATCCGGGCGATTTAGACAAATCCACCCTAAGTGGGTCACCGAGGTTCCCGGGCTTCTACCGGCCTCGAATGAACACCGAATCGCACGAAATCAACGTGGATGGGATTCTAACATCCCTGCGGTCATTTAGAAACTAACTGAACCGCAAACGGTCACCGTTTACCGGCCGACCCTAAAAACCACGAAAATCACGGTTTAGGCAAAACAAGCCCAAACACACTCGTTTCCTAGCCGAACGCCGTGCAATGGCAGGGAAAACGAAGGTGAAGAAGCAAGGATCCGTCACCCTACCTCCACCGAAGAAACCGTGCCCCGAAGGGACTAAACCACGCCGAAAACCACTCGCGAACCAATTTCACCGGCTTTGAATCCACCGTTCGGGATCGCGCCAGAATCGATCCGATCCTCGCTCCATCGCGCACCAATCCAGCTCCACGTCCTCGCCAACTCACCCACGGTCGCTCCGTCTGCAGCCGGGGCCAAAGAGGGGGAGAAACGAGAGAGAACGGGAGAGAGAGAGGAGATCGCACGAATGAGGAGGAGAGAGAGGAAAAGAAAAGAAAAAGGAAAAGAAATTAGGAAATTTTCCTAATTTCCGAAAATTCCGAAAATGCGCCGAAAATACACAAATTCAGAAAAATACACAAAAATAGTCGAAACGACCGGCTCGAAGAGTACATCGACGCTGTAGCATTCACGAGTTCGAGAATTGACAAATAAACTCACCGTAGGGTTCCGTAACTAGTACGTGAGAAAAACCCACACGGCTCGTCAAACTCAACTCGGAAGCCACAAAAGCGAACCGAAACTCAACGAAACCAATCCGAAACAGATCCGAAAGATCCATTAAAGATCCTACGAGATCCAACGAGATCCAGGGCATTACACCTGGGGGGCCCGTGGGGCCCACGGGGTCCAAATTGTACATAAGCCCATCTCACAATAAAAATAGCAAACCGAATACAATGAAATAAACACAAATTACACACACATAAAGTCTAACTAAATATGATAAATGGGGAGGCTCAAGGTGGAGTCTCCAGGCTGTCTCCGAGCCAGATGGACGCTGAGGTGGCTCGAGTCGTGCTCCGTGTGCGGTACCGGTGGCTCGGCGTATCACGCCGCTCAACTGCTCGGGTGTCCGCACCAATTCTCCCCGGGTGGGAGAAACTCGACCCTGTCGAGTAAGGGTCTGCATCGCTCCTGTATCGCTCCAGAAGGTCCGGATCAATCCGCTGCAACTCGCCATGTGTGATCCATGTGTCCTCGGTAGCGGGCCATCCTCTCCATCGCACTAGGTAGTGCGGGTAGGATCCACTCCTGGTAACTGTCACTTGCTCGTCCAGTATACGATCTATATGCTCACGCTGCCGTGAAAAAGGGGCTGGAGGTGGAAGTGGACACTCAGGTGTGGGATCACTCTCAAGGGGAGGAGATGGCTCATAAGGCTCACTAGGGATCACCGTTGGGTCCCTATATGCAACAAGATCCGATATATTGAAGGTAGAGCTTATACCATATTCCTCGGGCAGGTCCACAACATACGCATTGGATCCAACGCGTTTCAACACTCTAAAGGGACCGGCTCCGCGAGCTTGCAACTTCTTAACGGTTCCAGAGGGAAACCGTTTAGGTCTTACCCTGATCATGACGTATTCGTCCTCGTGGAACTCTCGGTATTGTCGGTGGGCATCGGCGAACTCCTTGTACCGTGCATTGTTGGCCTCAACTGTGACGACGGACATCGTCATGCAGACTCCTAACATGATTAGCAAAAGAAAAGAAACACAGGATGCACACACGACCTAACATGCTTAGCAAAAGAAAAGAAACACACGGATGCACACACGACCCTAAACAAACCTAATGTTAGTAAAACCCAATCATAAGCAAGGTGGTCCAGGACATCCGAATATGTGCCATGCATCCATTTGACATAACCGGAGGTTAATGTCATGGTGGACTCCTAGACATCCTACGATGCACCAACCATGGACATGGGGTTTGGATGTGGGAAGTCCGGGAGGCTTGGGTGGTTGAGGTGGGCCGGGGAAACTAAAGTCTTTATTACCCCCAAATGACGGTTCGGACATATTGCCATGTGAAGGTTGCCAGGCCCGAGTAGGAGGGGTGTGATAGTGGACTTCCTTAAAGAGGGGGAATGGAGGTTGTGGGCCAAGGGGCCCATGAAGAAAGGGATTGAAGGGATCAAAGAATGTGTGACCCCTCGATATGGATTCCCTCATCTCAAGATCCCATGTGTGGAAGTTTAGAAGGTGTTGTTGATCTCCTTCATCCTTGAAGGGAGAAAAGACGGTGGGGGTATGATGGTGGACTCTCTCAAAAAGGTGGAGTAAATGTGGTGGGTCACGGGGTCCACAAGAGAATGGGTCGAAGGGATCATAGAAGGTATGACCCCTCGGACTAGGCTTCCACAATTCACTGTCCCACATTTGGAAATCTTGGAGGTGTAAATGATCATCTTCATTCATTGTGAGAGGTGGGACGGCAGTCATAGGTAGAACGTAAGATTCCTCCCTTGGGCAAAGGGGAATGAAGTCGGACTCGGCCGGCATAGGGAGGAGTAGAAGAACCTCCGTGGTAACATGACCCACGGTGTACACGGAGGTGATGGACCCTAAAGCGGGATGAGTGAAACTACGACCTGTGGGTCGGTCGAAGCCTGGAGCCAACAAGTGCGTAAATGTCCACTGCCGGTCTAACCCTTTAAGAAGGTCATCCAATGTATCCACATAGTGACTAATCCGGAAAGTGGTGTGAAATGAATTGATTGGCACCAGAGGAAGGATAGGGTCCATAAATGGGAGGGGAAATGGGGCCAGGCCATTCTTAAGCCAGCTAAGGAGTGGCTCGGCTATAAGTAGCTTTCCCGTTAGAAACACGGGTAGCTGTGACTGAGGTGGCTCCGAATAAAGATCGGAGAGTGAGGTTTCTCCAACCCCTTTATCCCCTAGGGCTAGAGATGTCCGAGTGGGACACTGTCCGGCAAAGTGGCCAAACCCCTGGCAGCGATAACACTGTTGTCGTGATCCTCTATGCTCCTTGATAAGTGGACCCTTACCCTTATCCTCTTGACGGACAGGGGGTGTAGGCAATGGAGCTTTCATGGGTGGGGGAAGAGGATCCACCAAGATGGGGAGAGGACCTCGGGATGGCACTCTAGATGACACTGGATTGGGACTACCGGTTGCTACCTCCTTAGGGTCATGCTTGGTTCTATCTCGGCTAGGAGGTAGGCAAGGGGGAAGCAGGGACTCAATATAATCACACTTCCTATCCACCTTATCCAAAATGATTTGGAAGAGTTCGGCAATGGTGGGGTTTGGAGTAGGAGCGATGTGATGGACTCCCCCATATGAAGTCGGCTTAGTCGTGGACCTAGGCTCTTCTACATGCGTGGCGCGTTGCCTCCGATTATGGCCCACTTGGGTTGATGTGATTGGGTGGGGTCGGTTGGAGGTGACCGGGCCGGGTAGGTAGACCTTCCTAAGTTCGTTCTTCATCTCATGCCACGACTCGATGGGCCTTTGCCTCCTAACCTCTCTCATGCGCTCAATGCTCTCCTATTTCCAGGCGGCTTTGTGGACAAGCCTCTCTCGGGCAAAACTAACTTGCATGGCATCGGACATGGTGTAGCATTCAAAATATTTGTCCATGGTGGCCTCCCAATTGAGGTAGTCGCCCGGGTCATTAGAGCCATAAAAATCCGAGGCTTCGGGCCTACGGAAGGGGAGAGGATGGTTGCCCAGCCCATGGGTAGACCAACGGCCATATGGCCTGGGTGATTGGGAATCCATGGGAAATTGGGGGGGGAACTACATGTTGAACATGCCGACTCTTGGATAAGACCGACTGACTCTTATTGGACTACACATGAACTAGGAGACACAAACTGATGCAAACACTCACAAAAGGATGCACTTATACCTAACCAATATCCGGTACGTGGCGGAGATAAGCGACCAGAAGATCACTCGCGCAAGTACGCTACCTTCCCGATAGGCATAACCTAATGTTCGGACAACGCCTTTTAATATACCGAGCTATTGGGTGAAATGCAATTTGAAATACTCTTTTTGTTTGTTTTGAAAAGAATGATGATACTAGACTTGACTTATACTATGCAAGACATATGCAACGACTACCCTAGACTCGACTCGCTCTGATACCAAACTGATGCGGGACGGACACGGGAGACGACACTATTAGGGGCCACCCTCGGACGCTAGATGAAGACGCGACCAGCAGCACACACCAGGGAGACACTAAGCCCGACACTACGAGCTCCTAGTGGCAAAACGTCGCTAACAGAAGTGGAAGCTCACTCGTCGTCCCAAGCGAGGGAAAGCACGGACCGTGCGCGGTTAAGGAACCGGCGGAGGTCAAGGGTAGTCTGACTCAACTTCCGGACTCGGATCGAGTCACGGGACGGGTCACTCTCACTCTCACAGCGGTGACATGGACACGCGGGCTAGTACCTACACTCTCGGCAGCGGCAAAAGACCGTATACTAGCTAAGCAAATGAATGCCAAGAGGTTCGGACCATTACTTCCACGCACCCGGCGTGGCGAAGACAACCCTGGCTGAATCACGGACTCCCGGTTAAACAATATCACAGTAATACAAAGATTTGACCCACTCCACGCAGGGAGGTAAAAGGTCACATGTGGAGCCCGGGAATCACGCAACTCGGGTTGACGGGCAGCATCTTGATGTTGCCCGGCGGTGCCGAACTCCGCATTTTCGTGCTTTCCGAACGGCGGGTTCTGCGGGCCCACGGGGCCCACGGATGGCGCGGTCCTCCGGATCTGCGGGGGTGGGACCCACTATGATGGGGGCCCCTGGTGGCGCGCCTCCACGGACGGCGGTCGGCCGGGAACACCGATCGGGGGTCGATCGGTCCCGATCTCCAAGCTTTGAACTAGCTGCCCACGGATTTTGATTTCTATTTTCCGGCGCGTGCTCCGGCGAAAACGGCCGCTGTGATCAATCCCGACGTCGGATCGGGACGCATAAGCTATCGTTGGAAAGCTCTCTTCAAATGATTCAATTTAGACCCAAGGAGATATACTGGATCTGGTCGGATCAGAACTTTAATGAATTTACAAGTCCCTATTGTACAGTAACCGAAACCTCAGATTTACAGGGTACTTGTCTGAGAACCACCATTGACCGCCTAGTAAACCTCCGATTCAGCTCTTGATCTCTTCTTCAAAGTTGTAGGGGATCAAACCACGGAACGGGGACTATTTTTGGAATTTGATTTGGAGATGGTGGTGATTTACTATGAGTTTTTGGGTGACTAGTGGTCGGATTTGGGAGTAGGGGGACAGAACTGTAGCTGGGACTGAGAACAATTTTTAGAAAATATGAAATGGATGAACCAAAAATTAATAAAAATTGTGGATGAAGGGGTGGATGTAAGGAACACCCAGTAAAAATGGGCGAACCAAAAAAAATCAAAAGGTGGACCTAAGACTTGAAACTCATGGCAGATGGGAACCTGGACAGAACTTTGGCAGAACCAAAGTGGAAGAGTGGACGAAAATCTAAATTTATGAAACGGGATCAGAATGACGAACCAAAATTTTTGGATGGTTCTTGACACCTCTGGAACATCCAGTAAAATTCCCAGGTCGATCTGAGCTCGTGGTTGAGGGCTGAATTTCGTGGAAGCTGTTGTGGTACTGCGCGGGTAGAACTCCGATGAAGACGATGGCGGTGCGGTGGCGGCTCGTGGCACCACCAGAAGGAAGCCTTCACAGCTTCAAGGGGAGAGGGAGGGGTGGCCTAAGCCTTGCTCAAGGGATTTTCTTCCAATTGAAATGCATTAATTCATCAAAATTCAAAATTACAAGCATATATAGGTCATATGTCTAATCAACCCTCAACCGTTGGATCTAGGGGTGTGAGATGGAGGGTTGGGATAGCGTGTGACCATCCACACAAATTAAAATAAAAAAATACAAGGAAGGGGGCGGCCTATTGACTAGAATGGCAAGGGGGACATGGTAGGTGGAAGGTTGGTGGAATTGTTGACCATTTTGGTCCCTTGTCCCCCATGTGAACAATTGACTAGTCCAAGGCTTCTAGATGTCCACATAAGATATTGACCAACCCCACATGGGGCCCTATGGCTGAGGTGGATCAATGGGAGGGGCCTGGGGGGCCCGTGGGGCCCACGGGATCCAAATTGTACATAAGCCCCTCTTACAATAAAAATAGCAAACCGAATACAATGAAATAAACATAAATTACACACACATAAAGTCTAACTAAATATGATAAATGGGGAGGCTCAAGGTGGAGTCTCCAGGCTGTCTCCGAGCCAGATGGACGCTGAGGTGGCTCGAGTCGTGCTCCGTGTGCGGTACCGGTGGCTCGGCGTATCACGCCGCTCAACTGCTCAGGTGTCCGCACCATTCACCCATGCGAGGAATTAAGAGGTTTGGTATCAATGGAAAACTGAGTCCAAGATTTATTGGCCCTTTTGAGATTCTAGAACGAATCGGTGAAGTGACATACAAGCTGGCTTTGCCTCCACAATTGGCCGGTGTCCATGATGTATTTCATGTATCCATGCTAAGAAAATATGTGTATGATCCTTCGCATGTGATTCAATTCAATGACTTGAAGCTCCAGAATGATTTGTCTTATGAAGAAAGACCGATCAAGATCTTAGATCGAAAATTTCACCAGCTAAGGAATAGGGCTATACCGATGGTAAAAGTCCAATGGAGTAAGCGTGGATTCGAGGAGGCTACTTGGGAATTAGAAGAGTCAATCAAGAAGAAGTACCCAGATTTGATCTCAGGTTAGAATTTTGAACCCTCCATTTAAAATTTTAAATTACTATTACATGATGTGAATTTGGAGGACCAAATTCTTTTAAGTGGGGGAGGATGTAGCAACTCAAAATTTTTTATATGCATTTATATATATATATATATAAAGAAATAATGAAAAATGAAAATAAAATAAATTATGAATATTTTTCTGTTATGCAAACAAGAGCCCTATTCCATGTGTTAACACAAACGGCGAGATTCGCGATACGATTTCGAAAAGACGAAGACGTCGGCATCCGATTTTTATTAGCTTTAATCTAATCCTAATTAATGGATGAGGTCATTCTTACATCATTGAATAAATGAGGTCATAGATTATGTCATCCACATAGTGGAATAAAGTTGGTGTAATGGGGTTGGTGTAATAGTGGAATAAAGTTGGTGTAATGGGGTTGGTGTAATAGTGGAACAAGGTTGATATGATGGAATGAGGTTGGTGGAATAGTGAAAGTAAGTGGGAGATTTTGGCCTATAAATAGGGCTATGCTCTTCCATACTCAAATCAGAACTCTCTTGGGAGGAATTGCTGGTTGGAGAGAGGGAGAAAGCTCGAAATTGGAGGAGTGTCGAAAGCATTCTTCGTTCTTAAATTTCTTATTCTTTGATCTTCAAAAAGGTAGGTGTTCTCTCAGGCTAAACTCAAATTAATGCATGCATTAGATGTAGATGTATGGTTACTTTGATTCTATACCATTTTCCCCAAATTTTATCGAGTATTGATCATGCTATCCATACAATTAGATATAATATTTTAACTGAGATTTTTAACCGCTTGAAGATCCGTCTCAGATCACGGTGTCTTTCTAAGACCGTGTTCCGGATGCGCGATCTCTACCCCGATTGTGATATTTTCAGGTTATATATCATCTAGCATTTTAGATATGTCATGTTAAGTTGCATATCATTTAAATTTACACACGATTAAGTTAAGGTTATGAAAGATAATAATTCTATTCATGAGCTTATATTTCCGTCCTAGTTCTTGTTACCTTCATGATATCCTTCATCTCCATGACTATATTATATCTCTGGCATGCTAAATGGAGGAGATATTATCTATTAAAATTACATGGACTTAGTTGCATAATCGTGAGTTTTGACGATTTTCATGATATCACGTTACCGTATTTTCAACAAGTCGTGTAAATAACTAGATTTCCAAGGAAAAATTGTGTCTAAGGAAAGAGGTCCACGGGCAAACGCTTTAAGTGGATGAGTGATTTATTAATTAGGACCTCGCGAATGCGAGGGGAGCCTCCCACTGTCCCACCTCTTACCTGGCTATAATTCCTCAGTTTTCTAAGTAAGCACCCGACTGTGAAAAACTTTATCTAAGCCTATTTAACAAGTTTTCTCGAGAGAACCATTCAAGCCGTGTCCATCAATCCAATTCTTTTATCAACTTAATGACATTAGACATGATGCCTTCTTATTATCTTAATGTCGTTAAACATTATGTCTTAAAATCATCCTTGAACTACTCTTACATCTACTTGAAATCTTGTACTATTGGTCCCTTGAATGATAATTTTGCTAGATCTGTACTTTATTTCATAAGCTCTACCTTGAAATTCTTTGGCCATACATATTATGTGGATGTCTAAATACACTTGGGATCTATGATCCATAACCCAATGCTTGGCGTTAATGGGGCCCGGTCTGGTCCTGGGGGGAGCGCCCGAAAGTACTTATGCCCATGGGAGTTGAATGACCTGGTGTGGCATTGCACCGAAGTGCTTGACTTGTTAGATTAATTTATGACATTCCACAGTTTGTGAATTTCCTGACTTGCTTGAATACATGAAGTACTTGACTTGTACATACTTGCGTAAAATGGCCAATTCCATAATATTACTTGCTACATGATCATTCTCTACTTGAACTTTACTCTTGATATCTTGTCTACTTGTGATTCCAATTACTGCATTACTTTACTCTCTCTCCTATGCTTGTTCCATATTTTATTTACGTTTCTCGGCATAGCACATACCTTTATCCAAACTGCTAATTACTTTAAGTTGCCTGGTATAGAGATATAAGTCCTACTGAGCATTTCGCTCACCCTATGTTTTCCGGTTAACATTTCAGGTAATTCCGATGATGAACCCCAAACTCATGGGAATGAGCTAGAGTGATCAAGGAATCAAGATTACCTTAGTTACCTAGGTTTATGAACGGTTGTTCTTACTAGAATTATGTTTTTTTTAAGTTGTATCTTGCCTTGTCTCGTAAGGCTTAAGAATGTTGTAAAACTTTATTTTGATGAAATAAGAGTATCCATTTCTTATTATCTATTCTTGTGATTTGGACCCCAATCTTCGTGCTCTGAATGACTTGAGTGTTTCGACTCGTCGCGCCTCATTATTCTGCATCGGGGCGTGACAACCGTTCCCATTGCGGGACCTCTTAATGTGACGGTTTTCATCCTCATCCACTTCTTTCTCCTCTCGCCTATCATGTTTACGGCTCAACCTTTCTTCCTTCCCTCGGAGCTTTTCCACCTTCTCCATGGTTCTTTCGCATAGATGTGCCCTTTGAACCATCTCCGTATATGTTCGGATATTTTGAGACCCAAGTTGTTGAATAAATCTTGGCCTTAAACCATCGATAAATCGATTGGCTTTTAATAAGTCTGTGCTTACCAGGTGGGGAGCATAAGGTGCTAGTCGAGAGAATTGGAGCTCATATTCCACCACAGACATCATACCTTGTCTTAAGGAGGCAAATTCTGCCGCCTTCCTCTCTTTTACATGCTCGGAGAAGTACTTTGCTCAAAAAAGAATAAGAAATCCATCCCACGTGTGTGGTGCGTCTACAGGTAGTGCCAGAATAGACTTCAACCACGTATGTGCATCTTTATTGAGTTGGAACGTGGCAAGGTGAACTTTTTCTTGATTAGTGCATTGCATGACATCGAATATACGGTTCATTTTGTCGATCCAATTCTCCGCCTCGTCAGGGTTAGAGGATCCAGAGAATCGTGGAGGATTTAAACTTCAGAAATTACTATGCAAGCAACCTGCGCCAGCCCTTGCACCAGCTTGGGCCACCGTTTGTAGGGCTTGGGTAAGACCCGCAATAGTTTGTTGCATCTCGTCCCAATTCGCACGATGGGCCATCGAGAAATCTGAGTACATGAAAAGGTGGACCTTTAGTTAATTTTCTTAGAATCGGGTAGATTTACCCTAAGATAATTTCTATATAACTATCTCACCCTGGGTTCTACCTAAATTCTCACATGGGTTCGGAATTCTCCCCTAGTTCATAGGTATGGGTCCTTAACCTTGGACTTGACCTATAACATGACATTTTCCCCTAGAAATAAGTGAGTCCTAAGTGATGCGGGACGGACACACGACCTGGGACTCTAGCTCGCGATCGCCCCTAAGCAAGGGAAGACGTGGGACCGTGCGTGGTTGAGAAACCGACCGTGAGTCTCGGGTATCGGCTTTCCGCGTGTACTCGGATCGAGTCACGGGACGGTTCACTTACTCTCGCTCTCTCACAGCGGTGATAACAATATATCAGGCTAGGAATCCTAACACTCGCAGCGGCATATATAAATAGATATGAAATCAGTAAATACGAAAGAGAGAGGGAACAAGTTTACCTCCACGCTCCGGGCGTCGGGAAGACTTCTCGGCCAAGTACGGTAACTCCTGGTACAACGGTTAAAAATTAATTACATCAGTGAATTTTAAAGGGCTACAAGTGGGCCCGGGAGGACTGATCTTGGGTTGACATGTAGCACTTGGATCCGCTCGTCGGTGTCGTCCGGAAGACGCTTTGCTACGAGCTGTGGGGCCCACGTACTGCTTAGCCCTCCAAAACTGGCGGGGTGGGTCCCGTTGTAAATAGGCCACCTGGAGGAGCGATCCCTGGAACGGCGGCATGCTGGTTCGCCATGCGGAAGGCGAGGCGGCTCCGACCGGCAAGTGTGAACTTGCTGTCCACGGATCTGCACTTCTATTTTTGTTGTGCGCAATCGGGCGAGAACAGCGGCTGCGATCAATCCTGTCGTCGGATCGACGCAAGATTTGCGCCGTTGGAAAGCTTTTTCAGTGAACTTTGAGCAAGGACTATGGCAGGAATTTTGATGTGACTGAATTTTTGGTGGTGGATTTTACAACCGACTGACTGATAGACTCAGAAAACTTAAGATAGAAATAGAATTTCTTGATAACTTGCGTTGACCGCGACTAAAACGTCGGATCTGGCAGTTGGACTCTTCACAAATGTTGTAGAGGGGAAAACAAGGAAGACAGGGATAATTTTTGTGGATTTTTTAGAGGTGGTTTGATAGGGGAAAATAATTTTATATTGGACAGGGGTCGGATCTCAACTGCACAGGACATAACAGATTTGGGAAAAGACAGTGATTTTTAAAAATAGTAAAAGGACTCCAGAAATTCCAAGAAAATTCGTCGTTGATGGGCATGGTGGACAGAACTTCCAATAAAATTGGGGACTCAAAAAAATAATGGAAAAGGGGTCGAACATAGGAAACACAGGGTTACTGTGACACAAAACTGAGTACAGATAGAACTGGAAGGCTGAAGAACACGAAAATGAAAAAATAGAAAATGAAGGCTAGAAAATAGGATAAATTTTTTGGGAGAGGGTATTGGAGTGGTGAACCTAACCTCAAAATTTGGACTCCAAAAGATCAGTAGATCTGGAGCTAAAAATCGAATATGGGACCTCTGTCCTGATTTGGACAGAACTCCGGCGATCGTGGTGGCGATGCGATGGCGGTGCGATGGCGGCGGCGGCAAAAATAGAATTCAGAGGATAAGAGGGAGAGATAGAATGGGTCTCGCACCCTGGAAGGCTGCAGGAAGAAGAAGCACAGTAGAGAGAGAGGAGAGAGGGGCACACCCTTCAAGGAGCTTGCAATTTTTCACAAAATTTCATCATTAAACCTTACAAAACACTATACACGCGTTTATATAGAAGGGGAGGAAGGAGGAGGGGGTTGAAATTTCGTGGGAGAGAGGGGAGGGGTAGCATTTTCTTCCCCCATGTGGTCAATTGGCCTAAAAAAAGAAAATACAAAATGTCATTTTAATGGGGGGCACCCCCTTGACTTAAGGGGAGGCATCTTGGACATTTTTCACCCATTATCCCCTTCACTTGTCCAAGAATAAAAGAATCCCTCTAGAAGCCACATTGGCATTTGACCAGCCCCACATGGACCCCTAGGACTTAGGTGGACCAATGGGGAAGGAGTGAGGGCCCCCTTGATGGACTTACTGAACTTTTACATAAAAACCCAAAGATCCTTAGGGAATAACAAATTGGCTTATAAAGCCTTACAGTTGCAAACCTACTTTTCCTAGGATATAAAATCAAACTAAAAAGACACGAATACAAAAATAAAATGTTAGTGCTCAGTGTCGATTCCCATCAATTCTCCCAGGGTGGGAAGAACTCGACCCCGTCGAGTAAGGGGTAGTTGCTTGTGTGTCGCTCTGGCGGATCCGTCACGGCACCAGGTAGCGCGGAGTACGCTCCACTCCTAGAGATCAGCACCTGCTCATCCCGTATACATTCTATATGCTACGCTGCGGGGAATGAGGCTAGTTGATGCGGGACGCTATGCAAGCTAGGACTCTATATGAAGACGTTACTAAATGGACAACTAAGACCAGCAACTTGGCAATAGATCGAATGGCGTAGACTCGACAACTAACGTTCCCCAGAAGGAAATTACACCAATCAACAAGAAACTATAGCTCACAGGCGTCCCATGAGAGGGAAGCGCGTCGATCTGAACGGTTGAGAAACCGACGAGTCTAGGCTGGGCAACTCCACACTCGTGACTCAGATGAGTCATGGGATGGTCACACTCTCTCACCGTGACAGTGACATAAAATGTAAGAGCTAGGCGCCTATGATCTCACAAGCAGCGGCGTCGAGAAACTATACTAAATAAGCAAGCTAGACCAAGGAAGGAGGGGACGAATACCTCCACGCTCGGGGCGTGGGGGGAAGAAACCTGGCCAAGTCACACAACCACCCGGTACAAGAGATAAGCAAGTACAACCCAAACAACAGCCCACTCCTCGCAGGGAGGTAAAAGGCTACACAGTGATCTGGGGGTCGTGCAAAGTGGGGTGACGGGCCATGGGTCGGTGTAGCTCATCGTCCACGAACCACTATGAACCAATATGAACAGGGACCAACGGCAAGGACGGCGCGTTGTGGGGGCCGAGGAAGGGGCCAACGTGCCTGGAGGTACACTGTAGTGGATGACGAGTCTTAGCGACGAAGCTGGAAGTTGACGGCGCTGGCAGGGACCTCCGGCATTGCCTCGAGTGGAGGGCAGAAGGCAGGCCGGTCTGCGTGCGTGTAAAGAAACAGCAGGAAGACGAGCCCGGTACGCCACCTTCAGCATGTACTCTGGTTACGAAACTTGGCGTGGACACTGAGGGGGATGTCCCAGGGATGTCGGTCAAGCGGCGACTGAAACGGAGCACTGTCGTAGCCTTGGCGAATTTTGAAATAGACCCTGCGCAATCGGGACTGTGTGCTAGCAGCCGGACAAGGGACCAAAGGTGGGGCTGGAACCGGGGCTTCCTAGAGGAGAATGGGGCGGGATTTTCTATGGTGGATAGATGACAGACGTAGGATGATTGGGTAGCAGTGGTGGGGTGGTGTGCAGTGGAGGTTTTTGGGTGTGGGAAGTGAAAACAGGTGGTGCTCAGTTCTGCAGTTCACTGCAGTCAGAACTGAGAGCTATGAAGGTGGATGGGGTAAGCAAGTAAAAGGGGCTTAGGAGAATGCAAGAAAATTTTGAAGGATGGGGTTGGACATAAATAAGAAGTGCTCAAAATTTCAGACAATTTGGAGACGTTTTTTGGGATGTCCCTTTGGAAGAGTTTTAGCACTATCCCGGCAGGATTGCACAGGGACAGTTCACGCAACAAAAAGGGCTCTAAATGGAAGTTCGTGGACATAGCAAGTTTCGGTGCGCGATTTTGAGGGGAGATGAAGGACATGTAGAGGAAGAAAAGTGAAGAAGAGGTTGAAGTGATCAGAGGTTGGGAAGGGGGCGTACCAAGGTTATCTTCAGGGTTCAGATTTTATGCAGGTCTGCACAGGGGCAGCCAGCGCAGGTAAAAGGATTACAAAGGGAATTTTCGTAAATGGACGAGTTTTGGCATGGGGTTTTCGGGAGTGTCTGGGGGACAGGGAGAGGAAGAAAAATCAAGAAGAGGCTGAGGGGATATGAGGACTGGAAGGAAGGGTTCCAATCTGATCTTTGTGGCCCAATTCTACAGGCAGACAACCAAGACTGGTGCGTAGGGCAGCAAGGGCTATCTTCCCCGAACTTGTAGCAACCTTTGATCCATGAACCTCGGACATGAGGAGAGGTTGGGGAAGTCGCCTCCCAGTAGAGTGAGCAGCAAGAAACTTGTAATAGACCTTAGGAGTCACTCCCAAGGGAAGAGGAAGAGGGAGAGGAGAGATAGAGGGTGTCACACCCTAGAGGGGAGGGGAGGAAGAAGAAGGAAATGCTCTTGGCCAATTTTTAATTTCATTCATTCATCAAAATCCCTCAAGGGGGGGAATACATGATAATATATTGAGTTTGGGATCCACCTTCCCTCCTTGGAGTTTGAATTTGAATCTTTTTGAAATGGGCTCCATCATTGCTCCTTGGAGTTTGTGTTTGACCCATTTGAAATTTAAATTCTATGGGCTCCATTCTCCCTCCTTGGAGTTTGAATTCGAACCCATTTGAAATTTGAAATCCCAAAATGATGCAAATCCAAATACATGCCAAAGACACACCTATGACGTACACAATACAAAATACGACCAAGTACGTACAAAATACCAAATACGTACAAAATTCAAACACGACCCAAATACGTACAAAATACAAATACGACCCAAATCCGTACAAAATACATGTACGTACAAAAATACGTACTAAAGTGTCAAAGCTTCGGGGGAGACTCAAGACTGTCCCCCAGCCACAAAGAGGTCGGTGTCGACTGAGTCGTGCTGTGTGTCCGGTACCGGCGGCTCTCTGAGTCGAGCCGTATTCTTGCTCGGGTGTCCTCACCAATTCTCCCCGGGTGGGAAGAACTCGACCCTGTCGAGTAAGGGTCTCTGTCACTCTGGTACCGCTCTAGCAAGTCTGGATCTAACCTCTCCAGCTCTGCCCGGGAGATCCATGCATCATCGGACGCGGGCCGTCCCCTCCAACGCACCAAGTAGCGGTGATACGCGCCACTCCTAGTGGTGGTCACCGACTCATCTAGTATAGTCTCTATCCGCTCACGTTGCTGAGGTGACAGGGTTGGAAGTGGACTTTTAGGGGAGGGCTCGCTCACAAAGGGTGGAGAAGGCCCGAACAACTCACTAGGGATCACTGCCGGGTCCCTATATGCGACTAAGTCCGAGACATTGAATGTGGAACTGATACCATAGTCATCTAGTAAGTCTACAACATATGCATTGGATCCAACTCGCTTCAAAACTCTAAAGGGGCCAGCACCACGAGCATGTAGTTTCTTCATGGCTCCAGAAGGAAACCGTTCCGGTCTGACCCGGATCATGACATAATCTCCCTCCTGGAACTCGCGGGGGTGTCTATGAGCATTAGCCAACTCTTTATATTGCGCGTTGCTGGTCTCTATATGGCGAAGAATACCATCATGCAAACCCCTAACATGCTCGGCAAATGACTCTACAGACTGCGACACTCTAGCATGCATGGGTAAGGGAACTAGATCCACTGGCTTCCTAGGTCTATATCCTGTAACAACCTGAAAATGACTCATTCCTGTGGACCTATTGACTGAGTCATTATGTAAACTCGGCAAGTGGCAAAATCAAATCCCAGTCCCTCTCGTTCCCTAACCAAACATCTCAAGAGGTTCCCCAAACTCCTATTGACTACCTCAGTCTGCCCGTCAGTCTGGGGATGGTAAGCTGTGGAGAATTTGAGCTGAATGCCCATCAAATGCCAAAGGGTCTTCCAAAAGTAGCTAGGAACCGGACATCTCGATCGGACACAATGGACTTAGGAAGCCCAAATCGGCTCACTACACTAGAGAGGAACAATCGAGCAACCCTAGAGGCATCTGAAGTCTTTGAACAAGGAATGAAGAGGGCCATCTTCGAAAATCTATCAACCACCACAAAAATTGAATCATGCTTACGGGCGGTCCGTGGCAACCCTAAAACTAAATCCATGCTGATATCCTGCCACGGCCTATCAGGCACAGGAAGAAGAGTATAAGGACCTGAAACCTGCTTCCTCATCTTCGCCACAGTGCAGGTACGACACTGGGCCACAATGCGAGCAACGTCACACTTTAAACTAGGCCAATAAAAACGATGCTCGACTGCCTTGATGGTCTTATTCCGACCGAAGTGGCCGGCTAGACCTTCCGCATGCATCTCCCAAGTGAGGAAGTCACGAACGGAGGTCCGTGGAACACACAAGCGACTCCCCCGAAAGAGATAACCATCTTGCAACATATAATCAATGTGCTCTTGGGACGGCCCTGATTGAAGGGTGGTATAAATCAGACCGAAGTTCGGACAATCGGCATATATGCCTCCTTCATCCTATCCATCCCTACCACCTCTACACTCATGGTAGTCAAAAGATAAGCGTGACGGCTCAGAGCGTCGGCCACCCGGTTCTCCGCACCGGCCTTGTGCGTCAGCACAAATGTATAATCCTGAAGGAACTCCACCCATCGACTGTGATGAGAATTGAGCTTTTTCTGGGCATGGAGATACTTGAGTGCCTCATGATCAGAAAATAGGACAAACTCCTGGTGCAACAAGTAATTTCTCCAATGTCGAAGGACCTGCACAATTGCGTAAAACTCCTTATCATACGTGGAATAACGCAGTTTAGCATCGCTCAATTTCTCACTGAAGTATGCAATGGGGTGGGTCTCCTGACTCAGAACACCGCCAATACCAACCCCGGAGGCATCGCAAGAGACCTCAAACACCTTCGTGAAATCAGGAAGTCTAAGAATGGGTGCTTGGGTCATGCACTCCTTGAGGAGCCCAAATGCGGCCGAGGCGGCCTTCGTCCACTCAAACGTCCCCTTTCGGATGCAATCAGTGATAGGGGCCGTGATGGAACTGAAGCCTCGAATAAAATGGTGATAGAAGGTCAACAGTCCGTGAAAGCTACGGACATCATGAAGAGTACAAGGCTTGGGCCACTCCACTATGGCCCTGACCTTCTCGGGGTTGGCGGAGACTCCATCGCTAGACACAATAAACCCTAAGAAAGTGACTTGACTAGTCATAATAGCACATTTCATAGGGTTGGCATAAAGACTCTCTCTGCAAGATAAGACAGACCTGTCGTAGATGGTCTAAGTGGGCCTCCCGGGTGCGGCTATAGATGAGAATGTCATCGAAATAAACTACCACAAAGACCCCAATCAAAGGTCGAAGGACCTGGGTCATCAGCCGCATAAAAGTGTTGGGAGCATTGGTCAGCCCAAAGGGCATGACTAGCCACTCATAAAGACCATCTTTGGTCTTAAAGGCCGTCTTCCACTCATCACCGGGCCTGATCCTCACCTGGTGATAGCCACTCTTCAGGTCAATCTTGGAAAACACAGTGGATCCCGCCATCATATCGAGCATATCATCTAAGCGGGGAATGAGAAATCTATACTTTACCGTGATCTTATTGATTGCACGGCTGTTGACACACATCCACCAAGTACCATCCTTCTTAGGGGCAAGCAATGCAGGGACGACACAAGGACTCATGCTCTCACGGAGAGATCCCCTCGTCATCAACTCCTCAACCTGACGCTGAAGCTCAGCGTGATCAGCGGGGCTCATCCTATAATGTGGCAAGTTGGGCAATGAGGACCCCGGAATTAGGTCAATAGCATGTTGAATGTCCCACATGGGTGGAAGGCCCTCAAGAAAATCATCAGGAAATACATCAGTAAACTCCCAAAGGATATCAGTAACATCAGATGGGAGATCACTCTCCGTCTCTCCAACCACCTCTCGGACTACAATGGCAAAAATGGGGTCCCCTCTAACAATGTCACGCTCCAACTCCGGGGAGCTGACTAGCATCAACCTCCTCGTCGGAGGAACACTCGGGGCGGGGACATCCGGAGGCAAGGTCGTAGCCTGAGTCGGCGATGGGGTACTGGGCCCTGAAATAGCAGGAGTCAGGGTACTAGGTCTAGTGGGACCCCGGATTAAAGGACTCCTCGGTTGGGACGAGTGAAGGGTAATCCATTGGCCATTATGGTCGAATGTGCATGTGTTTGACCGGCTATGGAGGGTTGCATTCCGATCAAATAACCATGGCCTTTCTAGGATAATACTGCCTACCTTCGTAGGCAATACATCACACCAGATCCCGTCCTGGTAGGCATGGAACTGCAGTGGCACCAGGCATCGCAGCCTTACTGGAATAGAGGTGGAATCTACCCATGACACGCGATAAGGGGAAGGGTGGTCCACGGGGGTCAACCCTAAGCGTGCCACAGTACCCGTGGAGATAGCGTTAATACAGCTCCCACTATCTATGATCACCTTGTAGGCTTTCCCACCCAGCCTACAAAAGGTATGAAATATGGTGGTGCGACGTCAGTCATCACTCACCAATGGCTGGGTCAAGATGCACCTGACAACACCCAACTGAACGTCATCCTCGCACTACGTGCCCTGGACATCTAGTTGCTCGCCCTCAAGCAGCTCATCAAAGAATTCCTCCGCGAGCTCCTGGTCAGCCTCATAACTGATGGATACGATACCATGTGCGAGCTCACCGGTCGAAGAATCCCCGATGACCAAAGAAGATCGGGTAGGACAACTAACAGCATAATGACCAACCCCTCTGCACCTATAACACTCATGACGGAACCCAGTGCCCTGAGGTGCTCCACTAGTCATCGGCCCCTTTCCCTTGTCATCACGACGGGCCGGGGGTGGTGGAAGCTGGGGTCGGGCAAGAATAGTGGGTGGCTGGGGCCGAGGGGTAGGGGCTGGAGCCTGGGGTCGAGGGGGATAATCCCTAAGAGGGGGAGGGTGGGGCCTAGGGGTAGTGAAGTCCTGGTGGGTGGGTTCCTGTAGGCGAGCCATGGGTCCCCGAGGATAAGGTCCAGACGGAACACGAGGATCTGGCCCACGTTGATATGTGGGCCCTGGGCGCTAGACTGGGGTAAACTCAGACTCAAACTACTCTAGCTCGAGAGCGACCTGATAAGCCTCCTCCATGGTCGTCGCATGGCGGCGAAATAACTCATACTGGTAATG
Organism: Amorphophallus konjac; assembly: GCA_022559845.1. Lineage (NCBI taxonomy): Eukaryota > Viridiplantae > Streptophyta > Magnoliopsida > Alismatales > Araceae > Amorphophallus > Amorphophallus konjac. The sequence continues at coordinate 234,083,002 of CM040124.1, forward strand.
CGGCCACAGACCCCGACGGAATCGAGAGATGGTCATGGCACTCTCCTCCGTGACCCCACATCGCAAGTAGTATTCATCAAAATCAGCGATGTAATCCATCACAGTCCGATCCCCTTGGCTGAGACCCTACCACCTTTCAATCAGCCTCTGACGGTATGTGACAGGAAGGTACTTTTGCCTAAGCTTTACCTTCATGTCATCCCATGTCTCAACCTGGGGTTGATGTCGCTGCATCAACAGGCTCTCCACGTTCCTCCAATAAGTCTGTGTCTATCCTAGCAACTTCATCTTTGCAAATCGGACTCTTCGATGGTCCGTCATCTCGTACCACTCAAAGTAGCGGTCCATACCCGCTTCCCAATCAACATAGACCTTAGGGTCCAAGGACCCCTCAAAGGTGGGAGGATCCGCGCTCACAGACCTAAGGAGACGATCATCCTCGTCGTCCCTATGGGGCCTATAGCCACGTCGAGCACGGCCATAACCCTCAACCTCATTATCGGACCCAAAATCCTCAAACTCTTGAACACGTGGTCTTCAGTCGTCGGCCCTAGGGTGTGCGGGCCGAGGAGTAGGGTCAAGTTGATGTAAAACCGACCTATGGACCTATTTTGCAAGCATTCAAGTTTTGAGCAGCGGACTCACACTAGCGAGCTCACCCGTATGGCGCACACTTAGTGCCCGATGGCGACTAGGCGATGTTGGAGAGGGTCCGAGGCGGGACCTTGAGACTCCAATGGTTGGCTAGCTTGGTGAGAACACCAAATGGACCTAGGATGCCCAAATCATGAGCGGCCAACACACCAAGGGTGTGGGTTAAGTGGATGCTCTCACAACTCACCCGCGGTGGTCACTCAATTTGGTGGCAATTTAAGATCGGACACTCTCTTACCGCCGATGGAGTAACTATAGCAATACTAAGCTAAGCAAGTCCATTACAGCAATGAGAGATGTTCAGGAGCTCACCTAGCCGGCGTGAAGACGCCGACTCCGGCCGGAGACGGGGGCGAGCGGGGAGGCGAGGGTATACACCCGCACGCCGCGTCGGTGTCGCTTCAACCTGAAATGGCAAGATTACACCACTATGCCTCTCGCAGGAGGGGGTGATCTTAGGGTGGGGATTAATCTTATTACATCCAATACTACCTCCACGCAGGGAGGGGCCTTCAGCCGGCCAAGCGGGGTGGGGGAGTTATGAAGAAAACCCGACGTTCGGATCGTTGCCGGTTCTGCCAATCTTCAGAGTTGCTGGACAGTAGGGCGGTGATGATGCTGCCAAAAGTTCCACAGAGCTCAAAACTTGATGAGACTTGTGCCAAAAGCTTGCCAACGGACCAAGGATGACCTCTGAATTTTTGCTGTGCTTGGTAAAGTCGTTGCTGGCCGGGGCAGAGTCTGGAACCGACTTATTGGTTCTGCCTCTGTCTGGTGCAGAACAATGTGGCTGGTTGCATAGGGTGCCACGATCTCTACTAAGCTCTGATTGAAACGAGACCTGAACTGTTGAAACTGTGGTCGAGTCTTCTTTCTGTCGGCACCAACGACGTGGTCGGCAGATGTCGGAGAAGACCGGGACGATCAGATGAGTAGAGGGGTGTCGGTTCTGGCTTCTGTAAACTGACCTGACACACTTGGAGTAGAAATTTCGTAACTTTAGATGCCGATGTCCAAATGCAGCTCTGCTTCTTGAAGATGAAAGAGGACTTGAGAGGGAAGATTTTTTCTGAAGAACACTTGATCTGAATCCCAAAAGGTTCATCGTGGTCGAGCTTCCACTCTCGCTCTGGTTCCCAGCCTGAGAGGTCCTGCGCAGTCGATGGAGAATCGCTCCTACCGACAGCTCGGAACTCAGATGTCGACGAAACCACCTTACCTTGAAAGCTATCTGGACGACCTTTCCAGAAGTGTAGGCCTTGACACCAGAAGGACCAGGGAGAGGCCGGATCCGATGCAACTTTCAGGACACAACTCTGCTGCCTGCGACCTGCTATCTGAAACTGCAAACCAACAAGATTAAGGGAATGGGAGAGAGGGTAGCATAGCTTGGGAGTGATGGCTGATGGTTTGTGGAGGGGGGAGGGACGTGGCTAGGATCTTCCAAGAGGTCTAGGGGGGCAGGGATGGGTGGAGGAAGAGCTGGAGCTGCAAAGGGTGGTGGGGGGAAGATGGAGGTGCACAAGAGAGATGGTGAGTAGGAGAGGAGGTGGGGGGCGAACTTGGCTGTTGGGGGGAGATGGAATTCAACCTAGGGTGCTTTAGGAGGTGGGGAGATGGAAGGGCACATCCCTAGGGAGAGGGAAATTCGAATTTGGGCTTAGGGAAGAGCCCCTTCAACCTTGGGGAGAGGAAGGGTTGCTTGGGAGAGTGGAAAGGTGCCTAGGAGAAGGGGTTTCCACCTAGGGGTTGGAGGGGGAATTGAATGAGTGCATGTGGAAGGGGAAGGGGCCTTAATGAGGGGTGAATGGGGAGGAGAGAGAATGAATTTCGAAATTGGGGTGGGGAGGAGAGAGAGAGGGGGCACAACCCACTTAGAGAGAGTGATAGTAAGAGAGAGAGAGAGGGGGAGATATTGAGAGGGAACTAGAAGGTGTGGAAATTTTCTAGATTCATTATTCAAGCATAAGTTGTTACAAATGAGAGAGGGGTGGGTCTATTTATAGACTCCACACTTTTCCTAAGACCAAACTGACCCTGACAAACTAACTAATGACCAAACAGTCTAAGGGAGGGGCGCCCCTGGGCCTAGCCCAATGAATTGGGCCCATTAACCTATCAAACCAACATAATGACTCAATACTTAGGAAAATGACTCAACAACCTAGGTACATGACTCAAATAAAGGGAAAATTACATGATATTGACTCAAAGAAAATGTGAAGATTACATGACTAGACTCAAAAATACATGACTAACATAATGGCGCTTGCTGACGAACAATCCGAGTCCGGAGAAAATGTGGAGGGGCAAGGGATGCCCTCATCACAAGTGGGCCTTGGGCCTGCCCAGGGACGTCCTCACGCGGAGCTCTACCCTAGTTAGGCTGTCCAACTAGACCTTGAATGGTCCGGTCGGAAGCCTCCATCCGGTCCTCCATTGCCTTCATCTGGCCCTCCATGAATGCAGCATGATCTCTAAAGCTCTTATCGGACTGATCGATCCGATTCACGAGTGCGTGCGTCATCTCCTGAAGGGAAAAGTCACTAGGGGCAGGATTCCTAGGGTCAGCCATTGGGACTGGGCGTTGGTAATCGGTACCACGCCGAGTGGGCATGCAATGGAACTAAATGCAACGAAAATTTTTTTTTCTTTTTTTTTTATGCAAACTAATGCAAGACTCAAAGGGACAAAAGGGGGTAGAACGCAGACTCAAATGCACCCTAGACAACCTATGGCTCTGATACCAAAATTGATGTGGGACGCTATGCAAGCTAGGACTCTATATGAAGACATGACTAAATGGACAACTAAGACCAGCAACTTGGCAATAGATCGAATGGCGTAGACTCGACAACTAACGTTCCCCAGAAGGAAATTACACCAATCAACAAGAAACTATAGCTCACAGGCGTCCCATGAGAGGGAAGCGCGCCGATCTGCACGGTTGAGAAACCGGCGAGTCTAGGGTGGGCAACTCCACACTCGTGACTCGGATGAGTCATGGGACGGTCACACTCTCTCACCGTGACAGTGACATATCAAATGTAAGAGCTAGGCGCCTATGATCTCACAAGCAGCGGCGTCGAGAAACTATACTAAATAAGCAAGCTAAACCAAGGAAGGAGCAGACGGATACCTCCACGCTCGGGGCGTGGGGGGAAGAAACCCGGCCAAGTCACACAACCACCCGGTACAAGAGATAAACAAGTACAACCCAAACAACAGCCCACTCCTCGCAGGGAGGTAAAAGGCTACACAATGATCCGGGGCTCGTGCAAAGTGGGGTGACGGGCCATGGGTCGGTGTAGCTCGTCGTCCATGAACCACTGTGAACCAATATGAACAGGGACCAACGGCAAGGACGGCGCGTTGTGGGGGCCGAGGAAGGCGCCAACGTCCCTGGAGGTACACTATAGTGGATGACGAGTCTCAGCGACGAAGCTGGAAGTTGACGGCCCCGGCAGGGACCTCCGGGATAGCCTCGAGCGGAGGGCAGAAGGCAGGCCGGTCTGCGCACGCGTAGGGAAACAACAGGAAGACGAGCCCGGTATGCCACCTTCAGCACATCCGCTGGTTATGAAACTTGGCGTGGACACTGAGGGGGATGTCCCAAGGATGTCGGTCAAGCGGTGACTGAAACGGAGCACTGTGGTAGCCTTGGTGAATTTTGAAATAGACCCTGCGCAATTGGGACTGTGTGCTGGCATCCGGACAAGGGACCAAAGATGGGGCTGGAACCGGGGCTTCCTAGAGGCGAAAGGTGTGGGATTTTCTCTGGTGGATAGCTTATCGACGTAGGATGATTGGGTAGCAGTGGCGGATGGTGTGCAGTGGAGGTTTTTGGGCGTGGGAAGTGAAAACAGGTGGTGCTCAGTTCTAAAGTTCAATGCAGTCAGAACTGAGAGCTATGAAGGTAGATGGGGTAAGTAATGAAAGGGGCTTAGGAGAATGCAAGAAAATTTTGAAGGATGGGGTTGGACATAACTAAGAAGTGTTCAAAATTTCAGAGCATTTTGAGACGTTTTTGGGGACGTCCCTTTGGAGGAGTTTTAGCACTGTCCCGGCAGGACTGCATAGGGACAGTTCACGCAACAAAAATGGCTCTAAATCGACATTCGTGGACAAAGCGAGTTTCGGTGCGAGATTTTGTGGGGCGATGGAGGACATGTAGAGGAAGAAAAGTGAAGACGAGGTTGAAGTGATCAGAGGTCGGGAAGGGGGCGTACCAAGGTGATCTTCAGGGTTCAGATTTTATGCAGGTCTGCACAGGGGCAGCCAGCGCAGGTAAAAGGATTACAAAGGGAATTTTATCAAATGGACGAATTGTGGCATGGGGTTTTCTAGAGTGTCTTGGGGACAGGGAGAGGAAGAAAAGTCAAGAAGAGTCTGAGGGGATATGAGAACGAAAAGGAAGGGTTCCAACCTGATCTTTACGGCCCAATTCTGCAGGCAAACAACCAAGACTGGTGCGTAGGGCAGCAAGGGCTATCTTCTCCGAACTTGTAGCAACCTTTGATCCATGAACTCCGGACATGAGGAGAGGTTGGCGAAGTCACCTCCCAGTAGAGTGAGCAGTAAGAAACCTGTAATAGACCTTAGGAGTCGCTCCCAAGGGAAGAGGAAGAGGGAGAGGAGAGATAGAGGGTGTCACACCCTAGAGGAGAGGGGAGGAAGAAGAAGGAAATGCTCTTGGAAAATTTCGAATTTCATTCATTCATCAAAATCCCTCAAGGGGGGGAATACATGATAATATATAGAGTTTGGGATCCACCTTCCCTCCTTGGAGTTTGAATTTGAATCCATTTGAAATGGGCTCCATCATTGCTCCTTGGAGTTTGTGTTTGACCCATTTGAAATTCAAATTCTATGGGCTCCATTCTCCCTCCTTGGAGTTTGAAGTCGAACCCATTTGAAATTTGAAGTCCCAAAATGATGCTGTCACGCCCCGACGCGGAATATCGAGGCACGACAGGGGAGAAAACCCCTCACTCAATCAAGACTAGAAATTCTAATTACATCACTTGATATAAAAATCTCTACTATAAAATTTCAATTTTTACAACTCTTCCAAAATTTCAAGGACAACACTAACTCTCAAGCAAATTACAAGAATACTCTTATAATAAAATAACTCTCAATTCTATACTGAGAAACAGGGTCTACTATGACATCTTAGTACACTCCAACACTCTTGCCATGCTTGATAGCTATCCTCGAGACAACCTGAAAAATATTAATTGACACTGAATGAGCATAAAGCTCAGTAGGAATTACATCTCAAGATTTAACATGCTTTAAGTGGTTTACAAGTTCTATTAATGTCATTAAAGCTATGCATGTGGATGAGTAGATATCAAGGATTGTAAAAAAATCGACAAGAGTAGTGAAGGAATAACGAGTGAGAGTATAAGGATTTCAACTTCAATACAGCAATAGCAGGAGATTCAAGCAAGTAATGACTGGAATTAAGAAAATCTTTCCAAGAGAGTAAGAACTCATGTCAAGCAAGTAATAGAAAGTAATATAAATTCAAGCATGTAAAACTGGAATTGGCTATTTATCAATTTCATTCAAGCAAAACTTTACCCTTCTGCGGGTCTCAAGTCAAATCAATCAAGTAATATCACGAGAATGAGTGGAATGCCTAAAGTCTAGCAAGGAAGTACTCCAGTGCAATGCCAAACACCGTGGTCAATAAACTCCCTTGGGCACAAGTACCTTCGGGTGCTCCCCCCCAGACCAGACCGGGCCCTATATGCACAGCATTTCATGTAATACCTTTGACATCCACTTTCATTTATAGCCAATATAGAATTTCAAGAATCTAGAAACGTAGTATTACAGACGAGATTAACTAGTCACTTGGTTATGGAGGATTCTAGAGGTGGCCCCTACAGGCTCAAGAGGTGGCTCCCGTCGTGTAGCACTTTGCGCCATACGGCCTCAAGAGGTGGCTCCCACAACGTAGCACTTTGCCCTGCATGGCACTTAGTTCCTACACTCCCAAATGGTAGTTTAAGAGTTTCAAGGTTTGACCATGTAGGGAATAGATTTCAAGAATTTGTGAAAAACTCATGATTATAATCAGGGTTTACGGGTGGCAGTTTTTTTTTGCCTATTTTATGTTTAGAACAAGTGTCTGTTGTATAGTCATTGTTATAGTATCTGGGTCATGGGCACACTTCAATTAAAGCTGATTTATGTAAAATTGAGGACATGGATAGATAAGGAAATTTGTGCGATTTACATGCATTCGTTTCATGCTTTACATATCAAATTTGTAACATTTCGTATCATACTAGTTTACATTTTACAGGAAACTTAATGGAGACATAGTTTCTAGATAGGCACAACTCTATCTATACCAAATCTGGTGTATAGATTATGTAGACTAACAAGTTAATTAGGTATGCTAATTGATGAGTATATCAACTAACATGTTAAGTATTACCCTGGATTGAAGTTAATACATGCTGATTATTACGGGGTATGAGACTAAACTTGTTGGTGTTGACATAAATGTCGATATTAGTTATATATATATATATTTTTTTTATCTAATAAGTATATATATATATCCGATTATAAATTATATCCAATATATATATATATAATGGAGGTTATAGATATGTATATCTTCTGTCCGATATATATATATATATATATATATATATATATATATATATATATATATATATGAGTTAGCCAAAATGGTAATTTATTATCATAATCAGAATTTGATTATGAAAATAAGTTTTTATGTTGAAAATAGTTCTAATTTGCTAAAAATAATATTAACATGCTGAGAATGAGTTTCATATGTTACTTTACTGGTAAGATGATAAAAATAAATTTTTAATGCTAGATTTAATTTTTACATGCTGAAAATTAATTATTAACATGCTAAAATTAATGCTTAACATGCTAAAATAATTAACTTATTGATAGGATGATAATATAAGGTTGTCATGCTGATTACAGAAATTTTCTGATAACAACACAATTTTTATCATGCTAAAAATTATTTTTCTACATTTATTTGCTAATTATTTGATAGGGAAATAGAATTATCATGCTGAAAAATAGTTTTAATGCACTGAAAATAATTATAACATGCCAAAAATAGTTATAACATGCTGGAATAATTTTACCATGCTGGAAGAAATGTTATCATGCTAAAAATTATTTTTCTACACTTATTTGCTAATTATTTGATAGGAAAATAGAATTATCATGCTGAAAAATAGTTTTAATACACTGAAAATAATTATAACATGCCAAAAATAATTATAACATGCTGGAATAATTTTACCATACTGGAAGAAATATTATCATGCTGGAATTAATTTTCATGCATCAATTTACTAATTTATTTAATAGGAAAGTAAGTTTTATATGCACAAAAATAGCTTTAAATAGATTTTAACATGCTGAAAATAATTTTTATATCTCAGTATGTATAAAATAATTCTATCATATTGGAAGTCACTTTAACATGATGGAAATAGTTTTAACATGTTGGAGATAGTTTTTAATATGTATAAACTAATGTTGTGAAAATTAGATTTTTACATAAAAAAAATAATTTCATTCTACAAATATATATATATATACTCTGTAAGAATGAAGGACTCCATTTTATATTATACTGTTCTCTATATATTTTGTATATACAATTAATGGAGTATATATATGAATTTATATACTTATATAGACATTTATATATATGGAAGTGTCGACACTTCCATTAGGAGGTGTTGACACTTGTATACATAAGTGTCGACACTTTTATATGTAAGTGTCGACACTTGCATATGCAGGTGTCGAACATTTGACTATAAATATATATATATTACTGTTATATATTTAGGTATGGAAGTGTAGGTGTTATATATATAAGGTATAAATTGTTCACATTTTACTTCTGTGTTTTTTCAACATGTTTCTGCATGTGTCGACATCAAGTGTCGACATTTACTGTTCCTTTTTAGTCTCTGTTGTACAGTGTAGTTACATGAAGTGTCGACACCTGTGTAGACACTTAACTATATATATAGACACGAGAGAATAGATTTGGTAGATTAACAGGTTAATTAAGTGTGCTAATAGATTAGTCAATGAAACTAATACTTTACTAAGTTTACTACTTTTCTAATACATGCTAAGTATGAGGTTTTTCTTAGATTAAAGCTAATACATGCTAACTATGAGGCTAACACATGCTGTATAAAAATGAAATATCGCATGGAGATGAGTCTAAGACTAACTGCCTAGACTAATCATCCTAGATTAGCTACTAGTTTAGTTAAAAATTGAGAACACCTACTAAGCATGCTATATAATTACCTAGATTAACTACGGTTTAGCCAAAAATTGAGAAAACCTACCTTGTTGGAAGATCATTGTAGCAGACCCTTCTTGCGCAATCCCTGCAGAGCTTTGCCCCAACCTTAGCTAGCCTAGAATGGGGTAGCTACGGGTATGTTTATAGGGTCTGTCATGACCGAATAGGGGGCAAGATCTGGAATAATGGGGCTTTACAGCTTGTACAGGCTGGAGAGAGAAGAGACAGGCTGGAGAGATAAGAGATACTATTTGTACAGCTAATCCATGGCCCAAATCGTAAGTGCAAGTTTTGCTAGCTTATAACATATAATTATTTGGCAAAAGGGTAAATGGTGTGGATGCTAGGATTGGAACCCTGGTCACTAGGTTGAAAGGCATATCACTTAACCAACTACTCTAGGAAGCCACTTGTTAAGTGAATAATCTTTACAAATGATGACTCCATGTTCCAACTTCTTACATAAGCTTCATATAGAGTTTATCTAATATTTTTTTTCTTATTTGGGAAATATTATTATTAATTTTTTTATACGGGGTGCTACAGATGCAAACCCAAATACATGCCAAAGACACACCTAAGACGTACACAATACAAAATACGACCAAGTACATACAAAATACCAAAGACGTACAAAATTCAAATACGACCCAAATACCTATAAAATACAAATATGACCCAAATACGTACAAAATACATGTGAGTACAAAAATATGTACTAAAGTGTCAAAGCTCCGGGGGAGACTCAAGACTGTCCCCCAGCCACAAAGAGGTCGGTGTCGACCGAGTCGTGCTGTGTGTCCGGTACCGACGGCTCTCTGAGTCGAGCCGTATTCTTGCTCGGGTGTCCTCACCACTAGTGGTGGACACTCCGGGGTGAGATCACTCTCAAAGAAGGGAGACGGCCCAATGACTCACTAGGAATCACCGCGGTGTCCCTTATGTGACTAGATCCGATATGTGAGGTAGAACCGACCACAAAGTCCGACAAGTCTCATACTGGAAAGGGACTAACAACGCGAGCGTACAAAACTGACTCGACTCGATGTATGCACAGACACACAAGACCCTAGACACACCTAATGTTAGTCCGACCTACGCATAGGCGATGGTGGATCAGGACACCCAAATGTGTGCCATGCATGCATTTGAGGTAACCGGTGGTTGGCGGAATGAAGAATTCCTAGACCTTCTAAAGTAGACCATGCATGCACATTAGACTTGCATGTGGGAGGGCCAAGATTACAAAATGCATCTTCTTCCTTTCCCCTAGATGATGGTGTATCTCACAAGTGAACGGGCTTGGTGGGTGTAGACGACCCGGCCCGTGGGGAAGGGGTGTGGTAGTGGACTCCCTCGAAGAAGTGAAGTATATATGGTGGGTCCAGGGGTCCACTAGGGAATGGGTCAACGGGATGAAGAAAGGTATGACCCCTTGTGGTGGGTTCCCACAAGTCAAGGTCCCATGTGTGGTAGTCTTGAAGGTGTGGATGGTCACCTTCATGCATTGTGGTAGGTGGGACAGTGATCATGTGTAGAAAATAAGATTCCTCCCTTGGGCAAAAGGGAATGAAGTCGGGCTCGGCTGGCATGGGGAGGAATAAGAGGATCTCCGTAGTGACACAACCCACGGTGCACACGGAGGTAATGGACCCTAAGGCCGTATGTGTGAAGCTAAGACTAGTGGGTTGGTCGAAGCCTCGGGCCAATGAGTGCGTCAACTTCCATTGCGAGTCTAATCCCATAATAAGGTCACCCAATGTATCAACATGGTGACTAGACTGAAATGTTGTGTGGAAGGAGTTGGCAGGCACCAGTGGTAGGGTGGGGTCTATGGATGGGTAGGGCGGTGGGACCAAGCCATCCTTGAGCCAGCTAAGAAGCGGCTCAGCTATGAAAAGCATACCCATTAGAAACACGGGTGGTTTGAGTTTTGGTGGTTCCAAATAAGATGGTTCCGAATAAAGTTCGGAAGGAGGTGGTGGAAACGTAGCACTCATGGGTGGTGAAGGAGCACGTGTCCTTTCTATCCTATCCAACCAATCCGAAAACATTTTAATGAATTCATCAAAGGTGCGAGTTGCAGTAGGGGCCTAGGGGTGGACTCGCTCCTCATCTCTCGGCCTGGGGGTGGACCTAGGCTCGGCTATAATCGGGGCTTCTTGCCGCATTTGGGTGGAGGTGCTTGGATAGGATTGGATGGAGGTGAAAGGGCGGGGTTGGTTGAAGGTGTGGCCCACTTGATTAGGGTTGCTTTGGTAGGATTGGATGGGGGTGAAGGGGAGGGGTTGGTTGGAGAGGTGGCCTACTTGATTGGGGGTGAGGTGGTGGGGTTGGCTAGGGGTATGACCCTCGTGGTTGGAGGTAGATGGGTGGAAAAAGTAGACCCTCCGAAGCGCTCTCTTCATGTCCCACCATGACTCGATGGGCCTTTACCTCCTATCCTCCCTCAAGTATTTTATGTCCCTCCATGTTTCGGCGGCTTCATAAAAAAGTCACCTTTTGACAAAGTCGACTTGCTTGGGACCGGACACGATATAAACCTCAAAGTATTCGTCCATGACGGCTTCCCACTCTAGGTAGTCACATGGGCCTTCGGAGCCATAGAAGTCCCGGGCTACGGGCCTACGGGGGTGGTCAGGTTGGTTCTCCGATCTTTGGTAGTATCACCACCATGCATAAGATCCGGGTGTTTGGTAATCCATGGGACACGGGGAAGCAAGAAGATGGCCATGCCGACACTTGGACAAGACACTAGACACGACCCTAACTAATGCAAAGTTGGAATGCAGAGTCGACTACCAACCTAGACACAACCAAGATTCGGTTCCTGGCGGAGTCCGGGGATCCGAAGATCCTCTCACGCGAGTGAATCACCTCTCTGGTAGGCGTAACCTAATGGTCGTGCGACACCTTTTTATATACCGAACAATGGTATGCAAATGAGACACCTAGACGTAGACACTTTTTTTTTAAACACCCTAGACTCAACTGGCGCTCTGATACCAAATTGATGCGGGACGGACACGCGACCTGGGACTCTAGCTCGCGATCACCCCTAAGCAAGGGAAGACGTGGGACCATGCGCGGTTGAGAAACCGACCGTGAGTCTCGGGTATCGGCTTTCCGCGTGTACTTGGATCGAGTCACGATACGGTTCACTCACTCTCGCTCTCTCGCAGCGGTGATAACAATATATCGGGCTAAGAATCCTAACACTTGCAGTGGCATATACAAATAGATATGAAATCAGCAAATGCGAAAGGGAGAGGGAGCGAGTTTACCTCAACGCTCCGGGCGTGGGGAAGACTTCCCGGCCAAGTACGGTAACTCCCGGTACAACGGTTAAAAATTAATCACAGCAGTGAAGTTTGATGCCCACTCCACGTAGAGAGGTAAAGGGCTACAAGTGGGCCCGGGAGGATCGATCTTGGGTTGACGGGCATCACTTGGATCCGCTCGTCGGTGCCGTCCGGAAGACGCTTTGCTGCGAGCTATGGGGCCCACGTGCTGCTTAGCCCTCCAAAATTGGCGGGGTGGGTCCCGTTGTGAATAGGGCACCTAGAGGAGCGATCCCTGGAACGACGACGTGCTGGTTCGCCTTGCGGAAGGTGAGGCGGCTCTGACCGACAAGTGTGAACTTGCTGTCCACGGATCTACACTTCTATTTTCGCTGTGCGCGATCGGGCGAGAACAGGTGCTGCGATCAATCCCGACGTCGGATCGACGCAAGATTTGCGCCATTGGAAAGCTCTTTCAGAGAGCTTCGACCAAAGACTATGGCATGAATTTTGATGTGACTGAGTTTTTGGTGGTGGATTTTACAACTGACTGACTAACAGACTCAGAAAACTTAGGACAGAAATAGAATTTCCTGATAACTTGCGTTGACCGCGACTAAAACGTCGGATCTGGTAGTTGGACTGTTCACAAAAGTTGTAGAGGGGAAAACAAGAAAGACAAGGATAGTTTTTGTGGATTTTCTAGAGGTGGTTTGATAGGGGAAAATAATTTTATACTGGATAGGGGTCGGATCTGAACTGCACAGGATAGAACAGATTTGGGAAAAGATAGTGATTTTTAAAAAAAGTAAAAGGACTCCAGAAATTCTAAGAAAATTCGTGGTTCATGAGTGTGGTGAACAGAACTTACAATAAAATTGGTGACTCAAACAAATAAAGAAAAGGGGTCAAATTGAGGAAGCACAGGGTTGCTGTGACACAAAACTGAGTACAGACAGAACTAGAAGGCTGAAGAACACAAAAATGAAAAATTAGAAAATGAAGGCTAGAAAATAGGATGGTTTTTTTGGGAGTGGGTATTGGCGTGGTGAACCTACTCTCCAAATTTGGACTCCAGAAGATCTGTAGATCTAGAGCTAAAAATTGAACATGGGACCTTTGTCCTGATTTGGACAGAACTCCGGCGATCGTGGTGGCGGCGCGATGGCGGTGCGATGGCGGCGGCGGCATAAATAGAATTCAGAGGATAAGAGGGAGAGATAGAATGGGTCTCACACCCTGGAAGGCTAGAGGAAGAAGAAGCACAGTAGAGAGAGAGGAGAGAGGGGCACACCCTTCAAGGAGCTTGCAACTTTTCACAAATTTTCATCATTAAACCTTACAAAACACTATACATGGGTTTATATAGAAGGGGAGGAAGGGGCAGGGGGTTGGAATTTCATGGGAGAGAGGGGAGGGGTAGCATTTTCTTCCCCCATGCAGTCAATTGGCCTAAAAAAGAAAATACAAAATGTCATTTTAATGGGGGGGGCACCCCCTTGACTTAAGGGGAGGGATCTTGGACATTTTTCACCCATTGTCCCCTTGACTTGTCCAAGAAGGAAAGAATCATTCTAGAAGTCACATTGGCATTTGACCAGCCCCACATGGACCCCTAAGGCTTAGGTGGACCAATGGGGAAAAAGTGAGGGCCCCCTTGCTAGACCTACTAAGCTTTTACATAAAAACCCAAAGATCCTTAGGGAATAACAAATTGGCTTATAAAGCCTTACAATTGCAAACCTACATTCCCAAGGATATAAAAGCAAACTAAAAAGACACAAATACAAAAATAAAATGTTAGTGCTAGGTGTCGATTCTCATCACTAATACCTAGGCTCTGATACCACTTTATTGTCATGTCCCGAGCTTTTATTACAGCGGAAGATATTCGGGAATGTGAACAGCCGGCAAGAGAAGCCTCAAGTGACAATAATAATCAGAGCACAAATCATTCACACATAAGATGAATGGAAACAATAATTGATCAAAAATCTAACATTTATTGATAATAATCATATAGTACATGATCTTGACTGGTTGACTAACTGGACTCAATAAAGTGAAAATTACATATTTGACTCTTGACTAGACTAACTATGGCTTCTCTCGAACCATCAATCCCTCTCAGATCCATCACTTGAATAATTTGAATCCGACCCGCTAGAATTTCTTGAAAAAGATTGAAAAGTAGGGTAATGAGCACACTTGCCCAGTAGGTATCTTCGTATCAACATGAAGGTAAATTTAAGTAATTAACATTTTGGCTCCAGAGAATAAGATAAATCATGCAAATACGATAAAACATGCGAATAAAACAAGCGACGATAAGATCATGATATATGATGAGTAATGACATAAGAACAGGATCAAGTTGAATATAACAAGAACGTCACTTGGCCTTTCACAAACAAGAATATGCTTGCATGCTTCAAGAACGCACTTTCACTTTCACTTTTTATAACCATAAAGGTTATGCACTAGAATGTCATGTAACAAGCATGTAGCAATTCAATCATGAGATTGTCACTTAGATTCCTTGTGAATTTCACTTATTTTTAAAGAAAGTACTCCCAGCGTAATGCGACGCCAGTAGCATCATAGCCCATGATTTATAGTATGTTTCTGACAATCAGTCGAGGGGACTAGCATAGAGCCCTTGGACACAATCAGCGCCCGAACTACATCTTCATGTATAAATCAAGCTTTTTTATATATATAAATGAGGCCAAGGGAAGCTATTGGAAGATTGCACTATATGTGCTAAATCCCCCAATAGTGCCCGACCCTGATTTTATTGATATGAAAGAGCTCATGTACAAGTATCAACTGGGCATACCCCTGAGTATATACAAAAACAATCTATCCAAAATCAAACCAGCACATCACATTATCCCCTCCAGCTAGGAAGGCCAGTAGCATCTACAGTAGCAAGACCACGCACTCTTCGAGGGAGGTC
Organism: Amorphophallus konjac; assembly: GCA_022559845.1. Taxonomy (NCBI): domain Eukaryota; kingdom Viridiplantae; phylum Streptophyta; class Magnoliopsida; order Alismatales; family Araceae; genus Amorphophallus; species Amorphophallus konjac. The sequence continues at coordinate 234,098,243 of CM040124.1, forward strand.
ATGCCAACATCTATAGTCCTTGTTGGTCTTGGTAGCACAAGCTTGAGATGCCAAAGCATCGGCAACAGAGTTCCCCTCTCTATATATGTACTGGAGAAGCCAGTTGTAATTAGTGATAGTATGCCTGATTTCATCCCATCATTTTTGTATCCTCCAAGGTGGCTTATTGTTCGACTATATCAAGGTAACTAAAGCCTTGGAATCAGAATATATCACAGCAATGGGGAGGCCACATTTAACCAGGACCCTCAGCCCATCAAGTAAGGCTCTTGCCTCTGCCACCATATTGGTCCCTACACCATAATAATAAGAGAATCCAAAAATAAATTCACCATTACTGCCCCTGATGCAACCACCTCCACCTGCATGCCAAGGATTTCCTTTAGCAGCCCCATCAACATTCAATGCATAACCATAACAAGGACATGACCATTTGATTAACCTGGGGGGTTTCACATTCAACCTATAAGTAAACTTATACTGATCTAGAATAAGCCTCTCACTATCTAAAGGAACCTTGCTGAATATTATTTGTTGCAAAGAGTACTAAGTCTGCCTGCAGATTTGCTGCTATATTACTCTAATTGAAGGCCTCTTATCTTCAAATTTAATGCTGCATCAGGATTTCCATGTCTCCGAAAGGATGAGCATCATGACAAGTGTGGCAGCAAAACCAAATGGAGACTTGCAGTCAGCTGAACAGAGAATATCCCAGCAAAATTCTGTAACAGGACTGTTAGACTCCGAATCTCCGCAACTCTTTCCTCTCTTCAGTTTCTGTAGAGGGCTCTCGAGCTCCCCTTTCTTTCAGTGGCTACTGCTCTCTATTCTTTCTATTGCCTCTTCTTCTCTTCTATCTTCTGTTCGTCTCCTCTTTAGAAAGGCAGCAGGTTGCTTTTTATAGAGGGATGGCCCTCAACCTCTCGGCACGTGCTCCCCAGCACGACAGCACATAACATTTCGGCGCGCCGGGTATACAGCCCCTCGGCGCGTCTCACCTGGTGTTGGGCTTGGCCCATTTTTCCATCAGTCGACGCCAGATTCACCTAATGGGCTTCCATTCGTCGGCATGGTGGGCATCTCAGAATAGATGCTCTACCCGAGGTTGCTTAACACCTTGTATTCACAACCGAGTGCGAGGCTACTCGAATCCCTTTCTGTGAGCATCAGAATTATCTGAAGATCCTTTCCAGCAGGTAGATGGTTGCCTGAATTTTGTTATAGTTTTTTTTATTAGCCTAACTATCTGAACGATAGCAGTACTGGGCAGCGGCCTAACCAGAGATGGCTTTAGCCGGACAGAGCGTTAGGTGTAGTGGATCTCTTCTATTCCGATTCTCAGAACTTCCAGGGATGGTACATGAGCCGCATCTTTGATCGGCCTTCAGAGCCCTGAGTCTGCTTCGGTCTCTTCTGATATATTTCAGGTGTCAACAAATGCCCCCCACCAGCAAGTGGCGTAAGCAAAGGATGAGTGACACGGGACATGCAGTTGTACATTACACCGCACTTTGTAATTTCTTCAGGTCTGCTCCTGTTCATAGTGTATTTCCATAGTTTGGAATCTTCATTCTGGCTGTATACTCCCAGCATTTTGTAAGAATATTTGGACGGATGCCAGCCTTTTAGGGTTAATCTTCTGGTTGCAACATCCTAGGGTGATCAAGCCGGCGCGGTTGACGGTCTCGGCACGCCCATCTCGGCGCTGCACACAACCGGCGCGAAGATTATGTTGGTATAGCACTGGTCTCGGCGTGCCTTTGTTTATTTGGCGCCCTGTATGGAAGCATACCCGTGTCTGTAGTGCAGGAGAGCGTCCACCCTTTCAAGGAAAGGATGGGGGCCTCGCTCCACTGCATGCCGGGGTTCCAGAGGTTGCCAAATTGGTACAAATGTAAGTCCCATTGGCCAGAAGTGCCGAAAGTACGACTGCCGGCTGACGTAAGTGTATGAAGGGTTCACATGTCTCATTGAAATGGATGGGAGGTCCATCTTAGACAGGTTCTAACCTCGATCAAGGTGAAGTGCCGTATGATCGTAAAAAAGCTTCATCATCGGCGTTGGGTTTATGCCGTTGCAAGGAAATGGGTGTGCATCAGGGTAGACGAAAGGTCTACTCCAGGTAGGTTTCATCATCGATCCAGGTGTTGGTGCCTTGTGACCGATGGAAGGTTTTATTGTCGGTGGGATTTAGGATAGTACAAAGTGGGTGAGTTTCATCAAAGTAGACAAAGGGCCTACTCTGGGTGGGCTTCATTATCGGCCTGGATGATGATGCCTTAGGACCGACAGTGGGTTTCATCATTGTCATCGGGTTTATGCCAATGCAAGGGAATTGATGAGTTTCATCAGAACGGACAGAAGGTCTATTCTGGACAGGTTTTATTACCGGTGGGACAACTGATGGAAGTGTCACCAAGAGGTTTAGCATATGTTTTCATGTTATAGTAACCACATTATCGACTCAAGCGCCCTTTCGGGTTTTCGCCAGAGCCGGCCCCCTCTTACTTTTGCCCACGCGCCCTTTCGGGTTTTCACGTGGCGGGGTACCTGATTTTGCCTGTGGTGCCCTTTCGGGTTTTCACCACAACTGGGTTGGAGCCATTTTTGCCCTTGTCCTGCTATAGGATCAAGACTGGTGAGGCACCTCTATTTTAAGCCTCATTATTATATATTTTTTTATTCATCATTTTTTATCATCACTGAACTCAATTCTCGGGGTAAAGCTGGGCTTGACAAAATGCTGACCGACCTTGCCGATGATGACAAGGGCCACGAGGAAGTTGACCGATCTTGCCGATGATGATAAGGGTTGCAAGGAGGCTGACCGATCTTGCCGATAGTGACAAGGGTCAGAAGTAGGTCGACCGATCTTGCCGATGATGACAAGGGTCGCAAGGAGGCTGATCGATCTTGCCGATGATGACAAGGGTCGCAATGAGGCTGACTGATCTTGCCGATGGTGACAAGGGTCAGAAGTAGGTCGACCGATCTTACCGATGATGACAAGGGTCGCAAGGAGGCTGACAGATCTTGCCGATGGTGACAAGGGTCAGAAGTAGGTTGACCGATCTTACCGATGATGACAAGGGTCGCAAGAAGGCTGATCGATCTTGCCGATGATGACAAGGGTCACAAGGAGGCTGACCGATCTTGCCGATGGTGACAAGGGTCAGAAGTAGGTTGACTGATCTTGCCGATGATGACAAGGGTCGCAAGGAGGCTGACCGATCTTGCAGATGGTGACAAGGGTCAGAAGTAGGTTGACCGATCTTGTCGATGATGACAAGGGTCGCAAGGAGGCTGACCGATCTTGCCGATGGTGACAAGGGTCAGAAGTAGGCTGACCAATCTTGCCGATGATGACAAGGGTCACAAGGAGGCTGACCGATCTTGCTGATGGTGATAAGGGTCAGAAGTAAGTTGACCGATCTTGTCGATGATGACAAGGGTCGCAAGGAGGCTGACCGATCTTGCCGATGGTGACAAGGGTCAGATGTGGGCTGACCAATCTTGCCGATGATAACAAGAGTCACAAGGAGGGTAACCGATCTTGCCGATGGTGATAAGGGTCAGAAGTAAGTTGAACGATCTTGCCGATGATGACAAGGGTCGCAAGGAGGCTGACCGATCTTGCCGATGATGACAAGAGTCGCAAGGAGGCTGACCGATCTTGCCGATGGTGACAAGGGTCAGAAGTAGGTTGACCGATCTTGCCGATGATGACAAGGGTCACAAGGAGGCTGAACGATCTTGCCGATGGTGACAAGGGTCAGAAGTAGGTTGACCGATCTTGTCGATGATGACAAGGGTCACAAGGAGGTTGACCGGTCTTGCCGATGGTGACAAGGTTCAGAGGTAGGATGACCGATCTTGCCGATGATGACAAGGGTCGCAAGGAGGCTGACCGATCTTGCCGATGGTGACAAGGGTCAGAGGAAGGATGACCGATCTTGCCGATGACGACAAGGGTCGCAAGGAGGTTGGTCCTGCCGATGGTGACAAGGACCGAAAAAGGTAGCGACCGATCTTGTCGATGGTGACAAGGGTCGAAAAGGTAGGTGGATGTGGAATGACGAACGAGGGCAACCACGTTACTACATCATCATTTTATTTCATTCGTCATTTTTTATCACATTACCGACTCAAGCGCCCTTTCGGGTTTTCGCCGAAGCCAGCTCTCTCTTGCTTTTGCCCACGCGCCCTTTCGGGTTTTCACGTGGCGGGGTTCCCGATTTTGCCTGCAACGCCCTTTCGGGTCTTTGCCACAGTCGGGTTATAGACATTTTTGCCCTTGTCCCAGTTTAGGAACAAGACTGGCGGGGTATCTCTATTTTTAACCCTATTTTTGTTTCTTTTCTTTTTTTTTATATTCTTTTGTACTTCGCGGAGAATCCAGAACACGGGAGAGCTTGTTCGTTGAAATGCCGACCGGCCTTGTCGATGATGAAAGGGTCGGGCCCTGGTTTAATTCGTCGACATTGGTTGAATGCCGAAGCAAAGGCTGTACAGTTCTTAACAGGGACGAAAGGTCCACGTTAAGGGACAGGGGTCGACACATTTTGTCGTTGATGACGAGGGTCGAACCTGGGTTTGTTCATCGACGTGGGTTATAAGTCGAAGCAAAGATATGTTCATTAACAAGGATGAAAGGTCCGAGTTAAGGGATAGAGGTTGACCGATCTCGCCGATGATGACGAGGGTCGGACATGGGTTCATTCATCAGCAAGGGTTACATGTCGAAGTCAGGGTAAGTTTATTAACAAGGACGAAAGGTCCGAGTTAAGGGATAGAGGTCGACCGGTCTCGCCAATGATGACGAGGGTCGAACACGGGTCTGTTCATCGACATGGGTTACATGTCGAAGCAAAGGTATGTTCATTAACAAGGACGAAAGGTCCGAGTTAAGGGATAGAGGTCGACCGGTCTCGCCGATGATGACGAGGGCCGAACACGGGTCTGTTCATCGACATGGGTTACATGTTGAAGCAAAGGTATGTTCATTAACAAGGACGAAAGGTCCGAGTTAAGGGATAGAGGTCGACCGGTCTCGCCGATGATGACGAGGGCCGAACACGGGTTTGGTAGGGGATCTCCGGTGGGACTTTTGATGGTTGTCCCTTGGGAGCTTCATTAGGAGGAGAACAAAGAGGAACTTTTTAGGTTACCACTTTACTGACTTAAGCGCCCTTTCAGATTTTCACCGAAGCCATCCCCCTCTTACTTTTACCCACGCACCGTTTCGGGTTTTCACGTGGCGGGGTACCCGATTTTGCCTACAGCGCCCTTTCGGGTTTTCGCCGCAGCCGGGTGATAGCCATTTTTGCCCTTGTCCTAATGTAGGAACAAGACCGGCGGGGTATCTCTATTTTTAACCCCATTTCTCTTTTCTCTTCTTCTCTTTTTTTTTATATGACAAAGGGACGTTGAGAGAGTCAGCTAGGACACGAAGTCTTGCGCCGAGAAAGAGGGTTTATTTGTCAACACGAAGGCAATGCTAACGCAAGGGATAGATTTGTGCTGATTCGGGCGTAAGGCCCGCAATGGCAATGCTATATAAGGGTCGGCTAGGACACGAAGTCTTGTGCCGAGGACAGAGGGTTTATTCATGAGCAAGAAGGTAATGCTAACACAAAGGAAGATGAAGAAGCGGAATCTCACGCTGAGTCCTGAGCGGGCTGTGGATCACCAGAAGATGAATCTGCAAGAGGAGGGAAACGTATCAGAGGGCCCAGGGGATCTCCCTGGGGGAAAACCCTCCGATGGCTAAGTCAGTAGAGCGATGGTGGAAGCGATAATGAGGGGAGGAGAGAGCTGATGCGCGAGAATCCTCTCCACCAAGGGTGAAGCGAATCGTGCCCAGGAGCTTAGGGTATGTGAATGGCTAGTTCGTCTTACCATCTTCCGGAGAGTCTCCCTTACTTAAATAGTGCATCGCCTTTTAAGAGTCCGGTGAGCTGAGGGCTTCCCAGCGGGAGTTACGTCTTCATCGGGGGCTTTCATGGCCGGATCGTGGGGGCATTATCCCCTTGGAGTTCGGCAGCTCCCATGACTCTCCCGCTGGCGGAGGACTCTGAACGGCCGCACCTGCAGGTAATCAAGCGGTCTCACCGAGCTACGGGGATGCTAGCTCATGTCCGAGCGATAGTCATGGCCTGGCAAAGGTGGGGTCGGATAGGTCGGCTGGAGCCTCTTTCTCTCGGTCGGAGAGTGGGCTTTAGACCGGACCTTTCATCCGACCTGACCGTTGTCTCGGGCCCTCCGAGCCTAGAAGGCCACCGGGGAGAGTTGGTTCCTCGAGTCTTTATTTATTGGGCTTTTCTTCCCTGAGTGGGCCTAGTGGGCTATCACTCGGGTGGGCTCGCCTAGTTGGACCGCGTGGGTCTTGTTGGGCTGCCTTGGTGGTGGGCTGCGGAAATCCCCCTCTCCAGATAGATTTGAGCCGATTAGGACGTAAGGCCCGTAATGGAAAGGATGTGTAAAGGTTGGCTAGGACACGAAGTCTTGCGCCAGAAAAGGGGTTTATTCGTCAGCAAGAAGGTAATGCCAACGCAAAGGATAGATTTGAGCCGATTCGGACGTAAGGCCCGTAATGGCAATGATGTATAAAGGTTGGCTAGGACACGAAGTCTTGCGCCAGAAAAGGGGTTTATTCATCAGCAAGAAGGTAATGCTAATGCAAAGGATAGATTTGAGCCGATTCGGGCGCAAGGCCCGTAATGGCAAAGATGTATAAAGGTTGGCTAGGACACGAAGTCTTGCGCCAGAAAAGGGGTTTATTCGTTAGCAAGAGGGTAATGCTAACGCAAAGGATAGATTTGAGCCGATTCGGGCGTAAGGCCCGTAATGGCAAAGATGTATAAAGGTTGGCTAGGACACGAAGTCTTGAGCCAGAAAAGAGGTTTATTCGTCAGCAAGAGGGTAATGCTTACACAAAGGATAGATTTGAGCCGATTCAGGCGTAAGGCCCGTAATGGCAAAGATGTTGATTTTATGCGAGTTCGGTCAGGGCAGAGTGCCACTAGACCAAGATAAGGGTAGCTCGGCCAGGGCGGAGTGCCACTAGACCAAGATATGGGTAGCTCGGCCAGGGTGGAGTGCCACTAGACCAAGGTAAGTAAACTTAGCTAGGGCAGAGTGCCATTAGACTAAGGCAGATGAAACTTAGCTAGGACGGGGCACCACTAGACTAAGGTAGATGAAAATCAACTAGGGTAGAGTGCCACTAGACTAAGGTAGATAGAGTTCAGTTAGGGCGGAATGCCACTAGACCAAGAAGAAGGTAGCTCGATCTGGGTGGGGTGCCCCTAGACCAAGATAAGGGTAGCTCGATCAGGGCGGAGTGCCACTAGACCAAGGTAGGTGAAACTTAGCTAGGGCAGAGTGCCATTAGACTAAGGCAGATGAAACTTAGCTAGGGCGGGGCGCCACTAGGCTAAGGCAGATGAAACTTAGCTAGGGTAGAGTGCCACTAGACTAAGGCAGATAGAGCTCGGTTAGGGCGGAATGCTACTAGACCAAGAAGAAGGTAGCTCGATCTGGGTGGGGTGCCACTAGACCAAGATAAGGGCAGCTCGATTAGGGCGGATTGCCATTAGACCAAGGTGATGGTAGCTCGATCAGGGCGGAGTGCCACTAGACCAAGGTAGGTGAAACTTAGCTAGGGCAGAGTGCAATTAGACTAAGGCAGATGAAACTTAGCTAGGGCGGGGCACCTTTAGACTAAGGAAGATGAAACTTAGCTAGGGCAGAGTGCCACTAGACTAAGGCAGATAGAGCTCGGTTAGGGCAGAATGCCACTAGACCAAGAAGAAGGTAGCTCGATCTGGGCGGGGTGCCACTAGACCAAGATAAGGGTAGCTCGATCAAGGCGGAGTGCCACTAGACCCAGGTGAAGGTAGCTCTGCCAGTGCGGAGTGCCACTAGACCAAAGTGAAGGTAGCTCGATCAGGGCAGAGTGCCGCTAGACCAAGGTAAGTATATAGCTTGGTCAGGGCAGAATGCCACTAGACCAAGGGTAGGTAGAACTTAGCTAGAGCGGAGTGCTACTAGACTAAGGCGGGTGGGACTCTAGTCGAGGTGGATATAGCCCCTAGGCTGATGTGGGTAAAGCTTGGTCAGGGCAGAGTGCCACTGGACCAAAGGCAGGTAGAACTTAGCTAGAGCAGAGTGCCACTAGACTAAGGGAGATAGAGCTCGGTTAGGGTAGAATGCCACTGGACCAAGGTGGGTAGAGCTCGACCAGGGCGGAATGCCACTAGACCATGGTAGGGTAGAGATCGGTTAGGGCGGAATGCCATTAGACCAAGGGCAGGTGAAACTTAGCTAGGACGGGGTGCCACTAGACTAAGGTAGGTAAAACTTAGCTAGGGCAGAGTGCCACTAGACTAAGGCCGGTAGAGCTCAGCCAGGGCAGAATGTCGCTAGACCAAGGGTGGACATAAATCATTCTGGGAACGTCGGTTGAGCCGTGTGATACAGCTTCAGGTGTTTCCCATTAAGGGGAGAGAACTGGATAACTCCTTTGTGATCCACAAGGACATACGCACCCCCTTCATATACTCGGTAGATGAGATACGGTCCGACCTAGTTTTCAACCAACTTCCCCTCGGGGTTGGAGGCCATCACTTCTCTTCTTTTAACCATTACCAAGTCACCTTTCTTGAATTCCCATCCTTTGACCAGCTTATCAAAAGCACGGGCCATGCGGGCTTGATAGAGTTGAATATTCTGTTGCGCACGAAGACGCTTTCCTTCGAGCTCGGTGAGCTCCTCCAGTCTTCTCTCTATGTTGGTCTGCTTGCTACTTACCAATCCGTGCTGGATGGCGATTTGCAATGAGGGGACCTCTAGTTTAATTGGCACCACAGCCTCCGACCCATATACGAGGGAGTAGGGTGAGCAGCCAGTTGGGGTCTTGTAGACTATACGGTAAGCCCAGAGTGCCTCGTACATTCTTTCCTCCCAATCTGTTTTGTTAGCCTTGACAGTCTTTGCTAGCAAAGTGCATAGCGTCTTGTTGAAGGCTTCTGCAAGTCCATTGGCTTGAGGGTAGTAGGGAGACGATGCCCTCCAATCAATCTTGTACTTATCGGCTAGTCGGTAGACCTTCTGATTCTTGAAGTGACTACCGTTGTCAGAGATGATTCGGCTGGGTACCCCAAACCGGAATATTATATTTTGTCGGAAGAACCTGGAGACCAGTTCTCCCGTCACTTCTCTCAATGCTACTGCCTCTGCCCATCTGGAGAAGTAGTCTGTAGCTGCTAAGATATATTTGCATCCGGATGAAGATGCTGGTAGTGGCCCCACCACGTCCGTGCCCCACTGAGCGAACGGCCAACTTGGGATGGTAGGATGCAGTGGCACAGGCGGCCTTCTTGACACAGTGGCATGTTCTTGACACCTCTGGCAGGCTTTGGCAAACTTACAGCAATCATCAAACATAGAAGGCCAATAGTAGCCCAATTTCTTTATTTCGATTTTCATTTTCGGACCGGCCTGGTGTGCCCCGGCTGACCTGGCATGGACCTCTTACATTACCTGCCTGGCTTCCCCTAGAGATAAGTAGCGAAGTAAAATCTTCTTTTGGGCATCTTCCATTATCCGGAACAACGTTCCATTCCTCATCTGATAAGAATCTTTGACTCTCAGGGGTTTCATTCTCTGTTCTTTCTCTTTCGGGAGTTGCTGGTGTTGAAACCAATGTAGGAGGTGCTCCCGTCAATCGGGCTGCGGGAATGCTTCAACAGTCGCTACCTCATTTGCTTGTTCATCGGCTAGAGCTTCAGTCACACTGGGGACCTGCCGCCGATTGATCATTGTTATATTCAGGCTTGTATCAGGCGGGACTGCCAAAGAACTTGCCAACTTTGCGAGGGCGTCAGCTTGAGCATTGTATCCTCGGTTGACGTGCTTGATGCTAATGAAATAGAATCTTGTCATTAGGCGTAGGGCCAGATGGTAGTAAGGGATTAGTTCTTGCTTCCGCACATCGAACTCCCCTTCCAACTGTTTTATGACCAGCATGGAGTCCCCGAACGCTTCTAGCATTTGAATCCCCATGGACAGAGCAATCTGTAGCCCGATTATGATGGCTTCATATTTTGCTTCATTGTTTATGCAAGGCTTGTTTATCGAACATGATGTATGTATGACTTCTCCTTCTAGAGACTTCAAGACTATGCCTGCCCCTGCCCGGACCCTGGCTGATCCCGTTGTTGAGGTGTCAATTCTGGAGGTGACGTCAAAATACAGCTGCCATAGAGAGGCCTGCACCTGGCTGACCTCTAAAGTTTCATCTTCAGGAAGTTCTGGTTCCAGGGGGCAGTCTTCAGGTACTTGATGCTCAGCAAAAAAGTCTGCGATAGCTTGGCCCTTGATGGCCCTTTGTGGTACATAGGAGATATCATACTCCATGAGAATCACCACCCATTTGCCTAGGCGGCCTTTGAGGGCTGGTTGGGACATGATGTATTTAAGCGGATCCTCTTTGGAAATCAGCTTAACTTCATGCGACAGCATATAGTGTCGGAGCTTCTTGACCATGAAGACCAGTGCAAGGCAGATCTTTTCGATGTAGGTGTACCTTTCCTCAGTTCTAACCATTCTTCGACTGAGGTAATAGAGGGCTTGTTCTTTTCCTTCTTCATTATTCTGGGCTAGCATTTCCCCCAGGGAGCTGCATGTGGCTGCTATGTAGAGAATTAGCGATCGTCCTTTAACCGGTGTACCCAGCACTGGAGGAGTATTTAGATAGTCTTTCTGCTTGTCAAAGGCCGTTTGGCATTCTTCATCCCACTAGAAGGGAACATCTTTCATCATTAGCTTATGGAAGGGGTGGCATCGCCCAGACAAGTTGGATATGAAACGCTGGATGTATGCTAGGCGGCCCTGAAGGGATCTTAGCTCAGAGAGGTTCCTTAGAGAGGGTAACTCCTGAATTGCCTTGATCATTGCGGAGTCTATTTCAATTCCCCGATACCTGACAATGAAACCCAAGAACTTTCCGCTCGATACTCCGAACGCACACTTCATAGGGTTCCTCTATAATTCATACTGCCTCAGCCTCTGGAAAATAACTCAGAGGTCTTGCAGATGGTCTTCTTTCATTCTGGTCTTGACTACCAGGTCATCTATGTAGCACTCGACCTTGTGGTAGAGTAGCTCATCAAATATTCTGGTCATTGCCCGCTGATAAGTTGCGCCGGCGTTCTTTAATCCGAATGGCATTCTTTTGTAGTGATAAATGCCTTTGGGAGTTCGGAAGGCAGTGTGGATCCGGTCATGTTCCGTGACCTATATCTGGTTGTAGCCGGATGACCCATCCATGAATGACAAGGCCTCATGACCAGTTGTTGCATCTATCATGACCTCCGTTATTGGCACTGGGAAATCATGTTTGGGGCAGGCTTTATTCAGGTCCCGGAAGTCAACACATATCCGGATCTGTCCATTCTTCTTCTTCACGGGCACAATGTTAGCTAGCCACGTGGTATATTAATTTTTTTCGACGAAACCCACATCAATGAGCTTGTCGACTTCCTTGCATATTTGAGTGATGAGCTCCAGCCTCATGCGCTGCGGCGGTTGCTTCACTGGCTCGACCTCAGGGTTTATGGTCAGCTCATGCTGTGAGACTGAGGGGCTTAGTCCTGGCATCTCCTTGTAGGTCCAGGCATAGCAATCTTGATATTCTTACAGTAGCTGGATGTACAGCTTTTGTTCTTCAGTAGACAGTTGAGCACTAAGGAAGGTTGGCCTGGGGTCATCCTCATCTCCCAAGTTGACTTCTATCAGTTCATCGACTATTGCTTGGCCCCCGTCTTCCATCTCAGGGGGTGCAGGCTGAAGGTTGACAAAGTCTGGTATATCATCTTTGAGGTCGAGGACCTCGATCTCTTCATCTTGCCTTGTCTGAGCTTTGTCAGGAATCTCTTGTTTGGCTGGTAGTGGCTGTATGCACCATTCTGCCAACAAGTCCACCTCACTAGCAACTTCAAGGGGCGAGTCGATTGCCTCACCCCCTGCTGAGGGGGTTGCAGTCACTAGGGACTGGTGTTTGTTTGTCATTAAGTCAGAGTAGCACTGCAGCTCTATGGTACAGGGCGAGGAGGTCTCACTCCCTTGAATCACCATGTCTTTAGTGGAGGTAGCTATTTCTTTTCGAGCAACACCTATCTCTTGATCAGGCTTGGGAGAAGCTTCCCTGACCGGTTCAAGAAGTGCATACATCATCAACAGAGGAGGGCCACTGTAGGGAGGCAGCTCTGCTTCTTCAACATCTTCAGCTTCACTACTGCTAGCTGTGTCAAATCTGGCTTGAAGAGCCGTATCTTTAGGATAGACCTGCTCCCAGCATCAGCAGGGGGATATGTCTTCTGATCCCAGACTTCTTGGTTGAGCTAGCTCGGTGTATTCAACTTCTATTGGGTGTTCATCAAAAGTTGCCCCCAATGGGTTATCCTCAACTGGGTAGAAAGCGGAGATGGTATCCACTTCATAGCGTCCACTGTAATAGTATTCCTCGAGGGTGAAGCCCAACCCTGGGTGTTGAGAGACACGTCTCATTCCTCTATCCAGGCTCGAGGGGACACCATAGCTTCTGGAATGCTCCTTTCTTCTTGCAAGGATGGCCAGAGGGGATGTGCTGCTTCTGGAACATCTTGGCCATTCAACTTGTTATAAATGTCAACCCCTGTATAGGTACTGATGGGTCTTCTATATCTTCAGGCAGATGACAATCAGTGTCTTCCTGTGTAGGGTGCTCTTCAGCTGTGTAAAATAGGCTACTAGGACCATCTATCCGTGGCACCTCCCAAGCTTTGAAAGGCTCGATAGTTGTATTATCGAGGCTGAAAATTGGCTTGGTAAGGCCTTCTGGGATCCCGATGTGGTCGCGCTGCTGGTCGACCCTGACTGCATTAGCTTCGGGGTAGATGGCAGGAGGTGCTATCTGACCTACATTCCCGGTGATAGTGATGTGTGAGACCATCTTGGGATTGACATATCCATGCGGTGGCGGAGGGAACCATCCTGCTTCAGAGGTACTTCTTGTTGTGCTAGAAGAGGTCTTGGCTTCAGGGGCCTTCTGTGACCGTTCTGCATATAGAAGGGCATCTGCCAAGTGCCATTCGAACACCTCGAACAGGAGGAGATCAGCAAATACTCTTTCCTCCTTCCCATCCAAGTTATATTTGATGCACTGGTGAAGTGTGGAAGGTACCACCATATTCTCGTGTAGCCAAGGGCGTCCAAGCAGTGCCTTGTACGAGGTGCGAGAATCGATGACATGAAACTACACCTTCGTGACAAAGTCTGCTAGAGTGAGTGTGAACTCTGCTACTCCTAGTGATACTTCGCACTTCTGATTGAATCCGGCAATACGCATATTCCTGACTTTTTGGAGGTGCACGTTGAAGTAGTGCCTCTCATATATCCTATAGGGCAGGATGTTGACAGCTGCCACGAGATCCACTAGGATTCTGTTCAGCTCCCGGCCATTTAGATGCCCCCTCATATACGGAGGTCTGTTGTGGCTGGTGGTGGGGAGCAACATGTCCTCCTAGGTTAATGATGAGGACATCACCAGTAATTTCATTTGATCGAGGACCCCGATGCTCGCCAACTATGCTACATCTCGTTTGCCACTTTATTTCGAGTCATATGATGTAATTTTCATTTTCTTATCATGTACTTTTCCTTTTATTTGAGTCCAATACCTAGGTTAGGTAGCTATTTACCTAAGTCTTAAGTCATTATGTGTGTTATTGGGCACAATTATATGGGCTAGGCCCAGGGGCGCCCCCTTCCCCTTGGTTTAGTGTTAGTAGTCCAAAAGTCAGGGACTTAAGTTAAATTGTGGGATTCCTATAAATAGGACCCCAATCCCTCATTTGGAGGCTAATGAATTGTTGAATGAAAAATTTGAGTTGAATATTGAAACCCATGTGCTCTCTCTCTCTCTCTCTCTCACTCTACCTCTCTAGCCCTCTCTCTATTTCTCTCTCTCTCTCTCTCTAAAGGGGGCAAACCCCATTCTCTCTCCTCCTCTCTCCAAATTTCGAAATTCACTCTCTCTCCTCCCTATTCACCTCTAATTAAGACCCCTCCCCCTTCCCCATACCTCTCATTTAATCCCCCTCCAACCCCTAGGTGGAATCCCCTTCTCCTAGGCACCTCTCCCTCCTCCCAAGCAACCTTTCCCCTTCCCCATACAACCTTTCATTTTTCAAAGGGAGAATCCCATCTCCCAAGCACCCATTCACATCCCCAAGACACCCCTTCCCATTCCCTAGACCAGAATTAAACCCTCCATTAACCACACATTCAAACCAAAGGAGAGATCTCTTCTCCCTCTCTCATTGCCAACCCAAATTCGCAGCTCCCCCTTCCTCCACTTGCTAGACCACCTCCCAGCACCCTTTCTGCCCGTCCCACACCTTGTATCACCCCCTAACAGACCCCCACATAGTCAGGTGCCATCCCCACACCCATCCACCCCATTTCCCACCCCATCTACTCCGTCTCCCATCACCTTTCACCACCCTATCCATCTCAATTCGCAGACAGTAGTTGGAGCTCAAATTGTAGAGGCTGCTCTGGAGTCGTTCGATGTCCTATGGAGGTGCAGCATACATCGCCGGAAAGCTATTCCAGACGGCTTCGTAACCGAGGTGGTCTCGCTGGCGTCCGACATCCCTGCTATCCGGAGGACTCATTCTTGTCCAACTGCGCAATCGGGACCTGAACCATGACTAGAGCTGCAGTGCAGAAGCTTCCACGCTCACACCCAATCACTTCTGAAGGCGCTGCTCAGCCGAGGTCTTCTACCTCCAATCTACTTCCATCAGTAGAAGATGGAACCCCATTTGACACCCGGAGGAACGTTTTTCAATTTTTCTCCCTCGGGTGTGCAGATCAGGCCACTCTGGACCTGACCCGACACCTACCCACTCAACGAGATCTCTCTCTCTGCCCCGACATTGTCTCATGCCCATCTTGGTTGCTGCTCGGAGAAGACTCGTCCACGGTCATCCTCGACATGGTCCCGCATCATTTGGACTTCGGGAACGGGCGTGGTGGCTTCGTCCATCTGCTGTTGCACCCTGGGAGCAGTCCGAGCCTGATCGCAGGGACCCTGTTCCAGAGCCCGCCCCTATCGGTGACGACATTGGAACCACCCACAAAAATTCGCAGG
This sequence comes from Amorphophallus konjac, assembly GCA_022559845.1. NCBI lineage: Eukaryota > Viridiplantae > Streptophyta > Magnoliopsida > Alismatales > Araceae > Amorphophallus > Amorphophallus konjac. The sequence continues at coordinate 234,113,442 of CM040124.1, forward strand.
CATTCTTTGGTCTGTCAGTGACATTTCAGCCCTGGTTTCGTCAGTTTTTGAGTTCGGGAGCATCCGCAGGATATCCAACAGTGAGTACCTATCAGCTGGCAGAACAGGCGGGCAGAACCGACGGTGGGATCAATCGGCTACCTCCTTAGCTAGTTTCCCTTCCCCGCCTGGCCGGCTTAGTGCCCCTCCCTGCGTGGAGGAAGTGTTTGAATGTAACCTCTATTTTCCCCACCCCACGATCACCCTCCTGCGCGAGGAGTAGTTGTGTACCAGCAGGTCGTCGGCTGAAGCATCATCGGCGAGGCGTGTGGGTAGCCCACGCTTCCCCACTCGCCCTCGTCTCCGACCGGGATCGGTGTCTTCACACCGATCAGGTGAGCTTTGAGCCCCCATCCTCTTCTGGTTTTACCATTGTTTGTCTTAGTATCATTTCTAGTTGCCCGTCGGCGGTGAGGTGAGCGCCCGATCTCAAATTGCCATCTAATTGAGTGCCTCCGCGGAGCGAGTTGTGAGAGAGCCACTACATCCCACGCCCTTGGCGTGCTGGCCGCCCACGAAATTGGGCATCCCAGGCCCTTAGGGGCTCAGCCCAAGCTAGTCAAATCCTCGGAAAGGCAAGGTCCATCCTCGGACCCTCACCACTATCGCCGGTCCACCTACGGACCCGGGTGCACGCGACGCGGGTGAACCCGCTTGAGTGGGTCCGCTGTTCGGTTCGATTGCTTGCAATTCTAGGTCCAAGGAGTTGTTTCACATCAAGTTGGTATCAGAGCATTATCCTTAGGGTGTGTCACATCAAATTTGATGGGGATATCACCTCCTATTTCATCCGGCATGGTCTAGTCATTTAATTTTGAGTCCAATGTAATTTTTATTTGAGTCATTGATGCAATTTTCATTTTATTAGAGTCATGTCCCTAGGTCTTGCATTTATTTTCCTATGTTTGAGTGTCATTAGACTGTGTAATGTGCTAATTGGACCCATTTCTTCGGGCTTGGCCCAATGAGCTCCCCTACCCCTTCGGTTATTTGTCAATGAGTCTTTTGTCAGGGTCTTATTGTAAAATGTGGGTTTCCTATATATAGGACCCCATTTCCTTCATTTGGAGGTAATGAATCATTGAATGAAAAATGCCATTTGAGAGTCCAAAGCTTAGTTTAGTGGAGTGATTCCAACAATTTTTGGGTGAGAAGCCCTAGGGGAGAGATTCCCCACCCTTCCCTCTCTTAATCTCTCTTTTTCACTCCACTTTCTCTCTCCTCAAAACCCAAATTCGAATTTTCTTCTCTCTCCTCCCCCTCTCAACCACTTCCAACCCCCACCTACCTCCATTAACTCCCCACAACTTCCCACAACCCCTCTTTACTCCTCACCTAGTCCCAAGGAAGTTCCACCACTCAAAACCCCACCCTCCAACCACCACCTACCCCTTTCACTTTCCTAAGCATATCTCCACCTTCCCAAGGCTGAATTAACTCATTCCAAAGCCCAAATTCGAATCTCCCCTTCCTCCTTGCTCCCTAGGTCGCACCCCTCCTCTCCCCTCAAGCCAAGTTCACCCCCTCCTCTCTTCTCCACTCCAGCTTTGTGTGCAGGCCGACCTGCAGATTAGCACTCTGTTGCAGCGACGTCCACGACTGCATCCTGATTCTGCTGGTGGCGTGGCCTAACTTTCTGGAAAGGCCTCCCTGTTCTCTTCGCAGGCGAGGTGGAGTCACTCCATTCCGAGTTCGTGGCCGTCCGTGAAGGCTGTTCTTCCCTGACTGCGCAGAACCTCTCAGACCAAAAGCCAGAGCGGCAGAGAAGCCTCTCCCACGACGAACCTTGAAGGAATCAGCCTTCAGGGTCTTCTACAAAGATCTTCCTCCCCCTGTCAGCGTCCAGGAACAGAAGGCGGAGCTCCGTTCGGCATCCGACAACCAGAGATATTAATTTTCTACCACAACCACGCTGGTCTGCCTCCTCACAGTCTGCCCCGACCACCGTCCACTTCTCTGGACACCCAGCTCATCTCCGACATCATAAGACTTCCCCGTTTGTTTTGCTGCAAAGTAGACTCGTCAACGATTCCAACGAGTCCAGCGGTGCCAGATTTGGAGCTGAGGAGCGACTGTGGCCGCTTCTGTAACCTGCTGTTTCAGACTGAGGTCGGCCAGAGACTAGAGCTGCATCCATCTTCCAGTCACCGGAGCAGTCAGCCCCCAGATTAGAACGTCGTCCAAAAATTCAGACTGAACCCCGCCCCGGTTAGCAATCTTTTGGCGCAAGTCTCATCAGATTCTGAGCTCGGTTGATTTATTGGCTGCATCAACATCTACTCCCTATCCAGAATTACAGAAGCTAGATAGAATCGGCGAAGCTCGGAAACTCGGTTTCCTTTGCATCTCTCCCCACCCCGCTTGGCCGGCTGAAGGCCCCTCCCTGCGTGGAGGTAGTTTTGAATGTATTAAGCATAACCCCCACCCCAAGATCACCCCTCCTGCGTGAGGAGTAGTGCTGTACCGTTTGCAATTTCAGGTCAAGCTACACCACCGCGGCGTGTGGGGATCCACCGCCTCCCCGCTCGCCCTCGTCTCCGAGCGGGACCGGTTTCTTCAAACCGGTCGAGTAAGTGCTCTAAACCCTTGCTCATTGTGCTTGTCTTTCAATGTTTGTTTCTTAGCTCCGCTGGTTGTGCGAGAGAGAGCCCGATCCTCAAGCCCCGTTGCCTTGAGTGATCACCGTGGGAAGAGTGAAACCGGTGCCCTTGGCACTTTGTCGGCCCCATTGAATTGGGTTCCACATCCTTTTGGGAATCAAGCCTTGGCCTTGCTGGCCCTCTACCAGCAAGGGCCCAACCCCACATCTTCACCTTGGCATTGCCAAGTTACCCCGGGCTTGGGTGAGCGACGAGAGAGCGGCGGCCCAAATTGGCCCATTTAGAATGCGAATGTGCTTGCTTGCTTAAGTCCAAGATTGTGTCACATCAAGTGGTATCAGAGCAAGTTCACAACTTGTCTCTCCACAAGTTGGTCCTAGGGCATGTTTATGCATTTAGAGTCCTCGGTTGCATCTCCCATGTCCACTAGAATGGCCACTTCATACCCGTCATATTCATCCCCATCAACTTTCCCAAGAAGCCCAAATCCTTATGGAAGCTCCATTGCCAACAAAGTGGGTAGCAACACCTCTATCATAGAAGCCCTACCTAATGTCCTTAATCGGCTTGAAGATATCATGTCTCGACTCGACCGACTTGAAGGAAATAGCCGTGCACCAAGAGTGAATGAGAGTGACCTTTGGGGAAATCTAGAAACCATATTTTTAGAACACTTGAAAATCAAAACCCCCGCCTTTGATGGATCCAACAGCCCAAGCCTTTACATAGATTGGGAGATTTCCCTAGACCAATTCTTTAAAAATTGCCCCTTGAACGATGAAAGGAGAATGAGGCTAGCCAAGGCACACCTCTCCAAACAAGCTAAAACTCATTGGTTAGTTGTGGAAGGTTTAAGAAGGATCCGCAGGGAGGCCCCCATTAGCACTTGGGATGAGATGAAGGTCGAGCTTAGGAAAACCTACACTCTTCAACCCTCTCCCTCCTACTCAAATCACAAAAGCCCAAGGAGTACTTCAACTCCTTCATCCCCACCCGGTCAATCCAAGACCCCAATCACCCATTCCCTACCACTTCCCATCTCTCCCACCCCAACCACTACATTTACACCCCACCTCCAAGTCCACACCACAACCATAGGCCCCCATACCCAATTGGGCTCCATGGCCAACTCTCCACCTAGGCCCATGGTAACCCCCACCACTACCTCTCCATCACCCCCAAAAAGAGACACTCCTCCCAAAACAAATCAACCCAAACCCCTTCAACCCACCCATCTTCCTCTCCCTACCCCAATCCAACTCCCACCAAAGCCTCCACTACTACCCTCACCTATCCTAACCCAAGTTTCCCACTACCTACCACCCCGGATACACCATGCCCCAATCATCACCACACCCTCAAAAGCCCCTCTCACCTCCTTGGAAGAAGAACCCATACCCCACCCCATAGTGGTGAACACTCCAAACCCACTCTCCACCTTGGAGGAAACCCAAGCCCAAATTGAAGAAGAAACAACACATAAGGGTCTTCACCTTACATCACCCCCTCTAGTTGGGACCAAGCTCATCTTAGGAGAACCCATTGTTAGTTGGCTAAAGGAGAGCTCAATTGGAGAGACCCAGGCCCATGTTTTCCCTCCCATAGAACAAGACCTTCCCTTAGTGCCCTTCTTCTCCTATCACACCACAATCCAAGCATCCTATCAAGTGGAGACCTTAGAAGACCTTCTCAAGGGCATAGCATGGCAATTAGAGATGACTAGCATGTTGACCCCTATGGTAGAACAACCTAGGAGCCTTAGCCTCCTACACCTATGCATAGGGTCTATCACCTCGGTTTGCACCATTGGTTGTTACACTAGCGACCTACTTCTATTCCTCCCTACACCCGATGAGCCCAACCTTCTCCTCGATTTAGAGCTTCTTATCTCGGGTAGAAAGCCAAGCCCTCCACTCATGGCCGACCCACTTGTCAAGAACATTGGCCCAACTATCATGGAGAAGGATGACTTAGCACCTTTTAAGGATCTTGAGGACATGGAGTTCCTCCCCCTAGATGACCCATTTTATGATCCATATGATCCATTCCAATGGGAGTCAAGGGACTCATATGACCCAACCATCTTACCAACCACCCACCCTTTCCTACCCTCACCCACCATATTGGGCCAAACCCACCTCATCCATGACTCGGGTTATACCTTGGGAGCCATGACCTTGGACCATATATCCCTAGGTAATCAGGTTGTACCCCACCCCATGATGACTACCTTCTTAGATCCATTCGATCCTTTCCAATGGGAGTTCAAAGGTTGTCCCACACCTATACACATGGAAGTCACCTTTGGGAAAAGTATGCATGTGTCTAGGCTTACCATACCCCTTGGCATGAACACTATGTTGGGTCCTTTCATTCATATCACCCACATGTCAAGTAGAAAGTATGAGTGGTCCACATTCGGATGTCATGGTCCTCCTTCATTCATCATGGATCTTAAGCATGTCAAAAGCATCTACGGATGTCCGGGTCCCCCGACATGCATCACCACTTTGCATGATAGATTCACATATGGTTGCCCCGGTCCACCTAAGCCCACCAAAGTCTACATGACAACATTGCATGATAAGTCCACATATGGTTGCCCCGGCCCACCAAGGCTCATCAAGGTCCATATGGCATCATGGCATAAATGGTCTATACATGGTTGTCCAGGTCCACCCATAACCACTAGAAGGTCAGCATTCACAAAATCACATGAAAACCTTTGCAAGCACATTAGCAAAAAGAATGAGGCTTATAAAAGGCTGGCCAACTCTCATCGGCGTCACCTAGAATTCCATGTAGGTGACTTTGTGATGGTAAGGACGGAGAGGCTCTCCCCGGGAGCCAACTCTAAACTGAGGCCACGTGGGGCTGGTCCCTTCCAGGTTTTGAGGCGCATTGGTGCAAATGCCCACGAGTTAGATCTCCCTGAGGAGTATGGAATAAGTCCCGCCTTCAATGTCACCGACCTAGTGCTATACAAGGGACCCACGGTGGTACCTAGTAAGGATATTGAGCATATTCCCTCCGTTGAGAGAGCACCCATCCGTGAGAAGAGTCCACCAGCCAAGAGAGCCCAGCGTGAGCACATTGAACGAATATTGGATGAACAAGTCACTACAACAAGGAGCAAGGTATACGAGCGCTATCTCGACAGGTGGATGGATCGGTCTCGTTCGGAAGACTTGAGGGCAGTACCACTTCTACATCCTCCAAGGAGGGAAGGACACTTACTCGACGGAGTCGAGTTCTCCGCACCCCGGGAGTATGATGGGGATATCACCTCCTATTTCATCCGGCATGGTCTAGTCATTTAATTTTGAGTCCAATGTAATTTTTATTTGAGTCATTGATGTAATTTATATTTTATTAGAGTCATGTCCCTAGGTCTTGCATTTATTTTCCTATGTTTGAGTGTCATTAGACTGTGTAATGTGCTAATTGGGCCCACTTCTTCGGGCTTGGCCCAATGAGCTCCCCTACCCCTTCGGTTATTTGTCAATGAGTCTTTTGTCAGGGTCTTATTGTAAAATATGGGTTTCCTATATATAGGACCCCATTTCCTTCATTTGGAGGTAATGAATCATTGAATGAAAAATGCCATTTGAGAGTCCAAAGCTTAGTTTAGTGGAGTGATTCCAACAATTTTTGGGTGAGAAGCCCTAGGGGAGAGATTCCCCACCCTTCCCTCTCTTAATCTCTCTTTTTCACTCCACTTTCTCTCTCCTCAAAACCCAAATTCGAATTTTCTTCTCTCTCCTCCCCCTCTCAACCACTTCCAACCCCCACCTACCTCCATTAACTCCCCACAACTTCCCACAACCCCTCTTTACTCCTCACCTAGTCCCAAGGAAGTTCCACCACTCAAAACCCCACCCTCCAACCACCACCTACCCCTTTCACTTCCCTAAGCATATCTCCACCTTCCCAAGGCTGAATTAACTCATTCCAAAGCCCAAATTTGAATCTCCCCTTCCCTCCTTGCTCCCTAGGTCGCACCCCTCCTCTCCCCTCAAGCCAAGTTCACCCCCTCCTCTCTTCTCCACTCCAGCTTTGTGTGCAGGCCGACCTGCAGATTAGCACTCTGTTGCAGCGACGTCCACGACTGCATCCTGATTCTGCTGGTGGCGTGGCCTAACTTTCTGGAAAGGCCTCCCTGTTCTCTTCGCAGGCGAGGTGGAGTCACTCCATTCCGAGTTCGTGGCCGTCCGTGAAGGCTGTTCTTCCCTGACTGCGCAGAACCTCTCAGACCAAAAGCCAGAGCGGCAGAGAAGCCTCTCCCACGATGAACCTTGAAGGAATCAGCCTTCAGGGTCTTCTACAAAGATCTTCCTCCCCCTGTCAGCGTGCAGGAACAGAAGGCGGAGCTCCGTTCGGCATCCGACAACCAGAGATATTAATTTTCTACCACAACCACGCTGGTCTGCCTCCTCACAGTCTGCCCCGACCACCGTCCACTTCTCTAGACACCCAGCTCATCTCCGACATCATAAGACTTCCCCGTTTGTTTTGCTGCAAAGTAGACTCGTCAACGATTCCAACGAGTCCAGCGGTGCCAGATTTGGAGCTGAGGAGCGACTGTGGCCGCTTCTGTAACCTTCTGTTTCAGACTGAGGTCGGCCAGAGACTAGAGCTGCATCCATCTTCCAGTCACCGGAGCAGTCAGCCCCCAGATTAGAACGTCGTCCAAAAATTCAGACTGAACCCCGCCCCGGTTAGCAATCTTTTGGCGCAAGTCTCATCAGATTCTGAGCTCGGTTGATTTATTGACTGCATCAACATCTACTCCCTATCCAGAATTACAGAAGCTAGATAGAATCGGCGAAGCTCGGAAACTCGGTTTCCTTTGCATCTCTCCCCACCCCGCTTGGCCGGCTGAAGGCCCCTCCCTGCGTGGAGGTAGTTTTGAATGTATTAAGCATAACCCCCACCCCAAGATCACCCCTCCTGCGTGAGGAGTAGTGCTGTACCGTTTGCAATTTCAGGTCAAGCTACACCGCCGCGGCGTGTGGGGATCCACCGCCTCCCCGCTCGCCCTCGTCTCCGAGCGGGACCGGTTTCTTCAAACCGGTCGAGTAAGTGCTCTAAACCCTTGCTCATTGTGCTTGTCTTTCAATGTTTGTTTCTTAGCTCCGCTGGTTGTGCGAGAGAGAGCCCGATCCTCAAGCCCCGTTGCCTTGAGTGATCACCGTGGGAAGAGTGAAACCGGTGCCCTTGGCACTTTGTCGGCCCCATTGAATTGGGTTCCACATCCTTTTGGGAATCAAGCCTTGGCCTTGCTGGCCCTCTACCAGCAAGGGCCCAACCCCACATCTTCACCTTGGCATTGCCAAGTTACCCCGGGCTTGGGTGAGCGACGAGAGAGCGGCGGCCCAAATTGGCCCATTTAGAATGCGAATGTGCTTGCTTGCTTAAGTCCAAGGTTGTGTCACATCAAAATTGGTATCAGAGCAAGTTCTAGACTTGTCTCTACTAAGTCTTGTCCTAGGGCCATTGCATTCATCAGCCGTTCACCATGACCACTTCCTACTTAGCCTATTCGGCATCCTTAGACCCATTAGCGGCTTTTGTGTTTGATGGATCCGACCCTAGTATATATCTAGAATGGGAGAGCTCCATACACCGACATTTTGCGAGGTTCACTCTATCAGGGCCGATACAAGTCAACTATGCCAAAAGTTTGCTCTGGCGCCAAGCTAGGAATGAATGGCAAAACATTGTAGGCTTAAGGGAAGTTAGAAGGCAAGAGCCCATCAACTCTTGGGTTGAGATGAGAAATGAGCTTAGGAAGATTTATGCCCATCTATACCCTCTTATCACCATAGAGGAAGGCCAAGCTACCACCAATAAGGAAGAAGAGCCTCAATCTTCCCCCACCCCTCATGGTCTGATCCTCAAAATCCTTGCACCATCACACATGGCACCCTCACCATAGATGAGTCCATACTCCAATGGCTCAAGCAAAGTCCCACCCTCCCTAGCTCAACACCATTGGGATATCAATCCCAAATTGTTCCCACCCGGCCTCCCCATGTGATGTGACACAACCTCGGACTTAGTCAAACAAGCACATCTAAGCATCCAAATGGGCCTTAATGGGCCACCGCTCTCTTCGTTGCACTCTATTCCCGGGGTGACTATCTGATACCAAGGATGACTTATGGGAATGGACCCTTGCTGGTAGAGGGCCAGCAAGGCCAAGAATTGATTCCCCAAGGTTGGTTGCCCAATTCGATTGGGGCCGACAAAGTGCACTCGGGCACCGGGTCACACTAACCCACGGCGATCACTCTAAGTCATGGACTTGAGGATCGGGCGCTCCTCACGAATTCAGCGGTGCATGAATCAAATATTGAGAGAGCTACACTAGGTGAGTAAGGAAGAGACACTTACTCGACCGGTTTGAAGAAACCGGTCCCGGTCGGAGACGAGGGCGAGCGGGGAGGCGGTGGTTCCCCACACGCCGCGGCGGTGTCGCTTGACCTGCCAAACCACTTACAAAACTACTCCTCTCGCAGGAGGGGGGATCTTGGGGTAGGGGTTAATATGATACATTCAAACACTACCACCACGCAGGGTGGGGCCTTCAGCCGGCCAAGCGGGGAGGGGTTGGTGGACCGAAACGAAGAGAAATGAGAACTAGGGAGGTTGCAGCTTCAATCTAGAATTCTGGACAGGGGGTCGCTGTGATGGCTATGTCGGGCTTGTCCGGACTCCAAATTGATCGAAACCATCTCCTGAAGCTTCCTGACTGGAAGAGGTGGACTCCAGAATTTTTGGGGAAGCTCAGACGGTGGGAGGTGGCTGCACCAGCAACAGGAAGTAGCCTCCTCTGTCTGGCCGCAGGTACTGTCTGGACTGTAACAGCAAGTTGCAGAAGTGACTGAGCGCCCTCCCGAGCTCCGATCAGCGTGAAACAGCGGCATCATCTTCGTGGTCGAGGTAGCTTTCAGCAGGAGGTGACGGAGATGCATTCAGAGGTCGAGGATGGCCGGGGCACCCAGAAGAGTGGGTACTGGTCGGAGTAGATAGCAGAAAACAGAACTAGATAGATCGGGGGAGAAAATTCGTAACTTCTTCCTCCGGTGGCCGAACGGGGTTCTGTTTCTTGATCTTGAAAGATGACCGGTAGAGGAAGAACTTTGATGAAGGGGCTTCAGCCTGAATCCGCTGGGGTTTGTCGTGGCAGAAGGATCTTCCACGCTCTGGTCCAGGATGAAGACCTCTCTGCGCACTGTTGGGAGAATGGCTCTATCTGGCAGCTCCGAGCTCCGATCGTGTTGATTCCACCTCGCCTGCGAAGTAGACTTGAAGGCCTTTCCATAAAGGCAGGCCACGCCTTCTGAAGAACTAGGATGAATCCGTGGTTGACGCTGCAACAAGGGCTGTTCTGCAGATCTGCACAGCTCCAACCTACTAGAAGAAATGAGAGGGAGATATGGCTTCTTTGGTGGAGGGAAATGGTAGGAATGACCTAAGGGAGAGTGGGGGCTCTTGTGGGGTGGAGAAGGGAGCTAATGGTGATGGGGAATGAGGTGGAGAATGGCTGGAAGCAAGTGCTAGCAGGTGGAGGAGGAAGAGCTACGAATTTGGGGAAGGGGGGGTGAGAGGAGAAGGTGAGGGGGCACAAGTGAGTGGAGGGAAGGGTGGATTTCAAATTCAAAAGGTCTTGGAAGGTGGGTGATTATGTTGGGAAGTGGAGTGCTTGCATTGGAATGGGGTAGATTTGGTTGGAAGGTGGAGGAAGGTGTTGGAATGGGGAGACTTCTACCTAGGAACTAGGGAGTGGAGTAATGGAGGCCATGGGGAAGTGGAGGGCATTAAAGGAGGTGGTTGGAGGTTGGAAGTGGATGGGAGGAGGGAGGAGAGAGAAGGAAATTCAGATTTGGGGTTGGAGGAGAGAGAAAGAGGGGTGAAATAGAGAGATTAAGAGGGGAATGGGTGGGGAATCTCTCCCCTAGGGTCTCTCACCCAAAAACTAGAGGAATCACTCCAATTTGAACTCAAATGGCAAGTTTAACTCAAAAGGATGTAATCATTCATTAACTTCAAATGAGGGGAGTGGGGTCCTATATATAGGCAACCCACTCTTTACAATAAGTCCCTGACAAAATAAACAACTACAAATAACCAAGGGGGTTGGGAGTGCTAATGGGCCTAGTCCAATGAATGGGGCCCAATAGCTTACATTAGACATCATGATGATACCAAACATAGGAAAATAAGTGCTAGACTTAGGGAAATGACTCAAATAAAATAGAAATACATCAAAATGACTCAAAGAAAACTACAAAATGGATAAGGGGCCTTAATAGAGTGAGGCCCAAACTCAACTAGCTCCCGAGTGTGAAGAAGTGGACCCGAGCCAAAGGTAGTCATGGGTGATGCCTCCATCACCATGTCACTCTCCAAACCTTCTACTTTGTGGGAGACTTGGGAGACCTAGTGGATTGCCTATATTGGCAAGTCCACTTGACCGGCTTGCTTGCCATGGGACCATCGGAGCCTAGCACCATTAACTTTGCCCACCCCACCATTGGCTCCATCACCTCCATTTGCATGAGTGGGCATTGCACTATTGAGATCCTCCTATTTCTCCCCTTGGAGGAAGAACCCACTCTGGTCTACTCCCCACCCTTTGAGATCCCTAATGCCTTAAACGGTCAACACACTAGAGATCTTGGACCAATTACTTTGGAGGAGGATGACTCACCATCATTTAAAGACCTTGAGGACATAGAATATCTCTTCCTTGGCAACCCATTCCATGACCCCTTTGACCCCTCCCAATGGAAGCCAATGAACCCATGGGACCTAGTCGCCTTACCCACCACCCTCCTTTTCCTAGCCTCACCCACCATGTTGAACCTAAACCACCCATTCCAAAACTTAGTCCTCGCTATGAGAGCCATGACCAAGGGTGACATCCACCCAGGAAATGAGGAATTGACCCATCCCAAGATGTTCACTTTCTTGGACCCCTTCGAACACCATGAGTGGAGACCCCCAAATCAACCCTCACCAAAAGATGGGACCATCTTGATAGGAATGCATGTGCCACAACATTTTGCCCCATCTGGTAGGGCTAGTCATCTCATTTATGTCACATACACACTAGGTCCAGTGCATGACAGGTTCACATTTGGATATGTAGGTCCACCCCCATTCATCATCCATCTTATGCATGATAGGAGTCTACATGGAAGTCCAGGTCCTCCGGCATTCATTGAACCCATACCTGATAGAGCCACATTTGGATGTGCTGGTCCTCCCACATTTGTCATAGCTCTTATGCATGCATGGAGCATACATGGATGTCCGGGTCCCTCGGTAATTACCGCCACCATGCATGATAGGTCCACTTATGATTGCCCCGGCCCCCCTGAGTCCATGAAAGTCTTCATCACATCTATGCATGATAGGTCTATCTACGGTTGCCCCGGTCCACCTTTACATACTATCCTCTTTCACACCCACTCACCGCATTATGATACACGGCATGAGCATACACGCAAGGAATTCTTGACGAGCGGTGAGGTTCACAAAGAGCGGACAAGAGTTCGCGAGCGCCACTTGGAATTCCAAGTAGGCAATCTGGTGATGATGACATTGGAGTGGCTCTACCCTAGGGTCACCTCCAATTCGAGGGCACGAGGACTTGGACCTTCCCCAGTTCCGAGTGACTTTGGCAACCTGGCTAACGGGTTGGACTTACTAATGGGTTTTTGGGATTCACCCCATTTTTCACGTAGCGGATCCGACACCCTATATGGGCACCGCGGTGGATCCTAGTGAGTGCCTCGAGCCTTTATCTTCCTTTGAGAGGGACACCCTCGGAGAGCCACCAAAAATTAGCCTGAGAATCCGACGTGTGCACACGGAGGCAATACTGGGAAAGCAGGGTTCCCTCGCCAGCAAGAGCGTGTGCTTGAGCCACCTCGAGAGGATGAAAGACCGTCCCCTGGTTGCAGACACAGGGTTGAGTTTTGGAGGTTGAGGTTCACTCTGAGCCGCTGGAGAGGACCACTTCCCCGGTGGGCCCATACTCGACGGAGTCAAGTTTTCCGCACCCCGGGGGTATGATGAGGACATCACTAGCAATTTCATTTGATCGAGGACCCCGATGCTCGCCAACTATGCTACATCTCATTTGCCACTTTATTTCGAGTCATATGATGTAATTTTCATTTTCTTATCATGTACTTTTCCTTTTATTTGAGTCCAATACCTAGGTTAGGTAGCTATTTACCTAAGTTTTAAGTCATTATGTGTGTTATTGGGCCCAATTATATGGGCTAGGCCCAGGGGCGCCCCCTTCCCCTTGGTTTAGTGTTAGTACTCCAAAAGTTAGGGACTTAAGTTAAATTGTGGGATTCCTATAAATAGGACCCCAATCCCTCATTTGGAGGCTAATGAATTGTTGAATGAAAAATTTGAGTTGAATATTGAAACCCCTGTGCTCTCTCTCTCTCTCTCTCTCACTCTACCTCTCTAGCTCTCTCTCTATTTCTCTCTCTCTCTCTCTAAAGGGGGCAAACCCCATTCTCTCTCCTCCTCTCTCAAAATTTCGAAATTCACTCTCTCTCCTCCCTATTCACCTCTAATTAAGACCCCTCCCCCTTCCCCATACCTCTCATTTAATCCCCCTCCAACCCCTAGGTGGAATCCCCTTCTCCTAGGCACCTCTCCCTCCTCCCAAGCAACCTTTCCCCTTCCCCATACAACCTTTCATTTTCCCAAGGGAGAATCCCATCTCCCAAGCACCCATTCACATCCCCAAGACACCCCTTCCCATTCCCTAGACCAGAATTAAACCCTCCATTAACCACACATTCAAACCAAAGGAGAGATCTCTCCTCCCTCTCTCATTGCCAACCCAAATTCGCAGCTCCCCCTTCCTCCACTTTCTAGACCACCTCCCAGCCCCCTTTCTGCCCCTCCCACATCTTGTATCACCCCCTAACAGACCCCCACATAGTCAGGTGCCATCCCCACACCCATCCACCCCATTTCCCACCCCATCTACTCTGTCTCCCATCACCTTTCACCACCCTATCCATCTCAATTCACAAATAGCAGTTGGAGCTCAACTTTCAGAGGCTGCTCCGGAGTCGTTCGACATCCTATGGATGTGCAGCATACATCGCCGGAAAGCTCTTCCAGACGGCTTCGCAACCGAGGTGGTCTTGCTGGAATCCGACATCCCTGCTATCCGGAGGACTCGTTCTCGTCCAACTGCACAACCGGGACCTGAACCAGGACTAGAGCTGCAGTGCAGAGGCTCCCACGGTCACACCCAATCACTTCTGAAGGCGCTGCTCAGCCGAGGTCTTCTACCTCCAATCTACTTCCATCAGTAGAATATGGCACCCCATTTGGCACCCGGAGGAATGTTTTTCAATTTTTCTCCCTCGGGTGTGCAGATCAGGCCACTCAGGACCTGACCCGACACCTACCCACTCAACGGGATCTCTATCTCTGCCCCGACATCGTATCGTGCCCATCTTGCTTGCTGCTTGGAGAAGACTCGTCCACGGTCATCCTTGACATGGTCCCGCATCATTTGGACTTCGGGAGAGGGCGTGGTGGCTTCGTCCATCTGCTGTTGCACCCTGGGAGCAGTCCGAGCCTGATCACAGGGACCCTGTTCCAGAGCCCACCCCTACCGGTGAAGACATCGGAACCACCCACAAAAATTCACAGGCCTTCTTTGGTCTGTCAGTGACGTTTCGGCACTGGTTTCGTCAGTTTTTGAGTTCGGGAGCATCCGCAGGACATCCAATAGTGAGTACCTGTCAGCTGGCAGAACAGGCGGGCAGAACCGACGGTGGGATCAATCGGCTACCTCCTTAGCTAGTTTCCCTTCCCCGCCTGGCCGGCTTAGCGCCCCTCCCTGCGTGGAGGTAGTGTTTGAATGTAACCTCTATTTTCCCCACCCCACGATCACCCTCCTGCGCGAGGAGTAGTTGTGTACTAGCAGGTCGTCGGCTGAAGCATCATCGGCGTGGTGTGTGGGTAGCCCACGCTTCCCCGCTCGCCCTCGTCTCCGACCGGGATCGGTGTCTTCACACCGATCAGGTGAGCTTTGAGCCCCCATCCTCTTCTGGTTTTACCATTGTTTGTCTTAGTATCGTTTCTAGTTGCCCGTCGGCGGTGAGGTGAGCGCCCGATCTCAAATTGCCATCTAATTGAGTGCCTCCGTGGAGCGAGTTGTGAGAGAGCCACTACATCCCACGCCCTTGGCGTGCTGGCCGCCCACGAAATTGGGCATCCCAGGCCCTTAGGGGTTCAGCCCAAGCTAGTTAGTCAAATCCCCTGAAAGGCAAGGTCCATCCTCGGACCCTCACCACTATCGCCGGTCCACCTACGGACCCGGGTGTGCGCGACGCGGGTGAACCCGCTTGAGTGGGTCCGCCGTTCGGTTCGATTGCTTGAAATTCTAGGTCCAAGGGGTTGTTTCACATCAGTTAAGGTCATGTTGGCCTCTGGTAGTGCTTTAGCTTGGTAGGCTTCATATTGGGCAGGCGTCTGCAGAGCAGTAATGATCGCCTGTCGGGTCTCTTCACTCAGGGAGAGGATTTCCCAAATAGTGAATCTTGCCGGGAGCTTTTTTAATAGTTTGACCACCCGAATTCTCGCTCGGACATTGGATAGCTTCATTTCTTCTGCCCACCTGGGCTTGGGAGATTCTTGGACTGCGGCCCCAGATGGACCTGCTTCATCAGACTCGGAGGCTGCACCCTTCTGCTTGGGGTCGTCTCCTGGCTGTGCCTTACTGACCGCTGTCGGGCGGGCTTTTGCTTCTTCTGGCAATTCGGGGGATTGCTGGAGTTGCAGATGAATGTGCCCCATTGCTGGTTCAGCATCCCTGCATAGCTGCTTCCCCTTTGATATTTTTACAAATTCTAGAAATGAAGGAGCGGGAATGTTGTTCCCACTTTGGTTGTATAGGCCTGACGGAGGAGAGATTTGGACTCCTCTGACCTCCGGAGGGGGTATCTTATAGGGTTGTTCTACCCTGAAGATAATGTTATGGTTGGCAGGCGGTTGATGCCCCCACCTTCGGTCCGACCGGGTTGCATGTGCGGTAGTTGCGGCTTCGGCCTGGCTTTCCTTAGCGACGGGTGTGAAGCAAATCTCTTCTTCATCCTCCTCACCGGGCAAATTGAACAGAGCAGAGAGGGTGTTGCAAGAAATGATTACACCCGTTGTAGCCTTGCCGGCCCTTCTCTTCTTTCTTTGTCTTCTTTTCTTTTCTTTGGCTGGCGCTTGCCCCCAGAACAGGCTGCCATCCTTGTCTGATGCTTTGTCAGCCTCCTCTTCCTGCTTTAGTGAAAGTTGTTCCAGCTCCTACCACGGGACATGATCCCGTACCAGCAAAGGTTCTAGCTCGGGCTGTACATACTCATCGAGCCCATTTATGTAGTCTTGTAGCCGTCAGGCTTCTGGACTGATCTCCTTGACTGCCAGCAACGGAGTCTGCCTCCTCCGGTTGCGGGTAGGTATTCTGATGACTACTGGTGGATTGGTCCACACAGGTGTTGCCACTGGCGAAGGGGGTCGTGGCGTGATGCCACGAATATGTGCCCCCGCTGTTGGGCGAGACATGCCCTTCTTCTTGGTTCTTGCAGGGACTTGCTGCCATCTCTCTTGTTCTTTTATTGGGGCCAGAAAGCAGGCTTCATATGTGCGCTGAGTACTGGCTTCTGCGGTCTCCTCAGGCAAGGCTTGATACAGAGAGACCATGTTGACGGCGGCTCTTCTTACGGGCGCCTCATGTGGTTGTGGAGGGTCGACCTTGTGCTCCCCCAATTCTATTTCTTCCTTTCTCACCATGCCTTTGATAATATCCAAGGGTCGACCTTGGATGCCCCAGCATCTGGTGGTAGAGGCAAAATCTTGGGCTATCTCTTCTCTTCAGGTCCTCTGGCCTCTTTGGCTCAGGCAAGGTGACCTTATCATACTGGGTAACCCAGTCAAACAAGATCTTGGTCCTCTCCTTTGGGAAAGAGTAGGCCTTCTTCATTTTATCCCGGAGGTATGGGCCTTCTTTGACATCTCTGGTCTTGGCAGGCTGAGGAGCAGCTGTCTTCTTGCCTTTATCTTTCTGTTGTTCAAATGCCTTGATGTCAAGGGCGTTTGCTTCTTTAGGTGCCTGGCGCCGCTCTGCTGCTTTGCCCTTTTGTGTAGTGGGAATATTTGGTGTAAAGGCAAATTTTGCCAGGAAGCCTTCTACCTTGGCCACAATGTTATTCAGACGGTCGAATGACCAGATCTCCATGCCAATCATCTTTTCTAGCACCTCTCTCCAGAGGATCTGCTTGCATATCTGTACAGCATCCTCCTGATGCGGGGGCCGCTTGCATCTCATTCCGAGGTTCCTCCACCTCTTGATGTAGTCAAGGGCCATCTCGTCTGCCCTCTATTTTTTTGAATAGAGTTCAACCACTATGACCTCCCTCTCTGTGACATGGAATCTTTCTCTGAACTTCCTCTGCATGTCCAACCAGTCGCTGATCGACCCGGCCGGGAGGTTGGAGTACCATACAAATGCGATCTGGTGAGGACACGCGCCGCATCACTCGACAGAGCACACGGAGCACGCCAACATCTCCTTGGCTAGGCGACTACGGCATCTACTAGAGGATCTTTCTTCTCATTTGAGACCATGTTGGGACTTGGTTTAGTCCCTGCGTGGACACTTTTATTAGTTGTGTGGACCTTTGTAGGCCAATTTGGGCCAATTAGGCTTTACTTGAGTCTTTTATGCTTATTAGGTAGTAGATGGAGTTATTGGGCCACTTTCTTGGTTCAAGCCTTGGCCCATTGGGCATGGCTGCCCAACCATGGCTTGGCCCACCTGGAGATTTGTGCCCCCCTCCCTAGGGTTAGGGTTTGGGCGCCCCCCTCCCCTCTTTCCCTCCTCTTGGAAGGTGGCAGCCGCCCCTCTCCTAGATTTTAGGAAGAGGAGTGCGGCCCCCCCCCTTTCCTTCCCCATTCGATCACCCCCCTCCCTCCTTTGGCCGCCCCCATCCCCAATCCACTCCTAGATTCTAGGAGTGGTGCGCACCCCCCCTTTCCCCGCTAGCCCATTGCTCATTCCCCCTTTCCCTTGTGGCTAGGGTTTCAACCCTAGCATTCCCCCTCCCCATATATAAACTTTGTATTTTCTTTGGAGAAGAAATTAATGAATGAAATAAATTGCTGATTTTCCTTGAAGGTGGCTGCACCCCTCCTTGTTCCTCCTTGCTCCTGCGGCAGGAGCAAGCCTGGGGTGTGACTCCCCATCCCCTCGGTGCGACGCCGAGGTTCCCCCTCTCTTCTATCTCTTCACAGATTCAAGTTCAGTGCAACCAGATCTTGTCTCCAAGAGCTGCGACGACCTCCTCTGTTCTTGGAGACGTTGGGTGACCAGCCCATTTTTGGGTGATTCTTCTACGAGTCACCGACGCGTGCGAGGTGGTCTCGCCTCATTCGGAGTTCGGCATCACCCGTGGCGATTTTCTTTGTGAGCGCGCGGAAGACCCCCTCTCCCTGCGAGCCTGGTTCTGTTCGCCCCCTTGCAAACATCCCACGGGACGGACGTCTGCGAATTTGGACGTGGTATCTTCACCGGTCGTACCTCTCTTCGTCCTCTGTCCAACACCGCTGATCTCGCCTTGTTCCGACGTCCGAGCTGCTCGTGGCGTCCATTCCCATGAGGTCGCGCAGGTCTGCCCTGTCCACCTGGCGCCAGGACCACCTGCGGATTCCAGAGCTTGTTGCTCTCAGCCACGACCAGATCTGACCGATTCCTTTGGTCGGGACCTGCTGCTCTGCGTCCTCTTCGTCCTCCAACAAGCGGAGCTCCGTTCGACCTTCGGAGCCACTTCTTGTCATTTTTCCCGCTCGAGCACGCGGTTCTGGGAGCAGAATCCAGTTGCAACTTGCAGGTGTGCCCCCGGCTTCCACGGACGAAATCTGCGCCCCCCCTTTGGCCGAGGCTTCCTCCCGTGACCTAGCTACGCGCCCTCGCTGACGGAGCCTCCATTGGACACCGGATCGGGTCGTGGGAGCTTTCACCGCCGAGTCGCGCATTGCTGCGAACCTGTCGATCACCGTCCGGACCCTCCTCGCGGCCAACCCTTCATCGAGTGCCGCCCGTCAGCCCATGCATTGACAGCCCCGAATCCATATGTTGTAGCCTGTTATCTCCCTGCGAGGAGTGGGCATTTTTGGGTTGGAGTTGTATTATGGTTCACCTTGTGTATCGGGGTTGTCGATCTCGGCCGGGGTTTCTTCCCCACGCCTAGGCGTGGAGGTACGTGCGACGCTCCCTTTGTTGGCATTTGCTTTACTAGTATACTTTCTAGCATGCCGCGTGAGTGTGTGTAGGTTCCTAGATAGCTTGTTATTCACCGCGTGATTGAGATTTGAGCACCCATTCCGTGGCCCTAGTCGAGCGCTGAGCTCAGACTAGATTCCCATAGGCGCACGGCTGTTCCTTAGCTGCTGAGATCCCCGCGCTTCCCTCATAGGGACGGTCGTTGGGCTTGGATTTCTTGTTGAGAGACGCCTCCACCCGGAGGAACGCTACGGAGGTCAGCCGCCCTTCTTTTTTTTTTAATTGAAAACCTAACCTAGGGGTAGATGGGAGAGTGCACCCCTTACCAGGGTAAGGAGAAATCCACTCCACCATCCAACCACTAGGAGGCGATTTTATTCCAATATAGGTAAATAAAGAGTTACATCAATCTAATACTAGGCAAGCCTAGTGAGTCCAGTCGAGCAGCACCTTTTATAATGCAAGGGAGCTCACTATAAGAATAAAAAGAATTACATTTGGTAGTGCAAGCTAAAGAAGCAAGAAGATCTGCAGCAGAGTTGGCTTCTCTGAAAATATGCGATATAGAGTCATGCTGAGAAAGGATACTCCATAGATCTCTGACATAGCTAAGAATGGACCAAGGACAGTTTGCTTCCTTTTTGATTATCCTGACAAGAGTAAGAGAATCACATTCAATGAAGGCTGGAGTAGAAGACACTGTCTTTAAATACTTGATACCATCAAGAAGAGCTCTGGCTTCTGCAATTAAACTATCCGAATGACCATAGTAATGAGAAAAGGCAAGGATAGTCTTGCCTTTAGAATCCCTGATTATTCCACCTCCCCCAGTATCTCCAGACTGCTTATTGGCCCCATCAGTATTCAATTTAAAAGGCCACGGAGGGCAAACCCATCTGACAATTCTAATTTGATGTTTACTGGTTGCTTTGTAAATGATTCCCAAATGATCCAAACATTTCTGGTTGCAAATATTAGTTTCCTTTAGGGCAGCAGCCGAACAAGTCACCCTGATTTGAGACATGATGTAATAAATGAAGCTTGTTTTGTTGACATGTTTCTGATCATATTTAATGGTGTTCCTAGCTTTCCATATTTCCCACATTCCATATCCAATGGAGGCTAGATTAAGAAGTGCATGTGCCGATCCTGGCTGACCATGACTGATGGAATTCAAGATGAATTCCCTGGCTGTTCTTCCTTCAAATTGTAAGCCTGCAGTAGCTAAATCAGTCTAGATTGAAACAGCTAAATCACTGTGCAAAAAAAGGTGATTAAGGTCTTCCACTGTCGGATTCCTGCAGCAGAAACATTTGGAGCAAAGCACAATTCCCACTCTTTGTATATTATCATCTGTCGGAATACAGTTGTGTAATATCTTCCATAGATGCACTGATAATTTAGTAGGAAGCCATTTAGACCACAGCCGACTCCAAGGTAAACTAGACTGTAAGTGACTGTTGGCTATAGAATTGTAGGATGAAGAAACTGTGCACTGTCCAGAAGGAGAAAGACTCCATATACCCAAATCCAAATCCTGGTTCAATGTAACTGACCTGATAGCTTGCTGAATTTCAGAGGGGATTGAAGCATTTAGCAGAGCAAAATCCTCAGCAGTGGGGTGCAAAATAATATCTCTAACAGTAGCTTCTGGATTAGGAATAGAATCTTCAGGGACAAATGACTTAAGGCAATGCTGGCCCAGCCAGTTATCATACCAGAAATTAGTGTGTGATCCATTTCCAATAATAACTTTCTTGAACTAAAGGATATAGTCTTTTGCCTTCAGCCAGCTGCTTCTAACAAAGCCCTTCATAGTTCTAAAGTTTGCATTATAGAGATGGCCTTGGTGCAAGTATTTGGCTCTAAAGTAAACAGCCCAAAGAGAATCAGAATGGACAGCATTCCACAGCATTTTAATCCGAAGAGCAATCTCCATGGTTCTAAGAGACAAGATACCAAGACCCCCTTTGGCTTGCGGCCTACATAAAAACTTCCAGGATTTCCAATGTCTTCTTTTTCCAAGGGGAGAAGACCCCCAAAAGAAGTTAGCAAAAGCCCGCTCAAGTTGATTGTGAACACCAATGTGCAAGGGAGACGAAGACAGTGAATAGATTGGCAAGGAGGTAAGAACATGTCTAACCAGAATCAGTCTTGCACCTTGAGACAGCAAACTTGCCTTCCACCCGGCAATCCTCTTCTGGATAGAGTTAATGATACCTACAAAGTAAATCTTCTTTGTTCTGCCAATCACCAGAGGAGTTCCAAGATATTTATGAGGGAAAGAAAGTCTGGTGAACCCTGTAATGTTCTGAACCCGCTGAGCAACAGAGGGTGGAATCTTTGGATGAATAAGAAATCCACTCTTGCTGACATTAATCAATTGCCCTGAAGAGTGCTCATATGTGTGAAGGAGTTTTTGTAGTGATCTTATAGAAGCAGTTGTGGCTTTACTGAAAATCAAGGTATCATCTGCAAACAACAGATGTGAGATGGAGGGACATCTCTGCAAACCAGAGTACCATTCTATCTGACCATTGCTAAATGCTGCTCTAATCGATCTACTTAATGCTTCTTCTGCTAAAACAAATAAAGAGGGTGCTAGGGGGTCACCTTGACGGATACCTCTTGAGGACTTGAAATAGCCAGCAGTGTCTCCATTTAATAGAATAGAAAACCAGCAGTTGTTGAGCAATCTCTCAATAAGATTGATGAAGTTTTCACTGAATCCAAATCTGAGTAATACTGAGAATAGGAAATCCCATTCAAGTCTGTCGTAAGCTTTAGCCATATCAAGCTTAAACATGACATTAGAGCCTCTGGTTTTCCTGCCCAAATCATTTGAGAGCTCTTGAGCAAGGGCAATGCTTTCAATAATCTGTCTCCCCTTGACAAAGGCTGACTGCTCAGGTGATATGAGTTTTGGAAGAATGTTGGCCAGCCTTCTGTTAATGATAGCAGAGATAATCTTGTAGAAAAAATTGCATAAGCTTATCGGCCTATAATCAATAATATCCACTGCATTGGGCTTTTTTGGTATGAGAGCAATGAGGGTGGAAGTAACACATCTAGGCAGGGAAGCCCTGGAGGAAAAAGCCTCTTGCACTGCACTGCAGACAATGGGTGATATGAGATTCCAAGTTTTTTGAAAAAAAACTCCAGAGAAGCCATCAGGCCCAGGAGCACTATCAGGTGACAAATTGAAAACAGCATCATGGATTTCAATATCAGTGGGAATAGCACAAAGCCTCTCATTTTCAACCTGAGTAACTAAATGATGAATACTGCCCAAGAAGCTATTATCAATTTGATGATCCTGAGAAGT
Organism: Amorphophallus konjac; assembly: GCA_022559845.1. Lineage (NCBI taxonomy): Eukaryota > Viridiplantae > Streptophyta > Magnoliopsida > Alismatales > Araceae > Amorphophallus > Amorphophallus konjac. Next base: position 234,135,733 of record CM040124.1, read on the forward strand.
GAAAGCATTCTGAAAATGAAGGACTGTAATTCTTTTCATGGCCTCATGCTCTGAGGTAAGAGTGCCAGCAGGAGTTTTCAATTGGGAAATCTTGTGTTTTCGCCTATTAGCAAGAGTAGACATATGAAAGAATTTGGTATTTCTGTCCCCCTCAAGAAGCCACCTGATCCCAGACTTTTGTCTCCAAAAATACTCTTCTTGCAAAAGCCTTTCGGACTGGTAATTCTTTGCCTCTTCTAAAGCAGCCAGGGTATCATCATTTGGTAGAGTGTCATAGCGGTGTTCAGCTTGTAGAACTGCATCCTCAGCAGCAGATAGATTAATATGAACATTCCCAAAAGTTTCCTTGTTCCAATTCCGAAGCATCTTCTTTAAAGACTTTAGCTTGAGATATAAGCAATGCATTGGCGATGAAGCTAGTGGACTGGAATGCCAGCAGGTCCGGACATCTTCCAAAAATTTTCCAAGCAAGATCCACATTTTCTGAAAGCAAAATCTACTGTATCTTCTGTCTTGAGAGATGAATTTAACAAGAAGAGGAGCATGATCAGATGCTTCCCTGGATAGATGTTCAATATAAATGGGTAAAATATTAATCCAGGCTGCATTCAGAAGCACCCTATCCAGCCGGGCCCAAATTCCTCTACCTCCAGATTGATTGTTATGCCAGGTATACTTAGAACCAGTGAACCCACCATCAATTAAAGCACAATCTGATATACAGTTGTTGAAGTCTGTCATGGCAGAAAGATTTGGAGGATTTCCACCAAGCTTTTCGTCCTCATTTGTGATGCAATTAAAGTCACCTGCTACCAACCAAGGGCCATTAACCAAAGAATGAGTATGCACTAAAGAAGCCCATAGATTTTGCCTCTCCACAGCATTGCATTTGGCATAAACAAAAGTTAAATAATGATCAGGTAATGTTGCATTAGAATGGCAAAGTGTAATCTGCTGCTCATCCCTATGGACAACTGAAAACTGCATATGGTCTTTCCAAAAGAACCCAGATATGAGCTAACCCATCAGAATTTGCAGCTGCCTTGTCCATTCCTAGTCTTCTGCAAGTATTTTCCATTCTGTTAGAATTTATTTTTGGCTCCAACAGCACAATGCAGTCTAAGTGATGGTTTCTAATAAGGAGTTTGACTCTGCCAATCGAAATATCATTCCCGATGCCTCTAATATTCCAAATAATGAAACTCATAGTAACTGTTTAGAATCATTAAGATTGCCCGCGGACCCTGTCCTTACCATGGATCTAGTTATAACCCCTGAGCGCTCATTTTGTATGGCCAAAACATTTTGAGCTTCAGCAAGGTTTGCAATTTCCAGTCTTCTGTTAGTGGCCTCTGGCATATCTGAATCTGCAATCTCCTGTGAGGCTGAAAAAATAACAGTGTGAGCAATTTGGTTTGAAGGGAGCTCCAGTTGAGAGCTGACTAAGGCTACCGACTGATCAACTTGAGCTATTTCCTGGTGGGCAATGTCCATGGCTGAGAAATCTAAAGCAGGAGGAACAGAAGGAGGAATTGCTGAATCCGGACTATCAGACTGAACCACATTCGAGATGGGTGGAGGATTCACAGATATAGCTCCTTGCAGACTGATAGAAGAGAAGGATCAAGGTCCTCTGAATCTCGGACAGCAGACGAAGAATTAATTCGGACAGATTGGGGCGGCTTCGATGGTTGACTGGGGCCTTCACCCAGAGTTGAGGGCCTTACATAAATGGGATTATCTGTAGCTTGAGTTGCAGGCAGAACAACAACTGATTTATCCGTCTGGTTTAAAACCGGCTGCCAAATGGCCTTACCTTTACTTTCAGCATTAGTTGGTCTTGGCTTCACAGAAGTAACAGGATTCCTGGAGCCTTTACAATTAGCCACACTATGACCAATGCGAGAACAAGCTGAACAAAAGCATGGAAGCTCCGGGTAAATAACTTCCTGCCAGGCACCCCCTCCAGGGAATCCAATCCAAACTCTATTAGGGCGGGGCTTGGATATGTCAAGCTCAATACATCCTCTGGCTGCATTCGTTTGAGACAGGTTCAAAGTGGATTGATCCACTTTAAGCACACGGCCAACATTACCAGCAATAGAGCGAATCAGGTGCTCTATATAGAAATTAACAGGCAGACCAGGGAAAGATATCCATACCGGTAAAATTGGCGAATCAGCCGAAGGAGAGAAATCCATGGTCCATTTGAAGAACCGGAAGAGCCGACCATGAACATAGAGAGTCTCCTTTAACAACAGAGAGAGATAGTCTTCATAGGTGCGGAATCTCAAAAGAAGGTGTCTGTTGTCCAAAGCACTAATCATGTAATCATCCGAGAATCTACACCTGCTGTTCAGATGGGTACGAATATCAGAGAAAGACGGTCTTCCGTGAAGAGTACGAGCGACCAAGGAGAAGGAGAAGGGGCCCAAGGACGCCGCGATCTCCTCCTGAGAGAAGAAGACAACGGGTTCTCCATTATCAGTGAGCGACGGAGGATGAACGGAGCCCGATACGACCGGCGGGGCCATGGAGGAAGATAATACTTTCGCAAATGTTCGTCCGCCATAAACAGAAGGAAAACTCAAGGCGGGATCACCACAGTTGCTGGAAGGAGGGCCCAGCAGAGAAGCTGCCAGGGGAGTGCGGGTGCCAAGGGGGCCACGGGGTCCCCCCTGGGTCAACCATCGAAGAAGAATAAGAGCCCTAGGTCAAACTACAGGGGGCAGCCACCCTTGCTTAGCTTAGTTTAAAGATAATGGAGAACATTTGCGTGCTTCTTGCCTTTGGCGTGCGAGTGTTGGCCGCACTTCATTGCATTTGTAAGTCCTAGCCCGTTTCGGTCCCATCCCGCATCAAAGTGGTATCAGAGCATATAGGTTTGCGTCTAGGGTTTAGTCTTGGATTCCATTTAGCATATGTCCACCCATATAGGTCTAGTGTGTCCCCCTTAGCCCCTTTAGGTCCCTTTGCATGCCCACTCGGGGTGGCACCCACTACCATCGCCCGGACACTATGGGCGACCCCCGTGGTACCACCCAGGGAGGCCCCTCTCTAGAGGATTTCATGGCCGAAGTCATGGAGCGCTTGGCTAGTTCTGAACAAGCCATTAAGGACCAGACCGACCGTCTGGAGGGCCGACTCAAGGCCATAGAGGACCGCGCTGAGGTTTCTGACCGATCTATCCAGGGTCTGATCGGGAGGATAGGGAGGATAGAGGAAGTGCCCCGTCATGACCCCCCTAGAGTTGATCGTGCCCCACAGGCGGCAGCTGCCCAGCCCCCCCCATATAGGGCTGAGGAGCGACGGCCGCGAGCCCCCGACTTTGAGGATTACGGATCCGACAATGATTATGAGGGGAATGGCCGCCGCCACCGTGGTCACCGACCACAGAGGGATGATGAGGACGATCGGGCCCTTAGGACCGTTCGCGCGGACTCTCCCACTTTTGACGGGTCCCTGGACCCGAAGATCTATCTAGACTGGGAGGCTAGCATGGACCGGTATTTTGAGTGGGTCGAGATGTCTGACCACCGGCAAGTTAAGTTTGCCAAGATGAAGTTACTGGGGCGAGCACAGACGTATTGGAGGAATGTGGAGAGTCTGATATTTCAGCGTCAGGACCCCCAGGTTGAGTCTTGGGGTGAGATGAAAGTCAAACTCCGAGAAAAGTATCTCCCCGCCACTTATCGCCAGAGGCTCATTGACAGATGGCAGAGCCTCACCCAGGGAGATCGGACCGTGTCCGAGTACATCGCAGAGTTTGACGAGTATTTCTTGCGATGCGGAGTCACGGAGGAGAGCGCCATGCCCGTCTCTCGTTTCCGTCGTGGTCTACGGCCCCATTACCAGTATGAGTTATTTCGCCGTAATGTGACCACCTTAGAGGTCGCGTACCAGGTCGCTATGGAGCTAGAATAGTTTGAGGCGGAGTTCACTCCCACTCAACGTCAGGGGGCCACCAATCAGCGGGGGTTCGACCCACGCACCGCACCTAGTTCCTATAGTCGGTTTCCGGCGGCTCGGCCCTCGTAATCCCCTCGCCAGGACCCCACTATTCCTAGGCCTCGCCCTCCCCTGCCGAGGGGCACTCTCCCTCCCCCTCGCCAGCAGCCACCTTACCCCACCTCACGCCCTCAGCCTCCCGCATTCCCTACCCGACCCCAGCTACCACCTCCCCCGGCCCGTCTTGATGACAAGGGGAAGGGGCCAATGACCGGTGGAGCATCTCCTAGCACAGGGGCGCGTAACAATTGTTATAGGTGTGGTGGAGTTGGCCATTATGCGATCAAGTGCCCCACTAGAGAGTCGCTTGTTGTGACAGACCCCTCGCCCACTGACCCCACGGCTGAGCTTGTGCCAGTCAGCTATGAGGCCGACCGGGAGTTAGCGGAGGAGTTCTTCGATGAGTTGCTTGAGGGAGAGCAGGACGGTGTCCCTGCTACTCAGTATCAGGGCGATGCGTAGTTAGGTGTAGTCCGGTGTATCCTTACTCAGCCCCTGGTGAGTGACGACTGGCGCCGTACCACCATTTTTCACACCTTTTGTAGGCTTGGAGGGAAGGCCTGCAAGGTGATCATTGACAGTGGGAGCTGCATTAATGCCATATCCACCGGTACGGTTACTCGTCTTGGGTTGACACCCGTGGATCACCCTGCTCCATATCGAGTATCTTGGGTAGATTCTACCTCCATCCCTGTCAGGCTTCGATGTCTAGTGCCATTGCAGTTTCAGACCTACCATGATGAGATTTGGTGCGATGTGCTACCTATGGAGGTGGGTAGTATCATTCTAGGTAGGCCTTGGCTCTTCGATAGGGATGCCACCCTCCATGGCCAGTCAAACACTTGCACCTTTGACCATGGCGGCCATAGGATCACTCTCCACCCCACCCAGCCTAGGGATCCTGCCATCCGCGGGCCAGCCGGCCCCAGTGCCACGAACACCCCTCGTCAGGGGAAGGCCGACCCTCCTACCCCACCCTTGGTGCCAGCCACTACCTCCTCCACTACCCTCACCCTAGGAGAGCCTTCCACTAGGAGGTTGATGGTGATTAGTCCCCGTGAGATGGAGAGGGAGTTCACCAGTGGTAATCCCCTCTTTGCTGTTGTTGTTCGAGAGGTGAGTGATGTCATCCCAGGATCCGAGGGTGAGCTAAACCACGAGTTGGCTGTGATTTTACGCGAGTTTTCTGATATCTTCCCGGAGGACCTCCCTGGCGGCCTTCCACCTATGCGTGACATCCAGCATGAGATCGACCTTGTCCCGGGCTCTTCGTTGCCTAACCTCCCTCACAATAGGATGAGCCCCGCGGACCATGCCGAGTTGCAGAGGCAGGTCGAGGAGTTGATGAGTAGGGGATCCCTCAGGGACAGCAAGAGCCCTTGCGCTGTTCCCGCTTTGCTAGCCCCGAAGAAAGATGGCACATGGAGGATGTGCATCGATAGCCGTGCGATCAATAAGATCACAGTGAAATATCATTTTCCTATTCCCCGACTGGATGACTTATTAGATATGATGTCGGGAGCCACTATTTTTTCTAAAATTGATCTTCGAAGTGGCTATCACCAAGTTAGGATCAGGCCTGGGGATGAATGGAAAACTGCATTCAAGACCAAGGATGGTCTGTATGAGTGGTTAGTTATGCCTTTCGGGCTATCTAATGCCCCTAGTACATTCATGCGGTTGATGACCCAGGTCCTGCGGCCTATGATAGGGGTCTTTTTGGTCGTCTACTTCGATGACATCCTTATTTATAGCCGCACTAGGGAGCACCACTTAGACCATCTCAGGCAGGTCTGCGTTGTTTTGAGGCGAGAGAGCTTATTCGCCAACCCGAAGAAGTGTGCTTTCATGACCGATCAGGTTTCCTTCCTTGGGTTCATAGTGTCTCGAGATGGGGTCTCCGTTGATCCGGAGAAGATACGCGCCATTCAGGAGTGGCCCGAGCCCCGCACCCTCCACGATGTTCGGAGCTTCCATGGCCTGGCGACGTTCTATCGTCGCTTCATCCGTGGCTTCAGTTCCATCACTGCCCCGATCACGGATTGGATTAGGAAGGGGGTATTCACATGGACTAAGGCCGCGGCCACGGCCTTTCAGAACATCAAGGAGCGCATGACCCAGGCACCTGTTCTTACCTTACCAGATTTTTCTAAGGTGTTTGAGGTCACTTGTGACGCTTCTGGAGTAGGTATAGGGGGAGTTTTGAGTCAGGAGTCTCACCCCATTGCCTTTTTCAGCGAGAAGCTGAACGATGCCAGACTGCGGTATTCCACGTATGACAAGGAGTTTTATGCAGTCGTCCAGGCATTGAGATACTGGAGGCACTATCTCCTACACCAGAAGTTCGTGCTCTTTTCTGATCACGAGGCGTTGAGGTTTCTCCATACCCAGAAAAAGTTGAGTGCGCGTCATAGTAGGTGGGTGGAGTACCTTCAGGAGTATACCTTTGTGCTTAAGCACAAGGCAGGGGCCGAGAACAAGGTGGCCGACGCGCTGAGTCGGCGGATGATGATGTTGTCCACCATGGGTGTAGAGGTGGTGGGATTGGAGAGGCTGAAGGAGGCTTATGTCGATTGCCCGGACTTCGGTCCGATTCATGCTGCCCTTCAGTCGGGTCCCTCCCGTGATTATAGTGAGTTTGTCCTTCAGGAGGGTCATTTATTCCGGGGTGGTAGGTTGTGCATCCCACGGACGTCTGTTCGTGATTTTCTCACTTGGGAGTTGCATGCAGGGGGTCTTGCTGGCCACTTCGGCCGGAACAAGACCATTGAGGCCTTTGAGCATAGGTTCTATTGGCCTAGTTTGAAGAGGGGTGTTGCTCGCATCGTGGCTCAGTGCCGCACTTGCGCTATGGCCAAGCAGAGGAAGCAGAACACCGGCCTTTATACTCCCCTCCCTGTCCCGGACAGTCCGTGGTAGGACATTAGCATGGACTTCATGTTAGGTTTGCCTCGTACCCTCCGTCGGCATGACTCCATTTTTGTGGTGGTAGACAGGTTCTCTAAGATGGCTTTGTTCATTCCCTGTTCCAAGACTTCAGACGCCTCTAGAGTTGCCCGTCTATTCTTTACTCACTGTGTCTCCAGGTTTGGGCTTCCACGTACTATAGTGTCTGATAGGGATGTGCACTTCACTAGCTACTTCTGGAAAACCCTATGGCACATGATGGGCAACCAGTTGAAGTTCTCTACCACCTATCACCCCCAGACCGATGGTCAGACGGAGGTAGTCAATAGGAGTTTAGGGGATCTTCTTAGGTGCTTAGTGCGTGATCGTGTCGGGGATTGGGACTTGGTTCTACCTCTAGCAGAGTTTGCATATAATGACTCGGTCAATAGGTCTACAGGTCTGAGTCCCTTTGAGATTGTTACTGGCCGTAGACCTAGGAAGCCGATAGACATGGTTCCATCTCCCATCCAGGCCCGTGTTTCTGAGTCAGCTGAGTCCTTTGCAGAGCATATTAGACAGTTGCATGAGCATGTACGTCATCATATAGAGGCCAGCAACGCACGTTATAAGGAGTTAGCTGATGCGCATCGACGCACTCGTGAGTTCCGAGAGGGAGAGTACGTCATGATCAGGGTCAGACCTGAACGGTTTCCTTCGGGGGCCGTGAAGAAACTCCAGGCCCGCGGTGCTGGACCCTTTCGAGTCTTGAAGCGAATTGGGTCGAATGCGTATGAGATTGAGCTGCCAGATGACTATGGGATCTATTCGACGTTCAATGTCTCAGATCTGGTGGCATATCGGGATCCCGCGGTGATTCCCAGTGTGCTTTTTGGGCCCTCCCCTCCTGTTGAGAGTATTACACCTTCTGAGCGTCCACCTCTTCCAGCCCCATTACAGAAACGCGAGCATATAGATTGTATACTGGATGAGCAGGTGACCACGACCAGGAGCGGAGCCTACCAATGCTTCCTAGTGCGTTGGAGAGGGCGCCCTGCGACAGACGACGCCTGGATCACACGTGGAGAGCTGGAGAGGATCGACCCGGACCTGCTAGAGCGCTACTTGAGCGACCGTGACCCTTACTCGACGGGGTCGAGTTCTTCCCACCCGGGGAGAATTGGTGAGGACACGCGCCGCATCACTCGACAGAGCACACGGAGCACGCCAGCATCTCTTTGGCTAGGCGACTACGGCATCTACTAGAAGATCTTTCTTCTCATTTGAGGCCATGTTGGGCCTTGGTTTAGTCCCTGCGTGGACACTTTTATTAGTTGTGTGGACCTTTGTAGGCCAAATGGGGCCAATTAGGCATTACTTGAGTCTTTTATGCTTATTAGGTAGTAGATGGGGTTATTGGGCCACTTTCTTGGTTCAAGCCTTGGCCCATTGGGCATGGCTGCCCAACCATGGCTTGGCCCACTTGGAGATTTGCGCCCCCCTCTCTAGGGTTAGGGTTTGGGCGCCCCCCTCCCCTCTTTCCCTCCTCTTGGAAGGTGGCAGCCGCCCCTCTCCTAGATTTTAGGAAGAGGGGTGCGGCCCCCCCTTTCCTTCCCCATTCGATCACCCCCCTCCCTCCTTTGGCCGCCCCCATCCCCAATCCACTCCTAGATTCTAGGAGTGGTGCGCACCCCCCTTTCCCCCCTAGCCCATTGTGCATCCCCCCTTTCCCTTGTGGCTAGGGTTTCAACCCTAGCATTCCCCCTCCCCATATATAAACTTTGTATTTTCTTTGGAGAAGAAATTAATGAATGAAAGAAATTGCTGATTTTCCTTGAAGGTGGCTGCGCCCCTCCTTGTTCCTCCTTGCTCCTGCGATGGGAGCAAGCTTGGGGTGTGACTCCCCATCCCCTCGGTGCGACGCCGAGGTTCCCCCTCTCTTCTATCTCTTCACAGATTCAAGTTCAGTGCAACCAGATCTTGTCTCCAAGAGCTGCGACGACCTCCTCTGTTCTTGGTGACGTTGGGCGATCAGCCCATTTTTGGGTGATTCTTCTACGAGTCACCGACGCGTGCGAGGTGGTCTCGCCTCATTCGGAGTTCGGCATCACCCATGGCGATTTTCTTCGTGAGCGCGCGCAGGACCCCCTCTCCCTGCGAGCCTGGTTCTGTTCGCCCCCTTGCAAAAATCCCACGGGACGGACGTCTGCGAGTTTGGACGTGGCATCTTCACCGGTCGTACCTCTCTTCGTCCTCTGTCCAACGCCGCTGATCTCGCCTCGTTCCGACGTCCGAGCTGCTCGTGGCGTCCATTCCCGTGAGGTCGCGCAGGTCTGCCCTGTCCACCCGGTGCCAGGACCACCTGCGGATTCCAGAGCTTGCTGCTCTCAGCCACGACCAGATCTGACCGATTCCTTCAGTCGGGACCTGCTGCTCTGCGTCCTCTTCGTCCTCCAACAAGCGGAGCTCCGTTCGACCTTCGGAGCCACTTCTTCTCATTTTTCCCGCTCGAGCGCGCGATTCTGGGAGCAGAATCCAGTCACAACTTGCAGGTGCGCCTCCGGCTTCCACGGACGGAATCTGCGCACCCCCTTTGGCCGAGGCTTCCTCCCGTGACCTAGCTACGCGCCCTCGCTGACGGAGCCTCAATCGGACACCGGATGGGGTCGTGGGAGCTTTCACCGCCGAGTCGTGCATTGCTGCGAACCTGCCGATCACCGTCCGGACCCTCCTCGCGGCCAACCCTTCATCGAGTGCCGCCCGTCAGCCCGTGCATTGACAGCCCCGAATCCATATGTTGTAGCCTGTTATCTCCCTCCGAGGAGTGGGTATTTTTGGGTTGGAGTTGTATTATGGTTCACCTTGTGTATCGGGGTTGTCGATCTCGACCGGGGTTTCTTCCCCACGCCTAGGCGTGGAGGTACGTGCGACGCTCCCTTTGTTGGCATTTGCTTTACTAGTATACTTTCTAGCATGCCGTGTGAGTGTGTGTAGGTTCCTAGCTAGCTTGTTATTCACCGCGTGATTGAGAGTTGAGCACCCATTTCGTGGCCCTAGTCGAGCGCCGAGCTCGGACTAGATTCCCATAGGTGCACGGCGGTTCCTTAGCCGCTGAGATCTCCGCGCTTCCCTCATTGGGACGGTCGTTGGGCTTGGATTTCTTGTTGAGAGACGCCTACACCCGGAGGAACGGTACGGAGGTCAGCCTCCCGGCTTGCCTTTGGCGTGCGAGTGCTGGCCGCACTTCATTGCATTCGTAGGTCCTAGCCCGTTTCGGTCCCGTCCCGCATCACGATCCCTGTGAGTGAGGACCCAAAAAACGTCAGTAAATATGACTTGTCGGTGGCCAGGTCACCCATGACGGTCATGTAGTAGGCGACATATTCCTTTGGGGATCCTTTCCCGTTGAACTTGTCAAATTTTGGCGGCTTGCTAATCCCAGTAGGGAGCCGCTTGGCAGCATGATGCAGCGGGTATGGAACCCTATATGCATCGAATGCAACATAGTCACCTTCGGCCCTTTCAGTGAGCTTGAGCTCGATCATCCTTTCCACCATCATTTTGCTTATGACGGCCGGGTCAACCGGTTCTGGGTAGAAGTGTGCCGGTTGCAAGTACGGGGTGACAAGGGTGGTCGCCTGCGGAGGAGGATGCAGTAGTGGAGGTGTCTGGTGCACCTGTGGTAGTACTGGCGGCATCAGTGACTGTGATGGGTGCTGTTGAGTTGTCACCAAGCTTGGCTCCGCTTGCTGAGGCGGGGCATAGAGTGGTGGAAAGTCATTTTGGCTGACGGCTCCCCTTGATGACTCGGCCTGCATATCAGGTTGCTTGGATGCCGAAGATTGATCTGTCTTCTGCGTCAATTAATTTTTTTAGCTGTTCTATCTCTTGGCGGTACCTTTGGAGTATCATCAGTATGGCCGGATCCATAGCTGCTGTGTTGGGGATAGTCTCTGTCGTCTCGCCAGATGCACCCTCAGGTAGGATGTCAAGCAAGACATCTTCTTCTTCGCCTATCGTCACCACATTTGCAGTGAGAATAACGGCCTTATCATGCTGTTGGAGGTAGGCCGGGGTCTGCTTCCCCTTGGTTGCCGCCAGCTTCTCCTTTGCGGCTTCCACCCTTCGAGTACTCGGCCCCGGTCTTCCGGCCAGCTGGGCCAACTCACGGGGCTCCTCGGGCAATCTTCCATAATGGCCATATATCCCGGCCATGTTGCATGTGAAAATTTGCATCCTTCGTCTCTGTCTGCGAACCCTCCTCTTGACATTTTTCGGGAAGGTGAGCCTTTCAAACACAGAGACTCTTCTCCTTTTCCCTTGGTGGGGAGTAGCTTCATTGGCTTGAATATCAAAGCCGTCTTCATACCCATTGTCATCGACCGATGACGTCATTCTTCTGTCTTCATCCTCTTCCACTGCCATTGATGGGCAATGGTCTTCTTCAGCCATGGCCGCTTGCAACAGCCGTTGTTGGCCCAAGGAGGGGTTGCCCAGTCCCCTAAAATAGCTTCTGACCATATTGGTCATTTCTTCTTGCCCTCGGCCCGGATGCAAGGTTGTGGATAGTTGTCGACATCCCATTGGAGGGATGTAAGCAAGCTGAGCTCTTTCGACAGTCTGCTAGAATCTTCTTCCCGCAACGGGGATGATGGCTTGTCAGGCACAGGCCCTAAAGCTTCCACGGCGTGGAGGGTCCACGACCATCTCTTCCTTCTTCAGGGCAGGGCCCCTCTTCTTGTTTCCTTCTGCTCCGGTGAATCTGTAGCGGTACTGGACTGGAGCGTCTTGGTAGATAGGCTGGAACTTTTTGGGGACCCAAACCTGTTTGAATCTTCTTGGCTCAGGAGCCAACCTTTTCTGGTCATGGCGGCCGGTTTCTTCCTCCTCGACTCTTCTTCCAGCAAGAGCCTGATAAGAGTTGCGGACCGGTACTGCAGGGATCACCCGGTCCGGGCTTACTCAGGCCTTACGTCCATCCAGAAAAATGCGGAGGCCACCGACCAACATAGACTTGCCGGACGCGGAGAGACGTCCGGTTACAACAACATTAGCCTTCCTTTGGGGGTTCCGATGTTGGCGCTTCCCGAAACTCTTGGTAGGAACGGGGCGGGCCCCGTGAGCAATGTGATGCACCATGCAGCTGACGACTTGAATCGGGCTCGCAGGCGAGCCATCACAGTGATGTGACACGACCTAAGGGTGTACTAGTAACAACCAAATGAACCTTGGACCTAGACTTGCAAGCCCACTTTCAAATTGGCGGACTCGATGTTGGCGGACCGATATCGCAACACAACCCTTTTCCCGTGGTGACTAAATGATGGTAGGGTGGATTTGAGAGTCTAAACCATGCTGCTTAGGGTGATTGACTTGGCCAATGAGTTCCCCTCCCTTGGATCGGAGCACCCACATCAGTGGGGCGGACGCCGTGCCTTGAGGGTACGGGGGTCTCTCCTCACTCAATCCGCGGTGGCCACTCGCGATCGGGAATCATGGGATCGGGCACTCTCTTCCTTTCCGGCTGAACTAAGAGATGATACTAATAAAACACAAATATTCAGGGAGGGTTCAGCTTATACCTGACCGGTGTGAGGACACCGGCCCCGAGTCGGAGACGTGGGCGAGCGGGGAAGCGTGGGTTCCCCACACGCCGCGCCGGGGAAGCTTGATCTGCCCAAACAAAGTACACCACTACACCTCTCACAGGAGGGGGATCTTGGGGTGGGAATTAAAGCAATTACAAATAATACTACCTCCACGCAGGGAGGGGCCTTCAGCCGGCCAAGCGGGATGGGGAAGGCGAGGCAAGAACAACGACTAATAGTGGATGCCGAGTCTGCCAACTGTCTACGAACAGAGACAGTGGGTTGGTGTTGCAGCTATAGATTCCACTCACGAATTTCGCTGATGGCGAGGTCAGTGGCAAAAGCTTCGTAACCGGAAGGGGAATGCTTCAGAAGTTTTGTGATTTCTTCTAGAGAAGCTACCGATCGGGGCAGAAGATGGAACAGGACCTCTGTTTCTCGGACTAGCAGGGACTGACTTCCAACAATAGGATGCAGAGGGTACTCCGGCCGCTCCCGTTGTTGAAATCAGGCGCCGTTGGAGTCGTTGGAATCGTAGTCAAGTTCTCTTCGCAGAAAAACTGACGGGGAAGCCTTCCGATGTCGGGAGAGGTCTGAGGACGCCGAACACTGCTGACAGGTCGAAGCAGACTGTGTTGTAGCAGAGCGATGCAGCAGAGGGAGAAAAATGGTAACTTCGGCCACCGGAGGCCAAATGGAACTCCGCTTCCTGATTCTGAAAATAGACAGGGAGAAGTAGAACTTTGTAGAAGAAATGGTAGACTGATTCCTCCGAGGTTTGACGTGGCAGGACTCTCAATCCGGTTCTGTGGCTCAGCAGGATCTGTTCCGCGCAGTCGGGGGAGAATGGAGTTAGTGAACAGCCCCGAGCTCCGATGAAGACTAAACCACTTCTGTTGCGAAGAAGACCCGAAGACGCTTCCAACGATGGCTCTTGTGTCTTCAAACTCGTCGGGATGGCATCGTGGTGGTCGCTGCAACAGACTGATTTGTCCGTAACCTGTGGACAGCAACCTGCAGCTCTTGTGTTGGCTTCTAAAGAAGGAGATGGGGGAGGTGTATGTATGAGAGGGGTGATGGGGTGGAAGAAGTAGTGTGTATGGAGGGATGGGGAATGCTAATGGAGATAGGAAGAGGATGGGAGGGGCAGTGGAGCAGGTCCTCAGCTGGAGGTAGGGGAAGGTGGAGTCAATGGAGGTGAATGGAGGGAGATGAGAGGGGCGACCAAGACTAGAAGGGGGGAGAGGGGGGGCGGCCAAAACATGGAGGGAAGGTGGATTTCAAATTTGAATTGGCCTAGGGAGGTGGAGGGTTGTGTGGGAACTAGTGGCATTGCATTGGGAGGGAGGAGATTATGTTGGAAGTGGAGGAGATGCCACCTAGGGACAATGGAAGTGGAGTAATGGCAACTTGGGGAAGTGGAGGGGTATTGAATGAGGTGGGTAGCTAGTGGAGGTGGTTGGGGAGGGGAGGAGAGAGAAGGAAATTCGAAATTGGGGTTGGAGGAGAGAGAAAGAGGGGTGAAATAGAGAGATTAAGAGGGGAATGGGTGGGGAATCTCTCCCCTAGGGTCTCTCACCCAAAAACTAGAGGAATCACTCCTTAAACTAGATTTGAACACTCAAATAGAAGGCTTTGTATTCATTCATTCATTAAGTTCAAATGGAGGAAATGGGGTCCTATATATAGGAAACCCACATTTCTACAAAAGACCCTGACAAAAGACTCATTGACAAATAACCGAAGGGGTAGGGGAGCTCATTGGGCTAAGCCCGAAGAAATGGGCCCAATTAGCACATTACACATTCTAATGACACTCAAACATAGGAAAATAAATGCTAGACCTAGGGACATGACTCTAATAAAATTAAAATTACATCAATGACTCAAATAAAAATTACATTGGACTCAAAATTAAATGGCTAGACCATGCCGGATGAAATAGGAGGTGATGTTCTCATCATACTCCCGGGGTGCGAAGAACTCGACTCCGTCGAGTAAGAGTCTTTCCTAGCTTGCCCATGTCTCCACCATCGTGGTCGGCCCTTCCACCTCATAAGATACTGCTGGATTGCCCTGCTCCTGATGGTGTCGTTATGTTCAACCAGTATCAAATCTTTGTGCTCATGCCGGGCTCTCAAGGTTAGAAGGGGATTCTTATTGGTGGGGTCACTCTTAAAAGGGGGTATGGGCTCAATATCCTCGCTAGGTGCCACCGCGGGGCCCTTGCAGGGCACAAGGTCCGCCACACTACAATGAGGGTTGACCCCACATTCGTTCAGAAGGAACAACTCATTGGCATATATACTCAATCGCCCCAAGACCTTAAAGGGTCCAGTCTCACGATCCCTGAGCGTAAAGGCGACTCTAGGGAAGAGCCTCTTTATCCTGACCATCAGATAGTCACCCTCTTGGAAGTCTAGGTTTCTTTTGCGGGTATCAATTCGCCTTTGACAAATCCTTTTACCTTTGATGATGGGCTTGCAAGTATGCAATCCTGAGACATAGTTGGTGAATGCTGGCACTCTATTGGATGTTGGGGGTCCCGGGCACCCAAATGTGGACCTAGCATGTCTAGACTCCCTATGAAGATTAGTGAAGATAGGAGGGCCTGGACCTCCAAATGTAGCTCTATCATGCAAAGGGGTGGTAAATGCCGGGGGACCTGGACATCCAAGAATGCACCTATCATGCTTAAGACTCATGATGAATGGAGGTGGACCATTACATCCGAAAATGGCCCATTCATGCTTCCTACTTGACATGTGGGTGATGTGAATGAATGGAACCGTCTTATGAATCATGCCAAGTGATGTGTTGTGCCAAGACTTATGCATTCCTATCCCAAAGATCACTTCTATGTGTATGGGTGTGGGATGACCTTTGAACTTCCATGTAAAAGGGTCAAACATATCTAGGAAGGTGGGCATTATGGAGAGGGGCTCTTTCTTGCTTCCTAGGCACACGTTATCTATGGCGATGGTTCCCTTTGTGTAGTCCAAGTCTTGTAAGAGGTGATCTTGGTCCAACATGGTTGGTTGGGGTAGGGAAATGTGAGTTGTGGGTAAGGTGGGTGTATCACATGGGTAACTAAGCTCCCATTGGAAGGAATCAAAGGGGTCATGGACTGGGCTTCCTAGAGGAAGGAACTCTATGTCCACATGGCCTATGCATGGTGGGTCATCCTTACTAAGGTCTTTAGTGGGCCAGTTGATCAAGGTACTTGAGATTTTAATGGTAGTGGAGTGGACCATGATGGGTTCTTCATCCATGGGGAGAATGAGAAGGAGGTCACTAGTGTAGCAACCAATGGTGAAGACTGAGGTGATAGAACCATCACATGGGTGGATGAGACTAAGTCTTCTTGGGTGGGCCGCTCCTATGGTCAATAAGCAAGTCAACTTTAGTTGCCATTCTAAACCCTTGAGGAGATCATCCCAACCATTTACCTCATAGTAGGATTGGAATGTGGTGTGATAGGAGTTAATGGGTGCTAATTGGAAAGGGTGCTCCATGGTTGGGGTTTGAAAGTATAAGGCATGAGGGATGGGATTTTGCTTGAGCCATTTGATGATGAGTTCTCCTACGGTCACAACCTTTTGCGTGAGATTGAGTGATTTGGGGAGGCATGTGTTTGTTTGGACGGGGATGAGTTGATGTCTTTCTTCCTTATTGATTGGGGTATGAATTTCCTTGAATGTGGGGAAGAGATTTGTGTTGGTGTCCAATCCCGGGGATTTGGTTTTGTGGGCCGGGTTCTCCTCATGTTCACTCATGACCTCATTCATTCTTTGTAGTGGGTTGAGAGGGCATGGTGGCCGGGTATGGGGCTCCGGTGGGTGAGGGAACAAAAGGTTGTTGAAACCATAGGCTCCCGGGAGATGTGGCGGATGAACTAGGCAAGACCAACGCAATGGGTGGAAGGTGGTATTCCGTTCATCAAGCCATTGTTTTCCTAGGATTATGCAAGGGCCTTTCAAAGTACCAATTTGACACCAAGCTCCATCAAAGTATTTGATCTCTCCAAACTATTTATGAAATTCAACGAAGACTAGGTCTTCGTTGTGCACAATTTGTCCGGTCGTAGAGAGGGTGGCTACAATTTCGGGGGATACCCAATTATCTTCTACCATGTAGATGAAGTCAATTTCTGTGGGGCTCCCATTAGGTAGGTATGCTTGGGATATGATGGGAATTTGGGCCTTTTGGTCTGTAGACTCAATGCCAATGGGAGGTGGATAATGCATGGAACGATCTGATGAGAACTCTAATGCAAGCGTGCCCATGGACTTGACTTGATAGAGATAAGTCAATGACTTGCTCTGATACCACTTGATGTGACACGACCTAAGGGTGTACTAGTAACAACCAAATGAACCTTGGACCTAGACTTGCAAGCCCACTTTCAAATTGGCGGACTCGATGTTGGCGGACCGATATCGCAACACAACCCTTTTCCCGTGGTGACTAAATGATGGTAGGGTGGATTTGAGAGTCTAAACCATGCTGCTTAGGGTGATTGACTTGGCCAATGAGTTCCCCTCCCTTGGATCGGAGCACCCACATCAGTGGGGCGGACGCCATGCCTTGAGGGTACGGGGGTCTCTCCTCACTCAATCCGCGGTGGCCACTCGCGATCGGGAATCACGGGATCGGGCACTCTCTTCCTTGCCGGCTGAACTAAGAGATGATACTAATAAAACAAAAATATTCAGGGAGGGTTCAGCTTATACCTGACCGGTGTGAGGACACCGGCCCCGAGTCGGAGACGTGGGCGAGCGGGGAAGCGTGGGTTCCCCACACGCCGCGCCGGGGAAGCTTGATCTGCCCAAACAAAGTACACCACTACACCTCTCGCAGGAGGGGGATCTTGGGGTGGGGATTAAAGCAATTACAAATAATACTACCTCCACGCAGGGAGGGGCCTTCAGCCGGCCAAGCGGGATGGGGAAGGCGAGGCAAGAACAACGACTAATAGTGGATGCCGAGTCTACCAACTGTCTACGAACAGAGACAGTGGGTTGGTGTTGCAGCTATAGATTCCACTCAAGAATTTCGCTGATGGCGAGGTCAGTGGAAAAAGCTTCGTAACCGGAAGGGGAATGCTTCAGAATTTTTGTGATTTCTTCTGGAGAAGCTACCGATCGGGGCAGAAGATGGAACAGGACCTCTGTTTCTCAGACTAGCAGGGACTGACTTCCAACAATAGGATGCAGAGGGTACTCCGGCCGCTCCCGTTATTGAAATCAGGCGCCGTCAGAGTCGTTGGAATCGTAGTCAAAGTCTCTTCACAGAAAAACTGACGGGGAAGCCTTCCGATGTCGGGGGAGGTCTGAGGACGCCGAACACTACTGACAGGTCGAAGCTGACTGTGTTGTAGCAGAGCGACGCAGCAGAGGGAAAAAAATGGTAACTTCGGCCACCGGAGGCCAAATGGAACTCCGCTTCCTGATTCTGAAAATAGACAGGGAGAAGTAGAACTTTGTGGAAGAAATGGTAGACTGATTCCTCCGAGGTTTGATGTGGCAGGACTCTCAATCCGGTTCTGTTGCTCAGCAGGATCTGTTCCGCGCAGTCGGGGGAGAACGGAGTTTATGAACAGCCCCGAGCTCCGATGAAGATGAAACCACTTCTGTTGCGAAGAAGACCCGGAGACGCTTCCAAAGATGGCTCTTGTGTCTTCAAACTAGTCGGGATGGCATCGTGGTGGTCGCTGCAACAGACTGATTTGTCCGTAACCTGTGGACAGCAACCTGCAGCTCTTGTGTTGGCTTCTAAAGAAGGAGATGGGGGAGGTGTATGTATGAGAGGGGTGATGGGGTGGAAGAAGTAGTGTGTATGGAGGGATGGGGAATGCTAATGGAGATAGGAAGAGGATGGGAGGGGCAGTGGAGCAGGTCCTCAGCTGGAGGTAGGGGAAGGTGGAGTCAATGGAGGTGAATGGAGGGAGATGAGAGGGGCGACCAAGACTAGAAGGGGGGAGAGGGGGGGCGGCCAAAACATGGAGGGAAGGTGGATTTAAAATTTGAATTGGCCTAGGGAGGTGGAGGGTTGTGTGGGAACTAGTGGCATTGCATTGGGAGGGAGGAGATTATGTTGGAAGTGGAGGAGATGCCACCTAGGGACAATGGAAGTGGAGTAATGGCAACTTGGGGAAGTGGAGGGGTATTGAATGAGGTGGGTAGCTAGTGGAGGTGGTTGGGGAGGGGAGGAGAGAGAAGGAAATTCGAAATTGGGGTTGGAGGAGAGAGAAAGAGGGGTGAAATAGAGAGATTAAGAGGGGAATGGGTGGGGAATCTCTCCCCTAGGGTCTCTCACCCAAAAACTAGAGGAATCACTCCTTAAACTAGATTTGAACACTCAAATAGAAGGCTTTGTATTCATTCATTCATTAAGTTCAAATGGAGGAAATGGGGTCCTATATATAGGAAACCCACATTTCTACAAAAGACCCTGACAAAAGACTCATTGACAAATAACCGAAGGGGTAGGGGAGCTCATTGGGCTAAGCCCGAAGAAATGGGCCCAATTAGCACATTACACATTCTAATGACACTCAAACATAGGAAAATA
Source organism: Amorphophallus konjac (assembly GCA_022559845.1). Lineage (NCBI taxonomy): Eukaryota > Viridiplantae > Streptophyta > Magnoliopsida > Alismatales > Araceae > Amorphophallus > Amorphophallus konjac. The sequence goes on from CM040124.1 coordinate 234,154,788, forward strand.
AATGCTAGACCTAGGGACATGACTCTAATAAAATTAAAATTACATCAATGACTCAAATAAAAATTACATTGGACTCAAAATTAAATGGCTAGACCATGCCGGATGAAATAGGAGGTGATGTTCTCATCACACAGTGTCGACCCTCCAGGGCCTTTACCTTCTCAGCAACCTCCTCTTCGGCGGGCTTTGGGGACTCCGTCTGTAGCATGTCGGCAAAGGCCAACCCCAAGAAGTTGGGGAAGCCTACAGCTGGAGAGAAGGAGCCAAAAATCGTGGGCACTGCCAGGTACCCGTGTTCAGCGTGCCCGACGACGATCGCGGCACCAAAGTCAAGACCAATAAGTCCAAATGATGTCATCGTTCACCTGAGACAAACAGACAAACAATCAGTATTATTCGGGGAAGCCCCCGAAGGTATCATCTCTTGGCAAAGAGATGAAGGGAGACTAGAGTCCCACCGGGCGTGCCAGAGTTGTGGGGATGGATTTTTATCTATCCTTATTTTTTATGTTTCATTTTGTTATTTATTTGGTTTATTAATTAGGCGTGCCAGTCACTAGCGTGAAAGTTTATTGTGCGCTCGATCTGACTCAGTCAGTCGATTGTGATATTCGTGTCAGGACCCGGAGTCTGCCATACCATAAAGGTTATGACGTTAATTACGTCCTCTAAGAAAGAGGACCACCGTTGATTAGTTGCCAAGAGAAGATGCCTCGAGGGCAAAACAAGATAAGACTATGACGCTAACTTTGCTAGCAGGATGTGAAATATGCATACAAAACCATGCGACGCGGGACATGATAATAACGTTATAGCATAAATCCGACAGCATATCCCCTTATTTGGGACTATGCCAAAGGGGTAGTATAGGTCATCCACCCATGGAATGCCGGGGCGGAAGCCGAAAGGGGAGCCAGGCATAGCCCGAGATCTAGAAGGATCCGAGTGTGACGGGACAATATACATTGCCATGGTGCTTGTTGATATCCCCTTCAGAGACCATTGGAGGACATACAGTGGCAGAACTCCAAGGGCCGGCAGGGTTAGAAGACAACCCGGCTGTCAGATGGCATATAATGTGGGGGTAAGACGCCGTCAATATAGCTCCGTTAGACATGGATGAAGAACCATGAAACCCCCCCCCCCCCCCATGACATGGTGGGAACTGGCATGATAATCCATGGAGGTTAGGGCACCAAGTCTAGATTGGTTTTGGGCTCAGTAGAGTTGTTGAGAAGTTAGATGTTTAAGTGATGGTTGGTATTAGAGTGAACCGGCGCAGCTGGGGTTTCAGCACGAAGGCGAACCGGCACGGCTGGGGTTTCGACACGAAGGCAAACCGGCGCCACTGGGGTTTCGGCACGAAGGGAAGACCAGCGCGGCTAGCCACTCGGCGCGCCCATCACCCGGCGTGAAATTGGCGCCAAGAGGAGGCTGCACCGGGGGGAGATGTGGCGCCGATAACAATATGTTCTTTTGAGTTTTCAAGTATTATGAGGGATTTATGAATTCAAAGGGGGTCCTTTGTGTGCAATGGGGGTTTCATGAGTTTGTTCATGGTGGTATTTGAGTAGGATAGAGAGTGAGGGTAGGATCATCCATAGAATTCTAAGGAGACCGTGTGACTATGATGGTTATGTTCCCCTCTGACGGTGGTGAGTAGAGGATCATGAGATGGTGTAGCTCAGATCTCTGCCACACCACTGGGGTTAGATTCATAATTTCAGTGAAAGCGTCGCACTACACGACAAAGTAAAGCTCGCGGATGAATTTTGGGAGCATCTCCCCTTATTTTGGACTATGCCAAAAGGGGAGTCTAGGTCATCCACCCACGGAATGCCGGGGTGGAAGCCAAAAGAGAGGCGAGGCGTAACCCTGGATCCAAAAAGGATCTCAATCTTATGGGACGTTATCCACGTATTGTGGGATTTATTGATATCCCCATGTATAGCCAATGGAGAACATACAGTGGCAGAACTCCATGACTTACAGGGTGGTAGAGTGTAAGGGGGGATTAACCCCTCTGATATAGCTCCCACGAGGGTCGAGGGAAGGGTAAGTTTCTCCTCAGAATGTCAAGGTCTTATGGCCAAGGCTGGCATGGCTCAGGAGTACTGAGGGTATCGGCACGAACCTATCGGCGTGGCGTGCTTCAGCATGAGAGGCGTGGAGGTCTCGGTGCTACAAGGAGAACAGAGGTGTGGAAGTCTTGGCGCGACAAGGAGAAATGGGTTTCGACGCAACAGTAGTAGTCCAACTGGCGCGTATCGCACTCGGCGTGAGACTCACGCCGAGGGAGGGTCGCGCCGGGAGGCTGAGAGGATTTTGAAATCAAGGGTTTTAGTGAGGTTCGAGTGAGGTTCGAAGGGGTTTATTAGGTGAGGAATTTAGGGGGGCTTTGGGAGTTTCACAAGGGGTTTATTCAAGAATTTAGGGCAAACACTGGAGGTGGTCCTAGAGAAGGTAATCCAGGGGGAAGATGGCCTTCCCTCACGGGCCTCACTAGGAGCCTGATCACAGACCGAACCTCATGAGTTTCAGTTTGAGTCTATCCCTCCTCGTTTCACAATGAAGAAGCCATGAGATAGGCTGTCTCAGGCTCTCGATGTGGATGTGAGGTTGAAGAAGAAACGCAATGGAAGCGCCTTCAGTAGATCTAGAAGATTATACCTCGTTTGTAGTAACTGTCAAATGCTGCGAACCTTGGATGCAGAGGAAGAAAGAAAAAGGAAGGAAAGGGTGAACTTCAGCCCCCTTTTTATTAACCATTTCATCCGAACAGCATACATGCATCTAGATCAAAAGAAAATCCAACTGAGAAAAAATCATACGCGTACTAAATTCCTAATAACAGGGTTACATTAGCATTCGATGCTACTGGAGCAAAGATGCTCGAAAGTAGACCCAAAAGAAGAAAAGGGCATATTCAAAAGAAGACAGGGGAAAAGGAAAAAAATGTAGCCCTTCATGGCATCTTGAAACCGATCCCACCTTGATTCTCCCTCCGAATCTCCGCAACTCTTTCCTCTCTTCAGCTTCTATAGAGGGCTCTCGAGCTCCCCTTTCTTTCAGAGGCTACCTCTCTATTCTTTCTATTGCCTCTTCTTCTCTTCTATCTTCTGTTCGTCTCCTCTTTCGAAAGGCAACAGGTTGCTTTTTATAGAGGGATGGCCCTCAGCCTCTCGGCACGAGCTCCCCGGCGCGATAGCACATAGCGTTTCAGCGCGCCGGGTATACAGCCCCTCGGCGCGTCTCACCTGGTGTTGGGCTTGGCCCATTTTTCCATCATTCGGTGCCAGATTCACCTAATGGGCTTCCTTCGTCGGCGTGGTGGGCTTCTCAGAATAGATGCTCTACCCGAGGTTGCTTAACACCTTGTATTCACGACCGAGTGCGAGGCTACTCAAATCCCTTTCTGTGAGCATCAGAATTATCTGAAGATCCTTTCCAGCAGGTAGATGGTTGCCTAAATTTTGTTATAGTTTTTTTTTATCAGCCTGACTATCTGAACGATAGCAGTACTAGGCAGCGGCCTAACCAGAGATGGCTTTAGCCGGACAGAGCGTTAGGGGTAGTGGATATCTTCTGTTCTGATTCTCAGAACTTCCAGGGATGGAAGATGCTGCCAAAATTCATCCGCGAGCTTTACTTTGTCGTGTAGTGCGACGCTTTCACTGAAATTATGAATCTAACCCCAGCTATGTGGCAGAGATCTGAGCTACACCATCTCATGATCCTCTACTCACCACCGTCAGAGGGGAACATAACCATCATAGTCACACGATCTCCTTAGAATTTCTATGGATGAGCCTACCCTCACTCTCTATCCTACTCAAATACCACCATGAACAAACTCAAGAAACCCCCATTGAACGCAAAGGACCCCCTTTGAATTCGTAAAGCCCTCACACTACTTGAAAACTCAAAAGAACATATTGTTATTGGCGCCACATCTCCCCCCGGCGCAGCCTTTTCTCGGCGCCAATTTCGCGCTGGGTGATGGGCGCGCCGAGTGGCTAGCCGCGCCGGTCTACCCTTTGTGCTGAAACCCCAGCGGCACCGGTTTGCCTTCGTGCCGAAACCCCAGCCGTGTCGGTTCACCTTCGTGCTGAAACCCCAGCCGCGTCGGTTCACTCTAATATCAACCATCACTCAAACATCTAACTTCTCAGCAACTCTACTGAGCCCAAAACCAATCTAGACTTGGTGCCCTAACCTCCATGGACCATCATGCCAGTTCCCACCATATCATGGGGGTGGTTTCATGGTTCTTCATCCATGTCTAACGGAGCTATATTGACGGGGTCTTACCCCCACATTATATGCCATCTGACCGCCGGGTTGTCTTCTAACCCTGCCGGCCCTTGGAGTTCTGCCACTGTATGTCCTCCAATGGTCTCTGAAGGGGATATCAACAAGCACCATGGCAATGGATATTGTCCCGTCACACTCGGATCCTTCTAGATCTCGGGGTACACCCGGCTCCCCTTTCGGCTTCCGCCCCGGCATTCCGTGGGTGGATGACCTATATTACCCTTTTGGCATAGTCCAAAATAAGGGGATATGCTGCCAGATTTATGTCATAATGTTATTATCATGTCCCGCGTCGCATGGTTTTCTATGCATATTTCACATCCTGCTAGCAAAGTTAGCGTCATAGTCTTATCTTGTTTTGCCCTTGAGGCATCTTCTCTTGGCAACTAATCAAGGGTGGTCCTCTTCCTTAGAGGACGTAATTAACGTCATAACCTTTATGCTATGGTGGATTCCGGATCCTGACACGAATATCATAATCGACTAACTGAGTTAGATCGAGCGCACAATAAACTGTCACGCTAGTGACTGGCACGCCTAATTAATAAACCAAATAAATAACAGAATAAAACATAAAAAATAAGGATAGATAAAAATCCATGCCCACAACTCTGGCACGCCCGGTGGGACTTAGGATAGTATAAAGTGGGTGAGTTTCATCAAAGTAGACAAATCGCCTACTCTGGGTGGGCTTCATTATCGGCTTGGGTGATGATGCCTTAGGACCGACAGTGGGTTTCATCATTATCATCGGGTTTACGCCAATGCAAGGGAATTGATGAGTTTCATCAGAACGGACAGAAGGTCTATTCTGGACAGGTTTTATTACCGGTGGGACAACTGATGGAAGTGTCACCAAGAGGTATAGCATATGTTTTCATGTTATAGTAACCACATTACCGACTCAAGTGCCCATTCGGGTTTTCACTGGAGCCAGCCCCCTCTTACTTTTGCCCACGCGCCCTTTCAGATTTTTATGTGGCGGGGTACCCGATTTTGCCTGTGGTGCCCTTTCGGGTTTTCACCACAACTGGGTTGGAGCCATTTTTGCCCTTGTCCTGCTATAGGATCAAGACTGGTGAGGCACCTCTATTTTAAGCCTCATTATTATATATTTTTTTATTTATCATTTTTTATCATCACTGAACTCAATTCTCGGGGTAAAGCCGGGCTTGTGGAAACACTGGCCGACCTTGCCGATGATGACAAGGGCCATGAGGAAGTTGACCGATCTTGCTGATGATGACAAGGGTCGCAAGGAGGCAGACCGATCTTATCGATGGTGACAAGGGTCAGAAGTAGGTCGATCGATCTTGCGGATGATGACAAGGGTCACAAGGAGGCTGACCCATCTTGCCGATGATGATAAGGGTCACAAGGAGGCTGACTGATGTTGCCGATGGTGACAAGGGTCGCAAGGAGGCTAACCGATCTTGCCGACGGTGACAAGGGTCAGAAGTAGGTCGACCGATCTTGCCGATGATGACAAGGGTCGCATGGAGGCTGACCGATCTTGCCGATGGTGACAAGGGTTAGAGGTAGGATGACCGATCTTGTCGATGATGACAAGGGTCGCAAGGAGGCTGACCGATCTTGCCGATGGTGGCAAGGGTCAAAGGTAGGTTGATCGATCTTGCCGATGATGACAAGGGTGGCTAGGAGGCTGACCGATCTTATCGATGGTGACAAGGGTCAGAGGTAGGATGACCGATCTTGCCGATGATGACAAGGGTCACAAGGAGGCTGATCGATCTTGTCGATGGTGGCAAGGGTCAGAGGTAGGTTGACCGATCTTGCCGATGATGACAAGGGTCGCAAGGAGGCTGACCGATCTTGCCGATGGAGACAAGGGTTAGAGGAAGGATGACTGATCTTGCCGATGATGACAAGGGTCGCAAGGAGGTTGGTCCTGCCGATGGTGACAAGGACCGAAAAAGGTAGCGACCGATCTTGCCGATGGTGACAAGGGTCGAAAAGGTAGGTGAAAGTGGAATGGCGAACGAGGGCAACCCCGTTACTACATCATCATTTTATTTCATTCATCATTTTTTATCACATTACTGACTCAAGCTCCCTTTCAGGTTTTCGCCGAAGCCAATCTCCTCTTGCTTTTGCCCACGCGCCCTTTTGGGTTTTCACGTGGCGGGGTTCCCGATTTTGCCTATGGCGCCCTTTCGGGTTTTCGCCACAGCCGGGTTTAAAGCCATTTTTGCCCTTGCCCTAGTGAAGGAACAAGGCCGGCGAGGCACCTCTATTTTAAGCCTCATTTTTATCCGTCATCAATTTTATTCATTTTTTTCTTTTTTTTTTACTTTTTTGGACTCAATTCTCGGGGTAGAGCCAGGCTTGAGGAAATGCTGGCCGACATTACCGATGGTGACAAGGGTTAGAGGAGGTTGACCGATCTTGCCGATGATGATAAGGGTCGCAAGGAGGCTGATCGATCTTGCCGATGGTGACAAGGGTCAGAGGAGGTTGACCGATCTTGCCGATGATGACAAGGGTCACAAGGAGGTTGACCCGTCCTACCGATGGTGACAAGGGTCAGAGGAGGTTGACCGATCTTGCCGATGATGACAAGGGTCGCAAGGAGGCTGACCGATCTTGCCGATGGTGGCAAGGGTCAGAGGTAGGTTGACCGATCTTGCCGATGATGACAAGGGTCGCAAGGAGGCTGACCGATCTTGCCTATGGTGACAAGGGTCAGAGGAAGGATGACCGATCTTGCCGATGATGACAAGGGTCGTAAGGAGGCTGACCGATCTTGCCGATGGTGACAAGGGTCAGAGGAAGGATGACCGATCTTGCCGATGATGACAAGTGTCATAAGGAGGTTGGTCCTACCGATAGTGACAAGGATCGAAAAAGGTAGTGATCGATCTTGCCGATGGTGACAAGGGTCGAAAAGGTAGGTGGAAGTGGAATGATGAACGAGGGCAACCCCGTTACTACATCGTCATTTTATTTCATTCATCATTTTTTATCACAAGGGTCATCAAGCTACTTTCACGAGTATAACAATAAAGTACGGCCAATGATTTAATTCCAAATAACAAGTTTCATGATCAAGTAACCAAGGTATAGAATGTACCAAAGTTGACATAAGATATCAAAGAAAGATTTAAAGTACATTATGCTAAGGCGGTAGACCGGCAGCATAACGATATTTTCATTATCTTTCATAACTTAATTTTTACATTTTTAACATAGTTTGGAACTCCAGATAACCTTAAGATCATTTAGGAACTCAAGGAAACAACCCCAAAGATTAAACCTTGGGTTAGACTCATTCAGAAACCAAGCGGTCGAGTGCAGGACCGTTTAGCATTCCTGGCGGTCTAGTCATGGACCGTTTCATGAGACAGAGTTGTAATATTAAAACAACCCGTCTGGAACCTTGCGGTCTAGAGGATGGCTGTTTAGCATCCGTTAGCGGTCTAGTGAATGGCCGCTAGCAGACTTTGACGGTCAACCAAATGGCCGCTAAGATCTAGAATACACAAACATCGGTAAAGTGCTTTCAAAATAATTGGGTTTAATGGTACAACCAGCTCGGCGTCCTAGTGGGAATCCCAGACTCACAGAGTCTTACGAAGGCCTTGAAACAAGATTTCCTAGTCCGTTGGAAGGAATATCCAATGGAGAGGTCATCATGTCCATGATTGTGTTCCTAATGTGCAAAAGTGTTACTAATGACAACATACCAGGATATGTGCCATATACTTAAGAAAATGTCTCTTAGAAGAGAGAGAATCGTGATTAAATAATGATGAAGTTAAATCACGAATCCTCTTTTAAAACATGTATTTAATTACAAGAGTATATGATTTTGGTCATAAATTAACATAAGTTAAAAATACTACCAATGTGCATAAAACATGAAATCTATTATGATTAACCAGAAATTTAACTAAGTATAGGAAACTAGTACTTAAAACAGGAATAAAACTTAGTTAACTAGGCTTATTATATCATAACTATGGTTAATTCTGCAATATGGTTCAAGTTACCAATATTACAAAGTCAGAAATAGAAAACGGTCTAATACAGGACCATTTAAGTTTGGCTAGCGGTCTATCGTACGACCGCTAGATTTCCCTGGCGGTCGATAGGAAGACCGTTTCTTCCTGTGTAAATCCGAGTGCTAATGATAAATAAACAAATGCTAATCTAAGACATATCATGCCTGGAAATCAAAATATATAAACTTTCTATGGCATGATAGAACAAGGATAAGCCAACAATATGCATAGGTTCATGTGATCAACAAGGAAATTCCATTTTTACTTCGTTAAGGCTAAGAATTTTGCATGAAGACTAACTAGATGCATAGTCCTAATGAAAATATGAAATTCTCAAGATATAATGCATGAAATCGAATGAAACTAGAAGGCTTTTATTCATGACTTCATGTTTGAGCCATTCATGAGATAACCTACCTTGGTTTTGAGCTTTAAACTTTGAATTTAAGGCTTCAAGTCAACCCTAGTTCTCTGCTCGTCCTAAACCGAACCAGCCACTTTACGTCCTTCTATCTCTTGATTCTCTTTTCCAAATGATGTGAAATTTTGAGAGTAGATAGAAGATATGAAGGGTGACAGAAAGTTCTAAAGACACTATTGCTAAATACCTCGTTTAGGGCTTCTAATTCCCTTATCAATTTGTGTCGGACGCACTAATTCCTGAGTTACTTATGTAGAATCAGCAACTTTGGAACCTTCTATCTTCCTGTAGGCTTGATCTCCTAGAACGAAATTTGGAGGGCAGTTAGTTCTAACTATAATAAATAAATTCTTAGAAGAAACTTATCTCTAATTCATCCTCCTTACCTTAGTTCCACGCGTGCCAAAAGTAAGGGTTGCACACGTCAAATCTAGGACCTATTTATAGGGTTTGCTAGGGTGTTGAGGATTTGAACGAACTTAGAGTTTTAATTAGGCCTTCAATTCGATCTTTTAACCTTCTAGGCTTATATAATTAGTAGATAGAGTAGATCCTAGGTGAATTGGGTGTCAAAAATCTAATCTTTTCACGCTGTCTTACACTCACGGAATCTGCAGTGGGTAGCGGTCATTGGGATGACCGTTTATTTCCTGTTAGCGGTCTCGCGATAGACCGTTTTTCCTTCCAGGCGCCGAATTTGAATTACTTCAAACTCTTTTGATATTATCCCGATTATTATCCATTTACTTATCTTCCTAAAGAGTCATTATTCCTTAATTCTGTGATTACAGTAATTTCTAGCTTCTAAAATATGGGCCAAGACTAGTGGGCTTGGTTTTGGGTCCTTTGGGCTTATTTAATTGTCCAAATTAACTGGTTATTCTTTTGGGCTTCAATAATAATGTATTTAACCCAAAATTCACTCAGCATTCTATTTAAGCTTTAATTAATCCTTTATTTAGTTTAGAAAAATCTTAGAAATTCCTAAAATTTTTTGAAATACCTTAAAATAATTTATATAAAATTTTGGGGTGTTACATAAACAAAACACCCTAAGCTAACTGCCGACTGTACTAGACTCTCTGGACTCATAGACACTGCATCGTCTCGAATTCCCATGCATTTTTACAACCACGCTCTGATACCAATTGTAAGGACCCAAGATTCGGATACTGGGAATTACCCGATACCATTCGAATCCTGACCGGCCACCCAAGAGTCCAATCTTGACCCGCCACCCAAGAGTCTAAAGGCTCCGAAGGGTTATTTGGGGTGTTGTGGTTAGGCATTGAATGTCACGTCCCGAGCTTTTAATACATCGGAAGATAGTCTCGGGAATCGTGAACAGCCGGCATGATAAGCCTCTTGCAAGCAAGAATAATCAGAGCGCAAGACAATCACACATAAGATGCAATTGCATAATACTTTAATCAACTTCTCCTTTCATTAATAATAAGAATGATAAAATTCCAAGTACATAGACGATTTCAAATCTAGTTGACTCAATAAAGAGAAAATTACATGAACTCGATCTAGACATTATTGACTTCCTAAGTCTTCTCTCTCAATTTTATGAGACTTTCATTCACTCTCGGACCCATCACTTGAATAACTCGAATCTGAATCCGAACTACTTGCATCTCCTGAAAAGATTGAAAAGTAGGTAATGAGCACACTTGTCCAGTAGGTATCTTCGCATCAACATGATTGGCAATATTAAATTGATTAGCATTTTAGCTCTAAAGAATAAGGTAAAATCGTGAGAATGCGGTAAATCATGTAAACAAACCAAAGTAACAAGACATGACCAAGTTAAGATATGATTGAGCAAGCATAATCAAGCAAGAATGTAATTATGGCCTTTCAAGAGTGTAACAATAATGTAACAAGAATGTACTAGCAAGTCAAGCATGAATGTATTCTTCACTTAGTAATAAGTACTTTGTGAATTTCTGTGGATATTTTCACAAGTCGTGAATATTTTCGTGATTGCCGTAGACATTTCACTTATTTATAAAAAAAGTACTCCCAGCGTAATGCGACGCCAGTAGCATCATACCCCATGGTTTATAATAGTATGTTTCCGACAATCAGCCGAGGGGACTAGCATAGAGCCCTTGAACACAATCAGTGCTCGAACCACATCTTCAAGTATAAATCAAGCTACTTCCACGCATGTAAATAATATGGCCAAGAATGTACAATTCCAATGATAACTCCATGATAAGTAACCAAAAACAAGAATGCTTCTATTGAGAATAAGGAATTCCAATAAATACCTTAATAACTAGGTTATGCCATGGAAATAAATTGGCAGCATAACAATACGTTCTTTATCTTTTACAATTTACCTTAGATGTCTTTGAATAAGATTACAAATCCCAGACATTCATTAGTCAATCTAAGATCATAGGAATATTAACCCTTGGTCAAACCTTGGGTCAGCAGTTTCAGAAAACTTAGCGGTCTACAACTGGGCCGCTATATTGACATGGCGGTCTAGTATTGGACCGCTAGAATGGGCTGAATCTAGAAAGAAATCAAATGGACTCAGATGTCATGGCGGTTGTTGAGCTACGGTTTTGATGATAACTAAACTTCTTGTGTGATGCCTTAGTTTTGATGGTTGTTGAAGTCATGGTTTTGATGTTCATGTGCGATTAAGTGAATGATGATAACTAAACTAAATGGTTGATTGTTCCTGTCGATTGGTTGAATATGATTGAGTTGAACATGTTCTTTGAATGCTTCCTATGCATACTCTTCATGGAGCTTGGTTACATGATGCATTCATATTGGACAAATGCATAGATCTTGATTATTAGTCAACCATGTTTTCAATGTGCTCACTTGTATATGTGCATGGCTAAATTGTTCTCATACTTTGCTCACTTGCATAGAAATAATCCTTGACCTTTAGCTTAAAGCTTTTATGGTTCAAGTGTTTGTATGCACCTTGAACATGGGCTTTCATGTATGCATTTCATACATTTATCATATTGATTTTTAAGCTAAAGTTCTACTCATTTTTATTATGGTTTTATAGGTTAAATACTTTGTATAATCCCTCCAAGATGAAAGAATTTTGATGCCACAGAGTTTGGAAGTGTTGCAATGGAGTTTGGGGCTAAAATGTAGTAGTCTGAAATTTACTATAGCTGGCGGTCGACCAACCTGTAGCTGGCGGTCGACCGAAATTACCAGAATTCAGAAAACTACAGTTTTTCTCATAGCGGTTGACCGTCGGCCTGATCCTGGTCGACCGTCGGCCTGATCCCGGTCGATCGAAAATTACAACAACGTTTTGCCTGCAGTGTTTTTACAGAACGGTCAACCGCCAGCCCACCTCCGGTTGACCGCCAGCCCCGAAGCCTCCAACCTTGACTTTTTATTTCCAATCCGTGGAGAGATCCTCTCACCCGTTTCTTTAATCCCAATGCTCCCAATCACCCCATAAATTGTGGAGCTAGGTCTGGGGCTTGTCTCCTAACCTTCCAAGGGTTATAAAACCTCTCTTTGAGGTCATGAACCCAAAGAGACTCTAAGAGAACAAAAGAGGGATCAAGGTGGCCCAAGGAAGAAGAAGAATGTTACTGTAGCATGAACAGTAGTCCACGAATCAAATCTCCATCCAGCAGCTAAAGTTTCAAGGTTCTTCTGAAGCAATCATCTTCCATGAGTTGAAGAAACAAACATCCAATCAGAAGATATCAAGGTGTGCCTATCAACCAAGAGAAATCGGAGAAGAGCCTATCAACCATATCAAGGGAAGAAGAAGAAGGATGCTACAAGGAAGAAGGACCCATTCAAGCATCATCTGAAGATACTCTAGCTCCGTTTGAAGTCAGCAATCTCAAAGGAAGAGAACAAGCTCACAAGCATCAAAGATATACAAGGAGTTGTCCAAGGAAGAAGGAAGGGTACTGTAGCCGTGAACAGTACTCCGTGCAAGGAAACCTACATCCATCCAAGGCCATTCAAGCTGAGTCTCAAGCCATTCAAGCAAAGAAGGAATCAACGCAAAATCTACAGCATACACTTAGGGGGAGTCTTAATCAGGAGTTTTCTAAACTGAGCCTCGTTGCTTTAATGTTTTGTGTGTTATACTTGTGGTCATCATAAACTGTAAGAACTTGTGTGTGTGTGGATCATTTTGGATCTGTTGTCTTGTGTGTGGTCGTCGTGTTCCATTCGTGTGTGCGTAGGTCTTCCGATTGTGTGTGTGTGGATCTATTTAGATCTGTTCTGTCTCGTGTTTGTAGATTGCTGAACTTGTGGTAGCGTGTGTTTGTGTTGGTGATACGATTGTCGAATCATGTTGGAGACATCGTCTCCGTGTGCGTGTGTGTGTGCGGGCGTCGTCCCGTGTGTGTTTGGACCGTCGTCTCCGTTTGGGGATTTATCCCCAAGTGAAGCCTCACCGTGTTTGGTGAGGGGTGGACGTAGGATTGTCGTCGTTACATCCGAACCACCTTAAAAATCGCTGTGCATTTTGTGTTATTTGTGTGGTTTAATTGTATTCGTTATATGGTCGTGTGGGAACGGAGAGATTGAGAGAATTAGTTAAACAGTTTTCAAATTGCTAATTAGTGTTTATCACATATTTTATAAAAGGCCAAAAGTTTCGTTAAAATTTATAAACACCAAATTCACCCCCCTCTTGGGTGTCATTGATCACGGGACTTCAATTGGTATCAGAGCTGAGGCTCTAATTTCATAGATCTAACGATCTAGAGTGATCCGGATCAATGACTACCATGGTGTACACCTTGAACTCTCCACCCGTGTTTGATGGTTGTAATTTCGATTTGTGGTTAGGAAGAATGTGCAGTCTTGTCAACTCATATGACCCTAAGCTATGGAAGCTTGTTTCATATGGTCCTTATGAGTTGCCTAAGGATAAAAATGTCTGGACTGAAAATCAAAAGCTTAAACATGATCAAAATTATTTGGTGTTAAAGTTGCTAACTGTTGTAGTTGATTCTAATTATTTCCCATTTATCTCCAATTGCAGATCTGCGAAGGAAATACTGGATGGATTAGCAGACATCAAGGAATAGCACAAAGACAGATGTCTTGTAGTGGGCACGAGTGATCAAGGGAGTGATCAGCAAAGTGGATCAAGCTCAAAGGTGAATTCTGACTCTGTTAATAAAGATGTATTTAACTATGAAGATTTGTTGAATGCCTATGAAGAGTTGGTCGCTAAGTACAAGAGAGTTAAGTCTAAAAACACAAAATTGAAATAGAAATCTGAACATGCTTTTCATGAGAATGGCTCTTGTAACAAATGTTCTGAAATTGAAAGTGTTAAAAAGGAAAACGATGCATTGTTAATTCAAAATTCTTTGCTTGAAGGGAGATTGAAGCATCTTGAAAAATCCATTCATGAAACTTCTTCATGTGATGAATGCTTAAGATTCAAAATTGAAAATGAATCTCTTTTGATTGATATTAAAAATCATGAAAAAACCAGTTCATGTATGAGAGAAGATAATGAAGAATTGAAACAGTTGAACAATGTCATTTCTGAGAGATTACTTGTTCTTGAAAAAGGGAAATCTGTAAATCTTCATGAATCTGAAAGAGTGGATGAATTGTTGCAAAAAATTTAAAGTCATAAAACCATCAATGCTACTTTACATGATCAAGTTAACTCTTGTGAAAATAAGATGGCATCCTATGAATTGCACATTTCATCACTTGAAAATGAAATCTCTGACTTGAATGCTTCATTATCTAGATTTGTGGATGGTCAAAATAACTTGGACAAATTGCTAGGAATGAAAGTAAACTTTCAAATAGAGGGGCTGTGGCTTAATACTGTGAACAAAAAGAAATTTGGAAGTAAAACATATACTTTATTTGTTCATGACAATTGTGCTCCCAACACCTCCACATCCCACTCCCAGCAACTCACTATATCAAGAACCCAATCAAATCAGAAAAATAGTGTGAATGTCCAAAGGATTGAAAAAGAAAACAAAAATTAAAAAATCAACATGCATCAAAAATCCAAAAATGTTGCTAGCATCACTATGCATGTTAAGCATACCTTTGCCTCACACATATATCCACTAATGAAGAAACTCTCATGCTTTTACTGTGGAAGACATGGACATGCCATGCATGATTGTTTCATTATGAAAAATGATGACTTGGGAGCATGTAGAAATCAAGATGGTCTGAAAAATGTAAAGAAATCTTTAACCACAAAACCCTCCATGCATTGCAATCATTGTGGTAAAAGGGGACATACAACTTCATATTACTGGTTATTGTCGAAGAGAGAAAACTCCCACTCAACACATCATTCCCACACACACAAATCAGTAGAACCAATGAGAAGGAAAAATGTGATGCCATGTGCTCCCCCCATCACTTTGGAAAATCTGGGAATGCTAAGCATGATTATTTTCTCATGAAAAATAATGATTTGAATGTTGTTAAAAATTGGAAATTGCATGCCAATGTTGATGTTAACCCACAAGGACCCAAAAGGATTTGAGTACCTAAGATTGCCAAATAAGAAATATATTTTGCAGGTGTGCCATGGAGTGTAAAGTATGAAATATGTTTTCAATCAAGAAGGTAAGGAACACGGGCCAAGTGGCATAAGTCAGGTCAAAAGAAACAAAAAAAAATAGAATCAGAACACTCAGGTGATATCCCTCTAACTTCTCTAGAAAAGGTGCTATGTCTTGTGTTGACTATGCTGAATAGTCACGTGTTCTTGCCATGTCTGCACATGCACTTCTGTTCGAACACATTTTATTCTATCTGGTTTATTATATATTTTTTATTTTATTTTATTTGTTTATTGATTGATTATGGATTTATTGGCGTGCCAGTCACCATGGTGACGATTTTATTGTGCGCTCGATCTGACTTGGTCAGTCGATTGTGAGTGATCGTGTCTGGACTAGAAGTCCGTCATACCCTGAACGCTATGACGTTAATTACGTCCTCCCTAAGGAAGATAACCCTTGATTAAACGCTAGAGGTAGGAGGAAGACAGCGGTAAAGCCGTATGCTCAAAGGAGACAAAGTTCATCTGCTTGCAAGACGTTAAACGTATTTGAACAGAGCAGGGGTTTATTAATTACGGGAGAGACCCGACGGCATATTCCCACCATCTTGGATGATGCCAAGTGGGGAATAGGAAACCACCCATGCAGCGGCAGGGTAGGCTCCGCAAAAGATCGGGTATATAGACATAACCCGGAATCCGGATGGGGACCGGCCTGATGTAACACACCCGGTACGAGTGCGATGTCTTATTAATATCCCCCTTCGGAGGGCCATCAGAGATCACGCAAGGGCATAACTCCGTGGGCCAGCAGGGCTAGAAGAGAGTACCACACTCGATTGGTGGGGTTATGTAAATTTCGGCAGCATGTTCCCTCAACCTGGATTATGCCAAGGAAGGATAGGTCATCATCCACGGAGAGCCGGGACAACGACCGAACAAAGATGGGCACCAGGCCCAGGGACATCTCTTGCCTTCATATTATTGATCAATATTCTCTTGGAACCCATCATAACACATGTAATGACATGATTCTTTGGGTTCATAAGGCAGCGGTGAAATCCAGATTCGGGATGAGAGCTGTAGGGGAGGTCTTCCCCATTGTTGTATCTCATCAAGACACAAGTGATGGTCTGTGAGTATCCCCTTAAACAGATGTAGGGGCGATTAAGAAGTTTGAAGAAGAACGGTGCAGAGATGGGCCTCGGAGTGGGTTTCATCTGACTGAAGGAGGGATCTCGGCGTGATCTTGATTGGCAAGAAGGAGCTCTCGGCCTAGACATTTAATGGACAAAAGGAGGCTCTCGTCCTGGTCCTTGGGTTGGCCAAAGGGGGTTCTCGGCCTGGTATTTGGTGGATGGAGAGGGGCTTCTCGGCCTGTTCCTTGGGCTGGCCAAGGGGGGTCTCGGCCAGGGCATTTAGTGCACAAAGGGGCTTCTCGGCACGGTTCTTGGGCTGGCCAAGGGGGGTCTCGGCCTGAGCAATTGGTTGGCCAAGGGGGGGTCTCGGCCTGGGGTCTTCTCGGCGGGCTCCTGGGCGCGCCGAAAAGGGGGGCGCCGAGAGGGGCAGTATTAGGTTTGGCAAAAAGGGGGGTGAATGGCTAGGAGGAGGGGCTTTCGGCAGAGGGCTTCCCGGCGCGCTCCTGGCCGCGCCGGGACTCTACACGCCGGGAGCCTTGGACATATAGGCTCACGTGGAAAGTGTTGTAACAGACTGGTTGTCGTTTAGCCAAAAGAAGGGGAAGGCCTCTCGGCCTTATGGTTCTCGGCGGGGAAACTTGCACGCCGAGAAGGTGAAATGCAGAAGGATTTCAAAGTTTCAGAGCTCAAAGACGATGCTCTGTTTGGGTGTTTTCTGGGATTTCAAGCTCGAATTGATGCCGGGCTAGAAGTGCAAAAGGGGAATTTCATGGAGACTTCTCTTAGAAGGATGCCAAGGGATTTGAATGGGGGAATCAAATGGAAGAAACCAGACCATCATCTGATCTTGTAGAGGGTTTTGACTGTCTGTTGCAGGTCATTTGGGGGAGTCAAGAGATGACTGTCCTCCGACCCCTCCAGACGAGCCCAGTGACATTAAAACAAACGGAGAAGGAGGGACCCTCAACGTATAAACTTCAGGCCCTAAGCATTCAATATTTAGAATGGAGGACCTGAGATCGGATCATCGTTTATGAGCGCTGGACAGCCCAGGAAACCAAGAGACAGATATCTCTGGTTCCTGAACCGCATAAGGGGGCTCGTTAGAAAAACTCAGATTATATATAGGGAAACATCCATTGAGATCGGAGAGGGAAGAAGAGAACAAAACTCAATAACCCATTAGATGGGGGTAGGAGTCCTATCCTCGTCCCTCTTCGAAGAACAAACCCGTACGATCGGCTCCGGAATCCAAAGAGTCTAATCTATATTTCTTTCAGACAAAGGCCATATACATAGAGAGACAGACAGAGATCGAATGTCTTAATCCATCGATGCCCAGACGGGCCATCTCGATATTTCATTGCATTGCATAAAGAAAATCTTACACTGATCATGAAAGAAAAATGCAAGGCAGAAAGCTGAAAATCAAGGCCGGAACTCTCCGGCTACAGTTGATAAATCGAGAGAAGACTCGCTATATTACATCAGATAAAAGAAAAAAACACGGAGGAGGGGAGGGTGGAGCATTGACTCCTCTCCCTCCCCCAGTGCCCACCTGGAGCTTTCCTTCTTCTTCTCTTCTCTGTTGGTTGAAAGGGGGGGGTGGCTCTTGCTCTCCGAACGGGACTCCCTCTCTATCTTTCTATTGCTCTATCTTTTTCTCTCGATCCCCTTTTTCTATCTGGCCTTTTTTTCTTCTTCCCTTTTTGGTCTCTCCCTTTTCTGTTGTCCGCTTCTCTTTCTTCGAAGGGAGGGGGTTTTATAACCCCTTTCCTCTTCCTTCTCGGCAGGCACCTTCACGGCGCGCTTGAGGTGGGCTTCCCGGCGCGCTCAAATTTGACCTCTCGACGCCAGTATCTGGGCTTCGACATGGGCTTTCGGCGCCACCTTCATATAGGCCCACTTGGGGTTTCTTTAAGTGTATCATCATCCTAAAGGGTCTATCATCTATGAAATATCTTGTATTGAAATCGCGATTGCAATCTCCATCAGTCCGCAGACAGGGTTCTTATCAGTCCATAGACAGGGATTCATCAGTCCGCAGATAGGGTTTTATCAGTCCGTAGACAGGGATTTCATCAGCCCGTAGACAGGGTTTTATCAGTCCGTAGACAAGGTTTTATCAGTCCGTAGATAGGGTTTCATCAGTCCGTAGACAGGGATTTCATCAGTCCGTAGACAGGGTTTTATCAGTTCGTAGACAGGGATTTCATCTTATCAATATCGTCACTCGAATGGCGACGAGCTCGGACATCAGCCTTAGTCTGGGAAGACCTCAGCCGGGTGCATAATCTGTGGAGATGATTCTTCTTCTGCTCTATCTTCTCAGGAGCCTTTATCATCTTCATCTGCCGGTGCTGGCTTCATCTTTATCTCATATTACTTCCGTCAATAAGCCGACATCTGACTTATCCTGACATATCGTCTGTGACTTCTTGGACGAAGCAGTAGTATAGCTCTTCTTAAAGGGCTGGAAGATCTCATTAGTCGGGTGATTGCTGCTTTATCAGTGCTGCCGTCTGAGTGACATTGGCACCGGGCATCAGCTTTGGCCGACAAGGGCTTTAGCCGGGTGAAAGGTTGATAAGCTTCATCATTAGTCTTTCACTGTTGGTCAGATCTTCTTTTCAATTATGCTTTCACCCTTGTTCATTTTCCAGGTGTCAACAAATGCCCCCCACCTACGGGCGGCGTAAGCGCAGAATAAGCGCCACGGGGGTTGCAGGTGTCTTTTACTATTTGAGGGTATCTTCCTCAATTTGTCTTCAATTCAGTTCTCAGACCTGATCATCTCGCTGTAACAGTATTCTGCACATCGATGTTTCTTCTTTTCATATTTTCTGTCATTATTTTCAGCATTTGGGGCTTTTCGGCCTGCAGGACCTCCCGGCGCGAAGTTTCTCGGCGCAGGGGCCTCTCGACGCAGCCTGGTTGGCCAGGCTCTCGGCCTGGACCTTCTCGGCGCGCCCTGGCGTAGGGTATCTCGGCCTGGGGGCTTCTTGGCGCGGGGGCCTTCTCGGCGCGCCCTGGCCGCAGAGGGGCCTCGGCCTGGGGGCTTCTCGGCCTGAGGGCTTCTCGGCGCGCCCTGGCCGTAGGGTGGCCTCGGCCTGGGGGCTTCTCGGCGCGGGGGCCTTCTCGGCGCGCCCTGGCCGCAGAGGGGCCTCGGCCTGGGGGCTTCTCGACCTGGGGGCTTCTCAGCCTGGGAGTCTTCTCGGCGCGCCTTTTGGCCGCCGGGGGCTCTCGGCCTAGAACCTGGTTGCCTGGGCCCCTATTTAGGGTGCCGACGGCCTATTTTTTCTTCATTCTTCACCGTTCTTTCTCTTTCTTCAGTTTTTTTCCATTTCCTCTCTTCGGCGCGAGCCGTCTTTGTCCTCTCGGCCGTGGCCGCGAGTCCTTCCGTCCTGGGTGACGTATTTTGGGGATTCAATCCCTTTGCTTCCGGGATCACCCCCTCTTGGTTGGTGACTCCCTATTCTTTTTGGGCAGATCCCGAATAAGGGGATATGCTGCCGAAAATTTTATAAAATCTCATGTTGCAATCCTTATAAGACTGACTTTTAATCCACATTTCTTCTTTTGTTTACAGATATAGCAATGGCTTCTGGCTCTGCTGCTACATCTTCTGGAGCTGCTGGAGCTAGTTCATCGGCCCAGCCAGACATATCTCGGGCCACAGTAAATTGGTTGAACGTGCACAGCTTGGATTATGGATATGATAGAATAGCTTCAGTTGACGAATCATCTGATTCTGAAACTGACACAGTGTCGATGGCCCGGGTATACTCCACGGCGACCGAGACATGCTTCAGGCGGGATAATAACTACCGGCCAGACTTCCCGAAGGATCGCCACTTAATGCCGTTCATCTGGACCTTCACAGTGGGTGGCTTGCGAGATTATCGGATAGCTCGCGTAGTTGAAGCTACCATCCTTGCTGAGCGGGATAGCATGAAGGAATCGGTGTATCGCAGCAAGGCCATATATCCTCCTGGAGAGAAGCGGGACTGGGATGCAGTCCTTGGAATATCGGAGCTGGAACCGGAGAAGAAGATGCTTACCCGGGCACCGGAATTTACACCTGCTCGGTGGGACAATGCTGGCGGCCAAGTTAATAGGGAGAAGCCCGGCTATGGTATGTTCCTGGCACCTATAAAGTGGGGATATCGCGAAGAGCCCTTCGTGCTAAATTGTTCGGCCATTCAGTTCAAGTACCATTTGTCGGCTGGTTGGTTCGGAGACTGCAAGATCACTGACTCCCATCTATTCCGAGTAGGGGCTGTAGAATTTACTGAATTTGTTCTGACGGAATATGCCCCTCTGTTGATCAGAGCGGGAGTATACCACAGTGTTTTTACTTCCAGATTCTGATATCCCATCTCCAGAGGGTTATGCTGTGGGATGTTTGAAGTGTTCTGTCCTTTGTTCAACACTTTTTATACAGCAGAGGGTGAGACATCCCTAGACCTCTGGAGTTTATCACGGTTTTCCGGTCTGCCTATTGACGGTGAACCGTATGAAGAAGTCTGCTTGGCGGACTCCGAGAAAGACAGCTCTGATGGAGAAGGCAAGTATTCCCTTGGCTTCTCTTACCGATATCTGATGAAGGTCTATCGCTCCATCTGTCTGGCATATAGTAGAGGATCCTCCAAAGGCTATCATCCCCGAGAGAAAGGTAGCAAACTGAGGGTCCGGATAGGGCAGTGGCTCCAGTACTTCTTCGACGGTCCCCTGAAATATGCAGATTTCCCCTCCATGGGTCCTGTTGCGAGCAAGCAGATAAGAGCTCCCCGCTATAAATCGGCACTGCCATCTTCATTGCGCCATGCGGGCAAAGGTGGTCCCAACCCGGCAGGGGTAGATCCCATCACACACTGTGCAGCTTATTTCACATTCTGGCTGTGTACTTTTGCTCTTCCACAAGGGGACGAGACAGTCATTCGGCCAGAGGCCATATATCCAGCTTGTCAGATGGCCTGGGGGATGAAGCTGTCGCTCTGCCTAGTGGCCCTGTGTTTGACCTATAAGTCTTTGGGGGACCTGTACAAGCATCGGACTCCCCGTTCTTTGAGGACCGTGGGTCCTTTTCATTTCTTCAATGCCTGGGTCTGCAGTATATTCCCTGAATTAGCTCCGAGAACCTTGCAGGCGGACACAGTGTCACCCAGGATGGTTGAATTTGCCAGCGCTGAGCCTGGTCCCTTTTATGATCAGCTATTTAAAATAAGGGGCCGGCTGATAAGAGTACCAGTGGACGCCCCTGGCAGCATACATTTCTGGAGCTTGGCCGCAGGTTCAGCTCCTTTGATTGATCCTCAAAGAGAATGTAAGCTGGAGTAGATAGAGACATATATCCACCCTGTCTCAGGGGGCAACACTGCTCGGCCGATCCTAGAACCGGAGCTGGTGAGATGGGCCATGGCAATTCGGCCTAGTGTTTTGGTTTACAGAAAGGGTGGCCTGCTTCTGTTGGAGCAGTACTATCCGTTCCGATTTGGGCGGAACTTTGGTTATGACCAGCACATCCCTACTTCAGTTGCTTAATTTCCCCTGGATAGCAGGGCCAAGCACGGGTCCACCATTGTCGGCGACGGCCGGTTGTGGTGGGATTTCTATCATCGTCAGGACGACGCAATTTTCATGGTGCCCACCGTCTCCAACCGTGTTCCCCGGGTAACATCAGAATATATCAAATGGTGGAACATTCGGACCGGCTTTTTTAGGGATGGCAGGGGTGCTTTCTGGGATGTAGCGGAGCGCTCTTTCCTGAAACAGCAGCCTGGGCCGGTGTTTGAAATCCCCGAGGCCCATTTGAGAAAGCTTTATTCGCAGAACCCGAGGGAGGCAGAGAACTATCTGGCCCAGCGTCGAGCTCTGAAGGAAAAGAATTCTGAGCCGCCCGCTCCTGTCTTTGCCGCTATTAATGAAGACAATTTCATGAAGACCCTGAAACATTTGTGCCATATAGGAGATGATCGCTTGGAGGCACAACAGTATCCATTTCCTGTTGAAGAGCCGCTCCCGGCAGTAGCTCATTGGAGGGGTCCAGTTGATAAATTTCATCCGTATAGGACATTTGTACGCCGGGAAGATAGAACTCAGACGTACTATAAGCAAACGTCATGGCTGTTCATTCTGCTGAATTTGCATGGATTATCTGCAGAAAGCCCGATAGCTGGCATTTTGAACAAGCCGCTATTTATATCATTTCATTATGTCGATGGCTGGGGCATGGACCATCTTGACTTGTTTCGCTGCCTGGATTTTCATGGCCATAATGACCTGGCAACTTTGGTGGAGAAATGCCAGATATTCGGCGATGTTTGTTGGCTTATCAAGGAGGCTGCTTCCCGCTCCAAAGAAGTGGCTTATCTGTACTGGCCGCTCTCTGTATTTTATGATGGACCAGCAGGTATAATCTTTTCCTTTCCGACTGCAGTGTTTTCTGTTTAGCATCTGAATTTTGCATCTATTGATCCCATCATCTTTCTGCCGTTCTTAACAGACCGGCCCGACATAAAGCGGCAGGGGCTCTACAGGAAGATTATTGCGCAGGCTGAGAAGCCCACTTATTTTGAAGTCCCTGTAGCAGCACCGACTACTACTCCCCTGCCTCCTGGCAAGAAGAGGAAGGCTTCTGCAGTCAAGGCTGCGGTTGGGAAGGCCAGGAAGGCCAAAAAGGCCCATGCTCAACAATCGGCTTCGATAGCGATGGACACCGGGACCCCTCTCCCTGACATTCCCTCATTTGATGAGTTTGAAACTCAGAGGGAGGCTGCTCAGGCATCAGTTCAGGGTAACATCAATATTCTGCCATTGCATTCTTCATTCTCTCTTGCTGGATTTCAGAGGGGTGTTTAAATCTGACCACTCCTTTTTGCACAGCTGAAGAGACAGTCATGGCACCTTCTGTGGTGGAGACCAGATTGCCTTCTCCTACGCCGGCTAGTGAGGCGGAGGGTAAGCATGCCTTTTCATCTTTTTATGTTCATTTCAACTATCTTTCATCGTCCCTCTCACAGGCTTTTCTTTATAGTGATGGCCGGGGAGGAGACTGAGATTACAGGAGCGACTGGCGATATTACTCAGCCGCGGGAGGGTTATAAGACCCAGGCGAAATGGGGCCCCGCTCCCGGAAGGCGCATAGTTACCCGGTCTTCCTCCAAGCGGATGTTAGAATTGACGGCCCCGCCCATGGACAGAGTAGAAATCTCCTCCGGTAGCTCTGCGGCCGCTTCTGAGGCAGGTGGAGAAGAAACAGATTTCAGCGGGAGCGACACGGAGGATGCCTCCAGACCAGAGGCCCCATCCGTGTGTACCGCCATTGTCTTATCATTTACACCCCCCAAGCTGCCGGTGCCATTTTCTAGAGAAGAATTACCGGAAGAGTTCGCCGCTCTGGATACCGAGGCAGATATAACTCCCCCTTTTGTGCTCGCATCAGCGGAGTTTTCTTCTTCCCTGCAACCTTTTGAGGATATTGGCATCACTTTAAAAGTGAGTCTTTTTCCCTTTATGGTTTCATTTTCTCCATCTTTATCTGCTGCTTGACGCTGCATTGATTCGTTCACAGGAATCCCCTGTTGCCCTCCCGGCTACGAGTGCAGCTGTTGAAGCCACTTTATCTGGCACCTTGGCTATTGTTCCTGCTTCGGCAGCCGTTCTTGAGATAATTTGCCCTGTGCCGGTGAGGGTGCAGTCCTCCACAGACTTAGCATCATTAGACCTGCGGAATGCAGGGGAAGGTCCGGCTCTCATCAAGGCTTTGGATTTTAGAGCCGAAATGGACCCAGCCAGGGGTTCTGCCTTTATACCAGCTGTAGTGATGACCATCGCTCCAGAATCAACAGTTCCCACAGTATCAGTCATGGAGAGCGAGCCTTTGCCTCTTCAGATCGTGGTCCCCGCAGACTTGACATTGCAGGGGCTAGGCACCGAAATGGAAGAAGGAGAGGTATCTGTTGCAGAACTGGGAGTATCGCCTATAACGGCCACGGAATCTGCTTCCGTATTTTCAGAATCTGAGGAGGAGATGCCTGAAGTTGCATCCGGGAGTGTTCCGACGGCCGCCTCCGAGGAGATGGAGGTGGAAGATCTCTCGGCCACGTCAGAGGTTACTGGCAGAGCTCAGTTGGTGGCTTCGGCAGACCTGCCATCTTCTTCTTCGCAGCCGGATATCACCCTGTGGGCGGATATAGACAGTGAAGTAACTTTTGAAGTAACTCCTCTTCCTTCGCCTGGCTTCACTTCCCCTGAAAGTTTTGTCTGGCAACATCTGGGCATGCTGCGTCAACTGGTGGAGTCCCAACCTTGACTAACTTATTCACAGTTGAAGGAGATAGCCGGGCGCTTCACCGCCGGCTTACAGGCGATGGGATGTCCCACAGAAATATGGGCCCAGCGGGTTCTTTTGTTGTTAAAGTTTGTTCATCACCGGGATTTCTTGACACACATCATGTCTGACAGATTGGCAGCCTTGAAGTTGCAAAGAATGGAGTGCAAGTCCGAGCTGGCAAAGATGAACTCTATCCTTCAGGAGCGACAGCGTCAAATGCAGTCTTTGGCGGAGCGGGAGCATTTCGTGCGTGACCGGATAACTATCCTAGAAGCTGAACTGTCTGATCTCCGAGCTGAGCTACCGCAGCTAACAACTTCTCGACCGCAGCTCGAGGAAGAAGCAGCTTTATTAGAGGGGCAGGTGGCATCTTTTCGAGACCAGTCTGTTCGACTGCAGGAAGAGGAGGCTCGGCTTCATGAACTAGGAGCCGCCCCTTCTGTGGGTCTTCTGGCATTCGAGGATATCTTCCGGCAGCCATGAATCATTTTCTTTTTCTTTTCTTCTTCTCTCTTTTTTTTGGTGCTCTTTTGTGATACAATGTCCCCTCGGGGCCCTTTATGTACTCACTTCTTAATGAAAAGAAACTTTTGCTTTATGTGTACCCGCCTTCTTTTCCATGTGGTTTTATCACTTCAGGGAAGTGGGGTAGTGGTTTTAGCAACCCCTCATGCGAATGGCTCGTATCTGGCAGGAGAGCGTCCACCCCTTCAGAGAAAGGATGGGGAACTCGCTCCACCGCGTGACGGCATTCGCAGAGGTGCTTAAACCGGATTCTATTGGTAGCGGCAAACGTCCCTCTTGGCAATATGTGCTGTGAGGGAGACAATTTGCAGGAATGTGAAAGAAAGGGCCTTATCAGAATAGACGGAAAGTCTAGACTGGGTAGAGGTTATAGCAGGTGTGACGATTACAGGATATGTGGTTTTCATCAAGACAGACGTAGGGTCTGAACTGAATAGGGTTTTATCATTGATCGGGCGAAAATGCCAGTCGATCAACAGCTGGTTTCATCATCGATATTGGGTTTATATCGATGCAAGAAGAGTTCATAAATTTCCTCAGAATAGACGAAAGGTCTAAACTGAGTAGGGTTTCATCATTGATCGGGCGAGGTGCCAATCGATCAACAGTTGATTTCATCATCGATATTGGATTTATATCGATGCAAGAAGGATCTATAAGTTTCCTCAGAATAGACGAAAGGTCTAAACTGAGTAGGGTTTCATCATTGATCGGGCGAGGTGCCAATCGATCAATAGTTGGTTTCATCATCGATATTAGATTTATATCGATGCAAGAAGAGTTCATAAGCTTCCTCAGAATAGACGAAAGGTCTAAACTGAGTAGGGTTTCACCATTGATCGGGCGAGGTGCCAATCGATCAATAGTTGATTTCATCATCGATATTGGGTTTATATCGATGCGAAAAGGATTTATAAGTTTCCTCAGAATAGACGAAAGGTCTAAACTGAGTAGGGTTTCATCATTGATCGGGCGAGGTGCCAATCGATCAACAGTTGATTTCATCATCGATATTGGATTTATATCGATGCAAAAAGAGTTCATAAGTTTCCTCAGAATAGACGAAAGGTCTAAACTGAGTAGGGTTTCACCATTGATCGGGCGAGGTGCCAATCGATCAACAGTTGATTTCCTCATCGATATTGGGTTTATATCGATGCGAAAAGGATTTATAAGTTTCCTCAGAATAGACGAAAGGTCTAAACTGAGTAGGGTTTCATCATTGATCGGGCGAGGTGCCAATCGATCAACAGTTGATTTCATCATCGATATTGGATTTATATCGATGCAAAAAGAGTTCATAAGTTTCCTCAGAATAGACGAAAGGTCTAAACTGAGTAGGGTTTCACCATTGATCGGGCGAGGTGCCAATCGATCAACGGTTGGTTTCATCATCGATATTGGATTTATACCAATGCAAAAAGAATTTATAAGTTTCCTCAGAATAGACGAAAGGTCTAAGCTGAGTAGGGTTTTATCATTGATCGGGCGAGGTGCCAATCGATCAACAGTTGATTTCATCATCGATATTGGATTTATATCGATGCAAGAAGGGTTTATAAGTTTCCTCAGAATAGACGAAAGGTCTAAGCTGAGTAGGGTTTCATCATTGATCGGGCGAGGTGCCAATCGATCAACAGTTGATTTCATCATCGATATTGGATTTATATCGATGCAAGAAGGATTTACAAGTTTCCTCAGAATAGACGAAAGGTCTAAACTGAGTAGGGTTTATCGCAGGTGGGACTTTGCCAAGAATGTATAGGTTTCATCAGAACAATGATGGATTTCATTGTTTGTGGGACATGCGAATGGGGCATGTGGATTTCACCAGGGCAAACGTAAGGTCTGTCCCAGAAAAGCTTTATCATCGGTGGGGCATGGAGCCATATGACTGAAGGAAGGTTTTACCAATGAAGGCAGATGAAGGTATCGTGCCGGTTGGCACGGAACTTTTTGAATTACCATATTACTGACCCAAGTGCCCTTTCGGGTTTTCACCAGAGCCAGCCCCCTCTTGCTTTTGCCCACGCGTCCTTTCGGATTTTCACGTGGCGGGGTACCCGATTTTGCCTGCAGTGCCCTTTCGGGTTTTCACCACAGTTGGGTTTTAGCCATTTTTGCCCTCGTTCAGAATGCCTGAACAAGACTGGCGGGGTATCTCTATTTTTAACCCCATTTTGTCTCTTCTTTTCTTTTCCCTTTTCTTTTTATTGAAACTTTGATTCTATAACTGATAGGCGTAGCTTGGGCATATATCATCATTGATGTGGGTGCTAACATCAATGCAAGGGTTTCATAGGTCTCATCAGGATAGACGTAAGGTCTAAACTGGACAGGTTTCATCGCTGATTGGGCAAAGCGCCAATCAATCAGCAACGGGTTTCATCATCGGTATTGGGTTTATACCAATGCAAGGATTTTTATAGGTTTCATCAAGATAGACCTAAGGTCTAAACTGGACAAATTTCATTGCTGATCGGGCAATGCGCCAATCAATCAGCAACGGGTTTCATCATCGGTATTGGGTTTATACCAATGCAAGGATTTTTATAGGTTTCATCAGGATAGACGTAAGGTCTAAACTGGACAGATTTCATCGCTGATCGGGCAATGTGCCAATCAATCAGCAACGGGTTTCATCATCGGTATTGGGTTTATACCAATGCAAGGATTTTTATAGGTTTCATCAAGATAGACGTAAGGTCTAAACTGGATGGATTTCATCGCTGATCGGGCAATGCGCCAATCAATCAGCAACGGGTTTCATCATCGGTATTGGGTTTATACCAATGCAAGGATTTTTATAGGTTTCATCAGGATAGACGTAAGGTCTAAACTGGATGGATTTCATCGCTGATCGGGCAATGCGCCAATCAATCAGCAACGGGTTTCATCATCGATATTGGGTTTATACCAATGCAAGGATTTTTATATAAATTTCACCAGGATAGACGTAAGGTCCAAACTGGATGGGTTTTATCACGGCGGGACGTAAAGAGATATGCGGGTTTCTTCGTGGTTACCACATTACCGACCCAAGCGCCCTTTCGGGTTTTCACCAGAGCCAGCCCCCTCTTGCTTTTGCCCGTGCGCCCTTTCGGGTTTTCGCATGGCGGGGTACCCGATTTTGCCTGCAGTGCCCTTTCGGGTTTTCACCACAGCTGGGTTTTGGCCATTTTTGCCCTTGTTCAGAATGTCTGAACAAGACTGGCGGGGTATCTCTATTTTTAACCCCATTTTTATTTATTTATTATTTTTTATCCCCCCCTTCCTGTTTAGAGGGTGTCAGACCGTGACGACACAAGATCACGATAAGCGGTAGCCTGGTTAGGACGGAGTGTCACTATACCAAGGAAAGGATATCTCGGCTAGGGCGGGGTGCCGCTAGACCAAGGAAAGGATATCTCGGTGGGGGCGGAATACCACTAGACCAAGAAAGGGTAGCTCGGCTAGGGCGGAGTGCCACTAAATCAAGAAAGAGGTACCTTGACTAGGGCGGGGTGCCGCTAGACCAAGGAAAGGATATCTCGGCTAGGGCGGAGTGCCACTAGACCAAGGAAGGGTAGTTCGGCTAGGGCGGAGTGCCGCTAGGCCAAGAAAAAGGTATCTCTTGCCTGATTATTCGGGGAATATCAGCTGTGCAGCATGATACAGCTTCAGGTGTTTACCGTTGAGTGGTGAGAATTGGATCTCCCCTCGATGATTAACAACTATGTAGGCCCCTCCTTCGTAGACCCTTTGTATCACATATGGACCTTCCCAATTGGGATTTAGCTTTCCCTTCGGGTTGGACGCCATGACTTCTTTTTTCTTGACCATGACAAGGTCACCTTTCTTGAATTCTCGCCCTTTTACGAGTTTGTTGAATGCGGTGGCCATGCGGGCCTGATACATCTGGATATTCTTCTGAGCTTGGAGGCGCTTCCCTTCCAATTCAGCCAATTCTTCTAATCTTCTTTCTGCATTGGTTTGTTCGCCATGGGCTAGGTCGTATTGGACTGCCACTCTGAGTGACGGGACTTCCAGCTCTAGTGGGACTACTGCCTCTGAGCCGTATACCAAGGAGTATGGTGAGCACCCTGTAGGTGTTTAGAAGACGGTGCAATACGCCCACAGAGCTTCATACATCTTTTCTTCCCAATCCTTCTTATTGGCACTGACGACTTTGGCCAGCAGGGTGCACAAAGTCTTATTGAAAGCTTCTGCCAATCCATTTGCCAGTGGATTGTAAGGAGTGGAAGTCCTCCATTCGATCTTATATTTCTCGGCAAGCTGATAGACTTTCTGATTTCTGAAATGACTCCCATTGTCAGATATTATTCGGCTGGGGATCCCAAACCGGAAGATGATGTTTTGCTTGATGAATCTAGTGACCAACTCACCAGTAACTTCTCTTAGTGCTATAGCCTCTGCCCATCAGGAGAAGTAATCTGTTATGGCCAGTATATACTTATGCCCGGCCGAGGAAGTCGGTAGTGGACCGACTACATCAGTTCCCCATTGTGCAAACGGCCAGCTAGGGACTGTAGGGTGCAGAATCGTAGGTGGCCTTCTAGGCACAACAGCATGCTCCTGACACTTCTGGCATGACTTTGCAAATGTGCAGCAGTCTTCAAACATAGTGGGCCAATAGTAGCCCAGCTTCTTGATTTCTATCTTCATCTTGGGGCCAGCCTGGTGGGCACCTGCTGTCCCAGCATGTACTTCTTTCATCGCTTGCCAAGCTTCCTCGGTGGACAGGTAGCGGAGCAGAATCTTCTTGCGTGCATCTGCCATTATTCGGAACAGAGTCCCATTCCTGAATTCATAAGAATCTTTGATTCGCAAGAGTTTCATCTTTTCTTCTCTTTTCTGCGGCAGCTGTTGGTGTAAAAACCATTGTAGCAGGTGTTGTCTCCAATCAGATGCCTGTTCTGTACTGATCGTGGCGACTTCATTTTCTTCGGGGCAGCCTTCTAGCATGCTGGGGACTTGCCGCCGATTTATAACAACAATGTTCAGTATCTCATCTGGTGGGACTGCTATTGAGCTGGCTAGCTTTGCCAATGCATCAGCCTGGGCATTATGTGCACGGCCCACATGCTTGAGCTCAATATGATAGAATTTCGCCATGAGGCGCACAGCTTTTTGGTGGTAGGGGTTCAACTCCGGCTTCCGCACTTCGAACTCCCCTTGGATTTGTTTTATTATCAACATCGAATCCCCGAATACCTGAAGCATCTGGATACCCATGTTGAGGCTTATATGCAGTCCGATTATCAGAGCTTCATACTCGGCTTCATTATTAGTGCAGGGCTTGTTTATAGAACAGGAAGTATGCACAACCTCCCCATCTGACGATTTCAGCACAATACCGGCTCTGGCTCGTATTCTGATCTTTCCATCGGAGTCCGTCTCTGTTCTAGATGCTCTGTCAAAGAACAGCTGCCACATAGTTGACTGAGCCTGGCAGGCTTCTAGTGTCTCATCATCGGGTAACTCAGTCCCCAACATATCATTCTCTGGCACAGGATGTTCTGCGAAGAAATCAGCCACAGCCTGTCCTTTTATTGCCCTCTGGGGTATATATGTGATATCGAATTCCATCAGAGTTACTGCCCATTTGCCCAACCAACCTTTCAGTACTGGTTGAGTCAGTATGTATTTGAGTGGATCTGCTGCAGATATCAATCTGACTTCATGTGACAGCATATAGTGCCAGAGCTTTTTAACGGCAAAGACTAGCGCCAAGCATGTCTACTCTATATAGGTGTAACTTTCTTCAGTTCTGATCAGCCTCCTACTCAGGTAGTATAGAGCCTGCTCTTTGCCTTCTTCATTTATCTGTGCTAGCATTGCCCCCAGGGAACAGTGTGTGGCTGCAATGTACAGTATCAGGGGTTTGCCCTTAATAGGTGCCCCCAGCACTGGAGGGGCTTTGAGATATTCTTTCAGCTTCTCAAAGGCTTCCTGACAGCCATCGTCCCAGAGGAACGGCACATCTTTCATCATGAGCTTGTGAAAAGGGTGGCATTTCCCCGACAGATTTGATATGAATCGTCGGATGTAGGCCAAACGCCCTTGTAAAGATCTCAGCTCGTGGAGATTCCTTGGTGGAGGGAGCTCCTGGATAGCTTTAATCTTGGATGGGTCAATCTCAATGCCCCTATGACGGACAATGAACCCAAGGAATTTTCCACTGGACACGCCGAAGGCACATTTCATAGGATTCATTTTGAGCTCATATTTGCGCAGCCTCTGGAACACTACTCTCAGATCCTGTAAATGGTCTTCTTTTCTGCTGGTTTTCACCACCAGGTCATCAATATAGCACTCTACCTTTTTGAAGAGCAAATCATCAAAGATCTTTGTCATAGCTCTTTGATAGGTAGCGCCGGCATTCTTGAGGCCGAACGGCATCCTTTTATAGTGGAATATCCCCTTCGGGGTGCGGAATG
Source organism: Amorphophallus konjac (assembly GCA_022559845.1). Classification (NCBI taxonomy): domain Eukaryota; kingdom Viridiplantae; phylum Streptophyta; class Magnoliopsida; order Alismatales; family Araceae; genus Amorphophallus; species Amorphophallus konjac. Next base: position 234,186,513 of record CM040124.1, read on the forward strand.
CAGTGTGCACTCTGTCTTCTTCAGCAATCCAGATCTGGTTATATCCAGATGACCCATCCATGAATGACAGGGCTTCATGGCCAGTGGTTGCATCGATCATTACTTCAGTAATTGGCACTGGGAAATCATCTTTTGGACAAGCCTTATTCAGGTCCCTGAAATCTACACATATTCTGATCTGCCCATTTTTCTTCTTCACGGGCACTATATTGGCCAGCCATGTAGTATATTGGTTCTCTTCAACAAAGCCCACATTGATCAGCTTGTCGACTTCTTTGTTGATCTGATTTATCAGTTCGGGACGCATTCTCCTTGAAGGCTGCTTTACAGGGCTTGCCCCCGGGTTTATCGCCAATCGGTGCTGTGCCACATCAGAGCTCAGTCCCGGCATCTCATCATATGTCCATGCAAAGCAGTCTCGGAACTCTTTCAGAAACTGTATGTACTATTCTCTGGCAGCTGGTTCTAGCAGTGCACTGAGGAATGTCGGCCTTGGTTCATCTGCTGACCCCAGATTCACTTCTATCAGCTCATCGACGGTGGCTTGGCCTCCGTCCTCAACTTCGGGTGGGACTTCTTGCAAATCAATAAAGCCTCCCGGGATATAATTCTCTTCAGTTTCATGTTCTTTTGTATCGTCATCCTGCTCATCAGCGGATGTCGGCTTATCATATGAGGCCGATACCATCGGATTCTGTTCAGTCTGCCCCGAGGACGAGACTGGTTCCGAAGAGAATTCAAAATTGGAATCTTCCGCTCTTAGGAATCTTTCTGTTGCAGGCTCCCCTGAAAGGTCATCTTTCTGTAGAGCCCGGACTTCTTCCAGAATGCGCTCAAATTCCAGGCATTCTCTCAGTTCTTTGGCCATCTGGTCTTCATCCGGGGTTTCCGTATCAAATTGTGCTTTGGCCTGGAATAGATCCTCCTTGCAGGACGGGTCCTTCCAGCACCGACCCCTCTCAGTTTTATCAGACATCCCTGCTTCTGGCTGGTCATCTTGGGCTTCATTGTCTGTTATGGTTTGATACATAATCTCTTCATCCTCAAAGGGATATTGATCATATCTTATCCTAGGGGAGTCTCCATGCTGGTAGAAGGTAGAGATGACATCCACCTCGGCTTCATAATATTCTTGAAGGGTATAACCCAATCCCGGATGCTGTGTGATCTTCCTCAGTTCCTTATTATCTCGAGGCGGATCCCATAGCTCCCTGAATGCTTTCTTCTGGGCTGTAGATTGTAGTGATGGCATTTGCATCTTGGAGAACATCCGCGAAACCCGCTGGGTAGTATACTCCAGGCCTGTAATCGGCACCATCTGGTTTGCGGCTTCTTCAGGGACCATGCAGTCTTGATCATCTTCTTCGACTGCCTCCCCGGTGTAGAATATGGTAGGTGGCTCGCAGAAGCGAGGGATTTCCATAGTCTTCAGTGGCAGCACTGTTTGGTATTCTAGGCTGGCGACGGGTTTGGTTAAACCTCGTGGGACCTTCACCTATATGCACCTTTCTTTCATTTCTTGATCAGTGCTATCTGGATGGATGCTAGGAGGGGTGATCCGAGCAAAATCATCAGCATAAGAGATGTGAGCTACTTCATGCTTTTCAACATAACCCCTGGGTGGCGGTGGAGACCAAGCTTTTGCCTTCGTCGCCGGCTTCTTCTGGCTGATCACAGCCTCTTTCTTTTCATCTTTTTGTGACACCTCGGTGTAGTAGGAGGCATCGAGCATATGGCATTCGAACACTTCAAAGGGATGTAGGTCTGCAAACACCCTTTCTTCCTTTCCTTCATGGCAGTATTTTATGCATTGGTGTAGCGTGGATGGCACTATCTGATATTCATGCAGCCACGGTCTCCCCAACAGGGCCTTATACGTGGTGTTGGAGTCGATCACATAGAATCGTACCACGGTAGTGAGGTCGCCCAATGTGAGGTTGAAATCAGCCACCCCGAGAGGTGTTTCACATTTCTGGTTGAACCCAGCAATCTTCATGTCTCTGACCTTGGTAAGCTGCAGATCAAAGTAGTATTTCTGATAGATGCGATATGCGAGAATATTTACAGCAGCCCCGGGATCTATCAGTATCCTGCTCAGCGACTGACAGTTCAGGGAGCCCCTCATATACAACGGTCTATTGTGACTGGCATTTGGGATCAGCATATCATCTTCTGTGAACGTGACTGATGGTCCAGCATTCACTTCTGCCAAGAGTGCTTCATATTGTGCCGGCGACTGCAGGGCATCCACAATTGCTTGGTAGGCCTCTTTACTCAGAGAGAGTATCTCCCAGATGGAGAATCTGGTGGGGAGCTTCTTCAACATTTTCATGATTCGACTGCCAACCCGAACATTAGACAGCCTCATCTCCTCTGCCCACCGGGGTCTTGGAGGTTCATGTGGTGCCTGTGGCCTTTGCTGCCCAGTCCCAGTTTCATTTTCTTCATCGGTCTCCCGGAGGGCTTCTTCTATAATGACTGCCCCTGGCTTTGCTAGAGGGCTATTTTCTTCATTTTCCTCATGCTGTTTATGCTTTCCAGTTGCTGTCTGCTGGCATTTATTGCTTTTAGCTGGAGCAGTATGAGATGGCTGCTCGTTTTCTAAGCTGGACAGGAACTCCAGGAATGAAGGGGCTCCTTCTGCTTTATCTTTTCCTTAGTACAAGCTGGCAGGGGGAGGAACCTGGACACCGCGCACCTCTGGTTTTGTGATTTGATAGGGTTGCTCCCCTCTGAACATAATATTATGGTTAGCTGGTGGCGGACGCCCCCATTTTCTCCCCGAACGTGTTGCATGGGCTGAGGTAGAGGCCTCAGCATGATTGGCTTCTAGCGGGACATCTGATGCTTCTTGTTCATCATCCTCCCCGGGCAGGGAAAAGAGTACCGACAGAGTATTGCATTGTACTGTCGTGACCTTCTTTCCCTTTTTGGCCTTAGGCCGTCTCTTCTTTTTTTGGGAAGTTGGCTTTGCTAGTTCTTGCCCCCAGAAGGACTCAGTCTCATCTTTTCTTTGTTCTGCCTCCGGCTGCTATTCAATTTTCAATTCTTCGAGCTGCTCCCAGAGTATACAGTCTTTCACCAACAGGTGTTTCGGCTTTTTCTGCTCATACTCATCAAGCTCATTAATATATTGCTGCAGACGCCTAGTCGCAGGGCTTTCTTCTTTATGTGCAGGGAGGGGAGTTTGTCTCCTCCGGTTGTGAGTATGGATCCGGATGACTGGTCCGGTCTCAACTGTAGGCCATATTGGCTTTATTGGAGGCGACTCAGGCCTTGGGGTGACACCCCGGATAACTGCTCCGTTGGTTTTGACTGCGGGAGTCTTCTTTTTATTTTTTGTGGGTACCGTCTGCCATCCTTCCTGATCTCTCAATGGGGTGAGGAGGCAGGCTTCATAGGTGTGCCTGGTGCATTCTTCAATGGCTTCCTTAGGCAGCTGTTGATAGATTGAGATCATATTAGCGGCCACCCTCCAGGGCGGAAGCTCATGTGGCCGAGGAGGCTTCACCTGGTAATCTCCCAGCTGCAGTTCACCCTTCTTGACCATTCCTTCCATGATATCTTTGAAGACATAACAGTCCTCAATTGGGTGCCCCAACACCCGGTGAAATGGACAGAACATCGGATCATCTTTCTTTTCTGCATCTTCGGGCTTCTTCGGTTCAGGCAATGTTACCTTATTGAACTTATACGCCTAGTTAAATAATGCTGCAGTCTTATCCTTGGGAAAAGAGTAAGCCCTTCTCATCCTGTCCCTCAGAGAGACTTTGTCTCTTCTTTCTGTTGTATCTGCCATCGGGGGAGCTTCATCTGCCCCTTTCTTCCCTTTTTGTTGCTCAAAGGTTCTAAAATCGACGGTGTTGGCCTCAGAGTGTGACGGCCGCCGATCATTGGATTTTCCTTTTGGCATGGCGGGAGCATTGACGGTCGGACGTTTGGACAAGAACGTCTCGACCTCCGCCACTATATTGTTCAATCGGTCAAATGTTTTGACATCTGCACCGATCATTTTTTCTAGTACCTCCCTCCTGAGGTTCTGCTTGCATATCTGCATTGCATCCTCCTGATGAGGAGGTCTTCTGCATCTCATGGCTAGATTTCTCCATCTTTTGATGTACTCTAGTGCAGTTTCATCCTGTTTCTGCCTGGTAGCATATAGTTCTGCTATTGTGATTTCCCTTTCCGTGACATGAAACCTGTCGCGAAATTTTCTCTGCATATCGGGCCAATCAACCACTGATTCTGCTGACAAGCTTGAATACCATTCAAAGGCCAACCCAGTGAGGGACGAGCCAAAGAACTTGAGCATATAGGCTTCATCGACTGCTAGGTCGCCCATGATTGTAGTATAGTAGGCTATATGCTCCCTGGGGGAGCCCTGGCCATTGAATTTCTCAAACTTTGGCGGCTTGCTGACGCCTGGAGGCAGTCTTTTGGCAGCATACTGGGGAGGATACGGTACCTTGTACACATCATAAGTACCCGCATCACCACCAGTCTTTTCTGACAGCTTCATTTCCACAATTCTTTCAATCATCTACTGGTGGGCTACAGCTGGATCTATATCTTCTGGAAAGAAGTGGGCTTGTTGCTGGCTGTGAGGAGTTGTCATCACAGTGGCGCGTAAGATGGGCCCGGTAGGCTGTGTTTGAGACACAGAGGGCTGAGCTACTGTTTGCTGTGGAACAGATTGACTTGGTGCTTTGCCCTTATCAGCTAAGAGAGGATTAGCCAGGATAGTTGTTTCTGTGGAGCTGGATGTCTGCCCCGCAGGTTCAGCTTGCTTCGAGACTGATGTAGCTTCCTGTCTCTCATTGAGCTGTCTTCGGAGAGCATTGATCTCCTGTTGGTATCTTCTGAACATCATCTGGATCATGGGATCCATGGTTGATGGAATTTGTATATCTTCAGAAGTCCCTTCAGCATCATCAACAAAGGGGTTATCCCCATCTTCCGCTGTTACCACATTAACTGTCATAGTGGTAACCCTGCGGGCTTCATCATCAATTTTCATTTTATCTTTTGCTGCCTGGCCTCTTCTTGTGACAGGACCAGGTCTAGTTGCCAGCCTAAGCAATTCATCTGGCTGAGTTGGTAGTATATCTTGCCCCCTGGCCAGTCCGGCCATATTGCAGGCGAAGATTTGCATCTTTCCTTTCCGCCTGTAGACTTTTCTTTTTATTTGGCTAGGATATCTGAGCCGGTCAAAGACCGATATTCTTTCTTTGGCTTCTTCCTCGTACAGGTCTTCTTCATTATATCCGGCCCTGGGGCCTTCTTCATAGTTATTTGAATTGGAGGAAGAGGCTTCGACCATCATTTCTTGGAAGGTTTCTTCTTCTTCATCATCCCTGGTGCCCAAGGCACGGGACAGTCTTCGCTGGCCTAGGGCAGAGCTCCCTAGGTAGTGGAAGTAGTCTTGGACTACTTGCTTAGTCTCCTCTGGGTTGCGCCTTTGCGGCTCAGGGTCGGAGCATCAGTCTGTCCTGGCCCGTTTGCTGCCAGGCCAGTCTTGTCACCCGAGCATTTAGATGTTCGGCCCTGGGATATTTGAAGATATCAGCCTGTCTGGCACAGGCTCCTGATCTTCTTGCAGTAACCATAGTGACTGGCTCACTTCTTCTTATATTGCCAACTTGGCAGCGGTTGGCAGCAGCATTGCTTTCATCTCTCTTCATTTCCCTTCTGCCCCCTGCTCTGAGGCGGGCAACAGTGACATTAGTGAGGTTCTCTCTGTCTTCAGCTGGGGCCCAGCTTTGGATCTTCTTCGGTCACCAGACCTGTTTGTATTTTGCTGACTTGGGTGCCAGCGGCTTCCTTTCAGCATCTTCCCAGTTGGCCCTCCTAGAGGCCAAAACCTGGAACTTATTGTCAGTTGGGATGGTCGGGACGATTCTGTCCGGCTGGACTCCCCTGGGGCGACCGTCGAGGTTCGCCCTAATAGCACCCATCATTATCGTCTTTCCGGAATTGGAAAGGCGACGATCAACAGCAGTAGACCGGTTCCTCCGGTTGGTTTTCTTCCCCTTCTGGGCAGCAGTGGGGACCATGTCCCTTTTCTGGACATGATAGACATAGCAGGCGACGGCCGTGGGGGCCGTCTTCTTCGGTAAGCCATCCTTGCGATCAGCGGCCTCCACTGGGGCGTTTGCAGCAACGCCTTGCTCCTCGTTATCGACCTGTAGAAGGTCAGTGTAGACAACGCCCAAGCAGTTGGGCAGCCCGACAGCTGGGGGAAACGAACCGAACGCCAGTGGTACCGCCAGGTACCCCTCCTGGACGTGCATGTCCACCGGTTGCTTGTCGAAGCATACAGACGCGATTTGTGTTGTCATCGTAGTTTCCTGGAAACAAGGAAACATGCGGAATCAGAAATTTGAGGGGGGCCCGCTGGGCCTCCTACCTTAGCGTAAAGATGAAGGGAGACTAAGTCCCACCGGGCGTGCCAGACTTGTTCAAACACATTTTATTCTATCTGGTTTATTATATATATTTTTATTTTATTTGTTTATTGATTGATTATGGATTTATTGGCGTGCCAGTCACCGTGGTGACGATTTTATTGTGCGCTCGATCTGACTTGGTCAGTCGATTGTGAGTGATCGTGTCTGGACTAGAAGTCCGTCATACCCTGAACGCTATGACGTTAATTACGTCCTCCCTAAGGAAGACAACCCTTGATTAAACGCTAGAGGTAGGAGGAAGACAGCGGTAAAGCCGTATGCTCAAAGGAGACAAAGTTCATCTGCTTGCAAGATGTTAAACGTATTTGAATAGAGCAGGGGTTTATTAATTACGGGAGAGACCCGACGGCATATTCCCACCATCTTGGATGATGCCAAGTGGGGAATAGGAAACCACCCATGCAGTGGCAGGGTAGGCTCCGCAAAAGATCGGGTATATAGACATAACCCAGAATCCGGATGGGGACCGGCCTGATGTAACACACCCGGTACGAGTGCGATGTCTTATTAATATCCCCCTTCGGAGGGCCATCGGAGATCACGCAAGGGCATAACTCCGTGGGCCAGCAGGGCTAGAAGAGAGTACCACACTCGATTGGTGGGGTTATGTAAATTTCGGCAGCATGTTCCCTCAACCTGGATTATGCCAAGGAAGGATAGGTCATCATCCACGGAGAGCCGGGACAACGACCGAACAAAGATGGGCACCAGGCCTAGGGACATCTCTTGCCTTCATATTATTGATCAATATTCCCTTGGAACCCATCATAACACATGTAATGACATGGTTCTTTGGGTTCATAAGGCAGCGGTGAAATCCAGATTCGGGACGAGAGCTGTAGGGGAGGTCTTCCCCATTGTTGTATCTCATCAAGACACAAGTGATGGTCTGTGAGTATCCCCTTAAACAGATGTAGGGGCGATTAAGAAGTTTGAAGAAGAACGGTGCAGAGATGGGCCTCGGAGTGGGTTTCATCTGACTGAAGGAGGGATCTCGGCGTGATCTTGATTGGCAAGAAGGAGCTCTCGAACTGGACATTTAATGGACAAAAGGAGGCTCTCGGCTTGGTCCTTGGGTTGGCCAAAGGGGGTTCTCGGCCTGGTATTTGGTGGATGGAGAGGGGCTTCTCGGCCTGGTCCTTGGGCTGGCCAAGGGGGGTCTCGGCCAGGGCATTTAGTGGACAAAGGGGCTTCTCGGCACGGTTCTTGGGCTGGCCAAGGGGGGTCTCGGCCTGAGCAATTGGTTGGACAAGGGGGGGTCTCGGCCTGGGGTCTTCTCGGTGGGCTCCTGGGCGCGCCGAAAAGGGGGGCGCCGAGAGGGGCAGTATTAGGTTTGGCAAAAAAGGGGGGTGAATGGCTAGGAGGAGGGGCTTTCGGCAGAGGGCTTCCCGGTGCGCTCCTGGCTGCGCCGGGACTCTACACGCCGGGAGCCTTGCACATATAGCCTCACGTGGAAAGCGTTGTAACAGACTGGTTGTCGTTTAGCCAAAAGAAGGGGAAGGCCTCTCGGCCTTATGGTTCTCGGCGGGGAAACTTGCACGCCGAGAAGGTGAAATGCAGAAGGATTTCAGGGTTTCAGAGCTCAAAGACGATGCTCTGTTTGGGTGTTTTCTGGGATTTCAAGCTCGAATTGATGCCGGGCCAGAAGTGCAAAAGGGGAATTTCATGGAGACTTCTCTTAGAAGGATGCCAAGGGATTTGAACGGGGGAATCAAATGGAAGAAACCAGACCATCATCTGATCTTGTAGAGGGTTTTGACTGTCTGTTGCAGGCCATTTGGGGGAGTCAAGAGATGACTGTCCTCCGACCCCTCCAGACGAGCCCAGTGACATTAAAACAAACGGAGAAGGAGGGACCCTCAACGTATAAACTTCAGGCCCTAAGCATTCAATATTTAGAATGGAGGACCTGAGATCGGATCATCGTTTATGAGCGCTGGACAGCCCAGGAAACCAAGAGACAGATATCTCTGGTTCCTGAACCGCATAAGGGGGCTCGTTAGAAAAACTCAGATTATATATAGGTAAACAGCCATTGAGATCGGAGAGGGAAGAAGAGAACAAAACTCAATAACCCATTAGATGGGGGTAGGAGTCCTATCCTCGTCCCTCTTCGAAGAACAAACCCGTACGATCGGCTCCGGAATCCAAAGAGTCTAATCTATATTTCTTCCAGACAAAGGCCATATACATAGAGAGACAGACAGAGATCGAATGTCTTAATCCATCGATGCCCAGACGGGCCATCTCGATATTTCATTGCATTGCATAAAGAAAATCTTACACTGATCATGAAAGAAAAATGCAAGGCAGAAAGCTGAAAATCAAGGCCGGAACTCTCCGGCTACAGTTGATAAATCGAGAGAAGACTCGCTATATTACATCAGATAAAAGAAAAAAACACGGAGGAGGGGAGGGTGGAGCATTGACTCCTCTCCCTCCCCCAGTGCCCACCTGGAGCTTTCCTTCTTCTTCTCTTCTCTGTTGGTTGAAAGGGGGGGGTGGCTCTTGCTCTCCGAACGGGACTCCCTCTCTATCTTTCTATTGCTCTATCTTTTTCTCTCGATCCCCTTTTTCTATCTGGCCTTTTTTTCTTCTTCCCTTTTTGGTCTCTCCCTTTTCTGTTGTCCGCTTCTCTTTCTTCGAAGGGAGGGGGTTTTATAACCCCTTTCCTCTTCCTTCTCGGCAGGCACCTTCACGGCGCGCTTGAGGTAGGCTTCCCGGCGCGCTCAAATTTGACCTCTCGACGCCAGTATCTGGGCTTCGACATGGGCTTTCGGCGCCACCTTCATATAGGCCCACTTGGGGTTTCTTTAAGTGTATCATCATCCTAAAGGGTCTATCATCTATGAAATATCTTGTATTGAAATCGCGATTGCAATCTCCATCAGTCCGCAGACAGGGTTCTTATCAGTCCGTAGACAGGGATTCATCAGTCCGCAGATAGGGTTTTATCAGTCCGTAGACAGGGATTTCATCAGCCCGTAGACAGGGTTTTATCAGTCCGTCGATAGGGTTTTATCAGTCCGTAGACAGGGTTTCATCAGTCCGTAGACAGGGATTTCATCAGTCCGTAGACAGGGTTTTATCAGTCCGTAGACAGGGATTTCATCATATCGTCACTCGAATGGCGACGAGCTCGGACATCAGCCTTAGTCTGGGAAGACCTCAGCCGGGTGCATAATCTGTGGAGATGATTCTTCTTCTGCTCTATCTTCTCAGGAGCCTTTATCATCTTCATCTGCCGGTGCTGGCTTCATCTTTATCTCATATTACTTCCGTCAGTAAGCCGACATCTGACTTATCCTGACATATCGTCGGTGACTTCTTGGACGAAGCAGTAGTACAGCTCTTCTTAAAGGGCTGGAAGATCTCATTAGTCGGGTGATTGCTGCTTTATCAGTGCTGCCGTCTGAGTGACATTGGCACCGGGCATCAGCTTTGGCCGACAAGGGCTTTAGCTGGGTGAAAGGTTGATAAGCTTCATCATTAGTCTTTCACTGTTGGTCAGATCTTCTTTTCAATTATGCTTTCACCCTTGTTCATTTTCCGGGTGTCAACAACTTCATTCTAAGTCTACTGCATATACTTGTGCATCTCGAGTGTCACATTGCATATTATTGAAAGGGAACTTGGAAATCTCCAATTTAACCTTTCATTGCATACATGGAGCTTTCATTTGCATTCACTTTCAGTCATAAAAATGAACATGGTGAACTCATGTAATAATGCACTGCAATCTCCTATCTTCATCACATTCATGGTTGCATATGGCATTAGAATTATACAGAACATCTTGCATTCATGCGCAAATATTTAGGGGGAGCAACCACATTCGTCATATGGACTTAGTGTTAGGTTCACACATGACTCATGCATCAACTCTGGAGTTTAGTAACGGGATGTTTGGTTGTCAAAGGAATTTTCCATGTCATTGATTAATAAATTTGAATCGAAATTGACAAATCAAGTCCTTTTGTCTTCTGATGCAGATTATACTCCCAAAATCTAAATGATGATGGGCTAGTCATGGCCAAGCTTGAGTCAATGAAAGGAATACCTTGCAAGGGTGAAAATGATGAGAACCCTCTCAAGTTGCTACAAGAAGATGGGATACTTTATGTAGAACAACCTCTAGGATCGACTTAAGTACAGGCTGGTGAAAGTCTTGAACGTGCTGAAGCAAGTACCCAAGACATGGTATGAAAGGCGCACATCTCTTTTGACTCAGAATGGGTTCAATAGGTAAGGTTGATCAAACACCTCTTACAAGATAAATCAGGTAAAAGACATTTTAGTGGTTCAAGCATATGTGGATGATATCATTTCTGAGCTACTAATAATGCCTTTTGTGAACATTTTGCAAGGATTGTGCAAGAAGATTTGAAAATACTCTCATGAGTAAACTGAATTTCATTCTTCTTTGGATTGCATGTGGAAGGCTTGGAAGAAAATAGATTCTCAAAGCAAAGGTAAGAAAGTAAAAGCTGAAATATCAACCTTTGTAAGGTTGGTGATTTTAGTGATTGAAGGCTTCCAATCTTGTCTCCTAAACTAAGGTAATTTAGCCTTGTCAATTCATGCAATGGTCATCTTTGTCACTTGGTGACACTCTCAAGTGACATGTATTGATTCTAAAAACTTGAATGGACATTTACTAGCATGTTGTGATGAATGCGCCTAATCGGTTGAATCAAATTGAAAATCTTGAAAGATGTGTATAAAGTGGTTGCATGTTGAATATTCTCAATTTGAATTGTATGATCACACTTGAATTGAATTGCATATCTGGTATATCAATTGGCGTGTGTATAAGAGTGGATCATGTCTACTTGGAAGCATTCCCTATGCGTTGAGCTGGGTCTTCGGACTAAAATCTCCGCCTCGTACCAGATCTTGAAAATTGGGATTAGTTGATATGTGAATGAATCCTTGAGCTGAGCTATGTAAATTGAAAATATGTTTTGTGATTAAATGATTCATATATTTAGCTTTTGGATGAATTCTCGTTTCAAACTTGTGAAAGACCTTTGAAAATCTATTTTTGAACAATTCTGAAAATTGGGTTGCATTGCTTAATTTTGCTCATTTAAACACCCTTATTTCATAAAGGTCATGTCATGAAAATGTTTGTTGACACATTAATATAATGTGAATGCTCCAATGTGAAATTTTCCTCATGGTTTGAAGATCAAGCCCTCTTATGCTGCATTTGCAACTTGCATCACATGCTCATCTAGGCATAGGTTGCATGCATTACAATTCATGCATTAGCTGAAGTTAGTTCATTCATTTGGTATCAGAATTTTTGCACCACATTACATTCTATCTTGGCATGTTGCATTTCATTAATATATGATCAAAGGTTGCATTACATTAGAACTCATGCATTAGCTGCATTCAGTTCATTCAATTGGTATCCATTTGATTGGTATCAGTTGCATATTTGCATTGCAAGTTGCATACATTCCCTCTGTGTGCTTGCTTGATACTATATGCTATTCACCCCCTTCCTTTGGCATTTCTATGGCCGTATATCTCTTTGCTAAATAACGTTGCATTTGAGTCAATGTTGGTATGTTTCCTATCATACACTCTCGGGGTTTCATACTCAATAAGTGCATCTATTTAGGGGGAGTTATAGTGTCATGTGCTCATGATATTTTCGGTATACATGCTGAATCAAATTCGCACACTTCATTCACAAAATGTGAGAATGAGTGTTTAAGATAAGGATATATGAATTTCTTTTCAACACTCTCGAGATGTTAAACTTGCTGCATGTATGTTGAGGAGACAGTTGAGAAAAAAGCTGCCTACCTATCCTTGTTGAAAGATCTTGAATGAAAATGAGCGGTAGAGAAATGCTCAGTCTCATTGAGTATATTGGGCACATGTCACCTGAGACGTGATGTGGTTCATTTTTGAAAAGTGTTGACTAAAGTACCTCTGTTCAAGATGAGATGAAATGGTTCAATATTCTAAGTAACAGGGGATTCTGGCATAAGCTCCATGCGTCTAATCGTGTAAAAATGAATTATTTGAACCTGACCACTTTTGAAAAATTCTGACTATCATGTGATATTGGTTGAGTTGAAAAATGATGGTGAAAACTCATTGTGGTAGAGCGTGGCCTCCAATACGCTGTTCTCAAAAATTGAAGTGCAGCCTGCAAAATGTCTGTTGTGCGGGTTTTTTATGTCGAAGATCGGGGTGAGTGAAGGGATACAGCGGGGAAGGAAAATACAAGATTTTGATGTATCCCGGGTATCCTCCTCATGTGTGCATGCCTCTCATGGCCGTACTAGGCACACTCCTTTTTACGGAAAGTCAAAAAGGGTCGAGTGACACAGAAGTGTCGGGATAAGGGTTAACCGGACAAGATGCGGGCGTGCCAGTCGATCTCTCGACAATCACTCATGGAACCAAGGTTTGACCAAGGAAGCGCCACCAGGGCGTGGCACATGGGCTCGGGCGATCGGGTGACACGTGAGAGAAGGGGTTCCATGGGTGCGAGTGCGTAGGTGATTACAGGAATCATGTACATGACGTCTTTCCCCACCGGCCGCAAGCAACCGGTGTTTATTTACATCAGATTGAATCCGAATACCTTCGTTCTATGCTGAAGAAAAGTCTGTATATGTGTCTGAAGCAGTGGGTGGAGGGCCGGAGGCGTCCAGTAGCCAGGGGTAAGCGTAAGACCGAGGGGTGTTAACAGGGGTCAGGGTGTTGGGCACGGATGCTGAGTGGAGTGGGTAGGAAGCTGGAGGCCCGAATACGGACGTATGTATTTCACTAGTTTTATGATTAGCCACATGGGCTTTACAAGCGGGCCTTAATGGGCCGAAGTACAATTGGAGCAAGCCGCAGGACAATTCCGACATGTGAGTCGGTCCACGGGTCATTGCATGACAAAGCGGATGTCCGCATGTTTTACTGGAACTTTTTACAAAGGAGTTGGTGTAGGTCCGATTACCTTGGTGGCCAGAACAGTCACTGGCTCGCGCCTGGGGGAGGTCGGACGTGGCTCGAGGCGACCGGTCAGGTCCGGGTCTCGGACAGCGAGTGTTGTCATGTTGGGGAGTCGAGGTCGGCCCCGGGACTATGATTCCCGGGCCAGAGACTAGACTTGATTTGTCAATCTGAGGGGCCGACGGTCTACTGGGAGGTGAACGATGGGCACGTAGTTCTGTGTCAAGGGCCGACGCGACGCTATGAAGTACCCTTCGTCACCGTCATAAGTGTCGTAAGTTGCCGTACACGGGCACGCCCGGGGTGCGGGCGTATTTGCCATTGGTACGGTCATCTTACATGTGGCAGGGATGGACTTGGCATGAGACGGCTAGACACCGCATGAGGGGAGTACGTGCGACATACCCTCGGCGTGTGTGAGCCGACTAGCAAGCCAACCGCCCGCGCACTTGTCTTCTCGCGTTCCCGACCCTTGCCGAAAGCCCAGGGAATCCGAGGGTGCGACAGTTAGGCAGGGGAAGTTTGCTCGTCTGTGCGTGCGTCCGTGCTTCACATACCATATGCCTCTCCTTTTTTATGCTTTTGTAAGGGGGGCAATTTATAGAAGTTGAAGGGGTGGGGGGTGGGGTTTATGCAGACCAAGTTGGGGGTCCAACTTGGTCCGGGTAAACCCCTCAATAGTGTTTTTATTTGTATTTTATTTGTATTTTATTTGTGCATTTTGTGTGTGTGTTTCGGAGTGGAAGGGGTGGGGTTTAGGCGGACCAGCCGCATGGGCTAGTCTGGTCCGCCTAAACCACTCTTCGTATGGGAAAAAACTTTTTTTTTAGTTTTTGGAGAGGTTTAGGCCGACCAGCTTCGGGGTCCAAGCTGGTCCGCCTAAACCCCTCCCCATGGGGGTTTTAGGCGGACCAAAGTCCCTTTCTTATTTTGTTTTAAAAATCTTTTTATTATTATTCAAGGATTTAGGCGGACCAGCCTGGGGCTAGGCTGGTCCACCTAACCCCCCCCCCCCCCCTTGGGGGGTTTAGGGGGACCAGCTTGGAGGCCCAAGCTGGTCCGCCTAAACCCCTCCCCAAGGGGGGGTTTGGGCAGACCATGTAGAAGAGAGAGATGGGGAGTGGTCCCACCTCTATAAAACCCAATTTTTTGGGTTGTTTTCTTCCCAAATTGATTAAGAAGAAAGAGGATAAAGGATACTGGGAGGATACACTGGTGGACTGGCTGCTTGTGCGTGAAGATCGAGGGATTAACGTGTGTGACTCAGCATAATCTCGGGATGCCATCTTCGCGAATCCTTCGACACACGGGTACGACGAACGAACTTTGCACGAACCTTGGACCGTGAAGTTAGGAATTTCCACGAACTGGGACTGGGGAGGGTCGTCAGGCCTCCGAGCTGAGGGAAGGGCGCGGCCCCCGGGGAGTTCGCCCTCTCCGGGGGCGCGGCCACGCCCTAGGGCGCACGGGCCCCGGGCAAAGCCGTAACCCCGAGGGATGCCCCCCGGGGTCTTCCTCTGTCATCTGGGGATATTCCTTGGGGGATATGAAGTTTTGGGGTATTGAAATGGCCCATGGGAGCCATTGTTCTTCGAGTTGTAGTGGTCGCTCGCAAGGTGTTCGAGTGAATGCCCGACACACCCCGGGTTATCGAACGAGCCGCGTTGGTGGGCGACGGACCTTGAATTTGGCTAAGGGCCAAGGGTAGAAGTCCGTAGGGGCTTGATGTAACACCACCTATGGACCTATTTTGCAAGCATTCAAGTTTGAGCGGCGGACTCACACTAGCGAGCTCACCCGTATGGCGCACACTAGTGCCCGATGGCGACTAGGCGATGTTGGAGAGGGTCCGAGGCGGGACCTTGAGGCTCTAAAGGTTGGCTAGCTTGGGGAGAACCCCAAATGGGCCTAGGATGCCCAAATCATGGGCGGCCAACACACCAAGGGTGTGGGTTAAGTGGATTCACTCTCAACTTGCCCGCGGTGGTCACTCATGGTACTAGCAATTTGGGCCGAGCTCTCACTCTCCATCCGACGAAGCAATAGCAATAATACTAAGCTAAGCAAGTGATTAAACCAGTCAAGAGAGGGACCGATGCTCATGATGAGGGCATCTCCCGACACCCCTCTAGCTTTGATCGCCTGCACACTCTTGATATAGATTGATCATGGTCTACACTTGTTATCTTCATTTCCCATGTTTCATTTTATGTAGTTTCTTTTTATTGAGTCCTATCTTATGTATTTTCCTTTATTGAGTCATATGGTTTTAGTCCATTTCCCTTGTTATGTTTAATTGGGCCTTATTACTTTAGTTATGGGCCCATAGGATTGAGTCTAGGATATGCTCGGTCTTTCATCTTATTGTCAAGGGTATTTTGGTCATGTAAATAATGGTTGCCTATATATAGGCCCCATCTCTCCTCTTGTATTCAACTTTTGATGAATATTGAAGAAAACCCTTTCAAACTCTCTCAATATCTCTCTCTCTCTCTCATTATCTCTCCATTCTCTCTCCTCCTCTCTCTAAATTTCGAAATTCACTCTCTCTCCTCCCCCTCTCAACCACTTCCAACCCCCACCTACCTCCATTAACTCCCCACAACTTCCCACAACCCCTCTTTAATCCTCACCTAGTCCCAAGGAAGTTCCACCACTCAAAACCCCACCCTCCAACCACCACCTACCCCTTTCACTTCCCTAAGCATATCTCCACCTTCCCAAGGCTGAATTAACTCATTCCAAAGCCCAAATTCGAATCTCCCCTTCCCTCCTTGCTCCCTAGGTCGCACCCCTCCTCTCCCCTCAAGCCAAGTTCGCCCCCTCCTCTCTTCTCCACTCCAGCTTTGTGTGCAGGCCGACCTGCAGATTAGCACTCTGTTGCAGCGACGTCCACGACTGCATCCTGGTTCTGCTGGTGGTGTGGCCTAACTTTCTGGAAAGGCCTCCCTGTGCTCTTCGCAGGCGAGGTGGAATCACTCCATTCCGAGTTCGTGGCCGTCCGTGAAGGCTGTTCTTCCCCGACTGCACAGAACCTCTCAGACCAGGAGCCAGAGCGGCAGAGAAGACTCTCCCACGACGAACCTTGAAGGAACCAGTCTTCGAGGTATTCTACAAAGTTCTTCCTCCCCCTGTCAGCATCCAGGAACAGAAGGCGGAACCCCATTCGGCATCCGACAACCAGAGATACCAATTTTATACCACACCCACGCCGGTCTGCCTCCTCACAGTCTGCACCGATCACCGTCCACTTCTCTGGACACCCAGCTCATTTCCAACATCAGAAGACTTCCCGTTTGTTTTTATACAAAGTAGACTCGTCCACGATTCCAACGAGTCTAGCGGTGCCAAATTTGGAGCTCAGGAACGATCGTGGCAGCTTCTGCAACCTGCTGTTTCAGACTGAGCTCGGCCAGAGACCAGAGCTGCATCCATCTTCCAGTCGCTGGAGCAGTCAGCCCCCAGATCAGAACGTCGTCCAAAAATTCAAGCCGCACCCCTCTCCGGTTAGCAAGCTTTTGGCGCAAGTTTCATCAGATTCCAAGCTCGGTGGAATTATTGGCAGCATCGACATCGGCCCTCTATCCAGAATTACAGAAGCTAGGCAGAATCGGCAAAGCTCGGAAAGTCGACTCTATCTCGCTCGTTCCCCTCCCCGCTTGGACGGCTGAAGGCCCCTCCCTGCGTGGAGGTAATTTTTTGGTTGTAATACATTAACCCCCAACCCAAGATCCCCCCCTTGCAAGGGGCGTAGTGCTGTACCTCTTCACATTTTCAGGTCAAGCTCCATCGCCGCGGCGATCGGGTGTATACCCTCGCCTCCCGGCGCGCCCTCGTCTCCGAACGGGATCGGTGTCTTCACACCGATCAGGTGAGCTTTTGATCACACCCTTGTAGCTTCATTTCTACAGATGTAGTATTGCCTTGAATGCGCCTCGGACGGTAAGAGAGTGCTCGGAATTCATTTTAAGCAATATCGTGCCCACCGCGGCCCGTGAGTGAGTGCCACCCCACACCCCGCCTTGCGGGCCGGCCACCCACAATGTTGGGACTCCCAGGCCCATTGGAGGTCAGCCTTAGCATTGTAAGTCCATTAGGATAATTGGGTCCCGCCTCGGACCCTCACCATCATCTCCCGGACCCACCGGGTGAACGTGTGAACCGGGTGAGCAGAAATCGTCGTTGTGAGAATCATTGAGCGCTTGTATGCTTGCGGGTCTAAGTCCTAGGGTCACCTTATCATATTTAGGGGTCTTTGGGCTATTCCACATCAAGTGGTATCAGAGCGGTCATAGGCTTGTCCTTACAAGTCTAGTCTTGGGTCACACTAAGTCTTTCATAGGTGCATCCGCACACCCTTGCATAGCCCACCCAACCTTGCATGACCACTCGTAGTGGTACTCGCTTTCAACCCAATACTACATCTTCCAATCCCACAATGAATCCAAAACCCCAAGGGATGCCTACCACTAACACTCATGACTTCAACTACTTCATGAAAGCCTTGACCTATGCCAATGAGCGGCTTGATAACATATCGGGCCGACTCAACCAACTTGGAAAAAATAGGCCCGACCTAAGGACGGACGATAGGATGGCCCCTTTCCCACTTCCCACCTTTGATGGGACCTCTCCTAGCAAATATTTAGATTGGGAAGCTACAATGGACCAATACTTCAATTGGTATCATATTTCCGAGGATGAAAAGGCATGGGTTGCCAAAATACAACTAACCAAAAGGGCTCAAACTCATTGGTGTAAAATTGAGGGCTTAAGGATAATTAGACGGGAAGCTCCCCTCACCACATGGGAGGACATGAAGGATCAACTAAGGGCTAGGTATGTGTCCCCATCCCACTCGGATCACCAAAACCCAAGGAGCACTCCCACTCCTCCCACCCCACCCGTCCAAACCCTTATCACTAAAACCCAAGTACCTAAGACCTCCACCTCCCCACCTAACCCCATGAGGTCCCCCACATCCCAACCAAAACCCCCTTCCCTAACCTACACTAGTCAAGCCCCTTTAGCCCCCACTTCCACCCCAAGTGATCCCAAGGGCAAGAGACCCCTAACCAACCCAATTCCCTCCATGGTGACCACCACTCATCCAACCCTCACCATTAAAAACCATGTGGACACCATGTCCACCCCTCCACCAAGGCCCATAATGGCCACCACCCCAAAACCCCTCACCCAACCCACCTCCCACTTCCTACACCAATCTTACCCCAAATTAGGCCTCCACTACTTCCACTCCCAAGTCCAACCCATGTCCGACCTTGCTCACCTCCTCGAGTGCGCCATGCCTCGACTAACACCAACCCACCCACCATAGACCTTCCTACCCCATTGTCCTTAGGAGTTGCAACCCACACACCTACCCAAGTGGAGAGGGATACCAATTCGGATCCACCTCCCAAAATCAAGGAAATCCAAGGGCCATACAACTCACCCACCCCTCCTAACCTAGTTCCTCAAGAGCTATACACCCTTCCCCATGACACCATCACCATAGATAAGTCCATATTCCTATGGCTCAAGCGAGGCCTCACCATTCCTAGTTTACAACCACGCCACCTACTCATGGGACATCAATCCCAACTCATTCCCACTCAGCCTCATGTCACTTATCAAACCTCCTATTGTGTAGAAGATTTGGGAGACTTAGTGGCCTACCTACATTGGCAAGTCCACTTGACCGATATGCTAGCCATGAGGCCATCAGAGTCTAGCACCATTAGCTTAGCTTACCCCACCACTGGCTCCATCACTTCCATCTACACCAATGGCCAATTTACAAGTGAGATCATACTCCTTCTTCCCATGGAGGAGGAACCCATCCTAGTCTACTCCCCAACCATTGAGATCCCAAGTACTTTGATTAGCCAACCCATTAGCAACCTTGGCCCAATTATCTTAGAGAGAGATGATTCGCCATTTGAGGACCTTGAGAACATGGAGTACCCCTACCTAGGTGACCCTTACCATAATCCCTTTGACCCTTTTCTATGGGAGCCTAAATCTCCATGTGACCCACTTTCCCTATTCACCACCCACCTCACCTTACCCACATCGCCCATGTCGACCCAAACTCCTCCCTTCCTAGAATCGGGTTACAACATGAGAGCCTTGACCTTAGGCAACAAACACCTTGGGATTGATGAAGTGCCCCACCCCATAACCACGTTCGTAGATCCCTTCGACCCATTCACGTGGACGTTCAAAAGTCATCCCACATCTATGCACATGGAAGTCACCTTTGGGATAAACATGCATGTGTCCAGGCCTACCACACCATTTGACATGATTCATAAGTCGGGTACATTCATCCACATCACCCACATGTCAAGTAGGCAGCATAAGTGGACCATATTCGGATGTATTGGCCCACCTTCATTCATCATGAGTCTTAAGCATGATAGGAGCATACATGGATGTCCGGGTCCCCCGACATTTATCACACCCATGCATAAAAGGTTCATCTATGGATGTCCCGGCCCTCCTAAGACTACCACAGTCTTCATAGCATCAAAGTGTGATCGGTCTACATTTGGCTGCCCAGGTCCACCTTGGCATACCATTCGTTTCACGCTAACATCGCATCATCATGCATGGCATACGCATTCTCGCAAGCATATAGGAAGGATCAATGAGACTTACAAAAGGCGGGCAGATGCTCATCGGCGCCACTACGAGTTCCAAGTGGGAGACTCGGTGATGGTGAGGACGGAGCAGCTCCTTCCGGGACCTGCCTCCAAGTTGAGGGCACGGGGTTCGGGACCCTTTCGAGTTCTACGACGACTTGGCAGCAATGCTTATGAGCTTGACCTACCAGAAAGCTATGGGGTGCACCCTACCTTCAGTGTGGCGGACCTGGTACCCCACAAAGGCCCCGCGGTGGAACCCAGTGAGGAGCTTGAGCCTTTACCCCCCCTTATGAGAGACACTCCCGGAGGGACTCCACTTTCTAGCTTGAGAGACCGACGAGAGCAGGTAGAGGCAATACTGGATGAGCAGAGTATCATTACGAGGCACAGGGTGTATCAGCGCTATCTGGTAAGGTGGAAGAGCCGTCCCCCGATCGAGGATACATGGGTGAGTCGGGAGGATTTGATATGCTTGGATCCCGACATGATGGAGCAGTACGACAGCCAGGCAGACCCATACTCGACAGGGTCGAGCTCTCCCCACCCCGGGGGATTTGATGAGGGCATCTCCCGACACCCCTCTAGCTTTGATCGCCTGCACACTCTTGATATGGATTGATCATGGTCTACACTTGTTATCTTCATTTCCAAAGTTTCATTTTATGTATTTTCTTTTTATTGAGTCCTATCTTATGTATTTTCCTTTATTGAGTCATATGGTTTTAGTCCATTTCCCTTGTTATGTTTAATTGGGCCTTATTACTTTAGTTATGGGCCCATAGGATTGAGTCTAGGATATGCTCGGTCTTTTATCTTATTGTCAAGGGTATTTTGGTCATGTAAAGAATGGTTGCCTATATATAGGCCCCATCTCTCCTCTTGTATTCAACTTTTGATGAATATTGAAGAAAACCCTTTCAAACTCTCTCAATATCTCTCTCTCTCTCATTATCTCTCCATTCTCTCTCCTCCTCTCTCTAAATTTCGAAATTCACTCTCTCTCCTCCCCCTCTCAACCACTTCCAACCCCCACCTACCTCCATTAACTCCCCACAACTTCCCACAACCCCTCTTTAATCCTCACCTAGTCCCAAGGAAGTTCCACCACTCAAAACCCCACCCTCCAACCACCACCTACCCCTTTCACTTCCCTAAGCATATCTCCACCTTCCCAAGGCTGAATTAACTCATTCCAAAGCCCAAATTCGAATCTCCCCTTCCCTCCTTGCTCCCTAGGTCGCACCCCTCCTCTCCCCTCAAGCCAAGTTCGCCCCCTCCTCTCTTCTCCACTCCAGCTTTCTGTGCAGGCCAACCTGCAGATTAGCACTCTGTTGCAGCGACGTCCATGACTGCATCCTGGTTCTGCTGGTGGCGTGGCATAACTTTCTGGAAAGGCCTCCCTGTGCTTTTCGCAGGCGAGGTGAAATCACTCCATTCCGAGTTCGTGGCTGTCCGTGAAGGCTGTTCTTCCCCGACTGCACAGAACCTCTCAGACCAGGAGCCAGAGCGGCAGAGAAGACTCTCCCACGACGAACCTTGAAGGAACCAGTCTTCGAGGTCTTCTACAAAGTTCTTCCTCCCCCTGTCAGCGTCCAGGAACAGTAGGCGGAACCCCATTCGGCATCCGACAACCAGAGATACCAATTTTATACCACACCCACGCCGGTCTGCCTCCTCACAGTCTGCACCGACCACCGTCCACTTCTCTGGACACCCAGCTCATCTCCAACATCAGAAGACTTCCCCGTTTGTTTTTCTGCAAAGTAGACTCGTCCACGATTCCAACGAGTCTAGAGGTGCCATATTTGGAGCTCAGGAGCGATCGTGGCAGCTTCTGAAACCTGCTGTTTCAAACTGAGCTCGGCCAGAGACCAGAGCTGCATCCATCTTCCAGTCGCTGGAGCAGTCAGCCCCCAGATCAGAACGTCGTTTCAAAAATTCAAGCCGCATCCCTCTCTGGTTAGCAAGCTTTTGGCGCAAGTTTCATCAGATTCGAAGCTCGGTGGAATTATTGGCAGCATCGACATCGGCCCTCTGTCCAGAATTACAGAAGCTAGGCAGAATCGGCAAAGCTCGGAAAGTCGACTCTATCTCGCTCGTTCCCCTCCCCGCTTGGCCGGCTGAAGGCCCCTCCCTGCGTGGAGGTAATTTTTTGGTTGTAATACATTAACCCCCACCCCAAGATCCCCCCCTTGCAAGGGGCGTAGTGCTGTACCTCTTCACATTTTCAGGTCAAGCTCCATCGCCGCGGCGATCGGGTGTATACCCTCGCCTCCCGGCGCGCCCTCGTCTCCGAACGGGATCGGTGTCTTCACACCGATCAGGTGAGCTTCTGATCACACCCTTGTAGCTTCATTTCTGCAAATGTAGTATTGCCTTGAATGCCCGTCGGACGGTAAGAGAGTGCTCGGAATTCATTTTAAGCAATATCGTGCCCACCGCGGCCCGTGAGTGAGTGCCACCCCACACCCCGCCTTGCGGGCCGGCCACCCACAAAGTTGGGACTCCCAGGCCCATTGGAGGTCAGCCTTAGCATTGTAAGTCCATTAGGACAATTGGGTCCCGCCTCGGACCCTCACCATCATCTCCCGGACCCACCGGGGGAACGTGTGAACCGAGTGAGCAGAAATCGTCGTTGTGAGAATCATTGAGCGCTTGTATGCTTGCGGGTCTAAGTCCTAGGGTCACCTTATCATATTTAGGGGTCTTTGGGCTGTTCCACATCAGCTCACCTAGCCGGCGTGAAGACGCCGACTCCGGCCGGAGACGGGGGCGAGCGGGGAGGCGAGGGTATGCACCCCCACGCCGCGTCGAGGGAGCTTCAACCTGAAATTGAAAGATTACACCACTACTCCTCTCGCAAGAGGGGGGGATCTCGGGGTGGGGGCTAATGTATTACAACCAAACACTACCTCCTCGCAGGGAGGGGCTGTAAGCCGACCAGGCGGGGTGGGGGAATTGGGTAAGAAATCCCAACTTCCGAGTTCCGCCGGTAGATTCACTGGATAGGGGGTCGGTGTTGACGCCGCCACGGGCTCTAGTGGACTCCGATCCCGATGATACTGGTCCCAAAAGTTTCCTAGCTTCCGGAGGAAGACGCCTGAATTTTTGGAGGATCTCTGGAATTCTGTGCTGATCGTGGCAGAGCCTGGAACAGGGCCCCTCTGTCTGCCTCGGATGAAAACAGGAAAGATGCAGTTGGTTGCAGAAGGTGTTGTGGGCTCTCCTTAACTCCGATTGAGGCGAGACTAGAGGTGACGCTTCTGTGGTCGGAGTAGCTTTGAGCAGAAGCTGACGGAGTTGCAATCGGAGGTTGGAGAAGAGAGCAGTTGTCGGATGAGTGGGTGCAGGTCAAACTTGAATCCGCAGGAGCAGTCTGTGCACTTGGACGAGGAAAATGGGAACTAGGGGATCTGGAAGCCGATTGATGCCCTGCCTTTTGGAGATGAAAGAGGAATCAGAGGAGAAGATTTTTGATGAAGAACTCCTGCCCTGATTCCCAGGAGGTTGGCCGCTGTAGAGCTTGAACTCCGGCTAAGGTGCTCTGCTAGGGAATCTGCGCACAGTCGGGTGAGAAATGCTCTCACGGCCAGCTCGGAGCTTGGATCCAGACGAAACCACCACCGTTGCGAAGATGACTCGAAGACGCTTCCAACGGTACCTCTTGGGCCTTCAGATTCGCAGGGAGGAGGACGTGGTGGCCGCTTCAAGCTACGGCCAACTTGCTTCCTGCAACCAGAGCTTGACCTGCAAAAGAAATGGGTATGAATGGAGGGGTGGTGGTGGGGGGGCGACCTTGGCTGGGTTTGGGGTTGGATTTGGGCGACCAAGGGAGCTAAGGGGGTGGGAGATGGGAGGGAAATTCGAAATTGGGCTTTGGGAGAAGCTAATTTAGCATTGGGAAGGTGGTGGGATGCTTTGGGAAGGAGAGTGGGGTAGTTGGGGGTTGGGAGGTGGGGTGTGGATTGGAGGATGCCACCTTGGGGTTGGGGGGGGAGTGAAATGAGTGTATGGAGAAGGGGAGGGGTCTTAATGAGGGGTGAATGGGGAGGAGAGAGAAAATTCCAAAAATTGGGGTGGAGGGAGAGAGAGAGAGGGGGGGACCCCTTAGAGAGAGAGAGTGAGAGAGAGGGAGATCTAGTGGGATTTGGAAGTGGATTTCAATTTTCATTCAATTATTCATTACTTCAAAATGAGGGGAATGCGGTCCTATATATAGGCAACCCACATTTCTACAAAAGTCCCTGACATTTGACTCAATGACAAATAACCGAAGGGATAGGGGTGCCCTTGGGCTAAGCCCAATGAATTGGGCCCACTAGCCTAACAAACCAACCTAATGACACAATACTTAGGAAAATGACTCACTAACCTAGGTACATGACTCAAATAAAGGGAAAATTACATGATATTGACTCAAAGAAAATGTGAAGATTACATGACTAGACTCAAAAATACATGACTAACATAATGGCGCTTGCCGACGAACAATCCGAGTCCATAGAAAATGTGGAGGGGCAAGGGATGCCCTCATCATACCCCCGGGGTGGGGAAAACTCGACCCCGTCGAGTATGGGTCCACCAGGGAAGTAGTACATCGAACTGCGGCTCTGGGCGATCCATGATCTCCATACTCAACCCGCGACCATAGTCGGGGAACGGCGCTTCAGCTCGACAAAGTGACTCGGTCATACCCTCATGCTGGCGATGGGATCTTGCTTGCCTAGTATTGCCGCCGTGTGCTCACGTCGGGCTCTCAGGCTATTTGTGGTGGCACTCCGAGGGTGTCTCTCACAAGGGTAGGTGTAAGCTCGGGGCACTCACTAGGATCCACTGCGGTGCCCTTAGAGGGTGCCGGATCCGCCACATGGGAAGTGGGGTGAATCCCAAAACCCATTTGAAAGTCCAACCCATAAGCTGGGTTGCCAAAGCCACTCAGATCTTGGCAAGGTCCAAGTCCTCGTGCCCTCAGATTGGAGGTGACCCTAAAGTAGAGCCACTCCAAAGCCATCATCACCAAGTTGTCAACTTAGAACTCAAAGTGGTGCTTAGGAGTTTGTGCTCGCTTCTTGTGAATCCCACCGCTTGTTGCTTGATACTTGCTTGAATGCATATGCCATGCAATATGATGCGATGTGAGTTGACAATGTATGGTATGCAAAGGTGGTCCAGGACAACCACATATAGACCTATCATGTATTGATGTTATGAGGACGTTGAATGATTTGGGAGGACCGGGGCATCCATAGGTATGCATGGTGGTGACAAATGCTGGGGGACCCGGACATCCATGTATGCTCCTTTCATGTCTATGACTCATGATGAAAGAGGTTGGACCATTATATCCAAATATGGTCCACTTATGCTTCCTACTTGACATGTGGGTGATGTGGATGAATCTACCCGACGGACTAATCATGCCAAGCGGTGTGATGTGCCAAGACATATGAATTCCTTTCCCAAAGATGACTTCCTCATGTGGGATGGTGGGGTGGCCTTTGAGCTTCCACTCAAAAGGGTCGAACAGATCTAGGTAGGTGGATATGGGGTGGGGCACTTTCTTGATCTCTAGGCGGGTGTTGCCTAAGGTCATGATTTCTATGGTGTAACCTGGGTCATGGATGAGGTGGGCTTGGCCCAACATGGTGGGTGGGGGTAGGAAAGGGTGGGTGGTGGGTGATGTTGGTGGGTCACGTGGGTACCCATACTCCCAAAGGAAGGGATCAAAGGGGTCATGGACTGGGTTTCCTAGAAGAAGAGACTCTATGCCCACATGGTCTTCACACGGTGGGTCCTCCTCCCTCAAGGTAATTGGACCAAGGTCGTTAGTGGGCCAGTCGATCAAGGTACTTGGGATCTCAATGGAAGTGGAGTGGATCATGATGGGTTTTTCATCCATAGGGAGAATGAGAAGGAGGTCACTAGTGTAGCAACCAATGGTGAAGACCGAGGTGATAGAACCATCACATGGGTGGATGTGACTAAGGCTTTTTGGGTGGGCCTTTCCTAAGGTCAATGAGCAAGTCAACCCTAGTTGCCATTCTAAACCCTTGAGGAGATCATCCCAACCTTCTACCTCATAGTAGGATTGAATTGTGGTGTGATAGGAGTGGAGGGGGGCAATTTGGGATGGATATCCCAATGGTGAGAGAGGTGGGGGTGAGCTAGGAAGGGTGGGTCCTTGTTTGAGTCATTCGAGTATGACTTCATTCATGGTGAAGGTGTGTGGCTTTTGAGGATCCGGACTAGGAGAGGTGGGTGGAAGTGGAGGTTCTTGGATTTCCTCTAGGGTAGGTTTTTGTTCGGGACTAGCATCTATTTCCATGTGGATGGGTGTGTGGGTTTCAATTCCTAGTGTTAATGGGTTGGGTAGGTATAATGCGGGAGAATTGGTGATAGCTGGAGCATGGTGCACTTGGGGTGGTGGGCAAGGGTGGTCTTGGATTTGGATAGGAAGGGGAAGTAGAGGAGGCCAAGGTTGGGGAAAGATTGGTGTAGGAAGCGGGAGGTGGGTTGGGTGAGGGGTTTTGGGTTGGGGGGTGATGGCCATTATGGGCCTAGGTGGAGGGGTGGTCATGGGGTCCACTTGGGTTTGAGTGGTGAAGGTTGGATGAGTGGTGGTCCTTATGGAGGGAATCGGGCAGGTTAAGGGTCTCTTGCCCTTGGGATCGTTTGGGGTGGAGGTGGGGGTTAAAGGGGCTTGACTAGTGTAGGTTAGGGGAGGGGGTTTTTGTTGGGGTGTGGGGGACCTTATGGGGTTGGGTGAGGAGGTGGAGGCCTTAGATACTTGGGTTTTAGGGGTGAGGTCTTGGACGGGTGGGGTTGAGGTTGTGGGAGTGCTCCTTGGGCTTTGGTAACCCAGGTAGGAAGGGGACATATATTTTTCCCTAAGTTGATCCTTCATGTCCTTCCAAGTGGTGATGGGAGTTTCCCTTCTAAGTACCTTTAGCCTGACAATTTGCATCCAATAAGTTTCTGCCCATTTGGTAAGTTGCATTTTGGCAACCCATGCTTTTCATCCTCGGACATAGGATACCAAGTGAAGTATTGGTCCATTGTAGCTTCCCAATCTAAATATTCTCTAGGAGAGGTTCCATCAAAGGTGGGAAGTGGGAAAGGGACCATCCTATCGTCCATCCTTGGGGCGGGCCTATTTTCTCCAAGTTGGTTGAGTCGGCCCGATATGTTATCAAGCCGCTCATTGGCATAGGTCAAGGCTTTCTTGAAGTAGTTGACATGGCCAGGGAAGTTATGGGTGTTATTGGAAGGCATCTCTTGGTGGCTTGGACTTATGGAGTGGGCCGATTGGTAAGGTCGATATGAGGTGGCCATACTATGGGACAAGAGTGATGCACTTGAAGACTCTAAATGCATAGACATGCCCTAGGACCAACTTGATAGAGACAAGTTGTGAACTTGCTCTGATACCACTTGATGTAACACCACCTATGGACCTATTTTGCAAGCATTCAACTTTGAGCGGCGGACTCACACTAGCGAGCTCACCCGTATGGCGCACACTAGTGCCCGATGGCGACTAGGCGATGTTCGAGAGGGTCCGAGGCGGGACCTTAAGGCTCTAAAGGTTGGCTAGCTTAGGGAGAACCCCAAATGGGCCTAGGATGCCCAAATCATGGGCGGCCAACACACCCAGGGTGTGGGTTAAGTGGATTCACTCTCAACTTGCCCGCGGTGGTCACTCACGGTACTAGCAATTTGGGCCGAGCTCTCACTCTCCATCTGACGAAGCAATAGCAATAATACTAAGCTAAGCAAGTGATTAAACCAGTCAAGAGAGGGACCAAGGCTCACCTAGCCGGCGTGAAGATGTCGACTCCGGCCGGAGATGGGGGCGAGTAGGGAGGCGAGGGTATGCACCCCCACGCCTCGTCGAGGGAGCTTCAACCTGAAATTGAAAGATTACACCACTACTCCTCTCACAGGAGGGGGGGATCTCGGAGTGGGGGTTAATGTATTACAACCAAACACTACCTCCTCGCAGGGAGGGGATGTAAGCCGGCCAGGCGGGGTGGGGGAATTGGGCAAGAAATCCCAACTTCCGAGTTCTGCCGGTTCTGCCAGTCTGTAGATTCACTGGATAGGGGGTCGGTGTTGACGCCGCCACAGGCTCTAGCGGACTCCGATCCCAATGATACTGGTCCCAAAAGTTTCCTAGCTGCTGGAGGAAGACGCCTGAATTTTTGGAGGATCTCTGGAATTCTGTGCTGATCGTGGCAGAGCCTGGAACAGGGCCCCTCTGTCTGCCTCAGATGGAAATAGAAAAGATGCAGTTGGTTGCAGAAGGTGCTGTGGGCTCTCCTGAACTCCGATTGAGGCGAGACTAGCGGTGACGCTTCCGTGGTCAGAGTAGCTTTGAGCAGGAGCTGACGGAGTTGCAATCGGAGGTCGGAGAAGAGAGCAGTCATCGGATGAGTGGGTGCAGGTCGAACCTGAATCCGCAGGAGTAGTCTGCACACTTGGACGAGGAAAATGGGAACTAGGGGTTCTGGAAGATGATTGATGCCCTGCCTTTTGGAGATGAAAGAGGACTCAGAGGAGAAGATTTTTGATGAAGAACTCTTGCCCTGATTCCCAGGAGGTTGGCTGCTGTAGAGCTTCAACTCCGGCTCAGGTGCTCTGCTAGGGAAGCTGCGCACAGTCGGGGGAGAAATGCTCTCACGGCTAGCTCGGAGCTTGGATCCAGATGAAACCACCACCGTTGTGAAGATGACTCGAAGACGCTTCCAACGGTACCTCTTGGGCCTTCAGATTCGCAGGGAGGAGGACGTGGTGGCCGCTTCAAGCTATGGCCAACTTGCTGCCTGCAACCAGAGCTTGACCTGCAAAAGAAATGGGTATGAATGGAGGGGTGGTGGTGGGGGGGGCGACCTTGGCTGGGTTTGGGGTTGGATTTGGGCGACCAAGGGAGCTAAAGGGGTGAGAGATGGGAGGGAAATTCGAAATTGGGCTTTGGGAGAAGCTAATTTAGCATTGGGAAGGTGGTGGGATGCTTTGGGAAGGAGAGTGGGGTAGTTGGGGGTTGGGTGGTGGGGTGTGGATTGGAGGATGCCACCTTGGGGTTGGGGGGGGAGTTAAATGAGTGTATGGGGAAGGGGAGGGGTCTTAATGAGGGGTGAATGGGGAGGAGAAAGAAAATTCCAAAAATTGGGGTGGAGGGAGAGAGAAAGAGAGGGGGGGGCCCCTTAGAGAGAGAGAGAGAGAGAGAGGGAGATCTAGTGAGATTTGGAAGTGGATTTCAATTTTCATTCAATTATTCATTACTTCAAAATGAGGGGAATGAGGTCCTATATATAGGCAACCCACATTTCTATAAAAGTCCCTGACATTTGACTCAATGACAAATAACCGAAGGGATAGGGGTGCCCTTGGGCCAAGCCCAATGAATTGGGCCCACTAGCCTAACAAACCAACCTAATGACATAATACTTAGGAAAATGACTCACTAACCTAGGTACATGACTCAAATAAAGGGAAAATTACATGATATTGACTCAAAGAAAATGTGAAGATTACATGACTAGACTCAAAAATACATGACTAACATAATGGCGCTTGCCGACGAACAATCCGAGTCCGGAGAAAATGTGGAGGGGCAAGGGATGCCCTCATCAGGGCTGGAAGGAGGCACCTTGGGCTGATGGGCCTTGCCTCATTCTACGTGCCATGTTGCACGGCGAGTTGGCAGGGTAGCTTCGGGTTGGCCCGAGAGTTAAGTTCAGTGGCTTGTTGCCACGTGTCTGAGGGTCGAGGGGTGGCCCCGACTTCCTGGGGGGTCGTTGTAGGACCCAATTGGTGTACTGGAATCACGGGGTGACCCATGGATTGGTGTAGAAGGGTTGAAACATGTGCGCCCACAAGGTGTTTAGCAGAATGTCGAACATGCGTGTGTGAACCGTACACGCGTACTACTGGCCTCCTGAGCCTGTGGTTGACCTATTTGGGTCTCCCTTTGACCTTGGATGGTTGAAAGAAGGCGTCCCGGTGTAGGCCCCTGGCCTTTTCACTAGGTGCCACGTGGTTTGGCTTGTAGTCGGAGTGTCCCCGGGATGGCCCGGGTGGTAGTGTAGAAGGCAGGCAAAGTCTGCAACTTAGGGGTCGGGAGTGGTCCCGATCGATTGCTGGTGCCACCGTGCACCTCGGCTAACGGGTTGGGGCCATTGGTCAGGCCCACTGGATTATCGGAGGGGCCGGGTAGCCCATGCCTTGAAGGTGTTCGAGGAAATTCCCGAACCCTTTTTTCTGGGTATTTTGCAGGGGAAATAGTCTGGGTACAACAAATGCCCCCCATGGGTCGTGCGTCGGAGGCGGAGACGAGGGCGTACGGCCCGTGAACCTCTCCTCTGGAGTTGTTGTAGTTGCATTTTGACGCTTCATATACTTGTGATTTGCTGTATTGTATGTGTTGAATTTTTGGCATACTGACCATTTTTGTGCTTTGTCTTGCAGGTATGGCTCGATTTGGCAGGATGTCTTGCAAGTATGGCCCGATTTGGCAGGGACGAGAGGGTCCCGAGGCGTGTGGTCCGGGAGGAGGACCACTGGGTGAGGAGGACCGAGCGGTTCATGGCCTCTTTGGGCCCACCAGTTATCACCGCGGCCAGCGTGGAGCAGCTTGATGGTGGGCGAATAGCTGTGGCAGAGGGCCCCGTCGGCGAGTGCGGCAACGGGGTTGGGGTTGTAGAGCTGGCCAGTGCGTCGGAGGTGGGCGGGCTCTACACTTATGACCGTCATGGTGGCTATCCAATGGAGTTTCCTTTGGACTGACACTTGTTTGAGTTTATCAGGCACTTTGTCCCACCAGGCATGGAGGAGAGTGACTCACGGGTTGCTGGGGCCCGTCACCGACTGGAGCGGGCGACCTTGGTGGGTCGAGATAGCTTGCACGAGATTATCCTTTGCGGTTTCCTGAGTTTCCCTGTGGATTACTTGAGGCAGAGCCAGTTTCCCAGTGTAGAGTGCTTGGGCTTCTTCAGCAGAGCAGACCAGTTCGGAGTTCATGCTGGAGTGATGGGTCCCGCCTTCTGGGATTTGCATGGACACCACCGAGCGGAGATAGAGGGCAGTCCGGGATTGGTACTAGAGCCATCAGGGCTGGAGTATGCTGGGGAAGGCTATGATGACTATAGCCTTTTGTCCAGGATTCTACGACAGATCGCCGTTAGCTGGTATGGCCGCTGGGCGGTGATTTCGTCACACAGATATCGCCAGGGAGCTACCGAGTGGTTGATGGGCATAGTACACCACTATCGGGTGCTGCTAGACCGAGCTGACATCAGATATGCTGTGACTGCGGCTCTGTATGGGTATCCTTGCTATACAGGGCTTTTACAGGCATTGATAGAGCGTTTCAACTGCAGGTGGAACACCGTGGCAACGGCTGAGGGAGAGACCTCATTAGACTTGTGGTCTCTGTGGAGGATCTCTGGGTTGCCGATCAGCGGCGAGCGGTACGAGGAGATAGTGCTGGATGACCTTCATGATATGCACAGCGTAGAGTGATATAGAAGGGGGGGGGATGAATAGATCACTCCCTAAAATTAAATTCTCAGCGATAAACCACAACTTTGTTTATACACCCTTCAGATACAACAAAAAGTATTGCTAAAGCAGTCAATAACTATGAAAGAGTATGTAAGTGATATCGAGAGGGATGTTCACAGTGAAGCAAAATGTCGAGCAGAGGAGGAGCAACACAACAATAACAAGCAACCCACAGAAGAGACAGAGAGTTTTTAAGGTGGTTCGATTGTAGTCCACAATCTACATCCACCCCTCACTCCAAACCAGAGTGAGGCTTCCACTAGCAACAGCTAGAACAGCAGACTCAGTCTGCAAACATATGCTGCCGAACAGCTTGACCAACCAAGGGAAACAAATCCCTCAACCCAAACTCTGCAACCCACAGAGCTTGACACCTGGACCTACTACCCGCAAGACCAGAACCGGAGACGAATCTCCCTTCCTCCAAATCGGAGGGAACCTGCTAGTGACAGCCCGTCACTGGCAAACCAGAGATCACATATCTCTCTTCCTCTGCAGCCCAGAGGGAAACCGGAGAATCTCTCCCTTCCTCCGAACACTGGAGGGTAACAATATGAGATGACAAAAGATGAAATGAAAATGGAAAAACAGGACAATCGAAGAACGACAATCGTTTCTAAAAATCAAGAACAATGTAGCTTCCGAAGAAGCAGATCTTCATAGTCACAGACTCTTCTCTCTCTCAAGGACTTTTCTCTCAGATCATTTCTCTCAAATCATTTCTCTCTGTCTTCTCTATGGAACATGGAGGCTCTCTCTATTCTTCTTCTGCTCAGGCACTCATCTTCTCAGCTTTCCTCCAGTTCTTGTTCTTCTGATCACAGAGGACATCCTTTTATATGGCTTTCGACCTAAATTCCATGACTTCACTCGTGTGGCGTGAGTGGGGCTCGTGCCCTCCTTTTCCAGAGCAACCTCGGATCACGTGCCAGGCACCAACCTCGGATCACGTGCCCAATCATCAACTTGACCCAATCTGTAGGAAGAGAAAGAAGGATGTATCGAGTTAGTTCAGGCTTTTAGCAAAGCGTGTATAGACATGATGCAGCATTGAGTGTATGGACTTAGTGTCCAAGCGAGAGCTATGTACAGACTTGTTTGGAACAATGCACAAAGCATATAGGAGTGTGTGTACATTG
Organism: Amorphophallus konjac; assembly: GCA_022559845.1. Lineage (NCBI taxonomy): Eukaryota > Viridiplantae > Streptophyta > Magnoliopsida > Alismatales > Araceae > Amorphophallus > Amorphophallus konjac. The sequence goes on from CM040124.1 coordinate 234,219,303, forward strand.
ACGATGAGTGCTCAGGCGTGCTGTCAAGTAATGTACAGACTTGATGAGAACGATGCATGAACAAGCCATAGTAAATGTATAGACTTAACCGATGCGAACACAGGCTGTACACACTTTGATTGTGTGCATGAGAAAGCAGTGTACCGACTTGCTGTGAAGAACAATGCCCAAATGCAGTGTATGGACTTAGAATGCATGAGATAGCAATGTATAGACTTGCACGAGCAGGCGATAATGTATAGACTTCATGCAGCTTCAAAGAAACCATGCGCAGACTTTACCAATGTACAGACTTCATGCGATGTATAGACTTAGTGTTCTGAACGTAGGTAAAGATAAGGAGTGTATAGACTTGAACCCGTGCATGCTATGCATGCGGATGTATAGACTTGTGTTATGCATCCAAACTATGTACTTACTTGATGAGGCACTAAGTGAGACAGAGCTGGCTGTACAGACTTTGAGAGATGATGCATTGTAGGCAAACGCTGTACAAACTTTGAGAGAGATGATGCATGAGACGATGCATGCACAAGATTGTACAGACTTGGTCTTACAATGTATAGACTTGGCCAACTATCAACTGATGGATGTATAGACTTTATGAATGCATATGCCAAGACCATGTACAGACTTGAAGTGGCATGCAGCAGACGATGTACAGCCATGGCTCATGAATGTGTAGACTTTGCCAGTGCCAAGTCGATGTACAGACTCTACGAGCGCCAGGCCGATGTACAGACTTTGCGAGAGCCAAGTTGATGTACAGACTCTGCGAGCGCCAAGCCGATGTATAGACTTTGCAAGCACCTGGCCGATGTACAAACTTTGCAAGCGCCAAGTCAATGTACAGACTCTGCGAGCGCCAAGCCGATGTACAGACTTTGCGAGCGCCTGGACCATGTACAGACTTAGTGTCTCATGCAACCAGACAAGTGAATGCACAGGCAATGTACAGACTTGGTGCAAACGAGATGTGCAGACTTTGTAGCATGTGTGCGAGATAATGTTTAGACTTGATAGATGATGCATGCATTGATATAGAGATAGAAACAGATTGATTTATAGTGTGAGACATCATCAAAACCGTAGGGATGTAACAATCTCCCCCTTTTTGATGATGGCAACACTTTGAATCAAGCAATATCAAGGCTTAAATGAAATTAACAGCAGCTTTAACAATCAAAGCAAATTCAAGGCAAGCGCATGCAGAGCCAAATTAAACACTACTGCTAAAACACTTCTTTCTCCAAAACCACTCAGATATTTCCAAGACAAACTATTCACCCCCATAGCTCATGAACAATTCTCCCCCAAAACTCATGACAACTCATGACCTACTGAGCCAAATTAAACACTACTGTTGAAACACTTCTTTCTCCAAAACCACTCAGATATTTCCAAGACAAACTATTCACCCCCATAGCTCATGAACAATTCTCCCCCAAAACTCATGACAACTCATGACCTACTGATATTGCAAAACCTCTCTCCCCCTTTGACATCATCAAAAGGAAATGAAGGATATGTGAAAGTGCTGGAGACACGAGGAAGAAGTACAGTAACATCTTAGTGTAGAAAGACACGAGCAAGTCTTAAGAGAATAAGTGAGGTGCTAACTCAAGTGAAGATTCTTGAACTCCAGTAAACAATAGAGAGATAGAATGAGAGAAAAGTTTATCAACATACATAGTGTATGATTTAGAATAGGGGTGAACAAGTATGGCATGACATAGCTGAACAAGCAACTATCCTAGAAGACAATAAGAGACAAAGTCAGAGAAGGTGTTCTCAAGGTATTGAGGACAAGCAATCCATTTAAGTGTATAACGACAAGGGATTTTGAGGTGATTTTCAAGAAGACCAGTGAGCAAGTTGGTAATTCACTCTTTTGACATTAGGGAGACACCTTGATTACAGTCCTGAATCCCCAGTTACTCAGTGTGAGTACCTCATTACTTCCTTTTTTTTTAAAGGAACAGAGTTAGTAACTGTGACTTTTGACATGAGGAAACACCTTGATTAGAGGCCAGAGTCCCCAGTTACTCACCAGCTAGCCACCATTGCTCTGTGATGGTCAGAATATTAATGTCATTTCTTTCCATTTTTTGTTAAGCATTTGACACCCCATGACATAGGAGAAAAAGTTCATTTCATTGATGAAGCTCTCAATTTCTCAGTGACCAAATCAAGACCTTTTTTCATTCAGTTGATCCCTTGTGTTGAGAAGATGGAATGATTGAAAACAATACCAGCAGGACTATTTCTTGAAGTGAATCTTGAAGACTAGATTTCAAGTTGTTTTGGTCAGATATCAAGACATACAGGTTTTGACCTGAATCGGAATCACAGACAATGTAGGAAGATATACTCTATACAATTAATTCAGATCTCTGATAGACTACCAGAGGGAAGATTCTAGCTGGACTTTAGTAACACATACTTATTGACTTAGGAGATGAGTGTGATTCTACTGTCTGAGAGAACTGCACTAGTTCAGTCATGAGAACTAGCAATGACACACATCTGGTCAGACTTTTTGAATTAGTCAAAGAACTCCCCCTCTCACATCTCAACCAGCTCCCCCTTAATCATAGCATTACTGAAGACTAACCATTTGACACACAGAACTCCGCCTCACAAAAGGAACAGACATCACGAATAAGACAACTTGAATAAGCCTAATTATCTTCTCAGTGTAGTGAATTTTTCATTGTCCAGAGGTTTAGTGAAGATGTCAGCAATCTGATTAGCAGTGCCTACATGAATCAGTTCAAAGTTATTCTTAGAGACGTCATCTCTTATGAAAAGATGCCTCATCTCTATGTGTTTGGTACGGGAATGCAAAACAGGATTCTTGGCACGATTGATGGCACTGGTATTATCACAATAGATAGGTGTGCACCCCAGGTCTACTTGGTAGTCCTGAAGCTGGTGTTTAATCCAAATGACTTGTGTACCACAACTCCCTACAGCTACATATTCAGCCTCTACAATGGAGAGGGCCACAGAATGTTATTTCTTGGAGCCCCAAGACACTAAACACCCACCCAAAAATTCACAGTGACCACTAGTGCTTTTCCTGTCTAGTTTACACCCTACATAATCTGCATCTATGTATGCAACTAAATCAAGTGTGTGTGATGCAGGAAACCATAAACCAAGAGAGTGTGTAGTTGACAAATATCTGAAAATTCTTTTCACTGCAGTTAAATGTAATTCAGTGGGTCTAGACTGATACCTTGCACACATTCCTACACTGAACTGTATATCAGGTCTAGAGACTGTCAAGTAAAGTAGAGATCCAATCATACCTCGATAGAGCTTGGCATCTACCTCTTTACCTGTCTCATCTACATCCAGTGAGGTATTGGTACCCATGGGTGTTGTAATGTGCTTCAGGTTATTCATACCAAACCTCTTGAATAGTTCCATTGTGTATTTGGTCTGGTTGATGAAGCATCCATCCTCTAACTGTTGTACCTGCAAGCCAAGAAAGTACTTTAGTTCACCGACCAAACTCATCTCAAATTCAGCAGACATCATTTTAGAGAATTCATCACATAGTTCATAGCTAGTTGATCCAAACACAATGTCATCTATATATACCTGAACTATGATGAGATCTTTATTTGTACCCTTGGTAAATAAAGTTTGATCAACTTTACCTCTGTTGTAGCCTTTGCTGATCAGAAATTCAGTCAGTCTTTCATACCATACTCGAGGAGCTTGCTTTAGACCATACAGGGCTTTGTTTAACCTGAAAACTTGGTTAGGTTGAGGAGAGAATTGAAATCCAGGGGGTTGTTCAACAAAAACCTCTTCCTTAATGACTCCATTTAAGAAGGCACTTTTAACATCCATTTGTTGGAGTTTTATATTCTTGAAACATGCAAAAGCTAGCAATATTCTTATTGCTTCCATCCTAGCAACAGGTGCATACGATTCATTGAAATCAATACCAAATTCCTGACAGTAGCCCTTGGCTACTAGTCTAGCCTTATTCCGAGAAATGATTCCATCTTCATTCATTATATTTTTAAACACCCACTTAGTTCCTATGATATTAACACTTTCTGGTCTTGGAACAAGCTCCCAGACATTATTTCTTTCGAACTGACTTAATTCCTCACACATAGCATTGACCCAAGATTGATCAGCCAAGGCCTCTTCTACTGATTTGGGTTCAATTTGTGAGACCAAAGCAATTAGGTCTTGATTATTAACATTCCTAAACTGAGACCTAGTCCGAAGAGGATCTTCAGGGTTGCCTATGACATTATCTATCGGATGATCTTTAAGAAATCTAACATTTATTGAAGACTCATCTGTTTCTTCTGGCCCTTCCTGGTTGGGAGGATTTGATGTTCCACTCGGCTGGGTCTTCTCTTCTTCTTGGTCTTCTAGGAATTCCCCATCGTGATTGGAATCCCTGTCAATATTTTCAATGTTAGTAACATCTTTCTTTTCACTAAAAATGATGTGTGGAGACTCTTCAACTTTATGGTCTATTATGTTAAAGACCCTATATGCCCTTGACACTTCAGAGTATCCTAAAAATATTCCAGGGGAGCTTTTAGCTTCAAACTTATCTAAGTCTTTCTTGTCATTATTATGAATAAAGCATTTAGCTCCAAAAATTCTGAAATGAACCAAGTTTGATTTCTTACCTTTTAGTAGCTCATAGGGTGTTTTCTTGTGAATAGGTCTTACCATTGCCCTGTTGATTATATAAGTTGCTGTATTGGCCGCCTCTGCCCAAAATTTCCTTGGTAATTGACTCTCAATCAGCATGGTTCGGGCCATCTCCACAATAGTTCTATTTCTTCTCTCCACAATTCCATTCTGTTCAGGTGTCCTGGGAGAAGAAAACCTGTGTGTTAGTCCCTCTCTTTCACAAAGATCAGAAAACATGGAATTTTCAAATTCACCTCCATGGTCAGATTGAATTGTACAAATCTTGTATTTTCCTTCTTGTTTGACCTTATTGAAAAATTGGTTAAACTTTTGAAAAGCATTGCTTTTATTGGCTAAGAAAAAGATCCATGAAAATCTAGAGTGGTCATCAATGATCACATAGCCAAACCTATTCCCATTAAGACTCTGAGTCCTAGTAGGACCAAAGAGGTCCATATGGAGAAGTTCCATTGGTCTAGAGGACAATGACTCAGATCTTAGCTTGAAAGAATTCCTGGTCTGTTTGCCTAGAGCACAGGCATCACAGGATTTTGAAATAGAATTGAACTTAATTCTAGGCATGCCTCTAACTAAATCATGCTCGACCAATTTATTTAAAGTAGAGAAACTAGCATGGCCTAAACGTCTATGCCATTCAAATGCATCATTTTCAGAATTAGCAGATAAACAAAGATTAGGTTCAGATTCAGCATCCAAGTCTATCATGTAGACATTATTAGTCCTGTTGGCTACAAATTTAACCACATCAGAATTTATTTCAAAAATTTTACATGAGTCATCATCAAACACAACCCTGTGACCCTTATCACATAATTGACTAATGCTAATCAGGTTGTGTTGAAGACCTTCCACAAGTAGAACTTTGTCTATGGAGTTTGTGGAAGACTTACCTACTGTGCCAACTCCAATGATCTTACCTCTGTTCTTTCCTCCAAATTTGACCAGACCCCCTACCTTCATCTCTATCTTGCTGAACTTGGATCGGTCTCCTGTCATGTGCCTGGAGTAGCCACTGTCGAGGTACCACTTGTTGTCTTCAGCTGCCAGGCCGACCTACACAACCAAAATTAAGCGGAGTGATTTGGAACCCAAGATGAGTTGGGTCCAAAGACGTTATTCAAATCTCTAAGCAGATGTTTAGGAATCCAGATTTGCTTCAACATGGTTTTCTCTGGCACCTTTACTTCGGGTTTATTGAAATTATAACCGGGGTTATGTCCAGCTGGTCTGGAGAAGTAAACTCTATTCCAGTCATTGGGCTTCCCATTCCTGGGATACCTCCTGTGAGCTTGTTGATTAACAGATTTTTGAAGATGATAGTTATTTCTCCAGTACATCCTGTTTGGACCCATCTGTTTGTAGTAATTTCAGCTTTTATTCTGATCCACTTGCTTGGTCCATCTACCATTTATGTTCTGGTGAGTGGGCTTAGTGAAGTTCTTCACAAAATTCATTCCCATTTTAAATGATCGACCAGCACTGTTTGTTAACTTTTCTTCAGACGTTGAGCTCCTTGACTGCTATTTGAGCTGGATGGTGTGTCCAGCTTCTCTTTTCCCTTCTCTGGGCAGAAGGTGGTGGTTTTGAATTGAAGGGGTCTCTTGTTAGTTGGGTCATAGCCTAGACCCTCCCTATTGAAGTAAACCCTTGTCCCTAGTATAGCATCCAAACCTGTTTTTCCTTGAACAAAATTTTCCAAAACCTTCTGTTTGTCTTCCAGCTCTTTTTGAAGAGACTCAAAATTTTTTAAAAGTTCAGCGTTCACTTTCTTAACAGCTTCATATTTCTCTGAGTTCACTCTAATTTCATTAAGGCTTTCTTCAATTTTGATTTTGAGTTCGTTAAGCTGGGTGTGACTCTCCTGGTTTTCTTCCTTGAGCTTTTCATTTTCTTTTCTTAGGGAAGTCATTTCTTCTAATTCTTCTTTTAGTTTCTGATTTTCCTCACAGACTTGGGTTTGTTCTTCAACATTGGTATTGAATTTTCTCTTCAGAACCCTATGCTCTTTACTAAGTGAATTGAACTTATCTAATAATTCAGCATAGGGATCTTCCCAGTCATCAATAGAAAAATTTTCAAAGACATTTGTTACCTCCTCTTCGCTATTTGCCATTAGGCAAATTCCTTCTTCATACTTCTCTGAGGAAGTGCTTTCCGGATCTTCTTCCTCATCGCTCCACGTGCAGATCATTGCTTGTGGCTTCTTCTTTTTCTGCACCTTTGAGCTCTTCTTCTGAAAGTAGGGACCCTTCTTCTGGAGATCTGGGCAGTCCCCTTTCATGTGTCCCTGTTTGTTGCAATGAAAACAAGTCATTCTCTTAGTATTTCTGTCCTTATTATTGCTAGATTCAACGTTCTTACTAAAGGAGTATGGCTTCTTCCTCCTAAAGATCTTCCCCTTAGTCCTTAAAAAATTTCTGAACTGTCGAGTGAGCATTGCCTGCTCCTCCTGGTCGAGATCGAAAAAATCATCGGACCCGGAGCTACTGCTACTGCTCCCGCTGCTGCTACCCTTGTTGCGGGATGCCTTGAGAGCAATATTCTTGCCCTTCCTGTCACTTCCTTCACCACCTCTTTTAAAGTTCATCTCATAGGTCATGAGGGATCCTATGAGCCCATTCACTGTCAAAGTCGTCAGATCCTTTGACTCTTCTATCACGATGGCCTTTGTGTGCCATGCTGGGGTTAGAGATTTAAGAATCATCCTGACTACATCTGCCTCAGCTAACTCTTTCCCTAGCCCCTTAAGAGTGTTCGTGATCAAGGTCAACCTGGCATACATTTCAGTGATGGTCTCCTCTGGTTTCATCTTAAACAATTCATACTCAGAGGTGAAGAGATTTACCTTCGTGGCTCTCACTTGAGCTGTACCTTCGTAGATTAGTTCCAGCTCATCCCACATTCGCTTGGCCGTCCTATGGGCTGATATGCGGGCGTATTCGTCTGGGTGTACAGCAAACTGGATGATGTTCAGGGCGGTCCAGTTAAGTGAAGATAACTTGACATGATCATCTGTCCATGCGTCCTCATTCGGCGGCCCTGTAGTGATTACCCTCCACAGGTTGTGGCTCTGTACCCTGATGAACACCTCCATCCTGTTTTTCCAGAAGAGATAGTTATTATCATCAAAGAATGGAGGGCAACTAATGGATTGTCCCTCAGGCATGAAACTTTGAGGACCATTAGGATTACCCTGACCGTTGGCCCACATGATGCAAACCCGCTCTAATACCAATTGATATGCGCAGCGTAGAGTGATATAGAAGGGGGGGATGAATAGATCACTCCCTAAAATTAAATTCTCCGCGATAAACCATAATTTCGTTTATACACCCTTCAGATACAGCAAAAAGTATTGCTAAAGCAGTCAATAACTATGAAAGAGTATGTAAGTTATATCGAGAGGGTTGTTCACAGTGAAGCAAAATGTCGAGCAAAGGAGGAGCAACACAACAATAACAAGCAACCCACAGAAGAGACAGAGAGTTTTTAAGGTGGTTCGATTGTAGTCCACAATCTACATCCACCCCTCACTCCAAACCAGAGTGAGGCTTCCACTAGCAACAGCTAGAACAGCAGACTCAGTCTGCAAACATATGCTGCCGAACAGCTTGACCAACCAAGGGAAACAAATCCCTCAACCCAAACTCTGCAACCCACAGAGCTTGACACCTGGACTTGCTACTCGCAAGACCAGAACCGGAGATGAATCTCCCTTCCTCCAAACCGGAGGGAACTTGCTAGTGACAGCCCGTCACTGGCAAACCAGAGATCACAGATCTCTCTTCCTCTGTAGCCCAGAGGGAAACCGGAGAATCTCTCCCTTCCTCCGAACACTGGAGGGGAACAATATGAGATGACAAAAGATGAAATGAAAATGGAAAAATAAGACAATCGAAGAACGATAATCGTTTCTAAAAATCAAGAACAATGTAGCTTCCGAAGAAGCAGATCTTCACAGTCACAGACTCTTCTCTCTCTCAAGGACTTTTCTCTCAGATCATTTCTCTCAAATCATTTCTCTCTGTCTTCTCTCTGGAACGTGGAGGCTCTCTCTATTCTTCTTCTGCTCAGGGACTCATCTTCTTAGCTTTCCTCCAATTCTTGTTCTTCTGATCGCAGAGGACATCCTTTTAGATGGCTTCCGACCTGAATTCCATGACTTCACTTGTGTGGCATGAGTGGGGCTCGTGCCCTCCTTTTCCAGAGCAACCTCGGATCACGTGCCAGGCACCAACCTCAGATCACGTGCCCAATCATCAGCTTGACCCATTCTATAGGAAGAGAAAGAAGGATGTATCGAGTTAGTTCAGACTTTTAGCAAAGCATGTATATACATGATGCAGCATTGAGTGTAAGGACTTAGTGTCCAAGCGAGAGCTATGTACAGACTTGTTTTGAACAATGCACAAAGCATATAGGAGTGTGTGTACATTGATGATGAGTGCTCAGGCGTGCTGTCAAGCAATGTACAGACTTGATGAGAACGATGCATGAACAAGCCATAGCAAATGTATAGACTTAACCGATGCGAACACAGGCTGTACACACTTTGATTGCGTGCATGAGAAAGCAGTGTACAGACTTCCTATGAAGAACAATGCCCAAATGTAGTGTATGGACTTAGAATGTATGAGACAGCAATGTATAGACTTGCACGAGCAGGCGACAATGTATAGACTTCATGCAGCTTCAAAGCAACCATGTGCAGACTTTACCGATGTACAGACTTCACGCGATGTATAGACTTAGTGTTCTGAACCTAGGTAAAGATAAGGAGTGTATAGACTTGAACCCGTGCATGCTATGCATGCGGATGTATAGACTTGTGTTATGCAGCCAAACTATGTACTTACTTGATGAGGCACTAAGTGAGACAGAGTTGGCTGTACAGACTTTGAGAGACGATGCATTGTAGGCAAACGTTGTACAGACTTTGAGAGAGATGATGCATGGGACGATGCATGCACAAGATTGTACAGACTTGGTCTTACAATGTATAGACTTGGCCAACTATCAACTGATGGATGTATAGACTTTATGAATGCATATGCCAAGACCATGTACAGACTTGAAGTGGCATGCAGCAGACAATGTACAGCCATGGCTCATGAATGTATAGACTTTGCCAGTGCCAAGTCGATGTACAGTCTCTACGAGCGCCAGGCCGATGTACAGACTTTGCGAGAGCCAAGTTGATGTACAGACTCTGCGAGCGCCAAGCCGATGTATAGACTTTGCGAGCACCTGGCCGATGTACAGACTTTGCGAGCACCTGGACCATGTACAGACTTAGTGTCTCATGCAACAAGACAAGTGAATGCACAGGCAATGTACAGACTTGGTGCAAACGGGATGTGCAGACTTTGTAGCATGTGTGCGAGACAATGTTTAGACTTGATAAATGATGCATGCATTGATCTAGAGATAGAAACAGATTGATTTATAGTGTGAGACATCATCAAAACCGTAGGGATGCAACACTCCATCGTAGCCACACTAACGGGCATGGACGATACCGGGTTCCTTATAGCTACCGGTATTTGCTGAAGACCTGGAGGGACTTGGCCCTGGCTGGGAAGGAAAGAGCGGCGCAGACTCCTAGGGTGCCGTTGAATGCGTGGATTCGGTACTTTTATGACGGCCCATTTTGCTTTCACCAGGAGTTCGCGAGGGACCAGACCCCCTGGGAGGAGTACACAGAGGTAGAGCTACGTTTCCGGACATATAGCAAGTATATCTACGCGCCACAGGAGGGGTGGAACCCCCATAGACTGCTAGACGTGACGCACTTGGCCGCGTACTTGGCGTACTGGCTGGCGACGTTCGCGGTCCCCCACGGGGAGGATGGCCAGCTGCGAGTAGAGATGTTGTGGCCTGCGTGCCAATTGGCAGAGGGACGAAGGCTGGCCTTAGCCCCAGCGGCTTTGGCCAATGTTTACCAGGGACTTGGAGTACTGGCGGCGCACCCAGCGCCACGTGAGCGGAGCCTACTTCTACTGACTCACTACCTCAGTGCATGGACTGGGTTGCTATTCCCAGGGTTGGTGTCTCGCGGGTCTGTGACGAACCAGGCGGCACCATTATTGTTTAGCTTCACCGGACATCCTGATGGGGACGCAGTGATGCAGCTGGAGGAAGCAAGGAGAGTTTTGTGTTACTTGCTCGACAGGGGCGAGGAGGGTGTTCCATTTGACAGTGCTACCAGGGACTCCCACCTGATCATGGTGCCTTTGAATGGTGGGGCGGCCTGTGCCCTACCCTACCAGTCGGAGCCGGACGCGTCATTATACACAGAGTGGGTGATGAGCACCCGGCCAGCGGTGCTACCTTTACACTTGTCCGTGACGAGCTTCTTGGAGCCGTACTACCCGGACAGGTTAGATCGAAATTTGGGTACGACCAGGGGATCCCGCCGAACCAGGAGTTCCCTTTGGCAGGTTGTCAGTACAAAGGTCGGGACACACATCTGCTAGCCACAGCGTGCTGGGACTTCTACTGTCGCCGAGAGCCGGTGCGACTATCGACGCCTATGCCGGGACGCAGGGGATGGTTCGACGTCCACTACGACAGATGGTGGTTCGAGCATAGTCACCAGTACCGACAGAAGGCCTCGGCGATCCGAAAAGCCGAGGAGACCCGTCTCTTGAGGGAGGACCTGCCTCTCATTGCACTGGATGACGGGTATCTACGGACTCACTTTTCTCAGATCCACCGGGAGGTAGAGAGGGTGGCGCAGCAGGCGCCCCGGGGTAGCCGGGGCTCTTTGTCGACGGGACGGAGCGACAACGGGGCACTGAAGCCCCTCAAGCAGGCGCGGGCGACTCTTGGAGGTACCAGAGTCAGGGCACCTCGACCCGAGATGTCGAGGACTTGGTCAACCCAGTTTCTGGCGGATCGAGGGTTTGAGCAGTGGGGTTCGCTGGACCGAGTGCTCCCTGATGGGAGCTTTGCAGATACGACGGTTGATGACTAGAGGCGTCATATCGCCCATGCGATAGGGTCAGCTGGACCCGTAAAGCTCATGTCCCTCATTGAGTGCGCCTACACCCTGAGGGACGTGAAGGAGGCGATCACGAAGGCCACACGGATTGTGGGTTTGAAGCCAGAGCAGCTAGTTCCTCTGCTACTGACCCCCTTCGTGACTTCAGGTAAGACCTCTTCATTAGCCTGCTAGCCCTGCTTTGTTGTTTTCTAGGGCGTATGGCTGAGAGATCTTGTGTGGCTATGTTTGGCAGGTTCCGCGGCGGACAGGGATCCCCTCTCCAAAGGGACATCTTCTGGGGATGGTGATAGGGCCCTTCAGCCCCGAAGGAAGCACCCCCGGGTGGAGATCGGAGTCAGGGAGGTTCGTGAGTCCTCTCGGGGACCAACTGCCAGGGAGCATATCGAGGCGGAGCCGGCTCTGAGTAAGTGCCATATTCGCCTACTTGCTTTATATTGATTTAGCCTTGACGATTGGCTGACCTTGTGCAATTGGATTTGCTTTTCACAGCGCCACTGGAGACCGGGGCTGATGTGGCCTTCTCGCCACCTCAGGAGGTCGACCCACTTCTGACGAGGGGGTTGATCATGAGATAGATATGGAGGGGCTTCTTCGTATGATGGATGAAACTGCCCTCAATGCTGCGACCTTTCCCGATTTTGAGCCATGGAAGGCTTCAAAGGATGCCCAGCCAGGTAAATAATTCTGGAACCGAGCGTGTCATATTTATGGCTGTATCTGTTTCTTGGAATTGACATAGTTGCTGGTGTCGTGTAGAGGTGGCCGGGGCTTCAGAGACCACAGCTTCTCCTGAGATGCGAGGCGAGGTGCCCCCATCCATTGACGGGCAGGAGCCCGCTGTGACCCAGGATGGCTTGGGTAAGTATTGAACTGTTACGGAGGGCATTGCCCTTTCATTATAGAGTTGCGGGGATGCCAATACTGACTGACTTTATGATGTCATTTTCCAGGTGAGGATCCAGTCGCCACTCTGGAGATGATTCAGGAGCTGGTCCGCACAGGCCCTTCAATGTCTCTTCCCTCCTTTGAGGGGGAGCCTGAGGGGAGGAGTGCTTCAATGTCGCCCACGACCGAGGAAGTGTCTAGCTTGTTGCCGCAACTGTTGGCAGGGGTGGAGCAAGCTTCCCGGTCGGCTATGGTGTCGGCCTGCACTGTGGGGCTGGTTGTGTCTTCGAGCATGGGACCCTCAGGTACATGGCTGGGACTTAATCATTTCTGTTAAGCCTCTCGTTGTTGATTGTCTTCTAGTGCTGACGTCCTATCGATGTTGTTTGTAGGTATACCTTCGCCTCTAGAAGAAGGTGAGCTACCCCGCAACGGGGCCTAGATGGTGGAGGAGGGGTCCACCGAAGTGGCCTCTGCTGAGGGCGACGAGGAGATCATCGACATCGAAAAGGTTTCGGAGGGGAGTGCTCCAGCCGATGAGTTTTCTGTTTGCAACTCTTAGCTGGATAACCACTCTTGTATGGAGCTGGGTCTGGTGATGACCTTGTTTACTGCGTTGGCTTGTAGGAGCTTCAGGTTCAGCCACCTCTGGGAGTCCATCGGAGACCTCGTCGAGCTCTTCAGAGGACGACTGCTCAGAGATGGAGATAGAGGAGAGTCCGAGCTCGAGCTCTTCGTCCTCCGGTGCCTCGACTGGTAGGGAGGTTCCGACGAGGACCACTTCTAAAGGTATGCAGTGGTCCTCTCCAACTTTGTTTAGTGCTTGTATGCTCTATAAGGCAAAGTGCTGACGTTCTTCAGTTACTTGCAGCATCGGATCCTGGGGAGGAGCATGCATCGGCTCCCGATGAAGGCTGGCAGGAGGAGCCTCCTGTCCCACCTGTGCTTGCTGGAGATGACTGGATGGTGGAGGAACCATTGCCCTCTCCAACGCCGGTAGGTAATGCTGTGGAGGCATAGGTGCAGTTGCCTTCCCCGACCCCAACAGGTGATGCCAGAGAGTCAGCTGGACTTGCTCCAGGTAAGGAGTCAGGAGTTGTCTCATTTTCTTTGTCAGGTTTTTTCACCTTGTTTGTCGAAAGAAGCCTTTTATGTATCACTTACTTCCTTTGGTGTTTGTTGGAACTATGCAATTTCCACTGGAGTGCTGGCTGCGTTCGGAGACCTCTCCCTAGATTTAGGGGTGGAATGGCCTCCATTCGCTTCTCCGCCAGAGCCGTTGCTGGAGGCGAGTGTAGGTGCCGCCCTGCTCCAGTGGGAGTGAGGCTAATCACAGAGCGAGCCCCTCCCTTATCCAGAGGACCTGAGGTAGTGACTGCGGGAGTGCACCCAGGGCTATCACGCACTCGGATTCCCATGTGAGCTCTGGATGTCCGGGTGGGGTGGGATCTGGGCCGAATACCTGTGACTCCGTGAGGTTCAGGCGCAAAGGGATCAGAGGCTAGCGGTGATCTGAGAGGCACAGGAGCAGCGGGCTTGGCTTGTGTTAGCGGTAGCTGAGCAGAGGAGTCACGCCGAAGCAACTGCGTCAGCATCTCAGGAGCGAGCCGCACAGCTGAGGGAGGTGGAGAGCCAGGCCGAGGCCTTGAGGACAACCTGGGAGGAGTGGCAGGCAGTTGCTGAGCGCGTTCGAGCCGAGTGGCAGGCGGCTGAGACCACAGCCAGAGCCAGTGCCCAGCTCTTATGCACCTTGGAGGCGGAGCTTGCAGCAGCAGACTTTCTTCTTGCGGCGCTAGAGGGGGCTGAGGCGGAGCCCTGATTGTATCTTCCCCCCCTTTTTTGTCTAGAGTGTATGGATATTGTTACCCCAAGGGCATGTCTTGGGCTCCTTTTACAAGGTATTAATAAACTCCAGATCCTTTGTTTACTGGGTTGTTCCCTTCCTTCTTTGATGGAATGGAATGATGCGCGTGAACTGACGACCACTTATTGTTATTCGTGCTTGCTTGTCCTACGACGCATTGTCGTGAGTGATAACAGGGACCGGGTTTAAGGAACTCGGTGTAAGAAACTGGAGGTTGAGTACTAGGTAGTAGAGGAAAGAAAGGCTATATGTGGGGCCAATCCTCCTAGGGGATGAAAGCCCACATACTGGGGAACCAACGTAGGCCCGTAAGAACGGGACAACTTGCGTGATTTAGGGTTGTAGAGGTGATTCTGGAGGGTGTATATTGACCCTGAACTGGATGGTGGAATATTGGCTAACATTGTGCCATTGGCCAAAGAACGGGATTCGTATGTGTCTGGGAAATTGAGATTGAGCAAGCTGGATGGCCTAGGCGGACATGGCAACCAAGACCGAAACTGGGAGAGGGACTGGAAATTGAAGCTGGGATTGTGACTGGGAAGAGGGGCTGGAGCTGAAACTAGCTAGGTGACCTAGAAAGGTGCAATGGTTGGGAACTGGAACCAGGTCAGATGGCTATCTTGGGAAGGCATTATAGCCGAAACTGGAACCGGGAGCTGGCGGCTAGTCGGTGAAGGCGTCGTAGCCGAGGCTGGAGTTGAAAATTGGTGGCTAGGCCTATGAAGGCATTGTAGCCGAGGCTGGGACTGGAAGCTGGGTGGCTAGCCTGCAAAGGCATCATAGCTGAGGCTGGGACTGGAGACTGGCGGCTGGCCTGTTAAGGCGTTGTAGTCGAAACTGGAAACTAGAGACTGGCGGCTGGCCTGTGAAGGCGTTGTAGCCGAAACTGGAAGCTGCAGACTGGCGGCTGGCTTGTGAAGGCTTTGTAGCCAAAATTGGAAGCTGGAGACTGGCGGCTGGCCTGTGAAGGCGGTGTATCCGAAATTGGAAGCTAGAGACTTGCGGCTGGCCTATGAAGGCGTTGTAGCCGAAACTGGAAACTGGAAGCTGGCGATGACCGACCCTCGGGGGTGTAGTGGCCACCATTGTCGTGGAGTGATGTTGGGCTCGCCATCGGGACGTGTCATGGCCGATGGCTTTGTAAGTGAAAAGTGAAGAGAGAGATAGTTTTTTTTCTCTTTACCAGCTCTACCGCCCTTGCGGGTTTTCGCTAGAGCTGCCCCCCTTTAACTTTTTTCGGTGCGCCCTTGCAGATTTTCACACCAAGGGGTTACCCGATTTTACCTGAGGTGCCCTTTCGGGTTCTCACCTCAGCTGGGTTGGTGGCAATTTTTACCCCCAGTCATCTCGTAGAGAGAGTTGACTGAGGCCGCCGGGGTATCTCTATTTTTAACCCCATTTTTTTTTGAGACTGCCGTCCATAGCATGTTGCTGTCAAGGGACGTAACCTGAGGCTGGAAGGTGAGGATATCTGAATATTGTTCGACCATTCATAAGGGTTTTTTTTTGAAATCCTTAAGCCATGGTGGCGAAGTGCCACTTTGCCATGGGAAGGTATGACTGGAGTTGTAACTAGTGGATATGAGATTATATGGGGGAAACTGGAATTATACTGAACTGGAAGGCTCTGGATTTACTGGATATGTGGGATGTGGGGGCAGAGGATGATAAATATCCGGGGAATGTATCGGGATGTAAGTTTACCGAGATGGTGACTGGAATTTTGACTGTCACAGGGACTGGTTGAACTGTGACATTGAGGTGATGGCCAAACATTGGCCGAGTTGAGCGGGAGTAACGCAAGATTAATTGGGGATTAGAGGGCTTGCGCTGTAGCAATGCAAGTGTATTAGAGACTGGTCCTGGGTGAGACTAACGGCCCACCAAGGGATAGGTGGAAGGCCGGGTTGACTGGTAGGGAGAAGAAGATTTTCTCATTATCGGCTCTACCGCCCTTTCGGGTTTTTGCTAGAGCCGACCCCCTTTAGCTTTTTCCGACGTGCCCTTGCAGGTTTTCACGTCGAGGGGTTTCCTGATTTTTCCTGAGGTTCCCTTTCGGGTTTTCACCTCAGCCAGGTCACTAGCCTTTTTGCCCCCAGCCACCCTATTGTGGTGAGGATGACTGGGTCTACCGGGGCATCTCTATTTTTTAATCGCATTTTATTATTATTATTTTTTTTGACTTACCTGTGAGCTGACAGCTAGACTGGCGCTGGTGCAGAAGCGCCCGCGCTCCTATAGTGACGGGAACGAGGGCAGGGGACTGGTTCCCGCAGATGCGTGGCAGCTATTCCAAGGAGCTGAACTGGCTGGTTGACTGGGAATTGAAGATCGGAAGGACTGGCCTGTGGGATCCTCCACGGGGGAGGACCGGCCTTATTTGTAGTAGCTGGGGCGTGCGCCTTAGTTTGGCTGGCGCGCGAACTCATGCTCTGGCACATAGTATAGCTTCATGTGTTTGCCGTTGAGAGGCGGGAATGGTCTGTGTCCTTTGTGATCAACAACAGTGTAGGCCCCATCCTCATAGACATTCTGGATGATGTATGGACCTTGCCAATTTGGCTGCAGTTTTCCACTGGAGCGCCCTGCCATGACCTCTTTTTCCTTGATCATGACAAGGTCGCCTTGCTTGAAAGCTCGCTGCCTGACGAGCTTGTCATAGGCCCGGACCATGCGAGCCTGATATGCTTGCAGGTGTTTGTAGGCTTCGAGTCGCTTACCTTCTAGATCGGTGAGCTCTTCTAGCCTTCTCTGGTACTCGTTTTTGTCAGGGCCGGTAAGACCGGTATGGATGGCCACACGATAAGAGGCTAACTGGACTTCGATGGGGATAACTGCTTCTGCCCCGTAAGCAAGGGAGAACGACGAGCACCCCGTGGGGGTTTTGTAGACCGTCTGATAGGCCCATAATGCTTCGAAGACCTTCTCACCCCAATCGCGCTTCCGGTGGCTAACCATCTTAGCCAGGAGCTTACAGAGGGTTTTGTTGAAGGCTTCCATCAAGCCGTTAGCCTGAGGGTTGTAGACCGAAGAGGTTATCCAGTCGATGTGAAATTTGGCCGCTAACTAGTATACGGCCTTATTGATGGGAATCGACACCGAGCACTGACATTTTTCATTTACATTTTTGTCCTTTTGTTTGCTTTTATATCCTTGGGAAAGCATATGCGCAATTGTAAGGCTTTATAAGCCAATGTGTCATTCCCTTGGATTGTTTGAATTTTTGTGCAAAATGTCAGTAGGTCTAGCAAGGGGGCCCTCACTCCTTCCCCATTGGTCCACATAAGGCATATGGGTCCATGTGGGGCAGGACAAAATCCTAGGTGGCATCTAGAAGGTCAATTGGACACATGGGAGACAAGTGGTTGAAAATGTCAAAGGGAGGCCACCTACCTTACCTACCTAGTCAAAGGAGTGCCCCCTCCACATGTAATTTATTTATTTTAAGTTTTTGACCACATGGGGGAAGAAAATGGCCTCTTTCTCACGAAATTTTCATCCCCCCACCCCTTTCCATTCTCTATATAAGCCTATATATAGTGTCATTAGAGAATTAATGAAGAAAACTTATGAACTTGGCTTGAGCCATTGAAGGGTATGCCCTTGTTCCTCTCTCCCTCCCCCTCTTGCAGATGGATTTTTGCTAAATCTTGGGTGTGATGCCCTTTTATCTTGTCCTTAGCCCCTCTGAATTCTATTTCTACCGCCGCCGCCGCCGCACCGCCGTCGCACCGTCGCCACAGTCATCGGAGTTCTGTCTACATCAGGATATAACCTCTCCTCCGAAATTGTATCTCTGGTTCGTGTTGTATGATTGAGCCCTAATTTTGAGAGTTTGTTCTGTCCATCTCCCCTAACCTCCAATTAAAATTTCGTATTATTTGGAGTCCATTTGATAATTTTCCCATATTTTTGTTTGTCCTCTCAGTAATCTGCCCTTTTGCAGGTCTACAGGACAGAGTCACCTTGTTGTAATTTCCCCACCCACTTAGAAAATTTCAAAAAATCACAAAAATTCCGTAGTGCTCCTCACGTATACCTTCTTCCACCATAATTTTTGTTGAGTCAAAAAAAATCATTTAGCCCTCGGTCAAAGGTCTGTTTCAGGCAGATCCATCTCTGCCCTGTGTGTCTGTCAGTCCGGGTTAGAAAAAAAGGCAGTTTGCAGTCATTTTTTTTTAATCCGTTCTGTGGATGGAGCAACCAAAAATATATGTTTTATATCTCTGAGTCCTCTATCTATCGGTACCTCTTGTGCATCAATCCGACATCGGATCTGTTCTTAGGAATTCTTTTCGTGAAGGTGTGCAGAGCAGATCCCAATTCAGCCAGCACAACTCAGTCCGGGAGAAAATTCAGTAATAAATATCAAAGGTCAACTTCAACGACCGCCCCTTCAGAAAGTCGGACAGTCCGCATACTATTGTTCGGTATATAAAAAGGTGTTGTCTGAATGTTAGGCTACGCCTATCGGGAAGGCCGCACACTTACGCGAGTGATCTTCCGATCGATTAACTCCGCCACGTACCGAGTCTTGGTTTTGTCTAGGTGTGTAGTCGAGTCTCATTTCAACTTTGCATTTGCATCGCAGTCTAAGTTGTGTCTAGGTGCTTGCATTAGTTGGCATAACATTTTGCTTATAAAACAAAAAAAAATGGCCTTGTATATCCATTCCTAGGGGATCCAACCCCATCTTTGCAACCATGGCCGCACCCCGAGCCCTTAGTTTCGTCAAAGTGGCCGCAATGTTCCAAGCCCTTATGGGAAAAATGCAAGGGTTGACTATAGGTATAGACGGGTTGGATACATGCTTGGATGTGTTGACCACAGCGGTAGATCGGATGGAAGGGTTGAGTCCGCGAGTGGATGGCCTAGGCCTGCCCGAGCCTTACATTCCGGTGTCACCCCAAGGACCCCTTCTCCACGAGGAGGACAATCCTTCACCACCCGAGAGTGCTCCATTGTCACCCTCACCTTCCGATCTTATTTCGGAGCCCTCCTATTTGGAGCCACCTCAGCCCGAGCCACCCGTATTTCTAACGGGTACGCTATACATAGCCGAGCCGCTTCTTAATTAGCTTAAGGATGGTTTGGTCCCACCTCCTTACCCGTCCATGGACCCTATACTACCAATAGTGCCCGTCAACTCCTACCACACTACCTTTCGGTCTAGTCACCATGTTGATACATTTGATGACCTTGTTGTGGGATTAGACTCGCAATGAAAGTTGACACACTCATTGTCCCGAAGCTTCGACCAACCCACTAGTCTTAGCTTCACCCATCCGGCTTTAGGGTCCATTACCTCTGTGTGCACCGTGGGTTGTGTCACCACGGAGATTCTCTTATTCCTCCCCATGCCGGCCGATCCCGACTTTATACCTTTTTATCCGAGGGAGGAATCATACTTCTTACCTATGATCACCATCCCACCCGCCACAATGCATGAAGGTGACCATCCACACCTTTAAGACTTCTACATATGGGACCGTGACTTGTGGGAACCCACCACAAGGGATCATACATTCTTCGACCCCTTCCTTAGTGAATCCCTTGATCTACCACATCTCCTCCACTTCTTCGAGGGAGATCACTACCACATCCCAACCCCACGGGCCGGGTCATCTACACCCACCAAGCCCAACCTCGATACATCCACACCCGGTTCTCTTAGCTCTCTCAATTCTCCCAAATCCAAAGGGCCATCCATGCATGATTGGGTCATACTTAGACGTTTAGGTGTTCCCCATGCCACCAACCACCGGTTGCATAACATGCATGCATGGCACATATTCGGGTGTCCTGGTCCGCCGTCACACACGTACGGGTCGGACTAACATTAGGTTTGTTTAAGGTCTGTGTGAGTCCTTGTTTCATCCGGTTTGTTTGTCGAGTGCATTGTGTGTCTGTGCGTACGTTGAGTCGAGTCAGTTTTGTACGCTCGCGTTGTTAGTTCCTTTCGAGTATGAGACTTGTGAGACTATTGGGATCAGTTCTACAGTACATATCGGATCTAGTCGCATAAGGGACTTAGCGGTGATTCCTAGTGAGTCTTCGAGCCGCCTCCCTTCATTTGAAAGTGCCCCCACCCCGAAGTGTCCACCTCTAGCATCATTCCCACGACAGCGTGTGCATATCGAATCTATACGGGATGAGCAGGTGTCGATTACTTGGAGTGGAGCGTACTCCGCGCTTCATGGTACGATGACGGATCTGTCGGAGCTACTCGAGCAACCACATCCTTTACTCGACGGGGTCGAGTTCTTCCCACCTGGGGAGAGTTGATGGGAATCGACGCCGAGCACTGACATTTTTCATTTACATTTGTGTCCTTTTGTTTGCTTTTATATCCTTGGGAAAGCATATGCGCAATTGTAAGGCTTTATAAGCCAATTTATCATTCCCTTGGATTGTTTGGGTTTTTGTGCAAAATATCAGTAGGTCCAGCAAGGGAGCCCTCACTCCTTCCCCATTGGTCCACATAAGCTATATGGGTCCATGTGGGGCTGGTCAAAGTCCTAGGTGGCATCTAGAAGGTCAATTGGACACATGGGAGACAAGTGGTTGAAAATGTCAAAGGGAGGCCACCTACCTTACCTACCTAGTCAAAGGAGTGCCCCCTCCATATGTAATTTATTTATTTTGGGTTTTTGACCACATGGGGGAAGAAAATGGCCTTTTTCCCACGAAATTTTCAGCCCCCCACCCCTTGCCATTCTCTATATATGCCTATGTATAGTGTCATTAGAGAATTAATGAAAAAATTTTGTGAAGTTGGCTTGAGCCATTGAAGGGTGTGCCCTTGTTCCTCTCTCCCTCCCCCTCTTGTAGATGGATTTCTGTTAAATCTTGGGTGTGATGCCCTTATATCTTCTCCTTAGCCCCTTTGAATTCTATTTCTACCGCCGCCGCTGCCGCCATCGCACCGCCGTCGCGCCGCCGCCGCCGCCACCGTCATCGGAGTTCAGTCTCCATCAGGATAGAATCTCTCCTCCGAAATTGTATCTCTGGTTCGTGTTGTCTGATTGAGCCATAATTTTGAGGGTTTGTTCTGTCCATCTCCCCTAACTTCCAGTTAAACTTTTGTGTCATTTGGAGTCCATTTGATAATTTTCCCATATTTTTGTTTATCCTCTCAATAATCTGCCCTTTTGTAGATCTACATGATAGAGTCTCCTTGATGCAATTTCCCTACCTACATAGAAAATTTTAGAAAATCCACACAAATTCCCTAGTGCTTCTAACGTATACCCCCCTCCACCATAATTTTTGTTGAGTCAAAAAAAATCAGTTAGCTCTCAGTCAAAGGTCTGTTTCAGGCAGATCCATCTCTGCCCTGTGTGTCTGTCAGTCTGGGTCAGAAAAAAAGGCAATTTGCAGTCATTTTTATTTTTAATCCGTTCTGTGGATGGAGCCACCAAAAATATATGTTGTAGATCTCAGAGTCCTCTATCCATCAGTACCTCTTGTGCATCAATCTGACATCGGATCTGGTCTTAGGAATTCTTTTCGTGAAGGTGTGCAGAGCAGATCCGAATTCAGCCAGCACAACTCAGTCCGGGAGAAAATTCAGTAATAAATATCAAAGGCCAACTTCAGCGATCGCCCCTTCAGAAAGTCGGTCAGGGACATCCCGCCATCGTCCCAGCCAAGCGGCGGCTCCAGAAGATCTTAGGAAGGCGACGTTCCTTTGGAAACCGTTGCTTGCTGTCTAGTGAGTCAGCCACCGAGTTGGCGCAGCACCGAGTTGAAATAGTGCCGAGTCGGACCAGTAGGCCGGGTTCGTACCGTACGCACCTCTAGATTGCTGCCCGTCAACCCAGGGTCGGTCCTCCCGGGCCCCACTTGTAGCCCTTTACCTCCCTGCGTGGAGTGGGCAATAGATTTCACAGTTGTAATTAACTTTTATCGTTGTTACCGGGAGTTACAGTACTTGGCCGGGAATGTCTTCCCCACGCCCGGAGCGCGGAGGTAAACTCGCTGCCCTCCTCATAGGCATTGCTTTACTCGTATTACTTCGTATATGCCGCTGCATGTGATAGGTTTCTAGCTTGTTATTCAATTATCACCGCTGCGAGAGAGCGAGATTGAGTGTACCGTCCCATGACTCGACCCGAGTTAACGCGGAAAGGCCGATACCCAAGACTCATGGCCGGTTTCTCAACCGCGCCCGGTCCCACGTCTTTCCTCGCATATGGACGATCGCGAGCTAGAGTCCCAGGTCGCGTGTCTGTCCCGCATCACTTATTCTTGAATGGTGTCCCATTGTCGGACACTATGCGACTGGGAGTACCGAATCGGTATATGATGTTGTGCCGGACGAATCTGGCAACGACTTGGCCGGTGACCTCTTGCAAGGGTAGAGCCTCCGCCCAGCGGGAGAAATAGTCAGTGGCGGCCAAGATGTATTTATGGCCCTTGGAAGATGGTGGGAAAGGCCCTGCGATGTCCATGCCCCACTCAATGAATGGCCAGGTAGGGGCTGTAGGACGTAATGGGTTAGGAGGTTTCCTAGGTACTGGGCCAAAGGCTTGGCATTGATGGCATGCACGGGCATACTGGATACAATCCGCGTACATGGTTGGCCAATAGAAGCCTTTGAGCTTGATGTTGTGTTTCATCCGATCTCCGGCCTGGCGCACACCGCACAATTCGGAGTGGACCCCCTGCATGATGGCTCGAGCTTCCGCTAGAGAGACACATCTCAGGAGAATCAACTTATCCTTCTCGTGGACGAGCCGATACAGGGAGTCGCCAATCAACTCGTAAGAGGTTGCTCGGCGGAGTAGCTGGACTCTTTGAGCTTGGTAAGGTGGAAGCCACCCATTCTTGAATTTGATGATAGGCGCACGCCAATCATCCTCTTCTGGAGGTGTGCTTTGGTCAAGGTCGTGGACCTCACAAATGGTGAGATCGGTGTTGCCTTCGAGTGAGCTCGGCATCAGTCTTCGGTGCTTGATGACGATGTTGACCTCACCCTCAGGCGGGAGCTTGATGGCCACGGCCAATTTTGCTAAGGCATCTGCCTGAGCGTTGCTGCTTCTGGGAATGTGATCTATTTCGAAGAAATAGCATTTCTGGGCTAGTCTGGTGACGGCGGTATGATATGGAACCAACTCTGGCTTCTACATGTCATAGATGGCGAGGACCTGCCGGACTATCAACTGGGAGTCCCCGTAGGCTTTGAGGCATTTAATGCCCATGTGGAGAGCCATCTGGAGCACAATAAGTAGAGCTTCATACTCGACTTCATTGTTGGTTAGGGACTTCATGAGGGCGCATGAGTTGTACAAAACTCTGCCCTGAGGAGTCAGGAAAACAATGACGGCACCTGCCGTAGTGGCTGGATCTTAGTTGCTCCGGGTGGTCCCTCAGGAAGTACCGTCAAAGTAGAGCTCCCATCAAGGTACGCTGGTTGTGAGAGCGCTGGGCTGCCAATAATGCAAGACATCTCCGCTCTGTTCAAATGGTTGTTGCGATTGGGTAGCAAGGGACTCCTCGTCTGGGAGCTCCAAGCTGAAGGGTGAATTGTCTGGCACTGGATGGGCTGCCAAGAATTCAGCCGTACCCTGTCCTTTTATTGCTTTTTTGGGGACATAGGTAATGTCGTACTCCATCAACAGGAGAGCCCACCTTCCCAGTCTGCCCGAGAGGACAGGTCATCGAAGGAGATACTTCAGAGGGTTGTGCTTGGATATAAGCTCGACTCGATGAGACAGGAGGTAATGCCGCAGCTTCTTGACTGCGAACACTAATACCAAGCAGACCTTCTTCATAAGGGAGTAGCAGTACTCGGCACCGATTAGCTTCCGGCTAAGGTAATAGAGGGGCTGCTCTTTACTTTCTTCATTGATATGCGCCAATAGAGCTCCTAGCGAAGCGTCCATGGCGGCAATGTAAAGGATGAGGGGTTTACCCTTGACTAGTGCTCCCAGAACTGGGGGAGTGAGGAGGTACTCCTTGATTTGCTCGAAAGTCACCTGGCATTCCGACTCCCATGTGAATGGGGCGTCTTTCTTCATCAGCTTGCTGAAAGGCGCGCATCGACCGGAGAGGTTAGAGATAAACTTCCGAATATAATATAGGTCAACCTCCCTTGGAAGGACCTAAGTTCAGTGATGTTGCTGGGTGGTGGGAGTTCCCGGATCGCTTTGATCTTGCTGGGATCCACCTTGATTCCTCGGTATCTGAAGACGAAGTCGAGAAATTTGCCGCTAGATACGTCGAAGGTGAATTTCATGGGGTTCATCTTGAGCCCATATTGTCGGAGACACTCGAAGACTTGGCGAAGGTCGCACAAATGGTCTTCACGCCTTTTCGTCTTGACGACGAGGTCGTCGACATAACATTCGATGATGTTGTGCAGCATCTTGCAGAATATTTTAGTCATGGCCCTTTGGTAAGTAGCACCAGCATTCTTCAAACCGAAGGGCATGCGTTTGTAATTCAAAATCCTGTTGGGGGATCTGAAGGCTGTGTGGTTATTGTCATTGAGGGACATCCGTATTTGATTATAACCGGACGACCCGTCCATGAAAGACAAGGCTTCGTGACCGGTGGTAATGTCGACCATCGTTTCTGTAATTGGGACTGGGAAGTCGTCCTTCGGACAAGCTTTGTTGAAGTCCCAGAAGTCAACGCAGATGCGGACTTGACCATTCTTCTTCTAGATCGGAACTATATTGGCGAGCCAGATCGGGTAGATGTACGGCTCGACGAACTCGACCTCTGCCATTTTGTGGACTTCGTCTGAAACCTGGAGCTCCAGCTCGTGGCGCATGCGCCGCTGTGGTTGTCTGACCAGAGTGATTGAGGGAGAAATGGCTAGATCGTGCTCCGCTACGGAGGGGTCTAGCCCTGGCATCTCCTTATACGTCCAGGCGAAGCAGTCCTTGAACTCGAGCAGGAGTTGCTTGTAGTTCTGCTTCTCCGCCTCGGTGAGGAGGGCACTGACGAATGTAGGATGAGGGGCTTCATCTTCGCCCAGGTTGATCTCCACGAGATCGTCGATGGTCCCCTGGCCGTCCTCCTCCAGCTCGGGAGGAGCGGGTTGGAGGTCGATGAAATCGTCATCATCAGTGTCGGCTTTGTGTATTTCTTGGTTCTCAAAGCCACCAATTGATGCTGAAGGGACCGGAGAGCAGTTGTTGCTGGTGATAACGTGAAAGTTCGTCGTTTAAAACATGCGTATCAATCTTAAAATTTTCAACTCGCACTAGATGAAGGTAAGACGTAATAAGGTGACGAGAATGGTCGAATCTACAGAGAAGAAGAGATTTTTAAAGTTAAAAACCTTGGAGTCCTTTAGAAAACACTTGTGATTTTGTTTTGTTTAAAGAAAATAGTGAAATGAAGAACAAATCAAACACTTAATTAAAAACACCTATGACTATGCGCCTATGCTATAGAAAATAATTGCATGAAGTGGAAAGAAGAGATAGAAGAAAGAGGTAGAGATGGAAGAAGGTCAAGAACTAGATCAAGAGAACAACTTTCATTAACTTAAAAGAAAGAGTACATGAAATGTGAAACAAGTTTACACTAATGACACAATGAGATTACAATGAAGTGAAATAAAACTAAAGCAATAAAAAAAAGAGGAGCCTAAGGTGTGAAGATGGTAGTAGCAATGGTGATGACGCCGTCGTCTCCTCCTCGCCGAGCCTTGGAGAGGATCACTCCGCCTTGAAAGAGATCGCCGTGGAAAGAGGTGGATGAAGAAGCCGTCGCCGTCCACGTCACGTGCCTTGGAAAGTCGCCCGTCTTGATATGCACGCCGCCATGAAAGGGGAGTTGTGGAGGACAAACTTTGGAGAGAAATATAGAGAGAAATGTGGAAGGGTTTGTGTGGAGATGAAGAAAGAAGAAGATGAGAGAGTAAAATAGTGAGAAAATAAATATAACTCGTAAACAAAGAAGAATTGGAGGAAGTAATAGAAGAAGAAAATCTAGATATACATAAGAGGACGAACTTTGATGAAGAACTCAGAGAGAAAAGAAGAGTGGAAGGACTTCAAAACTAAGAAATAACAAAAGCTAGAACCTCGGATGAACAGTGAAATCACAGGACAGCACAGTGAAAAATACGGAATAGATTGAAAACCAAAAGGAATTAGAAGATAGTGAAGAAGAAGAAGTTGTAGAGAACGTAAAAATAAAGAACTTTCATGAAGACAGTAAGAGACGAAAATGACTAGAAGGGGGAGAAATATGGGAAAGAACAGAGAGAAACATGGGTTTACAAATGAACAGGACAGCACAGTGAAAAATACGAAATCGCTTAAAAACTAGAATGAGCTAGAAGATGCTCCAGAAGAAGAAGTTGTAGAGAACTTAAAAACAAAGAACTATGATGAAGAGGGCATGAGCTGAAAACGAACTTACAAGGGAGAACTCGGAGGCCTAAGGTTGGGAGAGAAATTACCAAAAGAAGAACACCCTTCTCCTTCTTATCATGGGCTATTTATAGGAAAAGTTGGGTAGATGGAGTGTGGAGATTGTATCAAAGGAGGTGGATGGATAGGATTTAAGTAGAATATGATGCATGGGGAAGAGAAAAAGTAGGTGAGTACACCCTCCTTGGGCTTTGGACAACCCCCTTCCCAAGGCTCATCATTCCTCTCCTTTATTTCAAACTTTGAATTTAATTTTCCCTCCAACCGAAATATGTGTTTCTTTTCTTCAATTTCAAACTTTTGAAATTTCTTTTCCCTCCAATCAAAATATGTGCTTTTGACCTGGTCAAAGTAGTGGTGACAGTTTTGCCCTCGGCTTCTTTTGTAATTGCCTTTAGTGTCCTACACACACATAATTGCACTATAGTCCATAAAAATTATCATAATGTGCACATAAATCTTAAATACTCATGATTAATTATGCAATTGAGAATTAATGCTCATGGCCCTCAACTTCAATTCATTAAATAATATCACCAAATTAATAAATTTACGTGAAATACTTAATTTACATGTAAAGTTGAGATTAATGATGGGACATGCATAATTATCTAATTATATGCACATAAAACGGTGTACATGTGATGAATTATCATAAAAAATGAACACTCATCACACCCCCCAACTTACTCATTGCTAGTCCCTTAGCAATGCAAATAAAATTGAAATTTAGGACTAACAAGAGTTTATAAAATTCATACTCTCATATCCAGCTCTCCCTTCATAGAATCAACCAAAGATTAAGAATCTGGAATCATTAATACACACTAGCCTTACGTAGGAACTATATGATCAAGAATTCAAATCAATGCTCAATAGCACTTGTGCATATATAACTACCAAATCCACAGCTTAGACAATTGCGTCCCTCATTCGCTATTCCAAACAAATGCCTTTCAACCCTGCACCTCTTAGATCAGAGCATTATGTATATTAGCTTTTTGTCTGCCTCATTGCTTTGTCCCTTTGGGATCTTTTATACCACACATGATGCTGCACTACCCTTCACTGCTCAACGTGAACCTTGACTCTTGCCTTAGGAGAAGCAGACCCGGTTTCACAGATCAAGGTTCCCTTTTCCGTTTTACGTGAACCTCAACACGTCTTAGGTGAAGTAGGCTCGGTTACAAAGACTAAGGGCATTTTTCATGGTGTATTTTTTTTTCTTTTTTTTTTCTTTTTTTTTGTACCATTACGCTTATTTGATAGATAATTTGGCAGAAAGCTTTGTAAAAAGATCTCTTTTCTTAAGAAGTGTAGAATATCAGACATCATACCAAAAATAGTAGAGGGCTTGTCTTACTTGTTTCATTAGTGTGCAACATGAATTTTTTTTTTCTTCTTTTTTTTTCAAAGTGCACATGAACTTTAAAGGGATTCTTATGTCAGTTTTCCATGGCTATATTGACTAAATTTCTCATCATCCTTCTCCCTAGTCTTTTCTATTCCAGAATTACATTTAAATTAAGCATGAATCATGAAACTCAAAATGGGGTTTACATCTTTCTACTTTCATGGAATGATCACATGCAAGATAAAACTCCTATCAGGTTGTGCAATATCCATCATGAAAACTTTTCTCTCCCCCCCAACTTGAATGTTATTGTCCTCAGTGACATGTAGAATATATGAACATGACAATGCATACATGAATGCTTGGGAAGGAAAGGTACAACCTGGGGTGCGCAGACGTGGCTATTTTGGTAGGTAATTTTTGAGAACGACTTCTTCCAGCTCCTACAAACACAAATGAAAATGACTCACTAGATTTTTGAAGAGAAATAGTTGGGTTGCCTCCCAACAAGCGCTAAATTTAACGTCTTCAGCCAGACGACATTCTTGTATTTATCATGGGTCACTCAGTGGGATTGATTCCTTTGATAGAAGTTGTGTGTTCTCCAAGTAGAGTTTGAGACGCTGACCATTGACAGTGAAAATTTGACCATTTTTAGGATCTAGAATTTTGACAGCACCATGATCAAAGGCTTTGAGCACAACAAATGGTCCATCCCATCTAGACTTTAATTTTCCGGGGAATAAACGCAACCTTGAATTAAAGAGCCAAACTTTTTGATCAGGCTGAAATGATTTTCTCATAATGTGTTTATCATGGAAAGCTTTGGTCTTGGCTTTGTAAATCTTGGCATTTTCATAGGCTTCATTCCTCAGCTCCTCCAACTCATTTAGTTGTAGGGTCCGATGAGATCCGGCTTGGGCTAAGTCAAAATTGAACTGCTTAATAGCCCAATAGGCCCTATGCTCAAGCTCAACAGGTAGGTGACAAGCTTTTCCAAAGATTAACCTATATGGAGACATTCCAATGGGGGTTTTGTATGCTATCCGATAGGCCCAAAGAGCGTCATCCAATCTTTCGGACCAATCCTTCCTATCGGGCCTAATAGATTTCTGCAGGATGTTTTTGATCTCCCTATTGGATGTCTCCACTTGGCCACTTGTTTGGGGGTGATAGGGGGTGGCAATCTTATGAGTGATCCCATATTTCCCGAGAAGAGCTCGGAATTGGGCATGAGTGAAATGAGAACCTCCATCACTAATGATCGCCCTCGGACACCCGAACCTTGAAAATATATTCTTTCGGACAAACTTCATGACAACTTTGTGATCATTAGTTCGGGTGGCAATGGCTTCAATCCATTTAGACACATAGTCGACTGCCACAAGAATGTACTCATATCCGAATGATGGCGGAAAGGGCCCCATAAAATCAATTCCCCAAATATCAAAGATTTCGACCACTAGAATGGGGTTGAGTGGCATCATATCGCGTTTGCTCATGTTTCCAATGGCTTGACACCTAAGACAAGTCTTGCTAAATTCATAGGCGTCTTTGAAGAGAGTGGGCGAGAAGAATCCACTTTGCAACACTTTGGCGGCTGTTTTCTTTCCCGCGAAGTGTCCCCCACAAGATAGAGTGTGACAAAAATTCAGGACGCTTTGTTATTCTTTCTCGGGGACACATCTCCTAATTATTTGATCTGGACCTACGTGGAACAATTCAGGATCTTCCCAGCAATAGTGTTTAATTTTGGCAAAGAAATGCTCTTTTTCATGTTTAGACCACCCATTAGGAATTTGTCTCACAGCTAAGTAGTTGACAATGTCTGCGAACCATGGGAGTTGACTATGGGTGATGGATAGGAGATGTTCATCTGGAAATGAATCTTCCAAAGGAGCATTATCAATTGTGAGAATCCGAGAAAGATGATCGGCAACTTTATTCTCAGAACCTTTTTTGTCTCGGATCTCAAGATCAAATTCTTGGAGTAGGAGGATCCACCTAATGATTCTAGATTTGGCATCCTTTTTAGAGAACAAATATTTGAGAGCTGAGTGATCAGAGTACACAATGACTTTTGCCCCTAAGAGATATGATTGAAACTTTTCAAGGGCAAAGACAACAGCTAACAGCTCCTTTTCCGTGGTGGTGTAGTTAAGCTGAGCATCAGCGAGGGTGCGACTCGCATAATATATCACCACCGAACACTTGTCAATTCTTTTGCCTAGAACTGCCCAGATAGCATAGTCGGAGACATCACACATGATTTCAAAAGGCAAAGACCAATTAGGAGATTGGAGAATGGGTGCCTTGATCAAAGCCTCTTTAAGGGTATTGAAAGCCTCAAGGCAGGCATCATCTAAATGGAATGGAGTGTCTTTGGCCAAGAGAAGAGTTAACGGACGGGCAATCTTAGAAAAGTTACTTATGAACAGACGGTAAAAACTGGCATGGCCGAGGAATGAACGAATTTGCCTCATAGAGGTCGGAGGAGGGAGATTAGAAATAAGGTCGATCTTGGCTTTATCCACCTCTATACCTCGTTCGGACACAATATGGCCCAAAACTATGCCATCTTGAACCATGAAGTGACTCTTTTCCCAACTAAGAACAAGGTTGGTTTCAATACATCTCGCAAGCACTTTCTTCAAATTTTCCAAGCAGTTTTCAAATGACTCCCCAAACACAGAAAAATCATCCATAAAGATCTCCAAGAATTCTCCTACCATATCAGAGAAAATGGCCATCATGCACCTTTGAAAAGTGGCCGGTGCGTTGCAAAGACCGAATGGTATTCTCCGAAAGGCAAATGTTCCATATGGACAACTGAATGTGGTCTTCTCTTGGTCTTCCGGATAAATGGTCACTTGATTGTACCGAGAATATCCATCTAGGAAACAAAAATATCTTTGGCCCGCCAATTTCTCTAGAACTTGATCAATAAAGGGGAGTGGAAAATGATCCTTTTTGGTCATGGCATTGAGTTTCCTATAATCGATGCACACTCTCCACCCGTGGTGGGCCTAGTGGGCACATCTTCTCCTTGTTCATTTTGGACCACAGTGAGTCCCGATTTCTTAGGAACCACTTGAGTGGGACTCACCCATTGGCTATCCGATATGGGATAAATAATTCCCGCATCGAGCCATTTGACAACCTCCTTCATGTTCGGGTTCAACCTCCTTTGCATTTCCCGACTAGGTTTGGCGTTGTCCTCTATGTAAATATGATGCATACAAATAGACAGACTTATCCCCTTAAGATCAGCCACTGTCCAACCTATGGCACTCTTGTGAGTCCTAAGGACTTCTAGGAGAAGTGTTTCTTGGGTAGGGGTAAGATTGGAAGCTAAGATAATAGGAAGGGTTTGATCGAGGCCTAGGAATGCATATTTGAGAGAGTCCGGAAGGGGCTTAAGCTCAAGTTTAGGAGGACTTTCAAGTGATGGAAGGGCTGGTTCATCTTGCAAAGCTGGAAGTGGTTCAACCTTATGCCAAATGCTACTATGTTGAGGGGAATCTTGAAGAGCATTGACCTCCTTTATTTGACCCATGCCTAGATCATTCTCAATAAGTTCATCGTAGATGTCTATGAAGTGGCATTCTTCATCTAGGTCCAAATATTGGGAGGCTTTGAACACATTGAGAGAAACGTTTTGACCTCCGAATGAGATGTCAATCGTCCCCGTAGCACAATTGATGTTGGATTTTGCAGTAGCAAGGAATGGGCGGCCTAGGATGATTGGGGTGTGACTTAGCTCCGAAGAGGAGGCCATGTCAAGAATGAGGAAATCAATGGGGAAGTAGCAATCATGGACTTTCACAATCACATCCTCTATCAAACCTCGAGGGGTCTTGACTGAGCGATCGGCCAGTTGGAGAATGACGGGGGTTGGCTTGAGTTCTCCTATATCAAATTGCTCATAAATAGATGTGGGTAAAAGGTTGACACTAGCTCCTAAGTCGAGGAGGGCACGGTCAAAGGTTACACCACCTATATCACATGAGATGAGGGGAGCACCGGGATCCTTCAACTTTCTAGGGAGATTGTTCATCAAGACCGCACTAACATCCTCGGAGAGCCAAATTTTCTTAGGGGTCGACTTGGGCCCTCTTCTTGGAGTGCAAAGCTATTTGAGGAATTTTGCGTAGGCCGGAACATATTTTATGGCATCTAGGAGTGGAATATTGATGTGAACTTGTGAAAAGAGCTCCATGAATTCCTCATTTTGGGCTGGCCTAGTCTTAGTGGGCTTCGGTTCTAGGGCATTAGGAAAGGGGACCTTGGGTTGATAGAAATTTGGATCTTCATGGGCCTTTCCTTTCCCTTTAGGATCTCCCCCCGACTTATCTTGAGTGTAATCCTCCTTGCTTGCATCCTCATTATCTTGATTCTTTTCTATGGAATCTTGCAACTCCTTTCCATCCTTGTATGGGACATCTAACACCTTCCCACTCCTCAAAGTTGAAATAGCCTTGACATTTTTAAATTGTGGGCCTTTAGGTTGGGCTTGTGGGATGGGTTGAGGTAGGAGACCCGGTTGTGGAGGAAAACCCGGGGGTTGGTTTCTTGGGTTGGCCACAGGTTGACTTGGAAGTTGACCCACTTCTCTTCTCATTGTAGCTTCCGCCAATTGTACTATTTGACTTTCCAACTTGGAAATGGATTGTTGTTGATTCAAGATAAGTTGTTGGAGTTGATTGAATTTATCTTCAAAGTTGGATTGAGGCGGAGGTTGGTAAGTGGGCTGGCCTTGATTAGACTGAAAATGTGAATAGCCCATAGGAAGGAATTGAGCTTGTGGACCTCTACCAAATGGATTGAAGGTGTTTGGTTGGGTTTGAAATTAACTTTGCATGGGTTACTTTTGGACTTGATGAATAGAGGAGTTGGTTACTTGAGGTGGAGCTTGTTGGGATTTCCAAGAAAAGTTCGGGTGATTCCTCCAGCCCGGATTGTATGTGTTTGAAAATGGGTCATTATTGGGTTTAGAGAATCCTTGGGCTACAAAGACTTGCTCCTGGATGGTAGGGGGTAATTGAGCCACAGTTGGACACTCCGTGATGTGATGAGATGGGCTTGCACATAGAGTGCATGTCTCATGTGGAGTGACAGATTGACCCAAGTAGGAATGGGATGATGGTTGGCAAGAAGGGTCTTTCAAAGTCAAGAGTTGATCTAACTTTTGAGTCAGACTCTCTACTTTATCCAACTTTTGAGTGATGAGATTTATGTCCAATCTTGGTTCAAAATCACCTCGGGCCTTGATCTCATATAATCCGTCCCACTTGGAGGGCCCAATGGATCTCTCATAGGATGATAAAGAAGCATGATTGATAGAATTCTCATTAAGCATTTCGAATAAATCATACGCCTCATCCTCACTTTTGCCCATGAATGCCCCTCCACATGATGCATCTACCATTTGTCTAAATTGATCGGATAGACCCTCATAAAAAGCTTGGACTATTTGCCATTTGGACAACCCATGGTGAGGACACTTCCTAAGCAATTCCTTGAGTCTTTCCCATGACTCATGCATTTGTTCCCCTGAAGTTTGGGTAAAACCTGTGATTGCCCTTCTCATAGTATTGGCGCGGCCTATAGGGTAGAACTTCTTCAAAAATTCTTGTTGCATCTCGGCCCAAGTTTTCATTGGCTTCCCTATAGTGCCTAACCAATATTTAGCCTTATTCTTAAGAGAGAATGGAAAGAGGGTCAATCTAAGGGCATCATCCGAGAAATTTTAGATTTTTACCGTGGAACAAATTTCTAAAAATTCATCAATGTGCTTGTAGGGGTCCTCATTGGTATTTCCATAAAATGAGGGAAGCATTTGAATTGTGCTTGACTTGATCTCATAATGGATGGCTTGATTTTGAGGAATGTAAATGCAAGATGGAGGTTGATATTGGTTGGGAATGAAATAATCCTTCATTTACTTTAGAGGATTGGGATTTTCGGCCATGAGATTTTGGTGGTGAGGTCCTTGATTTTCGGCCATAAGATCTTCTCGGAGATCGTCTCTTTGATACAAGACTCTCTCTATTTCCTGAATGGGTCTTAGTAGGTTTGGATGTTGTGATCTTCTTCCTTGCATAAACTAGACGAAGAGAGATGAGAGAGATTTTTTTTATGATGATTTATATTTTTTTTTTGGTTTTGACAAAAAGTAGGACGAAGAGAGAGAAGATGAGGATTTTTTTTGTTTTTATTTTTGTTTTTATTTTCTATTTTTTTTTATGCAAACACAAACAAGTTGTCAAACAAATTACCTAATGACCTAGATGTGACTTAGACCTACAAATTGGGTTTCACAAAATGGCTAAAGTGCAACTTGAGTTCACCCTCAATATTTCCACCGGCCAGGTAAGGGGTGGGGTAGTGGGAGGCTCCCCCTACTTTCGTAGGGACCTAATTACAAACCACTAGCCCGCTTAAGGCGTTTGCCATCCGACCGTCTTGCCTTAGGCACCGGTTTTCACAAGAGGGTAAGTCCAAATAACACAAGAACCACAGTGTGAACCTAGGGCCAACGTCTATTGAATTTTATTTAGGATCTAGGTGATGTAAAGATGAAGGAAATTATGGTTTGTAGGCTAAGGAAGGGTGATGAAATCCCCACCTTATCTTATTTATGGGTGTTGCGCTTAGAATATTTTAGAATGATATGCAACAAACCAAGTTCAAACAAGGGGTTCTATGCAAGTATGCATGAGCATGTGATTAAGAAAAAGATTAGAAAAGAACTCAGCTTGCCCCTCGCAATCTCCAAAATGCAATGACCAAAGTTAAACAACAAGGAAAAAAAAACTTCTATCCTAAATGATGCATGACTTAGAGCATGAAAGTGTGATTTCTACTCTTGGAATGAGGATTTTTTATTGGGTTCAAGTGAAGAGTTTTTTTTTTAATTATTTTGTGAACCTATCTAACCACAATATGCAAGAATCATTAAGGAAATGACACAAAATGAGAGCAATAGGTTTGAAGACTTACTTGATGCACAATCCCTCGTTCTCTCTCTCTCTCTCTTTTTTTGAAATGAATGACAAACTCAAAAGATGAAAGAAAGAAATGCAAACTTACCTCTAATTTTTTTGGGTTTTGTTTTTAACCTGTAAAAAAAAAGAGTGCTTTATTAGTACACTATATACACAAGGAAAATAAAGTTCTTAAATCAAATATCATCATTCTTCCCCGGCAGCGGCGCCAAAAATTGATAACGTGAAAGTTCGTCGTTTAAAACATGTGTATCAATCTTAAAATTTCCAACTCGCACTAGATGAAGGTAAGACGTAATAAGGTGGCGAGAAGGGTCGAATCCACAGAGAAGAAGAGATTTTTAAAGTTAAAAACCTTGGGATCCTTTAGAAAACACTTGTGATTTTGTTTTGTTTAAAGAAAATAGTGAAATGAAGAACAAACCAAACACTTAATTAAAAACACCTATGACTATGCGCCTATGCTATAGAAAATAATTGCATGAAGTGGAAAGAAGAGATAGAAGAAAGAGGTAGAGATGGAAGAAGATCAAGAACTAGATCAAGAGAACAACTTTCATTAACTTAAAAGAAAGAGTACATGAAATGTGAAACAAGTTTACACTAATGACACAATGAGATTACAATGAAGTGAAATAAAACTAAAGCAACAACAAAAAGAGGAGCCTAAGATGTGAAGATGGTAGTAGCAATGGTGATGACGCCGTCGTCTCCTCCTCGCCGAGCCTTGGAGAGGATCGCTCCGCCTTGAAAGAGATCACCGTGGAAAGAGGTGGATGAAGAAGCCGTCGCCGTCCACGTCACGAGCCTTGGAACGTCGCCCGTCTTGATATGCACGCCGCCATGAAAAGGGAGTTGTGGAGGACAAACTTTGGAGAGAAATATAGAGAGAAATGTGGAAGGGTTTGTGTGGAGATGAAGAAAGAAGAAGATGAGAGAGTAAAATAGTGAGAAAATAAATATAACTCGTAAACAAAGAAGAATTGGAGGAAGTGATAGAAGAATAAAATCTAGATATACATAAGAGGAAGTTGATGAAGAACTCAGAGAGAAAAGAAGAGTGGAAGGACTTCAAAATTGAGAAATAACAAAAGCTAGAACCTCGGATGAACAGTGAAATCACAGGACAGCACAGTGAAAAACATGGAATAGAATGAAAACCAGAAGGAATTAGAAGATAGTGCGGAAGAAGAAGTTGTAGAGAACGTAAAAATAAAGAACTTTCATGAATATAGAAAGAGACTAAAATGACTAGAAGGGGGAGAAATATGGGAAAGAACAGAGAGAAACATGGGTTTGCAGATGAACAGGACAGCACAGTGAAAAATATGAAATAGCTTAAAAACTAGAAGGAACTAGAAGATGCTCCGGAAGAAGAAGTTGTAGAGAACTTAAAAATAAAGAACTTTGATGAAGAGTGTATGAGCTGAAAACAAACTTACAAGGGAGAACTCGGAGGCCTAAGGTTGGGAGAGAAATTACCAAAAGAAGAACACCCTTCTCCTTCTTGTCATTGGCTATTTATAGGAAAAGTTGGGTAGATGGATGGTGGAGATTGTATCAAAGGAGGTGGATGGATAGGATTTAAGTAGAATATGATGCATGGGGAAGAGAAAAAGTAGGTGAGTACACCCTCCTTGGGCTTTGGACAACCCCCTTCCCAAGGCTCATCATTCCTCTCCTTTATTTCAAACTTTGAATTCAATTTTCCCTCCAACCAAAATATGTGTTTCTTTTCTTCAATTTCAAACTTTTGAAATTTCTTTTCCCTCCAATCAAAATATGTGCTTTTGACTTGGTCAAAGTAGTGGTGACAGTTTTGCCCTCGGCTTCTTTTGTAATTACCTTTAGTGTCCTACACACACATAATTGCACTTTAGTCCGTAAAAATTATCATAATGTGTACATAAATCTTAAATACTCATGATTAATTATGCAATTGAGAATTAATGCTCATGGCCCTCAACTTTAATTCATTAAATAATATCACCAAATTAATCAATTTACGTGAAATACTTAATTTACATGTAAAGTTGAGATTAATGATGGGACATATATAATTATCTAATTATATACACATAAAACGGTGTACATGTGATGAATTATCATCAAAAATGAACACTTATCAGCTGGGACCCGCTAGGGATCGTTCTGGGCCACCGGCTTGTGGCCAACAGTCATCAACTGGGGTTGCTGAGGTTTCTCCGGGGTTGCCCGGCGAAGCAAACAATCTTTCGCAGCTTGGACCAGCAAGATCCCCCCCCCCCTCAGGAAGGTTTTCTGTACTGGGTCCCTCAACTGGCTGAGAGACCGGAGAAGCCTCTCTCGCCCCTTTGTCTTGGCAGGGAGGCGAAGAAGGTTCCTTGACGGCTTGAGCCGGGGTTTTGGCTTTGGCAGAGATCGGGATCAGAATTTCCTGTCCCTCATCATCGGAGCTGTCGAATTTGGCTTCGACTCTTACTTGGTCGTTGGCTGGTTGCGCCAAGCCTATGACGTTGACTACGTAGTGGACGCGGATGTCCGGGTCATGGTCGTAACCAAGTCCCCTGGTATCCTTATGGAAGGACGAGGGTTGCCCTCCGACCTGGGAAGGGTCCCACAGTCGACGGAAGTATCTTTATTAGGCAGAAGTTTGCCACAGGGGAATGTGTTGTTTCAAACACATCTCTTGAATATGCGGCGACAGGTCACCCCACACCTGAACTACTTCAGGGGTATCATCGACTTGCCTAGACCAGCCGAAGTCATCATCTGGCGGGGCTTGAGGGACCCTGTCTCCTTTATAGAAGACAATGTGTTTGTCCCTGTTAGCCTTCTTCTTGTTCCGGCCTTGTCGCTTGAAGGTGACAATGAGTGTTGTCAGCAACTCGACGCTGTGCTCCTAGGATGCACATGGGAGCTGGATGCAGTCTGGTGGCAAGCATATACTCTTGCCAATAGCCCGGCTAATGAGATTAGCCTTGAAGTCAATCTGGCGCCTTTCAGGGCGGTCTGGGGTTGACTTGGAGACGAGGCATAGCCGGTGAAGCTTGGCCTTCTCCTTGTTGACAGAGAAGAGATCATCGTCATCTTCCTCTGAGAGCCAACCGTTGCTTTTGCTCTTGATCACGGGGTGCGGGCTAATCCCCTTGAAGTAGAGCACAACGTTGGCTAGGTTGCATTCTGCTAGTGTGAACGGTGACAAGTCTGCAAAGACCTTGTGTTGCTCTCCGTCCTTGGCATACTTGATGCATTAGTGGAGAGTTGACGGGACGACCCAATTTTCGTGGAGCCAGGGTCTACCTAGTAGCATCTTATAAGACGTGTTGGAGTCGATGATGTAGAAGGTTGCCTTAGATGTGAAATCATCGAGCACTAGATCGACGTCCACCCAGTCGAGGACGTCCTCGGTGCTCTGGTTGAAGCCGGATATCTTGATCGCCTGGACCTTCTGGTAATATGGGGTCAGATATAGTGACTTGAATGTCTTGAGCGGCATGATGTTAATAGCGGCACCAGCGTCCACCAAGATCCGGTTCACTTCGTGCCCGTTGATCTTCCCCTTCATGTAAGGAGGGCGATTGTGGCACGGAGGGGACAGCAACATGTCTTTCTCCATGAAGGTGATGGTGGCTGCGAAGGCTCCATAAGAAGCAGCCTTCATTTCTGTGGCATGCGCTTCATAAACTTCTGGCTATTGGAGTATTTTGATAAGGGTTTTCCTTAAATCCTTACTCCAAGCGATGGCTTCCCAGATTGAAATGATGGTAGGGAAGCGCATCATCTGGTGGAGGACCATTCGGTCAGCTCGGGCTCGAGCATTCTCTAGAGAGGGTAGTATGTCAGGCTGAACCCTCTGCGAGCTGCCGTGCTGCTCCCCGTCGGGGATTTGCACTGCTTTGCCCTTATCACTAGGACCAAATTGACTTTGATCGCCAGCGGGCTCCTGGAACAGGGACGCCAATGACGGCTCTTCTGGGGGTGGCTGGTGGGCTGGCTCGTCCTTACCGGACGGTCCCGCTTGCTCTGTTACAGAAGCCGGGACTGGTGTAGAGGCTAGAAGGCTAGCCACAGCCTCGCCAAAGCTGACAGGGTCGAAGATATCGGGTCCGCCCTGAATTTCCACTTATGGGATGGGAGCCAGTTCCTCTCCTCGAAAGAGGATGATTCACTCTGGATCGAAGGTGGACGGAGAGATGGGTAGCTTGGGAGTTCTCCCACGGCCTCTACCACGTCCCCGGCCACGGCCTCAGCCGCGTCCGGTGTGCTCTGGAGCTAGCTGTAGCCCAAGCAGGGCATTAGCCCTTTGTCTCGTTCGGGAGGCTACTGGCTCGCCCCGTCGAGAAGCATTGATATTGTCGAGAGGTGGGATGGCCACCATGTTGCAGGTGCAGTGCTGGAGCATTTCTTCCAGCTGCTCTGGGGTGATCTCCTTATCTTTATAGCACAAGGAGAGCTCGTCAGGGATCATGAGTCTTTCGCCGTTCTTGAGCTTTTAGATCATTTCTTGGGCCCAATGATGTGACACGACCTAAGGGTGCAATGGTATCAACCAAATGAACCTCGGACCTAGACTTGCAAGCCCACTTACAAATTGGCGGACTCGATGTTGGCGGACCGATATCGCAGCACAATCCTTTCCCCGTGGTGACTAAGTGATGGTAGGGTGGATTCGAGAGCCTAAACCACGCTGGTTGGGGTGATGACTTGGCCAATGATTTCCCCTCCCTTGGATTGGAGCACCCACATCAGTGGGGCGGACGCCGTGCCTTGAGGGCACGGGGATCTCTCCTCACTCAATCCGCGGTGGCCACTTGTGATCGGGAATCACGGGACCGGGCACTCTCTTCCTTACCGGCTGAACTTAGAAATGATACTAATTAAACACAAATATCCAGGGAGGGTTCAGAATATACCTGACCGGTGTGAGGACACCGGCCTCGAGTCGGAGACGTGGGCGAGCGGGGAAGCGTGTGTTCCCCACACGCCGTGCCGGTGAAGCTTGGAACCTGAAATTTCAGATTACATGCACTATGCCCCTTGCAAGGGGGTTGGACTAGGGGTGGGGGTTCGTATTACAACCAAAATATACCTCCACGCAGGGAGGGGCGCTCAGCCGGCTAGGCGGGGAAGGGGGAAATGTGAACTAAGAGCCACTTGAAAGAACATTGTCAGATCAGCCCGCCCTCTGGAACAGTGGACAGATGGCTGATGATGCTGTCACAGTGGCCACTCAAGATTTTTTCTGAAGACAAGATCAGTGGGGATTTCTTTGTAACTGAAGCGGGATAATGCCAGAATTTTGTTGATTTCTTCGGGCACCACTGCTGGTCGGGGTAGGGGATTGAACAGGGTGGCAGACCCTCGGTTCTGACAGCTTCAGGTTCCCAACAGCAGGAAGAAGAGGGTGCCACGATCGCTCCCGAGCTCAAAATCAGGTGTCGCCAGAGTCGTTGGAACCGTTAATGAGTCCTCTTCGAAGAAAGACTAACGGGGATGCCAACTGTTGTCGGGGTCGGCCGGTAGACTCTGAACACTGAGGGAGGGTTGGTGCAGACTGAGTGGAAGCAGAACCGCATACCTGGGGAAGAAAATTTATAACTTTCAGGTCCGGTCGCCAAACTAGGCTCTACTTCTTGGAGATGATATAAGACTCATAGTAGAAGATTTTTGAAGAAGAACTCTTGATCAGATTCCCAACAGGATCATCACAGTCAAGCTTCCACTCCGGCTCTGGACTCCTGCCAGGGAGGCTTTGCGCAGTAAGGGAAGAATGGCTCCCCTGGGTGATCACGAACTCAGAACGGGACGGGACCACTGCCGTTGCGAAGATGACTGGAGGACGCTTCCAGAAAAGCCTCTTGTGCTTCCAGGGGCGCTGGGATGAAGATGTGGCCGGCTCTGCAAGATGCTGCTTCTCTGTAGGACTCTCAGATGTGGACAGGTTCACCGGTGCAGCTTCGGATGAACATGAGATGGTGATGGTAGGCTGTGGGGGCGACCCCAGGCTATCAGGGGGTCTGGGAGGGGGCAAACCAAGGTGAGGGAGGGGGACAATGGGGACTGGAAGGGGGTCCAGCAAGTGGTGAGAGGGAGAGCTGCGAATTTGGTGTTGGAGGGTGAGGGAGAGGGAGATCTCGCTCTCTCTCTTGGGGAGTCTAGGGCATGGGGGAGGAGAAAGTGGAGGGAAAATATTCAAACTTCTCTAGGGAGTTGGGAGATTGTGTGGGGAAGGGAGGAGATTGTGTTGGGGAGAGGGAGATTGTGTTGGGAAGGACAAGATGCTCCTAGGGAAGGAGGGGGGTAGGTGGTAGTTGGGGAGGTGGTAGTGAATGCACTTGGGGAAGTGGAGAGGTGGTTGGGCGGTGGCTTAGGTGGATGGGCTAGGGTTGATGTGGAGGAGAGAGAAAAAAATTTGAAATTGGGTATGGAGGAGAGAGAAAGGGGAGTGGAAGAGAGAGATTAAGAGAGGGATGGGTTGGATTCTCTCCCTAAGGCTTCTCACCTCACTAATAGATTCACTCCACAATAAATCTGAAGTTAGAACTCACAAAATGGCAAATTTTTCATTGATTGATTCATTACCCAAAATGAGGGGAATGGGGTCCTATATGACAAATAACCAAAAAAGAGGAGGGGCGCCCATGGGCCTAGCCCAAAGAATTGGGCCCAATGACTTAATCAAACTAACTTAATGACACACAAACTTAGGGAAATAACAAAAGACCTAGGGACATTACTCAAATAAAAAGAAGATTAGATAATTATGACTCAAAGAGAATATGAAAATTACATGAACTGAATCAGGAAAATGTGACGGACATAGTGGAACCATGCTGGTGAACAACCGAGAGATATGAAGGGTGAGAGATGCCCCCATCACCCAATTTCTGAGGCGGGCTCGTTTCTACATTTCTTCCCACAAGATGTAGCTGTCGAGTGGGAGAGCCCAGGTAGGACGAGGAGGAACGTATTCCTCCAAGTCATCAATGAACCGCTGGAGCCTTTGGAGAGGCGTTGGCTCGGCCGGGGATTGCAGGGCGGCTGCTTGTTCAGCTTGTTTCTTGAGCCACCTTCGGAGGTTCTTCCTCCTATTTTTCTCTTGTCTCTTGGCGATAGCCGTCTCCAAGGGAGTAGGAGGCCGAGGTGCTGGAGCCGGAGTTGACAAATCCTGATGAGGATATCTCCGAGCTGACGCCCTTGTGGGGCGAGGTCGATGACTCTTCCTCGCTCGTATTTTGATCCAGGCGCCTTCTGCTTGTTGTATCTGGAAGGTGGCGTTGATCGCCTGCTCGATCACCTCGAGTGGCAATTCCTGGTATGCCGGAATGCTAGGACTGGCGTCCAAAGACATGTTCGCGGTTTGGTGCCTTACCCGCGGTGGCGGCGGGAGCCTACGAGGAGTCGGTTGGCTGGTGTTGGCGTCCGAGGACGTGTGTGTTGTTTGATGCCTTAACCGCGGTGGTGACGGGAGCCTACGAGGAGTCGGTAGGCTGGTGCTGGCGTCCGAAGACGTGTGCGCGGTTTGATGCCTTAACCGCAGTGGCGATGGAGATGTCTTCCATTGAGCCGGTACATTGGAACCGGTGTTGGGGGACATATGCGCGGTTTGATGCCTTACCCGCGGTGGCGGCAGCTTCTGTTGAGAAGCCGGCAGAGAAGGGCACTGGTCGCCCTGCTCCTTAGCCTTGCCTTTGCAACCATGCTGAGGGCTAGGCCTGGCGACCAATGACAGTGTCACAGGACATTGTCACTCTAGACATTTATCCCGGCTTTGTGGAATGAAGGAGCCTTGTGGCGGTGGGCCTGCCACTTGAAGCGAAGCCGCTGAAGACTACAAAGATGTCTTCTTTGTGCTCCGGATTGTGTCAACAGGTAGGCGGAGAGGACTGGACGGCCCCTCCACTGGGGAGGTACACCGAGGCTGAGGCGGGGCCTCACCCTATTTTTGCTTTCCCTTCATGTCTATGACTGTCAGTGACGAAGATAGGGTGGGAGGAGGGCGAGAAAGAGCCGAAGAGCTTGTAGTCATCTCGCCCACCAGAACGTCCTCTCGGCAGAGAAGGACCCGGAGGAGCCTGGCAGTGTCTTATTCAGGGAAAGGGAGAGACTTCAGCTCCCGCTAGGACCGCCACTACACGGTCGAAGTGGCCGGGATTGGCTGGCTAGGTGCTGATGTCTGGGAGCCCTCAAGGGCCGAAGGAGCAGGAGAATGGATGACGTTGACCGAAAAGTTAGTCGGCTCTGCCTCTTGACTGGCATCCTGCTCCCTATGCCTTCGCAGTTGCTTGAGCGCCTCTTGATTGTCCGTCCGGAACTCGAGCCAATCCGAAAGGTGGTGGTAAGGTAGCCCATGCCCAATTTCTTGGGGAGAGTCTGGCCGCTCTGGCGCATCACTGGTGATGTGCAGGGTCTCTTCAACAGCTTGCCGAAGCCTGACGAGCGACATGGAGTTTCCTTCCGCATCGATCTGCTCCCATTGGATCTGTTCCTAGATGAGGTATTGGACTTCCTCACAGTACTCGATCGGGTGGCAGATTCTGGCATGGAAGAGGCAATACTGGGGGTGACTACGATCCTAATGGGTGTAGCCAGGAGGCGAGTCACGGGGCATGATTTGCCCAGTCTCGACGAGGGTGTTGAAGAGTAGCCGGGTTCTCTCCCTAGGGAAGGAGAGAGGTCTCTGATCATGCCAAGGCCACCACCCTAGATACCAGATCGAACGTTCCCTTTGATTAGCCTTGGGCTCCTCTGACTCGTCATCAGAGAGAGAGAATGCGGCCATCATGTGGATGACATTGGCTGAGGGGTGAGCCACGCGTGTGGCCTTAGCCGGCCTGCCCACGTATGTGGTT
Source organism: Amorphophallus konjac (assembly GCA_022559845.1). Classification (NCBI taxonomy): domain Eukaryota; kingdom Viridiplantae; phylum Streptophyta; class Magnoliopsida; order Alismatales; family Araceae; genus Amorphophallus; species Amorphophallus konjac. The sequence continues at coordinate 234,263,349 of CM040124.1, forward strand.
GCGGAGGATCAACGAGACCGCTCTTCATCTTGACGAGGCCGTCTCGGATCAGCTTCTGCCCCTGAGTCTTGAAGACGTAGCAATCTTCAATTGAGTGACCCAGCATGCGATGGTATAGGCAGTAACTGGGATCGTCGGTCTTTAGGGCCTCATCCAGTTTGCAGATTTCTGGCAGCTCGACGATCTTCTGGGCCATGCAGAGGTCGAAGAGCATCTTTGTGTGTTCCTTCTTGAAGGAGAAGGGTGTCTTCATGAGCTCCGAGAAGGAAGGAGCAGCCGGCTTATCCGCTAGCTTTTTGCCAGACCACTAGACTTAGCCCCTTTACTGGCTTTGGCGGTAGGGGTGAATTCTATGATATTCACCTCCTTACTGGGCTGGCGTTCTCACACTTGTTTACCCTTTGCTGCTGTATAGCTCGGGTTGTCGACGAACAACATCTCTATTTCGGCGACCGCCGAGTTGAGTTGGTCGAAGCCTTTGGTATTGGTGTCGAGAAGCTTTTCGCTGACTTCGGCCGCTAGACCCCGACGACATATGGTGATGACGTCCTCTTGGACGGGTGGATTGACACACCTCATGCTGAGGTCTCGCCACTTTTTGATGAAGTCGAGGGCGCCCTCGCCCTTTTTCTGCCGAAGGGAGTAGAGTTCGGCTAGGGAGACCTTTCGCTCGACCATTTGAAATCGGTCGAGGAATTTCTTCTGGAGGTCGGCCCAGTCGATGACTGAGCCAGGCTTCAGGCGGGAGTACCATTGGAAGGCCGTTCCCGTGAGCAAAGTGGCGAAGTAGCGGAGGAGATATGATTCGTCCAACGCTAACTCACCCATGGCCATGACACAGTAGGCCAAGTGTTCATGTGGCGACCCCTGCCCATCGAACTTTTGCAGCTTCGGGGGCTTGGAGTATTCTGGAGGAAGGTTCTTCAACTGGTGGTGAAGCGGGTAGGGTACACTGTAAAGATCGGTCGTGACCGTCCCTTCACCATACTGGGCGAGATTTGTCTCGACAATGTGCTCGATCATCTGGCGTTGCGCCAAGAGATCCTCCGGCACTGGCGTGTTGGAGGCTCGTAGTTGAGTATCAACCGGAGGCGTGCCAAACCCAGTTGCCAACAGAGTTTGGGCAATCACCGCTGAGGTGTTGGCAACATCGCGGGCTACCGGGGGTGCCGGTGCATCGGCCTGAGGCCTGTCAGGTCGCTGCGGATGAAGGTCTCGCTCCTAGAGGAGGTCTTGCTGGAGGGACTTCAGGTGTTGGTTCTCCTTCATGAGAGTGTCGAGGGTCACTTCTTGAACCTCGTTCGCAGGAGGGTCGTTATTGATCGGCTCTATGTTGATAGGAGGGGCGCGATCTTCCACTGGGACCTCTTCCGCGTGTCCCGTCGCCTACGGTCCGACAGAAGTGTCGATATGACCCGTTGAGGGAGGCGGCGGAGCCTGGTGGCGCGGCCTCCTAAAGTGAGACATAGACTGGTTCAAGTCATCAGACTGGGTGTCTAGCTGGTGTCCGGTGGTGTAGCACGCAAACACTCGAACCGCATCATTGATGAACCGGGCCGTCTGCTTCCTTCGCTGGTGTTGCTTGGGGCGAATGGGCGTCCCTAGTCTATCAAAGACCGAGATGCGTTACGGAGAGGGCTCATTCCCGATGTTGGTCGGAGGAGAACCCTGGACAGGTTGCTGGATGGCCCGGGGATGGGCTCGCCTTTGCCTCCGCTTGCTTGCGCGGGGGGCATTGGACGACTGGGCGTCGTTAGACGATGCTACTGTGAAGCCAGTCACATCCCGTCTGATGCCGCGTCTGAGTGCTCGCAGGGGGTTGGTGATACGCGCCCTTCGAACAGCTTGAGCTTCTTCTGGGGTGACCCAAATGCTCCTCAAGTCCGATTGCTGGTCTCCCTTATCGTCATTTTTCCGACGAGTTGTCTTGGGAGGCTGTGTGTCTAGCTGTGGTGGGTGCCCCCGGGCTGCCGCTGAGGACCACGCTCCTTTGAGCTTCGCCCCATCCTCTCATGTTTGACGCAAGAGGTCGAAACGATTGGAGGTGGAGATGGTGGGAATGGTCCGTTCCTGGGGTATGATTGGTTCACCCCCGTCGAGACGGATCCACAAGTCACTGACAAGGACCGTCTTGCCGGAATTGCTAGTCGCTGCAGCGAGGGGCCTGCCTCTGCGGCCATGGCGATGCTTCTTCTGAGGTGCTGAGGAAGACTTCGCCCCAAGATGGTAGACCGAGAAAACATGGCCCGGAATGATCGACAACATGAAGCTATCAGTCCAAAGTGCCGGGATCAGTCCTTGGGGCAAGTAACCCACGCTGGGAGTCGATGGTTGGGCGACTCGGGTGTAAGCCTTCGCCCGCGCCGATAAGAGTGTCACCGAGGCTCGAGATGACGTTCTTGCACCGAGAGGTGACACCGTCGGAAGTACTGGGGTGCCAACGCCCCTGGGTTGAAGACCCATGGTAGGTGCTGGCGTAGCCCAGGCTCGGGTCGGGATTCTCGAGGAAGGTGCTGAGGAACGTTGCCCTCTGGGTGGAAGACCCACGGGGAGAGCCGGTTCAACTGGAGCTCGGGACCGGGGTTCCGAGTGCACTACCGGGAAGCCACAAACTCGGGGCTGTGAGCCCGCGTCGAGTGTCGGCCTCGCCGAGATTCGGGGTTGAAAACCTGATGCAGATGTTGAGGAGCCGTAGACCCGGGGCCGAAAGTCGTGCCTCGTGCCGACTTTGCTGGAGCTCAAGATTGAGGACCCGATGGAGATGCAGGGAAGCCATGGACCCAGGGCAGGGAGCCCGTGTCGGGTGCCGGCTTGGCTGCAGCTCGGGGTTGAGGACCCGAGGAAGGTGCTGGGAAGCCGTGGACCCGGGGCAGGAAGCCCGTGTTGGGTGTCGGCTTGGCTGCGGCTTGGGGTTGAGGACCCGAGGAAGATGTTGGGAAGCCGTGGAACCGGGGCAGGAAGCCCATGTTGGGTGCCGGCTTGGCTGCGGATCGGGGCTGAGGACCCGAGGAAGATGCTGGGAAGCCGTGGACCCAGGGCAGGTGTAGATTCTATGAAAAATCCATTTAATGAAAAAGGGGATTGAAACCCAAACTTAATTTCTAAAGCTTAAAAATTAAATGGTGAAAGGAAGAGCATGCGTGGGATGCTAAAGGGGAATGTGATCGCCAGAGGGGTTACCTCAAATAAGAAAAGGATGATCGCGAGTACCTTGTGTTAAACGGGGGAGATTGTGAACCCTTTCTTCCTCCTTCTATCGGCCGGTCGATGAAGGGGGTTCTTAGTCTTGATTACCTTGCAAGAACACACAAATCAAATAAAAGAGTGGATTAGCCAAAGGGTGTAATATCAAAGTTCTAAGATTATGAAATTAATCAAATTAAACATGAACATGAACACACCTTGTGTGTTTTGGTTTTAAACCCCTAAGAGGAGTAACAAGGTTTGAAAAAATATGGATGTAATGCTAAGCAATAATATGTAGAGTATGAGATCTAGCAAGAACTAGAGGGAGGGAGGATGTGTGATGATGTTACGAAAATAACAACTAAATAGCTAAAGGAAGGATTCATTTCTGCTGTGCGTGCAGCAGTAAAGGGACGAGAGCTTCAGTATGTGATGGAACTGCAGTGGTTCATCTGTGGAAGAAGAAGAGCATCACCTGGAAGGAGAGCTCGTTTGAATGAAGAACCTACAAAACAAATAAGACACTCTTCTCTCTGTCATCTCTGCTCTCTTAATAATGATCTCTCTCTCTCTCTGTTAGTTGTTCTCTGTTCTCTGTTCTCCCGCGCGAAGAGACCCAGGAGGGGTATTTATAGGGCTAAGATCCTTGGAGAACAAGGATTAAAACAAGGTAAATATCTTCCATCAAGAAACTCCCTTCCCAGTCGAATACAAGGCTCAAAATGAGGAAGGAACCATTACTGGAAAGAAGCAGGCAAAAGGGAGACGGAATTGAAAATGACGACCCCATGAAGGGCATCAATTAAAAATGATGACACATCCAAAGGCATTAATTAGAATAACGACTCCCATCAAGTCGTCAATTCTTGGATTTAATTATAGAAACAAATAACTTTCCTTATTTAAAATTATCAACTGACGCCTGTCAGACAGACGTCAAATAATCAACGCCTTTATGAAAGACGTTAATTCTACAATTTTCGTTTTATTTGAAATTCAAAATTTTTAGTAAATCCAGAAAATGACACCCGTATTGGTAGTCGTCCATTGTTAAAAGAGGCGCCCTTGGTCATGCCGTCAATTTAAATAGCGCCCCTTATCAGGGCGTTAATTTCAATTTCTCAAGAAAAAAACAAGAAATCACAATTAATTTATAGAAAATAGAAAAACTTCATATTAAATCAATATTGAAGTCCACTTTGGGGTGTCACATGGTGACATGAGATTTACTCAACATAGCATCAATTTTAGCGTGTCTACAGCTGCCCCGCCTTGGCGTCTGCTTTGCAAGGGAGTGAGACGGAATGAAGCGAATAAGGAAACAAGTGGAATGAGGTGGAACGAACTGATAAGTAGATGCCAAGGTATGATGTGACACACCTCTGACACTAAGCGTTGGAAATCTTTCCAAGATTCTGAATGAAACAACTTCGGACAATTCCGAGAAAGCATCGATCAGTTGGATAAAGGAGAGTAAACTAAATAAACAAAATGTGCGCGAGGGCACGACTGGGAGGCACCATTGGAGAGCGGTTACCAGCCAATGTGGACGTGCTACAACCAAGGTGGATTTGCAGAAAAGTAAAGTGAATTGAGAGAAAGATCCAGCAAATGGATGGTTTTTAAGGGACTAGCCTGAGCAGCTTCAAGGAGAATATAGTACTTGATTTGGAATGGAATATCTCATGTCTACTCAATTAAGAACGAGCGACCTTCACTAATGGCGTAATATGAAGATTTTCATCATTAAGCTCAAAGTCCTACATGATGCATGCTGGGCTAAAGAAAAATTAAAATAAACTAAAATAAAAGATAATCAAGGATAATATTGTTAAGCCACCCAGATTTGGTCAAAAATTTAGATCTCTAAGCTGATACTAAGCCGAAGCCCGTTTGTCCACGCATCAACTCAGAAAGAGGAACCATCGTCCCAAACCTTGAATGACTCAACGGCCTATCCGTGTGATCAAGATTCCCCTGGAATTATCACTATTTTTGATGAAGGGGAACTCAAATTTCAGGTTCATCAGAACCACAAGGTCCTTGATATGTTATAATAGTGTAGATACCTTATAGTAACAATGCATACATGAATGCAGACAGGAAGATGGTGATAACATGAGCATGTGGGAACTGAGAAATAAGGTGCAGTCATCGTGGGGCTTGGATGCTGAGGGCTAGTTGATGGGACCAAGAGCTTCTTAATCTGCACTCAAAATTTCAGTAGCCATGATATAAAGATGCATAAAGCATACTCAATAACATTGATTTGAATTTTAGAATTTTTTTGGATTTATTTGGAATTTTTTAGAGAATATTTTTTATTGGAGTTTTGAGAATTTTGGAATTTTTATGAGAATTTTTTGAATTTTTATTGAAAATTTGAGAATTTATTGAATTCTTATTGAAATTTTGAGAATTTATTGAATTTTTATTGAAAATTTGAGAATTTAATGGATTTTTATTGAAATTTTAAGACTTTATTGGATTTATGCAACGTACAGACTTTTGGAATGTATAGACTTGGATGAAGAACGAATGTGTAGACTTAACATTGTATAGACTTATGGAATGGAGTGTATAGACTTTGGAAATGGAGTGTATAGACTTGGGGAAGGATGGAACGTATAGACTTGGTGAAGAGAATGTGGATGTATAGACTTAGTGAAGAGAATAGGGATGTATAGACTTAGTGAAGAGAATGTGGATGTATAGACTTCAAAAAATGCAATGACTTTGACAATGTACAGACGTATGCAATGGACGTATGGACTTATGAAATGTATGGACTTTGGAATGCAATGTACAGACTTGTGAAGGGAATGCTTAGAGTGTATAGACTTTAGAATGTGTAGACTTATGAAATGTATAGACTTAGGGATGGGATGTATAGACTCTGGAACGTACAGACTTAGCAATGTATGGACTTAGGGACTTTGCACCCACGATGCTCAGACTTGCACAACCTGCACTTCAAAGCTCAAAAGATCATTAGCTTAAAATATGATCATAAGTGCTTGATAAAAACAATTTAATCATGATAGCACTTAAGTTCATGAAATAACCAAAGCAATTTAAACGCACAAGCTCAGAAAATGACAACCCTTCTCGTCGGCATCAAAACAAGAAATGACGACGTGCACTGAGGCGTTAATTGCATTAAAGGTTTAACTTGGAATTGGAATGCAAATGATGCCTTGCATGGAGGCGCGGGATAAATGACGACCCTGAAAGTGTCGTCAATTTAACAAATGATGCCAAACAGAGCGTCGTCAATTACCTATTTTCGTTTCCATCTCGGAACTAAACTTCCAGCAAACTGTTTGATTCAAAGTCAAACCATGATACTCATTAACGTTCAAAATACTATAAATAGGGCAACTCTTGGTGTTTTTCAAGCATTAAGACCATTGAAGCATTGAGACGAAGCTATCTTCTGTTAAGTAGACAGAAAGAACCAAGCAGAAGCAGAACAGAGCATCGAAGCTATTTTTTTTGTCAAGCAGACAGAGGAATAGAAGCAGAAGAACCGTCAAAATGATGAATCAACTGATGCAGCAAAGGCTTTCCAAAAAGCCAAGAATGAATTTCCCAAGAATTTCTGAATTGCCAGGCCATATAAGTGAGAAAATCACCAAGGGCCAAGTAAGTGTTATTGATGTTGAAGCTTTTATTTTGTTTTGTCTTTCTTCCTATTCAAAATTTCTGATTATTATTCTCTTTCTTCTTCTTCTTTCTTTTATGTTTTCAGGATTACCCCATTATTCCTAGTCCAAGAAGGTTTCTAAAGGTCAAGTGGCTTCCTTTGCTACTCTCCAAGCTCTCTCTAGACATGAGATCCTTCCTTGCTAAGTGGAACCTTCTAGGCCTTATCACCCATGCCACCCATTATAATGATATCCATCTTGATTGGGCTTCCATTGGAGCTCTTATAGAATTATGGCACCCTCACACCCATACTTTTCTATTCCCAACCTTTGAAGCAACCATCCTCCTAGAAGAAGTGGAGATGCTCTTGGGTTTGAAGAAGATGAAGCAAGGAGAGGAAACAAAGATGACCCATATAACTAAGCCCATACAAGCCCATGATATGCTCATGAGCCTTGTTCAAAGCTCAAATTTAGTAAATCAAATGAAGGCCAACAAGGGAATCAATCTTTTGAAGTTGGCTTCTTGGGTGTATAAAAACATGGATAAGGCTCAAGGAGATGAAGCCCTTTTGGAGAGAGTGATGAAGGGGTTTGTCATATGTGTAGGAGGAGCTTTATTCTTCCCTTCATTGGAGGATCATTTAGAGGAACAACACTTGAGTGCAATATCAAGCATGTGGGAGGGAAAGAGAATAGGTGGGGCAATACTAGCCAACCTATACAATGGGCTCACCTCGGCTTCACTAGGACGGCCTTTATTCGGATCAATGCTTCTTCTAGCATGTTGGATAGATTTACACTTTAAGTTTGATCCATGTCAAGCAAACCAAGCGGCCTCCAAAATCTTCTCCAAGAGCCCACTTAGGTATATGACAAACTCCTTAGGCTTATGTGAAAGAGTTACTAATAGAGTTCCCAAGCTCAAGAAGAGGAATGAATGGAGAGATTACTTCAAAATAATGCCAAAGAGCAATTTCACATGTTCACCGAGCTTTCTAAAAACCCAAGAACTTTGCTCAAGGTTATCCTCCGGCATCGAGCTCCATTTAATTGGCAGGACCGACTTCATGCTTTACAACGCACACCGATGCCTCCCACAACTCGACTTTCTCGACATCTCTTCGAAGGACCTTCTCACCTTCCTCCAATCAATAAGAGGGATCTATGCTCAGGTGGTGACCATGAAGAAATCAGGACCATAATGGCTCAATGGAAGGTGGCACTTCTCCACAAATCCAAGACTCATGTTGAAGAAGAAGAGAACAAATGTAAAGCCTATGTACTGGCTCTCAAGAAGATAAGGCCCACAGTGGCTTAGAATGTAATCAAAGATTTTCATGAATGCAATAAGAATTCCTCTTTTATCTGAGCCAAAGCAATGTATGAAAGTGATCAGTTCTGACATTTCAAGCAATTCTGTCTGATAACAAGGAGTTCCGGTCCTTTTGTTCTGAACAGCGCCCCTATCAACGACGTTAATTACTTAAGACACACCTCAGTTGAAGCCGTCCATTATATTTCAAACTCATAATTGACGCCCAAGGCACTGGCGTTTCTTAACTCACGTCTTTAAATAAGGCGTTAATCAATTCAAAATTTCAAATAATTTTTGAGATAATTCCTTAATTTCTTATAAAACACGCCTTTACTCACGTCGCGTATTAAACAATGGACGCCCGCTCTGTTCGTCGTCAAATTTAAAGGGGTAATAATTACACCCTCTCTCGTCAATCAAATCCCATTAATGCGTCTGACGACGTTTCCAAACTCCCATGCAGAACACAAATGACGTCTATCCTCAAGGCGTCAAATATGAAATATACGCCTTACTTCCAACCGTCAATTTAAGAAGAGACGCCTTCCTCTCGGGCGTCAATTATTCTCGACCATTAAACCCTACTTTCCCCCTTTCTTGTTCCTTCCTTCGTTTCCATTTCCCTCTTTCTCTGCAAAACCCTAACCGAAACCCCCCCATCTATCCCTCTCATTCTCACTCTTTCTACTCTCTCACTCTCCTCTCAAACCGATGGCTGGTGGCGAACAGAAACGACAGAGGGTTATGGCCCCCGACGTGGTGGACCTGGAAGGGGAACAAGCAGCTGTGGAGGGGCTCCCTCCCGCGGCGGCCGAAGAGACACTGGCGGCGGCGGCCGGTGACGCAGAAGAAGACGAAGGAGACGACGAAGAAGAAGAAGATGATGAAGAAGAAGGACATGAAGAAGAAGAAGACGAAGGGGAAGAAGGAGAAAGAGATGGTGAGGAAGAAGAAGGAGAACCGGAGGTGGTGGTGGCGGTGGCCCGTCGGCCCGGCCAGCTCCGACGACCAAGGCAACCAAGACAACCCCTCCACCTCACCTGCGGGGGGTTGATTGGTCCCGAACGTCAAAAGGTAGGTCCCCATACCCCTATTCTCTATTTTTTATTATTATTTCCCCATTTCCATGGCCCTCGGGCATGACAAAACCAGAGACACAGTAAAATGACGCCCCCAGGGGTGTCGTGAATTTAAATAACGTCCCAGAGAGGGTCGTTAATTACATCTTTTCATTTTCTAAAAAATAATTAATTGCATGAAAGAAACGCCCTACAGCATGTCGTTATTTTTAATTTTATCATGTTTTACCAGCATGCTGTTATTTTCCTGTGATTTCATTTAAATTTAAAAATGCATGTGTTTCTGTTATTTCAATTTCGCACATTAAAACCTTGAAACCCCAAGAAAACCACGCCCCCCATCGGGACGTTAATTAGATAGGTAACGACCACAGGGTGGCCGTCAATTCAACATTTTCCAGAAATGTAATTTAGGATAGAAAATTACTTCTTGAACCGCGCCCTTCCACAGGGGCGTTACTTAGATAACTGACGACCCATGGTTAGGCGTCAATTCCAAATTTTTGAGATTTTTAGAATATCACTTTCAAAAAAAACGTCACCCACAGGGGCGTGAATTAGATAAACAACGACCCTGGGTAGGTCGTGAATTAAATGAACGTACAGTACCACCTGAAACCTATTTGGAAATAATGTCGCCCTCAGGGGCGTCAATCATGGAAACCACGACCCACAGTAGGTCGTTAATTATCCAAACAGCAAATATCACAATTAATGAGCTTAAATGAATTTCTACACGAAAACTTAAGCAAAAAGTTCTTTTATATTCATGCAGGGGTTGACGAGGACGCGGATTTCTTGGGTCCAGATCCGGGCAGCGTACTACGGCCTCCCCGAGTTCCAGAGAGCTAGGGTAGATGCTATGGGGTTTGGGGTCTTCCTTAGCATTGAGCCAGTTAGGCCAGACATACCTTTGATTCAGGTTTTGAGAGAGAGATGGGATAGGTTTAACCGGGCATTTTTGATGCCATGGGGGCATATGGTTCCTAGTTTGGAGGATGTGGCTAGGATCATTGGGCTGAGGGTAGATGGTGAGGCTGTGAGCGAGATCACCTTACCTGATTACAGTGAGCCGACTCAGAGGTTGCTAGGGCTAGAGACGGTCTATGAGATGCCTAGCGAGTGTAGGACCATTTTCTGCACCGACCTTACCATAGCTATGGGGTTGGGGGACTCTAGGCAGAGATCTAGGGAATCCTTAGATTAGTTTTCGCAGAGATTGATAGATGGCGCTAGGGCTGCCTACTGCCAGGATCCAGCTGACAGAGAGAGAGCAGACAGAGATTTGAGGAGGTTTCTATTTTTGATGCTTGGGAGACTGCTACTCGACACGAAGGGCGACGTCATCAACTGCCGCTTCCTAGAGATACTCGAGGACTTAGAGGGCGTGGCTGATACGCCTGGGGAGCAGCACTACTGGCGCACTTGATAGCCGACCTATCCACGGGGACAGGTCGAGAGATGACAGTTAGTGGCTTTTCACCTTTTCTTCAGGTATGCAATTTTTTTGTTGTTTTTATTCTTTTTCTTTTATTATATGCATATGCATGGTCAACTAATGCAATGTATGGTGAGGACATGCGCCACAGCTCACGATGGAGTACACGGATCACGCCGGCATCCCTTTGGCTCGGCGATCACTTGCCGGACTAGCGGAGTTATCTTCATGCTTTAGGCCATGTTGGGCCTTGGATTAGTCCCTGCGTGGACACTTTTTATTATTTGTGGACCTTCGTAGGCCAATTGGAGCCAATTAGGCTTTAGTCGGGTCATTTTATGCTTATTAGGTAGGAGATAGGGCTACTGGGCCACTTTCTTGGTTCAAGCCTTGGCCCATTTGGGCTGGCTGCCCAACCCTATGCTTGGCCCACCTTGGCATTTGCACCCCCCTCCCTAGGGTTAGGGTTTTGGGCGCCCCCCCCCCCTTCTTTCCCTCCTCTTTGAAGGTGGCAGTCGCCCCCCCTCCCTTGAATCAAGGAGCCTTGTGCGCCCCTCCTCCTTGATTCTAGGAGAGGGTCGCACAAGCCCTTCCCCATTCGACAACCCCTCCCTCCTTTGGCTGCCCCCCTTCCCCAATCTCCTCCTAGATTCTAGGAAGCTTGCGCATCCCCCCTTCCCAAGCCATGTGCGCACCCCTCTCCCCTCCCTCTTGGCTAGGGTTTCAACCATAGCATCTCCCCTCCCCATATATAAGTCTTGTAATTTTCTTTGAGAAAAAGAATGAAGAATATTTGTGAGCAAGACTCCATGGTGGCTATGCCCCCCTTCTCTCTCCCTCTTTGATCCTGCGACGGGATCAACCCCTGGGTGTGACTCCCCATCCCTTGGTGCGACGCCGAGGTTCCCTCTCCCCTTATCTCCTTCACAGGTGCACGGATCTGCTCGCCAGATTTCTACCCCGAGTTGCAGCGGCGCCCACATCCGGTTCTGGTCGAATCTGAGCCTCTCCCTTTTTCTGGAGATACTTCTACGAGTCGGCGATGCGTGGACTTTAGTTTTGTCTCGATCCGAGGTCTACATCGCCGGTGGTGATTTTCTTCGCAAGGCTGCGCACAGATCTCCAACCCTGCATTCCAGAACTGGTCCGCCCGCTTGCGAATTTTCTGCAGGTCGGCCAACTCCAAGTTTGGAACTGGTCTCTTCAGGGATCGTACCTCTCTTCGTCCTCTTTCCAACGCCGGCGACCTCACCTCGTTTCGATGGGGTGCTGAGCGTGGCGTCAATTCTCGTGGGACCGCGCAGATCAACCTGTGCAGTCCGACCCCAGGATTAGAAATGACTTGCAGAGGTTCTCCCGGCCAACCCCGGTCACATCTGATTGATCCCTTTGGTTGGAACTTGCTTCTATGCGTCCCCGACATCCTCCCTCAAGCGGCGCCTCGTTTGCCTACCGGAGCAATGAGTTATCATTTTTCCCGCTCGAGCGCGCTGTTCTGCAAGCAGAATCCTTGTCACGACTTGCAGGTTCTTCCCCGGCTTCCACGGATAGAATCTGCGAGCCCCCTTTGTCCGAGGCTTCCTCCCGTGACCTAGCTACGCACCCTCACTGACGGCGCCTCAATCGGACACCGGACCAGGCCGTGGGAGCTTCCGCCGCCGAGTCGCACACTGCTGCGAACCTGCTGACTGCCACTCGGATCCTCCCCGCGCCCATCCCTTCACCAAGTGCTGCCCGTCAGCCCGTGCTTCAGCAGCCCCGAATCCGACGTGTGTATCCTGTTATCTCCCTGCGAGGAGTGGGCATTTTGGTTGGAATTGTATTAATATTCATCTTGTGTATCGGGGTTGTTGATCTCGGCCGGGGTTTCTTCCCCACGCCTAGGCGTGGAGGTACGTGCGACGCTCCTCTCTGTTGGCATTATGCTTTTGATGGGGACATCACCCAGGGTTCCCTCTGGCTCGACACCTCTCTCCCTCCTAGAGACAGGGTAGGATGCGGCTTCACGACTTGATGGGTCCATGGCGACACTGGGGCTTACTACTTGGATCATATCGATGTATTTTTCCCCTTTTTCTTGAGTCATTTTGATGTATTTGCATTTATTTTGAGTCACGTCCCTAGGTCATCATGTTATTTACCTATGTTTTTATCTACATGTTAGGCTAGAGTGTCGTATGGGCCCAATTAGATGGGCCTGGCCCAGGGGCGCCTTCTTCCTTCCCCACCCCTTGCTTATTTGCTTTTAGCACTTATCTCAGGGACTTCTATGTAATTGTTGGGATCCCTATAAATAGGGCCCCAACTTCACTAGAGATGGTTAATGAAAGTTTGAAGAATTTGAGCATTAGTGCACGTCTCCCTCTCTCTCTAGCTCTCTCTCTCTTCTTCTCTCTCTCACTTAAGGGGGCGAACCCCTCTCTCTCTCTTCCCCCTTCTCACTCTCTCCCTTGGGCGAACCTGCCCCTTCCCCTTCCCCCCCCTTGCCACATCATCAGCCAACTCGCCCTTCCACCCTTTCACCTCCCCAAGAGCAATAACTCCATCAATACCTCCACTTCCCCAAGCAACCCTTCCCATTCCCCATACACCTTCCCCACCTCCAAGGCACCCTTCCCTCTTCCCCAAGCAACCATTCCACTCCCCCACACCCCCATTCATATCCCTAGGGGAATCAAACCCCACTCCCACCACAAGTTGCGCACCCCCCCTCCCCATCTATCCATCCCCCTTGCCTTGGCCGACCCCCTCCATCACCCCTCTCCTAGCTGCGGCCCTCTCACCCCTCCACCCTCTTGGACCTCCCCATTCCCTGCTCCACCCCTCTCACCATTCCTAAACATCCCTCCCCCATCAACCATCACCCCACCACTCCTACTATTGCTAACTACCACTTCCATTAACCTAGTTCCACCACCATCCCTTTCATTTTGCCCAAGTCTGCAGGTGGCAGAGAAAGGGTCAACTTGCAGGAGCATCCACGGATTCATACGGCATCATCTGAAAGCGTATCATACCATTCTGGAAAGGTCATCTAGTTAGCTTTGCAGGCGAGGTAATCCCGTCCCATTCTGAGTTCGAGGCTATCCGGGAGAACCATTCTCCCCCGACTGCGCTGGGTTCCCTCTGCAGAGTACCTAAACCCGGTTAGAAGCTGTACCACGACCAACGGCGGAAGATTCAGGCCAAGAGCCCTTCTACAAAGATATTCCTCCTCTAGTCTTCTGTCAGAATCAAGAAGCAGAACTGCGTTCGGCATCCGGAGGCCAAAGTTACCATTTTTCTTCCTCGGCTGCGCGAGTCTGCCTCCCACAGTCCACAGCGACCTGCATCCACTCTTCTGAACCCCCTGGTCTTCTCCGACAACAGACGGCTTCCCCGCCAGTTTCGCTGCAAAGAGGTCTTGTCCACGGTTCCAGAATTTCTGGCAGTTCGTGATTCGAAGTCCAGAAGCGGCCGGAGCACTCTCTGCAACCTGCTGCATCAGATTAGTATTTGCCAGTCCCAGATCCTGTCGTCCTGTTCGAACCTCCGCCACGGCCAGCGACAACATCAGAAGAAATCAACATAATTCTGGGGCGTTCAGGCTCATTGTATGAAGAGATCTCCCCTAGTTTCGTCATCAGCAAAATTCCTGATCGGGATCTACGGCCGCTAAACCAACTGACTGTCACCTTTCACAGCAAGCAAGGCTATTCGGCAGCGGCTCCATCTCTCGGGTTTCTCAGCAAATCTCCCCTCCCCGCCTGGCTGGCTTAACGCCCCTCCCTATGTGGAGGTAGTGTTTGAATGTAGCAGCAAAATCCCCACCCCAAGTCCACCCTCCTGTGTGAGGCGTAGTGATTGTAACCGTTTAAAACAGGTCAAGCTTCATCGGCGCAGTGTGCGGGGAAATCCACACTTCCCCGCTCGCCCTCGTCTCCGAACGGGGTTGGTTTCTTCAAACCAACCGGGTGAGCTCTGACCTTTGCTCCATTCCTTTCTAGTGCTTGTTCATTTAATATCCGCAGAAATCGCTCCGTTGAGCAAGAGAGAGAGCGCCCGACCCCACGTGCTCCACTTACGAGCGGTCACCGTGGGCAGTGAGAGAGTGGGACCTAGTGCCCCAATTGGCACCGGCCAGCCCCTTATGTGTGGGCTACGTACCCTTGGGAGGGCAACCCTTGCCTTGCTGGCACTCTACCAGCAAGGGTCTTGATCCATCACCTCCCCTTAGCATCATATGGTCACCCCGGGCTCGTGTGTGTGCGGCGGTGAATTGGCCCCAATCTAGGACTTGATTGCTATGTGATTGTGATTGCGGAATAGGTCCTAGGTCTCCCATTTGTTTGCTGCATACCCCTTGGTTGTTTCACATCAGTTGGTATCAGAGCAAGTTTTAGACTTGTCTCTACAAGCCTAGGTCCTAGGGTCTTTGCATTTCCATCATCCGTGTGCATGTCCACCCGTAGTGGTACCTTGTATCGAGCCGACCCCTCTACCTCGGTTCCCCCCATGAATCCCATTCCCCAAGGTGACCCAAACATCCCTAGGGAGGCTCCCCAAGCTCCAATGGATCGACTTGAGGCTGCCATTCAAGCCCTCTCGGAGCAAATGAATGGTATTTCCACCCGCCTAGAGAGGCTCGAGGAAGCTAGATCCCCACCTAGGAACCATGCCCAAAGGGCACCCCTTCCACGAGTTGAACTTGATAGGGAGGACCTTGAGGATGACTTCCACCGTGAGTATGAGAGGCCCCGCCAACCTAGACATTTTGAAAGGCGACCACGGGAGGACCCGGATGACTACCTCATGAGGATGATTAAGGTTGAGGCTCCTAACTTTGATGGGTCACATAACCCACATGTCTACCTAGAATGAGAGAGTGCTATGGACCAATACTTTGATTGGTACCCTATGACGGAAGATAGGAGAGTTAGGCTTGCAAAAATGCACCTTACCAAACTTGCCAAGACCTATTGGATGAGTGTAGAAACTAGGAAGAGGATTAGGAGGGAAGAACCAATCCATACCTGGGAAGACATGAAGACCCAACTTAGGTTCAAATACCTCCCCAACTCCTACACCCAAACTCTCTTAGATGAATGGTAATGCCTCACCCAAGAGGGAAAGACTGTGGTAGAGTACATTGAGTTGTTTGACTCTTACCTTCTAAAGTGTGGAGTACATGAAGACTTGGCTGTCACTCTATCACGTTTTAGGAATGGTCTCCACCCACACATCAAGAGAGAACTAATTATGAGGGAGGTTGATTCCCTTGAGATGGCTTATCAAATAGCCTGTGATACAGAGAGATTTTCTAGGAATTCTAGATTTGCCTCCCCCCTCCCAGTTGAGTCCAAAAATATGGGTTCCCGGCCCAACCTTCTTCCCCTATTGAAGACCCCTATCCCCAGTGGGGGAACTCCTTCTCGGCCTTATCAACAACCCGCCAACCCCACTCCTACAAGGACCACTCCACCCAACCCTCCACCCCGGAGAGATGAAAACCCCAAAGGAGCCACACCAGGGAGTAGTTCTGTCAAGTGCTTTCGATGTCACGGGTATGGCCACATCTCCACCCAATGCCCATCCAAAGGGTTATCCAGCCTTATCATTGAAGGGGGACCTACCCCAATCCAAGGAGAGCCTAAGAGTACGATAGAGGAGTATGAGGCCACCTTAGGCTGGGAAGAGGAGTATGAGGAACAACTCTATGAAACTGGCATGGACCATGAGCCCCCTCCCACCGACTCCCACTTAGGCGTGATTAGGTGCACCCTTACAAAGCCACAAGAGGAAGATTGGCGTAGGACCTCAATTTTTCACACCTACATCAAGATGGGAAGCCATGTTAGGAAGGTGATCCTAGACAATGAGAGTTGTGTCAACGCCGTGTCCCCTGACACCATTCAGCTTCTTGGACTTACCATCACACCCCACCCCAAGCCATACCTGGTGTCTTGGATTAATAACCACTCCATCCTAGTCAATACTTGTTGCCTTGTACCGATCACCTTCTCATCCTATCAAGGACAAGTTTGGTGTGACATTATTCCCATGGAAGTAGGGAGCATTTTGCTAGGGAGGCCTTGGATTTATGATGTCAATGCTACCATCTTAGGGAAGCCAAACACCTGCATCTTTGAACACGAGGGGAAAACCATCCGGGTCAATCCCTCCCCACCACGAAAGGAGCCTTCCTCCAAAGGGATTCTCCCTTCACCACAAACCAAACCACCTCAAAATCCGGGGGTCCCACTCCCACCAACCCCACCAACCTTCCAAAAATCTACCCAAGAAGAGCCAACCCGGATGGCCAAAGGACTGCATCTCATCACAAGGAAAGAGCTGGAGCAAGATATATCTCAAGGAACACCTTTGTATGCGGTTGTCATATGCCTTGGAGAGTCAACTCCCTCCAACCCCCACCCCGTGGAAATACACCCCCTCTTGGAGGAATTTCAGGATGTGTTCCCCGATGAGCTCCATGATCAACTACCACCCATGAGGGATGTTCAACATGCAATAGATCTTGTCCCAGGAGCCACCCTCCCAAACCTTCCCCACTATCGCCTCAACCCCACGGAGCATGCTGAATTGAGGAGGCAAGTAGAAGAACTCATTAGGAAGGGCTTTCTCCATCTTAGCAAGAGTCCATGTGCTGTCCCGGCCCTTCTCACACCCAAGAAAGATGGGACATGGCGAATGTGTGTCGATAGCAGAGCCATCAACAAAATTACCGTCAAATACAGGTTCCCCATACCTAGACTTGATGATATGCTTGACATGCTTGCTGGAGCCACCATCTTTTCCAAAATAGATCTTAAGAGTGGCTACCATCAGGTTAGGATAAGGCCAGGAGATGAATGGAAAATGGCCTTTAAAACTAAAGATGGACTCTATGAGTGGCTAGTGATGCCTTTTGGGCTATCAAATGCCCCAAGCATCTTTATGCGCCTCATGACAGAGGTCCTTAGGCCCTACATTGGAGTCTTCCTAGTGGTCTATTTTGACGATATCCTTATCTACAGCCAGTCCAAGGAAGACCATCTCAACCATCTTAGGCAAATCTGCACTACCCTTAGGAGAGAGAGCCTTTTTGCCAACTTGGGAAAATGTCATTTCATGACTGAATCCAACACTTTCCTTGGGTATGTGGTCTCCACCAAGGGAGTGTCCATGGACCCCGAAAAGGTCCAGGCTATCGTTGACTGGCCAGAGCCCCGCACTCTCCATGAGGTCCGGAGTTTCCATGGGTTGGCCACCTTCTATCGGAGATTTATCCGTGGGTTCAGCATGGTCACAGCCCCCATCACAGATTGCCTTAAAAAGGGGACCTTTGTGTGGACCAAGTCTGCTTCTAGGGCCTTCCAAGAGCTCAAGGATAGGATGACCCAAGCCCCGGTATTATGCCTCCCCGACTTCTCCAAAGTCTTTGAGGTAACTTGTGATGCCTCCGGGGTAGGGATTGGCGGGATCCTCAGCCAAGAGGGACACCTAGTGGCCTACTTTAGTGAAAAACTATGTGATGCCAGGATGAAGTACTCCACCTATGATAAGGAATTTTATGCCGTGGTTCAGTCCCTTCGATATTGGAGACATTATCTCTTGCCCAAAGAGTTTGTCATCTTTTCTGACCACGAGGCCCTGAAATATCTCCACTCCCAACAAAAGCTAAATGCCTGACATGCCCGCTGGGTCGAATACATCCAGTCCTACACTTTTGTAATCAAACATAAAGCTGGGAGTAAGAATCGTGCCGCAGATGCACTCAGTAGGAGGGTCTCCTTGTTGACCACCATCCAGGTGGAAGTCATAGGGTTTGAAAGACTCAGGGAAGAGTACTCTGATTGCCCGGACTTTGGGCCTATCCATACCACCCTGTCCACCCACTCACCTAAGGAACACCAAGGTTTCATCTTAGAGGATGGGTTCATCTTCAAAGGCCATAGACTTTGCATACCTAGGACCTCCCTACGGAATTTTCTAGTCTGGGAGTTGCATGCAAGAGGCCTGGCTGGACATTTTGGGGTGCACAAGACCATTGCTATGGTTGAGGGTCAGTTCTACTGGCCAAGTCTCAAGAGGGATGTAGCCAAAATTGTGGGACAGTGTCGCCTATGTGCCTCAGCCAAACAGACAAAACAGAACACTGGCCTATACACCCCACTCCCTGTCCCTGATCGTCCATGGCAGGACTTAAGCATGGACTTTGTCTTGGGCCTACCTAGAACCCAGAAAAAGCATGATTCAATCTTTGTCGTAGTGGATAGGTTTTCAAAGATGGCACATTTCATCCCCTGTTCTAAAACCTCCAATGCCTCCCATGTGGCCTGCCTATTCTTCGATGAAGTAGTTCGCCTCCATGGCCTACCCAAGACCATCATTTCTGATAGGGATGTCAAATTCACCAGCTATTTCTGGAAAACCCTCTAGCACCTAATGGGGACCCTTATCAAATTTTCCACGGCCTACCACCCTCAAACCGATGGCCAGACCGAAGTCGTTAATAGGAGTCTTGGGAACCTCCTTCGGTGTCTTGTTGGGGATCGCCCATGGAATTGGGATCTCATTTTACCCCAGGCAGAGTTTGCATACAACAACTCAGTGAATAGGTCAATAGGGATGAGCCCATTTGAAGCTGTGCATGGGTACAAGCCTAGAAAGCCTACAGATCTCATTCCTTTGCCTCCACATGCTAGAGTGTCTATTAGTGCTGAGTCTTTTGCCCAACACATGAAAGAATTGCATGAGGAAATACGCAAACACATTAACAAAAGTAATGAGGTGTATAAGAAAGCGGCCGATTCCCACCGACGCCACTAGGAGTTTCATGTGGGTGACTATGTGATGGTGAGAACCGAGAGACTATTCCCTGGGAATGTCTCCAAACTGAGGTCGCGTGGATCAGGCCCCTTCCAGGTTCTGAGGAGGATTGGCACAAATGCTTACGTGTTGGACCTCCCCGAGGAGTACGGAGTAAGTCCCACATTCAATGTGGCTGACTTGGTGCCATACAGGGGTCCCACGGTGACACCTAGTGAGGAAATTGAGCCCGTTCCACCTCTTGAGAGAGCCATCACCCATGAGAGAGCTCCACCAGTCCAGAGGGGCCAACGGGAGCAAATAGAGCATATATTGGATGAACAGGTCACTATCACCCGGAGCAAAGCATACGAGCGATACTTGGTCAGGTGGAAGGGCCGGCCCCCTTCAGATGATTCATGGGTGAGCAGGGAGGATCTTCAGCAGCTAGACCCCGACCTCCTGGAGCATTATCGCAGTCGAGCTCTTCACGGCCCGGGGGAGTTGATGGGGACATCACCCAGGGTTCCCTCTGGCTCGGCACCTCTCTCCCTCCCGGAGATAGGGTAGGATGCGGCTTCACGACTTGATGGGTCCACGGCGACACTGGGGCTTACTACTTGGATCATATCGATGTATTTTTCCGCTTTTTCTTAAGTCATTTTGATGTATTTGCCTTTATTTTGAGTCACGTCCCTAGGTCATCATGTTATTTACCTATGTTTTTATCTACATGTTAGGCTAGAGTGTTGTATGGGCCCAATTAGATGGGCCTGGCCCAGGGGCGCCTTCTTCCTTCCCCACCCCCTTGCTTATTTGCTTTTAGCACTTATCTCAGGGACTTCTATGTAATTGTTGGGATCCCTATAAATAGGACCCCAACTCCACTAGAGATGGTTAATGAAAGTTTGAAGAATTTGAGCATTAGTGCACCTCTCCCTCTCTCTCTAGCTCTCTCTCTCTTCTTCTCTCTCTCACTTAAGGGGGCGAACCCCTCTCTCTCTCTTCCCCCTTCTCTCTCTCTCCCTTGGGCGAACCTGCCTCTTCCCCTCCCCCCCCCCCCCTTGCCACATCATCAGCCAACTCACCCTTCCACCCTTTCACCTCCCTAAGAGCAATAACTCCCATCAATACCTCCACTTCCCCAAGCAACCCTTCCCATTCCCCATACACCTTCCCCACCTCCAAGGCACCCTTCCCTCTTCCCCAAGCAACCATTCCACTCCCCCACACCCCCATTCATATCCCTAGGGGAATCAAACCCCACTCCCACCACAAGTTGCGCACCCCCCCTCCCCATCTATCCATCCCCCTTGCCTTGGCCGACCCCCTCCATCACCCCTCTCCTAGCTGCGGCCCTCTCACCCCTCCACCCTCTTGGACCTCCCCATTCCCTGCTCCACCCCTCTCACCATTCCTACACATCCCTCCCCCATCAACCATCACCCCACCACTCCTACTATTGCTAACTACCACTTCCATTAACCTAGTTCCACCACCATCCCTTTCATTTTGCCCAAGTCTACAGGTGGCAGCAAAAGGGTCGACTTGCAGGAACATCCACGGATTGATACGGCGTCCTATGAAGGCGTATCATACCATTCTGGAAAGTTCGTCCAGTTAGCTTTGCCGGCGAGGCAATCCCGTCCCATTCTGAGTTCGGGGCTGTCCGGGAGAATCATTCTCCCCCGACTGCGCTGGGTTCCCTCTGTAGAGTGCCTGAACCCGGTTAGAAGCTGTACCACGACCAACGGCGGAAGATTCAGGCCAAGAGCACTTCTACAAAGATCTTCCTCCTCCAGTCCTCTGTCAGAATCAAGAAGTAGAACCGCGTTCGGCATCCGGAGGCCAAAGTTACCATTTTTCTCCCTCGGCTGCGCGAGTCTGCCTCCCACAGTCCACAGCGACCTGCCTCCACTCTTCTGAACCCCCCGGTCTTCTCCGACAACAGACGGCTTCCCCGCTAGTTTCGCTGCAAAGAGGGCTCGTCCACGGTTCCATAAGTTCTGGCGGTTCATGATTCGGAGTCCAGAAGCGGCCGGAGCACTCTCTGCAACCTGCTGCATCAGATTAGTATCTGCCAGTCCCAGATCCTATCGTCCTGTTCGAACCTCCGCCACGGCCAGCGATGACATCAGAAGAAATCAACATAATTCTGGGGCGTTCAGGCTCATCGTACAAAGAGATCCCCCCTGGTTTCGTCATCAGCAAAATTCCTGATCGGGATCTACGGCCGCTATACCAACTGACTGTCACCTTTCACAGCAAGCAAGGCTATTTGGCAGCGGCTCCATCTCTCGGGTTTCTCAGCAAATCTCCCCTCCCCACCTGGCTGGCTTAATGCCCCTCCCTGTGTGGAGGTAGTGTTTGAATGTAGCAGCAAAATCCCCACCCCAAGTCCACCCTCCTGTGTGAGGCGTAGTGATTGTAACCGTTTAAAACAGGTCAAGCTTCATCGGCGCAGTGTGCGGGGAAATCCACACTTCCCCGCTCGCCCTCGTCTCCGAACGGGGTTGGTTTCTTAAAACCAACCAGGTGAGCTCTGACCTTTGCTCCATTCCTTTCTAGTGCTTGTTCATTTAATATCTGTAGAAATCACTCCGTTGAGCAAGAGAGAGAGCGCCCGACCCCACGTGCTCCACTTACGAGCGGTCACCGTGGGCAGTGAGAGAGTGGGACCTAGTGCCCCAATTGGCACCGGCCAGCCCCTTAAGTGTGGGCTACGTACCCTTGGGAGGGAAACCCTAGCCTTTCTGGCACTCTACCAGCAAGGGTCTTGATCCATCACCTCCCCTTAGCATCATATGGTCACCCCGGGCTCATGTGTGTGCGGCGGCGAATTGGCCCCAATCTAGGACTTGATTGCTATGTGATTGTGATTGCGGAATAGGTCCTAGGTCTCCCGTTTGTTTGCTGCATACCCCTTGGTTGTTTCACATCAGCTTTACTAGTATGCTTTCTTGAATGCCACGTTAGTGTTTAGGTTCCTAGCTCGTTTGTTAGTCACCGCGTGGATGTGAGTTGAGAGCACCCGTCCCATAGCCCTAGTCGAGCGCCGAGCTCGGACTAGATTCCCTTAGACGTATGGCGGTTCCTTAACCGCCGAGATCCCCACGCTTCCCTCATAGGGACGGTCGTTGGGCTTGAGTTTCTTGTTGAGAGACGCCTCCACCCGGAGGAACGCTACGTAGGTCAGCCGCCCTGCTTGCCTTTGGCGTGCGAGTGCTGGCCGCACTTTGTTGCATTCGTAGGTCCTAGCCCTTTTCAGTCCCGTCCCACATCAAATTGGTATCAGAGCTTAGGGAACCAGTTTGTTCTAACAAATTGGGGTCTTAGGTCATTTGAGTCCTTAGGATGTATAGGTTGCATTTGAGTCATTAGATTTGTTTTAGGTGCATTTGAGTCCGCATTCTTCCCCTTTCCCATCACCATTTTGAGTTGTGTCTAGTCCCATGCCTTAGTTGTCCTGCATGTCCATTCCATAGATTCCCCTCCGAGTTTCCCATGGGTTCCCAATCGCCTCGATCATATGAATGGTGGCATAGCACCCATGAGCTTGGGAACCACCCCCTCTCGTTCCTTAGGCCCGAAGCCCCTACATTTGATGGCTCCCATAACCCGAGTGTATACCAAACTTGGGAAGCCGCCATGGATAGATATTTTGATTGTTATCCCATGTCCGAAGCCATGCAAGTCTCTTTTGCCAAGGAGAGGCTTCTGCATAAAGCCAAGGATAAGTGGAGACACATTGAGAGTTTGAGAGACATTAGGTGGCAAAGGCCCATCGAGTCCTGGTATGACATGACACATGAGCTTAGGAGGACCTACCTACCCCACCCTTTTACCTCCAACCATGAAGATCTAAGTCGGAGGCGAAAGGCTCCACTTGTGCATGAGTCTAGGTCCACGACTAGGCCTAATGATTTTGGGCAAATTCACCATGGAGCCCCCACCCCAAGTCCCACCTTTGCCAAACTCTTGCAAAACTTTTCAGATCGGTTGGATAAGAGGCATGCTTATATTGAGTCGCTAATTTCCCCTAGCCCACAGTCCGCTCCGCCTCCGGGCTCACGCCTGCCACCACCCTCGGAGCCCGCCCCTATAGCCCCCTGTAGTGGGAATGCCCGGTTCTCTGACCGGTGTCCTTCACGTTCCCCTATCTTGAAGGACACACATTCGGAGGATGCCCCACCTGGGCTTGTTCCGGTGACTTACGAGGCTGAACAGGAGTTGGCCAAGGAGTACCTAACTGAGGTTGAGGAGTTAGGGAGTGATCCCATGGAGCACCCAGTCATGCCTAAACCTATGGGGGTTGGGACCGGCACTCTCGTCCTGAGACACTCGATGGAGAGCCAAGGTGCCACCCACATCATAGAGGACCCCTTTACCACACCTGAGGGAGAAACTCCCTTCGACCCTCATCTGGAGCCATTCTTGCCTCCCCAGGGTGAACTTGTCATTGAAGGGCCTTTAGCTAGCTGGTTAAGGAAGGGCCTAATTCTAGATGCTCCGATCCCTTGCTACCCATCCATGGAGCCAGCTCTCCCAATTGTACCCCTTGACTCCTTTCACACCACTTTTCGGTCCTTCTGCTTTCTTGAAAATGTAAAGGACTTCCTTAGGAGTTTAGATTGTCAATGGGAGTTGACATATATGTTGACCTTAGGGTCTGACCAACCCTATAGTCATAGCTTTACACTCCCTGCTATGGGGTCTATTACCTCGATCTACACCATAGGACATATCACCTCCGAGGTCCTTTTATTCTTTCCCATACCCGTGGAGGTTGATTTTATCCCCTCTTATGGTATCACGGTCCCGAGGGAGGAACCTAGCTTTCCTTGCCTCCCTCATAAGCCCCTTGCCTCATATATTAGAGCACCTGAAGGTGATCATCTGCACCTGGGCGAATGTCAGACATGGGCAAGTATAGTGAAGGGACCTATCGAGAGGGGTCATCATTTCTTTGACCCATTCGATCCCCTCCCTAGTGAGCCTCTCGACTCGTATTCTTTTCCCCACCTTATCGAGGAGGTCCATTATCACACCCCATCCAGACCTGCTAGTCAACATCTCACCTCGCATACGCCCAGACACCAGAGTTTAGGAGGCCAGGGACACATGTCTCTCTCTCATGTTTCACCATGTCCCTCATCATATAGGGGTAATGTCATGAGTGAGTTTGGAGTTGTTTGTCCTGCTGAGTCTACCCTATTTAGTAGGACACATGTGTATGATAGGTCATACTTTAGTTGTCTAGGTCCTCCCCATGTTGTCAAGTCAGGTAAACGTCATCGGCATATTAGATCCACATTTGGATGTCCAGGACCACCCCTGCATTCACGTAGGTATGAGTCTACCCATCTTATTCGGAGTCTGCATCATCACCACCTTGAGGCCAGCAACGCACGTTATAAGGAGTTATTTGACGCGCATCGACACACCCGTGAGTTCCGTAAGGGAGAGTACATCATGATCAGGGTCAGACCTGAACGGTTTCCTTCGGGGGCCATGAAGAAACTCCAGGCCCGCGGTGCTGGACCCTTCCGAGTCTTGAAGCGAATTGGGTCGAATGCGTATGAGATTGAGCTGCCAAAAGACTATGGGATCTGTTCGATGTTCAATGTCTCAGATTTAGTGGCATATCGGGACCCCGCGGTGATTCCCAGTGAGCCTTTTGAGCCCTCCCCTCCTCTTGAAAGTGTTACACCTTCTGAGCGTCCACCTCCTCCAGCCCCATTACAGAAACGTGAGCATATAGATTGCATACTGGATGAGCAGGTGACCACTACCAGGAGCGGAGCCTACCAATGCTTCCTAGTGCGTTGGAGAGGGCGCCCTGCGACAGACGACACCTGGATCACACGTGGAGAGCTAGAGAGGATCGACCTGGACTTGCTGGAGCGCTATTGGAGTGACCAGGACCCTTACTCGACAGGGTCGAGTTCTTCCCACCCGGGGAGAATTGGTGAGGACACGCGCCGCAGCTCACGATGGAGTACACGGATCACGCCGGCATCCCTTTGGCTCGGCGATCACTTGGTGGACTAGCGGAGTTATCTTCATGCTTTAGGCCATGTTGGGCCTTGGATTAGTCCCTGCGTGGACACTTTTTATTATTTGTGGACCTTTGTAGGCCAATTGGAGCCAATTAGGCTTTAGTCGGGTCATTTTATGCTTATTAGGTAGGAGATAGGGATACTGGGCCACTTTCTTGGTTCAAGCCTTGGCCCATTTGGGCTGGCTGCCCAACCCTATGCTTGGCCCACCTTGGGATTTGCACCCCCCTCCCTAGGGTTAGGGTTTTGGGCGCCCCCCCCTTCTTTCCCTCCTCTTGGAAGGTGGCAGCCGCCCCCCCCTCCCTTGAATCAAGGAGCCTTGTGCGCCCCTCCTCCTTGATTCTAGGAGAGGGTCGCACAAGCCCTTCCCCATTCGACAGCCCCTCCCTCCTTTGGCCGCCCCCCTTCCCCAATCTCCTCCTAGATTCTAGGAAGCTTGCACATCCCCCCCTTCCCAAGCCATGTGCTCACCCCTCTCCCCTCCCTCTTGGCTAGGGTTTCAACCATAGCATCTCCCCTCCCCATATATAAGTCTTGTAATTTTCTTTGAGAAAAAGAATGAAGAATATTTGTGAGCAAGACTCCATGGTGGCTGCGCCCCCCTTCTCTCTCCCTCTTTGATCCTGCGACGGGATCAACCCCGGGGTGTGACTCCCCATCCCTTGGTGCGACGCCGAGGTTCCCTCTCCCCTTATCTCCTTCACAGGTGCACGGATCTGCTCGCCAGATTTCTACCCCGAGTTGCAGCGGCGCCCCCATCCGGTTCTGGTCGAATCTGAGCCTCTCCCTTTTTCTGGAGATACTTCTACGAGTCGGCGACGTGTGGACTTTGGTTTCGTCTCGATCCGATGTCTACATCGCCGGTGGTGATTTTCTTCGCAAGGCTGCACACAGATCTCCAACCCTGCAGTCCAGAACTGGTTCACCCCCTTGCGAATTTTATGCAGGTCGGCCAACTCCGAGTTTGGATCTGGTCTCTTCAGTGATCGTACCTCTCTTCGTCCTCTTTCCAACGCCGCTGACCTCACCTCGTTTCGATGGCGGTGCTGAGCGTGGCGTCAATTCTTGTGGGACCGCGCAGATCAACCTGTGCAGTCCGACCCCAGGATCAGCAACGACTTTTAGAGGTTCTCCCGGCCAACCCCGGTCACATCTGATCGAGCCCTTTGGTCGGGACTTGCTGCTCTGTGTCCCCGACGTCCTCCCTCAAGCGGCGCCTCGTTCGCCTACCGGAGCAATGAGTTATCATTTTTCCCGCTCGAGCGCGCTGTTCTGTGAGTAGAATCCCTGTCACGACTTGCAGGTTCGCCCCGGCTTCCACGGACAGAATCTGCAAGCCCCCTTTGGCCGAGGCTTCCTCCCGTGACCTAGCAACGCACCCTCACTGACGGCGCCTAAATCGGACACCGGACCAGGCCGTGGGAGCTTCCGCCGCCGAGTCACGCACTGCTGCGAACCTGCTGACCGCCACTCGGATCCTCCTCGCGGCCATCCCTTCACTGAGTGCTGCCCGTCAGCCCGTGCTTCGGCAGCCCCTAATCCGACGTGTGTAGCCTGTTATCTCCCTGTGAGAAGTGGGCATTTTGGTTAGAATTGTATTAATATTCATCTTGTGTATCGGGGTTGTTGATCTCGGCCGGGGTTTCTTCCCCACGCCTAGGCATGGAGGTACGTGCGACGCTCCTCTCTGTCAGCATTATGATTTACTAGTATGCTTTCTTGTATGCCGTGTGAGTGTTTAGGTTCCTAGCTCGTTTGTTAGTCACCGCGTGGATGTGAGTTGAGAGCACCTGTCCCGTAGCCCTAGTCAAGCGCCGAGCTCGGACTAGATTCCCTTAGACGTACGGCGGTTCCTTAGCCGCTGAGATCCCCACGCTTCCCTCTTAGGGACGGTCATTGGGCTTGAGTTTCTTGTTGAGAGACGCCTCCACCCGGAGGAACGCTACGGAGGTCAGCCGCCCGGCTTGCCTTTGGCGTGCGAGTGGTGGTCGCACTTTGTTGCATTCGTAGGTCCTAGCCCTTTTCAGTCCCGTCCCGCATCAATGTATGAATTTAGATTTGGAGCCACTTGTACATGCCCATGGGGCGCGCTGATCTACGACCCAGAGATGAGGGGTCGTCCCTCTGGCGCGACGCTGGCTGCCAGTGGTGATCGGAGCCCCACTTGCATATGAGCTGCACGTATTGCGACGGGAGTTCCGAAACTTCCCCGCCTCACTGGTATGCATGATGCAATTTTTATTTTTATCTTTATGTGAAATATGATGATGATATGATGATTGATATGCGTGCTTGTGAATGCAGGTGAGGTGGAGACCCTATGAGGGGATGACCGATGAAGGCTAGCCCTGGGTCGTAGCGGGCCGACCGCGCTTTAGGCATGAGCTTTGGGTTCATTGCCTGAACGAGATTGAGCCGTTACGGCTTAGGCTGGTGATGAGGACCCTCGACCTACACCAGGAGTGCATCGAGGTAGGAGAGCCGCGGGGTATAGGCAAGAAGAAGCGTGGTCGCACGAAGGTGATCGACTGGAGAGTGCGGTTCTCCGACCAGTACGCAGATTGGCAGCGTGGCGGGACCTGGGTCACTTCACAGGCGACCGACAGCTCCGAGTACCTCCGACGCTACTGGGAGGTTTACGCCGGCCGACCCCAGATGAGGGTGTTAGGGGTATGTATGAATGCACTTATTTCTAAATTAAATGCACATGCTTTGTATATCTATCATGTGACTAATATGTGATGAATGCAGGATGCGCGGGACATAGTGGCGATAGATGCACAGGCCCACCTACACAGCCTAGAGGCACAACTAGCCACCACACGGGCAGACCTTGAGACCTTGGTGAGTGTTTAATTTATTCCTATATGCTTATGCATTTTTTTTATTGATGATTAGCTACTGACAATCTCAATAAATGCAGCGTGCCCAGTAGGGAGCAGTAGGGAGAGAGACAGGAGAGGACTCCAGCTCGAGAGGGCCTAGTGCAGAGGTGACTACATTAGCAGAGCAGCTAGCAGGGGCGGTGGCACGGGCGGAGGCGGCAGAGCGCAACCTTGCCTCACGGGTAAATTTCAAACTCAAACTTAACCTTGCATTAAATTATTTATATGATATACTCATGAAAATTGTTTCTTACAGACCGAGGAGCTCCGGGCCGCTCTTACTTGCATCGAGGAGGGACAGCAGGCAATGGCCACGCAGTTGAGTTATTTATTTTCAATTGTATGTTCCTTATTCCATGAATTATTGAATTATTGCATTAAACGTGGAACTGATGATTTGTTTAAATGTTTGCAGTCTTCACAGTTACATGCGACACATACCCGGGCTGCCCTGGCCGGGACAGAGTTGGCGATCCGTGAGCAACGGGTCGTGGAGCTGGAGCCGGCCTTGAGGCGGCGGGAGAAGCTGCCTCAGGACGTGGCGGAGCTGCGAGTCACCCTCGAGATGGAGCGGAGAGAGCGTACTAGGGAGCGCAAGGAGCACAAGGCGGAGCGTGTCCGGGATCGTGAGCAGCACCAGGCGGAGCATGCCCGGGACCGTGAGGAGCGGTCATCTTGAGATCGAGAGCTTACAGCCTTGAGGGCCCAGCTAGCCGTTGCACAGGAGCGGCTACGAGCGACCGAGGAGAGTCTTCAGCGAGGTCGGGAGCGGGCGCGAGTTGCAGGGTACAGCTTCACCAGCTCTACTTTTGTGGTGGGTTCCTCTCTCCGGCAGAGGAGCGAGGCAGAGGAGCCGGCTTGAGCTCCAGCTACTTCCCGGGTGCCCATGCCCCCTCCACCAGCGCCTCGTCGGGAGGACGAGAGTGAGGCAGAGAGTAGGAGAGAGGAGGGTGGAGGCGAGAGCTGAGAGACTTACTTGTACTCCTCCACCCTCACACCTGTACTCAGACATTTATGATGTATATATATATATATATGAGATTGAAATTTTTGTTACCTGAGCACTTTGTGTAGTTGTGTACTTGTGTCTTCTTTTCCTTCTCATTTTTTAATTTTGCCCTGTGCTTCCACACTTGAATAAACAGG
Source organism: Amorphophallus konjac (assembly GCA_022559845.1). Taxonomy (NCBI): domain Eukaryota; kingdom Viridiplantae; phylum Streptophyta; class Magnoliopsida; order Alismatales; family Araceae; genus Amorphophallus; species Amorphophallus konjac. The sequence goes on from CM040124.1 coordinate 234,292,894, forward strand.
TTAATTCATCTGTTCGACTTGGCCCCTTGCTCAATAAGCAAGGGATGTCTTTACTTTGACCTTGATAACGGGTCAAGGGGCCAAGCCTTTAATCAATGAAGGCAAAGAGTAGATAAAAAAATGCGTCATGCAATCAAGCAAATGCAAACTACAAATAAAAGATGCACATACAAGAATGCAATCAAGCATATGAGAAACAAAGGGCTTGAAATTCCACAGTCATTTTTTTTCGTTATTATTAGTATATATGCTTTTTTTTGTTGAATTTTGTTTTGAAAGTGACACTTAATTTTGACAAGGACGCCTATTTGAAAAATTTTATTTTGGAGGCGAGTATGGTATAGAGCTTTGAAGCCTTAACCATCATAATCTAAAATTCATTAGATTTTCTCAAGAGACTTAACAAAAGAGTCAACGTGATTTATACTTTGGCTTTTACTCATATTCCCTCGCAGCCCATCCTTCTTAGTTGGTCTTTGCCATTCTTCGAGTTCACAACCCACCATGGAGGGAGAAGAGAAGAATGATTAAGAAAGCTTACGAAAGGTTTTCAAGAATGAGGCACGCTCCTCCCCTACCCTTATGCCTGTTGGGATTCGGTCTTCAGCTTAGGGAAATTTTGTTGCTCTTTTTGCCCTTATTCATGCATGCTTACGCCCAAGGTTTTCCTTGCGGGGACTTTACCCTCTTGATATGCTTTCTTTTATCATAACTTCCTTTTGCTTTATTCGAAACAGATAAAGACCTAATTGTACTTGGGCTTTAAGCATTTTGTTCCCTTTTGGGCCCTGACTTCTACCTACTAGGGCGGCGAGCAGGCTTGGTTGGTAGCCGAAAGGAAGAGAATAGGTAAGGTTTTTACACTCTTGATTGGGTCGGACTTTCCTTGAATTCCGGGCTGCTCGAGTTTAAGAATAAAGCATGTAGTGTGTGCGTGAATTGACCCAAGAGTTAAACCGTCGAGACTGAAGAATGAATTAAAGATTTTGATTTTTTTCGGGCTCGTGACCCATGTATTATACCAGCCTCCAAGATTTTCAAATTTTGTTTTGTTTTGTTTTTGCTCTTTTTTTTCTTTTCTTCTTTTTTTTCTTTTTATTTTTCTTTCGTCTTTTTTTCATTTTTAGGGATAGTATTTCTTTAGATAGAGACCATTCCAAGGATGAGTTAGCTCTTCGCCTTCAGCATTAATCAATTTATAAGCGTTGCCAGGATAAACATCCTTTATAACAAAGGGGCCTTCCCAATTATGTTGGAGTTTTGAACGAGGTCCCCTGGTTTTACAAAGATTCTTTTAATTACCAATTCACCAACTTTGAATTTTCTCTCAATCACTTTCTTTTCATAAAAACGTGAAAGCCTGTTTTGATAAATACGCGCATGCTCGGCGGCAGCCAGACGCTTCTCATCTAGGAGTTCCAACTGAGCAAGGAGGGATTCACGACGCTCATAAATTGAGAATTCCTTGTCCAATTGTACTCGCAGAGAAGGAACAAGAATTTCATAAGGAACTACCGCCTCCATTCCATAAGTTAGGGCGAAAGGGGTTTGCCCAGTAGGAGTACGAATGGAAGTGCGATAGGCCCAAAGAGCTTCAACCAATTTTTCTGGCCAATCCACGAATTTGTTAGCCTCACACATTTTCTTGACAATCTTAATCAAAGTCTTATTAGTTGCCTCTGCTTGGCCATTGCCCTACGGATAATAAGGAGATGAATGATGCAATGCAATGTTATACCTGTTGCAGAGGTCCTGAAGTTCCTGAGAGATGAATTGGGGTCCATTGTTGGTGACGAGGGTACTCGGGATGCCGAATCTTGCGATGACATTCTTCATTATGAACTTGCAGACGGTTGACGCTTTTATCTCCACGTAAGCTTCCGCTTCCGCCCATTTGGTGAAGTATTCCATCACCGTCAGTATGAATGACTTTGGTTTTGTGAGGAGGGTCGGATCACCAAGGGGTCCAATGATATCGAAAGCCCACATGGAGAAAGGCCATGGGGAAGATACGGGATGGAGTGAAGAAACAGGAGAATGAATTTTGTCGGCGTGCAGTTGGCACTTAACACACCTTCGGACATAGATAGAACAATCTTCTTCTAGAGTGGGCCAATAGAAACCTAGCCTTAGGATCTTCTTAGCAAGCATCTGGCTATTGACATGACCACTACACACTCCCGAATGGGCCTCTTCCACAACTTTCCAAGATTCATCATCATCTAAACATCTTAACAGAACTCCAATGAGACTTCTTCTATAAAGCACACCTCCAATCAGGGTGTATCGCTGGGCAACCCTTCTAATGGCTTTCCTCTCTTCTGCTGTAGCTTCATCAGGATATGATTGATCCTGGCAATATTTAGCAATTTCATAATACCATGGCTTTTCTTCATCATCCAATTCTTCTTCCAAGTCCAATAGCATGACCTCCTTATTCTCAATAATTCTGCCTTGCTCAACCTTCCTAAGCACCTCCTCCTTAATCTTAAGAAAAGATGGGTCTTGAATGGCGGGAATGAGCCGCTTACGAACAGTGATGGAGTGGGAATCCCTTTCGGGAAGGAGAACCAAGGAAGATGCGAGAGAAGTAAGAGCATCAGCTAGAATGTTATGATCACGAGGGACGTGAACGAAGATGAATTTGGTGAAAAGCTTGGTGTAAGCAGAAGTCAATTCTTGGTAGGGCTTGAGTTTAGGATTGAGCGTGCGGCACTTGGAGAGCACTTGGCGAAGAATAAGCTGACTATCACCTACAATTCGTAGTTGGGTAACATCGAGTTGATGAGCGGCCTCTAGTCGAGCCAAAAGAGCCTCGTACTCTGCTATATTATTTGTAAATGGAAATGCATGCAGAGAGGCGAGCGGAATAGTGATACCCTCCGGTGATAGAAGAACAATACCAATCCCTTTCCCTTTTGAATTCAAAGCTCCATCAAAATGTAATGTCCACATTGAATCGGATTGATTGACGAACATTAGTTCCTCATCTGGAAACTCTGAGCGAACAGGGTCAAATCTAGGGAGAGGGTGATGAGCAAGATGTTCTGCTATGGCGTAGCCTTTAATCGCTTTTTGCTGAATGTAGATGATGTCAAACTGAGAGAGGAAGCTTTGCCATTGCGCCAATCGATCAGTGAGAACGGATTTTTCAAGAAGGAACTTGATTGGATTCATACGAGCAATGAGATGAACCTCGTGAGCTAAGAAATAATGCTTGAGTTTCTGAACTACCCAGACTAAAGCTGCACAAGTCTTCTCTATGGCTGAGTACCGCTGCTCACATGGGTTAAAGAGTTTTGACAAGTAGTAGGCTGCCCTCTCTTTTCCTTCTTCGTCAACTTGGGCTAGTACAGCACCTATAGAGTCATCTAGGACAGAAATATAAAGAACAAGCGGTTTGCCCTGAACTGGCGGCCTCAGGACAGGAGGATTTGAGAGATAATCATTCAATCCGTCAAAAGCTGCCTGACACTTGTCATCCCAAATAAACTTGACTCTCGGCTTGGTAAGCTCGTAGAACGGTCTGCATCTTTGTGAATGCTGAGAGACAAATCGGTGAATAAATTGCAACCTCCCGATTAATCCCCGAACTTCTTTCAAATTCCTGGGAGGGGGCATTTCTCTTATGGCCTTCGCCTTGTTGGGATCAATCTCAATACCCCTCTTACTAACAATGAATCCAAGCAAATTCCCTGATGAAACACCAAATACGCACTTCTTGGGATTCATTTTCAAATGGTACTCCCGTGGTCTTTGCAAGACTTTAGTTAGAACCTCAGGATGCTCAATCCTTGTTCTTGATTTTACTACCAGGTCATCCACATACACCTCAAAATAAATGTGTATCATATCATGAAAAATAGCCATCATGGCCCTTTGATAGGTGGCTCCAGCGTTCTTAGGTCCAAAAGGCATGACCACATAACAATAAGTTCCCCATGGTGTAGTGAACGACATTTTCTCTTGATCATCCTCGGCCAAGCGAATCTGATTATAACCTAAAAAGCCATCCATAAAGGAGAGAGTCTCAAATCCTGCCGTGTTGTCAATCAAAACATCAATATGAGGGAGGGGGAAGTCATCTTTAGGACACACGTGGTTGAGGTCCCGGAAGTCTATACAAATCCTGACCTTTCCATCTTTCTTCATGACTGGGACGATGTTAGCCACCCAATTAGGATAGAGGACAACTCTAACAAATCTGGCCTTATGCAGCTTATCGACCTCTTCTTTCATTTTTAAAGCCATATTAGGGTGGAAACGTCTCAACCGCTATTTGACCGGGATAGACCCTGGTTTAAGTGTAAGCCGATGTTCAACGAGCGCAGGATCTAGTCCGTGCATGTCTTCGTAACTCCATGCAAATTTGTCCTTGTATTCTTGAAGAACCAAGAAAAGCACCTCCTCTTCAGATGGCGGCAAGTTCTTTGAAATGAGGATGATCCTAAGGTCTTCTTCCATACCCAGATTTATTTCTTTGGTAGGTTCTTCTACTGAGGCTGATGGTTCATCAAATCTCCTCATGCCACTAGCAAAAGCATCAGCCTCGTCCTCATATTTTTCGTAACTTTCAACCCCCTCTTCAACATGGTCTTCATCATTCATAATGTCATAGACACCAAAACCCTCATTAGAAGCATAAATATCCTAATATTCTATCTCTGGCAGAATGATCGGATTCTCCACAAATTCGGGGATGGCTAGGTAAGCTTGACATCTTCTAGCTAACTCTAACAAGAACCTACGGGGAATCTGCTTACCCTTGGATTTCTTATGTGAAGCCACCCCATGAGTTTAAAAATTAGAGGAAAAAGAACAACTAACTTGATCACTAGAATTCAATAAAGGTGAAGGTGAAGGAGAAAAAGCAGGTACAGAAGGGGATACAGACGAAGTCCCCTCATCGGAGGGGTAGGGGAGGTCCCTTAACAGATCCGGGAAGAGCGGCCCCGAGATCGGGACACACTCGGGAAGAAGATAGGAGGTCTCCTCAACGGAAATGGATTGGGAAGTTTAAATTTTGGCGTTTTTTTTTCGTTTTCAAGGAGAAAGCAATGGGAGGTGGAAATAGGGGAAAGTATTGAAATTGAAAGTTTGGTGAAGGATTGAATCAATGACGACCCACGCGGGGGTGTAATGGAGAGTTTGGAAAATTGCTCGAGGAGCAAGGGAGGAATTGGAAGAGAAACTTGTAGTGAATTTGGAGAGAAGTTTATTAAGACCGCAGGCGGCCTAGGGATATCTGAAAAGAACACCCGATCAATCAAACGACAACAACCGTCGGGTAAATGGATTTGGTAAAGAAAAGGCCGGCCCACAGCCTGTCTGTATTGAAACCCTCTTCAAACGGCACATCGAGTTCTCCAGTATCTGAATAGTCACTCAAAAGCTGCCTCTTGTCTGTAATTACTGCTGGCTTTTCAATCAACTCATGAATCAACGGCGGCCATTCTGGATCAGTTGGCATGAACAAGCGGCTCAGAGCAATAGAGATATCATTCATGTCAAACCACCTATACCAGTCACATTCAGGATCATCCATTTTCCTTCGCTTATCCGGCCTTAATGACTCCAAAGCTTTATATGTGGCTAGTGGCGCTATATGGCGAGCAAACTGCCGTGCATGTACGTCTCGACAATCCAGCATAGAAGTGATTACTGTAGTATGCTCATCATCATTCTGAATACCTCCTGTTGCTTTATATCCGAGGCCACCTCGAAGAATCAACTTTTGAGGCTTGACAAGCTTAACTATCCCTTGGAGATTGGCACCTAAGCCTTTACCAGTTCGGTACCCCATTTTCATTAAGATGTTCCATCCGGGCGTATTCATCAAACCTTTCTTTTTCTTGCCCTTGGATAGCTGTGTGGTGGAAGGGGTTGAAGGAGATGATGACCTCATCGGGTCTTGCCGCAGATCGGCAACATCCAATACTGAGAGCAAAGGCATATTGGAAGGCCACATGGAGGGCACTGATGTTGCAGAATGTATGTCTTCGGTTGGTAAAATGGGCATACTGGTCACTTTAATGATACGTCCTTTATGTGGAAATTTGATGCATTGATGATTCGTGGAAGGCACGGCATCCAGTTCCTGAATGTAAGGGCGGCCCAAAATACCATTAAATGTCGGGTCCATATCCAAAATATGGAAATCTGCCGTGACTGAGACTGGACCCAAACCAACTTTTAGAGTAATCATTCCCAATGGAGGCTTTCTTGTGTTATCATAAGCTGTGACTGTTATAGTGGATGGTCAAATCTGACTCTCCGGAATGCCGCACATCTTTAAAGTGCTTGGTGGCAAAACATTAATGGATGCCCCAATATCAACCAAACATTGCTTCATGGCTATTTTGTTGATATCAATGGTGATGCACAATGCATATTTCCTGGCCGGCTGCGGAGCCAACTCATGTTCATAAAAAGTAATAGCTGACTGATTGCTAACTGGGTTTAAGACAGTGGTGACTTGTTCGGCCGGGATATCTTCATTCACCATTATTTTTTGTAGGTATTGTTTCAAAGCTTGCTGATGTGTGGCAGATCTTTTAATCAGTTCAAGAATAGAAATACGGGCCGGTGTTATGTCCAGATGCTTCAATAAATCATACTCCGTGCCCTGTGTAGGTTCTTGTTCTTGCTCTCCTTGTTCCTGTGGTGACTCCTGCTCCCGCTGGGGAAACACTCGTTGAAACATTCGTCTGCTACGGAGCACCATTGTTTTTTGCGCCTCTGTCGGGACCGGTGTGAGTAAAGGGGTGGAGGAAGTAGAGGGAGTGGTGTTGGGTGTAGGCGCAGGGTTGGTGGGAGGAAGGGTTCTTATAAGGGGCCTCGCCGGCTGTGGATTATTGGAATGAGGTGATGGTGATTGTGTAACAAGAAGGGGCCTTGGAATCATGGTGGCGGTAGATGGAGGTGGTACGGGAGGCGTGACGGCTGCCGGCGAGGTATGAATAAGAGGAGGTCTGTTTGGTGGAGGGTTTTGGGGTGATGGAGAATTTGTGGGTTGGCGCAAAAGAAGGGGACGTGAAGGGACGATATTGGCATTGGATGGCACAGGAGTGAGGGGGCGTATAAGGGGACGTTGTGGTTGGGAAGGAGGGATAGGCTGGTGCCTTCTTATCAATGAGGGTGGTGGATTAGAATCCTGATTAATAGCCCCGACAGAGGCATTTTCATTGTGCCAAATTTGTCCTCTCTCCACCTCATGGATCGAGGTGACTATATTCACTTGCTGATTTGGGACCGGATGCTCCGGTAGTTGATTATTAACAATCCCCATATTGGGTTGGGGAGCAGGAACCTGTTGTTGTTGAAGGGCTTGTGGTTGTCTTTGTTGCTGATGCTGTTGAGCTGCTGGCTGCCGAGGAGGCCTTCGGATTTTTAGAGAAGCAATGACTTTCCTCATCTCGTCCCAATCAATATCACCTTGATCATTCATGTCATGTATATAATCTTTGAAGTGAAAGTAATGATCGATATTGTGCCCCAGTTGTCGGTGAAAGACGCAATACCGGGATGTATCCACATGTTGGGGCCATATTGCTCTTTCCTTTGGCAATGTGAGCAGGTTAGTGGCCATGAGGGTATTAAAGATATCCAATAAGCTTTCGGGAAGAGGGGAGTACTGTGCCCTTCGGGGGCCCAAAGGTCTTCTTTGTTGAAATTATTGTGGTGCATAATTGGCCGGTGGGGGAACTTGGTGATATTATGGGGTTTGATTTGGTGGAGCAATGTGGGGTTGTTGTTGAGGAGGTGGAGGAGGCCGTAAGGTCTGAGGAGGGTTGTTATTTGGCTGGTGGACTTGATTATGGAAGGCGGGCTGTTGTGGTGACGGCCCTGGGTTTGAAGGATGGCGGAAGGGTGTGGAATTGCCAAACGCGCTCACCTGCTCGTTGGTAACTGTGCCTTCAGTGGTTGCCCCAGTATTGCCAATATTAACATTCCTCTTTATCACCTTTGGCTTTGGCTCGAACATGCCCATGATTGGCGAATCCTTCATTTGTGTCTGAATATATCTAGCTCTTTCATAGAGCTCTTCTATAGTGCTTAGTTTATTCATGGCCAGGATATGACGAAATTGTGGAGTAGAATTTGAAATAATCATTTTGACTTGCTCCGTCTCTGACAATGTGTCTTTCAATTTCTCGGCCATGGCCCTCCACCTATCAGCAAATAAAACAAAGTCCTCCTTGGGCTTCATCTTTTCAGCAACCAGGTCTGTAACGGACAAGGAGGGACCCACACGGTCCTTGTACTTCTGTATGAATTTTTGTTGAACTATATCAAAATCACCGGCATCGGCCGACTCCAGGGAATAAAACCATTCAAGTGCGGGGCCATCCAAAGACTGCCTGAAGAGATAAGCCAATGGATTTTTATTATCTTGCCAAAATGACGCTTCATACATAAAATCCTTCAGGTGGATGTTTAGGTTGCCCGTGCCATTATATCGCCAGGCATTCGGCATTTCTGATGGTGGTAGATGGAAAACCGGCATAGGGGGAAGCACGATCTCAGGAGCAACCTTGGGTGTAGTGACCCTCTTAAGCTGTTCCTCCATTTTGGCCATCCTTTGGAATAACAGAGCATGGTTATCAGACTCGACTGGGGCCTGATGAAAGGAATGTTGGTTTGTTATAGGCCTTCTTAGAATTTGGGAACCAAGGGGCTGCTGAGGCCTAACAATGGAGTGACATGTCGGTTGGTCCGGCATTGTCACAACAGGAGTTGATGGGCGCGAGGGTACCCTAGGGACGACCGATGGGTCATTAGGAGAATTAGCGGAGTGGCCACCCATGGCCTGATGAGGGTTAGAAGACGACGGGATGAACTTGCCCTTCAGAAGAGCGGCTTGAACTGCCTGGCGCTGAGAATCATCCAGCTGAGCAATAGCCTTGAGAATTTCATTGAGATTGAGGGAGGAGGAAGTGTCCCCTGGAGTATTCTGGGTAGTAGGTCGGGCCTGGGAAGAAGGCTCAACCTCCAAAGCAGTAGTGGTGGTGTCCACCATATGGACTTGATTAGAGGAAGAATAGTAGTTTCCCTCACAATAAACAGAATCTTGAGAGGGAATCTCATAAAACGGGTCAGAATGACCCTCCTCATTACCATCATAAGTGTATCCGTAGTTGGCCATGTTGAGAATTGTACCTGAACGCAATTTCATACTTAAGGAGAAAGAGATGAATGTCTCGCAATAAGATATACCCAAAAGATATCACGTTTTCAAAAGAAACACACAAGTTGTAATGAGCGCAAGATTTTAAGATTTCTCTTGGAAATTAGGGTGGATTCAATATTAGGTACGTTCTTTCAAAGGTGGATCCTGGTTGAAAATTTGGGTATAATCTCCGGGTATCTAGATTTTCTCTCCTTTCCAACGACTGGGTCAACTATACTCCGGGTACTTCAATGGTACAACCTGCCTAGCGTCCGTGAGGGAATCCATGGGTGCGAGGACTTACGGAGGCTTGGCTTAGGAATTCCCGGTCCAAAGAGACGGAATGCTCAATGGAGGGTCCTTCCTTCACCAAGAGGGGTAAAAACTCCTAACAAGTGTGGGGAGAGGAGGTCTCCCAAACCGTATGCCAAGATGAGTGCGAATAGGTAATATCACCAACATATATATGACCAGTCAATCAAACAGACAAAAAGAGAAGTTCTGTGGGCACAGAACAAAAACACGACCCAGGGTAGGTCGCTAATTTAATGAACAGTGCCTGGAGTGCAGGCGCTAATCACCACAAACAGTGAAAGGAACACCTCTGCGCAGAGGCGCAAAGCACTGTAAACAAATACTCAGGAAATAACCAAATCACCAATAATTAAGAAAATGGCGCCTTAAGCTAAGGCGTCCAATGATAAAATGACGCCCGGGAGTTGGGGCGTCAAAATCACTGAACAATGATCCAATCGCATCAAAACAAACAGTAACAATAGAAATGACGCCTTACTGTAAGGCGTCTTATGAAGAAATGACACCTCTGTACGAGGTGTGAATAATAAAATGACGGCAGCAGGGAAGGCATTACTTCAGCTTAATGAACTGACAATCAGAATAAACCAATGGAAACTGCAAAACTGGCTAATCAGTGGGGAGGTGTGCATGTGGTGCACAATGGGGAGTGTGCTACGTGGAGCACAAGGGAGGGACACACGAGGGTGTCAAAGGAGGGGCACCGAGGGCGCCAATGGGAGGGTGCTACGTGGAGCACGAGGGAGGGGTACGCGAGGGTACCAATGGGAGGGACACGCGAGGGTGTCAATGGGAGGGGCACGCGAGGGTGCCAATGGGAGTGTGCTACGTGGAGCACATGGGAGGGGTAATCAAACTAAAAACACTAGATGTCCCACCGTGATCGCCAATTTGTAGATTCTAAGAAAAATCCACTTAATGAAAAAGGGGATTGAAACCCAAACTTAATTTCTAAAGCTTGAAAATTAAATGGTGAAAGGAAGAGCATGCGTGGGATGCTAAAGGGGAATGTGATCGCCAGAGGGGTTACCTCAAATAAGAAAAGGATGATCGCGAGTACCTTGTGTTAAGCGGGGGAGATTGTGAACCCTTTCTTCCTCCTTCTACCGGCCGGCCGATGAAGGGGGTTCTTAGTCTTGATTACCTTGCAAGAACACACAAATCAAATAAAAGAGTGGATTAGCCAAAGGGTGTAATATCAAAGTTCTAAGATTGTGAAATTAATCAAATTAAACATGAACATGAACACACCTTGTGTGTTTTGGATTTAAACCCCTAAGAGGAGTAACAAGGTTTGAAAAAATATGGATGTAATGCTAAGCAATAATATGTAGAGTATGAGATCTAACAAGAACTAGAGGGAGGGAGGATGTGTGATGATGTTACGAAAATAACAACTAAATAGCTAAAGGAAGGATTCCTTTCTGCTGTGCGTGCAGTAGTAAAGGGAGGAGAGCTTCAGTATGTGATGGAATTGCAGTGGTTCATCTATGGAAGAAGAAGAGCATCGCCTGGAAGGAGAGCTCGTTTGGATGAAGAACCTACAAAACAAATAAGACACTCTTCTCTCTGTCAGCTCTGCTCTCTTAATAATGATCTCTCTCTCTCTGTTAGATGTTCTCTGTTCTCTGTTCTCCCGCGTGAAGAGACCCAGGAGGGGTATTTATAGGGCTAAGATCCTTGGAGAACAAGGATTAAAACAAGGTAAATATCTTCCATCAAGAAACTCCCTTCCCAGTCGAATACAAGGCTCAAAATGAGGAAGGAACCATTACTGGAAAGAAGTAGGCGAAAGGGAGACGGAATTGAAAATGACGACCCCATGAAGGGCGTCAATTAAAAATGATGACACATCCAAAGGCGTTAATTAGAATAACGACTCCCATCAAGTCGTCAATTCTTCGATTTAATTATTGAAACAAATAACTTTCCTTATTTAAAATTATCAACTGACGCCTGCAAGACAGACATCAAATAATCAACGCCTTTATGAAAGACGTTAATTCTACAATTTTCGTTTTATTTCAAATTCGGAATTTTCAGTAAATCTAGAAAATGACGCCCGTATTGGTAGTCGTCCATTGTTAAAAGAGGCGCCCTTGGTCATGCCGTCAATTTAAATAGCGCCCCTTATCAGGGCGTTAATTTCAATTTCTCAAGAAAAAAATAAGAAATCACAATTAATTTATAGAAAATAGAAAAACTTCATATTAAATCAATATTGAAGTCCACTTTGGGGTGTCTCATGGTGACATGAGATTTACTTAACATAGCATCAATTTTAGCGTGTCTACAGTAGGGAGCCCGTGTTGGGTGCCAGCTTGGATGCGGCTCGGGGTTAAGGACCCAAGGAAGGTGCTGGGAAGCCGTGGACCTGGGGCAGGGAGCCCGTGTTGGGTGCCGACTTGGCTGCGGCTTGGAGTTGAAGACCCGAGGGAGGTACTGAGATGGTGACTGAAGTGCGGGGCACGGGGCTCGTGTTGGAGATCGGACGAGGCTGGCCTCGGGAGCTGATGTTCACCCGGGCCGACGTTGATATGGGGGCCCTGTATGGGCCTGTAGTGACAGTCCGACGCCTGGCACTTGGGCGGGACACTGGAGCTGGAGGCCCGCATGGCGTGTTCGCCGCAGGGGCCATTGGAGAGACTGGAGTGGGCTGAGAAGCAGCCACAGGGATGACACCCAGGAAGTAGGGTGATACGATAACTGGGGCGAAGTTGTCGAAAGCAATCGGCGTCGCCAAGTAGCCCACCCCGGCATGAGTGGCAATGACGTTGGGGCCGTAAGTGACGGCCGCCATGGTTGCCGGAATGCTAAGAGCTGCGGAGGTGACGGTCCCTGACAGTCGTCGAGAACGGCCCGATGATCAGAACGTGAACTGGGAGCCGCTGGAGAATACGCACAAGTACCCTCCTCTGCCTCTCCTGCAAGGACAGGGAAAGGGCACCGGGCTGGGCTGGCACAGACTTTTCTTCAGCAAAAAGAAGGAAGGCGGGAGACGTCCCACCGGGCGTGCCATCCTCTCTATTGCACGGGTTTTTTATGCTGATGACTGGGGTGAGTGAAGGGATACAACAGGGAAGAAAAATATAGGATTTTGATGTATCCCGGGTATCCTCCTCATGGCTGCATGCCTCTCACGGTGGTACCGGGCACTCTCCTTTTTACGGAAAGTCGAAAAGGGTCGAGTGGCACGGAAGTGTCGGGATAAGGGTTAACCGGAGAAGATGCGGGCATGCCAGTCGATCTCTCGACAATCACTCATGAAACCAAGGTTTGACCAGGGAAGCGCCACCAGGGCGTGGCACGTGGGCTCAGGCGATCAGGCGACACGTGGAGAGAAGGGGTTCCATGGGTGCGAGCGCGTAGGCCATTGCGGGAATCGTGTACATGACGTCTTTCCCCACCGACCGTAAGCAACCGGTGTTTATTTACATCGGATTGAATCCGAACACCTTCGTTCTATGCTAAAGAAAAGTCTGTATATGTGTCTGAAGCCATGGGTGGAGGGCCGGAGGCGTCCAGCAGCCAGGGGTAAGCGTAAGATTGAGGGGTGTTAACTAGGGTCAGGGTGTTGGGCACGAATGTCGAGTGGAGTGGGTAGGAAGCTACAGGCCCGAATACGGACGTATGTATTTCACTGGTTTTATGATGAGCCACATGGGCTTTACAAGCGGGCCTTAATGGGATGAAGTACAACTGGAGCAAGCCGCGGGATAATTTCGACATGTGAGTCGGTCCCCGAGTCATTGCGTGACAAAGTGGATGTCCGCATGTTTTACTGGAACTCTTTATAGAGGAGTTGGTGTAGGTCCGACTGCCTTGGTGGCCAGAACGGACACGGGCTGGCGCCTGGCGGAGGTCGGACGCAGCTCGAGGTGAGCGGTCGGGTCCGAGTCTCGGACGGCGAGTGTTGTCATGCTGGAGAGTCGAGGTCTGCCCCCGGACTATGATTCTCGTGCCAGAGGTCCGACTAGACTTGATTTGTTGATTTGAGGGACCGACGGCCTACTGGGAGGTGAACCCACACACGGTTCCGTGTCGAGGGTCGACGCGGCGCTATGAAGTACTCTTCATCACCGTCGTAAGTGTCGTAAGTTGCCGTACACGGGCAGGCCCGGGGTGCGGGCGTATTTGCCGTTGGTACGATCATCTTACATGTGGCGGGGATGGACTTGACATGAGATGGCTAGACACCGTGTGAGGGGAGTACGTGCGACATACGCTCGGCGTGTGTGAGCCGACTAGCAAGCCAACTGCGCGCTCACTTGTCTTCTCGCGTTCCCGACCCTTACCGAAAGCCACGGGAATCCGAGGGTGCGACAATTAGGCCAAGGAAGTTTGCTCGTCCGTCCGTGCGTCCGTGCTTCACATACCATATGCCTCTCCTTTTTTTTCTGCTTTGGTAAGGGGGGCAATTTATAGAAGTTGAAGGGGTGGGGGTGGGGTTTAGGCGGACCAAGTTGGGGGTCCAACTTGGTCCGGGTAAACCCCTCAATGGTGTTTTTCTTTGTATTTTATTTGTATTTTATTTGTGCATTTTGTGTGTGTGTGTCGGATTGGAAGGGGTGGGGTTTAGGCGGACCAGCCCCATGGGCTGGTCTGGTCCGCCGAAACCCCTCTTCGAAGGGGAATTTTTTTTTTTGTTTTTGGAGAGTTTAGGCGGACCAAAGTCCCTTTCTTTTTTAGTTTTTGGAGACTTTTTGGAGAGTCCGCATAAACCCCTCCCCAGGGGGGTTTTAGGTGGACCAAAGTCCCTTTCTTTTTTTGTTTTAAAAATCTTTTTTTTATTATTCAAGGGTTTAGGCGGACCAGCCCGGGGGTCCAGGCTGGTCCGCCTAACCCCCCCCTTTGGGGGTTTAGGCGGACCAGCTTGGAGGCCCAAGCTGGTCCGCCTAAACCCCTCCCCAAGGGGGGGTTTGGGCGGACTAGGTAGAAGAGAGAGGGGGAGTGGTCCCACCTCTATAAAACCTGGTTTTTTGGTTGTTTTCTTCCCAAATGGATTCAAAAGAAAGAGGATAAAGGATACTGGGAGGATACACTGGTGGACTGGCTACTTGTGCGTGAAGATCGAAGGATTGACGTGTGTGACTCAGCATAATCCCGGGACTCCATCTTCGCGAATCCTTCGACACACGGGTACGACGAACAAACTTTGCACGAACCTCGGACTGTGAAGTTAGGAATTTTCGTGAACTAGGACTGGGGAGGGCCGTCGGGCCTCCGAGCTGAGGGGAGGGCGCGGCCCCCGGGGTGTTCGCCCTCTCCGGGGGCGCGGCCACGCCCTGGTGCGCACGGGCCCCGGGCAAAGCCGTAACCCCGAGAGATGGCCCTCAGGGGTCTTCCTTCGTCGTCTGGGGATATCCCTTGGGGGATATGAAGTTTCGGGGTATTGAAATGGCCCATGGGAGCCATTGTTCTTCGAGTTGTAGTGGCCGCTCGAAAGGAGTTCGGGCAAATGCCCGACACACCCCGAGTTGCCGAACGAGCCGCGTAGGTGGCCGACGGACCTTGAATTTGGCTAAGCGCCAAGGGTAGAAGTCTGTAGGGGCTGGAAGGAGGCACCTTGGGCCGATGGGCCTTTCCTCATGCTACGTGCCATGTTCCACGGCGGGTTGGCAGGGTAGCCTCGGGTTGGCCCGAGAGCTAAGTTCAGTGGCTTGTTGCCACGTGTCTGAGGGTCGGGGATGGCCCCGACTTGCTGGGGGGTCGTTGTAGGACCCAATTGGTGTAATAGAATAACGGGGTGGCCCGTGGATTGGTGTAGAAGGGTTGAAACATGTGCGCCCACAAGGTGTTCGGCAGAATGCCGAACACACATGTGTGAGCCTTCTGCCGAACACACATGTGTGAGCCGTACAGGCGTACTACTGGCCTCCTGAGCCTATGGTTGACCTGTTTGGGTCTCCCTTTGACCTTGGAGGGTTGAAAGAAGGCGTCCCAGGGTAGGCCCCTGGCCTTTTCACTGGGTGCCACGTGGTGTGGCTTGTAGTCGGAGTGTCCCCGGGATGGCCCGGGTGGTCGTGTAGAAGGCGGGCAAAGTCTGCAACTTAGGAGTCGGGAGTGGTCCCGATCGATTACCGGTGCCACCGTGCACCTCGGCTAACAGGTTGGAGCCGTTGGTCGGGCCAACTGGATTGTCGGACGGGCCGGGTAGCCCATGCCTTGAAGGTGTTCGAGGAAATTCTCGAACCCTTATTTCTGGGTATTTTGTTGGGGAAATAGTCCGGGTACAACAATGTCTCATTGTGTTAATCTAAAAATGTGAATATCCATACCGCAACTATCATTTTTCATGTTTACTCACTTACATATCTGGAAATGTGATTCATTACGTATTCTGAAAATTGATTGACTGCATTAGCAATTACATGAATTGATGATTAAGTGCGATAGATAAACACAGATCCAGAGGGGGGGGTGAATGGATCTTTTAAAGAGTTTTGACCAATTTAAAATTCGTATGAAATGATTAGCACAAGATCAGTGGACAATTGCTCAAACATAAAAGATGCAAACCCAATTAAACTCTAGAACATGAATAATCAATCAGATCACGGTCCTAGCATGCATCTAGCGGAAGCAAGCAATCAAACAAACCACTGCACAAGGGATTTTTTAGGTGGTTCGGTCCACAGACCTACGTCCACCCCTCACTCCCAACCGGAGTGAGGCTTCCACAAGCAATCAGCTAGAAAGCAGACTCAGTCTGCAACAGATGCTGCCACACAGTTTGACCAGGGGAACAACCTCCCCTCTTCCTCCCATCCGGAGGGACACCCCAAGTGACTCCCAACCACTTGGAAACCAGAGACACACAGTCTCTCTTCCTCCAGACCAGGAGGGAATACCTGGACTTGCAACCCACAACACCAGAACCGGAGGACCAATCCTCCCTTCCTCCAAACCGGAGGGAACCCACAAGTGACTCCCAGCCACTTGCAACCTAGAGGTCTCGGACCTCCCTTTCTCCCAGCCGGAGGGAAACAACCAATGACAACCAGTCAAAGGCAACCCGAGACACAAGTCTCTCTTCCTCCAAACCGGAGGGAACCCGACCTCACACTAGAGAATCAGAAGAACAACTAGTGAATAGTTAAAAGGAAAAACAAAAACGCAGCAACAGAAAGCTGGAAAAATGAAATGCACAAAAGCTCTCGCAGGAGCAAACTAGGTTGGATCTGATCCAAGGTCCAGTGAACAATGAAGCTCTCTTCTTCTTCACAACCTCTCTATCTCACTATCTCTCCTCTTTCTCTGCTCGAGCTCTCTAGCTTTCTCTTTTTCTTCTTTCTCTTCTGCTCTTCTCTCTTTTTCTTCTCTCAGTGGATCGTGGCTCTCTGCTGCTTCTCCTTCGATCACTCTCTCTGTATCGTCTTCACCTCTTGTTTGAGCTGCCTCCTTCTGCTCGTCTATCTCCACGCGATCAGCCTTCTTCAGAGGAAGAAGACATATATATATAGCAGCAGCAGATTAGGGCGGCGTGTGCTCTCCACGATTCCCGCCCAAATGATTCAATCCACATGGTGGCTTCTCAACATCTCGGATCACGTGCCATATGCCAGCCTCGTATCACGTGCCCAGACTCTACAGGTTCAATGAAGTGTTTTAGTCGATCAGCAGAAACAGCACAGGCTGTACATAGTTCAATTAAGCAGCAATGTATATACTTAGCAATGTAGTGTGTGGACTTGGATAGCTAGCCACGAGTGTATAGACTTTGCCTAAGTATTTATCCAGGAATGAGATGGCGATGTATAGACATGAACTAATGCAAGCAGTGTATTGACTTCGCTGTAAAGACTTGTGAAGGCAAATGCATTGTACAGACTTCATGAATGGGAATGCAATGTATAGACTTCAGACTGTATGGACTTGTGAACTCGAATGCGATGTACAGACTCTGAAGAACAACAGCCAATGTATAGACTTAGGCAATGTAACGACTTGGACAGACAACAGACGATGTATGGACTTCAACTCAAACATGCACAATGTACATACTTTGAAGAGCATTCAGCATCCAACGTATAGACTTAGGCAATGTAAGGGCTTGCCAGTGTATGGACTTGATGAGGGTTCAGCAATGTGTAGACTTCGACTCGATGTATAGACTTCACAACTGATGAATGCAATGCACTGGATATTGTATGGACTTAACGATGTGCAGACTTGCTAACACGGATGAACGATGTATATACTTGTGCAAGCAAAGTCTGTATAGACTTTACGAGTGTGCAGACTTTGAAGTGAAGACCAATGTATAGACTTCAACATGCTTCAGCTCGTGCAGTGTATGGACTTCATGCAATGCAATGCAGATGAATGTATAGACTTCATGCAATGCAATGCAGATCAATGTACAGACTTTGGTGAAGCAAAAGGCTGTACAGACTTCAACTAAAAGATGCACGATGTACAGACTTGAACATCATTCAACAGCCAATGTGAAGACTTCACGATGTATAGACTTTCCAAAGGAAAGACTGTACGGACTTGAACAAAGCAAGGCAGCGAATGTATAGACTTCCAAGGGAAATGACGGTAAAGCTATCAGTGTATAGACTTCAAGGGAAACGACAGTAAAGCTACTGATGTATAGACTTGAAGGGAAACGTAGGTAAAACTTCCAATGTACAGACTTTGAAGTTGAATAGTTGGATGTACAGACTTGGAAGATCACTGATGGATGTACATACTTCACCTCGATGTATAGACTTGGAAGAATGATGCACAGTGCAATGTACAGACTTCATGACTATGCTCATGCAGTGTATAGACTCTGGAAAGCTAAGGCCAATGTATAGACTTCAACGATGCTTGCTACAGTCCAATGTATGGCCTTAGCTTCGTGCATGCTACAGTCTAATGTATGGACTTATGAAGAGTGATGCATGACCAATCGGATGTACAGACTTCACTTGAAATAGTCCGATGTACAGACTTTGTCTGAAACAGTCGGATGTACAGACTTGAGTGAACGTTGCATGAACAAGCCTAACCAATGTATAGACTTTGATGCACAAACACACAATGCAATGTATAGACATTGCCTTAGACATGCAGACACTGTGAATGTATAGACTTTGATCTTGTGCATGTAATGTATAAACTTGCTAAATGTATGGACTTAGCAGAACAAACGTTGCACAAATAATGTATGGACTTATGAGTGCAGCACAGACAGATGCAATGTACAGACATGCGAATCTGATAGAACACTCATGCACACACTCATGCACAGGGGAGCAATCGCTGCTCCAGGGGAGCATTCTCAGGATCAGGGGAGCATGCATTAGGGGCTCAAAGCATTTTTGATGTCACTTGGAGCAGGCTGACCTGCATGAAGAAGTGTCGACTCTTGTCTTGGCAATGCATGAAGAAGTGTCGACACTTGTCTTGGCAATGCATTAACCTGACAGATGGTGGGGGAGCATCTACAGCCGCTGGATAAACACTTAGATGGGTCGACCCACAGAGCTGGCACACTCATGCATTCTTCCACAGAATAGATCAGAAATATTCAAAACAATGTGGTGATGAAACATTGAAACATTCATATGCAACACATGTTCATTGAAACATTTATATGCAACACAAATAGATTTATATGCAGACTCAAACAGATTTATATGCAGACTCAAACAGTATGCAGACTATGCAGATTCAAATAGATTTATATGCAGATTCAGCAGATTCAAACAGATGATGACTTATAGTGTTTGCTATCATCAAAATCACAGGGACACAATAATCTCCCCCTTTTTGATGATGGAAACACTATGAGTCAGTATGACTTGATCAAATATTTCTCCCCCTTTGACTTCAGCAAAAAGACATTAATTGAAGAGGGAAGGGAGAATATCAACAAAAGCATAGGGACACTTAAAAATGCTGACTAGATCTTCCCCTTTAAGAAAAAAACACTCAGCATGACATGGAAGCTCCCCCTGATTAGATGGAGTGAAAGAAGTGATGAGCATCTATCAGCAAAGCACATGGGTATACAAGAGTTACCACAGTCTATAATCACAGTGAATGAATGAGGAAGCAAGATTTTCATTAGCACACCAAATTCATAAATCTTTGTAAATGAAATTCAGATTCTTTAATTATAATAGATTATGAATGAGTTTAAACTTACCATCATGATTTAAGAGTGATGTATTTAAGGTTTATCAGAAAAATTCATTACTCATATCTGAAACATCTTTTAATAAAGATGAACCATCAACTCATTTGTTATTCATGTTGAACCTCCTTCCATCTTACTCATTTAAATTCAATGACTCCTATGGAAGTTACACAAGATACTATTGAGATTAAACAGAAATAAATGAGACTGAACATGTCTTTAGATTTTCAGAATTTTCTATTGAACATCACTCATTTTTCCTGAGCAAGTTTGGTTCAGTCAACACTTTTTTTTACATGAGGCACAACACTTCTTAGGTGAAGTGACCTAGTTACTCAGTGTGACAACCACATTGCCTCTGAAGGAGAACAGAGTTAGCAATGGAGTATCTTTTTACATGAGGAGACACCTTGATCAGAGGCCAGAATCCCCAGTTACTAAACACAACCATGCCATTGCTCTGCCAGATTTTCAAATATTTTGAAAAGAGAGTTAACTATGGCACTTCATGACATGGGCTTAATCCATTTCTTTGATAGAGAACCCAATTTCTCTGTGACCACAATCATTGCTCTTGCTTTAAATTTTTAAGTGTTTTCAGATTTTTCAAACAATGCTCAGTACACTGAAATGTGTAAGAACAATACTTTCTATATGTATCTTAACCAAAGAAAGCCATGTCGTTTAAAATTTCAGATTTCAGAAGGTTTTGCATGAAGTTCATGAGACAACTGGTTAAGATTTATTAAGCAGAATGAATCAGATATTTTCAAGTCCTTTACATCAAAACTTAAGAAATACATTAGACTTAAATCAATTTGATTTATCAAAACATTCTTAAGACAGTATAATAGAATATTCTTCTTTTCAGAAAGTGTCTGATTTATGTCTAGGGTGCACTGACTAAAATCTTTCCTCATTCAGATGAATCAATGATATTTTAGCAAATCAGTGTGGTCAACAAAGCATTTTTATCGAGAGAGTAGCAGAGAGCAATCATGATTACACAAGGATTTAACATTAGGACAATTCTGTTTAGAAGACACTAGCTGAGTCTGGAGTACAGACAGAACAGCTACATAAGTGTAGACAGCAGGGAATTCAAGTGAACTACTAATTTGCCAAGAATGGATCAGATTGCTAGACAGAAGGAGTTCAAGAGGTGAAGAGATGAAACATGAATGCTCCCCCTATCTAGATGCAATGAGTCATTTCTTTTTAGATTTTTCAATGCAAGGAGATGTAATGCAACTAACTACATGTATGCATGTTTAAAGGCTCTCCTGGAGAAATTTAGCAAATGAGGTTATCATGATTATGCAAACATCAGTCAAACTCCCCCTTTCAAAGTGCATGATATGCAATTAAAGCACTGAAACATGATTTTAAAACATATGCTCATTCAAAGATAAACTACAATCATTTCCATGAGCATTTCAGATTTTTCAATTAGATTCAGTTAGACAATGCACAAAAGAATTATCATGATATGCAGTGCATTAAGATCACATAAATTCAGAATACAGATTTTTCAGAATTTACCTGAATGGGGCTTTTTCATCTTGGGTGCCTTTGTTTAATTTACCCCTCTTTATTCCTCAGTCCAAGGCACACCTGCAAAGTATTTGATCATCTTGATCCTGCAGGGACCCAAGCAGCTTTGGGTCCTACATTAGCCCTGACAGGTGTTCTAAGCAAATTCATAGCAACATGGTCACCATGATCCAACAGATAACAATTGTCCATAGAGTGACCAAACTTCCCATAATATCTACATGAAGTGACTGATTTCTGGTTTGTATGATGCATAGTAACAACAGCATGAGGTTTATAAACTATTCTGTTATATGCATGAACAGTTTGGTTCTTATTCGTAACCAGCCAACATTCAAAAGATTTATGACCTTGCTTCCCACAGTTATAGCATGAAAATCCTGCAAATGGTTTTACAGGGAATTTGACAACATAGGGGTTAACAAACTTCTTCTGAACATGCCAACAGTCCTTGACTGTATGGCCATTTTTCCCACAGTGTGAGCAAGCAAAAGAATTTCTTTTATGAAAGCCATTTTTACCCCAAGTGGATCCAAACCAGCACTCAGCAGCCTTGTGCCCAGGCTTATTGCAGTTAGAGCACACAATGTACTGACTAGTCTTGTGTTTAGTTCCATAAGGACCATGAATATTCATGGAGGACCTGGCATGCAGTTTATTGTCTTCTTTCATGATAAAGCATGCATTCATGAGATGACCATACTTACCACAATAATAACATGAAGCATCAGGCTTCCTAGTAGCATGATTTCTATCAGAAAAATTTCTAGAATGTAATGTTCCACTAGCATGCTCATCCTTTAACATTAATCTGCAATCTTCCATTATGTGACCTCCTTTCCCACAATAATAACATGACCCCTTTTTAATATGAGTGTGTGAGAGATCATGTGAATTGTGTGCATCATTCTTTATAGCAACAGGAGTGTCTTTGTCCTTTTTCTGTGAATTTTCATTCTTTTTCAGTTTTTGAATTTGTTCTGTAGATTTGGAATTGACAGTGGACTTTTGAGCAGTGAATTGAAAAACAGAAGGAGCAGAGATTGTGTTCTGATTAGAAGCTTTGACAAAAATAGTAGACGTTTTATTCCCATTACTTCTTTTGTTTGTCGGACTGTAACCCAGTCCCTCTCTCTGAACGCTAACATTATTTCCACGAAGCTTATTCAGATTGTCATTTCCTTTGACACATTTTGACAAGGAGTTTTTCAAATATTGAATTTCAGAATTTAAGCCACAAATATTAGCTTCATATTTGGACAGATCTGTTTCACAGGAAATGACTTGTTGATGCAAGGCATCATTCAGACTTTTGAGTTTTTCAACTTCCTGTCTTAATTTAATTTCATTGTCAGCTTCAGATAGAGACTTATAAAGATCATCAACTTCTTGTTGAAGGGATGTGATAGTGAGCTCATAATTAGCTATCTTCTCTTCACAACAATTGACATTTTCACTCAACATTAGGTTGATGGTTTTTAGACTCTCAATTTCTTGTTCAGCATTCACCAACCTATCAGAATTATCCACGCTCACACACTTGCCTTTTTCCATTGTCATTAGCCTATCTGTCAGCTGGGTGTTTAGATGTTTCAGTTTGTTGATTTCCTCTTTCAACTTATTGTTTTGTTCTAGGAGTTCATCATCAAGCACCCATTCATCTGAAGAAAACTGACATTCATAAAACTTTTCTTGTTGTTTTTCAGATTGAAGTTTGTCAAGATTTTTCTGAATCTCTGAATTTGTTACTCTATCAGCCTCTAATTTTTTAGAAGTCAATCTATTTTCTTTTTCAAGATTTATTGATTTGTGTTCAGATTCTTTGAGCTGGTTTTTGAGTGTTTTATTTTCAGATTTCATGTTTTCCAATTCAGAGTTGACACACTCTAAATTTCTCACCAGTTCTTCATTTTGAACAACTTCATTGTTATGAGCCTGATCATCATCAGTTAAACTATGCCTCTCCTTTAGTTCAGCAATTTCGCAAACAATCTCTTTATTCTCCTTTTTGTGTAAATCAATTTGTTTCATAAGAGTTTGTTTTTCAGATTTCAAATGATCTAAATCTAAACTAATAGAATCAAAATCTGTTAACTGTCTTCTAAATATGTCATTTTCAATTTTCAGAATTTCAGGGGTTTCACCTCGAGATTTAGCATCCTCATGATTCTTCAACTTCTTTTTCAGATATTTATATCATTTTCTCAATTTTTTGTAAGAATCAACCAAATCACTGTACGCTCTAATCCAATCATCTATATCATAATTTTTAAATTTAGAAGATACCTCATCTTCATCTTTTTCTTCATTTTCTTCTGATTCATCTTGATCACTGCCTTGGTTGCTCTTGTCAGCCATCAGGCAGCTGTCCACATATCTCCTCTGAGTTAGCTTCAACTTTTCCAGAATGTCCTTAGCGGACCTGCAGTCATAAAAACAAGAATGTAGAGCCTTGTTAGTAGCTTCTATCATTAATTTCAAAACTTTCTGATTCTCTCCATTTCTTGATCTGTGACTGTTAGTCCATTTGGACTCTTTCTTAGGCAGTCTGTGAGGACCATGTGAGATTAACTTCCATAGATCCGGATCCATCAAATTCACATAGTTATGTAGACTGCTAACCCATGAGTTAAAATTAGACCCATTGAAAACCGGTGGAGAACCCATTGATTAAATCGGCAAGCAGATTAATGCAGCAGAGAGAAAATTCAGAAATGCACCAAAGACAACAGGATCCTCTGCAGATCATTGGATCTGAATAGTCAGAGAACCTGCTCTGATACCAATTGATGATTAAGTGCGATAGATAAACACAGATCCAGAGGGGGGGTGAATGGATCTTTTAAAGAGTTTTGACCAATTTAAAATTTTTATTAAATGATTAGCACAAGATCAGTGGACAATTGCTCAAACATAAAAGTTGCAAACCCAATTAAACTCTAGAACATGAATAATCAATCAGATCACGGTCCTAGCATGCATCTAGCGGAAGCAAGCAATCAAACAAACCACTGCACAAGAGATTTTTTAGGTGGTTCGGTCCACAGACCTACGTACACCCCTCACTCCCAACCGGAGTGAGGCTTCCACTAGCAATCAGCTAGAAAGCAGACTCAGTCTGTAATAGATGCTGCCACACAGCTTGACCAGGGAAACAACCTCCCCTCTTCCTCCCAACCGGAGGGACACCCCAAGTGACTCCCAGCCACTTGGAAACCAGAGACACACAGTCTCTCTTCCTCCAGACCAGGAGGGAATACCTGGACTTGCAACCCACAACACCAGAACCGGAGGACCAATCCTCCCTTCCTCCAAACCGGAGGGAACCCACAAGTGACTCCCAGCCACTTGCAACCTAGAGGTCTCGGACCTCCCTTCCTCCCAGCCGGAGGGAAACAACCAATGACACCCAGTCAAAGGCAACCAGAGACGCAAGTCTCTCTTCCTTCAAACCGGAGGGAACCCGACCTCACACTAGAGGATCGGAAGAACAACTAGTGAATAGTTAAAAGGAAAAACAAAAACACAACAATAGAAAGCTGGAAAAATGAAATGCACAAAAGCTCTCGCAGGAGCAAACTGGGTTGGATCTGATCCAAGGTCCAATGAATAATGAAGCTCTTTTCTTCTTCACAACCTCTCTATCTCACAGTCTCTCCTCTTTCTATGCTCGAGCTCTCTAGCTTTCTCTTTTTCTTCTTTCTCTTCTGCTCTTCTCTCTTTTTCTTCTCTCAGTGGATCGTGGCTCTCTGCTGCTTCTCCTTCGATCACTCTCCCTGTATCGACTTCACCTCTTGTTCGAGCTGCCTCCTTCTGCTCTTCTATCTCCACGCGATCAGCCTTCTTCAGAGGAAGAAGACATATATATATAGCAGCAGCAGATTAGGGCGGCGTGTGCTCTCCACGATTCCCGCCCAAATGATTCAGTCCACCTGGCGGCTTCTCAACACCTCGGATCACGTGCCATATGCCAGCCTCGTATCACGTGCCCAGACTCTGCAGGTTCAATGAAGAGTTTAAGTCGATCAGTAGAAACAGCACAGGATGTACATAGTTCAATTAAGCAGCAATGTATATACTTAGCAATGTAGTGTGTGGACTTGGATAGCTAGCCACGAGTGTATAGACTTTGCCTAAGTATTTATCCAGGAATGAGATGGCGATGTATAGACATGAACTAATGCAAGCAGTGTATTGACTTCGCTGTAAAGACTTGTGAAGGAGAATGCATTGTACATACTTCATGAATGGGAATGCAATGTATAGACTTCAGACTGTATGGACTTGTGAACTCGAATGCGATGTACAGACTCTGAAGAACAGCAGCCAATGTATAGACTTAGGCAATGTAACGACTTGGACAGACAACAGACGATGTATGGACTTCAACTCAAACATGCACAATGTACATACTTTGAAGAGCATTCAGCATCCAACGTATAGACTTAGGCAATGTAAGGGCTTGCCAGTGTATGGACTTGATGAGGGTTCAGCAATGTGCAGACTTCGACTCGATGTATAGACTTCACAACTGATGAATGCAATGCACTGGACAATGTATGGACTTAACGATGTGCAGACTTGTCAAGATGAATGAACGATGTATATACTTGTGCAAGCAAAGTCTGTATAGATTTTACCAGTGTGCAGACTTTGAAGTGAAGACCAATGTATAGACTTCAACAGGCTTCAGCTTGTGCAGTGTATGGACTTCATGCAATGCAATGCAGATGAATGTATAGACTTCATGCAATGCAATGCAGATCAATGTACAGACTTTGGTGAAGCAAAAGGCTGTACAGACTTCAACTAAAAGATGCACGATGTACAGACTTGAACATCATTCAACAGCCAATGTGAAGACTTCACGATGTATAGACTTTCTAAAGCAAAGGCTGTACAGACATGAACAAAGTAAGGCAGTGAATGTATAGACTTCCAAGGGAAACGACGGTAAAGCTATCAGTGTATAGACTTCAAGGGAAACGATGGTAAAACTACCGATGTATAGACTTGAAGGGAAACATAGGTAAAACTTCCAATGTACAGACTTCGAAGTTGAACAGTTGGATGTACAGACTTGGAAGATCACTGATGGATGTACATACTTCACCTCGATGTATAGACTTGGAAGAATGATGCACAGTGCAATGTACAGACTTCATGACTATGCTCATGCAATGTATAGACTCTGGAAAGCTAAGGCCAATTAATATATAGACTTCAACGATGCTTGCTACAGTCCAATGTATGGACTTAGCTTTATGCATGCTACAGTCCAATGTATGGACTTATGAAGAGTGATGCATGACCAATCGGATGTACAGACTTCACTTGAAATAGTCCGATGTACAGACTTTGTCTGAAACAGTCGGATGTATAGACTTGAGTGAGGGTTGCATGAACAAGCCTAACCAATGTATTGACTTTGATGCACAAACACACAATGCAATGTATAGACATTGCCTTAGACATGCAGACACTGTGAATGTTTAGACTTTGATCTTGTGCATGTAATGTATAAACTTTCTAAATGTATGGACTTAGCAGAACAAACGTTGCACAAACAAAGTATGGACTTATGAGTGCAGCACAGACAGATGCAATGTACAGACATGCGAATCTGATAGAACACTCATGCACACACTAATGCACAGGGGAGCAATCGCTGCTCCAGGGGAGCATTCTTAGCGTCAGGGGAGCATGCATTACGGGCTCAAGGTATTTTTGATGTCACTTGGAGCAGGCTGACCTGCATGAAGAAGTGTCGACTCTTGTCTTGGCAATGCATGAATAAGTGTCGACACTTATCTTGGCAATGCATTAACCTGACTGATGGTGGGGGAGCATCTACAGCCACTGGATAAACACATAGATGGGTCGACCCACAGAGCTGGCACACTCATGCATTCTTCCACTGAATAGATAAGATATATTCAAAACAATGTGGTGATGAAACATTGAAACATTCATATGCAACACATGTTCATTGAAACATTTATATGCAACACAAATTAATTTATATGCAGACTCAAACAGATTTATATGTAGATTCAAACAGTATGCAGACTATGCAGATTCAAATAGATTTATATGCAGATTCAGCAGATTCAAACAGATGATGACTTATAGTGTTTGCTATCATCAAAATCACAGGGACACAACATGAATCTCCTATATGATTGCACAATGTCCCATGTGTTATAATTGAACATTTCAGTTGCTATGACCCTCATGCACCCTTCTTATACCCATTCCCACTTAAATAAGTACGGGGGAGCTATGTGGCATGTATTTACACGTATTTGTTTGCTTGCTTGTTTATGCATCTCACATGTCATCACATGCATATGTTGCATCTCATGCATATCAAACCACAAATCAAAATTAAAAATCTGGAAAAATAATGAAAACCCAAAAATTGAATGGACTTTACATGCTACACACTTGCTCTTGCTTCGCTGGCCTCTTTCCGCTTGCTCAGTCTTTGATACATGACTATCCACAACAACATGATTAGGTGCCTCCCAAGCACTCCATGAACCCACTTACTTATAATTTGCTGATGCTTCATCAGAATTTCAAATGTGGGTCAGTGTTCCTCGCTCATTCATCATGCTGCTATTTGGACATCAGTGGTTTCTTTCCTTTCCTCTTGATAATGTTAATGTGGGAGAAAGATTGGCGTTAACCCGCCTGTTAATAATGTCAAAGGGGGAGCAAGAATTGCTCTTGCTTCGCTGGTTTCTTTCCGCTTGTTCAATTTTTGATGCTGGAGAAAGCTTTGCCTTATCCCGCTTTTTGATAATGTCAAAGGGGGAGAAGAACATGTTGTATCTTCATTTAGTTTGTCATCCTTCATCACTGTATCTTCATTCAGTTTGTCATCATTCATCACTAAGTTTGTCATCATCAAAAAGGGGGAGATTGCTGAGCTTTGGTTTTGATGATAACTAAAGTTATTGTGTGATGCCTTGGTTTTGATGGTTGTTGAAGTCGTGGTTTTGATGTTCATGTGCGATTAAGTGAATGATGATAACTAAACTAAATGGTTGATTGTTCCTGTTGATTGGTTGAATATGATTGAGTTGAACATGTGCTTTGAATGCTTCCTATGCATACTCTTCATGGAGCTTGGTTACATGATGCATTCATATTGGACAAATGCATAGATCTTGATCTTTAGTCAATCATGTTTTCAAAGTGCTCACTTGTATATGTGCATGGCTAAATTGTTCTCATACTTTGCTCACTTGCATAGAAATAATCCTTGACATTTAGCTTAAAGCTTTTATGGTTCAAGTGTTTGAATGCACCTTGAACATGGGCTTTCATGTATGCATTCCATACATTTATCATATTGATTATTAAGCTAAAGTTCGACTCATTTTTATTATGGTTTTGTAGGTTAAATTCTTTGTATAATCCCTCCAAGATCAAAGGAGTTTGATGCCACAGAGTTTGGAAGGGTTGCAATGGAGTTTGGGGCTAAAATGTAGTAGTCTGGAATTTACTATAGCTGGCGGTCGACCGAAATTACCAGAATTCAGAAAACTACAGCTTTTCTCAGAGCGGTCGACTGCCGGCCTGATCCCGATCGACCGAAAATTACAGCAACATTTTGCCTATAGTGTTTTTACAGAACGGTCGACCGCCAGCCCACCTCCAGTTGACCGCCAGCCCCGAAGCCTCCAACTTTGACTTTTTGTTTCCAATCTGTGGAGAGATCCTCTCACCCGTTTCTTTAATCCCAATGCTCCCAATCACCCCATAAATTGTGGATCTGGGTCTGGGGCTTGTCCTCTAACCTTCCAAGGGTTATAAAACCTCTCTTTGAGGTCATGAACCCAAAGAGACTCTAAGAGAACAAAAGCGGGATCAAGGTGGCTCAAGGAAGAAGAAGAATGTTACTGTAGCATGAACAGTAGTCCATGAATGAAATCTCCATTCAGCAGCTAAAGTTTCAAGGTTCTTCTGAAGCAATCATCTTCCATGAGTTAAAGAAACAAACATCCAATCAGAAGAGATCAAGGTGTGCCTATCAACCAAGAGAAATCGGAGAAGAGCCTATCAACCAAGGAGCCTATCAAGGGAATAAGAAGAAGGATGCTATAAGGAAGAATGACCCATTCAAGCATTATCTAAAGGTACTCTAGCTTCGTTTGAAGTCAGCAATCTCAAAGGAAGAGAACAAGCTCACAAGCATCAAGGAGATACAAGGAGTTGTCCAAGGAAAGAAGGAAGGGTACTGTAGCCATGAATAGTACTCCGTGCAAGGAAACCTACATCCATCCAAGGCCATTCAAGCTGAGTCTCAAGCCATTCAAGCAAAGAAGGAATCACTGCAAAATCTGCAGCATACACTTAGGGGGAGTCTTAATCAAGAGTTTTCTAAACTGAGCCTCATTGTTTTAATGTTTTGGGTGTTATACTTGTGGTCATCATAAACTGTAAGAACTTGTGTGTGTGTGGATCATTTTGGATCCGTGGTCTTGTGTGTGGTTGTCGTGTTCCATTCGTGTGTGCGTAAGTCTTCATAGATCTGTGATTGTGTGTGTGTGGATCTATTTAGATCCGTTCTATCTCGTGTGTGTAGATTGCTGCACTTGTGGTAGCATGTGTTTGTGTTGGTGATCCGGTTGTCAGATCGTGTTGGAGACATCATCGCCGTGTGCTTGTGTGTGTGCGGGCGTCGTCCCGTGTGTGTTTGGAGCGTCGTCTCTGTTTGGGGATTTATCCCCAAGTGAAGCCTCACTGGGTTTGGTGAGGGGTGGACGTAGGATTGTCGTCGTTACATCTGAACCACCTTAAAAATCGATGTGCATTGTGTGTTATTTGTGTGGTTTAATTATATTCGTTATATGGTCGTGTGGGAATGGAGAGATTGAGAGAATTAGTTAAACAGTTTTCAAATTGCTAATTAGTGTTTATCACATATTTTATAAAAGGCCAAAAGTTTCTTTAAAATTTATAAACACCCAATTCACCCCCCTTTTGGGTGTCATTGATCGCGGGACTTCAGCGGTGATATACTGGACCGTTAATGGGCCTTAGCGGTCGAGTATTGAACCGTTACAGAATCAAAATCAGAAAATATCGGTATTGCTTTCTAGATAATTGGGCTTTAATGGTACAATCAACTGGGCGTCCTAGTGGGAATCCCAGGCTCGCGGAGAATTACCGAGGCCTTGAAACAAGATTTCCTAGTTCATTGGAAGGAATATCTAAAGGAGAGGTTATCATGTTCAAGATCATGTTCCTATAAGTGCAAAGTGTGTAACTAATGGCCATATACCCGAATATACGCCATGAACTTATAGAAATGACTCTAAGATAGGAATAGAATGTGTATAGTGAGAAACCAACGTTCAATCTCATTGATACAATCACTTAAACCATAATTTAATACAACACTATAAGGTTTTTGGCAAGAAACTATCATATGTTTAAAATAATCCTAAGAACCATAAAAAATATGAAATCACTATTCTGAATCAGTAAAATAAAACTCAGAGTAATTCATAACATTAAGACAGGTTAGAACATAGTTAACTAGGCTTACTTATAAGTTGAATGGACTATTCTTGATTCTACCTCGGTTGACAGAAAATAGAACAATGGCGGTCTACCATAGAACCGTTATAGGAAGTTGGCGGGTTATCGTAAGGCCGCCAGAGAAAAAAAATGGTATATTTCTGGTCCGCCAGAGATTTCATAAAAACCGAGTTTACAGAGTGTCTGGCGATTTATCGTAGGGCCGCTGCACGAGGTTGGCGGTCGAACCTTAGGCCGCTAGAGCAGGACTGACAATAAACTTAAGTAAGAAGAACTATGTCTAAACACATCATGTCTGAAAATCAACATATTTACAAAACTACTACATGATAGAACGAGAAATAGGCTACAATATGCATGGTAATCATGTATCATGACAAGGAATTACTTTAGTTCGTTAGGGCTAAGAGATATGCATGTATGACATACTAGGTGCATAGATCCTATTGAAACATGAAATTCTCCACACATAAAGCATGGAATCAAGTAAAACCAGAGGACTTTTATCCCTAGAATAATATTTCAGCCGTTCATGAGATGACCTACCTCTGCTAAGGCTTCTAGTCTTGGAATTTCTGACTAGAAGTTAACCCAAATCCCAAACTTCCTGTGGTAAATCAGCAACTTTACGCTGCTCTAACTCCTTACTCTCTTGACCTAAAAACATGAAATTTGGAGGGTAAGAAGTAGATATTAAAGGGAACAAAAAGTTTTAAAGGCACTAATGCTAATTACTACGTTTTGGTATCGTAATTCCTTGATCTTCACCGGACTTTTGCACAGTTTCTCGGGTTGCTAATATGGAACCAGAAACTTTGCAAGTTTCTATCTCCTTGTGTGCTTGATCTCCTAGCACGAAATTTTGGGAGATGTTAGTCCTATATATTATCAATAAAAGCTTCTAAAGAACCTACCTGAAATAATATCATTTTACCTTGGTTTCACGTGAGCCAACGTAAGGGTCACGTATGTCAAAACTAGGTTCTATTTATAGGGTTTTGCTAGGGTTTAAGGATTAGATCGATCCTAGAGTCCTTATTAAACCTTAGATCGATTTCTGAGAGTCCTGAAGATGTTTACTAGTCCACCCATCTCGATCTCTAGTAGATAACTCATCAAAGATCCAATCTTTTTGCTCTTTCTTCACTTCACGGAACTGATAGATTGTAGCGGTCGAATAATGGGCCGCTTTCTTGGATGTAGTGGTTTCACGATAGACCGCCACAGATCCTGGGCGTCGAATTTAAAATGAGTTCAAACTCAAATTTTGGTATATCTATTTCATTATCTATTCAAGGTGTATTTATCCTTCTAGAACATGGGCCAAACTTCATGGGCTTGGTCCTTAAACCATTTGAGCTTCAATTAATTAGGCTAGGTTAATTGTTTATCATAATTGGGCCTAAATAAATTCTTAAATTCATCAAAAATAATTTATAAAAATTTTGGGGCATTACACCCTCCCCCACATTAGAGAATTTGGTCCCCAAATTTAATATATATGGATTTTATGGACAGTGCAGTTATAATTAAATAACTCTGGATATTTCTTGTGCATAGTTTCCTCCGTCTCCCATGTTGCTTCAAAGGGCCATGACTTCTTCCATTGAATCTTGACCATTGGAATGCCCTTATTCTTTAGTTGACGCACTTCACGTTCAAGAATCTTAATTGGTGCTTGCTCGTACGTCATATCATTATGTATATCCACATCATCATAAGTGATAACATGGTAAGGATCATACACATATTTCTTCAACATTGAGACGTGGAATATGTCATGAACTCCTGCTAGTTGTGGAGGCAAAGCCAGTCGATAAGCCACTTCACTGACCCTTTCCAAATTTCAAATGGGCCAATAAATCTTGGAGTAAGGTTGCCTTTAATTCCAAATCTTCGAATACCACGACCCGGAGAAACCTTAAGGTACACACGGTTTCCCACTTGGAACTCCAAGTCACGCCTTCGATTATCAGCATAAGATTTTTGTCGATCTTGTGCCATCTGAAGCCTCTCCCGAATAAGCTTTATCTTTTCTGTAGTATCCCTGACCATGTCGGGGCCTAGAAATTACCTTTCTCCTACTTTATTCCAGCATATCGGTGATCGACAGCTTCTTCCATATAAAGCTTCAAATGGTGCCATTTGTATACTAGACCGGTAGCTATTATTGTATGCAAATTCCACTAATGGTAGGTGATCATGCCAACTACCTACAAAATCAATCGCACAAGCCCTTAGCATATCTTCCACTACTTGATTCGTCCTTTCCGTTTGACCATCAGTTTATGGATGGAATGCTGTGCTAAAGTTTAGTCGGGTCCCTAAAGAATGTTGAAGACCCTTCCAAAACTGTGATGTGAATCGAGGATCTCGATCCGATATGATAGTGACAGGGAAACTATGTAATTTGATGATTTCCCTCATGTATATTGTTGCTAGAATATCCACAGACCATCGACTTTTTATTGGTAGTAAATGTGCAGACTTAGTCAATCGGTCTATGATTACCTATATTCCATCGTGTCCACCTCTTGTTTTAGGTAAACCCATAATGAAATCCATCCATACACTTTTCCATTTCCATTTGGGAATATTCAAGGGGTGTAATTTACCTACGGTTATTAGATGCTCTGCCTTTACTTGTTGACAAGTGAGACAGCGGGACACGAAATCTGCCATTTCTCTTTTCATATTGGGCCACCAAAAGTTCCTTTTAAGATCCTGATACATTTTAGTACCACCAGGGTGAATGGTGTACTTGGAATTGTGAGCTTCTTCCAGGATCAGTTTCTTAGTATCCACATGATCTGGTATACAAATTCAGCCCTTAAATAGCAATCTTCCATCATTGGCAATAGAGAAATCCGGCCTTTGCTCAATATTGGTTTTAATCTCCAGTAATACTGGGTCATCGTCTTGTAGCTTGACCAGACCTTCTATTAATGTAAGTTGAGTTCGAATACTGGCCATAAAATAATCTTCTTCATTCATGTCAATATCTAAGTACAACTGAGCAAATTGAGGAATGAGATTAGTCATACTAATCATAAGACTTGATAGCTTTCCCATTAGTTTTCTACTGAGTGCATCCGCTACAGCATTAGCTTTGCCAGGATGATATTGAATAGCAAAATCAAAGTCCTTTAGATATTCCAACCATCTTCTTTGCCTCATATTCAGCTCCTTTTGGGAGAATAAATATTTCAAACTTTTATGGTCTGAATAAACCATAAATTTTTCTCCATAAAGGTAGTGACGCCAAAATTTTAAGGTAAATATAACAGCCGCCAATTCTAAATCATGCACAGGGCAATTTTCTTCGTGACGCTTCAATTGTCTTGAAGAATAGTAAATTACCTCCCCATTTTGCATAAGAACGCACCCTAGGCCAATGCCAGATGCATCTGTATAGACTTCAAATCCACCACCCTCAACCGGTAATGACAATATAGGGGCTGTCGTGAGATGTTCCTTAAGAGTTCAGAAACTCTTTTCACAGTCCTTCGATGACATGGCCTGAATCCAGAAAGAAATTAATTGGACTTCGATGACATGGCGGTCATATATTGGACCGTTAATGGGCCTTAGCGGTCGAGTATTGAACAGTTACAAAATCAAAATCAGAAAATATCGGTAGTACTTTCTAGATAATTGGGCTTTATTGGTACAATCAACTCGGCGTCCTAGTGGGAATCCCAGGCTCACGGAGAATTACCGAGGCCTTGAAATAAGATTTCCTAGTCCATTAGAAGGAATGTCCAAAGGAGATGTTATCATGTTTAAGATTATGTTCCTATGAGTGCAAAGTGTATACCTAATGGCCATATACCGAAATATATGCCATGAACTTACAGAAATGACTCTGAGATAGGAATAGAATGTGTATAGTGACAAACCAACGTTCAATCTCGTTGATACAAGCACTTAAACCATAATTTCATACAAGACTATAAGGTTTTTGGCAAGAAACTATCATATGTATAAAATAATCCTAAGAACCATAAAGAACATGAAATCACTATTCTGAATCAGTAAAATAAAACTCAGAGTAATTCATAACATTAAGACAGGTTAGATCATAGTTAACTAGGCTTACTTATAAGTTGAATAGACTGCTCTTGATTCTACCTAGGTTGACAGAAAATAGAACAATGGCAGTCTACCATAGAACCATTACAGGAAGTTGGCGGTTTATCGTAAGGCCGCCAGAGAAATAAAAATGGTCTATTTCTGGTCCGCCAGAGATTTTATAAAATCCGAGTTTACAGAGTGGCCAGTGGTTTATCGTAGGGCCACTGCACGAGGTTGGTGTTCGAACCTTAGGCTCCTAGAGCACGACTGACAGTAAACTTAAGTAAGAAGAACTATGTCTAAATACATCATGTCTGAAAATCAACATATTTACAAAACTACTACATGATGTTGTGCCCCTGTGATTTTGATGATATCAAACACTATGAGTTATCTGATCATCTGTGACATGTTTCAACTCTATGATTTTGATGATAGCATATCATGAACATCTAATTGACTGTCTTGCTATGGGCATATATCATGTCAGTTCTACAGCTTTGCATATCATGAATCTGTGGCTTTGCATATCATGAATCTGTGTCTGAATTATATTTCTGCTTTGGGCATATGAATGTGCTATCTTGCATTAGCAGACATTCAGTTCATACATCATTGCATTCTGTCATTTATCATGTCTATACATCTCGTAGGTAGTTCAGATGGCGTCAACCCATTGAGTCCACGAGGTTGACGCAGCCTTGAAATGCCTCAGATGGATTTGAAGATAAGGCTGGATGCGTTGACGCATGGGGTCACAGCGTCAACCCACTGAACTGACCCAGATCTAACTTCACATCAGGGTGAACTGCTGCGTCGACGCTGTCACGCTGTAGCGTCTCTATGCATTTCTGAAGTCTACACATCGTTTAGTTGCACGCCACTATGTTGAGAAAGTCTACACATCAGATTGCCTTGCATCAGTGCATTAACAAGTCTATACATAGTCCATGCAACGTCTCATGTTATCTGTACAGCATGCATCAGTGCATTAACAAATCTACACATTGTCTGTCGCATGTCACTCATTCAGAGTCTATACATCAGTCAGCATTGCCTGTTGCATTGTTCATCAAGTCTAGACATTGCATGCCATAAGTCTACACAGTGGTCTTCACTCATGTGCATCAAGTCTGCACATTGCCTTTGCATAAGGTCACTCAAAGTCTATTCATTTTTCACAGCATTGGCCAAGTCTACACATCGTCATCTTGCATTCAAGTCTGCACGTTGGCCAAGTCTGTACATCGCCACATTGTTCATGCATTGCTTAGCTCAAGTCTGTACAGTCAGTGTGTTTCACTCATCTAAAGTCTATACATTCCTTCACATCTTTACCTACGTTCTGAACTGAGCAAGTCTATACATTCCTTTCCTTTGCCTACATTCAGAACACAAGTCTACACACTGTCCTGTAACTTGCATGAGTCATTGAAGTCTGTACATCGCCTTGGAGCTTTCCAAAGTCTATACATTAGCCAACAGTGCATCGTGTCATGCATCATCTCTCGCTAAGTCCACACAGCCTTTGCATTGCACTAAGTCTATACATTGCACTATAGCATGCATCTCTCCAAGTCTGTACATTGTCACATTGTTCATGCATTGCTTAGCCCAAGTCTATACATCAGCCCTGTAGCTTGCTTAGCCCAAGTCTATACATCGGCCCTGTAGCTTGATTAGCTGAAGTCTGTACATCCACCGTTGAACCTTCCAAGTCTATACTTCGCTACATTGGCCAAGTCCATACATTGGACTGTTCATACATCACTCCATTTGGCAAGTCTGTACATTGGACTGTTCATGCATCACTCCATTTGGCTAAGTCTGTACATCATCCATCATCTCAACTTGCGTCTCATGCCAAGTCTGTACAGCCTAGACATTGTTCAGAACATACTAGCCTATACAGTGTCAAGTATACTCATGCACTGTCTCAGTTGAACTTAAAGTATGTACATCCACCGTCTCCTTTAATTTGAAGTCTATACATCGTGCATTGTTAAGTCTGCACATTGTGGTAAGCAAGTCTGCACAACACCTTGTTAGGAAGTCTATACATCGCCATAGCTCGCATGCAGAGTCTAGACAGTCTTAACCAAGTCTATACATCGTGTCTGCATGTAAGCATTCAATGTCTGTACATCTTCAAGGGGTAAGTCTATACATTGGATATGGGTGAGCATCGTGAAGTCTATACACTGCTTATGTAACTCAATTCTTTACATCAGAGTCTATACATCGGCGCACTGTTCATGCATCAGTTCTCCAAGTATATTCATCGGTGCACTATTCATGCATCGGTTAAGTCTATACACTGGCTATGTCTTGTTCATGCATCTTACCCATGCAAGTCTATACACTGAGGTCGCTCGAAGGGCTTCAAGTCTACACACTTCAGTGCACGTCTGCATCTCCTTCAAGACGTAGCCTATACACTCGTTTCCAAGGCTTCAATTCTATACACTCGTTATCACCCTTCAAGTCTATACACTCAAGCTGCATCATGCCTGTACACACTTTGTTAACAGCCTGAACCAAGTCTGTACATCCATCTGATATCTTCTTATGACTATGTGACAGGTACTGTTCGTGAAGCCTATGGAGGGCACGTGATCCGAGGTTGGCACCTGGCACGTGATCTGAGGTTGATGCCCTAATTGCTGCTGCTATAAATACGAAGCCTCCTCCATCTGGAGAAGACTGATCAAGTAGTGGATGAAAGACAGAAGAAAGAGTTTGATCAAGAGAAGAAGAAGGCTAATCGTGAAAAAAAAGAGAAGCAGATAGAGAAAGAGAGTGATCGAGATAGAAGGAAAGAGCTGCAGTAGTAGGAAAAGAAGAAGAGACAGAGAGAGAGCCTGCGAAAGAGAAGAAAAAGAAGAGTGAGAAGAAGAGAGAGCTAGAGTAAAAGAAGCTTCAACTGAAGATTTGTTTATGCTGGACCGTGGATCAAATCCAGGCCAGCCAGCTCCTGCGAGAGCTATTGTGCATTTCATTTTTCCAGCTTTCAGTTGCTGTGGTTTTTGTTTTCTCCTTTTAACTGTTCACTAGTTGTTCTTCCATTCCTCTAGTGTGAGGTCGGGTGCCCTCCGGTTTGGAGGAAGAGAGACTTGCGTCACTGGTTGCCTGTGACTGGCTGTCACTGGTTGTTTCCCTCCGGTTGGGAGGAAGGGAGGTCCGAGACCTCTAGGTTGCAAGTGGCTGGGAGTCACTTGTGGGTTCCCTCCTGGTTTAGAGGAAGGGAGATTCGTCTCCGGTTTTGGTCTTGTGGGTTGCAAGACTAGGTGTTCCCTCCTGGTCTGGAGGAAGAGAGACTTGCGTCTCTGATTTGCTAGTGACTGGGTGTGACTAGTGGTTCCCTCCGGTTGGGAGGAAGAGGGGATGTTGTTCCCCTGGTCAAGCTGTTTGGCAGCATTTGTTGCAGACTGAGTCTGCTGTTCTAGCCCTGCTAGTGGAAGCCTCACTCCGGTTTAGAGTGAGG
The DNA here is from genome assembly GCA_022559845.1 of Amorphophallus konjac. NCBI lineage: Eukaryota > Viridiplantae > Streptophyta > Magnoliopsida > Alismatales > Araceae > Amorphophallus > Amorphophallus konjac. Next base: position 234,331,180 of record CM040124.1, read on the forward strand.
TGTGGACGTAGGTCTGTGGACCGAACCACCTAAAAAATCCTAGTGTTCACTTGTGGTTTGCTTTTGTACTTGTGTTCTTTTCATTGCTACGCATTAGATGCTTGCTTAGGATCGTGTGAGGGCTAATTCTATTGTGTTGACTTGCCGAGATTCGTCTTAGTATTTTCAGTATATTTCATCAACTGTTCTTATTCCACATATTAGAGCATTAGAGTATTAATTGGGCGATATTTGAAGAGGGATACATTCACCCCCCCTCTGTATCCGGGCCTTGCACCCTATCAATTGGTATCAGAGTAAGGTTCTCTGACTGATCAGATCCAACGATCTACAGAGGATCATGTTGTCTTTGGTGCAATTCTGAATTTTCTCTCTGCTGCATTAATCTGCTTGCCGATTTAATCAATGGGTTCTCCACCAATTTTCAATGGATCTAATTTTAACTCATGGGTTAGCAGTGTCCATAACTATGTGAAATTGAGGGATCCGGATCTGTGGAAGTTAATCTCACACGGTCCTCATAGGCTGCCAAAGAAAGAGTCCAAATGGACTAACAGTCACAGATCAAGAAATGGAGAGAATCAGAAAGTTTTGAAATTAATGAAAGAAGCTACTGACATGGCTCTACATTCTTGTTTTTATGACTGCAGGTCCGCTAAGGGCATTCTGGATAAGCTGAAGCTAGCTCAGAGGAGAAATGAGGACAATTGCCTGATGGCTGACAAGAGCAACCATGGCAGTGATCAAGATGAATCCGAAGATGCTGACGTGGTAACCAATCCTTTCTCTAGTTACACTTTAGATGACTGGGAAGATGCCTATGCCAATCTGTTAGAATCCTATGCAAGACTAAAGAAGAAGAATAAAAAACTGATAAAGAAGCTAAAGAAACATGAGGATGCTAAATCTCAAGGTGAAAGCCCTGAAATTCTGAAAATTGAAAATGACATATTTAGAAGATAGTTAACAGATTTTGATTCTATTAGTTCAGATTTAGATCATTTGAAATCTGAAAAACAAACTCTTATAAAACAAATTCATGTACACAAAAAGGAGAATCAAGAGCTTGTTTGCAAAATTGCTGAACTAAAGGAGAGGCATAGTTTAATTGATGATGATCAGGTTCATCACAATAATGCTGTTCAGAATGAAAAATTAGTGAGGGATTTAGAGTGTGTCAACTCTGAATTGGAAAACATGAAATCTGAAATTGAAATACTCAAAAACCAGCTCAAAGAATCTGAACACAAATGAAATAATCTTGAAAAAGTAAATAGTTTGGTTTCTGAGAAATTGGAGGCTGAGAGAGTAATAAACTTAGAGCTTCAGAAAAATCTCGACAAACAACAAGAAATGTTTTATGAATGTCAGTCTTCAACAGATGAATGGGTGTTTGATGATGAACTCCTAGAGTAGAACAGTAAACTGAAAGAGAAAATTAATAAGCTGAATCACCTAAACTCAGTAATGTCTGAGAGGCTAATCACTTTAGAAAAAGGAAAGAGTGTAAGCCTGGTGAGCTCTAGTGAGTTGCTGAATGCTGAACATGAAATTACAAATCTGAAAAATATCAACCTAATGTTGAGTGGGAATGTCACTTGCTGTAAACAAAAGATAGCTAAATATGAGTTAACAATCACATCCCTTCAACAAGAAGTTGATGATCTTTATAGGTCCCTATATGAAGCTGACAATGAAATAAAATTAAAACAGGAAGTTGAAAAACTCAAAAGTCCGAATGATGCCTTGCATCAACAAGTCATTTCCTGTGAAACAGATCTGTCCAAATATGAAGCTAATATTTGTGACTTAAATTCTGAAATTCAAGATTTGAAAAACTCATTGTCAAAATTTGTCAAGGGAAAGGGCAATCTAAATAAGCTTCTGGGAAAGAGTGATAACTCTCAGAGAGAGGGGCTGGGTTACAGTTCAACAAACAAAAGGATCAATAGCAATAAAACTTCAACTGTGTTTGTAAAAGCTTCTGATCAAATTTTTAACACAACTACTGGTTCTTCTGTTTTTCAATTTACTGCACAAAAATCCACTGTCAATCCCAAAACTGTAAGACAAACTCAAAAATTAAAAAAGGATGAAAACCTAAAGAAAAAGGACAAAACTACTCCAGTTGGTACAAAGACTGCTGCACACAATTCACATGACCTCTCAAACACTCATACTAAAAAGGGGTCGTGCTATTATTGTGGGAAAGTAGGTCACATAATGGAAGATTATAGATTAATGCTAAAAGATGAGCATGGTAGTGAAACATCACATTCTAGAAATTCTTTTGATAGAAATCATGCTGCTAGAAAGCCTGATGCTTCATGTTATTATTGTGGGAAGCATGGTCATCTCATGAGTGAATGTTTTATCATGAAAGAAGACAATAAACTGCATGCCAGGTCTTCCATGAATATTCATGGTCCTTATGGAACTAAACACAAGTCTAGTCAGCAGATTGTGTGCTCTAACTGCAATAAGCCTGGGCACAAGGCTGCTGAGTGCTGGTTTGGATCCACTTGGGGTAAAAATGGCTTTCATAGAAGAAATTCTTTTGCTTGCTCTCACTGTGGGAAGAATGGCCATACAATCAAGAACTGTTGGCATGTTCAGAAGAACTCTATTAACCCCTATGTTGTCAAATTCCCTGCAAAATTATTTGCAAGATTCTCATGCTATAACTGTGGGAAGCCAGGCCATAGATTTGCTGGATGTTGGCTGATTAGGAATAAGAACCAAACTGTTCATGCATACAACAGAAAATCTTATGATCATGTTTATAAACCTCATACTGCTGTTACTATGCATCATAAGAACCAGAAACCAGTCAAATCATGTAGATATTGTGGAAAGTATGGTCACTCTATGGAAAATTGTTATTTGATGGACATGATGACCATGTTGCTAAGAAATTATTTAGAACACCTGTCAGGGCTAACGCAGGACCCAAAGCTGCTTGGGTCCCTGCAGGATCAAAATGATCAAAAACTTTGCAGGTGTGCCTTGGAATGAACAAAGTGGGGTTAATAAACCAAGGCACTCAAAAAGGAAAACCCCAAGATTTTACTCTTCAGGTCAGTTCTGAACAATATGTTTAAATTCCATCATCTGAAAATTGACTGTTTGAGATGGTTAAGCATCTTGTTAATTTGATCTATGCTTAGTTGGAATTTTCTGAAATGGAATTGCTCAATCATGTTCATGGTTGCTCACTTATGTCTGAAGTGCATGGATTATATTTGAATGTCAAATTTGAAATCATGTGATGTACTTTCACTGCGCATCATGCACTTAGTCAGGGGGAGCTCAATCATTCTTAACTAACCATACTGCTGCTCATGCTTTGTTGTATATATGTAGCATCTAGTCAGGGGGAGCTTTCCTGTTCCATCTCTTCATCTCTTGAACTCTCACTGTCTAGCTATCTGATTCATTCTTGGTAAATGTGTGGTTCACTTGAATTCTCTGCTGACTACACTTATGTAGCTGTTCTGTCTGAACTCCAGACTCAGCTATTGATTTCAAAACTGCACTGTTCTAATGATTCACTCCTTGTCTCTTCATGATTGCTCTCTGCTAATCTCTCAATAAAAATACTTTGTTGACTCCACTAATTTCCTGACAATGTCATTGATTCATCTGAACGAGGAAAGATTTTAGTCGGTGCACCCTAGACATAAATCAAACATATTCTGAAAAAAAGAAACTTCTATTATACTGGCTTAAGAATATTTTGATAAATCAAATTGATTTAAGTCTAATGTATTTCGTAAGTTTTGATGTAAAAGACTTAAAAATATCTGAATCATCATGCTTAATAAATCTTAACCAATTGTCTCATGAACTTCATGCAAAACTTTCTGAAATCTGAAATTTTGAAAGACATGGCTATCCTTGGTTAAGATACATGTAGAAGGTATTGTTTTTAAACATTTCAGTGTACTGAGCATTGTTTAAAAAAAACTGAAATCATTTAAAAAATTTAAAGCAAGAGCAATGACTTTGGTCACGGAGAAACTGTGTTCTCTATCAAAAAATAGAGTAAGCCCATGTCATGAAGTGCCATAGTTACCTCTCTTATAAAAATGTTTGAAAATCTGGCAGAGCAATAGCATGGTTGTGTTGAGTAACTGGGGATTCTGGCCTCTGATCAAGGTGTCTCCTCTTGTAAAAAGATACTCCATTGCTAACTATGTTCTCCTTAAGAGGCAATATGGTTGTCAGACTGAGTAACTGGGTCACTTCACCTGAGAAGTGTTGTGCCTCACGTAAAAAGGTGTTGACTGAACCAAAATTGCTCAGGTAAAATGAGTGTTGTTCAATAGAAAAATGTGAAAAACTAAAGACAAGTTCAGTCACATTTATTTCTGTTTAATCTCAATATTATCTTGTGTAACTTCCATAGGAGTCATTGAATTTAAATGAGTAAGATGGAAGGAGGTTAAACATGAATACCAGATGACTTGTTGGTTCATTTCTATTAAAATGTGTTTCAGATATGAGTATTGAATTTTCTTGACAAACTTTGAATACACCACTCTTAAATCATGATGGTAAGTTTAAACTCATTCATAATCTATAATAATTGAAGAATCTAAAATTTGTTTACAAAGATTTATGACTTTGGTGTGCTAATGAAAATCTGTCTTCCTTAATTCATTCATTGTGCTTACAGATTGTGGTAATTCTTGAGTGCCTATGTGCTTTTGCTGATAGATGTTTCACCTCTTGTCATACTTCAACTCTATTCTCGCTTTAAGCGGGAGATTAACATCTGCATCATAGACTTGATTTGTGCATGATCTTAACTGGCTGGCATAGGAGAGCATATATCTGCAACATAGACTTGTCTTGATTTGTGCCTCATTGTTTAACTGCCTCTGTATCTTTCAAGTCTCAATGACTGAGTCAAAGGGGGAGTATCCTTCTTTATTCATATCATGTACGCTTGTATCTCTCATCTCAAACTATTTTTCTTTTTGATGAAGTCAAAGGGGGAGAATAGTTTGACATGAGTCAGTGTGACTCATAGTGTTGCCATCATTAAAAAGGGGGAGATTGTTGTGCCCCTGTGATTTTGATGATAGCAAACACTATGAGTTATCTGATCATCTGTGACATGTTTCAACTCTATGATTTTGATGATAGCATATCATCAACATCTGATTGACTATCTTGCTATGGGCATATATCATGTCAGTTCTACAGCTTTGCATATCATGAATCTGTGGCTTTGCATATCATGAATCTGTGTCTGAATTATATTTCTGCTTTGGGCATATGAATATGCTATCTTGCATTAGCAGACATTCAGTTCATACACCATTGCATTCTGTCATTTATCATGTCTATACATCTCGTAAGTAGTTCAGATGGCGTCAACCCATTGAGTCCACGAGGTTGACGCAGCCTTGAAATGCCTCAGATGGATTTGAAGATAAGGCTGGATGCGTTGACGCATGGGGTCACTACGTCGACCCACTGAACTAACCCAGATCTAACTTCACATCAGGGTGAACTGCTGCGTCGACGCTGTCACGCTATAGCGTCTCTATGCATTTATGAAGTCTACACATCGTTTAGTTGCACGCCACTATGTTGAGAAAGTCTACACATCAGATTGCCGTGCATCAGTGCATTAACAAGTCTATACATAGTCCATGCAACGTCTCATGTTATCTGTACAGCATGCATCAGTGCATTAACAAGTCTACACATTGTCTATCGCATGTCACTAATTCAGAGTCTATACATCAGTCAGCATTGCTTGTTGCATTGTTCATCAAGTCTAGACATTGTGCATTCCTTCATATCAAGTCTAGACATTGCATGCCATAAGTCTACACAGTGGTCTTCACTCATGTGCATCAAGTCTGCACATTGCCATTGCATAAGGTCACTCAAAGTCTATTCATTGTTCACAGTATTGGCCAAGTCTACACATCGTCATCTTGCATTCAAGTCTGCACGTTGGCCAAGTCTGTACATCGCCACATTGTTCATGCATTGCTTAGCTCAAGTCTGTACAGTCAGTGTGTTTCACTCATCTAAAGTCTATACATTCCTTTCCTTTGCCTATGTTCAGAACACAAGTCTACACACTGTCCTGTAGCTTGCATGAGTCATTGAAGTCTGTACATCGCCTTGGAGCTTTCCAAAGTCTATACATTAGCCAACAGTGCATCGTCTCATGCATCATCTCCCGCTAAGTCCACACAGCCTTTGCATTGCACTAAGTCTATACAATGCACTGTAGAATGCATCTCTCCAAGTCTGTACATCTACATCGGCCCTGTAGCTTGCTTAGCCCAAGTCTATACATCGGCCCTGTAGCTTGCTTAGCCTAAATCTATACATCGACCCTGTAGCTTGCTTAGCTGAAGTCTGTACATCCACCGTTGAACCTTCCAAGTCTATACTTCGCTGCATTGGCCAAGTCCATACATTGGACTGTTCATGCATCACTCCATTTGGATAAGTCTGTACATCATCCATCGTCTCAACTTGCGTCTCATGCCAAGTCTGTACAGCCTAGACATTGTTCAGAACATACTAGCCTATACAGTGTCAAGTATATTCATGCACCGTCTCAGTTGAACATAAAGTATGTACATCCACCGTCTCCTTTAATTTGAAGTCTATACATCGTGCATTGTTAAGTCTGCACATTGTGGTAAGCAAGTCTGTACAACGCCTTGTTAGGAAGTCTATACATCGCCATAGCTCGCATGCAGAGTCTAGACAGTCTTAACCAAGTCTATACATCGTATCTGCATGTAAGCATTCATTGTCTGTACATCTGCAAGGGGTAAGTCTATACATTGGATATGGGTGAGCATCGTGAAGTCTATACACTGCTTGTGTAACTCAAGTCTTTACATCAGAGTCTATACATCGGCGCACTGTTCATGCATCAGTTCTCCAAGTATATTCATCGGCGCACTATTCATGCATCGGTTAAGTCTATACACTGGATATGGCTTGTTCATGCATCTTACCCACGCAAGTCTGTACACTGAGGTCGCTTGAAGGGCTTCAAGTCTACACACTTCAGTGCACGTCTGCATCTCCTTCAAGACGTAGCCTATACACTCGTTTCCAAGGCTTCAACTCTATACACTCGTTATCACCCTTCAAGTCTATACACTCAAGCTGCATCATGCCTGTACACACTTTGTTGACAGCCTGAACCAAGTCTGTACATCCATCTGATATCTTCTTATGACTGTGTGACAGGTACTGTTCTTGAAGCCTATGGAGGGCACGTGATCAGAGGTTGGCACCTGGCACGTGATCCGAGGATAACACCCTAATTGTTGCTGCTATAAATACGAAGCCTCCTCCATCTGGAGAAGACTGATCAAGTAGTGGATGAAAGACAGAAGAAAGAGTGTGATCAAGAGAAGAAGAAGGCTGATCGTGAAAAAAAAAGAGAAGCAGATAGAGAAAGAGAGTGATCGAGATAGAAGGAAAGAGCTGCAGTAGTAGGAAAAGAAGAAGAGACAGAGAGAGAGCCTACAAAAGAGAAGAAAAAGAAGAGTGAGAAGAAGAGAGAGCTAGAGTAAAAGAAGCTTCAACTGAAGATCAGTTTCTGCTGGACAGTCGATCAAATCCAGGCCAGCCAGCTCCTGCGAGAGCTATTGTGCATTTCATTTTTCCAGCTTTCAGTTGCTGCGATTTTTATTTTCTCTTTTTAGCTGTTCACTAGTTGTTCTTCCGTTCCTCTAGTGTGAGGTCGGGTGCCCTCCGGTTTGGAGGAAGAGAGACTAGCGTCTCTGGTTGCCTGTGACTGGCTGTCACTGGTTGTTTCCCTCCGGTTGGGAGGAAGGGAGGTCCGAGGCCTCTAGGTTGCAAGTGGCTGGGAGTCACTTGTGGGTTCCCTCCTGGTTTGGAGGAAGGGAGATTCGTCTCCGGTTCTGGTCTTGTGGGTTGCAAGACTAGGTGTTCCCTCCTGGTCTGGAGGAAGAGAGACTTGCGTCTCTGGTTTGCTAGTGACTGGGTGTCACTAGTGGTTCCCTCCGGTTGGGAGGAAGAGGGGAGGTTGTTCCCCAGGTCAAGCTGTTTGGCAGCATCTGTTGCAGACTGAGTCTGCTGTTCTAGCCCTGCTAGTGGAAGCCTCACTCCGGTTTGGAGTTAGGGGTGGACGTAGGTCTGTGGACCGAACCACCTAAAAAATCCTGGTGTTCACTTGTGGTTTGCTTTTGTACTTGTGTTCTTTTCATTGCTGCGCATTAGATGCTTGCTTAGGATTGTGTGAGGGCTAATTCTATTGTGTTGTCTTGCCGAGATTCATCTTAGTATTTTTAGTATATTTCATCAACTGTTCTTATTCCGCATATTAGAGCATTAGAGTATTAATTGGGCGATATTTGAAGAGGGATACATTCACCCCCCCTCTGTATCTGGGCCTTGCACCCTATCACCTGATAGAACGAGAAATAGGCTACAATATGCATGGGAATCATGTATCATGACAAGGAATTACTTTAGTTCGTTAGGGCTAAGAGATATGCATGTATGACATACTAAGTGCATAGGTCCTATTGAAACATGAAATTCTCCGCACATAAAGCATGAAATCGAGTAAAACCAGAGGCCTTTTATCTCTAGAATGATATTTCAGCCGTTCAGGAGATGACCTACTTCTGCTAAGGCTTCTAGTCTTGGAATTTATGACTGGAAGTTAACCCAAATCCCAAACTTCCTATGGTAAATCAGCATCTTTACGCTGCTCTAACTCCTTACTCTCTTGACCTAAAGACATGAAATTTGGAGGGTAAGAAGTAGATATTAAAGGAAACAAAAAGTTCTAAAGGCACTAATGATAATTACCTCGTTTTGGTATCCTAATTCCTTGATCTTCATCGGACTTTTGCACAGTTTCCTGGGTCACTAATATGGAACCAGCAACTTTGCAAGCTTGTATCTCCTTGTGTGCTTGATCTCCTTGCACGGAATTTTGAGAGATGTTAGTCCTATATATTATCAATAAAAGCTTCTAAAAAACTTACCTGAAATAACATCGTCTTACCTTGGTTTCATGCGAGCCAATGTAAGGGTCGCGTAGGTCAAAACTAGGTTCTATTTATAATGTTTTGCTAGGGTTTGAGGATAAGACCGGTCCTAGAGTCCTTATTAAACCTTAGATCGATTTCTGAGAGTCCTTAAGATGTTTACTAGTCCGCCCATCTCGATCTCTAAGAGATAACTCATCAAAGATCCAATCTTTTTGCTCTTTCTTCATTTCAAGGAACTGACAGATTGTAGCGGTCGAATAATGGGCCGCTTTCTTGGATTTAGCGGTTTCACGATAGACCGCCACAGATCCTGGGCGCCGAATTTAAAATGAGCTCAAACTCAAATTTTGGTTTGTCTATTTCATTATCTTTTCAAGGTGTATTTATCCTTCTAGAACATGGGCCAAACTTCATGGGCTTGGTCCTTAAACCCTTTGGGCTTCAATTAATTAAGCTAGGTTAATTATTTATCATAATTGGGCCTAAATAAATTCTTAAATTCATCAAAAATAATTTATAAAATTTTTGGGGCATTACATTGAAATTCTAAATAATAGCAAGAAAATAAATTTACAAGATTAATCTACTATTTTGGTAGAAATAAAATCAACATTTTATAACAATATAACAAACTATAGAGTCCAGTCCACGAGTACAGTCAACGAAAAGAAACTGATGCGGGACAAGGGAGGGGGTCTTCATCTTTCTTCAGTCGGTGCACAGAGCAGACCCCGGAGGGGGCCAACATAGTCGCGGTCACCAAGATGACCGCTACCAACTACGATCTGATGATTTTCTGCAACACCCGAGGCTGCCCAGAATGGAACTCTATTCGCTCGAGGGGTGGAACGACTGTCGTGGGTGACGTTTCCCGGGGGTGCTGGGGTTTGGGAGGAAAACGGGGGAGGTGGAGATGGCGATCTAAAAGGGCTAAACATAGATCTAATAAGGAGATAATTGGGAAATGTTGTTGGTTTGAGGGCGGGGAAGAGCGGCGGCGGTGGAGATAGATGGGGGAAATGGCTTAGAAGGAGGAGCGGGGAGCTCCGGCTGGGGCCTCACACCCGTCCCCATCTTAGGGATGATGTAGTCAGACCTTCATGCTCCGCAAATGAGGCCGAATTGAGCCGGAGGGATGAGGAATGTGGCGACACGGTGGAGAGGGAAACGGCAGAGGATAACTCAAAGGAGGCTCGTGAAGATTGGTGGAGGCTTCTCACCCGTCCCCGTCACAGGGACGATGCAGTCGCGCTTCTCTTTCCACCTCCATGAATCAGATCGAGCCGTCTCAACTCAAGCTAGGGCATCTCACCAGGATCCCAAGAACTGGAAGAACACATAGCCACGGCTAAAACTTCATATTTTCATTCTATATTTCATAGAGAGCATGCGGTTACATTTATAGGGGGATTGGGGAGGGAAAATGAAATTGAGCAGTGGATAAACATGGAAAGGGGCAAATGTAGGGTTTCCTCAAGCATCGACAGTGGATTGGCGGTGGCTCAGATGTAGAATCTCGTGATGGCCTCTACTCTGAGATCACGTTCTCCTAGGAGACTGCCTTCTTCAGATCGTGATCCTTAGGTGATCGGATTCATCTTCTTCCCGGCGGTTGGCTGCAGCAAGATTCACATCAAAACCCCTCCGCTTGGAGGAGGTTCTACCTCAAACCTTGAACCTCTGAACCCCGATTTGATGGAACAAACCGGTTCCCCAAAGCTCTGATACCAAGTTGATGCAGGACGAGGGAGGGGGTCCTTATCTTTATTCAGCCGACGCACGAAGCAAACCATGGAGGGGGCCAACGTACTCACGGTCACTAGGATGACCGCAACCATTAGGTCACGGTCCTGCAACCAACCGCGATCTGGCGATTTTCTGAAACACCCGAGGCCCCCTAGAATGGAACTATGTTCACCCGAGGGTTGGCACGGCTGCCGTGGGCGAAGTTTAGGGGCGTCCCAGGGGTGTTGGGGGTTAGGAGGGAGGTGGGGGAGGTGGGGATGGCGATCTAAAAGGTCTAAACATAGATCTAATAAGGAGATAATGGGGAAATAATGGTGGTTTTGAGGGCGGGGAAGAGCGGTGGTGGTGGAGATAGATGGGGGAAATGGCTTCGAAGGAGGAGCGGGGAGCCCCAACTGGGGCCTCACACACGTCCTCATCTCAGGGACGACGCAGTCGGACCTTCACACTCCACGAACGAGGCCGGATTGGGCTGGAGGGATGAGGAATGTGGCGATAAGGCAGAGAGGGAAATGGCAGATGATAACTAGGAGGAGGCTCGTGAAGATCAGTCGGGGCTTCTAACACGTCCCCGTCGCAGAGACGGTGCAGTCACGCTTCTCGTCCCACCTCCACGAATCGGATCGAGCTTGTGGGTGTAGATATATGGAACGTGGCTCCACAAATCACATGAATAAGCATGCGTACATATATGAAAACATAATGTGCCCTGATCAAGTGAATACATGCATATATGGCTATGTAAGCATGGTAGCATGATCATATAAGCAATAGAGGGGCGATAAGTGTTGTATCCCTGTGGTTTTGATAATGACAAACACCATAAGTCAAATGTCAGACACCATAAACAAGTCAAACACCTTAAATCAAACTGAATATGTCTGAAGCTATCATGAGTCTGTGCATTAGAGTTTGTGCACTTGAGTTGTTGAAGTCAGTGTGTCTTCCTATGAATTCGGCGCATTTTATATATAGATAGCACATAACGTCGATGCACATTTACCTTAAGCATACTACAAGTCTGAGCACATTTTCAGCTTGCAAGGCAAGGTCCGTGCACGTTCTTATACACCATATGCATACAACGTCGGTGCATGTTTTTCCTCCTTCACACAACGTCTGTGCACGATTTGCATTATGTGAACTAGGTCGGTGCTAGTTCATGTTTCATGCGCATATGGTCGGTGCATGTTTTGCGCCCTACACACCGAGGTTTGAGCATGTCTTGAGTCTATGCATGATGAAGTCTGTGCATTTATGCTCACTAAGTCTATGCATGTTCTACATCGCACATAACTCAGGTCAGTGCACGTTGCCTGGCATATGTTACATGGTCGGTGCACATTTGCCCCTTTCATGACAAAGTTTGTGCATGTTTTCTGGCAGTAGCATGAGCAAGTCTGTGCATGTTTGCACATTACACCAAAAAGTCCGTGCACTTCATTGTTTAGAGTCTGTGCACATTTCTATCTTCGAAAAGCAAAGTTAGTGCATTCTTTGTTCAATTGCTTATCAAGTCTGTGCTGCCTTTGCGTCGTACTACGAGGTCCGTGCATATTTACTTCTAACATCGATGTTAGTCCTTGTCTTTGTATAGTAAGTTCAGTGCTATTATCAAATGGCTAACACTTACGAATGCCTTTGACTGGTGAGTTATATAGTTCAGCATCTACTGAGCAAACTGCACGTGTTAGTTAAAGTACCAGGTCGATGGCTCGTGATCCAAGGCTAGGACCGGAACATATGAACATGCCACGTGGACTGCTATAGTACCATGATTCAGACACGTGGAAAAAAATAGGATCAGATTTGGGTGAAGGTATTGGGCGAGAATCGTGTTACCCACGCGCCCATCATCTACCTATAAAATGGGATAAAAAGGCTGAAAGAGGGAGGAGATGAAGACAGAAAAAGGGAGAGAGCCAGTTCAGAAAGAGGAGAGCCTAAGTGATCTCGAGGATTAGAGTCTGAAAGCTACTTCTTTAGAAGCTACATTGTTACAGTCTTTGAGCGATTGTTTCTCTGATTATTTTCATCTTCTTCAAGCCTTTTGTTTTGCATTTCTCAGTTCCTTTCTGTTACCCTCCCAGTTCAGTTGGAGGAAGGGAGACTGTGTCACTGGTTGAGAGTAGTGGTGTTGGTGCGGACACCAGAGCACGAGCCACCGATACCGTATGCGGAGCACCACCCGAGCGACAGCGGCTTCCATCTGGCTCGGAGACAGTCTGGAGACTCCCCCTTGAGTCTCGGCATTTATCACATTTATTGGGACTTATTTATGTGTAATGTGTTTTTATTTGTCTTTATTTGGTTTGTAATTTGTATTGTAATAAGGGTTTATGTGCAAAATAGGACAACCCGGGTCCCACGGGCCCCCCATACCTCCTCCCATTGAACCACCTCACTCCTAGGGCCCATATGGGGTCAGTCAACCTTCCAATGGTGGGCTTCTAGAGGAGTGGGCCAAGTGGGGGACATGTGGCTTAAATTGTCAAGGTTGGCCACCAACCTTGTCCACCTAGTCAAGGGGGCGCCCCCCTCTCACTATCACCCATTTTAATTTTTGTAAAATGTGTGTAGAACTAATTAGTTCTACTCCTTTTTTTATTCCCCCAAATCCTAGATCTAGGGGTAGTTTGAGTCTTTTGGCATTTCATATAAAACTCTTGTATTTCCATTTGATTAGAATTAATGAATACAATTTTTGAGAAATCCATTGGAGCAGCAAGGGCCGCCCCCTCCTCTCTCTCCTCTCTCCCCCTTTGGCAGCTGGGAAGGCTGTGTTCTTGAGGTGTGAAGCCTCCCTATCAGTTCCGATGATCGCTGCCGCCGCCACGTGCCGCCATCGCACCACCACGGTTGCCGCCGGTGTTTTGTCCATCCAGGACAGAGGTGCCTTCCACGAATTTTTGCTCTCCACCCCAATGTCTACTTGAGTTGGGATTTTCAGGGGGTGTTTCAGAGGTTCCCACCACCTCTCAGAAAAATCGGTTTGGCCACTATAGCTCGTTTGATAATTTTCCATTTTCATTCTTCATCTCTTTCCAGATCTGTCTGTTTTCAGCTTTGATTTCCACCCGCCCTGAGTTTCCAATCTTCTGACCACTTCTTGATTTTCCCAAGAGCTCCCAAATTTACTGGGAGTTCTGTCCATCTTTCTCTCCATCCCCAATTTTTCGTGGAACTTTTAAAGTCCTCCACCTATTTTCTAAAAATCATCTTCAGGTCCATGTACAGTTTTGTCAGCCAGTGTCCAGATCCGACCACCAGTCACTGTAAAATCCATATCAAATCGAGGCCTCCACCAATCTCTTAACAAGAGCTATTGCCGTTTTCCTCTCTCTCCCCTCCATAACCTTCATGAATAGGTCGACGTCTGAATCGGAGGTTTGGTTTACAGTCAAAGGCAGTTCTCAGGAAACTGCTCTACTGTTCTCAGAGTTCGGGTACTGTGCAACAGAAACTTCAAAAATAGTTTAAGGCCAGATCCGTGCAGATCCAGTTCATCTCTCTGGGTCTAGATTGAAGGACTTTGAGAGAGCTTTCCAGCGGTACCTCATGTGCTTCGATCTGACATCAGGATTGGTCGCAGCGTCCGATCTCGCCGGAGCGCGCGCTGAAAAACAGAAGCTTCAGTCCGTGGACAACAATTCCACAACTTGGCGATCGGAGCCGATTGGCCTCCGACCGGTACTTCTGGCCGACCGTCGTCCAAGGAAGCGCGCCACCAGGGGTCCCCATCACAGCGGGCTCCACCCCACCAGAGCCGGAGGTTGGAGCGGTCTGTGGGCCCCACGGACCCGTAGATCGCGCCGTCCGGACAGCACCACAAACGCGTGTTCGGCACCGCCGGTCGACATCAAGATGCCGCCCGTCAACCCAATTGTCGTGATTCCCGGGCCCCACATGTGACCTTTTACCTCCCTGCGCGGAGTGGGTCAAATTATTATACTACTATAATAATTGTTAACCCGGGGTCCGTGATTGGCCGGGGTTGTCTTCCCCACGCCGTGTGCGTGGAGGTAAAGGTCGTAACTTCTTGGCATTTACTTGCTAGTTTAGTATATGATCTTAGGCCGCTACCAAGCGTGATAGGAACTAGCCCGTGAGTCCATGTCACCGCTGTGAGTGTGAGAGTGACCCGTCCCATGGCTCGATCAGAGTCTGGAAGTGAGTCGACTACCCTTGAACTCTGCCAGTTCCTCAACCGTGCACGATCCGCGTTTCCCTCGCTTGGGACGACGAGTGAGCTTGTGTTTCTGTTAGCGACGTATAGCCCATAGGAACTCATAGTGTCGGGCCAAAGTCTCTCCAATTTGTGTGTTGCTTGTCGCATCTCCATCTAGAGTCCGAGGTCCGCATGATATAGAGTCGGTCTCCCGTGTCCGTCCCGCATCAGTTTGGTATCAGAGAAAGTCGAGTCTAGGGTAGTCGTTGCATAAGTCTTGCATAGTCTAACTCAAGTCTAGGGTCATCATTATTTTCAAAATAAAAAAAAGGGTGTTTTGAAATTACATTTCATCCCGATAATCTGGTATCTTAAAAGGTGTTGTCCGAACATTAGGCTACACCTATCGGGAAGGCCGCACACTTACGGAAGTGATCTTCGGATCGATTAACTCCGCCGCGTACCGGATATTTATTTAGGTCTAGGTGCATTAGTCGGTGTTTGCATCAGTTTGTGTCTCCTAGTTCGTGTGTCTTTGCATGCCCACCCGTCGAGGTACCCCATACTAGCCACCACCACCTATGGCGGATTCTCGGGCCCGTAGCTCCGATGAGTCCTCGACGGCCGAGATGTTCCGAGCCATTATGGAATGTCTCGACACGCATATGGATGGCCTTAGTATGCGTCTAGATGGCATAGGAACACGTCTAGAAGGGAGAATGAAAGCCCTCGAGGATCGGGATGAATCTTCGGACCAGTCCATCCAGGGTCTTGTTGGGAGGATAGCCGTCCTTGAGAGGGCCCCAGCGGCGGCGCAACCCGCGCCGACCAATGGTCAACAAGAGCCGGCTCAGCAACCTGCTGCACCAAGGGCTCAGGCAGTGGATGTTGAGAGGCAACAGGTGCATGTGGTGGATGACTGTGCATCTGACAATGAGCACGGTGGAAATGGTCATCGTAATCAACGACGGAATCGTGATGACGATGATGATGACCGCATTCTTAGGGGCGTGCGTGCGGACCCTCCCACTTTTAGCGGGTCCTTGGACCCTAGGGTGTATTTAGATTGGGAGGCCGGCATGGACCGGTACTTCGAGTGGTTTGAGATGACTGACCACCGAAGAGTCTGATACGAGAAGATGAAGCTGCAAGGGCAGGCCCAAACTTATTGGACCAATGTGGAGAGCCTGCTCAATCAGCGACGTCAACCCCAGATCGGTACTTGGGATGACATGAAAATCAAGCTGAGGGAGAAATACCTTCCTGCCTCATATCGCCAACGTCTCACAGACAAATGGCAAAGCATCTCCCAAGGGAACCGATCCATGACTGAGTACACCGATGAGTTTGACGAGTAATACTTACGGTGTGGAGTTACAGAGGAGAGCACCATGACTATATCCCGCTTTCGAAGGGGTCTGCGACCCAACTATCAGTATGAACTCTTTCGCGGCAATGCGACCACTTTGGAGCTGGCATATCAGGTTGCACTCGAATTGGAGCAATTCGAGGCCGAGTTCGAGTCTCCCCATCGGTTGGGCTCCTTTCCCCTACGTAGTGTCGAGCCCTGTGGCTCATATGGCACGTATCCGAGGGCCCCCATGGCTCGACCTCAGGAGCCCGCTCGCCCCAAGCCCTTTGCTCCTAGGCCTCGCCCTCCACCCCCGAGGGACCTTCCTCGTCCCCAGCATCTTATGGCACCCACAGCCCACCCACCGGCACCCGCACCTCCTGCACGTTCTTTGTTGCCTACACCTCCTATCCGTCGGGAGGATAAGGGGAAAGGACCTTTGATTGGGGAGCCTAGTGGATCACGACAGTAGTGTTACCGCTACAATGGGTTTGGCCATTTTGCCAACCAGTGTCCCACCCGCCCATCTCTTATCATTGGGGACACAAAGGCCGAGGATACCACCCCTGCAGGCCTCGAGTTAGTCACCTATGAAGCAGATCAGGAGCTAGCTGATGAATACTATGTGATTGAAGGTGATGACCTGGATGCCCCGCATACCGATGATGCCCACGTGGGGGTCGTCAGGTGTATTCTCTCCCAGCCACAGGCCAGTGATGACTGGCGTCGGACCACTATTTTTCATACCTTCTGTAGGCTGGGCAAGCATGTGTGTTAAGTGATCATCGATAGCGGGAGTTGCATCAATGCAATCTCCACGGGTGCTGTCTCCCGTCTTGGTCTTACACCCATGGGTCACCCTAGCCCCTATCGTGTATCATGGGTGGAATCCACTTCCATTCCGATCAGGCTTTGGTGCTTGGTCCCACTGTAGTTCTATGCCTACCGTGATGATGTATGGTGTGATGTCCAACCCATGGAGGTGGGCAATATTATTCTGGGTAGGCCATGGTTATTTGATCGGGATGCCACACTCCATGGCCGGTCGAACACCTGTACCTTCGACCATGATGGCCAACGGATTACTCTCCAACCTCATCAGCCCAAGGGCTGATCAGTTAGGGGTCCTACTGGCCCTAGTGCTCCGGAGCCTTCCATTCCCGGGCCCAGTACCCCGTCCCCAGCTCGGGCTATGACCGTTACATCTGGCCCAGGTGAGCCCTCGACTAGGAGATTGATGTTGATTAGCTCCCAGGAAATGGAGTGGGAGGCTAGTCGGGGCTGCCCCGTGTTTGCCATTGCGGTCTGAGAGGTAGAGAGAGACTCCGAGGGTGAACTCCCACCCGATGTCATTCCTATTCTGCAGAAGTTTGCTGATATTTTTCCCAAGGAACTTCCCGAGAGAGTCCCACCTATGCGGGATATTCAGCATGCCATCAACCTTATTCCGGGCTCTTCATTGCCCAACCTTCCACATTATCGCATGAGTCCCACGGAACATGCTGAGCTAAAACGGCAGGTCGATGAGTTGATGCAAAGAGGATCTGTTCGGGACAGCAGGATCCCATGTGTTGTACCCGCATTACTCGCCCCGAATAAGGATGGCACGTGGAGAATACGCATTGATAGCCATGCCATCAACAAAATGACCGTGAAGTACAGGTTCCCTATTCCCCGCCTGGATGACATGCTAGACATGATGGCTGGTGCCACTATCTTCTCAAAGATTGATCTTAAGAGTGGCTACCATCATGTGAGGATTAGGCCAGGTGATGAGTGGAAGACCGCATTCAAGACCTAGGATGGTCTATACGAGTGGTTGGTCCTGGCTTTTGGGTTGACCAATGCCCCTAGCACATTCATGCAACTCATGACTCAGGTACTTCGACCGTTTATTGGAGTCTTTGTGGTTGTGTATTTTGATGATATCATTATCTATAGTCGCACCACGGGGGACCACTTAGACCACCTTCGGCAGGTCTGTCTTCTCCTTAGGCGAGAGTAGTTGTATGCAAACCCACAGAAGTGTGCCTTCATGACACCCCAGCTTACCTTCTTGGGTTTTATTGTGTCTAGTACTGGGGTCTCCGCCGATCCGGAGAAGGTCCGAGTCATTGTTGAGTGGCCGGAACCCCATACGGTTCATGATGTCCGCAGCTTTCATGGCATTGTGACGTTCTATCGTCGCTTCATCCGCAGATTTAGCTCCATCACTGCCCCGATCACGGATTGTATCCGGAAGGGCACCTTTGTATGGACGAAGGCCGCAGCTGCCGCCTTCCAGGACATCAAGGAGCGCATGACCCAGACACCTATCCTTCGATTGCCTGACTTCTCGAAGGTGTTTGAGGTCTCTTGTGATGCGTCGGGTGTTGGGATAGGAGGAGTGTTGAGTCAGGAGTCCCACCCGGTCGCATATTTCAGTGAGAAGCTGAACGACGTGAAACTTCGATACTCCACGTATGATAAGGAATTCTACGCAGTTGTTTAGGCTCTTAGGCATTGGAGGCACTATCTTTTACATCAGGAGTTTGTCTTATACTCCGATCATGAGGCTTTGACGTACCTCCATTCCCAAAAGAAGCTTAATTCACGTCACAGTCATTGGGTTGAGTATCTCCAGCAGTTCACCTTTGTGCTTAAATATAAGGCTGGAGTGGAGAATAAGGTGGCCGATGCCTTGAGTCGGCGAGCGTACTTGCTTACCACCATGAGTGCCGATGTCATAGGGTTAGAGAAGATGAGAGAGGCCTATGTTGATTGTCCTGACTTCGGTCAGATTTATACCACTCTCCAGGCCGGACCCTCGAGGGACCTTGATGATTATGTTCTTCAGGAGGGTTACCTCTTTCGAGGTGGCAGGCTTTGTGTTCTCCGAACTTCGGTTCGAGACTTCTTAGTCCGGGAGCTACATGCGGGAGGTCTAGCCGGCCACTTTGGTCGGAACAAGACTATTGAGGCAGTTGAGCATAGATTTTATTGGCCGAGCTTAAAGCGCGATGTTGCTCACATCGTGCCTCAGTGCCGTACATGTGCTACAGCCAAGATGAAGAAGCAAACCTCGGGCCTCTATACGCCTCTCCCCGTGCCTGATGCCCCGTGGCAGGATGTTAGCATGGATTTTGTCTTGGGATTGCCACGTACCTCCAGGAAGCATGATTCGGTCTATGTGGTTGTTGACCGATTCTCGAAGATGGCCCTTTTTATCCCTTGCTCGAAGACTTCAGATGCTTCGAGGGTAGCCCACCTTTTTCTTACTAAGGTGGTGTGCAAGTTCGGGTTGCCTCATACTATAGTGTCTTACCGTGACGTTAGATTCACTAGCTATTTTTGGAAGACACTATGGCACATGATGGGTACTCACCTCAAGTTTTCCACTGCATATCATCCCCAGACAGATGGTCAGACCGAGGTGGTCAATAGGAGTCTGGGAGACCTTTTGAGGTGTCTTGTCAGGGACCACATAGGGGATTGGGATCTCATTCTACCCATGGCAGAATTAGCATATAATGATTCAGTTAATATGTCTACTGGTATGAGTCCATTCGAGATTGTCACAAGTCGTAGGCCTAGGAAGCCAGTGGATCTTGTCCCCATGCCTATCCATGCTCGAGTGTCGGAGTCTGCCGAGTTGTTTGCTAGGCATGTTAGGAGTCTGCATGAGGACATCCGTCGTCACATTGAGGCCAGCAATGCACGGTATAAGGAGCTAGCCGATGCCCATCGACACCACCGAGAGTTCCAAGAGGGCGAATATGTCATGATCAGGGTAAGGCCTAAACGGTTTCCCTCTAGAACCGTTAAGAAATTGCAAGCTCGCGGAGTCGGTCCATTTAGAGTGTTGAAACGCATTGGATCCAATGCGTATGTTGTGGACCTGCCCGAGGAATATGGTATAAGCTCTACTTTTAATGTATCGGATCAAGTTGCATATAGGGACCCAGCGGTGATCCCTATTGAGCCTTTCGAGCCATCCCCTCCCATTGAGAGTGATCTCACACCTGAGTGTCCACCTCCAGCCCCTTTTCCACGGCAGCGAGAGCATATAGATTATATACTAGATGAGCAGGTGAAAGTTACCAGGAGTGGATCCTACTCGTGCTACCTAGTGCGATGGAGAGGACGGCCCGCCACCGAGGATACGTGGATCACCCATGGAGAGTTACAGCGGATTGATCCGGACCTACTGGAGCGGTACCACAATGATGCAGACCCTTACTCGACAGGGTCGAGTTTCTCCCACCCGGGGAGAATTGGTGCGGACACCAGAGCACACGAGCGGCACGAGCTGCCGAGCCACCGATACCGTACGCGGAGCACCACCCGAGCGACAGTGGCTTCCATCTGGCTCGGAGATAGTCTAGAGACTCCCCCTTGAGTCTCGGCATTTATCACATTTACTGGGACTTATTTGTGTGTAATGTGTTTTTATTTGTCTTTATTTGGTTTGTAATTCGTATTGTAATAAGGGTTTATGTGCAAAATGGGACCACCCGAGTCCCACGGCCCCCCCATCCCTCCTCCCATTGATCCACCTCACTCCTAGGGCCCATGTGGGGTCAGTCAACCTTCCAATGGTGGGCTTCTAGAAGAGTGGGCCAAGTGGGGGACAAGTGACTTAAATTGTCAAGGTTGGCCACCAACCTTGTCCACCTAGTCAAGGGGGCGCCCCCCTCTCACTATCACCCATTTTAATTTTTATAAAATGTGTGTAGAACTAATTAGTTCTACTCCTTTTTTTATTCCCCCAAATCCTAGATCTAGGGGTAGTTTGAGTCTTTTGGCATTCCATATAAAACTATTGTATTTCCATTTGACTAGAATTAATGAATACATTTTTTGAGAAATCTCTTGGAGCAGCAAGGGCCGCCCCCTCCTCTCTCTCCTCTCTCCCCCTTTGGCAGCTGGGAAGGCTGTGTTCTTGAGGTGTGAAGCCTCCCTATCAGTTCCGGTGATCGCCGCTGCCGCCACGTGCCGCGATCGCACCACCACGGCTGCCGCCGGTGTTCTGTTCATCCAGGATAGAGGTGCCTTCCACGAATTTCTGCTCTCCACCCCGACGTCGTCTTGAGTTGGGATTTTCAGGGGGTGTTCCAGAGGTTCCCACCACCTCTCAAAAAAATCGGTTTGGCCTCCAGAGCTCGTTTGATAATTTTCCATTTTCGTTCTTCATCTCTTTCCAGATCTGTCTGTTTTTAGCTTTGATTTCCACCCGCCCTGAGTTTCCAATCTTCGGACCACTTCTTGATTTTCCCAGGAGCTCCAAAATTTACTGGGAGTTCTGTCCACCTTCCTCTCCATCCCCAATGTTTTGTGGAATTTCTAAAAGCCTCCACCTATTTTATAAAAATTATCTTCAGGTCCATCTACAGTTCTGTCAGCCAGTGTCCAGATCCGACCACCAGTCACTATAAAATCCATATCAAATCGCGGCCTCCACCAATCCCTTCACAGGACCTATTGCGATTTTCCTCTCTCTCCCCGCCATAACCTTCATGAAGAGGTCGATGTCTGAATCGGAGGTTTGGTTTACGGTCAAAGGCAGTTCTCAGGAAACTGCCCTACTATTCTGAGAGTTCGGGTACTGTGGAACAGAAACTTCAAAAATAGTTTAAGGCCAGATCCGTGCAGATCCAGTTCATCTCTATGGGTCTAGATTGAAGGACTTTAAGAAAGCTTTCCAGCCGTACCTCCTGTGCTTCGATCCGACATCAGGATTGGTCGCAGCGTCCGATCTCGCCGGAGCATGCGCTGAAAAACAAAAGCTTCAGTCCGTGGACAGCAATTCCACAACTTGGCGATCGGAGCCGATCGGCCTCCGACCGGTACTTCCGGCCAACCGCCATCCAAGGAAGCACGCCACCAGGGGTCCTCATCATAGTGGGCCCCACCCCACCAGAGTCGGAGGTTGGAGCGGTCCGTGGGCCCCACGGACCCGTAGATCACGTCGTCCAGATAGCACCACAAACGCGTGTTCGGCACCGCCGAGCGACATCAAGATGCTGCCCGTCAACCCAATTGTCGTGATTCACGGGCCCCACGTATGACCTTTTACCTCCCTACGTGGAGTGGGTCAAATTATTGTACTACTGTAATAATTGTTAACCGGGGGTCCGTGATTGGCCGGGGTTGTCTTCCCCATGCCAGGTGCGTGGAGGTAAAGGTCGTAACTTCTTGGCATTTACTTGCTAGTTTAGTATATGATCTTAGGCCGCTGTTGAGCGCGATAGGAACTAGCCCGTGAGTCCATGTCACCGCTGTGAGTGTGAGAGTGACCCGTCCCGTGGCTCGATCCGAGTCCGGAAGTGAGTCGACTACCCTTGAACTCTACCAGTTCCTCAACCGTGCACGATCCGCGTTTCCCTCACTTGGGACGACGAGTGAGCTTACGTTTCTGTTAGCGACGTATAGCCCATAGGAACTCATAGTGTCGGGCCAAAGTCTCTCCAATTTGTGTGTTGCTGGTCGCATCTCCATCTAGAGTTCGAGGTCCGCATCATATAGAGTCAGTCTCCCGTGTCCGTCCTGCATCAGGTGTGCTACTCGTGTTTTCCCTCCATTGTGTTTGGAGGAAGAGAGGATTGTTCCTCTTGTTCGTGAGTTGCTGGGAGCAATTCATGTGGTTCCCCTTTGCTGTGTGCAAAGGAAGGGAGGTTGGTCATCCATTGTTTCTTCTAGTTATCAGAAGATCAAGGAGAGTGTTCCTCCGGGCAAGCTGTAAGACAGCAGCTGTTGCAGACTAAATCGGTGGTTCTTTTTGCTTAGTGCAAGGAAGCCTTACTCCTCCGGAGTAAGGGGTGGACGTAGATTGCAGATTGCAATCAAACCACCTTAAAAGTTCTCTGTCCCATTGGTTTGGTTTGCTGATCTGTCCATCAAACTATTTTCAGCTCGCCAACTGTTCGATCATTGCTCATTGTAGCTCTCACTTTCGTTAAACATCCGTCCATCTGTCTGCTACGTGGCCAGTCTAGAGAAGCTTCCCTATTGCATTTCTAATCGACATAAGTCGGTCTTTGAATTTGTTTGAATTGGGGGTGACCTATTCATCCCCCCCTTCTAGCTCACCCTTTGTGTGAACTATTAATAAGAGATGTAGAAGAATACCATGATCGCCACCAAGGAATGACAACGCCGAAGAATACGAAGGAAGATCATGTGCATTGTGTGCCTTGGAAAAAGAAGATGATCGCGCTTAATATGAAGAATGCGGGGACTATGTGGATTACCTCTCCTCGCCTTCCAGCTAGCTAGAAGGTGAGGGCCTCACTTTCCATGCTTTCCTGCGATACAAAAAACAACACAAGAGGCAAAACCTATTAGAAACTGCTAAGTGTAGAATCTACCCAAGTGCAAAAAGTAGTATGAAAGATTGAGGGAAAACTTATTGGGGGAAGGTTTTTAAACCTCTATGGAGGGGTAGAAATAATAGGTGTATATATTTTGATGAGATTAACATGCATAGATTGATTTAATATACCACAATTAACAAAGATAAACGAGGTGCAAAAGTGTGGTTCATGAGAAAAACTATGAAAATTGAGCAAACAGGGTGCAAAGAATGATCAAAATAATATGGCAAATGAAGTCCAAACAGGGAGAAAACGGGGATGATAGAATACTTGAATGTTGTGAACAAGTGGGAACAAGAATCTATTGTGTCTCCTCTGATTTGGTGTCATTTATGTCTGATTTTAATGATTGGCAACAGTGGTTTGACCACTACTTGACTTTGACAACATCATCTCTGTACAAGTCAGAATTGTCTAAGTTCCTGTTAGAAGGTCGGTGCTAGTTGACACAAGGTCAGTGTTAGTTAGCTTGGGTTGTTCTTCAGAGTCTGTGCTAACATGCATAAAGTGTCACGTCCCGAACCGATAGCAGCGGAACGTGTCGTTTGCTCGAACGTGGCAGCTAAATAGTCGTGAACGATCAAGAGCAATGGCATGAGACCAAATAAGTTGGAACAACAATAAAAATTTTATTTCAAATATAAGTCTCTTACAAGAACTTGAAGACTCAACTACGTCACTATGAAAGAAAAGGAGATGACGCACTAATAGACTTAGACAAGATAACTAAATAAGTAACATCATGCTAGACTCAAGAAAGATAAAAGACTTGGGTTCACTAATTTCCAAAGCTCGCTTGCACACTTGTGCCTCCTGTGTGAGTCTCGGTCTCGCTAGCCACCTGATTACCTGAAAAATATTGGAATAAAACTGGGTGAGCGAACGCTCAGTAGGAATTATATCTCAAGAACAAGCAATTGGTTGAAATAATTACATTTTTGCATGTAAATGCAAGTAAGACTATGCATATAGATTTAACCAAGCAAGTGAAATAAAACTAGTAGAAGATTAACGATGGTATGCAAAACTTCCAAGCGATCAAGAGATATTCTTGAGAGATTTGATAGATTATTGGCTATTTCAAGCAAGTACTTTACCCATTTCGGGCAACGCTAGTAAAGTCACGCAAGTCAAGTCACGCACGCAAGTCATGAGAGAAAGAGAGTGTAGAGTGGCAAAGATCCAACGAGTCATGCACTTCGGTGCAATGCTAGACACCGCGATCATTAAAAACTCCCATGGGCACTAGTACTTTCGGGTGCTCCTCCCAGGACCAGATTGGGCCCTATATGCACAGCATTTAAAGATAGATCTAGACATCCACAATAGTTCATAGCTAATAAGGAGTTCCAAGAACAAGCTTTAATATAATGGTAAGGTAAGATTTCTATGGAATTCAAGGGCAAGGCCCTTGAGCAAGGACAGACTTGCGATAAAATCTACGCGAAGCATATAAACCATGACATGTCAATAAACTGGGTTCAGATCATGCTATCAAGAATAAGCACTTATATAGCGTCGCTTGTTCTTTGTACATGATAAGGTAGATAGAATTAGTGTCCATAAGTATGGCACATAATTCTTTAAGAAACATTAATGGCATGGTTTCCCATTCCATAATTTTAATAATATTCTCATGACATCCACATAACATGTCATGAGGGACGGTATACCATGTTTCTTTAGAGTGACATGGCAATCAAGTATTGTCATAGGTTTTAATGGTACAACCTGCTCGGCTGCCTTGTGGGAATCCAAGGCTAGCGGAGTTTTACAGAGGCCTCTATGATAAAGTCACCGGTCCAAAGGAACGAAATGTCCCATGGAGGGTTCATCTATCACTGAGAAACAGTGGGTAAACGATAATACAATGTGAAACATGGGACTATATTCACGGATTGGAATATAGTGCCAACTATAATTGGGTTATAGAAATTCACGAAAATCAGGAAATTAGGAGATCAGTAAATTGACGCCTGAGCTTAATTCTTCATTTTAGGAATTGGCGCCCTTGTTAGGGTCGTCAGTTCAGTGAATGACGACTGTTCACTCAGTCGTTACATCCAGGTTCTATAAATATTAAAATCAATAAACATTTTCAATTTTTAGACATTATGAAAATGATGACTTACATTTAGGCTTCAATTTAGTAAACAACGCCCTAGTCATGGGCATCTTATATCAAATTAAAGGGCATGGTATATGTCGTCATTTCAACATCTAGGAATATCATAAACATTTCATTAATTCATAGATTATCACTAAATTGGCGCCCGTTCACATGGGCGTTCATTCATTTGATGACCTAATCAGGGTCGCTATTTCTTTGACATATGATTTGCACCGGGCAGGTACAATCACATACACATGGTTTTTGGAGTATGTATGATGAAGATTCTAAAGACATGAACCGATAGAGAAAAATAGCAGGAATTTATAGACATGATCATGCATTAGTTTACATATAAGGGTTCACAGTTATTAAATTTTAAACATTGTGTATTTATTAAATAACTAGATAATTGACGACTATTTGCATGGTCGTCAAATAAAAGAGTGCCCTAGCTTGGGTCGCTATTTACTGAAATTGAGCAAAAACAAACGGAAACCCGAGAAATCATCAGGCTATGGACTATATGCATGGTATTTGTTAAATTTTCATGTTTGGGCTTCGTTACTTGAGAACACCTACCTGATTGGGTGATCCTGGTTGTCAGACGATGAAGAACGGTGATGAACTTTAGAAATATCTGATACTCTGTTTTGGCAGGATGGTAGCAACAGTATGAAGAAGAGGAAGACGATGAAGAACGTCCTATGTTCTTCACGTACTCCTCAGCATGATGCAGAGGAAGAGGAGTCGCGGCCGCTCCTTGTGGTTTGGACCGCAGCCGGAGGAAGAAGAAGAAGTTGAAGAACTTCTTTATGTTCTTCACGTATGGAGCAACAGCAGGTTGTTGAAGAAAAGAGCCAACAGGTTTGGCTTGATGGAAGGGGTATTTATAGGAGAAGGAATCCTAATGGGTTCTAGGAGTTCGATTATGACTAAAATTTCCTAGGTAGAATCCTTACTAAACTTAAATATCCACGTATCGATCCCTTTCCCTAATCAATACTTACCCCGGATAACATCCCTGTTCGAACCAAACACCAATGGGTTTTGTTGGAAATGACGCCTCTGTACACTGTCTTCAATTCACTATATGACGCCTGTCAAGGGGGCGTCAATTATTAAATTTACGCCTACTTAAACAGTCTTCAATTAAATGACAACTTTAACGGAGGCGTTATTTAATTTCGGCCTATTTGAGTTTAAGTTTAAGGCCCATTAGGGTATAGGAAGTCTAGGTGTATGTTTGTATATGGGTTGGATATATATATACATATATGTGGCAGTATCTAGGCTTGTTAGTAGGTTTACGTGGGAAGGCCCACTAAGTGTTTATATATTTATAATTTTGGTTATTGGGTTGATTTATATGATATATATTTATAACCCCATGACTTTGTGACCCATTTATTATATATGAGTCATATTATTTTAGCTAAGATGTTATATATTAGTTAACGGGCTATCCACTAATTTTACTTTTGGCTTCCATAAAATTGTATTAATAAAATACACTATATGTGTTAGTGGGAAAAGCCCACTACAACTTAATTATCTTTGCTTTCCCTTCTTATACGGGTATTTAAGAATTGTGTTTACTATTTCAAATATATTGATATGCACTAAACTCATTTGTTATTTACCAAACCATTACCTATGCAGTTCCTATCCGTTAATAATTTGCATGCATATATATATATATATACATTTATTTCCCGAAGCCCATTATGTTTTGATACTAACCCATGCGTAAGGTTTTTAAGGGTCTGCTAGCGTACATGAGTTAACCCTATTTTCTATGGGGTTGTATTAAATTTATATTATAGGTGGGTCATAATACCGATTGAGAGTTTGATTAGTGTAGTACTTCGTGTAAGGATTTTATTGCTGATACTTTCCTTCACTTTATTTTCCCCTTTAATCATTATCTTGGGTATCAGAGGTAGGTTCGATCTTGGTAATATGTTTACCTTTTATTCCAAAAAGGAATATTAACTTGTCATTTGTATATACCTGAACTCTTATTTCTTCAACCTTATTAACTATTTATGGGAATATGTAAATATCATCACATATAGGTTATTATTTTTTTTCTTGCTGAACCGCAATTATATATATATTATTTTATTCCTATTTAGCCTTAAAATTGCCGGGCGTTACATCCTCCCCCACTTAAAAGAATTTGGTCCCCAAATTCACATCATCCTTTACTCAAGATGGGGGACTAGCTATAATGCAAAGAAGAAGTCTAGATACATTGAGTGGAAAAGAACTAATTTTTTTTTTAGGAAGAACTAATTTAGGCTCAAGGGTGAGGAGTACCTTGCACAACTTCTCCTTTAACATGTTCAATGTCACGCCCCGAGCCATATTTACAGCGGAAGACTCGCTCGGGGAGCGCGAACAGCCAGCATGGTAAGCCTCTTGCAAGCAAGAACAATCAAAGCGCAAGACAATCACACATATAAATGCAATTGCACAGAATTTGAATCAAACTTCAACTTTATTTCATAAAAGATCAATATTCAAGATACAATCACTAATTTGATTTTCATTCTACTAGACTCAAGAAATAGGAAAATTACATTGACTCAATCTAGACAATTTAGACTTCCTATGTCTTTACTCTTGTCATAATAACATTCAATCGCTCTCGGACCCGCTACTTGAATCACCCGAATCTGAATTCGAACTATTACCATCTCCTAAAAATCATTGGAAATAGGTAATGAGCACACTTGCCCAGTAGGTATCTTCGCATCAATATGAAGGTACTATTAAGGTAATTAACATTTTAGCTCTAAAGAATGAGGTAAAATCATGCGAATGCGAATCAATCATGCGATCAAACCAAAGTAACAAGATAAGATAGAATGATCAAGAATGAACTAGCAAGAATATAATATGAACATGATATTTGGTTTTTCACGAACAAGAATATATCGAGAATGTACTAGCAAGCCACATATTCCTCACTTTAGCATCTTATGCCTATGAGCAATTGCTTCGTGAATTTCTGTGGAATATCAAGCAAGAATGTCATGTCGTGCCGTATCGTATCGTGGATCTTCACTTATTTATAGAAATAGTACTCCCAGCGCAATGCGACGCCAGTAGCATCATATCCCATGGTTTATAAAATAGTATGTTTCTGGCAATCAGCCGAGGGGACTAGCATAGAGCCCTTGAACACAATCAGTGCTCGATCGCATCTTCAGTTATAAATTAAGCTACTTCCACGCAGTATAATAGTAAAGTATGGCCAAGAATATAGCACTTCCAATAATTCCATGATAATCAATAATCAATGAATGAATGCTTTAATTTGAATATATGAGATCAAGAATGACATTTAAACTATGTTATTCTTATAGAATAAATCGGCAGCATAACAGTATATTTCCTTTATCGTTTATTCATTATATTAAGTTTCTTAAGCAATATGATAGGTTCTAGATCATCAAGGTTTGTCTAGAATCATTGAAATATCAACCCTTGGTCAAACCTTGGGTTAACATATATAAGCTATGTAACGGTCGTTTACTGGGCCGTTACATTATGTAACGTGTCCAGAATGGGCCGTTACAGTAACCAGAGTCCAGCAAGATAAAATAGACTCAGAGGAATGTGACGGTGACGCCCTGGCCGTTATGTGAGCCTGACGGTCCAGTGCAAGGCCGTTACATTAAGAGAATCAGAAACCATGATAGTGTATTCTAGTTATTGGGCTTTAATGATACAACCAACTCGGCGTCCTAGTGGGAATCCCAGGCTCGCGGAGAATTACGGAGGCCTTGAAATAATGATTTCCTAGTCCATTGGAAGGAATATCCAATAGAGAGGTCCTCATGTCCAATATTATGTTCCTATAGTGCAAAGTGTGAACTAATGACAACATACCGGAATCTGTGCCATGTACTTATAGAATTGACTCTATTGACAGAGAGAGATATGTATAATCAAATTTGAAAATCATGATGAAAACTCCGTCAATACAATATTTAAAAAGTCATGCTTTATAATACAAAACTATATACTTTGGCTTCATTAACATAACACAAGTAAAAGTAAGATAACAAACCATGCAATACCTATCATGAATAATCAAATAACCTTAAAATCACATGATCATGATAAAACTTAGGTAACTAGGCTTAATAATAAGCAAAATTGGCAAGTTATATTCTGTCTAGGGTTGACAGAGCATAGACTATAACGGTCTGGAGATGGGGCGTCATATTGAATGTGACGGTCAAGATCCAGCCGTTACATGAATGTAACGCGTCTGTCCAAGCGCGTTAGAATCAACAGTGTAGTTCAAATACCACAGAGTTTGTAACGGTCTGTAGTAGGGCCGTTACATGAAAGTGACGGTCCTTCTATGATGCGTTACAGAATCTGCTAATAGAAACTAGATAAAACATAAAGAGATCGATTCATATCATGTCTATAATTAAAATACCATGACTCCCTAGACATGATAATGTAGTGTAGGCCAACTACATGCATAGGTATTGATGGGTTAGATGAATAGTCAAGTCTTAATCTTTAGTTAGGGCTAAGAGATATAGGATATGCATAGAACCAATAAAACATGAAAGTGATGATCTAGCATGCATGAAATCCAATCAAAACAGAGGCTCTTAGTCCTATCAAGTTTTTTTTGCCGTTCATGAGATAACCTACCTCTTACTTAGACTGCAGTTCCTGAATTTGGTTGAGAACCTTGCCCTAGTTCTTCTCTTCCTCTTGTGACTTTTCCAGTAACTTCCTCAGGTTCTAACATACGACCTCTTGACCTAAAGATGTGAAATTTAGAGGGGAGTTAGTCTAGAGTATTGTAAAAAAATGCTTCTAAAGAATTTACCAGAGATAATGACTCCTTACCTTGCTTCTTTACGTACCAAAAGTAAGGGTCGCACAGTTCAGAATTATGCCCTATTTATAAAGTTTAGGCTAGGGTTTGAGGATTAGATCAAGTTTAGAGTCCTTATTTCATCAAATCCTAGTCTCTAAGAGTCCTCAGTATTATTACAACTCTTCCCAAGTCGATCCTTAGTGGATAAGAGTCCAAAGTTTTAATCTTTATACTTGTTCTTTCTTTTACGGAACTAACAAGATGTAACGGTCTATGGCCAGTGCGTTATAGTCATGTGACGGTCTCGCGATAGACCGTTACATTACTCGTTCCCAGAGTTCAAGGGAAATCAAACTCTTCTATTCATTATCCGCCTGATTATCTATATTAAGTTGTATTTATCCTTATAATTCCAAGGATAAGCTTAATAACCTTCTAGAATATGGGCCAAACTAAATGGGCCTGATCTTAAAACCCTTTAGACTTTAATTAAGTGAGTTGGGTTAATTGATTAACAACATTTGGCCTTATATTGATTAATAACTCCAAATTAGTCCATTTAATTGGTAATAATGCCATAAAATTATCAAATAAATTCTGGGTCATTACATTTGGCCACAGCTTAAGTTTCTCTAGGAAGCTTCTTAATCAAAATAGGGCATTTCGCTATCTTATGGTCTAAGCTCCCATAACGCAGGCATGCTCCCGAACTCCACCAACACTTTTCGATTGCTGACCATGTCTTCCACAAGATTTACACTTACCTTGCAAGTGATCTGTCGATGTTCCCTTCTTATTACACTTCTTACATTTTTGACATTTCTTACACTTTTGTGAAATATCACCCTCGTTTACCCTTTTCTTGGTAGTGGTAAACTTTCCAAAATTATCTGTTTGATCCTTCCTTTCAACTCTATCTTTTTCTTCCACCGCCTTTTCTAGCTCCTGGACTCTTCGGACAAGGTCCGCATAAGCATGCACATCAACTAAGACCATCTCAGGAACAAAGCTCGGCCTAGACGCTTCCATTTTATCTAGGTTCCTACAAAGATGAGTGGGGAGATAGTTTATTGACTCAAGAATTAATACTAATGAAACTTAAGTATTTTATCTTTCTTTTATAACTTTAACCCCAAGCTCTACCCAATTCTTACGGAACTCCTATAGGATGACCGACAAGGATGACTCAACCTATCTCTTGGACTTAATGCCCTAAGGATTTGAAAGCTGAAGCTCTGATATGACGGACAAGGATACTTGACCTGGAGGATATGAAAGCCGAAGCTCTGATATGACTGGCAAGGATACTTGACCTGGAAGATATGAAAGCTGAAGCTCTGATACCACCTCTGTCACGCCCCGAACCGATAGCAGCACAACGTGTCGTTTGCTCGGAACGTGGCAGTTAAACAGTCGTGAACGATCAAGAGCAATGGCATGAGACCAAATAATTTGGAACAACAATAAATTTTTTATTTCAAATATAAGTCTCTTACAAGAACTTGAAGACTCAACTACGTCACTATGAAAGAAAAGGAGATGACACACTAATAGACTTAGATAAGATAACTAAATAAGAGACATCATGCTAGACTCAAGAAAGATAAAAGACTCGGGTTCAATAATTTCCAAAGCTCGCTTGCACACTTGTCCCTCCCGTGTGAGTCTCGATCTCGCTCGCCACCTAATTACCTAAAAAATGTTAGAATAAAACTGGGTGAGCGAACGCTCAGTAGGAATTATATCTCAAGAACAAGCAATTGGTTAAAATAATTACATTTTCGCATGTAAATGCAAGTAAGACAATGCATGTAGATTTAACCAAGCAAGTGAAATAAAACTAGTAGAAGATTAACGACGGTATGCAAAACTTCCAAGCGATCAAGAGATATTCATGAGAGAATTGATAGATTATTGGCTATTTTACGCAAGTACTTTACCCGTTTCGGGCAACGCTATTAAAGTCACACAAGTCAAGTCACGCACGCAAGCCACGAGAGAAAGAGAGAGTGTGGAGTGGCAAAGATCCAACGAGTCATGCACTTCGGTGCAATGCCAGACACCGCGATCATTAAAAACTCCCTTGGGCACTAGTACTTTCAGGTGCTCCTCCCAGGACCAGATCAGGCCCTATGTGCACAGTATTTAAAGATAGATCTAGACATCCACGATAGTTCATACCCAACAAGGAGTTCCAAGAACAAGCTTTAATAGAATGATAAGGTAAGATTTCCATGAAATTCAAGGGCAAGGCCCTTGAGCAAGGATAGACTTGCGAAAAAATCTACGCGAAGCATCAAAACCATGACATGTCGATAAACTGTGTGGAGATCATGATATCAAGAATAAGCACTTATATAGCGTCGCTTGTTCTTTGTACATGATAAGGTAGATAGAATTAGTGTCCATAAGTATGGCACATAATTCTTTAAGAAACATTAATGGCACGGTTTCCCATTCCATAATTTTAGGAATATTCTCATGACATCCACATAGCATGTCATGAGGGATGGTATACCATGTTTCTTTAGAGTGACATGGCAATCAAGTATTGCCATAGGTTTTAACGGTACAACCTGCTCGGCTGCCTTGAGGGAATCCAAGGCTAGCGGAGTTTTACAGAGGCCTCTATGATAAAGTCATCGGTCCAACAGAACGGAATGTCCCATGGAGGGTTCATCTATCACCGAGAAATAGTGGGTAAACGATAATACAACGTGAAACATGGGACTATATTCACGGACTGGAATGTAGTGCCAACTATAATTGGGTTATAGAAATTCATGAAAATCAGGAAATTAGGAGATCAGTAAATTGACGCCAGAGCTTAAGTCTTCATTTTGTAAATTGGCGCCCTTGTTAGGGTCGTCAGTTTAGTGAATGACAACTGTTCACTCAGTCGTTACATCCAAGTTCTATAAATATTAAAATCAATAAACATTTTCAATTTTTAGACATTATGAAAATAACTACTTACATTAAGGCTTCAATTTAGTAAACAACGCCCTAGTCAAGGGCGTCTTATATCAAATTAATGGGCGGGGTATATGTCGTCATTTCAACATCTAGGAATATCATAAACATTTCAATAATTCACAGATTATCACTAAATTGGTGCCCTTTCACATGGGCATTCATTCAATTGACGACCTAATCAGGGTCACTATTTCTTTGTCATATGATTTGCACCGGGCAGGTACAATCACAGACACATGATTTTTGGAGTATGTCTGATCAAGATTCTAAAGACATGAATAGATAGAGAAAAATAGCAGGAATTTATGGACATGATCATGCATTAGTTTACATATAAGGGTTCACAGTTATTAAATTTTGAACATTGTGTATTTATTAAATAACTAGACAATTGACGACTGTTTGCACGGTCGTCAAATAAAAGAGTGCCCTAGCTTGGGTCGCTATTTACTGAAATTTAGCAAAAACAAACAGAAACCCGAGAAATCATCAAGCTACGGACTATATGCATGGTATTTGTTAAATTTTCATGTTTGGGCTTCGTTACTTGAGAACACCTACCTGACTGGGTGATCCTGGTTGTCAGATGATGAAGAACGGTGATGAACTTTAGGAATATCCGATACTCTGTTTTGGCAGGATGGTAGCAGCAGTATGAAGAAGAGGAAGACGATGAAGAACGTCCTATGTTCTTCACGTACTCCTCAGCAGGATGCAGAGGAAGAGGAGTCGCGGCCGCTCCTTGTGGTGTGGACCGCAGTAGGAGGAGGAAGAAGAAGTTGAAGAACTTCTTTATGTTCTTCAAGTATGGAGCAGCAGCAGGTTGTTGAAGAAAAGAGCCAACATGTTTGGCTCGATGGAAGGGGTATTTATAGGAGAAGGTGTCCTAATGGGTTCTAGGAGTTCGATTAGGACTAAAATTTCCTAGGTAGAATCCTTACTAAGCTTAAATATCCACGTATCGATCCCTTTCCCTAATCAATACTTACCCCATATAACATCCCTGTTCGAACCAAACACCAACGGGTTCTGTTGGAAATGACGCCTAGGATTGGGGTGTTATTTTATAATGACACCTCTGTACACGGTCTTCAATTCATTATATGACGCCTGTCAAGGGGGCGTCAATTATTGAATTAGCGCCTACTTAAACAGTCTTCAATTAAATGACGACTTTAACGGAGGCGTTATTTAATTTCAGCCTATTTGAGTTTAAGTTTAAGGCCCTTAGGGTATAGGAAGTCTAGGTGTATGTTTGTATATGGGTTGGATATATATATACATATATGTGGCAGTATCTAGGCTTGTTAGTGGGTTTACGTGGGAAGGCCCACTAAGTGTTTATATATTTATAATTTTGGTTATTGGGTTGATTTATATGATATATATTTATAACCCCATGACTTTGTGATCCATTTATTATCTATGAGTCATATTATTTAAGCTAAGATTTTATATATTAGTTAACGGGCTATCCACTAATTTTACTTTTAGCTTCCATAAAATTGTATTAATAAAATATACTATATGTGGTAAGGCTCATTTATCATCTTCTTTTGGGCTGTACCTATATTTGTGTTAGTGGGAAAAGCCCACTACAACTTAATTATCTTTGCTTGCCCTTCTTATACAGGTATTTAGGAGTTGTGTTTACTATTTCAAATATATTGATATGCACTAAACTCATTTGTTATTTACCAAACCTTTACCTATGCAATTCCTATCCGTTAATAATTTGCATGCATATATATATATATATATATATACATTTATTTCTCTAAGCCCATTATGTTTTGATACTAACCCATGCGTGACGTTTTTAAGGGTCTGCTAGTGTACATGAGTTAACCCTATTTTCTATGGGATTGTATTAAATTTATATTATAGGTGGGTCATAATACCGATTGAGAGTTTGATTAGTGTAGTACTTTATGTAAGGATTTTATTGCTGATACTTTCCTTCACTTTATTATCCCCTTTAATCATTATCTTGGGTATCAGAGGCAAGTTCGATCTTGGTAATATGTTTACCTTTTATTCCAAAAAGGAGTATTAACTTGTCATTTGTATATACCTGAACTCTTATTTCTTCAACCTTATTAACTATTTATGGGAATATGTAAATATCATCAGTTATAGGATATTATTTTTTTTCTTGTTGAACCGTAATTATATATGTATTATTTTATTCCTATTTAGCCTTAAAATTGCCGGGCGTTACATAAAGTCTACGTTAGGATGCACAGAGTCTGTGCATATTTCTGTCTAAGGCATATACACAGTCGGTGCATGTTTTCCTCCTTCATATAACGTCCGTGCACGTTTCAACAAGGTCGGTGCTTGTTGTGGTTTCACACAACTAAGGTCAGTGCTATCACTGGTCATTCCTTCATAAAGGTCGGTGCACATTTGCTAGTCTTCATAAGAAGGTCTATGCACATCACTGTAGCATGCATAGGAAAGTCGGTGCTAGTTGGCCAAGTGCACAACTAAGGTTGACACTAGTTTACTTTCAAAGCAACTAAGGTCGAAGCTAGTTTAGGTCTCATATAAGTAACGTCAATGCATATTACTGTTCACGTGCATATAGGCCTATGCATATGGCAAGAATAAGGTCGGTGCACCTTTTTGCCTTGCGTATACAAGTCTGTGCACGTACTGTAGCACACTAAACTAAGATCAGTGCACGTTACTGTTTGCTACATGATGTCTGTGCATCTTCATACATGTCTGTGCACATCTGCTTGCATGCATGTATAAGGTCTGTGCTAGTTGTACCATGTGCATACTAAGGTCAGTGTTAGCTACATATAGGGTCGGTACTAGCCACGTCTCATGCTTTTATAAGGTCTATGCAACTTCACATAGTCAGAGCATATTCTTCACAAAGTCTGTGCATGTTTTGGTTTCAATGCCTTAAGGTCGGTGCAGGTTTGCATTCTGCATGCATTAGATCTATGCATGTTGATTTTCAATGCATATAACATCTGTGCACACACTGTACCAAGTCCGTGCACATCTTGCATATAGCCATATAACGTCTGTGCACATTTTGCATTATGCTCATAAAGGTCAATGCTAGTTCATGTTTTGTGCGCATAAAGTCTGTGCTAGTATGCAGGGTAATGCATCCAAGGTCTGTGCTAACATACATAAGGTCTAACCATGTTTCACTTTTATTCTGCAGGCTAAGGCATTTCTTTCAACTTGGCATACGCTCGACCACTTGAACTGCAGACGTGCAGGCATCTTCATCTGTCACGTGATCACTTGAACACACACCTGAAGCATGAGTTCGTGGATTAAAAAAGGGCAAATGATTGGCACGTGATCCTAGGTGAACAATCATGGGACATTCCTCTACGAGGATCACTACCCCATCCATTGCTAACACGTGGCCTCTCTGAAAAAGCAGAAATGAACCTTCCATACGCCGGACGCATGAGCCCAGCCTGAAGCCCTATAAGAAGGCCTCTCCTGCGATCAAAAAGGTGTGGAGGCGGCAGAATTAGAGAAGAAAAAGAGCGAGAGAAGCCAAGGAGAAGAAGAGGAAGAGGAGAGTTCAGTAAGAGAAGAGAAGAGAGAGCTTGATAGTTAGAGCCACCTTCTGAGAGAAAACAGAGTCTCATAGAAGAGAGTTGAGAAGAAGAAGTGAGCTGAGAGGAAGAAGAGGGTCTGAAAGGGGCTAACTCTACCTGGCTTCTGGATCAAATCCATAGTCAGTTTGCTCTATTCGAAGAGCTACATTTCTGTTTTCTAGCATCTTGTCTTACACGATTTTCTTCATTTCATTGTTTTCCTTTTTAAACCTTTGTAAAGTTGTGAATTAGCAGAGCTAAGCTATATTGTTCAGAAGATGAGGGTGTTTCCTCAGATAGCCAAGCTGTAATGCTCAGCGGATAGCAAGCTGTGCTGCTCAGTGGTTGTAGGGATTTCTGTCCCCAAAGCTGTGGATCAGCAGTGTTCAAGCTGTGTGTCAGCAGGAAGCCTTACTCGGTTGAGTAAGGGGTGGATGTAGATCTCTGGATAGAGATCGAACAACTTTAAAACTATTTTGTCTTGTGTGATTGCTTTTCTATCTTCTCTCTGTTGTGTAGTGGACAGCGGATCTAGAGGGGAGAGGTGAATAGATCAGCCCCACTTTTCGCAATGCGGCCCTCTAAACAGCTAGTTAAAATGAATTACAGCGGAATAGAGACTAGCTTCCAAGTATGCTATGATTCACTTAGCAAGATAAGCAAGATATATAATAATTCGATCCTAAGCATGCACCTAGAACGATTCAATCACACAAGCAAACCACGCTAGACCGGATTTTAAAGGTGGTTCGGACTGAATCCTCAGCCCTACGTCCACCCCTCACCAAAACCCGGTGAGGCTTCACTTGTGCAGCGCACCAAACCACAAATCGGAAACTACCGATTGCCTTCCTACTCACCACCTAGTAGGGACGTCAACTGCAAATTGGAACACCCTCCAATTGCCTTCCTACTAACCACCGGTAGGGATGAATCACACTTTCAATGTTTAACAATAATGAAAATGAAACAAATGTGAAGGAACTAAAACAAGAGATTGAGTTATGAGTGAAAATGAATTGGCCCTTGTATGAAATGTTGATCAGCAACAAGGCTCCTCTTGGCTTCAACTCAATCTTCTTGATTCACCCTTGATTGGATGAATGTTCTTCATGGAGTACTGTTCACGTGAACAGTACCTCTTCCTTCAATTCTTCTCTCTTGATCTTCTCTTTGAATTTCTTTGAATGAATGAAGGAGATGATGAAGCTACCTTGAATCTTGATTGCTTCTTTAGCTTCTAGGAGTTTGAATGCTTGAAATATCACCTTGAAGGAACTTGAAGGAACTTGAATGGATGAAGATGATTTCCCTTGAAGAACTTGAATCAAACCGGCTTCCTTGGATCACTTTGATAGCCTTGCTTTGATGTAATCTTCCTTGAAGATTGCTAGCTTTGATTTGAGCTTGATTCCCCTTTGATTGGATGAAGAACACCTTCACGAACTACTGTTCACGTGAACAGTAGCTCGTCTCCAAGATGTCTTGCAACCTCCCTTGCAGCCACCCTTGTAACCCCTTGAAGCATTAGGTTTTCCATCCCCTCAAGTGTTGGTTTTATAACCCTTGAATAGTCCATAGATGCCCCCTAGACCAGATCCACAAATCATGGAAGATTAGGTAAGATTTGATTAAACAAATCCATGGAAAGAGGCTAGCCACGAGGTGGATTTCGAGGTCAAACAAGGCTGCATCGGGGTTGGCGGTCGACCTAAGGCTCCTGGCGGTCGACCGCCACTGAAACACATACAACCGGGCGATCCCTGGGAAAACCGGTCGACCGCCACTGGCTGGCGGTCGACCGCCAGCTGCCAGACCTACAGCTGGGCGGTCCCTGGCTTGGGCGGTCGACCGCGCCTGTGCTGGCGATCGATCGCCAGCTGGGCAGAGCCCGGGTCACCCCGGTTCGGTCCGTTGGCCGCACCAGCTCCGTCGCTTGAGTCCGTTAGCCGCCCATTCATGTTTGTGGCATCGACCTTCATTGTCTTGAAGTTTTATTACTGAGTCTTCAAGCTAAATTTTGTTCCGGGGGCTCCGCCCCCGGAAACCCCCGCGACCTGACCGCGCAGGTCCATCCGCGTGCGAGGGCGCAACATTGAGCTTTCATGTGCATATCTGTCATGAACAAAACATCACATATGTCAGTCATAAGATAGTGGAAAAGAACAATGACTAATAGTGTTAAGCCATTATCAAAACCAAGAATACACAAAACTCATATGACTATAGAGTGATGTCGAATGACCCATGTGACCACAGAATGACTCAAATGACCTCAGGGACACAACACTCTCAGTAGATGAATGCTTAGGATCGCCTAACGGGTTTGCATGAGTTTGATTGATTAATCTTTCATCTGCCTATATCATCTGCTTTCATACTACTTTACAGTTTATAGTAGATTGCACTCTCATCATCACTTGAACGAACTACAAGTTCATCTACATCGAGTATATCAAAAGCTATGGCAGGAAAGTTTGGTCACGCCATTCTGGAATGCTGTTTCTTGCGTGAGGAATCCTAGTTGGTACCTCCACCTGGTACTTGGTAGATGAGATTGTGTCTTTGCTCTAATGATGATTGATGGAATCTCTTAAAGATAGCTTCTCTGAAATTTAGTTTTAGTGAGATGAATATCTGCACTGCTTATCTGTAATTCCTCTACAAATTTCATTTTTGTTTATTCATCATTTGTGAGTTTGTGTCTATAGCAGTTCAATTAGTTCCGCATTATTTTTAAACTGCTATAGGTTGGTGATTTTTGAGGGTAGATCTATTCACCCCATCTCTAGATCTGCTTTCATCCGTTCTGCACACCCATCACTTGGTATCAGAGCCTACCTCTCCCCTAGGGCTTTACATCCCAGAGAGTTTAGAATGGATGTTAGAGGGTTAACTGTTGAGGGTCACTCCACTAGTAAGCCACCTTTCTTTGATGGATCTAGTAATTCGTACTGGAAGAATCGCATGGAGGTATTCCTTCGTGCTAAGGACTATG
Organism: Amorphophallus konjac; assembly: GCA_022559845.1. Classification (NCBI taxonomy): domain Eukaryota; kingdom Viridiplantae; phylum Streptophyta; class Magnoliopsida; order Alismatales; family Araceae; genus Amorphophallus; species Amorphophallus konjac. Next base: position 234,371,337 of record CM040124.1, read on the forward strand.
AGATTTGGAAGGTTGTTAGTAAGGGTCCTTTCGATTTACGTCTAGATGAAGAGTTCTGGACCAAGGAGCATATCCGTAGGTCCACCTTGAATTGGGCGGCCATCAATGCTATACAATGTGCACTCCATCCCACCGAATTCTCCAGGATTTCCTCCTTTACCACAGCCAAGGAGATGTGGGACAAGCTGAAGGTTATCTATGAAGGGACTTCTCAGGTTAGGGAAACCAAGGCCAACATGTTGGTCTCTGAGTATGAGGCATTTAGAATGAAGCCTGATGAGTCCGTGTCTAAAATGTATGACCGTCTCATGGTGCTCACTAATGGCTTGAGAAACTTGGGTAAAGTATATAGTGAGTACGAGCTGGTTATAAAAATTCTTAGGTCTCTGACACCTATTTGGCATACCAAGGCCACCTTAGTAAAGGAGTCAAGTAACCTTGCTACCATGACCGTAGATGAGCTCATTGGCTCTCTTATGAGTTATGAGCTGAACCTTAAGAGGGTAGATGAGTCTAAGAAAAGAAAGAAACCCCTGGCTCTTAAAGTTACCTCAAGCAACAAAGGGTCGTCCAGTGAACACAGCTCCTCTAGCTCAGATGAAAACACTGATGATTTTGCTATGTTTACTAGGAATTTCAAAAGGTTTTTGAGGAATGAAGGAAACGGATTTAGGAAAAAGTGTTTTTCTGGCAAAAGGCAGTCAAAGCATAAACATGATACTGCCAAGAAAATTGATAACACTATTTGTTACATTTGTAGGAAGGTAGGACATCTCAAGGCAGACTGTCCTGAGTTGAAAGACAAGCAGCCCAGGTGGACGAACAAGAAAGGAAAGGCTATGGTTAGCACCTGGAGCGATGAAGATGAAGGAAGTCAGAGCAGTTCCTCTGATAGTGAGAAAGAAGACAAGCTATGCTTGATGGCCAAAAGTGGTGAAGATAATGAAAACAATGATGAGGTAACTTCACCTTTCAAAAATTTTACTCATTATGATTGGCAAGAAGCATATGCTGAGTTACTCGATAAATATGAAGATGTGAGAAAAGAATACAGATATTTGAAAAGGAAAACTAATTCTGTAACTCATGATATATCTCTGAATGATAAAATTGCATGTCTGGAAATTGAAAATCTTAATTTTAAAAAATTTCTTGATGAAACCGTGTGTGATAAAGTCATCTTGATTGACTTAAAAACTGAAAATAAAAATCTTATGAACACCATTGATGAACTCAAACTTAGAATACATGAAATTTAGGAAGAAACTAGGATAGCCACTAAAAAATATGAAGCTATCAACGGTGTGAATGTTGAATTGAAAAAGATAATAGAAAATCTAGAAAAAGAAAATACAGACAAACAAAACTCCCTTGAGGGCATGACACAAGGTACAGAAAATATGAATGCCATCTTGGGAACTAAAAGTAATTTCAGAAAGGAAGGTTTGGGTTTCAACCCAACTAACAAGGAGAGGTTTGACTTGAGAACCATCTCCTTTGTGGCTGAAAAGGGGACATTTCAACCCCTGATAAACATGACTTCTGAAGAAGGTCAGAATAAAAACAAAATAAAAAATATTAAGAAAACTAAGCCTAGTGCCAAGGACAAGGGCAAAGGGAAGATAGAGGTGTCTAGGGAATCATGCTCATACACTCCCACACCTCAAACGAAGGGACATGCTAGGGGTAAGTCTTCTAAGGCTAGAGTTCAAGGAAGCCCCAGGGCCAAAACTACCCAGTCTCCACAGAAAGGTCTAGGCAACCATTCAGGTGCTTCGACTTCCACTACTTCTGGATACAAGTCCTCTAGGAACCAAGGGCCGAGTAGAAGTACCTCAGGTGGAGGCTACTAAAATACAGCTCCGACCTACTCTACATTTCATAATTCATATCATCATCCCTCTAAAAAGGGAGGTCTAGGTAGCTTCTACATGTGGCCAATGCAACATCATTTTCAGAATCCATATTCCACTCAAATGCATCAACCTCACCCTTGGAATTCCTACATGCAGACTAGGCACAACAATTTCAGAAGCCAGAACTTTTATGGCTTTGTGAATTCCATGCCCAGTCATTCTAGGGTCTATAGAGCACCCACTACTCCCAGTGCCTATTGGACTAAGCGCTGGCAGAAAAATTTTCAAAATAGTTTTAAAAAGAAGAAACAAGCCACACCACAAAAGCAATCCTCCAAGATTAATAGTGGCAAGAAATGGCAGACTAAACTGAATGATAAAAATCCACAATTTTAATGAAGAAACAAAATCAAATGTGGATACCAAAACATCTAGTTTCTAGTCTATATGAAATAAAAGCTTTTCTAGGGCCCAAACAGTTTTGGGTTCCAAATCATTCCACTTGATTTTCCATGTAGGTATGCCTGGGAGCCAATTAAAACAGATGGTAACTTAACAGTGGCTGCTCCAGGCACATGACCGGGGACAAAGACAAATTTTACATGTTGGTAGAGAAGGATGCAGGTCATGTTACCTTCGGAGGTAATACCAAAGGGAAAATAGTTGGATCAGGTAAAGTAGGTAAGTGTTCTTGTTGCATTGATGAAGTGCTGTTGGTTGAAGGCCTTGCCTATAATTTGCTTAGCATTAGCCAGCTGTGTGATAAAGGTCACAAAGTAGTTTTTGACTCTCTTGCATGTACAATCTTCAAACCTAATTCTGAATCTGTCAAATTTTTCGATAAGAGAATCAATAACATCTAGATGGTAGACTTAGATGATGCAGCATACACAAATTTATGCCTCACTGTCAGTAAGGATGACTTAGCCTATCTTTGGCACCGTAGGTTAGGTCATGCTAGCTATCATGTGTTGCACAAATTAAATAAACACAGCATGGTAAAAGGTCTCCCTGAAATCTCATTTAAGAAAAATTATAAAATCTGTTAGGCCTGTACTCAATGCAAGTAAACTAGAAACTCATTTAAGTCAAGAACTGAGAGCCTATCTTCTAAACCATTTGAGCTGATACACATGGACTTATTTGGACCATCTAGATCAGCCAACTTAACTGGTAAAAGATATGATTATGTTTTAATAGATGACTTCTCTAGGTTTACATGGGTATTTTTCCTGACTCATAAAAATGATGCATTTGAGGAATTTCAGGAATTTTATCACAAAATAAATTAGATTAGTGAGCATTCAATTCTGAATATCTTGTCTGATCATGGAGGTGAGTTTGAAAACTCACAATTTGATATTTTCTGCAGGAAAAATGGGATTAACCACAGGTTCTCTTCTCCAAGAACTCCAGAACATAATGGAGTAGTTGAAAGGAGGAATAGAACTCTGGTGGAAATGGCTAGGACAATGCTCGTTGAAGGAAATCTACCTAGCAAGTTCTGGGCCGAGGCTGTGAGCATATCCTGTTATATAATTAACAGAGCTCTAGTAAGACCTTCCACACAAAAGACTCCTTATGAGATACTTACAGGTAAGAAACCTTCATTGGCACATATTAAGGTCTTTGGATGTAAGTGTTTCATTCATGTAAATTCTAAAAGAGAGCTTGATAAGTTTGAACCTAAAAGTGAACCTAGAATCTTTCTAGGTTATTCTGAAGTGTCCAAAGCCTATAGGTTTTATAACCTTAATTCAAAAACTATTGAGGAATCACCTCATGTTGTCTTTGATGAACATTCTAATAAATCTAAAACTGATTTTTGTAGAGATAAGGTTGATGGTGATATCCTTGAGAGTAAAGAAGAGCCACATCCTGAACCTGCAGAAGTTGGTGAGACTAGTGGGTCTAGAACTCAGGGGGAGGAAAATGCAGAGACATGTAATCAGCTTACCAATATAAGAATTCTTAAAGATCACCCTTTAGAGAATATTATCGGTAATCAGAATGAACCCCCTAGGACTAGATCACATCTAAGAATTGAAAATGAGCTAAATTCATTTGCATTCGTCTCACAAATTGAACAAAAAAACATAGATAGTGCCTTAGAGGATGTGCATTGGATAAATGCCATGCATGATGAGCTGAATCAATTTGAAAGGAACAAGGTATGGCACCTTGTTCCTAATCCCTCACATGGCTCAGTTATAGGCACTAAATGGATTTTCAGGAATAAAGCTGATGAGAAGGGGAAAGTAGTTAGAAATAAAGCTAGGCTAGTGGCACAGGATTACATCCAAGAAGATGGGGTAGATTTTGAAGAATCTTTTGCTTCTGTTGCCAGATTGGAAGCTATCAGAATACTTTTAGCATTTGCTTGTAGCATGGGAATAAAATTGCTGCAGATGGATGTGAAATCTTCCTTTTTCAATGGATTGATAAAGGAGGATGTGTATGTTAAGCAACCTCCTAGTTTTGAATGCCTTGATTTTCCCGATCATGTCTATAAATTAGAGAAGGCATTGTATGGACTGAAGCAAGCTTTCAGGGCCTGGTACGACAGGCTGAGCTCCTTCCTCACAGGTAAGTGTTTTTTAAGAGGAGAAGTTTACTAGACCGTATTCACTAAGGTGAGTAACAAAGACATTCTTATTGCTCAGATTCACATAGATGATATAGTGTTTGGGTCAACTAAATCTGAAATGTGTGAAAAATTTTCTAGATTAATGACAGATGAATTTGAAATCAGTTCTATGAGAGAATTGAAGTTTTTCCTTGGTTTGCAGGTCAATCAAACATTGGAGGGAACCTTCATCACACAGTCCAAGTATCTAAGAGACCTGCTGAAGAAATATCAAATGGAAAATCTGAAAGTAATTACAGCACCTATGGGCACCTCAACTAGTCTTGATGGTGACCCAAAAGGTAAATTGGTTGACACCAAGCTTTATAGAGGTATGATTGGATCTCTTTTATACCTTACTACATCTCGACCTGATATTCAATTCTCAATATGTTTATGTGCTAGATTTCATGCTAGTCCTAGAGAATCACACATGAGTGCAGTAAAAATGATCTTTAGGCATCTATCAGGCACCCCTGACCTAGGTCTATGGTTTCCTGCTAAGTGTGAGTTCAACCTTGTAGCTTACACTGATGCAGATTTTGCTGGGTGCAGGATAGATAGAAAAAGCACTAGTGGATTTTGTCAATATCTTGGTGGCTGTCTAGTATCTTGAGCATCTAAGAAGCAACACACTATTGCTCTTTCCACTGCTCAAGCAGAATATGTTGCAGCAGGGAATTGTGCAGCCCAAGTCTTATGGATAAAGCACCAACTTGCTGATTATCACATCAATCTCGGATGCACACCTATTTTGTGTGATAACACTAGTGCTATTTCATTAACCAAAAATCATGTTCATCACTCTAGGACTAAGCACATTGAGATTAAACATCACTTCTTAAGAGATGAGGTAAGTAAGAATGAAATTGAGTTTCACTTCATTGAATTATAAAAATAGATTGCTGATATCTTTACTAAGCCCCTTAGAAATGATAGATTTAAATTCTTCAGAAGGGAACTAGGCTTTTGTAAATTTCAGCATGATGAATAAATTTTCATTCATGTTTATCCAGAATAAATTGCCTCTCAAGGAATACTTCATTTGCACATGCTTCATGTTGTCTTTAGAATTAATCTGTCTAAAGCATAACTGCATACCTTGCATCATACCCATCTTGTTCTCAAAGGTATATAAAATGATTTTTGGGAGAAGGGTAGATATCTTCTGTCTAGAAACCCGCATCATGTGTAGAGACTAGTCCTCCACCTGGTACCTTGAGTCAAGAGTCATATGTTAAGTCATGCATATGTGTCTAGCATTGTCATAGAGGTATGATAGGTCAACATGTTGTGTCCAAAAGTGTTGCATAGTGTCAGGGGGAGCTTGTGTTTCTTTTTGTTAAAAAGAGTTCATAATTTGTCTATCATTTCTTATTTTCATATCTGAACTTCTCTGAACCAAAGTCTCATTCAGTCAATATCTTTGAGTATTACTTAATATTCAGATTACTTCTCTTGACATAAATTCACTTGGGATCCCTCTGTATCAACACCTGACAGCACATGACTATCATCTTGATCTTCAACACCTTGACCTTCAATTGGACATCACCTTGCCTCTTATCTTCTTTCACTCACTACTCTAAGCTACTAAAATCAGATACCTACTTCTATAAGACTCTGAATGCACCATGAATGAATTGATGATTTATGCTTAATGAAACTTAGAGTCTAAAGATTTGCTCAACAAAAAAGGATTGTTCATTACAGTTAATAGCTCTCAACCATCCTTTACATGTTGTGTCAGTTTCTGTCCTTTTGAAACTGAAAATCAAAAATTCTCAAGCTCTCTTAGTTGAGAAACTTAGTTATTGAGTGTTGTTTTTAAACAAAACCAAAGGGGTAGCTATATATATATATATAACTTTTGAGTCAAGACTAGATTTGCAGAGCAATAGCTTAAGTCATAGAGAAATTGGGTCCTCCATCAAAGAAAGAGGATAAACCCATGTCATGATGTGGTTTAGTTAACTCTGTTTAAAATGTATACACTTTTGTGTCAAAAGTAATTGGCAGAGCAATGATTGAATGCACAAAGAAACTAGGTTTTCTATTAATGAAATAGAATGAACCTATGTCATGACGTGATTCAGTTATCTCTGTTCAAAAATTGAAATAGGATGGTATATCCTACTGAGTAAACTAGGGATACTGGTGTCTGATCAACGTGTATCTCCATGTACAAAAGTATGGATTATACCTGCCTGCTCACAAGTTTTTGTGGACATATAATTGAATTCAGCTAACCCCTACACAATGTTTCACAATTTATTTAATCTCAACACTTGTTCTAGGTCCTCCTAAGAACCTCTTTGACTTCTACATAAGTAAGTTGAAGATAGATTGTTCTGACATAATTGATGTATGTGTGGTTTATTGCTATTAAATGACTAATTCAAACCTTTTCAAAGAGTAGAATTGCTACACTCTAACTTTCATTACCCATAATTCAGATTTTATCGAGGTTGCATTATCTGTACTCTTATTCTAGAAGCGTCTGATCTATGTATGCTTGTTTAATGAAAGATTATTTTTTTTATCAATCAGATCTCTTGCTTTCAAATCCTAGATCTGATTGTCTCTCTCCCGTTCCTTGTTCGCTGATGGCAAAGGGGGAGAGAAATCCTTTGAAGCTTTAAAGGGGAAGAGAATTCTCTATCATAAGAGGAGAGAGTGTGTAGAGATTGTTCTTGAATTGACTACATTTATCCATGCATAACCGTGTCCCCTTGTTGTCTCTGACTCATAATGTATATGTGTTGTCATCAAAGTATTGCAATGTTGCTGTAGCACCCCTGAAAATTTTAAAAGAATAAAATAGATTCTAAATTAAATAAAAATAAAAAAAGATTCGATAAATGGGCCTTACACTTAAAATATATATACAACAAATGGGCCAAAATGAAATAACGCATTTTATTAAGGCGCTAATAATAGTAATGACGCCTTTAGCATGGGCGCTAATTCGTACGAAGAAAATTGGAAATAAAGCAGCAAAATATAGAAAAAATAAGAGACGACCTAGGTTAAGACGCTACTTAATAAAAAGACGCCCTCCTTTAAGGTGCTACTTAATGTGAAAACGCCCTTGTCTCAGACGTCTTTTCGCTGAGGGTTAAATAAGGAAAACCATGCTGGGTCGAGGCATGGCTGGTGTTAGGTTTCCCTTTTATGTCCAATCACGTCGACGCCTTGCATGGGGAGTCTAGGGTTTTTACAACTTCATATGGCAAGAGGCTGTGGATAATGAAGGGTGAGCAGATCACGGAGCAACGTATGGAAGGTTTCAAGCCTTGCATTAGATGACATTCGACCCCTCCTAAGGTTCTCCTTTCGTATAAATAAGCCTCCTCGTCGAACGGGCAAACCTTGCTGTTACCATCCGAAGGATTCCCTACTGCTACTTCGTTCAACATCCCCTTGCTGTGCTGACATGCAAGAAGAGGCTCCATCCTCTTCCTCTTTCTTCTGTTGCTGTGGACGTGAGGAAGCGGCAGAAACTCTTCATCCTCAACCTCCTCCTGCGGTCGTGTTGACAGCAAGAAGGAGCCAAGGCTTCTTCCTCTTCTTCTTGTTGACTGCAACGTGAAAGGCGGAGCATCTTCCTCTTCCTCCTTCGAGATCTTCTTCATCCGGTGGCTGCTCTGTTTGAAATAGAGTACCGTAAAAGCATCAAATTCTTCTTCCTGTAACACATTCTACACATCAAAGGTAGGTTTTCTCAAGAATTGTAGCCCCAAACCGTCTTAATAACATGATGATAATATATGTATTTCATGCACATCGTTTCACTGTGTTTTATGAAGTTTTCTATGAAATATGTAAGAGGCGACCCTGACCAGGGCGCTAATTCAAGAACTGACGCCCGACAGAGGAGGCGTCAATTTCAGATAATTAGTAATTACTTATGTTAGAAATTGAATATCTATGAAACCATAAATCTAATTTAATGCATGATCATAGATTTCAAATCCTGGTATTTTTCTCGTCCTATCCATATAATTGTTCCATGCAAATTAATTATCATGAAAATTCGTTACTATTCATATCCTTGGAAAACATTGTGAATTAACGACCCTCAGTAGGTCGTCTTTTATGAAAGAGACGCCCCTGGCTATGGCACGTTTAACCAAAATTACAGAATAAAGAACATCTCAGGAAAAATAGAAATTTAAATGGACGACGGTTACAGAAGTCGTCAAATGTCAAAATAATGACCTAGAGAAGGGCGTTAATTTACTAAGTAGTGACTTATGTTAAGACGTTAATTTCCTGTGTACATATATTATGTTGTTTACTATTAACCGAGGGTTTTATATAAATATATATGTATATATAGGCACTATATTCCATTCTGTGAGTATAGTCCCACGCTCCACGATGTTTTATCGATTACCCCTCAATTCTCGGTGACATACAAGCTCTCCATTGGACATCCCGTTCCTTTGGACTAGCAAGTTAGTCATGAGACCTCCGTAAGACTCCTCGAGCCTTGGATTCCCTCAAGGCCGACTGAGCAGGTTGTACCATAAAAACCTATTACACTATTTTGCCGTGTCACTCTATAAAAACATGGTATACCCGCCCTCATGATATGCTATGTGGATATCATGGGAATATTATTAATGGGATGAGGACATCATGCCATTAATATGCTGTTCTTGTGGACCTCAATTCTATATAAAAAGGGGTGACCATCTACGTATGGGCACTTACTTGATATGGTACCCGATTGGGGAACCGATTCCTCCCAGTTTTATGATACGCATGTTTATACCGTTATTATCGTTCTTCTACATCGAGTTCATATTTTTGAACGCTATTCTCTCAAGATCTATCTTGAATATCCATAAACTTTTTCATTTCATATTGGCTATACACAAAAGTGGATGTCAAAACACATGATCAATGCCTGCGTATATAGGGCCCGATCTGGTCCTGGGAGGAGCACCCGAAAGTACTTGTGCCCATGGGAGTTATATTGATCACGGTGTGGCATTGCACCGAAGTACTTGCTTGAATCTACGACACTCCACTATATCTCTATCTCTCTCTCACGTGCTAGACTTGATTGACTTGACATGACTTGCGTGGCCCGGAATGGGCAAAGTACTTGCTTGCTAATAGCCATTATCTCATGACATGAAAGACTTTATTGATATACTTGGTACTCGTTCAAATACTTGAAATCTTGAATACTTGAAGTTTCCCTATCTTAAATCAACAGTTATGTCCTCTCGTTATCATGTTCAATTGCATAGCACTTCATTTTTACATGATTGACGTACTAGACTTGTATTTTTATTTGAAAAAGGTAATTACTTAAACCAGTTGCTAGTTCTTGAGATATAATTCCTACTGAGCGTTCGCTCATCAAGTTCTTTTCCCCAACTTTTCAAGTAATGCAGACCCTGACTCGGACTCGGATGGGCAGGAGCAAGAGTGACGAGCATAGAACCTACAAGCGTCATGCTATTGCACTCCATCGTGTCATGTCGTCCCTAGTTTATTCTTGGAGTCTTGTTATTGGTACTTATGTCATTGCAAGAATTGTAATAATTAAGGCTTGTGGGCCTATTTAGACTTGTTAAGTCCTGGAGTTGTGACATTGTTTATTGGATTTAAGTCATTGTCAAGGGCATCAGTATTTGGTCTTATTTTAAATTCTTATCTTATTGCGCACTCTATTTTGATGTCAAAATTCTACTTGCTCTGATTGACATGATTGATATAAACTCGTCACGTTCTCCCGGGTTCCTTCCGCGCTCGGGGCGTGACAGTTTTTGTGGTATCAGAGCCTTGGATTTCAAGTCCTAGGAAACCCAAGTCCAAGGATAGGTCTATCCCTAGACTGTGAAGATGGGTAGTGCCGTGGGTATAAGTCCTTGTAGGGCATCCGACTACAAATTTCAACATGAAACTAATTAAGGTTCACTCCTTGTAGGACTATGGCTGTTGAACGCGAACAATGGCGTGAGATGCAACGAACTGTTCAAGGCCTGACCCAGGCCTTGCAACAGGTGGCTCAAGGTGGGGCACACCATGGTGCTGGCGACCTCCATCGGAGCTTTAGAAATCTCAACCCTCCGAGATTCTCAGGTTCATCAAATCCCGAGGATGCGGAGATTTGGATAAAAGAGATCGAGCGAATCTTCTGCGTCATGCAATGCGCGGATGGTGAAAAGGTGCTTCTGGCTACGTTCCAACTGGAACGGGACGCCCGTGCTTGGTGGGAGTTCGTCGAGGCCACCCTGCTTGAAGATCATGTTTCATGGGCTGAATTTGTCGAGCACTTCAATAGAAAATACTTCTCAGACCGTGTTCAGGAGAAAAAGGCCGTGGAATTTGCTGCCTTGAAGCAACGATCCCTGTCGGTAGCTAACTATGAAGCCCAGTTCTCTAGGCTATCTAGATATGCACCACATTTAGTTTGCACTGAAAAGATGGAGGCAAGAAGGTTCTTGAATGGGTTACGACTCCAGTATATCACCCAGCTCGCTCCCTTGGATATTCAAGTGTACTCAGAGATGGTGCGTCGTACCCAGTTGCTAGAAGACGCCACAGAACTGTCTGACAAAATCCGTGGTAAGGATAAAAGGGAGAATGTCACAAGCCCCAACACTTTTAAACCGTCTTTCAAAAAATGGACCAATAATGGAGGCGAACCCTCCAAGGTGAAGAAATTCAAGAAGGGCAACAACAAACCTTTCTCCATCACGGCACCGCCAAAGGAGAATTGTAAATATTGTAATAAGCCGGGTCATCAGGCTGCGGAATGCTGGAGAAGGCTCGGAGCATGCCTTCGTTGTGGGAGTAAAGAACGCCGTATTCTTGACTGTCCAATGATGAATGAGCAGAGTGAGCCGGAGACGAAGGAAGAGAAGCGTCCGACAAAGAAGCAAGGACGTTTACAAGCTCTCCAAGAAACGGAACCAACCGAGGGTGGGTTGGTGGAAGGTACTTTGACTGTCTGCTCTAAATCTGCTCAAGTACTGTTTGATACTGGCGCCACACATTCTTTTGTTTCAAAGAAATTTGCTGCTTCATTCTCTATGGAACCTGAATGGATAGACTTGGTATTTTCTACCCCGTTAGGGAATGAGTCTGATGTCACTTTCCATTACCCAAACTGCAAGATTATAGTTAAAGGCCACAACTTACCGGTAGATTTAATATGCTTAGACTTGAAGGAGTACGATGTAATTTTAGGAGCCGATTGGCTATCCACCCATCGGGCAACAGTAGACTACCGAAATGGAAAGGTAACTTTTGTGGATTACCCAGAGTTAACTTACATTACTCCCCGGAAGAGATCACCAGTCATCTCTGCTCTTCGAGCCCATAAACTTATCAACAAAGGATGTGAGGCATTCTTAGCATTTGTAACTGCCACAGAGGCTAAGGTAGCTAGACTAGAAGACATTCAAGTGGTTCGGGAGTTTCCCGATGTTTTTCTTGAAGACTTGCCTGGCTTGCCACCTGAGAGAGAAGTCTCATTCACTATAGACCTTGTTCCGGGTGTCGGACCTGTTTCCAAAGCACCCTACAGAATGTCCCCCGCAGAATTAAAGGAATTGAAAGAACAGCTTATGGAGCTACTGAAGAAAGGGTTTATCAGACCAAGTACTTCCCCATGGGGAGCACCAGTGTTGTTCGTCAAGAAGAAGGATGGATCGATGAGACTATGCATCGATTATCGGCAGCTGAATCAACTCACTATCAAGAATAAATACACGTTACCGAGGATTGATGAACTCTTCGATCAGATTTCTGGAGCAAAGTATTTCTCAAAAATTGATCTTCGATCGGGTTATCACCAATTGAGGATCAAGGACGAGGATATTCATAAAACTGCATTCCGAAGCAGGTACGGGCATTATGAATTTACTGTTATGCCTTTTGGACTAACAAATGCCCCTGCTGCTTTTATGCAGCTTATGAATAGCATCTTTAGACCGCATCTGAACAAATTTATTGTGGTTTTTATCGATGATATCCTGATATATTCAAAGTCTGAAGAGGATTTTTTTTATTTTTTATTTGTTTATTTATTTATATTTATGGATTTATTGGCGTGCCAGTCACATGTGTGACGATTTCATTGTGCGCTCGATCTGACATGGTCAGTCGATTGTGAAGTCCGAGTCGGGACCTGGAGTTTGTCATACCATAAACGCTATGACGTTAATTACGCCCTTCCAGGGAAGGACAACCCTTGATTAAACGCCAAAAATAGGAGGCCTCATAAGGTAAACAGATATTCATGTGCATAACTTTAAACTTCATACCAGGGCCGGGAAGGCGGGTAAGAGAATAACATCAACCACAAAAAAAGACTGTAGCGTTGAATCGGCAGTTCGAAACAACTAGACTTGGGGGAAAAGGGGAAATGGAGGATATCAATCACGGATAGGCTGAGCCATGACCGTGATGGAGGTTCACGGCATCGATCAACATTTCGACAACATTTCCCCTTTATCTGGATTATGCCCAGGGGGAAATAGGCTATCACCCACGGAGTGTCGGGATGAAAGTCGAGAGAAAGAGAGAGGCTGAACCTCCCTACCCATATATAAATGCCATGGGGCAATGTTTGATTTTCCCTTAGGGAAGCCGACGGAACTCATGCAGTGGCATAGCCCTCCCGAGCTAAAGGGGTTACTCATAAATCCGATGCGGGACGACGGAATGTAAGTGAACGCTCAATGTTGCGCCCTCGCACGCGGATCGACCTGCGCGGTCAGGTCGCGGGGATCGACCTGCCCGGTCAGGTCGCGGGGGTCAAGGGGGCAGCGCCCCTAGCGGGGGTTTTCGGTGGCAGCACCCCCGGAACAAAAATTTGGTTAGATTATCGGTGCAGTTCCAGCGTGCATAGGTTCCCAGGGCGAAGGCAAGATGGCCAGGGGAGTTCTCGGCGCAGACTTCCTGGCGCGGCGAGGCTCCCGGAAAGGGGGTATCGGCGCGGAGTGCTTGAGCAGGCAATGGAGGCTCTCGGCCTGGGCCTCCCGGCGTGACGAGGCTGCAAGGGGGGTCTCTGCGCGGAGGGTTGAGAAGGCCATGGAGGCTCTCGGCCCGGGCCTCCCGGCGCGTTGAGGTTGGGTCTCGGCGCGGAGGTGAAGATGCCGGGGAGCGGTTCCCGGCGCCGTGGGGAGGCTTCTCGGCACGGGAAGAGTCGCGCCGGGAGCCGTTCACCCATTTCACTATTTACGGGGCCGAGATAGATTCAGGGCTTTACGGTACTCTATTTTTGGGGTTTTTTAGGTTTCAGAGATGCAGATCAAGGCAGACAGGCTCTGGAAGGAGGCCAAACATTAGGTTTCAATGACTTTGATTTGTGTCTTGAAGAAGGCCAGGTGCCTGGAGGGATTGGCAGAGGAATCATCCGACACAGGGAACTCCTTTCACCACTGTCATGCAAAGTCCCAGGGATGGCCTCAATCTTGTCTTCCATCCTCCTGGGAGAATTTTGGCAGCACTTCCCCCTGCGATTAGCATTTGCAAAAGGGGATGATAGACGATCGCCCACGGAGTGCCGGGGCGAAAGCCAAATAGAGGGGTATTGGACCCCTGACCGTGTACGTGCCTGTAGCACCGTTTTGATGTCCCTTTAGAGGTCAACGAAGCTTATGCAGTGGCAGAGCTCCATTGCCTCGTAAGGTTATGTGAGGGGTTATCCGGCAATAGTCTTTATCCCTCAGGTGTATATGGGATCTGTAGCATCCTTCGATGGAACTAGAGGTTTCATTGGGCAGGCTACAAGGGCTGTCTGTGCATCTTCTCGGCCGGTGGCGGGAAGGTGTCAACGGAGCTCTCGGCGTGGGAAGTTTCGCGCCGGGAGGGTCTATTCGTGTGGCACTGTTCTGGGCGCCGGGAGATTCCGGCCCCATGTTCTTGATTCTCTGGTTTTTCAAGAGGATTTCAGGCAGGGTTTCAGATAGGGAATCGATCGGAAGGGTTTCATGGTTTTATGAATAGGAAGGCCAAAGGTTTAGGAGAAGCTAGTATCTGTCGAAGGGCAGATCATCCATTGTTGAACCCTATTGGGATGTACGGGGGTTTTTCTGATCACCTGCTGCTCAGCCGGTCAAGAGATTGCTATCTCTGACCCTGAACTAGCTGTGAACTCGACAGAAATCCACGGTACTTGGAAGGGTTCATCGGCTCATGGAAGGAAGGAGAGGGACGGAGCCCAATAGCCAATTGAACGAGGGTTGGGGTTCCGCCTTCGTTCTTCGCAGGAGAACCGACTCCGAGATATGAAGCACGAGCCGGAAACCAGAAGCATCTAAGCAATAGACAAGCGGATGCAAAAGAAATATCGGAGGCAGATAACAGCGATTTCAATCCATCTGTACCCAAATAGGCCACTGCAACATTCCATTTCGATGCATTCTCCCAATCTTACATTGATCATAAGGGGGAAATGAGGAGCAGAGAGATACAAATCGAGGCCGGGATTGTCCGGATACACTCTATCAATCGAGATGAAACTCTAAAGAGATTACATGAAGAAAAAGAAGAAAAGAAAGCATGGGGGAGGGCGGAGCATTGACTCCTCTCCCTCCCCGGATGCCCACCTGAAGACTTCCCTTCTGCTTCTGCTAGTTTCTTCTCTTTTCTCTCAGTGGAGGAGGCTCTCTCTCTCTGTAGGGTTTCTTCTCTTTTTTTTTTGATCGATCGCCAGCCGACCTCCCTTCTTTTCAAAGGGGGTTTGTTTATATAGATCTCCTTCTTCTGTCCTTTCGGTGGAGGGTATTCGGCGTGACCAGCTTCTTAGCCATAGCTCCCGGCGTGTCCAGCGGCCCTTCGTTGAGGTTCCTGGCGCCATGGTCAGAAGCCCAATCGGCCGGCCCATTTAGTGCTTTTAGGCCGCATAATTGCCTTGACTTCTCTTAGTTATTTTGTATTGACTTTTATCAGAACCGAAAGAGGCCCCTTTAGTAGTGACACAGCTTTGTTGAGATCATCTCGAGGTTCCATCAGTGAACAAACTGGGGTTTTATCAGTATTGCCATCTGAATGATGACGATAACGCCGGACATCAGCCAGGCCTGAGATGGTCCTAGCCGGGCAATTAGTTGGTGGTGAGGATCCTCCCTCAATCCTGACTTTGTAGGCATCTTCCAGTCTTCATTGCTAGTCTGGTCCCATCTTTATCTTTGTTCATATTTTAGCTGTCAACAGATATCCTGATATATTCAAAGTCTGAAGAGGAGCATGAAGTGCATTTGAGGATAGCATTACAGATATTAAGGGATAATCGATTATATGCTAAATTGAGCAAATGTGAATTTTGGCTGGAAGAAGTGTCCTTCTTAGGACACGTAATTTCAAAGGATGGAATCTCAGTGGACCCCGCAAAAGTCGAAGCGGTAAAGAATTGGGAACAACCGACTAATGCAACAGAAATCAGGAGTTTCCTTGGTCTTGCT
This sequence comes from Amorphophallus konjac, assembly GCA_022559845.1. Classification (NCBI taxonomy): domain Eukaryota; kingdom Viridiplantae; phylum Streptophyta; class Magnoliopsida; order Alismatales; family Araceae; genus Amorphophallus; species Amorphophallus konjac. The sequence goes on from CM040124.1 coordinate 234,387,254, forward strand.
GGTTACTACCGGCATTTTATTAAAAACTTCTCGAAGATTGCAGTACCACTCACCAGGCTGACTCGCAAGGAAGTGCCATATGAGTGGAATGAGGAATGTGAACAAAGTTTCCAAACGTTGAAGGACCATTTGACCACTGCTCCAGTCTTGACCCTTCCTATTGAAGGAGAGAAGTATGAGGTATATACCGATGCTTCCGGTATTGGCCTCGGTTGTGTGTTAATGCAACAGAGAAGAGTTATTGCGTACTCTTCTAGGAGGTTGAAGAAGCATGAGGAAAACTACCCGGTGCATGACTTGGAGTTGGCCGCGGTAGTATTTGCACTAAAGATCTGGAGACACTATCTTTACGGAGAACAATTCACAGTATTCTCCGATCATAAGAGCCTCAAATATCTATTCTCTCAGAAGGAGCTTAATATGAGGCAACGTCGATGGCTGGAATATTTAAAGGACTTTGATTTCACTATTTAGTATCACCCCGATAAAGGGAATTCAGTAGCTGATGCCTTAAGTCGGAAGCCGAGAGCCCTTATGGCCAGCTGTATGATACGGGAATGGAAATTATTGGAAGAATTCTCCAGATTAAATATAAGCACGGACCAGAAAGATGGGTGTATTACTCTCTCTCACATGAGTGTGCATCTGGGCTTGCTATCCGAAATCAAAAAGTTACAAGATGAAGATCCTGGAATGATTGAAATCAGGGAGAAACTGGATCAAAGGACCGAATTCAGGCTGGCAGTTGATGGAAGACTAATGTTTCAGGAAAGGACATGTGTCCCGGACTGTCCTGAGTTGAAAAGGAAGATTCTAGATGAAGCTCACCGCTCTAGGTATACCATTCATCCTGGAGCAACTAAGATGTACAAAGACTTAAAAAGGACTTTCTGGTGGCCGAACATGAAGAGGGAGGTAGCGGACTTTGTGTCTCGCTGTCTCACGTGCCAACAAGTGAAAGCAAAACACCAAATGCCCACCGGAAAGTTACACCCCCTTGATATTCCCAAATGGAAATGGGAAGGAATTGGTATGGATTTCATCATGGGATTGCCTAAGTCTAGAGGCGGACATGATGGTATTTGGGTAATCATCGACCGACTGACCAAGTCAGCGCATTTCTTGCCAATTAAAAGTCGATGGTCGGTTGATGTTTTGGCTGCATTGTATATCAAGGAGATCGTGAGATTGCATGGAGTCCCAACATCAATCGTGTCTGACCGAGACCCTCGCTTCACTTCTCACTTCTGGAAGGGTCTACAACACTTGTTGGGGACGAAGCTCAATTTCAGTACTGCTTTCCACCCCCAGACCGATGGTCAGACTGAGAGAACAAACCAAATAGTTGAAGACATGTTACGAGCTTGCATTATTGACTTTGGCGGAGGTTGGCATGATCATTTGCCCCTAGCCGAGTTTGCATACAACAATAGCTATCAAGCCAGTATACAGATGGCTCCATTTGAAGCCTTGTACGGCAGGAGTTGCCGATCTCCTATATGCTGGGATGAAGTTGGCGAGAAGCAACTACTAGGGCCCGATATGATAAGAAACACAACAGAAAAGGTTGAACTTATCCGAGAAAGACTCAAAGTAGCACAATCCAGACAGAAATCTTATGCAGACAATAGAAGAAGGGAATTAGAATTCCATGTTGGAAACCATGTTTACCTCAAGGTCTCACCCGGTCGAGGAATAAGAAGGTTCGGAGTTAAAGGCAAGCTTACACCGAGATTCATTTGTCCATTCGAAATATTGGAAAGAGTTGGCGAGGTAGCCTATCATCTTGCTTTGCCTCCACAACTGTCGGAAGTGCACAATGTGTTCCACTTTTCCATGATGAAGAAATATGTGCACGACCCTTTCCACGTCATTGATCATAGTAACTTAGTGATTCAAAAGCACCTCACTTATGAACAGAAGCCAATGAAGATTCTTGATCGAGAGGTCCGAGTCTTAAGAAACAAGACCATTCCCATGGTAAAAGTGCAATGGAATAAATGCTTGGAGCAAGAAGCCACATGGGAAACTGAAGAATCTGTGCGAAGGAGATATCCAGAATTGTTATAGACCGTAAGTACTCTATACCCTCCATGTCTCCATTCACGCAATTGAATTTGGGGACCAAATTCTTTTAAGTGGGGGAGGGTGTAGCACCCCTGAAAATTTTAAAAGAATAAAATAGATTCTAAATTAAATAAAAATAAAAAAAGATTCGATAAATGGGCCTTACACTTAAAATATATATACAACAAATGGGCCAAAATGAAATAACGCCTTTTATTAAGGCGCTAATAATAGTAATGCCGCCTTTAGCATGGGCGCTAATTCGTACGAAGAAAATTGGAAATAAAGCGGCAAAATATAGAAAAAACAAGAAACGACCTAGGTTAAGGCGCTACTTAATAAAAAGATGCCCTCTTTTAAGGCGCTACTTAATGTGAAAATGCCCTTGTCTCAGACGCCTTTTCCCTGAGGGTTAAATAAGGAAAACCATGCTCGGTCGAGGCATGGCTGGTGTTAGGTTTCCCTTTTATGTCTAATCACGTCGACGCCTTGCATGGGGAGTCTAGGGTTTTTACAACTTCATATGGCAAGCGGCTGTGGATAAGGAAGGGTGAGCAGATCACAGAGCAACGTATGGATGGTTTCAAGCCTTGCATTAGATGACATTCGACCCCTCCTAAGGTTCTCCTTTCGTATAAATAAGCCTCCTCGTCAAACGGGCAAACCTTGCTGTTGCCATCCGAAGGATTCCCTACTGCTACTTCGTTCAACATCCCCTTGCTGTGCTGACGTGCAAGAGAGGCTCCATCCTCTTCCTCTTTCTTTTGTTGCTGCGGACGTGAGGAAGCGGCAGAAACTCTTCATCCTCAACCTCCTCCTGCGGTCGTGTTGACAGCAAGAAGGAGCCAAGGCTTCTTCCTCTTCTTCCTGTTGACTGCAACGTGAAAGGCGGAGCATCTTCCTCTTCCTCCTTCAAGATCTTCTTCGTTCGGCGGCTGCTCTGTTTGAAACAGAGTACCGTAAAAGCATCAAATTATTCTTCCTGTACCACATTCTACACATCAAAGGTAGGTTTTCTCAAGAATTGTAGCCCCAAACCGTCTTAATAACATGATGATAATATTTGTATTTCATGCACATCGTTTCACTGCGTTTTATGAAGTTTTCTGTGAAATATGTAAGAGGCGACCCTGACCAGGGCGCTAATTCAAGAACTGACGCCCGACAGAGGAGGCGTCAATTTTAAATAATTAGTAATTACTTATGTTAGAAATTGAATATCTATGAAACCATAAATCTAATTTAATGCATGATCATAGATTTGAAATCCTGGTATTTTTCTCGTCCTATCCATATAATTGTTCCCTGCAAATTAATTATCATGAAAATTCATTACTATTCATATACTTGGAAAAACATTGTGAATTAACGACCCTTAGTAGGTCGTCTTTTATGAAAGAGACGCCCCCGGCTAGGGCGCGTTTAACCAAAATTACAGAATAAAGAACATCTCAGCAAAAATAGAAATTTAAATGGACGACGGTTACAGAAGTCGTCAAATGTCAAAATAACGACCCAGAGAAGGGCGTTAATTTACTAAGTAGTGACTTGTGTTAAGACGTTAATTTCCTGTGTACATATATTATGCTGTTTACTGTTAACCGAGGGTTTTATATAAATATATATGTATATATAGGCACTATATTCCATTTCGTGAGTATAGTCCCACGTTCCACGATGTTTTATCGATTACCCCTCAATTCTCGGTGACATACAAGCTCTCCATTGGACATCCCGTTCCTTTGGACTAGCAAGTTAGTGATGGAGACCTCCATAAGACTCCTCGAGCCTTGGATTCTCGCAAGGCCGACTGAGCAGGTTGTACCATAAAAACCTATTACACTATTTTTCCGTGTCACTCTATAGAAACATGGTATACCGGCCCTCATGATATGCTATGTGGATATCATGGGAATATTCTTAATGGGATGAGGACATCATGCCATTAATATGCTGTTCTTGTGGACCTCAATTTTATATAAAAAGGGGTGACCATCTACGTATGGGCACTTACTTGATATGGTACCCGATTGGGGAACCAATTCCACCCAGTTTTATGATACGCGTGTTTGTACCGTTATTATCGTTCTTCTACATCGAGTTCATATTTTTGAACTCTATTCTCTCAAGATCTATCTTGAATATCCATAAACTTTTTCATTCCATATTGGCTATACACAAAAGTGGATGTCAAAACACATGATCAATGTCTGCGCATATAGGGCCCGATCTGGTCCTGGGAGGAGCACCCGAAAGTACTTGTGCCCAGGGGAGTTATATTGATCACGGTGTGGCATTGCACCGAAGTACTTGCTTGAATCTACGACACTCCACTATATCGCTATCTCTCTCTCACGTGCTAGACTTGATTGACTTGACATGACTTGCGTGGCCCGGAATGGGCAAAGTACTTGCTTGCTAATAACCATTATCTCATGACATGAAAGACTTTATTGATATACTTGGTACTCGTTCAAATACTTGAAATCTTGAATACTTGAAGTTTCCCTATCTTGGATCAACATTTATTTCCTCTCGTTATCATGTTCAATTGCATAGCACTTCATTTTTACATGATTGACGTGCTAGACTTGCATTTTTATTTGAAAAAGGTAATTACTTAAACCAGTTGCTAGTTCTTGAGATATAATTTCTACTGAGCGTTCGCTCGTCAAGTTCTTTTCCCCAACTTTTCAGGTAATGCAGACCCTGACTCGGACTCGGATGGGTAGGAGCAAGAGTGACGAGCGTAGAACCTACAAGCGTCATGCTATTGCACTCCATCGTGTCATGTCGTCCCTAGTTTATTCTTGGAGTCTTGTTATTGGTACTTATGTGATTGCACGAATTGTAATAATTAAGGCTTGTGGGCCTATTTAGACTTGTTAAGTCCTGGAGTTGTGGCATTGTTTATTGGATTTAAGTCGTTGTCAAGGGTATCCGTATTTGGTCTTATTTTAAATTCTTATCTTATTGCGCACTCTATTTTGATGTCGAAATTCTACTTGCTCTGATTGACATGATTGATATAAACTCGTCACGTTCTCCCAGGTTCCTTCCGCGCTCGGGGCGTGACAGTTGTCATCATCAAAAAGCGGGAGAATGTTGTGTCTCCTCTGATTTGGTGTCATTTATGTCTAGTTTTAATGATTGACAACAGTGGTTTGACCATTGGCAATAGTTGTTTGACCACTAGTTGACTTTGACAACATCATCTCTGTATAAGTCAGAATTGTCTCAGTTGCTGTTAGAAGGTTGGTGCTAGTTGACACAAGGTCAGTGTTAGTTAGCTTGGGTTGTTCTCTAGAGTCTGTGCTAACATGCATAAAGTTTACATTAGGATGCACAGAGTCTGTGCATATTTCTGTCTAAGGCATATACACGGTCGGTGCATGTTTTCCTCCTTCATATAACGTCCGTGCATGTTTCAACAAGGTCGGTGCTTGTTGTGGTTTCACACAACTAAGGTCAATGCTATCACTGTTCATTCATTCATAAAGGTCGGTGCACATTTAATAGTCTTCATAAGGTCTCTACACATCACTGTAGCATGCATAGGAAAGTCGGTGCTAGTTGGGCAAGTGCACAACTAAGGTCAACACTAGTTTGCTTTCAAAGTAACTAAGGTCGAAGCTAGTTTAGGTCTCATGTAAGTAACGTCGGTGCATTTTACTATTCACGTGCATATAGGCCTGTGCATATGGCAAGAATAAGGTCGGTGCACCTTTTCAACCTTGCGTATACAAGTCTGTGCACGTACTGTAGCACACTCAACTAAGGTCAGTGCACATTACTTTTTGCTGCATGATGTCTGTGCATGTGCATACATGTCTGTGCACATATGCTTGCATGCATGCATAAGGTCTATGCTAGTTGTACCATGTGCATACTAAGGTCAATGTTAGCTGCATATAGGGTCAGTACAAGCCACGTCTCATGCATTTATAAGGTCTCTGCAACTTCACATAGTCAGAGCATATTCTTCACAAAGTCTGTGCATGTTTTGGATTCAATACCTTAAGGTCGGTGCAGGTTTGCATTCTGCATGCATTAGGTCTGTGCATGTTCATTTTCAATGCATATAACATCTATGCACACAATGTAGCAAGTCCGTGCACATCTTGCATATAGCCATATAACGTCTGTGCACATTTTGCATTATGCTCACAAAGGTCGGTGCTAGTTCATGTTTTGTGTGCATAAAGTCTGTGCTAGTATGCAGGGTAATGCATCGAAGGTCTGTGCTAACGTACATAATGTCTAACCATGTTTCACTTTTCTTCTGCAGGCTAAGGCATTTCTTTCAACTTGGCATACGCTCGACCACCTGAACTACAGACGTGCAGACACCTTCGTCTGTCACGTGATCACTTGAACACACACCTGAAGCATGACTTCGTGGATTAAAAAAGGACAAATGATTGGCATGTGATCCTAGGGGTACAATCATGGGACATTCCTCTACGAGGATCACTGCCCCATCCATTGCAAACACGTGGCCTCTCAGAAAAAGTAGAAACGAACCTTCCACATGCCGGGCACATGAGCCCAGCCTGAAGCCCTTTAAGAAGGCCTCTCTTGCGATCAAAAAGGTGTGGAGGCGGCAGAATCAAAGAAGGAAAAGAGCGAGAGAAGCCAAGGAGAAGAAAAGGAAGAGGAGAGTTCAGTAATAGAAGAGAAGAGAGAGCTCGATAGTTAGAGCCACCTTCTGAGAGAAAATAGAGTCTCGTAGAAGAGAGTTGAGAAGAAGAAGTGAGCTGAGAGGAAGAAGAGGGTCTGAAAGAGGCTGACTCTCCCTGGCTACTGGATCAAATCCAAAGTCAGTTTGCTATATTCGAAGAGCAACATTTCTGTTTTCCACCATCTTGTCTTACACGGTTTTCTTCATTTCATTGTTTTCCTTTTGAAACCTTTGTAAAGCTGTGAATCAGCAGAGCTATGCTATATTGCTCAGCAGACGAGGGTGTTTCTTTGGATAGCCAAGCTGTAATGCTAAGCGGATAGCAAGCTGTGCTGCTCAGTGGTGTTATGTTAGATGGACGCAGTCTATTACCATGGAGAGTGGATCTAGAGGGGGGTGAATAGATCTAATGTCTAATTTTAGAACACATTTGACTCTAATGCGGAATTAAAACAAGCAACTGTATAGCAGTAGAATGAACACATTGAAATTACACAACCACAGGCAATCACACAGTAGACACCGATCTTTAAGGTGGTTCGATCTCAATCCAGAGATCTACGTCCACCCTACACTCCAACTGGAATGTGGATCCTGCTGACTAACAGCTTGAATAGCTGGGCTTCACAGGTTGCCAACAACTGCTGATACACAGCTTCGCTGGGCTTAACAGCTTGCCAACCAGAGGAACAGATCCTCTGCAACCGCTGGGCAATACAGCTTAGCCGTCCGAGACCTGGTCTCGCCTGCTGAGGATTACAGCTTCACCTGTCCAGTGGAAACCTCCACTGCAATTGCTGCCTCACAGCATGATAACAAAAGTGTATCGAAAGAAAGAAAGATAGAAACAAACGAAATGTAAAAACAAGACGAATGTAGCTCAAGTATGAGCAGAATCAGCTCTGGTATCTGAACCAAGAGTCTGACTTACAAGATCTCTCGAAAGCTCTCTCAACTCAACTCTCTCAATCTTCTCTTCTCTCTTTCTCTTCTTCTCTCTGAATCTTCTTCTCTCTTTTTCTTCTTCTCTCTTGGATCGTGCAGGCACTCACTGTCTGTACTTCTCTTTTAGCTCTGGCTTCTGCTCTTTCGATCTCGATCAGCCTTCTTCTGGTGGAAGAAGACTCATATATATACCAGCAGCAGTTTGAATTTGGCGTGTCGCTTTCACAATTCCCGCCTAGAGAATTCGCCAGATCCGAGGAGCTTCGACCACCTGGCAGCATCCTGACTGGGCTGCTTCCACGTGTCATAATCTGGGCACCTCGTCCTTCCTTGGATCACGAGCCAAGTCATCAGTCTCTGCAGATAGTCCATGTCAGACATTCGAAAGGAATTATCAGTTTAAGGGTTAACTGATGTACAGACTACACATAGACAGAGCTGAAGCAATGTATAGACTTCATGAAGCAGGATAATTACGTTGTACAGACTATGTGTAGACAACGCTAAAGCAATGTATAGACTTCATGAAGCAGAGCTGAAGCAGTATAGACTCAGTGAATGCGAAACAATGCATTGTACAGACTCTATGAATGTGAGGCTATGCGTTGTACAGACTATGTGAATACAGTGCTATGGCCTGTACAGACTCTACACATGCAGGGCTTATGCCATGTTCAGACTTTGTGAATAAAATGCTGTGCAATGTATAGACTCTGTATATGCAGAGCTTAAGCCCTGTACAGACATCAAATATGCAGAAGTAAACGTGCATCAATGTGTAGACTTAGCAAAACAAAGTGTAAACAAAGCAACACAATGTGCAGACTTCGTGCAGTGCATGAATGCAGTGTATAGAGTTATGAGTGCAATGAGTGTTCAAGAGATGTACAGACTCAACGTTATGCAAGCAGTCAATGTATAGAGTTGATGAAGCGATGCTCAACAAAAAGATGCCTTACAGTTAGGCGTTGGTTTCATAAGTGACGCCACTTCTGGTGAGCGTCAAATCTAGAGCATAGAGAATGTATAGACTTGCTACGGCACAAGGCAGCATAACGATGTACAGACTCTGAGTTGAACAATGCACAATGCCTATGGGAATTTATAGACTTAGACGTAGGTCAAGATACCGATGTTCAGACTTTGTGCAGTGTATGGACTTAGTGTGTGCGAGCCTGCTGCAGCCAGTGTACAGACTTTGAGTGCTGTGCAATCATGCTATGATGCAGTGTATAGACTTTATGCGAGCATGATGAAGCCAGTGTTTATACTTAGACCTGCGTGCATGCAATGCGTTGTATAGACTTGCCCATGTCTGTCTAGACTTTGCATGCATGCCTATAGCAATGTGCAGACATGCAGACAATGCGTTGTGCAGACTTTGCGTGCCACAATGAGACGTTGCATGAGACGATGAGCAGCCAAGAACGATGTATAGACTTCAAATCAAAGAATGCACAATGTACAAATTTGACTGAGACACTGCATAAGACGATGTATAGACTTAGCCAATGCAGACTTAGTCCGATGTACAGACTTTGCATTAAGCAAGGCAATGTATGGACTTGCCGATGTACATACTTAGTGCATGAAGCAAGGCAATGTATGGACTTCGAATCATGAGACGTTAAGAAAGACGGACGATGTACAGACTTCAAGTCCACTTGAGATGCTGAGTGAGACGGACCAGTGTATAGACTTATGCTGTGCTGCAAGATGGCAGTGTACACACTTGGTTAAGACTGTCTAGACTCTGCATGCAAGCAATGGCGATGTATAGACTTGCTAACACACTGTTGTATAAGCTTTGCTAGCCACAATGTGCAGACTGCACGATGTATAGACTTGCAAGTCCTACGTAGGTAAAGATACCAGTGTATAGGCTTGCGAGAATATAACGTAGGTAAAATATACCAATGTATAGACTTGCTAGTGTGCATGTCACAATGCAGTTTATGGACATGAGTGTGCGTGCAGTACTGCGATGTATGGACTTATGTTGACGCTGCAGGACAACTGCCAATGTATAGACTTCACAAGTGCAAGCAATGCAGCAATGTATGGACTTTGAACTTGTGCATGCAATGTATAGACTTGCTACCCTGCGAGTCATGCAGTGTATGGACTTGCTGTGCCTGTGACGACTGCGATGTACATACTTGCTAGCTTGCGAGCCATGCAGTGTATGGACTTGCTAGCCTGCGAGCCATGCAGTGTATGGACTTGCTAGTCTGCGAGTCATGCGATGTATGGACTTAATGTGTCTGCTGTACAAGCAATGTCTAGACTTAAGAATGTATGGATGAATAAACTGAATAGACTTGTGACTCATACTGATTGCTATCATCAAAACTATTGATCATCAAAACTACAGGGGCACAACAATCTCCCCCTTTTTGATGATGGCAATACTATGAGTTACACTGACTCCTAATGCATGCTATGAGAATGCAAGTTCTAACAATCTCCCCCTTTGCCAAAACAATGTATACACTTCCCCTGGAATTCAACAAACAGACAATATTCTCTCCCTTTGCCATCAACAAAGAGGAGGGAAAGATATTACAAGGGAAAGAATCAAGAGAGATCATCTGACTGGCATTCTGAACAAGTAGTTCAGGAATAAGCATTCTAAAGCACAGAGTCTTCAGTTATATGAATTGAAAAACAACTTTCAGATAGAGTTCTGGTTTAAAGGTTATAAATTTTAAGTTCATGCACTACAATCATTGGATAAGTTTTCTGTGCATGATAAAATAATAAACCAAAATCACATTTGCATGGGAGATTCAATTTCAGAATATCTTACTTTTGTAGACTCATGAAAAGTTGTTAAGAGATACCAGGTCATGTATTGAAATTAAACAAATTGACATCCTTGAAAATTCTTTTGAAGGAACAACATTGTTCATTATATTTCATTAGGGGCATTCAGGTACCATTTGTCTTTTTGCGTAAGGGTATACGCTTATCAGACGCCAATATCCCTAGATACTCAACATTATGGACCATTCTGCCTATGATCAAACTCAATAGAACGGATTTACACCTTTTTGTGTGAGGGTACACGTTTATCAGACGTCAGTTACCCCCAAGTACTCAGTGAAACCACCCTACTGTTTTGATCATTTTATACAAAGATAACTGATACACCTCATGACTTAAGTATTATCCATTTCTTTGATGGATCACTTAGTTTCTCAGTATTTTACCAGTCATTGCTCTGCCAATGTTATTTTTTAAATATTTTTCAATATTTTTCAATATCTTTCTTAGCTGTCCTTTATTTATTTCAGAATGACTTTTTTAAGAACAATACACATACTTAGCCTTCTCTAACAGGATTTCAGGTGAGTTTTCAGATTTCAGATACAATTAACTTTGTCTGACATGAAATAAGATAAGGGTTGAGAGCTTTATCAATTTTCAGCTTTCTTATTTACTGATTGCAATCTTTAAACTTTAAACTTTATAAAATTTAAACCATTTAGTCAGTCTTTAAGCAATTAAAGTTCTTATAAGTGAAGAAGTCTATTTTCTATTGCTTAGGAATCAGAACTGACTAACAGATTGCCATATGTCAGATTCAACTCATTCAGGGTCAAGGAATTGAATTTCAATAAATTTGATGACCATTCTGAATTTCTAACAATACTCCCCCTGCCTATATGCATGTGACTTTAGATGAGAGAGAGACCTTAGACACAGTCATGACTAAATGATATGCAATGATGATCATGAGTGTGATGCCAAAAAAAAATATGAATGTCATGCATGATCATGAGTCTGTTGCAACATTCAACATTCACAAGGTTTATTCAAGCCATCAGAGAGTTTATTCATTATGCTGAAATTTACACAAGCCAAGTTCTCTTCTAAGAAATTTAAACCTTTCATTCCCAAGAGGCTTAGTAAAAATATCAGCAGTTTATTTTTCAGTTTCAATGAAGTTCATTTCAATTTCCTTTTTATTTACAATATCTCTAAGAAAATGGTGTTTTATCTCTATATGCATAGTCCTAGAATGATGAACATGATTTTTAGCAAGGCATATAGCACTAGTATTATCACATAACATTGGAATACATCCCAATTTTATTTGATAATCATCCAGTTGGTGCTTGATCCATAGTACTTGGGCAGCATAATTACCAGCTGCAACATATTCAGCTTCAGCTGTAGACAAAGCTACAGTGTGTTGCTTCTTAGATGCCCAAGATACTAGACAGCCACCTAGGAATTGACAATATCCACTAGTACTTTTTCTCTCTACTCGACACCCAGCATAATCTGCATCAGTGTAAGCTAGAAGTTCTAACTCACACTTGGCAGGATACCAAAGACCTAGCTCTTGGGTGCCTAGTAAATACCTAAAAATTCTTTTCACTGATTTAAGATGTGATTCTTTGGGACTAGCCTGAAATCTAGAGCATAAACACACTAAAAATTGAATGTCAGGCCTAGATGCTGTAAGATATAGAAGGGATCTGATCATACCTCTATATAGCCTTTGGTCCACTGGTTTACCTTGAGGATCTTCATCCACACTGGTTGAGGTACCCATTGGAGCAACTATTTCCTTAAGGTTGTCCATTTTGTACTTCTTCAATAGATCCCTTATGTACTTGGACTGAGAGATGAAGGTACCATCCTTTGATTGTGTAACCTGCAGTCCAATAAATAGTTTGAGCTCATTTCAAACTCATTACTCATAATTTGAAAGAATTCCTCACACAATTTGGGGTTAGTTGACCCAAACACAATGTCATCCACATAAATTTGAATGATAAGAATATCTGAATGACTCACCTTGGTGAACAATGTTTGATCAACTACACCTCTTGTGAAGTTATTATCAGTGAGGAATTTGCTCAACCTGTCATACCAAGCTCTAGGAGCTTGCTTTAAACCATAGAGAGCTTTTTTGAGTTTATAGACATGATTAGGGAAGTCTAAGCATTCAAATCCAGGAGGCTGCCTCACATAGACATCCTCACTGATTTCCCCATTCAGAAAATTAGATTTTACATCCATCTGCTGAAGATTTATTCCTAGGGAACATGCATAAGCCAATAAGATTCTGATTGCTTCTAACCTGGCTACAGGAGCAAAAGACTCTTCAAAGTTAATTCCAAATTCCTGATTATACCCCTGAGCTACAAGTCTGGCCTTATTTTTAATCACATTTCCTGATTCATCAGTTTTATTTCTGAACACCCATTTAGTCCCTATAACTGTTTCATGATCAGGAGGTGGAACCAAGTGCCACACCTTATTCCTGTCAAATTGATTGAGCTCTTCATGCATGGCATTAATCCAATGCACATCCTTAAGAGCACAGTCGATGGACTTGGGTTCTACATTTGATACAAAGGCATATGCATTCAATTAATTTTGAATTCTTAAGTGGCCTCTAGTCCTAGGAGGGTCATGCAAATTGCCAATCACATTATCTACAGGATGATCTTTTAGATATCTAATGTTGACAATTTCATTATCATGATTTTCATTTACCTCCCCCTGAACTGTAGGCTCTTCTTCATTAAGCTCTTCATTTCCTTCCTCATCTTCGGATTTGTCTGCAGGATTCCCTTCTTTCAGAATATCACAATTGTCTTCATTCCTGCATTGACCAATATTAGACTTTACCAAAGATTCATCAAAAATAATATGTGGAGATTCTTCAACAGTTTTGGAATTCAGATTATACACTCTATATGCTCGGGTGTTTTCAGAATAACCAAGAAAAATTCCTGATTCACCTTTAGGTTCAAATTTATCAAGTCTCTTTTATCATTTATGTGTATAAAACATTTACAACCAAAAACCCTGAAATGAGCAATTGAAGGTTTCTTACCCTTTATGATCTCATAGGGTGTTTTCTGGGTAGAAGGTCTTACCATAGCTCTGTTAATTACATAACAGGCTATATTTACTGCTTCAGCCCAGAACTTCCTTGGTAGACCACCTTCAACCAAGAGTGTACGACCCATCTCCACTAGGGTTCTATTCCTTCTCTCCACAACTCCATTCTGCTCAGGTGTCCTTAGTGAGGAGAACCTATGGTTAATTCCATTTGACCTGCAGAATTCATCAAACTGTGAGTTTTCAAACTCACCTCCATGATCAGATAGAATATTTTCAATTTTCTAGTTTTTCTTAAGACAGAACTCATGAAATTCTATGAATGCATCACTTTTATGTGATAAGAAGTATACCCAAGTGTACCTAAAAACGTCATCTACCATGAAAAATCCATACCTCCTCCCTGATAAGCTGACAGACCTGGTTGGCCAAAAAAGGTCCATGTGTATCAGCTCATAAGGTTTAGAAGATAGATTTTCTGTCCTAGATTTAAATGACTTTCTAGTTAACTTGGACTGAGTGCATGCATCACAGATTTTATTTTCTTTCTTAAAGGAAACTTCAGGAAGTCCTCTAACCATGCTATGCTTATTCAGTTTATGCAAAATAGTGTAACTAGCATGACCTAACCTACGATGCCATAAAAATGCTAAGTCTTCTCTACTAGCAGTAAGGCATAGGTTAGAATGTTGAATATCATCTAAATCTATCATGTAAGTGTTATTTATCCTCTTACCAGAAAATTTAACAGTTTTAGAATCAGGTTCAAAAACTTTGCAACATTGAGAGTCAAAAAGCACTTTGCATCCTTTATCACATAGCTGGCTGATGCACTTTGTCTTGTAACAATCCAAGTACCACAAGTTGTTCTTGGCTGCCAGGCATACCTGCACACACAATCAGGTAGAGAAGTTTGGAACCCAAGACTGATTGGGCTCCAGAGAAGATGAAAAGCAATTAAAACGAGAAAGCAGACTTTTGGGAATCCACATTTGTTTGAAACAGTTTTGTTCAGTGGATTTTCCAGATTTCTTTTTGTTTTGCTTTTTCTTGTTGACACTAGCATGATTATTTAAAGATTGATTATTTCTGTGCCTGTGCCTTGGCCAGGATGTATTCACGAAATTTTGGCCATAGTAATCATTGGGCTGGCTATGGAAATATTTATTCCTAGGTGTGCAAGAGCCATACCCATTAACCCAATTCCTAATGTAAGGTTCATAGGACTGTGTAGCCTGATGTCCATAACCTGTAAACCTTCCTTGAGTCCTAGTCCATCCTGACCTATTTGGATAGATTGATTGTGCAAAGAAGTGGGATTGGGTTCTAGGTTGGTAGAAATGTTTGGGTTGAGCTCTAGAAGCATTCAGCCTCCCATGCACCTTGGACCCTGCTGACGTGTTCATAGTTGTGTATTGGGTCTTCTTCATAGGTGGTGGTGATAGTGGAGACTTGGTGACCTTAACATGGGGTTTATAAGACTGTGTAGGTTGACCCCTAACCTGAGACTGAGCTTTGGGATTTTGTTTGGATGTGCTAGCTCTACTAGTCTCATTCAGTTTTTGTTTGCCCTTCTCCTCAGCACTGGGCTTTTTCAGATTAACAGTTTTGTTCATTGAAATGCTTGAATTCATGCTAATTAGAGGTCCTTTCTCTTTTTGTGCAACAAATGAAATAGTTTTCATTCCAACGGTTTTTGTTGCACTAGAATTAAATCCAAGGCCCTCTTTTCTGAAGTTGACCTTTGACCCTAACAAAGCATTTAGGTTATCTGAACCTTGGGTCATTTTCTCAATAGTCTTAAGCTTGTCCTCATTATCCTTTTGAATATCTTCAATGGATTTCTTAAGTTCTGTATTCACACTTAGGACAGCTTGATATTTTTCATTCACTATTTTTATCTCACTCTCACATTTCTGAATTTTCAATTTCAGTTCATCAGTTTCTTTTTCTAACCTCTCATTTTCTTCTTTAGAGGCTTTTGACTCATTCTTGATTTCTTCTAATTCAGAACATGTGAGTTTCAATTTTTTATTCTCAGATTCTAGACATGCAATTTTATCAGTTAGAGTTGTATCATTTTGCATGGAGTTAATCTTTCTTCTTAGATGCCTGTTTTCCTTTCTAATATCATCAGCTCTATCAGCTATGTCATGGTAGGCATCTACCCAATCAGCAATAGTGAAATTTTCGAATCTAGTGATTACCTCATCTGAGTCCTCCTCTCTGTCTTCAGAGCTTGTTGCCATAAGGCAAATGGGCTTCTCAGATTCGGCTTCACTGTCTGAGCTGCTACTGAAGGAACCTTCATCTTCATCACTCCAGGTACTAACCATTGCTTTCCCTTTCGTGTTCCTTCTCTTTGACTTGTCCTTGTATTTTTGATTCTCTGGACAGTCAGCTTTCAAATGACCTGTTTTCCTGCATTGATAACAAGTATTAGTTTCAATTTTCTTAGCAGGGTTATGTTTATACCTTTTATCCCTTCGGCCGCCACTATATTTCTTTTGGCTGAATCGTCCTGCTCCTTTCCTGAGGAACCGCCTGAACTCTCTGGTCATCATTGCCATCTCAGTACGAGTTATATCTTTTTCATTCAGGCTCTCCTCGGATGATGAACTGCTAGAGTTGGATTTGCTGGATTTGCTGACACCAGCTTTCAGAGCGATTGGATTCTTCTTCCTCGAAGCTTCTTCTATCTTTGGCATATTAATCTCATATGCCATCAGCGAGCCAATTAGCTCATCAGCCCTTGTGGTTCGCAAATCCCTTGACTCCTCCATCACTGTAGCCTTAGTATGCCAAGCATGAGTCAGGGAACGCAATATCTTCCTCACTACATCGTATTCTGTTTGAGGTTTCCTGAGACCTCTAAGACCATTTGTGATAATAGTAAATCGAGCGTACATCTCCTTGATGGTCTCGTTTGGCTTCATCTTGAATGTCTCATATTCAGACACTAGGAAATTACCCTTCGTCTCTCTAACTTGAGAAGTCCCTTCATGAATGACTTCCAGTGCATCCCACATCTCCTTAGCTGAGCTGCAAGCTGATACTCGAGAAAATTCCGTGGGGTGCAGAGAGCATTGAATAGCGTTTATGGTGCCCCAGTTTAGAGTAGACCTCCTAATCTCCTCCTTGGTCCAGACTTCCTCATTAGGGGATAGCTCATAAGGTCCCTTGCTTACTACCTTCCAGATCTCATAATCCTTCGCCCTCAAAAATACTTGCATACGGTTCTTCCAGTATGCATAGTTAGATCCATCGAAGAATGGGGGCTTTGTGGTTGAGTGTCCTTCAGCTATCATCCCTCGAGCATCCATCTGTACCTTTCTCTTCGGCGATGAGTCCCTGTAGAAGAGTTAGGCTCTGATACCAACTGTTATGTTAGATGGACGCAGTCTATTACCACGGAGAGTGGATCTAGAGGGGGGAGAATAGATCTAATGTCTAATTTTAGAACACATTTGACTCTAATGCGGAATTAAAACAAGCAACTGTATAGCAGTAGAATGAACACATTGAAATTACACAACCACAGGCAATCACACAGTAGACACCGATCTTTAAGGTGGTTCGATCTCAATCCAGAGATCTATGTCCACCCCACACTTCAACTGGAATGTGGATCCTGCTGACTAACAGCTTGAATAGCTGGGCCTCACAGCTTGCCAACAACCGCTGATACACAGCTTCGCTGGGCTTAACAGCTTGCCGACCAGAGGAACAGATCCTCTGCAACCGCTGGGTAATACAGCTTAGTCGTCTGAGACCTGGTCTCGCCTGGTAAGGATTATAGCTTCACCTGTCCAGTGGAAACCTCCACTGCAATTGCTGCCTCACAACTTGATAACAAAAGTGTATCGAACGCAAGAAAGATAGAAACAAACGAAATGTAAAAACAAGACGAATGTAGCTCAAGTATGAGCAGAATCAGCTCTAGTATCTGAACCAAGAGTCTGACTTACATGATCTCTCGAAAGCTCTCTCAACTCAACTCTCTCAATCTTCTCTTCTCTCTTTCTCTTCTTCTCTCTGAATCTTCTTCTCTCTTTTTCTTCTTCTCTCTTTGGATCGTGCAGGCGCTCACTGTCTGTACTTCTCTTTTAGCTCTGGCTTCTACTCTTTCGATCTCGATCAGCCTTCTTCTGGTGGAAGAAGACTCATATATATACCAGCAGCAGTTTGAATTTGGCGTGTGGCTTCCACAATTTCCACACAGAGAATTCGCCAGATCTGAGGAGCTTCGACCACTTGGCAGCATCCTGACTGGGCTGCTTCCACGTGTCATAATCTGGGCACCACGTCCTTCCTTGGATCACGAGCCAAGTCATCAGTCTCTGCAGATAGTCCCTATCAGACATTCGAAAGGAATTATCAGTTTAAGGGTTAACTGATGTACATACTATACATAGACAGAGCTGAAGCAATGTATAGACATCATGAAGCAGAGCTGAAGCAGTATAGACTCAGTGAATGCGAAGCAATGCATTGTACAGACTCTATGAATGCGAGGCTATGCGTTGTACAGACTATGTGAATACAGTGCTATGGCCTGTACAGACTCTACGCATGCATGGCTTATGCCATGTTCAGACTTTGTGAATACAATGATGTGCAATGTATAGACTCTGTATATGTAGAGCTTAAGCCCTGTACAGACATCAAATATGCAGAAGTAAACGTGCATCAATGTGTAGACTTAGCAAAACAAAGTGTGAACAAAGTAACACAATGTGTAGACTTCGTGCAGTGCATGAATGCAGTGTATAGAGTTATGAGTGCAATGAGTGTTCAAGAGATGTACAGACTCAACGTTATGCAAGCAGTCAATGTATAGAGTTGATGAAGCGATGCTCAACAAAAAGATGCCTTACAGTTAGGCGTTGGTTTCATAAGTGACGCCACTTCTGGTGAGCGTCAAATCTCGAGGATAGAGAATGTATAGACTTGCTATGGCACAAGGCAGCATAACGATGTACAGACTCTGAGTTGAACAATGCACAATGCCTATGGGAATGTATAGACTTAGACGTAGGTAAAGATACCGATGTTCAGGCTTGTGCAATGTATGGACTTAGTGTGTGTGAGCCTGCTGCAGCCAGTGTACAGACTTTGAGTTGCGCAATCATGCTAAGATGCAGTGTATAGACTTTATGCGAGCATGATGCCGCCAGTGTACATACTTAGACCTGCGTGCATGCAATGCGTTGTATAGACTTGCCCATGGCTGTCTAGACTTTGCATGCGTGCCTATAGCAATGTGCAGACTTGCAGACAATGCGTTGTGTAGACTTTGTGTGCCACAATGAGATGCTGCATGTGACGATGAGCAGCCAAGAACGATGTATAGACTTCAAATCAAAGAATGCACAATGTACAGACTTGAATGAGACACTACATAAGATGATGTATAGACTTAGCTGATGCAGACTTAGTCCGATGTACAGACTTTGCATTAAGCAAGGCAATATATGGACTTTTCGATGTACATACTTAGTGCATGAAGCAAGGTAATGTATGGACTTCGAATCATGAGACGTTAAGTAAGACGGACGATGTACATACTTCAAGTCCACTTGAGATGCTAAGTGAGACGGACCAGTGTATAGACTTATGCTGTGCTGCAAGATGGCATTGGACAAACTTGGTTAAAATTGTCTAGACTCTGCATGCGAGCAATGGCGATGTATAGACTTGCTAACACACTATTGTACAGGATTTGCTAGCCACAATGTGCAGACTGCACGATGTATAGACTTGCAAGTCCTACGTAGGTAAAGATACCAGTGTATAGGCTTGCGAGAATATAACGTAGGTAAAATATACCAATGTATAGACTTGCTAGTGTGCATGTCACAATGCAGTGCATGGACATGAGTGTGCGTGCAGTGCTGCAACCGTTGTATGGACTTGTGTTGACGCTGCAGGACAACTGCCAATGTATAGACTTCACAAGTGCAAGCAATGCAGCAATGTATGGACTTTGAACTTGTGCATGCAATGTATAGACTTGCTACCCTGCGAGTCATGCAGTGTATGGACTTGATGTGCCTGCGACGACTGCGATGTACATACTTGCTAGCCTGCGAGCCATGCTGTCACGCCCCGAGTGCGGAAGATACCCGGAGACGCGTGACAAGTTTATATCGATCATGTCAATCAGAGTATTAGTGTATTCGACACCAAATCAGAGATGCACAAGAGTAAAGATAACCCAATCCTTTTATTCCTTCACAAAAGCATTTCTATTACAATCCCTTGAAAATGCTAAACTAAATAAAAAGAAAAGTACAAAATTGACTCAAGAAAATATAGAAAAGATAAGACTAGATGACGCTTTGAGAAGCTCTAATCTCTTTCACTCTTGACCTTCCCTGTCCGATTGGGTCTCGTCGTCGGACTTACCTGAAAAGTAGGGAAACACTGAGTGAACGAATGCTTAGTAGGAAATTATTTCTCAAGAACTAGCAATGGGTTTAAGTAATTATAATTTTTCACAGGTAAATGCAATATGGCTATGCATGTAGAAATAACTAATCAATAGAATAACACGTCGTGTAAAACATCCAAGCGAGTCTTAAACAAGAAATATTCATGAGAGACTTTATAGATTATTGGCTATTTCACGCAAGTATTTTGCCCATGTCGGGCCATACTAGTAAAGTCACGCAAGTCGAGTCACGCATGCAGGAGAGAGAGAGTGTGTGTGGAATGCCAAAGATCAAGAGAAAAAAGTACTTCGGTGCAATGCTAGACACCGTGATCATTACAACTCCCATGGGCACTAGTACTTTTGGGTGCTCCGCCCAGGACCAGATCGGGCCCTTATATGCACAGCATTAAAGATAGATCTAGACATCCACTTTATAGTATAGCCAATATGGATTTTCAAGAAAAAGCTTGTGGAAATTCAAGATAGAGTAGAGTTCAAAATTGAACTTGATGTATAAGGACGATAATAACGATACAAACACGAGTATCGATAAAACTGGGTGGAGTTGGTTCCCTAATTGGGTACCATGACAATTAAGTGTCCATATATAGATGGTCATGTCATTTGATATAGAATTGAGGTCCACAAGAACATCATAATAATGGCATGATTTCCACATCCCATTAAGAATATTCTCATGATATCCACATAGCATATCATGAGGGCCGGTATACCATGTTTCTATAGAGTGACATGGCAAAATAGTGTAAAGGGTTTTTATGGTACAACCCGCTCGGTCGGCCTTGAGGGAATCCAAGGCTATGAGGAGACTTACGGAGGTCCCAATGACTAACTTGCCAGTCCAAAGGAACGGAGTGTCCAATGGAGGGCTTGTATGTCACCGAGAGTTGAGGGGTAATCGATAAAACATCGTAAAACATGGGACTATATTCACGGAATGGAATATAGTGCCGATATATATATACATAAATAAAACCCTCGGTTCATAGAAACACAGTGGAAAAATAATTTATACAGGAAATTAGCGACATAACCTAAGTCACTATTTAATGAATTAACGCCCTTCACTGGGTCGTTTATTTTCAGTTTGACGACTTCAGGAGCAGTCGTCCATTATAATTTTCTATTTTCTGACATTTTCTTAATTCTGTATTTTTGATAAAACGCGCCTCATCCAGGGGCGTCACTATCACAAAAGACGACCTACTGGAGGTCGTTAATTCCTTTTGGTTTCCAGGAATATGAACAGTAAAGGTTTTTCATGATAAATAATTTGCAGGAACCACATATATGAACTGGGCAAGAAAAATAGAAGGATTCAGGGTATATGATCATGCATTAGATTTAACTACAGGTTTCATAGATATTAAATTTTAAACGTGCGTATTTATCAATTTCTTAAAATTGACGACTCTTAGTTCGGGCGTCAGTTCATGAATTAGCGCCCTGACTTGGGTCGCCTCTTGCCAAAATTTCACAGAAAACCTCTAAAACGCAGTAAAACTATATGCATGAATTACAGATGATATTATCACAAATTTTTATGCTAGTTTGGGCTACAATTCTTGAGAAAACCTACCTGATGATGATCTGGGTGTAATTACGTGAAGAAAGTTGAAGAGAGAACGATACTCTGTTCAAAATAGAGCCTCCTGAAGCTTATGAAAACAGCAACCCCGAACACAATCAAAAGTAGCAGCACACATGGGGTGCAGTGAGGGTGAGTAATAGATGAGAGAGTTTCTACTTGCTGCAGGCGACCTATAGAAGAAGATGAAGAACGATTAAAAATCTTCATATTCTCGGACTGAAGGCAGAGGAAGAAGAACAAACCTGTTCTTCACGCAGCAACGGAACGCCTTTGACCAAAATAGCTAATAGGTTCGACTAAAAGGGGTATTTATAGGGTTTTAGGAATCCCTTAGGGTTAGAATTTGATTAGAACTCTAGTTTCCTCGATAGAGTCTTTACCATAATCAATCGAACACGTACCAATCCTAAAACTTACCCTGGATAGTCTCCTGGTTCGAATGGAACACAAATGCAATTAACGCCTTAGGTTAGGGCGTGCATTTTAATTGACGTCTTGACCTGTACCGTTTCTTTTGTAATTCGCGCCCAAGAAGAGGGCGTTTCTTCTCCTTTCCTTTTATTCGTTTTGGACGTTTTAAAATTTGACGACCTTTGGTATAGGCGTCACTTTTTGAATTAACGCCTTAGGTGAAGGCGTTTCTTATTTAAATAGCACCTTGTTGAGAGGCGTTATTTGACTTATTACTTATTCATTTTGGTTCTTATCATTTACTTACTTAATCTTTCTTGAAATCTTCCTTTTATTTTACCAAGGTTGCTACACCCTCTCCCACTTAAAAGAATTTGGTCCCCAAATTCCATCACATATAAACGTGGAGAGTGTAGAATATATACCTTTTTAGAAAAAGTCCGGGAATCGTTTCCTCATAGACTCCTCGGTCTCCCATGTGGCTTCGTGTTCTGAACATTTACTCCATTGCACCTTAACCATGGGAATAATTTTGTTCCTTAATGTTCGTACCTCGCGATCGAGGATCTTCATGGGCCTTTGTTCATAAGTGAGATCCATTTGAATCACGAGGTCTCCATGATCAATGATATGTGACGGATCATGCACATATTTCTTCAACATTGATATGTGGAATACATTATGAACTTCGGACAATTGAGGAGGTAAAGCGATGCGGTAAGCAACTTCGCCAACTCATTCTAGTATCTCAAAAGGTCCGATAAACCTTGGTGTAAGTTTGCCCTTAACACCAAATCTCATTATTCCACGTCCAGGTGATATCTTAAGAAAAACGTGATCTCCGACTTGGAATTCGAGATCTCTCCTTGTGTCCGCATAAGTCTTTTGTCTACACTGAGCAACTTGAAGTCTTTCTCTAATCAACTGAATCTTTTCAGTGGTATCCCTTACCATGTCTGGACCTAATAGTTGTTTTTCGCCAACTTCATCCCAGCACAAAGGCGATCGGCAACTCCTTCTGTATAAAGCTTCGAAAGGTGCCATTTGTATACTTGCCTGGTAGCTGTTATTGTATGCAAATTCAACCAAAGGCAAGTGATCATGCCAGCTTCCACCAAAATCAATGATGCAAGCTCTGAGCATATCTTCAACCACCTGATTAGTTCTCTCGGTCTGACCATCCGTTTGAGGATAAAAAGTTGTACTAAAGTTAAGTCTCGTCCCCAATGAATGTTGTAAACCCTTCCAAAAGTGAGAAGTAAAACGGGGGTCTCTGTCAGACAAGATTGAGACAGGTACTCCATGTAACCTGACTATCTCTTTAAGGTATAATGCAGCAAGAACACCAACTGACCATCGACTCTTGATTGGCAAGAAGTGTGCCGTTTTGGCCAATCGGTCGATGATAACCCATATTCCGTCATATCCTCCCTTTGATTTGGATAGACCCATAATGAAGTCCATACCGACATCCTCCCACTTCCACTTGGGAATATCTAGAGGATGTAGCTTACCGGTAGGCTTTTGGTGTTCTGCCTTGACTTGTTGACATGTGAGGCAGCGAGACACTAAATCCGCTATTTCTCTTTTCATATTGGGCCACGAAAAGGTCCTTTTCAAATCTTGGTACATCTTAGTTGATCCTGGATGAATCGTGTACCTTGATCTGTAAGCTTCATCTAAGATTTTCTTCTTTAGCTCCGGGCAATTCGGTATACATGTTTTATTTCTGAACATCAATCTTCCATCTGGTGCTAATTTGAAATCAGGTTGTTCTTCCATTTTGCCCTTGATTTCCACTAGTACAGGATCACTACCTTGAAGTCCTTGTATTTCGGATAGCAAGTCTGGTTGTATGCTTATATGGGATAAGGTGACACACCTACTGTCCTTGTCCATGCTTACATTGAGTTTCGAGAATTGTTCTAGCAACTTCCACTCCTGAATCATACAATTGGCTAATAGTGCTCTCGGCTTTCGACTGAGGGCATCGGCTATAGGATTACCCTTTCCAGGATGATATTGTATAGTGAAGTCGAAGTCCTTGAGAAATTCTAGCCAACGTCTTTGCCTCATATTCAATTCCTTCTGAGAGAAGAGATACTTAAGACTTTTATGGTCAGAGTATACAATAAACTACACTCCGTACAGATAATGTCTCCATATCTTCAGTGCAAATACTCCCGCAGCCAATTCTAGATCACGAACTTGGTAGTTCTCTTCGTGCTTCTTCAATTGGCGAGAAGAGTAGGCTATAACCTTCCCTTGTTGCATTAAAACACATCCGAGGCCAATGCCAGATGCATCGGTGTATATTTCGAATCTCTCGCCTTCAATTGGTAAAACTAAAACCGGGGCAGTAGTTAGATGATCTTTGAGAGCTTGGAAGCTTCTTTCACATTCCTCACTCCATTCATAACGTATCTCCTTGCGAGTTAGCCTAGTGAGTGGTACAGCTATCTTGGAGAAATCCTTGATGAATCGCTGATAGTAGCCCGCAAGACCCAAGAAACTACGGATCTCGCTGGCATTGGTTGGTCTTTCCCAATTCCTTACAGCTTCAACCATTGATGGATCTACGGATAAACCGTCTTTTGATATAACATGCACCAAGAAAGCTACTTCTCCTAACTAAAATTCACATTTGCTGAGCTTTGCATATTACTGATTTATCTTAATATTTGTAATGCTATTCTCAAATGCTGCTCGTGCTCTTCCTTGGTCTTTGAATAGATCAGTATATCATCAATGAAAATCACTATGAATTGATCTAGATGAGGCCTGAATGTATTATTCATCAACTGCATAAAGGCAGCAGGGGCATTTGTTAGTCCAAAAGGCATAACAACAAATTCATAGTGCCCATACCTGCTTCTGAACGCGGTCTTATAAATGTCCTCATCTTTGATCCTTAGTTGGTGATATCCCGACCTGAGATCAATCTTCAAAAAATACATGGATCCAGATATTTGATTAAATAACTCATCGATTCTCGGCAGTGGATACTTGTTCTTGATAGTGAGATGATTCAACTGTCGATAGTCGATGCATAACCTCATGGATCCATCTTTCTTCTTTACAAATAGCACAGGTGCTCCCCACAGGGAAGTGCTTGGTCTAATAAATCCCTTCTTGAGAAGTTCCATCAATTGCTCCTTCAGCTCCTTGAGTTCGGCAGGGGACATCCTATATGGTGCCTTAGAAACTGGTCCATCACCAGGGACCAAGTCGATGGTGAAGGTCACTTCTCTTTGTGGAGGTAATCCAGGCAAATCCTCCGAAAATACGTCCGGAAATTCTTGCACAACTGGGATGTCTTCTAGCTTTGTCTCCTTAGTCTCCTTAATGGTGACAAATGCAAGGAAAGATACACATCCTTTCCTTATTAGCTTGCTAGCTCGGAGAGCCGAAATAAGAGGTGACTTGCTCCGACTCTTAGGGCTAGAATAGACTAGTTCTGGAAAGTCCTTGAAAGTAACTTCGCTGTTACGGCAATCCACAGTTGCCTGATACCTAGATAACCAGTCTGCTCCCAATATGACATCATATTCCTTTAGGTCTAAACATATGAGGTTGATAGGAAGATTTCTTCCTTTTACCAAGACTTCACAGTTTTGATAATGGTGAGTAATATCGGTTTCATTTCCAAGAGGAGTAGATAAAAATATTTTCATCCATTCCGGTTCCATAGGTAGTGGGTCAGCAAACTTCTTGGAAATAAAAGAATGTGATGCACCCGTATCAAATAAGACATGTGCAGACTTGGAACAAACTTTCAGTGTACCTTCTACTTGTCCGCCTTCGTCTTGTTCCGCCTCCTTAATAGCTTGGAGACGAGCATTCTTTGTCACCGGGCGCTTTCCGCCACCGGCTTGATCATTGAGTAGGGGACAGTCGGGAATCCGATGATCACGGCTCCCACACCGGAGACACGCTCCAAGTTTCCTCCAACATTCTTCGGCCTTGTGCCCGGCCTTATCACAGTGCTTACATACCACCTTAGCAGGTGTAATGGTGATGGAGAAAGGTTTGGTCTTCTTTAATTTTTGCTCCTGGGAGGGAGTGCCTCCATT
Organism: Amorphophallus konjac; assembly: GCA_022559845.1. Lineage (NCBI taxonomy): Eukaryota > Viridiplantae > Streptophyta > Magnoliopsida > Alismatales > Araceae > Amorphophallus > Amorphophallus konjac. The sequence goes on from CM040124.1 coordinate 234,413,344, forward strand.
ACTTGGCCTCTTCTTGAAATTAGGTTTGAAGGTGCCGGAGCTAGTAACATTCTCCTTCTTGTCTTTCCCACGGATCCTATCAGATAGTTCCGTGGCATCTTCTAGTAATTGGGCTCGTCGAACCATCTACGAATACACTTGTATGTCCATCGGTGCCAGTTGTGTGATATATTGGGGCCTGATCCCATTAAGGAATCTTCGAGCTTTCATCTTATCAGTACTAACTAAGTGTTTAGCGTACCGAGACAGCCTTGAGAACTGCGCTTCATATTCAGCCATCGACAAAGATCGTTGCTTAAGTGTGGCAAATTCAGCGGCTTTCTTCTCTTGAACTCGATCTGAGAAATATTTATTGTTGAAATGTTCAACAAACTCCTCCCAAGTAACTTGTCCTTGATCTAATGTGACTTCCACCGACTCCCACCAGCATCGGGCGTCTCTTTCTAGTTGAAATGTGGCTAACAGGACCTTCTCTTGGTCCGAACATTGCATGACTCTAAAAACACGTTCCGTCTCTCGGATCCAGTGCTCGGCATCATCTGGATCAGTGGATCCCATGAACTTAGGAGGGTTCATGTTCTTGAAGCTTTGGTGGAGATTTCCTGCTCCACGATGTGCACCTCCTTGTGCCACTTGTTGAAGTGCTTGGATCATGCCTTGAAGAGTGTGTTCCATGTTGCGCCATTGAGCATGTTCGGCAGCCATTGTCTTACAATTACTATAGCTATATTAGTATGTGATGGCGTTAAAAGGCTTTTAATTCTATGTTGACTTTAACCCTTGGTTCTACCCAATCTCACTGGTTTAGAGGTTCAGACTTATCCTTGGACTTGGGTTTCCTAGGAATTGAATACCCTAGGCTCTGATACCACAAAAACTGTCACGCCCCGAGCGCGGAAGATACTCGGAGTCGCGTGACGAGTTTATATCGATCATGTCAATCAGAGTATTAGTGTATTCGACACCAAATCAGAGATGCGCAAGAGTAAAGATAACCTAATCCTTTTATTCCTTCACAAAAGTATTTCTATTACAATCCCTTGAAAATTCTAAACTAAATAAAAAGAAAAGTACAAAACTGACTCAAGAAAATATAGAAAAGATAAGACTAGATGACGCTTTGAGAAGCTCTAATCTCTTTCACTCGTGACCTTCCCTGTCCGATTGGGTCTCGTCGTCGGACTTACCTGAAAAGTAGGGAAATACTGAGTGAGCGAATGCTCAGTAGGAAATTATATCTCAAGAACTAGCAATGGGCTTAAGTAATTATAATTTTCCACAGGTAAATGCAATATGGCTATGCATGTAGAAATAACTAATCAATAGAATAACACGTCGTGTAAAACATCCAAGCGAGTCTTAAACAAGAAATATTCATGAGAGACTTTATAGATTATTGGCTATTTCACGCAAGTATTTTGCCCGTGTCAGGCCATACTAGTAAAGTCACGCAAGTCGAGTCACGCATGCAGGAGAGAGAGTGTGTGTGTGGAATGCCAAAGATCAAGAGAAAAAAGTACTTCGGTGCAATGCTAGACACCGTGATCATTACAACTCCCATGGGCACTAGTACTTTTGGGTGCTCCTCCCAGGACTAGATCGGGCCCTTATATGCACAGCATTAAAGATATATCTAGACATCCACTTTATAGTATAGCCAATATGGATTTTCAAGAAAAAGCTTGTGGATATTCAAGATAGAGTGGAGTTCAAAATTGAACTTGATGTATAAGGACGATAATAACGATACAAACACGAGTATCGATAAAATTGGGTGGAGTTGGTTCCCTAATTGGGTACCATGACAATTAAGTGTCCATATATAGATGGTCATGTCATTTGATATAGAATTGAGGTCCACAAGAACATCATAATAATGGCATGATTTCCACATCCCATTAAGAATATTCTCATGATATCCACATAGCATATCATGAGGGCCGGTATACCATGTTTCTATAGAGTGACATGGCAAAATAGTGTAAAGGGTTTTTATGGTACAACCCGCTCGGTCGGCCTTGAGGGAATCCAAGGCTACGAGGAGACTTATAGAGGTCCCAATGACTAACTTGCCAGTTCAAAGGAACGGAGTGTCTAATGGAGGGCTTGTATGTCACCGAGAGTTGAGGGGTAATCGATAAAACATCGTAAAATATGGGACTATATTCACGGAATGGAATATAGTGCCGATATACATATATATACATAAATTAAACCCTCGGTTCACAGAAACACAGTGGAAAAATAATTTATACAGGAAATTAGCGACATAACCTAAGTCACTATTTAATGAATTAACGCCCTTCACTGGGTTGTTTGTTTTTAGTTTGACGACTTCAGGAGCAGTCGTCCATTATAATTTTCTATTTTCTAAAATTTTCATAATTCTGTATTTTTGATAAAACGCGCCTCATCCAGGGGCGTCACTTTCACAAAAGACGACCTACTGGAGGTCGTTAATTCCTTTTGGTTTCCAGGAATATGAACAGTAAAGGTTTTTCATGATAAATAATTTGCAGGAACCACATATATGAACTGGGCAAGAAAAATAGAAGGATTCAGGGTATATGATCATGCATTAGATTTAACTACAGGTTTCATAGATATTAAATTTTAAACGTGCGTATTTATCAATTTCTTAAAATTGACGACTCTTAGTTCGGGCGTTAGTTCATGAATTAGCGCCCTGACTTGGGTCGCCTCTTGCCAAAATTTCACAGAAAACCTCTAAAACGCAGTAAAACTATATGCATGAATTACAGATGATATTATCACAAATTTTTATGCTAGTTTGGGCTACAATTCTTGAGAAAACCTACCTGCTGATGATCTGGGTGTAATTACGTGAAGAAAGTTGAAGAGAGAACGATACTCTGTTCAAAACAGAGCCTCCTGAAGCTTATGAAAACAGCAAACCCCGAACACAATCAATAGTAGCAGCACACAGGGGGTGCAGTGAGGGTGAGTAATAGATGAGAGAGTTTCTACTTGCTGCAGGCGACCTATAGAAGAAGATGAAGAACGATTAAAAATCTTCATATTCTCGGACTGAAGGCAGAGGAAGAAGAACAAACCTGTTCTTCACGCAGCAACGGAACGCCTTTGACCAAAATAGGTAATAGGTTCGACTGAAAGGGGTATTTATAGGGTTTCAGGAATCCCTTAGGGTTAGAATTTGATTAGAGCTCTAGTTTCCTTGATAGAGTCTTTACCATAATCAATCGAACACGTACCAATCCTAAAACTTACCCTGGATAGTCTCCTGGTTCGAATGGAACACAAATGCAATTAACGCCTTAGGTTAGGGCGTGCATTTTAATTGACGTCTTGACCTATACCGTTTCTTTTGTAATTCGCGCCCAAGAAGAGGGCGTTTCTTCTCCTTTCCTTTTATTCATTTTGGACATTTTGAAATTTGATGACCTTTGGTATAGGCGTCACTTTTTGAATTAACGCCTCAGGTGAAGGCGTTTCTTATTTAAATAGCGCCTTGTTGAGAGGCATTATTTGACTTATTACTTATTCATTTTGGTTCTTATCATTTACTTACTTAATCTTTTTTGAAATCTTCCTTTTATTTTACCAGGGTTGCTACACATGCAGTGTATGGACTTGCTAGCCTACGAGCCATACAGTGTATGGACTTGCTAGCTTGCGAGTCATGCGATGTATGGACTTAATGTGTCTGCTGCACAAGCAATGTCTAGACTTAAGAATGCATGGATGAATAAACTGAATAGACTTGTGACTCATACTGATTGCTATCATCAAAATTATAGATCATCAAAACTACAGGGGCACAACAAGTGGTTGTAGGGATTTCTTTCCCCAAAGACGTGGATCAGCGGTGTTCAAGCTGTGTGTTAGTAGAAAGCCTTACTCGGTTGAGTAAGGGGTGTATGTAGATCTCTGGATAGAGATCGAACCACCTTAAAACTATTTTGTCTGTTGTTATTTCTTTTGTAATTCCCAGAAAATTTTATAAAATATCTCTAAAGTATTTAAAGACCAAAATAGATAATAAATGAATTTCTGGGTTCAATAAAATCATTATTAAGGCCCAAGTATGATAACTAATTGACCTAGTCTGTTTAAAATAATCCCAAAGGACTTAAGGACCAAGCCCATAAAGTTTGGCCCATATTCTAGAAGGTTAATTAGCTTATTCACGGAATATAAGGGATAAATATCCCTATTTAAGATAATTAAATGGATAAGTGAGTAAAAGAGTTTGAATTAAATTCAAAATCAGCGCCCAATGATAATGCCCCTCTATTGTAAAACCGCTATTTGGAGATTGACGGTCCAGTCTTAGACCGCTACATTCTATCAGTTCCGTAAGTTGAAGAAAGAGCAAAAAGATTGGATTTTTAACGTTTATCTTCCAAGAGACCGAGATGGGAGCACTAGTAAACATCTTAAGGACTCTCAGAAGTTAAAATAGTACCAACTAGGGACTCTAGAATTGATCTAATCCATAAAACCCTAGTCAAACCCTATAAATAGATTGTAGGTTTCACATCCGCGACCCTTACATTTGGCTCGCGTGCAACTAAGGTAAAAAATTATTATTTCAGGTAGGTTTTTTTGAGATTTTTATCCCTAATACTAAGGACTAACTTGCCTCAAAATTTCGTGCTAGGAGATCAACCGATCAAGAAGATAGAAGCCCCCAAAGTTGCTAGTTCCACATCAACAACTCAGGAAACTGTGCAACGGTGTGGTGAAGATCAAGAAATTAGGGATCTAGAACGAGGTATTTAGCATTAGTGCCTTTAGAACTTTTTGTTCCCTTTAGTATATTCTTCTTACCCTCCAAATTTCACATCCTTAGGTCAAGTAGATCAAGAAATATCCAAGCGTGAAGTTACTGATTTATCACAGGAAGTGCAAAACTAGGGTTGACTTCCAGTCCGAAATTCAAAGTCTAGAGGTGTTACCAGAGATAGGTCATCTCATGAACGGCTAAAATATCATTCTAAGATTAAAAGCCCTCTTATTGCACTTGATTTCATGTATTGTGTATGGAGAATTTCATGTTTTAATTGGATCTAGACATCCATGCATCTTTCTTAGCCCTAAATTAACTAAATTAATTCTCTTTGACATAATACATGAATCCTATGCATATTGTTAGCCTAATCTTCGTTCTATCATGATAGAGAAGTTAATATATGTTGATTTACAGACATGATGTATTTTAAACATTACTTCTTCTTATTTAATTTACTATCAGATGTGCTCTAGCGGCCTAATCTTCGACCGCCAACCCTGTGTAGTGGCCCTACGATAAATCGCTAGTCAGATTTTTATGAAACCTCTGGCGGACCAGAAATAGACCATTAAAATCCCTTTGGCGGCCTCACGATAAACCGCCAACGCTTGTAACGGCTCTAATATAAATCGCCAATATTCTGATTTCTGTCAACCCGAGACTGAATCAAGAGCAGTCTGTCCAGCTTATAAATAAGCCTAGCTAACTATATACAAACATGTTTTAATGTTATTTCACTACTATGTGTTTTAATTACTGATTCATAACAGTGATTTCATGTTCTTTATTGTACTTAGGATTATTTTTAACATAAGTTAATTTCTTGCCAAAGTCATATACTTTTGTATTAAATACATGTTTTCTAAAGTTAGATGATTCAAGGTTTACCTTGATCGCTGTTTTAATGATCTCTTTCTCATCTATAGAGTCAATTTCATAAGTTCATGGCATATATCCCGGTATATGACCATTAGTTACACTTATGCACATTAAGCACACCTTCTTGGACTTGATAACCTCTCCTTTGGATATTCCTTCAAACATACTAGAAAATCTTATTTCAAGGCCTCCGTAATTCTCCGTGAGCCTGGGATTCCCATCAGGACGCCGAGTTGGTTGTACCATTAAAACCCATTATCTAGAAAGCACTTATACCGGTGTTTTATGTTTCTGGAACTTAGCGGCCTTATTGTTGACCGCCAAAGTCTGCTAGCGGGCCTTTACTAGACCGCTAAAGGATCCTTGACGGTTCTTTATTTGACCGCTAACTACTCCAGATAATCTGTTTTAAATATCGAACAGTCTTGTCCTTAACGGTCCAAAACTAGACCACTTTATTCAAGAAAGTGCCCAGTAAACGATTGCTATTTCCCTGAGTATAGTTGACCTGAGGTTTGACCCAAGTGTTAATATTCTTATGATCCTAGATAGTCCAATTGATTATCTAGAACCTATCACATTATTCCAAAAATACCTAAGTAAATTGTGAGAATTGAGAAATGTACCGTTATGTTGCCAATTTATTTCCATGGCGTAACCTAGTTATTAATGTGTTTATTGACATCTTGTTCTCAATAGAAGCATTCTTATTTTTGGATACTTATTCATGAAACATTCATTGAAATTGTACATTCTTGGCCACATTATTTTATACGTGGAAGTAGCTTGATTTATACTTGAAGATGTAGTTCGAGCACTGATTGTGTTCAAGGGCTCTATCCTAGTCCCCTCGGCTGATTGTCGGGAAGATATTATTTAAACCATGGGGTATGATGCTACTGGCGTCGCATTGCGCTGGGAGTGCTTTCTTTATAAATAAGTGAAATGTCCACGGCAATCCACAGAAATATCCACGGCTCGTGAGGTGAAATATCTATAGAAATTCATGAAGTACTTGTTACTAAGTGAAGAGTACATTCTTGCTTGTTACATCACTTGCTAGTACATTCTTGTTACATTCATGTTCATGAAAAGGCCAAAGTAACATTCTTGATATATTCTTGATTTATCGTATCTCAAGCTTGATTATACTTTGTTACTTTAAGTTTTAATCGCATGTTTGATCGTATTTACATGATTTATCTTTTTCTTTAGAGCAAAACATATTAATTACTTTAACATTACCAATCATGTTGATGCGAAAATACCTACTGGGCAAGTGTGCTCATTACCTACTTTCTCAATGTTTCAGGAAGTACTAGTGGGTCAGATTCGGATTCAGGTCATTCCAGTGATGGGTCCGAGAGTGATTAAAGGATATATGGACTTGAGTGAAGACTTAGAATGTCAAATTATGTCTAGATTGAGTCTACGTAATTTTGTCTTTATTTGAGTCTAGAAAGAAAGTGGGATATTATGTACTTGACTTATGGTTATTTAATATGAAATAAAAGTGAAGGTTGATTAAATTATTATGCAATTACTTTGTGTGATTGTTATTGCGCTATGATTATATTGCTTGCTCGAGGCTTACCATGCCGGCTGTTCAGGTTCCAGATTATTTCCGCTGCATAATCTCGGCACGTGATAGTTAAGGTGGTATCAGAGCCTAAGTTTAGAGACTTAAGAAAAAATGTCATGTCATAGGTTATGTCCAAGGTTTAAGAACCCTTACCTATGAACTAGGAAAGAAAATCTCAACCTATGAGAGAAATTGGGTAGAACCTGGGGTGAGATAGTCATTAGAATTATTTCTAAGATTAACATCCCCTTAGAATTAATAGATTCATTATTTTTCTCAGGTACCTTATTCTTATCATAATGGCTCATTGCATAGACTAGAATGGAATACAAGAGACCGTCGCTAGTCTTACTCAGGCTTTATAAACTATGGCACAAGCTAGCATAGGAGCAAGGGTTGGAGATTTACATCGTAACTTTTAGAGTCTAAATCCTCCATGATTCTGTAATTCTTCTAATCCAAACGAAGCTGAAAATTGGATTGATGAGATGAAGCATATATTTGAAGTTATGCAATGTGCGAATCAAGAGAAGGTTCGCCTTGCCGCTTTTCAACTTAACAAGGATGCCCATACATGGTGGAAGTCAGTTCTAACACCGCCAGCAGATGCAACCCATACATGGGAAGGTTTTCTTATACTATTCCGTGCCAAATATTTTTTCGAGCACGTCAAGGAGCGGAAGGCTATGGAATTCGCTTATTAACGCCATGGTATGATGTCAGTGGCAGAATATGAGCTTCAATTTTCCAGGCTGGCGCCATATGCTCCTCATCTGATCAGTACTAATTTCCTAAAGGCAAATCGGTTTATGGATGGGTTAAGACCCGATTTTATTCAGCAGCTTAGGACTCAAAATATCCGTACTTATGCAGACATGGTCAAATAGGCATATCTGTGCAAAAGGACCTTAGAGAAGGTCGAGATGTTGAAAGGAAAGGGCGAAGAACCAAGCCGAAGGTCTAATTGACGTGATAAGAAAAGCAAATTCAGCATCACGGAACTTTACAAATCCCGTGATAGCAAGAAGATATCCCAGAACGGGAGTGGTAGTGGCTACCACAAGAATAAGAAAGTCAAGGAAGAAGACAAGCAGGTTGCCACGGCCTGTACCTTTTGTGAGAAGTTCGGTCATTCGGCCGAAGAATGTTGGAAGCGCCTTGGTGCTTGTTTACGTTGCGACAGCAGGGAGCTCCGCATGCCGGACTGCCCCCTTATGAAGGAACCATCTTCCGGGAGTGGACGTAAGCGTCAGGCTCGTTTAAATACTATTCTGGAAGAGGAAGAAGCGCCCCCGAATGATAGGCTAATGGAAGGTACTATCCAGATCTATTCCCATCCTGCTTTTGTATTATTTGATATTGGTGCTTCTAATTCCTTTATATCCACTGCTTTTGCAAAGACTTTGCCCATTTCATCAGTTCCTTTACCTTCGGATCTTGCTATTACTACACCTTTAGGTCCCGGAACTAAACTTACCAACTATTATCCTGATAGTGAGGTGGTAGTAGAAGGTCACAATCTTCCTACAAACCTCGTATGCCTTGATATGGAGGGATACGATGCCATTCTAGGTGTGGATTGGCTAGTGGACCACGATGCCTACATTAATTACTGAAACTGTGACGACCCGGATACCAGATATACCCGGTAGGACTACCAAATACACCTGATACCACTTGGAACCCGCGAGGCCTCCCAAGAGCGGTAAAGCTCCGAAGGGTAAAAGGACTATTGTGTAGTACATTGAACTGACAGATATAACATCAAGCAATTAAATTTCATTAGATCAGTTTGCTAAAGTAGCAGAAATAACATTACTTTTTATTATTAACAGATTTTACACAATTATATACCCAGAGTCAAGTCCAAAGGAAAGACAGCAAGTCTACCAAGTACAGTCGACAGAAAAGAAAGACGTACCGGGAAGTCGGGGGAAGCCCGACGGAGGTACCAGCTGGCAGCTACGACTCGAACTCCAGGATCCGCGGTAGCAGAACGAACACGTCACCCCACCTGAAAAGCAGGGGTGAGCCTCGTGTCACTGGCTCAGTAGGGGTCACGCAGATCCTCACTGAAAAATACGCAGTAACACGGATCAACAGAAACGACAGGAACAGCCACAGGAAATCACACTAGAAAGCTGTAAAAGAAAGGGAAGCAAGGGTAGGGAACAGGTAAGGACGAGGGGAATAACCCGAACAGGCAAGCAGGCCTAGAAAGGGAAAGAGGAGTAAGGAGCAGCAAGGAAAAGGGAAAAAGAGGAAAGCTGAACTAACCTCGGCCCCCCAACTACTCCCAGCAACAGCGTGCAAAAGAAAGTCTAGAAAAGACTTAGACAGACGCAGATGACACGACCGGAGCATCGTGCACAGGACAACACACAGACCTCGAGTCTAGCCACAGGAAGGCTAACTCGGGTAGGTCACAACACAGGAAAAGCACGGGAGTCGCGCTCCACGCGCCGGAGAACCCCCGCACCAGGAGAACGGCCAGATGCGTCCGCGACGTCTTACACTGCACCGCAACACACACTACAAGTGTCTCAACTACCAACTGATCGCGTCTACGCGAGCTCGGCCGAGTCGCAGACTCACGCAGAACACACACCACAAGTGTCTCGACTACCAACCGATTGCGTCTACGTGAGCTCAGCCGAGTCGCAGACCCACGCGGAACCACAGTAACAAGTACTAGTCAGGGTCCTGCCCATTGGCGTCAGTCCTTTGCCCCTGACCATGTGTGCACACACTGGCTCCTGCCTAGATCCAGGCCTCAAGCTAGTTTTCTCCCCTCGTAGGACGCTACGGTGCAGTCGGGAGCCGACGGAGACTAGCTTACAAACCGTACACTCGGAAAGTGCCCCGCTCTACGAGCTGTCACAACGAGTCTGTGACGAAAGGTAACAGCATAAGAAGATCACGAAATACAGAGTTGAAGTACAGATAGTCAGACATGCACTGTCACCCGTACCTCAAACACCGAAGGCAGCACAAGAAACTACTGACAGACTCGGAAACGTAGTCTTAACCTTCATAGGAACATCAACCGACGTCCACGGGGAAGGCGTCCAGACCACGGGAATGACAGACACCACCGAGTCTTAGCCTTCATAGGAACATCAACCGACGTCCACGGGGAAAGCGGCCAGACCACGGGAACGATAGACATCACCCTAACTTAGATAAACACATACACAGACACGCCACAAATCTACCTCTAAACAGCCCCTAACATCACCTAAAATGGACTAACAAACACATAGCCGCACACCGAAAAGCCCAACAGCCCTCACGGCCACAACAGGACCGAACGCACCACCATAGACGCGTTACATGAACCAGACACCAAATGAAGGTAGCGGTCACCGAAGGACCGCAACCACGCTGTCACGGTCGCCAGAAGACCGTGACTAGACTAACGCGGTCTGTCGCAAGACCGCGACTCTTGCCGACTCTCTCGCCCGGGTAAACGCGGTTCTCCTAGGACCGCGACCAAATGAACGCGGTTACTGGTGGACCGCGATCAGTTCAGAAAATTGAGAACGGCGGGAAAATCAAGGGGAAGGCCGAATCGGCCCGTTCCACGCCCCATTCGCGCCGAAACATAGGGGAAACAAAGGCAAACCATGAAAAACAACATCTGGAGGCTAAAAAGCCCACATGCATGCATTAAAATAAGAGATCAGGGCGATTTAGATAAGTCGACCCTAAATGGGTCACCGAGGTTCCTGGACTCCTACTGGCCTCGAATGACAACCAATCGACATGAAACTAGCATGAATGGGATCCAAACATCCCAGCGGTCATTTTGATACTAACTAGACCAAGAACGGTTGCCATTTTCCGGTGAACCCTGAAAACCCCAAAAACTATGGTTTTCACTAAACCGGGCCGATCTCCCCTGATCGAGCACCAAACTACGCATGGAAGCAGGGAAAATGCGCAGAATGAAGTGGCGGTCCATCCCCCTACCTCCACCGAAGAAACTGTTCCCCGAAGGGACTAAACCACGCCGAAAACTGCGCCACGAACCGAACCGCCGGCTTTGAATCCACCGTTCGGGATCGCGCCGAAACCGCACCGATCCTAGCTCCACCACGCGCCTCTGCAGCTCCCCGGCGTCGCCACCTCCCCCACGGTCGCCTCCGTCTGCAGCCGGGGCCGAGAGGGTGACAGAACGAGAGAGAGAAACAGGGCATTACATCCTCCCCTCCTTTAAGAAATTTCGTCCTCGAAATTTAAGGACTAGCAAGGGTAAACAGGGAAGAACAACCCGACAGCACAACTACGGAAACGACACAAAACACAAGGAATGGAGCCCGAAGGAACAACGTCAGACCATTATCACGAGTACACGCTCGAGAGTGAGCATGCCACAAGTGAACAGAAGTCCGACACCCCCGAAGCAAGGCAACGTCGCTTGCGTCTCACAGGAAAAAGAGACACGACTGCCAGAACAACAGATATCGAGAAACAAAACGATAGACACATCAGGGAGCAGCTGAAACAAGGAAACATAGTCCTCTTAGCTGACAGCCTGACAACATCATCGGCTCTAGTGCCAAAGGCAACAGGGAACACCTCGCACACAGGACACCAACAACAGCTTCACGGAGAAACGACAGCAAAATAGCAGCACCGATAGATAGACAAAATCGTAAAGAAACAGCGCTTATAAAAACAACAACAGCAGCACTTGCAGGATTCAGGCTCCGCACAGGACACGGAACCACGGAATGCAACTGCAAGCAGGGTCACCTCAGGGCATGACAGCAGCTGGACACACGACTACAGGGGAACGAGTCATGCATCGAGCAGCTTTACCAAGAAAAGACCCACAACGATAAGAAACGAAAATCACGAAACCTAACGCCAGCTGAAGACTATACTGGACTTAGCGACTCTAGACACTGTATATCTGAGATTCCCATGTACTTCACACAACAACGCTCTGATACCAACTGTGACGACCCAGATCTCGGATACCATATATACCCGGTAGGACTACCGAATACACCTGATACCACTTGGAACCCGCGAGGCCTCCCAAGAGAGGTAAAGCTCCGAAGGGAAAAAGGACTGTTGTGTAGTACATTGAACTGACAGATATAACATCAAGCAATCAAATTTCATTAGATCGGTTTGCTAAAGTAGCAGAAATAAAATTACTTTTTATTATTAACAAATTTTACATAATTATATACCCAGAGTCAAGTTCAAAGTAAAGACAACAAGTCTACCAAGTACAGTCGATAAAAAAGAAAGACGTACCGAGAAGTCAGGGGAAGCTCGACGGAGGTACCAGCTGGCAGCTACGACTTGAACTCCAGGATCCGCGGTAGCAGAACGAACACGTCACCCTACCTGAAAAGTAGGGATGAGCCTCGTGTCACTGGCTCAGTAGGGGTCACGTGGATCCCCACTAAAAATATGCAGTAACACGGATCAACAGAAACGACAGGAACAACCACAGGAAACCACACTAGAAAGCTGTAAAAGAAAGGGAAGCAAGGGTAGGGAACAGGTAAGGACGAGGGGAATAACCCGAATAGGCAAGCAGGCCTAGAAAGGGAAAGAGGAGTAGGGAGCAGCAAGGAAAAGGGAAAAAGCGGAAAGCCGAACTAACCTCGACCCCCAACTACTCCTAGCAATAGCGTGCAAAAGAAAGTCTAGAAAAGACTTAGACAGACGTAGATGACACGACCGGAGCGTCGTGCACAGGACAACACATAGACCTCGAGTCTAGCCACGGGAAGGCTAACTCGGGTAGGTCACAACACAGGAAAAGCACGGGAGTCGCGCGCCACGCGCCAGAGAACCCACGCACCAGGAGAACGGCCAGATGCGTCCGTGACGTCTTACACTGCACCGCAACACACACCACAAGTGTCTCGACTACCAACCGATCGCATCTATGTGAGCTCGGTCGGGTCGCAGACCCATGCAGAACACACACCACAAGTGTCTCGACTACCAACCGATCGCGTCTACGGGAGCTCGGCCGAGTCGCAGACCCACACGGAACCACAGTAACAAGTACTAGTCAGGGTCATGCCCATCGGCGTCAGTCCTCTACCCCTAACCATGTGTGCACACACTAGCTCCTGCCTAGAGCCAGATCTCTAGCTAGTTTTCTCCCCCCGTAGGACGCTATGGTGCAGCCGGGCGCCGACGGAGACTAGCTTACAAACCGTACACTCGAAAAGTGCCCCGCTCTGCGAGCTGTCACAACGAGTCTGTGACGAAAGGCAACAGCACGAGAAGATCATGAAATACGGAGTTGAAGTACCGATAGTCAGACATGCACTGTCACCCATACCTCAAACATCGAAGGCAGCACAAGAAACTGCCGACAGACTCGGAAACGTAGTCTTAACCTTCATAGGAACATCAACCGACTTCCACGGGGAAAGCGGCCAGACCACGGGAACGACAGACACCACCGAGTCTTAGCCTTTATAGGAACATCAACCGACGTCCACGGGGAAAGCGGCCAGACCATGGGAACGACAAACATCACCCTAACTTAGATAGACACACACACAGACACGCCACAAATCTACCTCTAAACAGCCCCTAACATCACCTAAAACGGACTAACAAACACACAGCCGCACACCGAAAAGCCCAATAGCCATCACGGCCACAACAGGACTGAACGCAGCACCATAGACGCGTTACATGAACCAGACGCCAAACGAAGGTAGTGGTCACCGGAGGACCGCGACCACGCAGTCACGGTCGCCTAAAGACCGCGACTAGACTAACGCGGTCTGTCGCAAGACCGCGACTCTTGCCGACTCTCTCGACCGGGTAAACGCAGTTCTCCTAGGACCGCGACCAAATGAACGTGGTTACTGGTGGACCGCGATCAGTTCAGAAAATCGGGAACGGCGAGAAAATCAAGGGGAAGGCCGAATCGGCCCGTTCCACGCCCCATTCACGCCGAAACGTAGGGGAAACAAAGGCAAACCATGAAAAATAACATCTGGAGGCTAAAAAGCCGACATGCATGCATTAAAACAAGAGATCGAGGTGATTTAGATAAGTCAACCCTAAACGGGTCACCGAGGTTCCCGGACTCCTACCGGCCTCGAATGACAACCAATCGACACGAAACTAGCATGAATGGGATCCAGACATCCCAGCGGTCATTTTGATACTAACTAGACCAAGAACGGTTGCCGTTTTCCGGGGAACCCTGAAAACCCCAAAAACTATGGTTTTCACTAAACCGGCCCGATCTCCCCTGATCGAGCACCAAACTACGCACGGAAGCAGGGAAAATGCGCAGAACGAAGTGGCGGTCCATCTCCCTACCTCCACCGAAGAAACCGTACCCCGAAGGGACTAAACCACGCCGAAAATTGCACTATGAACCAAACCGTAGACTTTGAATCCGCTGTTCGGGATCGTGCCCAAACCGCACCGATCCTCGCTCCACCACGCGCCTCTGTAGCTCCCCGACGTCGCCACCTCGCCCACGGTCACCTCCGTCTGCAGCCGGAGCCGAGAGGGTGAGAGAACGAGAGAGAGAACCAGGGCATTACAGAAACAGAATTATCTCTTTTCAAAAATCTATTCTTCCAAGGATTTCCTTCCTTGGTATCAAATATAGGAAGCATACTGCCATTATTTCATCTCTTCACGCTTGCAAACTTATCTCGCTTGGGTGTGAAGACTTTCTTGCTTCCGTAATTATAACCGAATCCAAGGAGATTATCTTAGAAGATATTCCTATCGTAAATGAGTTTCCTGATGTATTTCCATCA
Source organism: Amorphophallus konjac (assembly GCA_022559845.1). NCBI lineage: Eukaryota > Viridiplantae > Streptophyta > Magnoliopsida > Alismatales > Araceae > Amorphophallus > Amorphophallus konjac. Next base: position 234,428,351 of record CM040124.1, read on the forward strand.
GATCTACCCAATTTATCACCCGAAAGGGAAGTAAACTTCTCCATTGAACTTCTTCCCGGAGCAGCACCTGTTTCAATAGCTCCTTACAGGATGTCCCCCACAGAACTTAAGGAATTGAAGAAACAGCTTCAGGAGTTATTGGACAAGGGATTCATTCGACCTAGCACATCCCCTTGGGGTGCGCCAGTTCTATTTGTCAAAAAGAAAGATGGATCTCTCAGGCTATGTATCGATTTCTGACGACTGAATCAGCTTACTATCAAGAATAAGTATCTGTTGCCGTGTATCGATGAACTCTTTGATCAGCTTTCATGAGCAGAATATTTCTCCAAGATCGACCTCAGTTCGGGTTATCATCAACTCAAGATCAAGGATGAAGACATACACAAGACTGCTTTTCGAAGCCGCTACGGCCACTATGAATTTATGGTAATGCCGTTCGGGTTAACTAATGCCCCGGCAGCATTCATGCAACTAATGAATAATGTCTTCTAGCCTTATCTTGACCAGTTTGTGGTCGTCTTCATTGATGACATCCTTATATATTCCAAGACTAAGGAAGAACATGAAGAGCACTTGAGGATAGTCTTGCAGACACTAAGAGAACACAAACTCTATGCAAAGCTTAGTAAGTGCGAGTTCTGGCTAAAGGAAGTCTCATTCTTCGGCCATATTATTTCAAAGGAAGGTATTGCTGTCGATCCTTCTAAGTTGTAAGCTATTAAGAACTGGAGCCGGCTAACGACCGTGTCAGAAGTAAGAAGCTTTCTAGGGCTAGCTGGCTATTACAAGAGATTTATTAAGGATGTCTCTAAGATCGCCGTTCCTTTGACTAGACTTACAAGAAAAGAAAATCCTTTTGTATGGTCGAAGGACTGTGAGGAGAGTTTTCTAACTCTTAAGGATCATCTCACCACATCCCCTATTCTGACATTGCCCGTTGAGGGTGGTGGATTTGAAGTCTATACGGATGCATCTGGCATTGGCCTAGGATGTGTTCTCATGCAAAATGGGAAGGTGATTAGTTATTCCTCAAGACAATTGAAGCGCCATGAAGAGAATTACCCTCTGCATGATCTGGAATTAGCTGCGGTTATTTTCGCTTTGAAGATTTGGCGACATTACCTTTATGGGGAGAAATTCACTATATTCTCAGATCATAAAAGTCTAAAATATCTTTTCACCCAGAAGGAATTAAATATGCAACAACGCAGATGGTTAGAGTATCTCAAAGACTTCGACTTTACTATTTAATATCATCTAGAAAAAGTAAATGCTGTGGCTGACGCTCTTAGCAGAAGACCGATGGCAACATTAGCATGCCTCAGAGAAGGTATGACTTGTCTTATCAAAAAAATTTCTCACTTAAATCTTGCTATTGACAGGGAAGAAGAAGGATGTATTTTTGCCAATATAAGATCTCAACCTATATTAATTGAGGATATAGTCAAATTGCAAGAGAATGATCCTACATTGATGGAAATCAAGGATAATGTTGATCAAAGACTGGAATTCTCTATTTCACATGATGGAAGATTATTATTTAAAGATAGGATTTACGTGCCAAATCATAATGATACTAAGAAATTAATCATGGAAGAGGCACACAAGTTAAGATATGCTATTCATCTTTGTGCTACCAAGATGTATCAAGATTTGAAAAGAAACTTTTGGTGGCCCAACCTGAAGAGGGAGGTAGCAGATTTTGTGTCCCGCTGTCTCAATTGTCAACAGGTCAAGGCAGAACATTTAAAACCCGCAAGTAAATTACACCCCTTAAATATTCCCGAGTGGAAGTGGGAAAGTATAGGGATGAATTTCATCATGGGTTTACCTAAGACAAGAGGTGGACATGATGGTATATGGGTAATCATAGACCGGCTGACTAAGTCTGCACATTTTCTACCAATCAAAAGTCGATGATCTGTGGATGTATTAGCGGCATTATACATGAGAGAAATTGTCAAACTACACGGTGTCCCAGTCACCATCATATCTAACCGAGATCCTCGATTTACATTTCAATTCTAGAAGGGTCTACAACATTCTTTAGGGACCCGACTGAATTTTAGCACGGCATTCCATCCATAAACTAATGGTCAAACTGGAAGGATAAATCAAGTGGTGGAAGATATGCTTAGGGCATGTGCTATCGACTTCGGAGGAAGTTGGCATGATAACTTGCCTCTAGTAGAATTTACATACAACAATAGCTACCAAGCTAGTATTCAAATGGCACCATTTGAAGCTTTATATGGATAAAGCTATCGTTCACCTATTTGTTGGAATGAAATAGGAGAAAGATAATTTCTCGGTCCCGACATCATTAGGGATACTACCGAGAAGATTAAACTTATTCGAGAAAGACTTCATATGTCCCAAGACAGGTAGAAATCATATGCTGACAATCGAAGGCACGACTTGGAGTTTCAAGTAGGAGATCATGTATTTCTTAAGGTTTCTCCAGGTCGAGGTATTCGAAGATTTGGTATTAAGGACAAGCTTACTCTAAGATTCATTGGTCCTTTTGAAATTCTCGAAAGACTTGGTGAAGTGGCTTATCGAATTACTTTACCTCCTCAATTATCTGAAGTCCATGATGTATTTCACGTCTCAATGCTCAAGAAATATGTTCCTGATCCTTTCAATGTCATTACTTACGATAACTTGGAAATTAAAAAGAATTTAACATACGAGCAAAGGCCAGTCAAGATTATTGAACGAGAAGTACATCCAATGCGGAATAAAACTATTTCTGCCGTCAAGATCCAATGGACGAAAGCAGGAGAAACATGGGAAACCGAAGAAGCTACGCGTAAAAGATTTACGAAAATATTTAACTGTAAGTACACTGTCCGTATAATCCATACATTAAATTTGGGGACCAAATTCTCTTAAGTGGGGGAGGGTGTAATGCCCCAAAAATTTTATAGAATATTTTTCAAGTATTTGATTTTTTTTTCAGAATTTATAAGAATTTTTAAAGACCAAAATAGATAATAAATGAATTTTTGGGTTCAATAAAATCATTATTAAGGCCTAAGTGTGATAACTAATTGACCTATCCTATTTAAAATAATCCCAAAGGACTTAAGGACCAAGCCCATAAAGTTTGGCCCATATTCTAGAAGGTTAATTAGCTTATTCACGGAATATAAGGGATAAATACCCCTATTTAAGATAATTAAATGGATAAGTGAGTAAAAGAGTTTGAATTAAATTCAAAATCGGCACCCAATGATAATGGCGGTCTATTGTAATATTGCTATATGGAGATTGACGGTCCAGTCTTAGACCGCTACATTCTGTCAGTTCCGTAAGTTGACGAGAGAGCCAAAAGATTGGATTTTTAACGTTTATCTTCCAAGATACCAAGATGGAAGACTAGTAAACATCTTAAGGACTCTCATAAGTCGAAATAGTACCAACTAAGGACTCTAGAATTGATCTAATCCATGAAACCCTAGTTAAACCCTATAAATAGACTCTAGGTTTCACATGCGTGACCCTTACATTTGGCTCGTGTGCAACTCAGGTAAGGAAATATTATTTCAGGTAGGTTCTTTTAAGGTTTTTATTCCTAATACTAAGGACTAACTTGCCTCAAAATTTCATGCTAGGAGATCAACCCATCAGGAAGATAGAAGACCCCAAAGTTACTGGCTCCACATCAACAACTTTGGAAATTGTGCAACGGTGTGGTGAAGATCAGGAAATCAGGGATCCAGAACGAGGTATTTAGCATTAGTGCCTTTAGAATTTTTTGTTCTCCTTAGTATCTTCTTCTTACTCTCTAAATTTTAGGTCCTTAGGTCAAGTAGATCAAGAAATATCCGGTCGTGAAGTTACTGATTTATCATAGGAAGTGTAAAACTAGGGTTGACTTCCAGTCTGAAATTCAAAGTCTAGAGGTGTTACCAGAGGTAGGTCATCTCATGAATAGATAAAATATCATTCTAGGATTAAAATCCCTCTTATTGCACTTGATTTCATGTATTGTGTATGGAGAATTTCATGTTTTAATAGGATCTATACATCCGTGCATCTTTCTTAGCCCTAAATGAACTAAATTAATTCTTTTTGACATAATACATGAATCTTATACATATTGTTAGCCTAATCTTTGTTCTATCATGATAGACAAGTTAATATATGTTGATTTCCAGACATGATGTATTTTAAACATTACTTCTTCTTATTTAATTTACTGTCAGATGTGCTCTAGCGGCCTAATCTTCGACCGCCAACCCTATGCAGCGGCCCTACGATAAACTGCTAGTCAGATTTGTATGAAACCTCTGGCGGACCAGAAATATACCGTTAAAGTCCCTTTGGCGGCCTCATGATAAATCGCTAATGCTTATAACGGCTCTAATATAGACCGCCAATGTTCTAATTTCTGTCAACCCGAGATTGAATCAAGAGCAATCTATCTATCTTATAAATAAGCCTAGCTAACTATATACCAACATGTTTTAATGTTATTTCACTACTCTGAGTTTTAATTACTGATTCATAACAGTGATTTCATGTTATTTATTGTACTTAGGATTATTTTTAACATAAGTTAATTTCTTGCCAAAGTTAGATGATTCATGGTTTACTTTGATCACTGTTTTAATGATCTCTTTCTCATCTATAGAGTCAATTTCATAAGTTCATGACATATATCCCGGTATATGACCATTAGTTACACTTATGCACATTAAGCACACAATCTTAGACTTGATAACCTCTCCTTTGGATATTCCTTCCAACAGAGTAGGAAATCTTGTTTCAAGGCCTCCGTAATTCTCCGTGAGCCTGGGATTCCCATCAGGACGTCGAGTTGGTTGTACCATTAAAACCCATTGTCTAGAAAGCATTTATACTGGTGTTTTATGTTTCTGGAACTTAGCGGCCTTATTATTGACCGCTAGAGTCTACTAGAGGGCCTTTACTAGACCGCTAAAGGATCCTTGACGGTTCTTTATTTGATCGCTAACTACTCCAGATAATCTGTTTTAAATATCGAACAATCTTGTCCTTAATGGTCCAAAACTAGACCGCTTTATTCAAGAAAGTGCCCAGTAAACGACCGCTATTTCCCTGAGTACAGTTGACCCGAAGTTTGACCCAAGGGTTAATGTTCTTATGATCCTAGATAGTCCAATTGATTATCTAGAACTTGTATTATTATTCCAAAAATACATCAGTAAATTAAGAGAATTGAGAAATGCACCGTTATGATGCAGATTTATTTCCACGGCGTAACCTAGTTATTAATGTGTTTATTGACATCTTGTTCTCAATAGATGCATTATGATTTTTTGGATACTTATTCATGAAATATTCATTGAAATTGTGCATTCTTGGCCACATTATTTTTATATGTAGAAGTAGCTTGATTTATACTTGAAGATGCAGTTCGAGCACTGATTGTGTTCAAGGGCTCTATGCTAGTCCCCTCGACTGATTGTCGGGAACATATTATTTAAACCATGGGGTATGATGCTACTGGCGTCGCATTGCACTGGGAGTGCTTTCTTTATAAATAAGTGAAATGTCCACAGTAATCCACGGAAATATCCACAGCTCGTGAGGTGAAATATCCATAGAAATTTACGAAGTACTTGTTACTAAGTGAAGAGTACATTCTTGCTTGTTACATGACTTGCTAGTACATTCTTGTTACATTCATGTTCATAAAAAGGCCAAAGTAACATTCTTGATATATTCTTGATTTATCGTATCTCAAGCTTGATTATATTTTGTTACTTTAAGTTTTAATCGCATGTTTGATCGTATTTGCATGATTTATCTTTTTTTTTAGAGCAAAACATATTAATTACTTTAACATTGCCAATCATGTTGATGCAAAGAATTTACTGGGCAAGTGTGCTCATTACCTACTTTCTCAGTGTTTCAGGAAGTACTAGTGGGTCGGATTCGGATTCAGGTCATTCCAGTGATGGGTCCGAGAGCGATTAAAGGATATATGGACTTGAGTGAAGACTTAGAATGTCAAATAATGTCTAGATTGAGTCTATGTAATTTTGTCTTTATTTGAGTCTAGAAAGAAAGTGGGATATTATGTATATGGTTATTTAATATGAAAAAAATGAAGGTTGATTAAATTATTGTGTAATTACTTTGTGTGATTGTTATTGCGCTCTGATTATATTACTTGCTCGAGACTTATCATGCCGGCTGTTCGCGTTCCTGATTATTTTCGCTGCATAATCTCGGGGCGTGACAGCTTTTCTGTCTTCTCTCCAGTAGATGAATGCTTAGGATCGCCTAATGGGTTTGCATGAGTTTGAATGATTAATCTTTCATCTGCCTATATCATCTACTTTCATACTGCTTTATAATTTATAGTAGATTTCACTCTCATCATCACTTGAACGAACTACAAGTTCATCTACATCGAGTATATCAAAAGCTGTGGCAGGAAAGTTTGGTGAAGCCATTCTGGAATGTTGTTTCTTGCGTGAGGAATCCTAGTTGGTACCTCCGCCTGGTACTTGGTAGATGAGATTGTGTCTTTGCTCTAATGATGATTGATGGAATCTCTTAAAGACTGCTTCTCTGAAATTTAGTTTTAGTGAGTTGAATATCTACACTGCTTATCTGCAATTCCTCTATAGATTTCATTTCTGTTTATTCATCTTCTTTGAGTTTATGTCTAAAGCAGTTCAGTTAGTTCAGCATTATTTTTAAACTGCTATAGGTTGGTGATTTTTGAGGGTAGATCTATTCACCCCCCCTCTAGATCTGCTTTCATTCGTTCTGTACACCCATCAGAATCACGGCAAAGGAAGGTTTGGACAGAAAGTTATAGCACCAGAGATTTGGCGAAAAATGCAGACAATGTAGAAAATACAGAACAGTGCACAAATTGGACCCAAAGAATGATGAATAACTTGCAGAATAAGACATCAAAAAGGGAAATAAATGATGCTATGGAAAGATGGGAGTATTTTAGTGAAACTAGGACAAAAGGAAAGGTTTAAAACGAGAAGACATGAGTGAAAATGGGGTGAAAAACATAAGAAAACGAAGGGTGCAAAACATGGCAGCAAAATGACTTTTAACTATGAAAACTATGTGAAAGTGCAAAATGATGGACAAAAATAAGCATGAAGAGGACGAGATAATGAGCCCAGAACAGGGGAAAATGAAGAGTATACTTCTCTTAAGAGCTTGGAGTTGAAAAGAATCATCAGAGGTACACCATGGCCTCGCCCCGGTGACGCAAACGTTCCCCCTTCGCAAGAAATCTGGGTTTCAGATTGGCAGAACAGAATGGGAAACCTGAAAAGTTAGGGCTTGGGAATAAGAAAAAGAATGAAGAAAAGGACGCCAAAATATAATCAATACGAAGCTAATACTCCCCTCGTCAAGATAGGGTCAAAGGAAGATGATAACAATGCATCACAACTCCACCCCGGCTTGAAGAACATGCCCTCGTCGCGAAGTTGTAGTAGAAAAATAACAGCCTGTGATGATTTGCCAAAAGTAGGGGCGAAGAAAAGAGGGTAAACGATGATGAAATGAAGCCCAAATAGGACCGACGCAAAGCTAATACTTCCCTCTTCAGGTTAAGGTTGAAGGAGGATAAGGACAATGCAGCATGGCTTCGTCATCTCCTCAGAAACGTGCCCCCGTTGCGCAGTTAGCACAGGGTGCCTTATATAGAAATTGTAAAAATCCAGAAACTTCTCCCTCATTTTTAGGAGATATAGTCCACTAAAACTCGAGTTATTTGGATCAATCTCGTGATAATAGTTAGGACAAGAGCTAGGAACAAGTAGGACTAGATTTGGTGGAATGATCTAGAAGATATTCGTGTGGAAAGGAGGGCCCGGAGCTTGATCGGATAGAGTTTGCCTTATACAGAATTATAGAAAGCTTGAAGTTTTCTCCACGTTTCAAGGGGATATAGTGCACCAAAATTCGAGTTCTATGGCTCAATATCGAGATAATATCAAGAGTAAGAGCCCAGAAAAGATAGAAATCAATTTGGAGTTTTAATCTCGAAGATATCAGCCCTAGAAGGAGGCCCCGGAGCCATACGCGCGCAGAAAATAGAGTCTAGAACACTTAGGACTCTCAAGGTAGAAAAGGGGAGGAGGCGGTCAACAGTTGACCGAGACTTGATGGTCGCGGTCAATTGTTGATTGAGACTTTGAAAAAAATATTTTTTATTTTTTAATTTTTTTTCAAAAAGGAAACGTCCTCCAAGGGCGCCAAGGCTTAATGGGCTTAGAAATGACCAAAAAATGGGCTCGAAATAGGCTCAAAGAAGGCTCCAAAATAGTGGATAATTCAGGGCATGATAAAGGAGAATAAGAGAAATAACTCGACTTGTAGGCTAAAAATGGGTGTCAATAGAGCCGTCGCAACTCGAGCTAGGCCATCTCACCTGGATCCCAAGAAAGGGAAGAACACATAGCCATGGCTAAAACTTCAAATTTTCATTCTATATTTCATAGAGAGCATGGGGTTACATTTATAGGGGGATTGGGGGAGGGAAAATGACATTTAGCAGTGGATAAACATGGAAAGGGGTGAATCTAGGGTTTCCCCAAGCGTCGACGGCAGACTGGCGGTAGCTCGGATGCAGAATCTCGCCACGACCGCTGCTCTAAGATCACGGTCTCCTATGAGACCACCTTCTTCAGATCACAATCCTTATGGGACTGCGTTCATCTTCGTCCAGGCGACTGGCTGTAGCTTGATTCCCATCAGAAATGTTCACTGCCTCGAGGCATACCATGGCACAAGTGAGCTGGCAATTATCGATCCTCTAATTGGGACGCACCACCCTGAGGAGAAACGCCGCACCTGAAAAAGCAAGGAGTGATCCTCATCTCATTGGCTCAGTTGTGGTCCCGCGGATCCCTACCATAAAGAAATCAGTAAACAGTAACAACAGTAGCAGCAATAATAAAATAACAACAGCGGCCGGAACAAGAAGAACGGTAAATGAAGGAAACACAAAGCCTCTACGCTACCCTGACTCTCGCGGTCGGATAGTTCATCCTCGTAGACGGAACCTCTAACCAGGCCATGCAGCCAAATACACAACCTCAACCCTCGGGAGAACCTCTGGACACAAGGAGCCCTCAATCTCGAGCCAGGACTAGGAAAAGACCCATGCCCAGTACACAGGGCGACACCAGCCCGTCTGCCGGAAGGGCCATGACAACGCTGTCGGTAACACAACATTCACCGGCATAGGGTCCGCCACTCGAATATACACAACATGACAAAATGTGTCCACTGACATCTTATACTGCGCCAAGACCTCATATGTATGCACACTACTTACACCCAGGTCTCGGGAGGAGGAGAAGAGACACTCACTCACACCACACTCTGGGATTGGCTAGGATCCATACCTCTGCACCCAACAGCATGGTTGTGTCCTACATCTAGACACAGGGTACGCACCACTGCACCCATCAGTAACATACACTTGTCCTAACCAAGGTACATAAGCTCAGACGATCTCGCCTCTACAAGGAGCGTTATACACACAAGGCACTCTTGCCCGGTCCAATCATGGCATGCCCTCCAAGCAGTGAAACTGTGAAGAACTAACCTCCGCGCTCTCTCAAAAATCCTGAGAATATGCATACGTACGCGCCTAAACCACGGGGAACCTTAGAACAACACTACCAGCTACGGGTAAACCATTTAAAGGTGAATGACAAAAACTCGGAGACCTCAGCCCACAATTCATATGAGGATACCTAGCCGCGATCATATCCCTCATGGGGGAATACCTTCTGTAGTCACAGAACTCTCGCGTGGACAGTCATCGCTGATAGCCTAATCACAAGATTGATTGCCCACACCACACAAATCACATAGGGATGGATCACTCTAATTATATGGATTTGGCAGGATACTAGGAATCATGTAGACATGCATTACGTAAGGCCATGCCCATACGGACACCCTGGGAAACAAATCAGCAGAACCCTGGGCATGCACAGGCCTGGGCATCCACCTGTTTGGCCGCCCAGAGGACTTCGGATGGATCCCAGACAGTGGGCTACAAAAATGAATAAAGGGGGCACGGCGGCTAGGCTCTTGGCAGCGTACAACTCTGGGCAGCCCAACCCTTGGCCGTCCAGCTCTGGACGCGATGTCCACATCCGTGGCTGTCTCCTGCCAAGTTTCACTGAAAATGCCGAACTCCACGCGGAGTTCGATCACAAGCCCCATTCATCATGGGACAAAGGGAAAACATGGGGAATCCATCCCTAGGCATTCCTACATCCGAAAAACCACATTTAAACCATGAATTAAGGCCTAGATCGGCCAAAAGCCACTACTCATCCGCAAACATGCATATATCCCAAAACAAGAAACACTCCCGCTTTCGGCCTCACCGTGGCATGGAAACGTAGGGAAAACATACGGGGAGAGTAGGGATCCATCACCCTACCATTTTTTAAACTTTAACCCATTGAAACCTTGAAGAAACAGCGATCCTCCCCACACAGCTGGCTCCCACGACTGTAATTGCCTCCACATCACCGTTCCGCACACCCCTCACCGTCATCCTAGCCGCACGAAACTGCCATCTCTCCGCCTCTGACCTCCCCACCGCCGTCGGCTGCTGAAGGTGAGAATGGGGGAGGGGAAAGGGAGACGGTAGAGTGAGGGAGAGGGTGAGAAGCGAGAGAGATGAGGGAACGGAGGGGGAGAGAGAGGGGGGTTTAAAATAGGGTTTATAAATTTTATTTTATTATATTTTTTCTATTTCATTTAGAAAATTCACGGGAACTCCGAAAAAACCCAGAAAATTTTTAGGAAAAAGCGGAGCCGCTACACCCGCTGTCACAGACCTAGAATAATCCAAGTAAGCACCATCAAAGTGTCCAAAAATATAATATAAAAGTCCGAAACCAACTCGGACATGATCCGCAACTCGCGGAAACATGATCTTAAAATATGGGACGTTACACCCATTATGAGAAACCAATAGGGGGGTTCAATAAGTAGGTTGCAGCTACATGAACCGTTAATTGGGGAGATGATTGACTTTGATGAAATTGTACTCTTACATGTGTGCGTTCCATTGCCCCTTTGTGGATTCAACATTCACAATAATTTATTGATAATACTATGTAGATCCTCGATTATTGTATGAAATTACATATGAAAAATCATGCTTCCTCCCCATCCGCGTCAGTGAAATGATGATGTATGTCAGTGGTGCAATCTTCTTTAGTTCAGCTTTAACCCATCAACTTCCTCTCCAAGACAAGCTTTGTCCACCCCGAGATATGCAGTGGAATTACGTCGGGAACGTGAATAGCCAGCAAATAAAGTCTCAAGCAATAAAGCCTCAAGCCCCAGTCGCGCAGTTCGCACAGGGTGCCTTATATAGAAATTGCATAAATCCAGAAACTTCTCCCTCATTTTTATGAGATATAGTCCACTAAAACTCGAGTTCTTTGGATCAATCTAGAGATAATAGTGAGGACAAGAGCTGGGAACAAGTAGGACTCGATTTGGTGGAAGGATCTGGATGATATTCGCGTGGAAAGGAGGGCCCGGAGCTTGATCGGATAGAGTTTGCCTTATATAGAATTACAGAAATCTAGAAGTTTCCTCCACATTTCCAGGTGATATAGTCCACCAAATTCGTGTTCTATGGCTCAATCTCAACATAATATCAAGGGCAAGAGCCCAAAGAAGATAGAAATCGATTTCGAGTTGTAATCTCGAAGATATCAACCCTGGAAGGAGGTCCCGGAGCCATGCGCGCACAGAAAATAGAGTCCAGAACACATAGGACTCTCAAGGCAGAAAAGGAGAGGAGGTGGTCAATAGTTGACCGAGACTTTGAAAAACTTATTTTTTAAAAAAAAGGAAACGTCCTCCAAGGGCTCCAAGGCTTAATGGGCTTAGGAATAACCAAAAAATGGGCTCAAAAAAGGCTCAAAGAACGCTAAAAAAAATTGGATAATTCAGGACATGATAAAGGAGAATAAGAGAAATAACTGGACTTGTAGGCTAAAAACAGGTGTCAACAGATGCCCCTCCTTGATGTCTATTTTGCAAGGGAATGAGCGAAAGCAGCGCGGAGGCGAAATGGAAAGGAGATGGAGTGAAAGCGATGTGAAATGGAGATGAAGTAGAGATAAAGCGGAGAGAACTGAAAAGCGGGCATCAGGATAAAAGACACCTGTCACAACCAACAAGTGACAGGAATTCTCCCAAAAATGTCGAACTAACCACAAGGAATGGATGATGCCGATGAGACATGTCTGGAGAGACTAACTAAGGAGGGAAGGAAACCCGACCAACCTCATCGGGGACACAATCCATGGACAATGAGGAGATCGGAAGAACACAACTGAAAAGTTGGAAAAGAGAAATAGAATCTAGACAGGAATCATGCTAGCCAACCAGACTGAGCGGGCGGATTAGAGAAGACTCTCAAATTCGGAGTGGAATGAAGATCACTTATCCTAGAGAATTGAAAGGCAATTAACCATTACTGAGGAGAAACTTTGAAAGAATCACAAGGCATGAATGCTTAAAATGACATGATGCATGTTGGGTTAAATTAAAGAAATCATCAAAATAAATGCAAAGAAAGGATAAAATAAAAAGTACTCAAGATTATTATTGCTAGACCGAGCCGAGATAGGGTCAAGAGTCTTCTTGCAACCACGACGTGAGAAATAGAGTCCATTGTCCCCCACTCAAGTCAAACTAACGGCTTATCCAACGATTAACCGTATGCTCTTCGATCATCATCACTTTTGTTAAAGGGGAAAATCAGATCCCAGAACACATGGACAACCAGCCGGTCCTTGAGAGGCTATAATAATGTAGATATCATATAGTAATGCAACAATGAGCTGGGATAGAGAGCCATACCTGACAAACCTGTCAAGCGAAATAGTATTTTTTGGATTTTTTAATATAAGATAACCAATAACAAAATAAGCATGAACAAGTATGAACGCAATATAACACAATGAACATAGTGAAAATGAATTGGACAAAACATAACAGATATGAACAAAACATAACAACATAACAAACACCACAAGAACAAACGACAAGCATGTGTGGGATTTGAAAAACAACGTGGGGCAAGACAACACCACACGGTGGGACAGCACCCGCGGTGGGACGAGAACATGGTGGGACCAGACATGTGGGATGACAACCACAGGGACAAAAGATATGGTCAACACATATGTGGGATGACAACAACAGCACATGGCATGGTGACATAGTGGGATGAAAATATAGTGGGATGAAAACATAGTGAGACACGGAGGGACAAAACAATACGTGTGGGATGACACGGGGGACATAAGCACGTGTGACAAGGACACGACGGGACAAAGGACATGACAACTGCGCTCTTCAATCAAAGACCAAGATCAGATGAAGCAGAACTGCCAGGTTCATAATCGTGAGGCAATGCCCTCTCATGGAGATATGATGAAGCGATGTGAAAGCTGAGAAGGACATGAGCTTCAAAACAGATCGAGAGAGTGGATTGAAGAGGTGAGGATAGATCAGAAGATATGGGCAGGAGACAAATCAATAGATAAAGAGCTAGGAAGGCTTGAACCTGCAACCTGCACACTTAACAAACGAATCATACTTGTCCTCAAAACAAACAGAAAAAGGGACAAAATGACACATATTTTTGGATTTTTCAATTATTTTTTTCTTTTTTTTCTTTTTTGACAATATATGATTTTTTTGCATTTTTGACAAATATCCTTTTTGATAATATTTGACTTTTTTGGATTTTTGACAATATCTGATTTTTTTTAGATTTTTGACAATATCTGGTTTTTTTTTGAGATTTTGACAATATTTGGATTTTTTGAATTTTTGACATATCTGATTTTTTTATTTTTTATTTTTAAAATATTTGATTTTTTTTATTTTTTTGATTTTGCCATGGCAACCTGTAGCACCCAAGGATGAGCTTACATTACATGCCAGGGGTCGTCGCTCCTCCCCTCTCATTAAAGACTTCCCTTGAGCAGAGTGTGCATATGAGGGTGGCTCGCCACAACCAACTGCCTTTAAAGAACGGTGCCCCTACTAAGGCCATACCCAGGATATAACCCAGCCTAAGAGGAAGAAAATAGAAGAAGGGTGGAGACAAGCCTTGTGCAGGATGGGAGATATCAAGATTGTAATTCCTTCCAGGTCACTACCCCTCAAAGATACAGTCTGTTGCGCTAGGACTTTGTGTCTTTGATTTTTAGATGTTGGGCATGTGTAACATGTTTGATTCTATTGTTTTGATGATGTCTAACTATGACTCATTGATAAGACTGACTTGAATTAAATGATGTCAATGTTATGCATTTCAGGTCAGCACATGCATGAGAATGGCCTCATGAAAAGGAGCAAGCCAAGCAACGTCGAATACAAGATAAAAATCCAAAGGAGCAAGCCAACCAAGGTTGAAAATCCCTCAAAGAATCTGTCCGAAGAAGCTCACAAGGAAGTGTTGACACCTTGTTCGAGTAGGTTGACACTATGGCCTTCCAAAGAGCATTATAAACGTTTCTCTACAAAGAAATGTCGACACCTTGTTCCAGCAGGTCTTCACTATGGCCTTCCAGAGAGCGTTATAAATGTTTCTCTACAAAGAAGTGTTGACACCTTGTTCCAGCAGGTCGACACTATGGTCTCCCAGAGAGCGTCATATTAGCAGTTTTCATAAGACGTGTCGACACCTTGTTCCAGCAGGTCGACACTATGGTCTCCCAGAGAGCGTCATATTAGTAGTTTTAATAAGACGTGTCGACACCTTGTTCCAGCAGGTCGACACTTTGGTCTTCTAGAGAGCATTGAAGATAGGATTCCTTAAAGCACTATCGACACCTTGTACCAGGAGGTCGACACTATGGTCTTCCAGAGAGCGTTATATTGGCGATTTTACTAAGAAGTGTCGACACTTCCTTTACAGGAGGTCGACACTATGGTTCTTCCAGAAGCCTTTTAAGCTATTTTTTAAAGCACGTCATATCATCTAGGGAATATAAATATGAACCGTAAATCACCAAAAACATGGATTTTGAGGTCTAGATGAAGTTCCCAATTTTGACCTTTTGTCTCTACCATCACATCACATCTAATCTACCTTTTGGAGATGGGTATGTTAGAAATCACAGCTGGGAAGGTCACCTCACAGTCTGCCACCTCTACCTATCATCCCATGTGACTCCTGTCCTAGCAGCCCTCAACAAGACAGAAAGTAAACTTCAGCCAATGAGAAGACCACATGTCTAAAGGGCATTTAATGTGAAAATTTGGAAAGTGTCTAAAGAAAGAATGGTTTCTTTTCTTCCTGCTGCCACCGTCCTTTCAAGGGAACAGCCCTTGAAATGCACTCAAGTTCACCATCGGCGCATGCTTCAAGGGAAGAAGACTTTGGAGGGAAAATCACTACTGCATGGTCTGATTGAAGACCTTATGGCGAGAAAATTTTCTCCAGGCTTTCTTATATATATGAAGCTTCCTCAACAGAAGAATCTGCTGATACTATTGCTACTGCCATCGCCATTACCCTGAGAGAAAGAGCCAAGCCCTTAAGCTTTCAAGAACAAGATCTGTGAGAAGAAGAAGAAGGTAGTGAGAGCAGCCCAGCACATGTAGACTTCAGTCCAGTGCTGTAAAGGAAAGAAAGTGAGAAGAGAAGCCAAGAGAGGAGTGCAGCCCTCCTCACGTCCAGATCGTGCCTATGAAAAAGCCATATCGAACTTGTGTCCTGATCTTCCAAAGTGCTTCAAGAGCAAACTCTGAAACCATCATTTGGCTATCTCTGTATCTTCGTTTATCTCCGTGCTTCATTCTTCATATTTGTAAACTCTTGGTTTTTCACTGCTCTTGTAGTGTTTTTCTTTTCCATTTTTGGTTCGGTTCTATTGTTCTTCCGATTCCCTGTATAGGGGTCGGGTTCCCTCTGTGGTTTCAGAGGAAGGGAGAAGTGGTCTTCTCCGAGTTCCCTCCGAGTTTTCAGAGTAAGAGAGGATCTGATCCTCTGGGCCTGTGAGCAGCTGGGTCTTGTCTCATGTGTCCTTCTGTGTTTACAAAAGAAGGGAGGTTTGGGCTCCTCCAGTCACTACCGTTGGTAGTGGGTCTGGTCCTGTGGATTCAAGATCAGGGTGGGGGATTTGTCTCCCTCATGTCAAGCTGTGAGTCAGCGTGTGTTGTGGAGGTTCTCCACCGTTCTTGCGTATGCAGGGGTAAGCCTCACTGAGTTTGGTGAGGGGTGGACGTCGGTTGCGGGTCTACAACCGAACCACCTTAAAATCTCCTGTGTTGGGGGTTGTGCATCTTGTGCGATTGCTCCATATCTTCTATCCCCATTCACAGGTTGGTGTGCTAGCTTTATCGCATGTAATCTGAGTTATTTCTATCGCACACCTAAGCATAGTGGATTGTGCTATCTTGTCTGCACATCGTTTATCCTTCGCTCTGCATTTCCATTCCCTTGGCTGCCTGCTGCACCCTTGCACACTGGCACTGGGGAGCATACTCCAGTAAAGGAGGATCACCTTGCATACACACACACACACCCTAGTTGACAACTATAGCACACACCCAAGCAAAGCTTGTATATTCATACTTAGTTGATGTGCTTTATGGTCTCTGCTATCTATTTGTTGAAATCTGATTTAGATCACAATTGCTTCTGAAGAGGTGTTGACCTCATTACATAGGGAGTGTCGACCTCTGCCCTTTACTTAGCTATGATCTATTAAAGGAGTGTCGACCTCACCCTTGAGAGTGTCGACCTCTGTTGTCTATGCATTGTGCATTGCCATTTCCATTTAAGCCATTCCTTTTAATTCCGTTGTGCATTGTGCCCAAGTGTTTTATTTGCTTTATAGGAGTGGTCTATGCTCCTTGTCTCTTAAGAGTTTTTAATTGGGTAAAGTTTGTCATAGGATCTATTCAAACCCCCTTCTAGATCTATTTACACCACAAGGGGACCCAACATTGGACCCATATTTATCAGGCATGAATGTGACTGGGCTCATGACGTCCCACGAGGAACTGTATCGCCACTCTTGCCATGCCTTTGATTCCATAATTTTGATCTTCATTCATTGATTTTGAGAGCCCTTATTGGCTAGATATTGCATGAACACTCACTTTTGAGGGTCAAGACTGCCCTGATTTGAGACCTCTCTCATATTAGGGAGTGCCTAGGTCGGTCATCTCATCCATCAATCTCTTGCCCCTGTACTTGGCCGAGCAGAGAAAAGAAAAAGCCGTTATGCATATCGAAAGTATGGCCAAAGCAGCAACGGTGTGCCTCAGACGAAAATCAGCTATAGTTCGCCATGTAGTGTCTGAAAAACCTATGCTCAAAAGGTCACCCTCAACAATCAAGGAAAGAACTAGACTCCGAGCGCAGAGCTATCACCCGCCTAAAAATGCTACAGAAGCAAACTCATTTTGACTGAACTAAGCAAACTTTCTAATCCCACTCAAATCGTGCTGAGGAATCAACATTATAACCATGTGCGGAAATAAAGTAAATAGCAACGATAGCATGTTCTTGCATAAAATAAAAATACCTTGCAAATCCGTGGAGTGAAAAGCAGCGTCCTGAAGCGAGAGCTTGATCATCGAGCTTTGAGCAACACGAGCTTTGTATTCCTTACTTGACAAGACAAAATAGAGAGGATAACAAGATTTCAAGGTTCCTCGCTACGGAGGAGCGGCAGACATCATACTAGATGAAAGAACGATAAAAAGGAAGAGAGACAAGGGCTAGAACTCCCTCATTAGGGCACGGAGACCCTGATAACAAGGAACCAGATACGTAATAAATAGAGATTAGCCGATATCAAGGCAGACTAAAGCCTCAAAAGCAACAAGAAAAAGGGCAAGAACCCTGAAAGGGTGAGGAAAAAGGAATAGAAAAACCATGATTGGATTACTGTGAAGATAATGAAGAAGAATGATCAATCGACGTGGTCGAAGATAGAGAATAGTGGTCATCCGACAGGGTCGGAGAAGGAGAATGCTAGTCATCCGACAGAGTCGGAGAAGGATCAGAAGCAACACCCGGGAGTCTCAAGGAAGAAGAATCAGGTGATGTCCCAAAATCAGGATGAAAGGATGACATAGGCCGAGGCCTAGAGTTGTTGGAGGAGGGAAAATCTGGAGGATCCAGATGAGAAGAAGAGGAATGGCGGTTCGCGACCCCGGGAAGAGAGGAGAAAATGATGGAAATAGGATCAGAAGGAAAAAGGTACACCACCCAAGGGTGGGAATTGAGTAGAAGGAAAGATGAATGAAATGAAGGGGAGGAAGAGGTGGACCGCTGAATGCACAATTGACGGCCCTTGAACTTACGCCGTCGCCTCTTCTTGATAGAAATATCTTGGAAATGGTCCCGCCTAGCACGGACTTGAATCCTTGGGCACCTTGCCTTGCAATATCTTCTCAAATAGCAGGCCCACTTGGCAGACATCCTAGCTCAGTTATGAATATGCAGCTTGGTTGGGGTGACTGCCCCTAGACACCCAGTGCTAATAATAGATGGACATTCTTGAACAAGTGACTCCTTGAACAGATGAGCATCATGGAACCACAGAGTCTTGTCCCTTGGCACAAGGATGTGGAGACCTGGCAATTTCACTCGGAAATCATTCTTGAAGCATAGCTCCCTTGACAAAAGAATAGGATGAAACTGATGGAGAGTAACGCGCGGCGTTGACGTGGCCATCTTGCTAATGAACCGAGGGAGATTGCGTAGGATGTGCGGAATGTCCTTTGAAAATGTAGAAGATATGGCCAATTGCCCCTTGAATATAGAGTGCATTAAACTCTTAGCGGCCGTATGAGGTAGCACAATCTGAGTAAAGAACCCCTCTTGGCTAGCTATCTGAACAACAATGGAGCGAGAAGTAATAACAACATCAATAATAAGTCCTCCAACGAGCAAAGAGATTGCCACTGGTCTCGCACTTGAAGAAACAGGTACAAGCGCTAGGGAACTCTTCTTGGCAGTCGCCATCTTTAAAAGTAGAGGCACATCATCCCCGAAATAGCTAGGGATCAGAACACGGATTGGCATCCGACAGATAAAGTCTTAAATCTTGAAATGCATAACCGGCACCGAATTGTCTTCACTCGGCTCATTGTCTCCCTGGGGACCAGACCTGAGAGGCACCGGAGGTAGCACACACCCGCTCCGTGTGATGGAAGTGGATGGAAAAATGGGTGGAGAAGGCTTGAACGACAGAGGTGAAGGTTTGAGAGGTGTGGAGGTTTCCATGGGTATGGTGATGTCAAGTGGTGGCAAAGGCAATGCGGCAACGCTGGGATAGGGTGAAGGCAAACGGGAAGGCTGCGATGCCCATCGTTGACATATCGACACAACGCGTCGGGTGGCGTTGGTAGTGAAAGCTGTGGTGGTAGTGATGGAAGTAGAATAAGTGGAGGCACTAGGCTAAGCAAGGGCTTGGGTAGGTGGAGGAGATGGAGATCAACAAGGTAGGAGATAGTGAAGGTGATGGAATAGGTGAGGGAATGGGTAATAGAGTGGGTACATTGCTAGACAAAGAACCACAGGGGTGCCCCTAGTCTTATAGGGATGGAGGTGGCTGCCTGGATGGCGCCTGATATTGCTGCTCCTTGCTACGAAGATGTAGAACAACCTTACGAATCGCGGCCTAATCGATCCTCTTCTTGTCTTCCTGGTGATGAACAAACTCCCGAAACTCGAGGCAATCCTAGACCAAATGCCCCTACTGGCGGTAATAATCACATAACTGAAGCATATTCCCGACTGCGGGTCGACAAGGCATAACCGGAGGGAGTGGCAACGCACGAGTGGCCATCAAAGCCCTGAAAATGTCGGTAAATGACTCCAGCAATGGAGAGTGAGGAGCCCGCTTCGAGGAAGGCGGATACCGAGGGGTATGAGATGGTAAAGAGGGTTGCAGAGATGGAAGTGGGGGTTGCATAGGCAATGGTGCATGGCTAGTGGAAGGAGAGGGTATGTAGACGACATCCACTTGCTTGAGTTGTGGTGCTTCCTTGACCAGAGGCGAAGGTGGAGACATAAGTGGATACGCGGGAGCGAAAGGCTGACTCGCGGAAGGTGGACTCATGGGAGGATGATATGCAGTAGCATATGGATTCAGGGAAGGCTGGCTTGTGGGAGCGTACGGGTATGTAGGAACGGAAGGTTGACTCATGGAAGGTTGATGCGTGGAAGCATAGGGATTCATGGAGGGATATGTAGCGGAAGGCTGACTTGTGGAGGGTGCGTAGGAGGCGATAGATGAGGATGACGCGGTGTAAGTGGGCATACAAAGTGGGGAAGACTCAGGGTCAAGAGAACTTTGGAGTTGTTGGCGGACGAAGCGGGCTTGGACATAGAGTTGTTGCCTGGAGGTAATGTCGTTGAGGGATAAGATGAAACGATACTCGGGCGTTGCATTGGATATGAGCATCTTGATTTGCTCTCCCTCCGAAATGTGCCCCGAGACTTGCACGGCAAGGCTACGCCAACGGTCAGCAAAAGTGGAGAAATCCTCGTTGGGCTTCATCTTCTCGTGGGCCAGATCCACAACAGAGTACTTGGGCTCAACCTGGTCTTGATATCGCTGAATGAATTTCTCTTGACCACATGAAAATTCACAATCTGCTCTTACGGCAATGAGAAGAACCAATCCCGATCTGGGCCTTCTAAATACAGACCAAATAGATATGCCATCAAGCGTTGGTCATGTCAAAATTGGGCCGATTCATAAATAAACTCCTTCAAGTACACATAAGGGTCACCAACTCCACCATAATGGTGATATACAGGGATTTGCGAAGGAGGTGGAAGACGAAGATCTTGAAATGCCAATGGAACACTCAACGACGGTTTATGATCGATTCGATGTTGTAATTCATCAAGATGGCGTTAGGTTTGAGAAATCATATCTGGGGTGGGGAGAGATTGAGAATAATGTGGGCCAGCTTGAGCAAGAAGTTGTGAACCTGGACCAGGATTATGGTATTGGGCCGGATAAGCGGATCCAGGCCAAGGAGAAGAATGAGAGCCCATTCCAAGAGTAGAAGCACACATGGGCTTGGAAGGGACATGAGTGTATGGGCCCATCAGATCAGTAGCATGGTAAGAAGAATGAGGCCCATTAAGACAAAATTGACCACTAGGAACTGAGCTAGCAGCATAGTAAGGAGAAAGCCCATTGAGACCAATTTGACCATTAGCAATTGGGCCAGTAGCATAGGAAAGAGAAGGCCCATTAAGAGAATGAGGCTGATTAAGAGAACAAGGCTCATTAAGGGAGGAAAGCCCATTAAGGTGATTTGCAATGAGTTTTTGGGCCTGGTCTGGGTCCATTTGACGGACAAGGGATGAGAGGTGGGCCATGAGATTGGCCTATTCCTCAAATGGGTCAAGGGGACCACGGGAAGATGGGCCCCGGTGGGACGAGGATTCCACGTGAGAATAGGGGGATGGGGAAGAAGGAGATGGATACAAGGGATTACAATGGCGCTCCATGAGGGCAAATGGAGACTTTCTACAGGAATATCAAGGGGATACAGCCAGGGAAGCAAGGGTGTGGAGTGAAGGGCTGAAGGGAGAGGGCTGCCTCACTAGGACCAATTAATGCAAGACCGACCAAGGACAATAGAACTAGACAATAGATACACCAAATGGGCTAACCTAAATGGGCCTATCAACTAAGTCGATGTGGATGATGAGGGATGCAACACAAAACACCAAAAATAGACTTGGACAAGCCCAAACAACACAAACAATGTGAAGGATTTCACCCAAGTCAAATAAGTTAATATGATGGGGTTTTTTTATTCTCCAATGTTTTGGTGGGCCTTTTATTGTTTTAACTTAAGCACAATTCCTTCAAGATAAGAATTCTATGGGAACAAGGTCCAAACTTTGGGTTGACTAAGGTTAACTCCCTCGCACGTATGTAAAATGCAATCCTAAGGGGTGGAAAGTTAAAACCGGCCCGGCGTCCGTGCGGGAATCCACAGGTCACGGGGACTTACAGAGGTCCCGGATAAGATCACCTAGTCGATCGTAAAGAATATGGAGGCGAGAGGATCACTTATCTAGGTAGGAATGTAATTATAATATGCAATGCATGGTCCTATGCGCACCGGAGTGCATGCAATTTCTAGCCTAAAACTAGCAAATCAAGATATAATAAACATATGCAAACAAAACAAGATGGGTGCAAAACATCATGAACAATATGAGGAATATGAAATGCTATCTAAACATGGACATACACACACCAAAATCACAGGAAAGCATAGATAAAATGATGGGCACTAGAGGTCGCACTGTGATCGTCAAAAAAAGCTGTGGGTGTAGATATATGGAACGTGGCTCCACAAATCACATCAATAAGCATGCATACATATATGAAAACATAATGTGCCCCGATCAAGTAAATAACATGCATATATGTCTTTGTAAGCATGGTAGCATGATCATATAAGCAATAGAGGGGTGATATGAGATGTAGAAGAATTTCGTGATCGCCAGCAAGGAATGACAACGCCGAAGAATACGAAGGAAGATTATGTGTGTTGTGTACCTTGGAAAAAGAAGATGATCATGCTTAATCTGAAGAATGCGGGAACTATGTGGATTACCTCTCCTCGCCTTCCAGCTGGCTAGAAGGTGAGGGCCTCACATTCCATACTTTCCTGCGAAACAAAAAATAACACAAGAGGCAAAACCTATTAGAAAATGCTAAGTGTAGAACTGCCCAAGTGCATAAAGTAGCATGAAAGATTGAGGGAAAACTTACTAAGGGAAGGTTTTTAACCCCTGAGGAAGGGTGGAAATAATATGTGTGTATATTTTGATGAGATTAACATGTAGAGATTGATTTAATATGCCACAATTAATGAAGATAATTGGGGTGCAAAAGTGTGGTTCATGAGAAAAATGGTTCAAACTTAGCAAACAAGGTGCAAAGAATGATGACAATAATATGGCAAACGAAGTCCAAACAGAGAGAAAACCAGGATGACAGAATACTTGAATGTTGTGAACAAGTGGGAAGAAAAATCATGGCAAAGGGAGGTCTGGACAGAAAGTTATAGCACCGAAGATTTGACGAAAAAATGCAGACAATGCAGAAAATGCAGAACAGTACACAAATTAGACCCAAAGAATGATGAATAACTTGCAGAATAAGACACCAAAAAGGGAAAGAAAGGATGCTATGGAAAGATGAGAATATTTTGATGAAACTAGGGCAAAAAGAAGGGTTTAAAACAGGGAAGACAACAGTGAAAAATGGGGTGAAAAACATAAGAAAATGAAGGGTGCAGAACATTACAGAAAATGAAGTATGAAACTGTGTGAAAGTGCATAATGATGGACAAAAATAAGCATGAAAAGGATGAGATAATGAGCCCAGTGTTGACACCCATTTTTAGCCCGCAAGTTACGTCATTTCTCTTATTCATCATGTTTAATGTCCCGAATTAACCATTATTTTGGAGCCTTCCTTGGATAGATTTCGAGCCCATTTTATTGTTACATTCCCTTTGAGCCTTAGAGATCATGATTTCATTTAGCCATGGGGGTTGTTTCCTCAGTTTTTTGACTTTTTCGGTCTTTCGAGTCAACTTACGGCCCATTTAGGTCGACTTCCATCAAGCATTCGACCCCTTTTCACAGCGTAGTCCTGAACGTGGCCCGTTTTTATCCCCTTATATTTCTCTATTCATTAAGTGTCCTTCACTAAAGTTGTTCATTTTTTAAAGTTCTACAATTTCCTCTTTTATGCCATTTGCTAGTTCTCCATCGTTTTCTCTGTCCCTACATTTTTCTCTTTTTGCCCCTATTTTTCCCTCTTCTACACGTCTTCTCATCTTGCTCTCTTCACAAAAGTTGTTCATCTTTTTGTTATGTACAATTCCTTATTCTATGATTTTCACTTTTTCTCCACCATTTTCAAGATATGCTACCGCGTTCAGCCTTGGCTTCCCGAGAGTCATACAACCGCAGGACTCTTTCTGCTCGATTTTGCTCGACGTGGCCTCCTTCTTGGGTCTCTATGTTCTAGAATCCTCATCCAAATTGAGTCCCATTTATTTCTATCTCTTGTCCCCACTATTATCTCGAGATTGATCTATCAAACTCAAATTTTAGTGGACTATATCCTTTGGAAACGGGGAGGAAACTTCTAGTTTTTTGTAATTTCTGCACAGATCAAACTCTATTTTTTGCTCGATAGGCCTATCTTGCGGTGACTATAACTTCTAGAAACCAACTCCGAATTGACCCCCGTTTATTTGTATCTCTTGTCCTTTTGATTATCTCGAGTTTGATCGATAGAACTCAAATTTTCATTGGCTATACCTCTCGAAATTATGGTTGAAAGTTTAAGATTTATGCGTCTTGGTACAAGTTAAACTCTATTTTTTTGTGCTATGGGCCCTCCTTACGGCGAGCATATCTTCTAGAATCCTCCTCCAAATTGAGTCCCAGTTGTTCCTATCTCTTGTCCTTAGTATTATCTCGAGTTTGATCCATAGAACTTGATTTATCTTGGACTATATCTCCGGGAATCGTGAGAGGAAGTTGGGGCTTTTCGCAAACTCTATATAAACTGCCTAGTTCGTAGTGCCGACGGGGGGCTTTTTCCGGGCGTGGTGCGAAGCCATGCTGCATCTCCAACTCACAACTTCGACCCCATCTTGAAGAGGGAAGTATTAGCTTCCCATTCCAACCTTTTGGGTTTGATTTCATGGTCTATTCTCTTAGTTCTCCTCCTCTCAAAATCACAAATCATCACAGTTTTCTACACTTTTTGCTACACTTATATTTTTGCACGTTTTGTATCCTCGTTTTCTCTCTATTCTCTCCATCAAATCTCCCGATTTCAAATCCTATGCATGCACAACACACACACCTATTATTTTCACCCTTCTACAGGGGTTAAAAATCTCCCCTCGGTGCATTCTCCCTCAATCTTTACCCCTATTTTATCACTTCAGGATTGATGCTACACATGCATGTTCTAATGGGTTTTTGCCTTTGTGTTTTGGCTTTGTTTTGTAGGAGAGCATGATATGAATGTGAGGCCCTCTTCTTCTAGCCGGTTGGAAGATGAGGAGGTTTGAATCTACATCGCTCCCACACCCCGTTGTCAAGCGCGATCCATTCTTCTTTCCAAGGTACACGGCGCCATCCTTTGATCTCTTCATCCTTTCGACGTTGTTGGAACCTTGGTGGCGATCACGGTATGTCTTTCTCATCCTTTCATTCCTCTTTTCTTTGACTCACATGTCTATGCATGTATTAGTTTAAAGGGGTGGGATAGAACATAATAAATAATCTACAATTTTTTGGTGATCACGGTGGGACGCTAATGCCCATCATGTTTGTTTTCATGCTCTTTTATAAGTTGGGTGTGTGCATGTTCATGCTTGGGTAGTATTCTCTCCATTCTACTACAGTTTTGAGCATTTTAAGGGCTCAGGTTGCCTGGCGGTCTTCTGGTAGACCGCAAGGGGTCAAGAAAATGGTCATTTGGTAGACCGCTTGTGGATTCTGGCAGTTCTGCGCGCATGCTCACGGGGCCCTGTTCGTTGAGGCATAACTTTGGATCCCGGGGTCCGATTGTGCCGATTGTTGTTCCATTGGATAGCCCTTTGTATTGTCTTTTCATCCATATCTTATTTGCATCATTTGGGTCACATTTGCATAGTCCAATATTGTCATACTTTTTAAGTTTTATGCATAAAGTCTGCAGGCAGGCTCAGGGACAGGTTCACATGTACGACTTTGATTGATGATTTGATTGTCTTCTTGATGTCTGATTGCCCTGATTTGTGTTCCATTTGGTAGTACTTTGTATTATCTTTCCATCCATAGTTTATTTGCAACATTTGGGTCACATTTGCTTAGTTAAAGTTTGTCATCATTTTAACATTTTGTGCATAAAATCTGCAACCAGTCTGCGCACAGGCTCACGGGGGCAACTTTCCTGGATGATGTGATTGACCTCTCGGGGTCGGATTGCTCTGTTCTTGGGCACGTTGTGTAGACCGTTGTCTTGTGTTTCCATCCATATCTTATTTGCATCATTTGGGTCACATTTGCATAGTAAAATCTTATCTCGATTTTTACATTTTGTGCATAAAATCTGCATACAGGTTCAGGGGCAGATTCACAGGTACATTTTGCATTGATAATTTCCTTACCTTCCGGGTTCCGATTATGTTGTTTCCTGCTCCTGCATTGTGGTCCTTTATATTATCTTTGTCCCCATATATAGTTTGCATTCATATCATGGTGTTTACATAATTAAATATTGCCTTCATTTTTCACTTTTATGCTAGATTTTTGCATGCACTCCGGTGCACATAGGATCATGCATTGCATATCATAGTCGCATTCCTACCTTGGTAAGTGATCCTCTCGCCCCCATATTCCTTGGGATCGAATAGGTGATCTATCCGGGACCTCCATAAGTCCCCGCGAGCCGTGGATT
Organism: Amorphophallus konjac; assembly: GCA_022559845.1. Lineage (NCBI taxonomy): Eukaryota > Viridiplantae > Streptophyta > Magnoliopsida > Alismatales > Araceae > Amorphophallus > Amorphophallus konjac. The sequence continues at coordinate 234,454,873 of CM040124.1, forward strand.
CCCACACGGACACCGGGCCGATTGTACATTTTCCACCCCTTAGGCTTGCTTTTGCATACGTGTAAGGGAGTTAACCTTAGTCAACCCAAAGTTTGGACCTTATTTCCATAGGATTTCTATCTTGAGGGAATTGCGTTTAATTCAAATCATTAAAATATTTATTAAAATGTAAGACCCCAGAATTTTTATAAATTATTCTTGGAATATTTAATTATTTTCAGAAATTTATAAAGGCCTAAATAAATTAATAAATAGAATATTAGATCAATAAGTCATTATAAGGCCCAATTAGGTTAAATAATTAACCTAGCCTATTTAAAGATAACCCAAAAGGTTAATAGACCAAGCCCATTAAGTTTGACCCATATTCTAGAAGGTTAATTGACTTATTCACATATTTTAAAGATAAATACTATTTTTATAGATAATTATAAGGATAAATGAACAAGAGAGTTTTATTTAATTGAAACTCTATATACGTTTGGTGTAACGGTCTATCGGGCGACCGCTACAAGCATGTAATGCACCAGTCTGGATGCGTTACACTCTGACAGTTCCGTGAAAGAAAGAACGAGCAAAAAGATTATAACTTTGGGATCTTATCTACAAGAGATCGACTTGGGAGAGCTTATAACATTACTAAGGACTCTTAGGGATTAGGTTCTGGCAAATTAAGGACTCTATAATCAATCTAATCTTCAAAATCCTATAAATAGGACCTAGTTCTGAACTGAGCGACCCTTACTTTTGGCTCGTGAAGATTCAAGGTAACGAGATATAATTTCAGGTAAGTTTTGTAGAAGATTTTGTTTAGTATACTTTAGACTAATAGTTCTCCAAATTTCGTGCTAGGAGATCAAGCAACCAAGGAGATTAAAACTTCCAAAGTTACTAGTTCGACCATAGTAACCCAAGAATCAGAGCTAAAGGCCACTGAAGATTAGGGAATTAGGACGTCTAAACAAGGTAATTAGAGTTCGATTATTTAGAACCTTTTGTTCACCTTAGTTTCATCTTCTTACCCTCTAAATTTCACGTCCTTAGGTCAAGAGGCTGAGGAGCTAGGGCAGCGTGAAGTTGTTGAAGGGTCACAAAAAGAGAGGAACTAGGGCGGTCCTTTAAAGCTCAAATTAGAAGTTTAAAGCCTAGTTAAGCGGTAGGTTATCTCATGATTGGCAAAAACGTCTTGTTAGGGATAAAAGCCCTCTGATTGTGTTTGATTCCATGCATTATAGACTATGAATTTCATGTTTTAGTGGGTTCATGCATACATACATATTCTTAGCCCTAATCAAAGATCAAAGATGTTATCTTGTTAATTCACTGCAACCTATGCATCTAGATGACCTGTACTTCGTTTTGTCATGATTAGGGTAGTAAATCTTTTCAAAACATAACATGGTTTCAAATCATAGTCTTTTTATTTTTAGCTGGGACTCAGATGCATCATACTAGGACTGTCAGACGACTGTAACGGTCCTAAGATAAGCCGTCACAACCCCTGTTGTATTTAAAGTTTCTCAGTTGTCTCTAACGCACCATAACAAGTGCGTTAAAATAATGTAATGGTCCTACGATAAACCGTCACAGCCCTGTGACGCTCCCATACTAGACCGTCAGAGTGCGGTTACTGTCAAATCGAGATAGGACTGAGGACAGCCAAAATTACTTATGAATAAGCCTAGTTATCTACGTTTTAAACCTTATTTTCATGACTTTGAGTTTCTTAAATAATTCCTGATAGGAAATTGTATGATTAAAGCGTTTTGAGTTATTTTAGGTTATGCTAATTTCATTGGCTAAACTCTATAGTTTTGTATCTAAATCATGATTTTTCCAAAGATGCATTGACGGGATTTTATCTTGGTTTCACATTGTTACACATTCTTTTCTATCTATAGTGTCATTTCTCTAAGTACATGGCGTATATTCAGGTATATGTCCATTAGTTACACTTTGCACTATAGGAACACTATTCTTGGACATGAGGACCTCTCTATTGGATATTCCTTCCAATGGACTAGGAAATCTTGCTACAAGGCCTCCGTAATTCTCCGCGAGCCTGGGATTCCCACTAGGACGCCGACTTGGTTGTATCATTAAAACCCAAGTGATTAGATGACACTATCGATGTTTCTGGTTATCAGTAGTGTAACGGACCTATATTGGACCGTCAGGCATATGTAACGGCCCAATATACAACCGTCAAAGTTAATTGAGTCCAATTACTGTTTCTAGATTTAGTCGTTCTAACACATCAACTCTAGACCGTCACATCATGTAACGGCGCAGTACACGACCGTCACACTGCTTGAATATTTTAACCAAGGTTTGACCAAGGGTTGATATTCCAAGGTTTTTTGATGGACTCTTGATGATCTAGAACTTATCATATTGATCAAGAAACCTAATATAATAAATGGAAGATAAAGAATGTACCGTTATGCTACCGATTTATTTCCATATGCATAACATAGTATAAGTCTTTCTTGATTTCTCATAATTCTCATTAAAGCATTCATTTATTGAATTGTTATTATCAAGAGCTTTTTGGAATTGTAAATTCTTGGCCATACTTTATTGTTACATGCGTGGAAAAAGCTTAATTTATACTCAAAGATGCGACCGAGCACTGATTGTATTCAAGGGCTCTATGCTAGTCCCCTCGGTTGATTGTTGGGAACATACTGTTATAAACCATGGGGTATGATGCTACTGGCGTCGCATTGCGCTGGGAGTACTTTCTTTATAAATAAGTGATAATCCACAACACAATACAGCATGATTGATACTTGACTTTCTTGATATTCCATAGAAATTCACGAAGTACTTGCTCATAAGCAAAAGATACTCGAAGTGATGATTATGTGGCTTGCTAGTACATTCTCGGCCATATCATGTTCTTATACCATTTTTACTAGTTCATACTTGTTCTCATTCTATCTTCATGATCATCGTGTTACTTTGATTTAATCGCGTGTTTGATCGCATTCGCATGATTTTACCTTATTCCTCTAGAGCACAAATGTTAATTACTTTAATGATGCCTTCATGTTGATGCGAAGATACCTACTGGGTAAGTGTGCTCATTACCTATTTCCATTCTTTTTCAGAAAATGGAAGTGAGTCGAGTTCGATTCGGAATGTTCAAGTAGCGGATCCGAGAGTGAATAAAGAATGAGCGAAGACTTAGGAAGTTTACATTGTTTAGATTGAGTCTATGTAATTTCTTATTTCTTGAGTCTAGCATAATGGAAGTTGAATTAGTGGTTGTAATCGAATAGTGGATTTGATTATTAATGAAAGTTGAAGTTGAGTAAATATTGTGCGATTGTATTCTTATGTGTGATTGTCTTGCGCTTTGATCATTCTTGCCTGCAAGAGGCTTACCATGCCGGCTGTTCACATTTCTCGAGTGAGTCTTCCGCTGTCATAAAGGCTCAGGACGTGACAGTTAAGTTAGTATCAGAGCCTAAGTCTCAGGACTTGAGTAGAAGAGTCATGTCATAGGATAAGTCCAAGGTTTAAGGACCCTTACCTATGAACTAAGGAAGAAATTTCTTCACCCATGTGAGAATTGGGTAGAACCTGGGATAAGATAGTTAATTAGTTTTAAGATTGATTTTTCCTTCCAATTCCACGAGAAATAACAAGTTGTTATTTTCTCTTAGGTACCCTATTATTATCAGGGCTCATCGCGTAAATTGGGATGGCATGCAACAAACGGTTGTTGGCCTCACTCAGGCATTACAAACCATGGCGCAAGCTAGCGCAGGAGCAAGGGCTGGTGATCTGCATCGCAACTTTCGGAGCTTAAACCCTCTGCGTTTCTATGGTCTTCTAATCCTGACAAGGCAGAGAACTGGATGAACAATATCTTTGATGTTATCCAATGCACCGATCAGGAGAAGGTGCGTCTCGCAACCTTTCAACTCAACAAAGATGCTCGCACATGGTGGAAGTCGGTCCCGGCACCTCCGGTCGATGCACCTCATACATGGGATGGTTTTCTTACCCTATTCCATCCCAAGTACTTTTCTGAGCACGTAAAGGAACGAAAGGCTATGGAGTTCGCCGCTTTTCGGCAAGGAATGATGATGGTTGCCGAATATGAACTGCAATTCTCAAGGCTTGCACCTTACGCACCGCATCTTATCAGCACCGATTTGTTGAAGGCTAATCGGTTCATGGACGGGTTACGACCCGGTTTCATTCAACAGCTCGGGACCAAAAACATCAGTACTTATGCGGAAATGGTTCAACGAGCGTATTTGTGTGAAAGGACCTTGGAAAAGGTAAAAAAATTAAAAGGGAAAGGAGAGGAGTCTAGCCGACGCTCAGATCGGCGTTATAAGAAAGAAAAGTTCAGCATCATGGAGCCTTACAAGAGCCGTGATAGTAAGAAAAGATCTAGGAATGGGAATGGTGGAAGTTCCCATAAGCAAAAGAAAGACAAGGAAGAGAAGGAGCAGGTCGCCATGGCTTCCACATTTTGTGAAAAATTCGGCCATTCGGCTAAGGAGTGTTGGAAGCGCCTTGGCGCTTGTTTACGTTGTGGAAGTAGGGAGCATCGCATGCCAGATTGCCCCCTAATGAAAGACCAATCGTCTGGTGGAGGACGTAGGAGGCAGGCTCATCTCAATGTCGTTCTAGAAGAAGAGGAAGCGCCCAGGGATGGTGGGCTTATGGAAGGTACTCTTCAAATTTGTTCTCGCCCTGCATTTGTGCTATTTGACACTGGTGCCTCTCATTCTTTTATCTCCACTTTTTTTGCAAAAACATTATCAATTGCATCAGTCCCCTTACCTTCAGATCTCGCTATTTCCACACCCTTAGGTTCTGGAACAAAGCTTACCGACTATTATCCTGATAGCGAAGTGATGGTAGAAGGTTACAATCTCCCCGCAAACTTAGTATGCCTTGACATGAAAGGTTATGATGCCATTTTAGGAGTAGATTGGCTTGTAGATCATGATGCTTATATCAATTGCCGAAATATGATTATATCCTTTCGAAAGCCCGATCTTCTGAGATTCTCTTTTCTTGGCATCAAGTACAAGAAGCATCCTACTATCATATCTTCTCTTCACACTTGCAAACTCATCTCGCAAGGAAGTGAAGCTTTTCTTGCTTCTGTCATTGTTACCGAATCCAAGGAGATTATCTTAGCGGACATTCCTATTGTAAATGAGTTCCCCGATGTGTTCCTATCCGAATTACCCAGTTTACCGCCCGAAAGGGAAGTGAACTTCACTATTGAACTCATCCCAGGAGCAGCACCTGTTTCTATAGCCCCTTACAGGATGTCCCCCACAGAACTCAAGGAATTAAAAAGGCAGTTGCAGGAATTACAAGACAAAGGCTACATCAGACCTAGCATATCCCCTTGGGGTGCGCCGGTTCTATTTGTCAAGAAAAAGGATGGTTCTCTCAGGCTATGCATCGATTACCGGCGATTGAATCAACTTACAATTAAAAACAAGTATCCAATGCCGCGTATTGATGAGCTCTTCGATCAGCTTTCCGGAGTAGAATATTTTTCAAAGATAGACCTTAGATCAAGTTATCATCAGCTTAGAATTAAAGAAGAGGACATTTATGAATTTGCTTTTCGAAGTCGTTATGGCCACTATGAATTCGGGGTAATGCCATTCGGATTAACTAATGCCCCGGCAGCATTCATGCAACTTATGAACAGTGTTTTCCAGCCATATCTAGACCAGTTTATCGTCGTCTTCATTGATGATATCTTGATATACTCCAAGATAAAGGAGGAACATGAAGAACATTTGAAAATAACTTTGCAAAAACTTAGAGAACATAAACTCTATGCCAAGCTAAATAAGTGCGAATTTTGGCTCAAGGAAGTTTCATTCCTAGGCCACATTATTTCAAAAGAAGGTATCGTTGTGGATCCTTCTAAGGTAGAAGCTGTGAAGAATTGGAGCCGGCCAACGACTGTATCAGAAGTACGAAGTTTTCTGGGTCTAGCTGGTTATTATAGAAGATTCATTAAAGATTTTTCAAAGATTACAGTTCCTTTAACTAGAATGACGAGAAAAGAAAATTCTTTTATCTGGTCAGAGGAATGTGAGAATGGTTTTCAAACACTTAAAAATCAACTTACTACAGCTCCTATTCTATCACTACCGATGGAAGGTGGTGGATTCGAAATATATACGGATGCATCTGGTATTGGCTTAGGGTGTGTCCTCATGCAAAATGGAAAAGTGATATGTTATTCTTCTAGACAATTGAAATGTCACGAGGAAAATTTTCCTGTACATGATTTGGAATTAGCAGCAGTCATATTTGCCTTGAAAATTTGGTGTCATTATCTCTATGGAGAAAAGTTTATGGTCTTCTCGGACCACAAAAGATTGAAATACTTATTTTCTCAAAAAGAGCTAAATATGAGGCAGAGAAGATGGTTGAAATATCTCAAAGATTTTAATTTTTCTATTCAATATCATCCTGGCAAGGCTAATGCTATTGCGGATGCACTCAGTAGAAAACTAATAGGTATGCTATCAAGTCTTATGATTAGTATGACTAATCTTATTCCTCAATTTACTGAGTTGAACTTAGATATTGACAGGAAGGAAGAAGATTGCTTCATGGCTAATAACTGAGCTCAACCTACCATTATAGAGGATCTAGTCAAGTTGCAAAATGATGATCCTATATTTCTAGATATTAAGGCTAATATTGAACAACGGCCGGATTTCTCTATTACGGAGGATGGAAGATTGCTATTCAAGGGCCGAGTGTGTGTACCGGATCATGAGGATACGAAGAAATTGATTCTAGAAGAAGCACATGATTCCAAGTACACCATTCATCCAGGTGGTACAAAAATGTATCAAGATCTTAAAAGAAATTTCTGGTGGCCCAACATGAAGAGAGAAATAGGTGATTTCGTATCTCGCTGTCTCACTTGTCAACAAGTAAAGGCAGAGCATTTAGACCCGCAGGTAAAATGCATCCCTTGAACATTCCCGAATAGAAATGGGAGAGTATAGGGATGGATTTCATTATAAGGTTACCTAAGACAAGAGGTGGACACGATGGTATATGGGTATACCAATCAAAAGTCGATGGTCTGTGGATATCCTGGCAGCATTATACATAAGGGAAATTGTTAAATTTCATGGTGTCCCTGTTACTATTATATCTGATAGAGATCCTCGATTCACATCACAATTTTGAAAAGGTCTACAACAGTCACTAGGGACTAGATTGAATTTCAGCACAGCCTTTCATCCACAAACTGATGGTCAGACAGAAAGAACAAATCAGGTGGTAGAAGATATGCTCAGGGCTTGCGTAATTGATTTTGGAGGTAGTTGGCATGATCACTTGCCTCTGGTAGAATTTGTTTATAACAACAGTTATCAGGCCAGCATACAAATGGCACCTTTTGAAGCTCTATATGGAAAAAGTTGTCGATCACCAATATGTTGGAGTGAAATAGGGGAAAGACAGTTCCTAGGCCCCGATATTATCAGAGATTCTACAAAGAAAATCAAGCTCATTCAAGAGAGAATGAAGACGGACCAAGATAGGCAAAAATCTTATGCTGATAATCGAAGGCGCGACTTGGAATTTCAAGTAGGAGACCATGTGTATCTCAAGATTTCTCCAGGTCGTGGTATTCGAAGATTTGGCATTAAGGGAAACTAACTCCAAGATTCATTGGTCCGTATGAAATTCTAGAAAAGGTCAGTGAAGTAGCTTATAGACTGGCTTTACCTCCACAATTAATAGAAGTTCATGACGTATTTCACGTCTCTATGCTGAAGAAGTATGTATATTATCCTGACCATATTATCACTTATGACAATCTGGAGATTCAGAAGGATATGACGTACGAGCAAATGCCAATAAAGATTCTGGAACAGGAAGTGCGTCAACTAAGAAATAAAGTTATTCCTATGGTCAAGATTCAATGGAAGAAAACATGACCATATGAAGCAACATGGGAAACCGAAGCAGCCATGCAGAGAAGATTTCTAGAATTATTCAATTGTAAGAACACTCTCCATAATCCATGTATTAAATTTGGGGACCAAATTCTCTTAAGTGTGGGAGGGTGTAATACTCCAGAATTTTTATAAATTATTCTTGGAATATTTAATTATTTTTGGGAATTTATAAAGGCCTAAATAAATTAATAAATAGAATATTAGATCAATAAGTCATTATAAGGCCCAATTAGGTTAAATAATTAACCTAGCCTATTTAAAGATAATCCAAAAGGTTAATGGACCAAGCCCATTAAGTTTGGCCCATGTTCTAGAAGGTTAATTGACTTATTCATGTATTTTAAAGATAAATACTATTTTTATAGATAATTATAAGGATAAATGAACCAGAGAGTTTTATTTAATTGAAACTATGTATACGTTTGGTGTAACGGTCTATCGGGCGACCGCTACACGCATGTAAAGCACCAGTCTGGATGCGTTATACTCTGACAGTTCCGTGAAAGAAAGAACGAGCAAAAAGATTAGAACTTTGGTATCTTATCTACAAGAGATCGACTTGGGAGAGCTTATAACATTACTAAGGAGTCCTAGGGATTAGGTTCTGGCAAATTAAGGACTCTAGAATCAATCTAATCTTCAAAACCCCATAAATAGGACCTAGTTCTGAACTGAGCGACCCTTACTTTTGGCTCGTGAAGAATCAAGGTAATGAGATATAATTTCAGGTAAGTTCTTTAAAAGATTTTGTTTAGTATACTTTAGACTAATAGTTCTCCAAAATTCGTGCTAGGAGATCAAGCAACCAAGGAGATTGAAGCTTCCAAAGTTACTGGTTCGACCATAGTAACCCAGGAATCAGAGCTAAAGGCCACTGAAGATCAGAGAATTAGGACGTCTAAATAAGGTAATTAGAGTTCGGTTATTTAGAACCTTTCGTTCACCTTCGTTTCATCTTCTTACGCTCAAAATTTCACGTCCTTAGGTCAAGAGGCCGAGGAGCTAGGGCAGCGTGAAGTTGCTGAAGAGTCACAAAAAGAGAGGAACTAGGGCGGTCCTTGAAAGCTCAAATTAGATGTTTAAAGCCTAGTTAAGCGGCAGGTTATCTCATGATTGGCAAAAACGTCTTGTTAGGGATAAAAGTTCTCTGATTGTATTTGATTTCATGCATTATAGACTATGAATTTCATGTTTTAGTGGGTTCATACATACATACATATTCTTAGCCCAAATCAAAGATCAAAGATGTTCTTGTTAATTCACTGCAACCTATGCATTTAGATGACATGTACTTCGTTTTGTCATGATTAGGGTAGTAAATCATTTCAAAACATAACATGGTTTCAAATCATAGTCTTTTTATTTTTAGCAGGGACTCTGACACATCATACTAGGACCATCAGCCGACTGTAATGGTCTTACGATAAGCCGTCACAACCCCTGTTGTATTTAAAGTTTCTCAGTTGTCTCAGACGCACCATAACAGGAGCGTTACAATACTGTAACGGTGCTACGATAAACAGTCACAGCACTGTGACGTGCCCATACTAGACCGTCAGAGTGCGGTTACAGTCAAACCGAGATAGGACTGAGGACAGCCAAACTTACTTATGAATAAGCCTAGTTATCTAAGTTTTAAACCTTATTTTCTTGACTTTGAGTTTCTTAATTGATTCATGATAGGAAATTGTATGTTTAAAGCACTTTAAGTTATTTTAGGTTATGCTAATTTTATTGGTTAAACTCTATAGTTTTGTATCTAAATCATGATTTTTCCAAAGATGTATTGACGGGATTTTATCTTGGTTTCACATTGTTACACATTCTTTTCTATCTATAGAGTCATTTCTCTAAGTACATGGCGTATATTCAGGTATATATCCATTAGTTACACTTTGCACTATAGGAACACTATTCTTGGACATGAGGACCTCTATATAAGATATTCCTTCCAATGGACTAGAAAATCTTGTTGCAAGGCCTCCATAATTCTCCGCGAGCTTGGGATTCCCACTAGGACGCCGAGTTGGTTGTATCATTAAAACCCAAGTGATTAGATGACACTATCGATGTTTCTGGTTATCCGTAGTGTAACGGACCTATATTGAACCGTCAGGCATATGTAACCGCCCAATATACAATCGTCACAGTTAACTGAGTCCAATTACTATTTCTGGATTTAGTCGTTCTAACGCATCAACTCTAGACTGTCACATCATGTAACGGCCCAGTACACGACCGTCACACTGCTTGAATATTTTAACCAAGGTTTGACTAAGGGTTGATATTCCAAGGTTTCTAGATGGACTCTTGATGATCTAGAACTTATCATATTGATCAAGAAACCTAATATAATAAATGGAAGATAAAGAATGTACCGTTATGCTGCCGATTTATTTCATATGCATAACATAGTATAAGTCATTCTTAATTTCTCATAATTCTCATTAAAGCATTCATTTATTGAATTGTTATTATCAGGAGCTTGTTGGAATTGTACATTCTTGGCCATACTTTATTGTTACATGCGTGGAAAAAACTTGATTTATACTCGAAGATGCGATCGAGCACTGATTGTGTTCAAGGGCTCTATGCTAGTCCCCTCGGCTTATTATCGGGAACATACTATTATAAACCATGGGGTATGATGCTACAGGCGTCGTATTACGCTGGGAGTACTTTCTTTATAAATAAGTGAAAATTCACAACACAATATTGTATGATTGATACTTGACTTTCTTGATATTTCACAGAAATTCATGAAGTACTTGCTCATAAGCAAAAGATACTGGAAGTGATGATTATGTGGCTTGCTAGTACATTCTCGACCATATCATGTTCTTATAACATTTTTACTAGTTCATACTTATTCTCATTCTATCTTCATGATCATCATGTTACTTTGATTTAATCGCGTGTTTGATCGCATTCGCATGATTTTATCTTATTCCTCTAATGATGCCTTCATGTTGATGCGAAGATACCTACTGGGCAAGTGTGCTCATTACCTATTTCTATTCTTTTTCAGGAAATGGAAGTGACTCGGGTTCGGATTCGGAATGTTCAAGTAGCGGATCCGAGAGTGAATAAAGAATGAGCGATAACTTAGGAAGTTTACATTGTTTAGATCGAGTCTATGTAATTTCTTATTTCGTGAGTCTAGCATGATGGAAGTTGAATTAGTGGTTGTAATCGAATAGTGTATTTGATTATTAATGAATGTTCAAGTTGAGTAAATATTGTGCGATTGCATTCTTATGTGTGAGTGTCTTGCGCTTTGATCATTCTTGCTTGCAAGAGGCTTACCATGCCGGCTGTTTGCATTTCTCGAGCGAGTCTTCCGCTGTCATAAAGGCTCGGGGCGTGACAGTTAAGTTGGTATCAGAGCCCAAGTCTCAGGACTTAGGAAGAAGAGTCTTATCATAGGATAAGTCCAAGGTTTAAGGATCCATACCTATGAACTAAGGAAGAAATTTCCACACCCATGTGAGAATTGGGTAGAACCCGGGATAAGATAGTTAATTAGTTTTAAGATTAATTTTTCCTTCCAATTCCACGAGAAATAACAAGTTGTTATTTTCTTTCAGGTACCCTATTATTATCATGGCTCATCGTGTAAATTGGGATGGCATGCAACAAACGGTTGCTGGTCTCACTCAGGCATTACAAACCATGGCGCAAGTCGGCGCAGGAGCAAGGGCTGGTGATCTGCATCGCAACTTTCGGAGCTTAAACCATCTGCGTTTCTATGGTTCTTCTAATCCTGACAAGGCAGAGAACTGGATAGACAAAATGAACCGTATCTTTGATGTTATCCAATGCACCGATCAGGAGAAGGTGCATCTCGCAACCTTTCAACTCAACAAAGATGCTCGCACATGGTGGAAATCGGTCTCGGCACCTCCGACCGATGCACCTCATACATGAGATGATTTTCTTACCCTATTCCGTGCCAAGTAAATTTCTGAGCACGTAAAGGAACGAAATGCTATGGCGTTCGTCGCTCTTCGGCAAGGAATGATGACGGTTGCCGAATATGAACTGCAATTCTCAAGGCTTGCACCTTACGCACCGCAATCAGCACCGATTTATTGAAGGCTAATCAGTTCATGGACGAGTTACGACCCGGTTTCATTTAGCAGCTCGGGACCTAAAATATCTGTACTTATGCGGAAATGGTTCAACGAGCATATTTGTGTGGAAGGACTTTGGAAAAGGTCAAAAATTTAAAAGGGAAAGGAGAGGAGTCTAGCCGACGCTCAGATCGGCGTTATAAGAAAGAAAAGTTCAGCATCACGGAGCCTTACAAGAGTCGTGATAGTAAGAAAAGATCCAGGAATGGGAATGGTGGAAGTTCCCATAAGCAAAAGAAAGTCAAGGAGGAGAAGGAGCAGGTCGCCACGGCTTGCACATTTTGTGAAAAATTCGGCCATTCGGCTGAGGAGTGTTGGAAGCGCCTTGGCGCTTGTTTACGTTGTTGAAGCAGGGAGCATCGCAGGCCAGATTGCCCCCTTATGAAAGACCAATCGTCTGGTGGAGGACGTAGGAGGCAGGCTCTCCTCAATGCCATTCTAGAAGAAGAGGAAGCGCCCAAGGATGGTGGGCTTATGGAAGGTACTCTTCAAATTTGTTCTCATCCTCCATTTGTGCTATTTGACACTGGTGCCTCTCATTCTTTTATCTCCACTTTTTTTGCAAAAATATTATGAATTGCATCTGTCCCCTTACATTCAGATCTCGCTATTTCCACACCCTTAGGTTCTGGAACAAAGCTTACCGACTATTATCCTGATAGCGAAGTGATAGTAGAAGGTTACAATCTCCCCGCAAACTTAGTATGCCTTGACATGAAAGGTTATAATGCCATTTTAGGGGTAGATTGGCTTGTAGATCATGACGCTTATATCAATTGCCGAAATATGATTATATCCTTTGGAAAGCCCGGTCTTCCGAGATTCTCTTTTCTTGACATCAAGTACAAGAAGCATCCTACTATCATATCTTCTCTTCACGCTTGCAAACTTATCTAGCAAGGAAGTGAAGCTTTTCTTGCTTCTATCATTGTTACCGAATCCAAGGAGATTATCTTAGCGGACATTCCTATTGTAAATGAGTTCCCCGATGTGTTCCCGTCCGAATTACCCAGTTTACCGCCCGAAAGGGAAGTGAACTTCACTATTGAACTCATCCCAGGAGCAGCACCTGTTTCTATAGCCCCTTACAGGATGTCCCCCACAGAACTCAAGGAATTAAAAAGGCAGTTACAGGAATTTCTAGACAAATGCTTCATCAGACCTAGCACATCCCCTTGGGGTGCGCCGATTCTATTTGTCAAGAAAAAGGATGGTTTCTCAAGCTATGCATCGACTACCGGTGACTCAATCAACTCACAATTAAAAACAAGTATCCATTGCCGCGTATTGATGAGCTCTTCGATCAGCTTTCCGGAGAAGAATATTTTTCTAAGATAGACCTCAGATCATGTTATCATCAGCTTAGAATTAAAGAAGAGGACATTTATAAATCTGCTTTTCGAAGTCGTTATGGCCACTATGAATTCGGGGTAATGCCATTCGGATTAACTAATGCCCCGGTAGCATTCATGCAACTTATGAACAGTGTTTTCCAGCCATATCTGGACCAACTTATCGTCGTCTTCATTGATGATATCTTGATATACTCCAAGACAAAGGAGGAACATGAAGAACATTTGAAAATAACTTTACAAACACTTAGAGAACATAAACTCTATGCCAAGCTAAATAAATGCGAATTTTGGCTCAAGGAAGTTTCATTCCTAGGCCACATTATTTCAAAAGAAGGTATCGCTATGGATCCTTCTAAGGTTGAAGCTGTCAAGAATTGGAGCCGGCCAACGACCGTATCGGAAGTACGAAGTTTTTTGGGTCTAGCTGGTTATTATAGAAGATTCATTAAAGATTTTTCAAAGATTACAGTTCCTTTAACTAGACTGACGAGAAAAGAAAATCCGTTTGTCTGGCCAGAGGAATGTGAGAATGGTTTTCAAACTCTTAAGAATCAACTTACTACAGCTCCTATTCTATCACTACCGATGGAGGGTGGTGGATTCGAAGTATATACGGATGCATCTGGTATTGGCTTAGGGTGTGTCCTCATGCAAAATAGAAAAGTGATTTGTTATTCTTCTAGACAATTGAAATGTCACGAGGAAAATTATCATGTACATGATTTGGAATTAGCAGCTGTCATATTTGCCTTGAAAATTTGGTGTGATTATCTCTATGGAGAAAAGTTTATGGTCTACTCGGACCACAAAGCTTGAAATACTTATTTTCTCAAAAAAGAGCTAAATATGAGGCAGAGAAGATGGTTGGAATATCTCAAGGATTTTGATTTTTCTATTCAATATCATCCTGGCAAGGCTAATGCTGTTGCGGATGCACTCCGCAGAAAACCAATGGGTATGCTATCAAGTCTTATGATTAGTATGACTAATCTTATTCCTCAATTTGCTCAGTTGAACTTAGATATTGACAGGAAGGAAGAAGATTGCTTCATGGCTAATATCCGAGCTCAACCTACCATTATAGAGGATCTAGTCAAGTTGTAAAATGATGATCCTATATTTCTAGAAATTGAGGCTAATATTAAACAACGACCGGATTTCTCTATTACGGAGGATGGAAGATTGTTATTCACGGGCCGAGTGTGTGTACCGGATCATGAGGATACGAAGAAATTGATTCTAGAAGAAGCACATAATTCCAAGTACACCATTCATCCAGGTGGTACAAAAATGTATCAAGATCTTAAAAGAAATTTCTGGTGGCCCAACATGAAGAGAGAAATAGGTGATTTCGTATCTCGCTGTCTCATTTGTCAACAAGTAAAGGCAGAGTATTTTAGACCCGCAGGTAAACTGCATCCCTTGAACATTCCCGAATGGAAATGGGAGAGTATAGGGATGGATTTCATTATAGGGTTACCTAAGACAAGAGGTGGACATGATGGTATATGGGTAATCATAGACCGATTAACTAAATCTGCACATTTCATACCAATCAAAAGTCGATGGTCTGTGGATATCATGGCAGCATTATACATAAAGGAAATTGTTAAATTACATGGTGTCCCTGTTACTATTATATCTGATAGAGATCCTCGATTCACATCACAATTTTGGAAAGATCTACAATAGTCACTAGGGACTAGATTGAATTTCAGCACAGCCTTTCATCCACAAACTGATGGTCAGACAGAAAGAACAAATCAGGTGGTAGAAGATATGCTCAGGGCTTGCGTAATTGATTTTGGAGGTAGTTGGCATGATCACTTGCCTCTAGTAGAATTTGCTTATAACAATAGTTATCAGGCCAGCATACAAATGGCACCTTTTGAAGCTCTATATGGAAAAAGTTGTCGATCACCAATATGTTGGAGTGAAATAGGGGAAAGATAATTCCTAGGTCCTGATATTATCAGAGATTCTACAGAGAAAATCAAGCTCATTCAAGAGAGAATGAAGATGGCCCAAGATAGGCAAAAATCTTATGCTGAGAATCGAAGGCGCGACTTGGAATTTTAAGTAGGAGACCATATGTATCTCAAGGTTTCTCCAGGTCGTGGTATTAGGAGATTTGTCATGAAGGACAAACTAACTCCAAGATTCATTGGTCCGTTTGAAATTCTCGGAAGGGTCGGTGAAGTAGCTTATAGACTGGCTTTACCTCCACAGTTAGCAGGAGTTCATGACATATTTCACGTCTCTATGCTGAAGAAGTATGTATATGATCCTGACCATATTATCACTTATGACAATCTAGAGATTCAGAAGGATATGACGTACGAGCAAACGACAATAAAGATTCTGGAATGGGAAGTGCGTCAACTAAGAAATAAAGTTATTCCTATGGTCAAGATTCAATGGAAGAAAACATGGCCATATGAAGCAACATGGGAAACCGAAGCAGCCATGCGGAGAAGATTTTCAGAATTATTCAACTGTAAGTACACTCTCCATAATCCATGTATTAAATTTGGGGACCGAATTCTCTTAAGTGGGGGAGGGTGTAAGACCCCAGAATTTTTATAAATTATTCTTGGAATATTTAATTATTGTTAGGAATTTATAAAGGCCTAAATAAATTAATAAAAAGAATATTAGATCAATAAGTCATTATAAGGCCCAACTAGGTTAAATAATTAACCTAACCTATTTAAAGATAATCCAAAAGGTTAATTGACCAAGCCCATTAAGTTTGGCCCATGTTCTAGAAGGTTAATTGACTTATTCACGTATTTTAAAGATAAATACTATTTTTATAGATAATTATAAGGATAAATGAACAAGAGAGTTTTATTTAATTGAAACTCTGTATACGTTTGGAGTAACGGTCTAACGGGCAACCGCTACAAGCATGTAACGCACCAGTCTGGATGCATTACACTCTGACAGTTCTGTGAAAGAAAGAACGAGCAAAAAGATTAGAACTTTGAGATCTTATCTACAAGAGATCGACTTGGGAGAGCTTATAACATTACTAAGGACTCTTAGGGATTAGGTTCTGGCAAATTAAGGACTCTAGAATCAATCTAATCTTTAAAACCCTATAAATAGGACCTAGTTCTGAACTAAGCGACCCTTACTTTTGGCTCGGGAAGAATTAAGGTAAGGAGATATAATTTCAGGTAAGTTCTTAAAAAGATTTTGTTTAGTATACTTTAGACTAATAGTTCTCCAAATTTTGTGCTAGGAGATCAAGCAACCAAGGAGATTGAAGCTTCCAAAGTTGCTGGTTCGACTATAGTAACCAAGGAATCAGAGCTAAAGGCCACTGAAGATCAGAGAATTAGGACGTCTAAACAAGGTAATTAGAGTTCGGTTATTTAGAGCCTTTTGCTCACCTTAGTTTCATCTTGTTACCCTCAAAATTTCACGTCCTTAGGTCAAGAGGCTGAGGAGCTAGGGCAGCGTGAAGTTGCTGAAGAGTCACAAAAAGAGAGGAACTAGGGCGGTCCTTGAAAGCCCAAATTAGATGTTTAAAGCCTAGTTAAGCGGTAGGTTATCTCATGATTGGTAAAAACGTCTTGTTAGGGATAAAAGCCCTCTGATTGTGTTTGATTTCATGCATTATAGACTATGAATTTCATGTTTTAGTGGGTTCGTGCATACATACATATTCTTAGCCCTAATCAAAGATCAAAGATGTTATCTTGTTACTTCACTGCAACCTATGCATCTAGATGACCTGCACTTCGTTGTGTCATCATTAGGGTAGTAAATCTTTTCAAAACATAACATGGTTTCAAATCATAGTCTTTTTATTTTTAGCAGGGACTCTGACGCATCATACAAGGACCGTCAAACGACTGTAACGGTCTTACGATAAGCCGTCACAACCCCTGTTGTATTTAAAGTTTCTCCGTTGTCTCTAACGCACCATAATAGGAGCGTTACAATACTGTAACGGTCCTACGATAAACCGTCACAACCCTGTGACGCGCTCATACTAGACCGTCAAAGTGCGGTTTACTGTCAAACCGAGATAGGACTGAGGATAGCCAAACTTACTTATGAATAAGCCTAGTGATCAAATTTTAAACCTTATTTTCATGACTTTGAGTTTCTTAATTGATTCATGATAGGAAATTATATGATTAAAGCGTTTTGAGTTATTTTAGGTTATGCTAATTTCATTGGCTAAACTCTATAATTTTGTATCTAAATCATGATTTTTCCAAAGATGTATTGACGGGATTTTATCTTGGTTTCACATTGTTACATATTCTTTTCTATCTATAGAGTCATTTCTCTAAGTACATGGCGTATATTCAGGTATATGTCCATTAGTTACACTTTGCACTATAGGAACACTGTTCTTGGACATGAGGACCTCTCTATTGGATATTCCTTCCAATGGACTAGGAAATCTTGTTGCAAGGCCTCCGTAATTCTACGCGAGCCTAGGATTCCCACTAGGACGCCGAGTTGGTTGTATCATTAAAACCCAAGTGATTAGATGTCACTATCGATGTTTCTGGTTATCAGTAGTGTAACGGACCTATATTGGACCGTCAGGCATATGTAACGGCCCAATATACAACCGTTACAGTTAACTGAGTCCAATTACTATTTCTGGATTTAGTCATTCTAACGCATCAACTCTAGACCGTCACATCATGTAACGGCCCAGTACACGATAGTCACACTGCTTGAATATTTTTACCAAGGTTTGACCAAGGGTTGATATTCCAAGGTTTCTAGATGGACTCTTGATGATCTAGAACTTATCATATTGATCAAGAAACCTAATATAATAAATGAAAGATAAAGAATGTACCGTTATGCTGCCGATTTATTTCCATAAGCATAACATAGTATAAGTCATTCTAGATTTCTCATAATTCTCATTAAAGCATTCATTTATTGAATTGTTGTTATCAAGAGCTTGTTAGAATTGTACATTCATGGCCATACTTTATTGTTACATGCGTGGAAAAAGCTTGATTTATACTCGAAGATGCGATCGAGCACTGATTGTGTTCAAGGGCTCTATGGTAGTCCCCTCGGCTGATTGTCGGGAACATACTATTATAAACCATGGGGTATGATGCTACTGGCGTCGCATTGCGCTGGGAGTACTTTCTTTATAAATAAGTGAAAATCCACAACACAATACAGCATGATTGATACATGACTTTCTTGATATTCCACAGAAATTCATGAAGTACTTGCTCATAAGCAAAAGATACTAGAAGTGATGATTATGTGGCTTGCTAGTACATTCTCGGCCATATCATGTTCTTATAACATTGTTACTAGTTCATACTTGTTCTCATTCTATCTTCATGATCATCGTGTTACTCAGATTTTATCGCGTGTTTGATCACATTCTCATGATTTTATCTTATTCCTCTAGAGCAAAAACGTTAATTACTTTAATGATGCCTTCATGTTGATGCGAAGATACCTACTGGGCAAGTGTGCTCATTACCTATTTCTATTCTTTTTCTGGAAATGGAAGTGAGTCGAGTTCGGATTCGGAATGTTCAAGTAACGAATCCGAGAGTGAATAAAGAGTAGGCGAAGACTTAGGAAGTTTACATTGTTTAGATTGAGTCTATATTTCTTATTTCTTGAGTCTAGCATGATGGAAGTTGAATTAGTGGTTGTAATCGAATAGTGGATTTGATTATTAATGAAAGTTGAAGTTGAGTGAATATTGTGCGATTACATTCTTATGTGTGATTGTCTTGCGCTCTGATCATTCTTGTTTCTAAGAGGCTTACCATGCCGGCTGTTCACGTTTCTCGAGTGAGTCTCCCGCTGTCATAAAGGCTCGAGGCGTGACAGTTAAGTTGGTATGAGAGCCTAAATCTCAGGACTTAGGAAGAAGAGTCAAATCATAGGATAAGTCCAAGGTTTAAGGACCCATACCTATGAACTAAGGAAGAAATTTCCACACCCATGTGAGAATTGGGTAGAACCCAAGATAAGATAGTTAATTAGTTTTAAGATTGATTTTTTCATCCAATTCCACGAGAAATAACAAGTTGTTATTTTCTCTCAGGTACCCTATTATTATCATGGCTTATCGCATAAATTGGGATGGCATGCAACAAACGGTTGCTGGCCTCACTCAGGCATTACAAATTATGACGCACGTAAAAGAGAGAAAGGCTATGGAGTTTGCCGCTCTTCAGCAAGGAATGATGACGGTTGCCGAATATGAACTGCAATTCTCAAGGCTTGCAGCTTACGCACCGCATCTTATTAGCACTGATTTATTGAAGGCTAATCGGTTCATGGACGGGTTACGACCCGGTTTCATTCAGTAGCTCGGGACCGAAAACATCCGGACTTATGCGGAAATGGTTCAACGAGCGTATTTGTGTGAAAGGACCTTGGAAAAGGTCAAAAAATTAAAAGGGAAAGGAGAGGAGTCTAACCGACGCTCAGATCGGCGTTATAAGAAAGAAAAGTTCAGCATCACGGAGCCTTACAAGAGCCATGATAGTAAGAAAAGATCCAGGAATGGGAATGGTGGATGTTCCCTATAAGCGAAAGAAAGTCAAGGAGGAGAAGGAGCAGGTCGCCACGGCTTGCACATTTTGTGAAAAATTCAGCCCTTTGGCTGAGGAGTGTTGGAAGCGCCTTGGCGCTTGTTTACGTTGTGGAAGCAGGGAGCATCGCATGCCAGATTGCCCCCTTATGAAAGACCAATCGTCTGGTGGAGGACGTAGGAGGCAGGCTCGCCTCAATACCGTTCTAGAAGAAGAGGAAGCGCCCAGGGATGGTGGTCTTATGGAAGGTACTCTTAAAATTTGTTATCATCCTACATTTATGCTATTTGACACTAGTGCCTCTCATTCTTTTATCTCCACTTTTTTTGCAAAAATATTATCAATTGCATCAGTCCCCTTACCTTCAGATCTCGCTATTTCCACACCCTTAGGTTCTGGAACAAAGCATACCGACTATTATCCTGATAACGAAGTGATAGCAGATGATGGGGACATCACCAGCAATCCCATTTGTTCAAGGATCCCGATGCTCGCCAACTATGCTTCATCTTGTTCGCTACTTTATTTCGAGTCATATGATGTAATTTTCATTTTCTTATCATGTACTTTTCTATTTATTTGAGTCCAATACCTAGGTTAAGTAGCTATTTACCTAAGTCTTGAGTCATTATGTTGGTTTGATAGGTTAATGGGCCCAATTATATGGGCTAGGCCCAGGGGCGCCCCCTTCCGCTTGGTTTAGTGTTATTAGTCCAAAAGTCAGTGACTTATGTTAAATTGTGGGAATCCTATAAATAGGACCCCACTCCCACCAGTTGGAGCTAATGAATTATTGAGTGAAAAATCCACAAGAATTGTGCCTCCTACTTTCTCTCTCTCTCTCTAGGGGTGGATTCCCCTCTCTCTCTCTCTCTTTCTCTTTCTCTCTCTCTTCTCTCTCTCTCTAAAAGGGGCGAACCCCTCTCTCTCTCCTCCCCCTCTCTCTCTCCCAATTTCGCCCCCTCTCTCTCCTCCCTCACTTGCCACATCATCCCACCCCACTAAAGACACCCTTCCATCTTCCCAAGACCATTAACTCCCCTTTACTCCCCACCACTCCCCAAGCAACCTTTCCCCTTCCCTATACAACCTTTCATTTTCCCTAGGGAGAATCCCCTCTCCCAAGCACCCCTTTTTCTCCCCAAGGCAACCCCTCCCCTTCCCTAGGCCACCATTAACCCCTCCATTAACCCACCACCCAAATCAAAGGGAAACCATCCCACTCCCCCAAGCCATTTGCGCCCACCACCTCCTCCAAGGCTACCTGCGCACCCACCCCTCTCTCCCTGCTAGCTCCGCCCCTGCCATCCTCCCCCCCACCTTCCCTTCCCACCTCCCAACCCTTCCCCACCACCAAAACATCCATATCCCCTTCCCTCCACCAAAGAAACCACCCCCTCAACCATTCGATCTTCTAATCTGTGTGTAGCTGAAGACCTGCAGATCGATAGCTTGTTGCAGCGCCGCCCACGACCACATCCCGGAGCCCCTGGAGGTGTGGCCTACATTTTCGGAAAGCTCATCCGGTCATCTTCGCAGGCGAGGTGGTCCCGCCTCAATCCAAGGTTGGAGCTGCCCGGGAGAGCCGTTCTTCACCAACTGCGCAGAACCAGTCCGGCCTACAACCAGAAGCGAATTACAGAAGCACCTGCGACCACACCAGTCCTCCCCTTGGTGCGCAAGTTGGCTGGGGCGAAGCTCCACCGGTCCTCTGTCCAACGCAGCCAGCGAGACCTCGTTTGGAGTTCGGAGCTGCCCGTTCCGAATTTTCTCCCCCAGGTGCGCTGAACAGGCTACTCAGGACCTGACCAGACCCATCCTCACTCAACGGGCTCTCCCTCTCTCCCCGACATCGTCTGGTGCTCCCCCTGGCTGCTGCTCGAAGAATACTCATCCACGGTCGTACTCTTCTTGGTCCCGCCACGTTTGGAATTTGGGACAGGCGTGGTGACTACATCCATCTGCTGCTGCACCCTGGGAACAATCCGAGTATGAGTGCAGGAACCCTGTTCCAGAGCCCGTACCAGCCGGTGACGACTTCAGGACCACCCACAGAAATTTACAGACATGCCTGGGTCCGTCAGCGACGTTCGGCGCCAGTTTCGTCGAATTCTGAGTTTGGAGGAGTGCGTGGCAACATCTACATCAGCACCCTGTCCGATCATTTGAGGACGGGGCAGAACGATTGGCACTAGCTAGTTAACCTCCCCTCCCCGCCTGGCCGGCTTAACGCCCCTCCCTGTGTGGAGGTAGTGTTTGTTTGTATCTGAAACTTCCCCACCCCTAGTCCAACCCCCCTGCGTGGGGATTAGTGCATGTAATATTTGAACAGGGGAAGCTACACCGACGCAGTGTGCGGGGAACCCACACTCCCCCGCTCGCCCTCGTCTCCGGCCGGGATCGGTGTCTTCACACCGATCGGGTGAGCTTCGGACCACTCTCCTCTACTGGTTTCTTACCTTTGCTTAGTTTAGTATTATCTCTAGTTGCGCCGTCGACAGTGAGAGAGGACTCGTTCCAATTTTCCATCTAATCGAGTGCGACCGCAGGTGAGTTGTGAGGGAGACACTACATCCCACGCCCTCGGCGTGCCGGCCGCCCTTGAAATTGGGCATCCTTATCCCATTGGGGTCCATCCCCAGCCAGCCATACCCTTGGAACCCCAAGGTCCAACTTCGGACCCTCATCATCATCGACGGTCCGCCTACGGACCCGGGTGTGCGCGACGCTGGTGAACCCGCTTGTGAGAGATCGCCGTTCGGTCCGGTTGCTTGCAAATTCAGGTCCAAGGGGTCGTTTCACATCAATTTGGTATCAGAGCAAGTTCTAGACTTGTCTCTACTATGTTTTGTCCTAGGGCCATTGCATGCATCACCCTTGTCCTCCATCATGACTACCTCATACTTGGCATATTCGCCACTCTTAGGCCCATTAGAAGCCTTTGTGTTTGATGGAACCCGCCCTAGTTTATATCTAGAGTGGGAGGACTCCATAGATCGACACTTTGGGAGGTTCACTCTATCAGGGCCTATGAAAGTCAACTATGCCAAGAGTTTGCTCTGGCGCCAAGCTAGGAAAGAATGGGAGAACATTGTACGTTTGAGAGTAGCCAAAGGGGAAGCACCTATTGAATCTTGGGATGAAATGTGGGCCAATCTTAGAAAGATCTACGCACCCCAATCCAAACCTCTTCAACCAACCGATCTTCCACCCCCGACCCCAACTCCAACCCAAGAACTTCCCCGACAAAGCTCAACCCAAGTCCACCCATGTTCACCACCCCCAGAGTACCATGCACCGACCATTATCACTCCACCCACCATAGACTTTCCTACCCCATTATTGTTGGAAGTTGTGGCCCACACAAATACCCAAGTGGAGATGGATGCCAATCCGGATCCACCTCCCACCATAGAGGACATCCTAGACCCCCCACTTCCACCCACCTCTCCTAGCCTAGGTCCTCATGAGCCGCACACCCTCACCATGAATGAGTCCATACTCCAATGGCTCAAGCGAGGCCCCACCATTCCTAGCTTACCACCCTACCTCTCACCCTTGGGGTATCAAGCCCAAATTGTGTCCACCCGGTCTTCCCATGCCACACTTCAAACCTCCTACCTTGTGGGAGACTTAGGGGACCTAGTGGACTGCTTACAATGGCAAGTCCACCTGACCAAAATGCTAGCCATAGGACCATCAGAGTCTAGCACCATCTTCCTAGCATACCCCCCCATCGGTTCCATCACCTCCATCTACACTAGTGGCTATTATACGAGTGAAATCCTCCTCTTTCTCCCCAAGGATGAGAAACCCATCTTGGCCCACTCCCCACCCATTGAGGTTCCAATTGATTTGATTGGCCAACCCACTAGAGACCTTGGCCCAATTACCTTGGAGGAGGATGACTCACAATTTGGGAACCTTGAAGACATAGAGTGCCTCCCTCTAGGAAGACCTTTCCACGACCCCTACGATCCCTTCCTAAACCCACCCACCAAAAACTTTGGCCCAATCATTTTACTAGAGGAGGAGGATCCACCACCATATTGTGAGGACCATGAGGGCCTAGAGTTCCTCATCCTAGGTGACCCTTACCATGACCCCTTCGATCCTTTCCTATACCCACCCACCTTACTCACCACCAACCTTTTCCTACCCCAACCAACCATGTTGGACCAAGCCCACCTCTCTCAAGACTCGGCCCACACCAAGGGTACCATGACCATGGGTGAAATACACCTAGGAAATAATGAAGTGCCCCACTCCAAGATACCTACCTTCTTTGACCCCTACGACCCTTTTGAGTGGAAGCTCAAAGGCCACCCCACCACCCCACCCAAGGAAGTCACCTATGGGAAAGGAATTCCTATGTCTTGGCACATCACACCACTTGACATGAATAGAAAGTCGGGTCCTTTCATACATGACACCCACATATCAAGTCGGATGCATGATTGGTCCAAAGGTCCTCCCATATTCATCATTGGTCTTAAGCATGTTACGAACATTCACGGATGTCCGGGACCCTCGGCATTTGCTATACCCATGCACAATAGATTCCCCTATGGATGCCCCGGCCCTCCAACCATTGTTATGAAGACCATGCATGATAGGGTCACTTGTGGCTGCCCCGGTCCACCTAAGTTCATCAAGGTCCACATGACATCAAAGCATGATAGGTCAATTTATGGTTGCCTCGGTCCACCTTTGCACACTACCCACTTTCACAACCACTCACCGCATCATAATGCATGGCATGAGCATACACGCAAGCAAATCGCAATGAGTGGTGAGGTTCACAAAGGGCAGAAAAAGGCTCACGAGCGCCACTTGGAATTCCAAGTAGGCAACCTATCGATGGTGGCATTGGAGTGGCTCTACCCTAGGGTCACCTCCAACTTGAGGGCACCAGGACTTGGACCTTTCCATGTTCCAAGTGGTTTGGCAACACAGCTTATGGATTGAACTTACCAATGGGTTATGGGATATACCCCACTTCTCACGTGGCAGACCCGGCACCCTATATGGGCACCGCGGTGGATTCTAGTGAGTGCTTTAAGCCTATACCTTCCTTTAAGAGGGACACCCCGGAGAGCCACCGTAAAATAGCCTTGAGAGCCCGACGTGTGCACACAGGGGCAATACTAGGCAAGTAGGGTTCCATCGCCAGCAAGAGGGTGCGCTCGAGCCACCTTGAGAGGATGAAGGACCGTCCCCTGGTCGCAGACATAGGGTTAAGCGTGGAGGTCGAGGTTCACCCCGAGCTACTTGATACAAGAAATATGAAGTGATCTAGAAGGGGAGGGGATGAATAGATCACTGTGTTCAACCGATTAAAAAATTACTGAAGAATGATTCACTTAAAACAAGCAATCTCGGAGTTGAACCCACAAAAACGTAGTGCGGACAATAGCTCGAGTGGATAGAAGGCAAACCACAAAATCACCACAGACAATCACACGAGTACCCAGAGGTTTTTAAAGTGGTTCGGTCAGACCTCCAGTCTGCCTACGTCCACCCCTCACTTCAAATCGAAGTGAGGCTTCCACTAGCACCTGCTAGCAAAGCAGACTCAGTCTACGACAACGGCTGATTCACAGCTTCACCAGGGGAACACCCTCCCCTCTTCCTCCACAGCCAGAGAGAACCCTAAGGACGCCAAGTCCCTAGAAACAGGAAACAAGTTCCTCTTCCTCCAACCGGAGGGAACACTAGTGATCTGCAGTCACTAGAACCAGAGACCAAGGTCTCTCTTCCTCTGAATCCCAGAGGGAACACCTCTTCTACGAGAGGGAATAATACTACAACCTCTGTTGTAAGTAAACCAGAGAGAACACGTCTCTCTCTTCCCCAGAACACCATGAGGTAACACAGAGAACTTTCAATCAAGAAGGAAAAACATATAAAAATGAAAACAAGAAAGAAGGAATCCAAATTTAAGAAACTGGAAACAATGTAGCTCAAACTGAG
Organism: Amorphophallus konjac; assembly: GCA_022559845.1. Classification (NCBI taxonomy): domain Eukaryota; kingdom Viridiplantae; phylum Streptophyta; class Magnoliopsida; order Alismatales; family Araceae; genus Amorphophallus; species Amorphophallus konjac. The sequence goes on from CM040124.1 coordinate 234,480,876, forward strand.
CAGCAGACTTCGGATTTGATCCGTAAGTCAATACCCATCTTCTGATCACTCTTCTGCTCTCTCTTCTCTCTCAAATGGAACTCTCTTGTTTCTCAGGGAGGCTCTTTTTCTTCTGCTCTCACTCAAATTTCTTTACTGTAACCTCGGAGGTCCACCCTTTTCGTAGATGGTGAGGCAGTGCTTTTATAAGCGATCAGGAGGGTTCATGCAAGGCGTGTGCTTCCCGCGCTCGATCCAGAACCTTCTTGCCACGTGCCCTTATAGCATTGGTTCCATTAGTATTGGATCACGTGCACCCCAGTCACTGGGGAATATTCTTCCTCGGACCACCTTCTTCTTTTTATTTTTTCTTCTTCTCCTGCAAAGAGATTAAAACCATTAAAAACTCAGGGCCACAAAAACTAAAACTGCATGAGGTATGTGATAGCAATACGAGATGCACTATACTAAGAACGACACGAGATACACAAGATGACTACAGCACGAAATAAAGAGAGAATGACACGAGGTCAGATGAGAACAACACGTGGTGAGAAGAGAATGACACGAGATACAAAATAATAAAGCTGACACTACAAAGAGAACGACACGAAGTCAGATGAGAACAACACGAGATGAGAAGGAAATAACACGGAGTAAAACGGTAGTAAAACACGCGATCAGAGGAAACCTGGACGAAGATAGAAAGAAGCAACACGAAGACATAAAAATAACAATAAGACACAAACACAGAAATAACATGAAGACTCAAACACAAAAATAACACGAAGACACAAGCATAAAAGATAGCACGAAGACACAAGCACAGAAACAACATGAAGACATAAAAAAAACGACTCGAATACAAGATTGCTCAGACTTACGAACGACTCGAAGACGAGGACGACAGGAAACGACACGGACTGAAACCAACTCGAAGATGAAAATAGACACCAACACGAAGTGTGGTCTCAAAGCAAAAAGGACACGGGGTCTAGGAAAAACAACACGAAGACAGAAGGCAGGAATGACTACAACGACACGTGATAAAACAGTGAAAGCAGGAAAACGACTCGAGTAGCTACAGTAAATGACACGAAAACACAAGAGCAAAAATAAAAAAGGATGACTCGAGATGAGCAACTAAATACTGAAGAAACGACACGAGGTTCACTGGAAAACAACTCGAAGTTCATCAGAACAAATCGAGCTACTTTAGTAAACAGCACGAAGACAATCAACAAACATAGTTGGAACAACACGACGTACGAAAGGACAACACGGAGTGTAGTAAACACAAACAACACGAAGTATGAAAGGAATAGTACGGACATGCAAGGTACTACCTCACAGCAGTTTTCCTATTAATCATGGAAATTTCAAATGCATAACATTACGCAAGATATCTGATTAAAATGACAATATTTAACATAGTGATGCTCATCATCAAAACACTAGGGAAGTCACAAAAATCCAACAATCTCCCCCTTTTTGATGATGGCAACACTATATTAAATAACAGAGATGAAGTGCAATGAGATTATGAAGACGAGCTGTGAAGATAAGCAATGCAGACACACAACACACTCGCCTTCTCTGACGACTCCCAAGAGCTCCCCCTGAACACAACAACTGCTTTCCTCTGACTAGATAACTCAGGGCACTTATCTTTCGCTCCCCCTTCAGGTCACTTATCTTTCACTCCCCCTCAGCAAAACACAAGCAAGACACTCCCCCTTCAGGGGACTTATCTTTCGCTCCCCCTCAGCAAAACACAAGCAAGACACTCTCCCCCTTTGACATCATCAAAACTAGGGGCAGGTCTGAAGATATCATGAAAAGAAAAGTGCTGACAGTGGAGAGAAAACAAGAGAGAGTATGGCTGATAAACGAAAGTTATTGAGATGTTTAGGCAATTAAGAAAGCCATTAATTTTATGTGAGGATTTTGAGGATCAGTTAGTCAGACTGTGTGCAAAATGGTGAATGAAGATCCGCTCCATACACAGAACCAGATTCTAAGCAAGTAAGGTACAATATACCAGTATGGTCAGAGTAAGTCTTTACTCAGAGAGTATAAAGCAAGGAAGTCAGGAAAACAAAGACCTGTGGTATTGAAAACAAACAAACCAAGACCTAAATGCCAAGTGAATAGGATCTTGATACCAAGAGGGAGAAAATTTTTAAAGATGGTCAAGATCAAAGGTAAATCTGTCAAGTACACCTTTGACATTAGGGAGACTCCTTGTTTAGAGGCAGGAATCCCAAGTTACTTAGTGGCAAGACCACATTACCCCTTCTGACAAGAGGACAGCGATAGTATTCTAACTGGTGTTGACATTAAGGTGACACCTTTACCAGAGGCCAGACACCCCAGTTACTAACCAGATATGTACCATAGCTCTGTATGATCAAGACAGCTAATTAAACCTGATTTATACTGCCATCTCATGACATGGGATTCTTTCACTTCATTGATGAAAGTCCCAGTTTCTCAATGAACAGTTAACAAGGTTGTTAAAACTTGTTTCATGAATTTTTCATTAAACTGCACTTGAGACCTAGTAAATTAGTCTTGATTCAGTTTGAGAACAATACACCAGCTCCAAAGTTTTTCAGACAAAAACACTATATACCTCATTTCGGACTTAACTAGACTAAGTAGGTATGCTGTACTGGCTAGATCAGAAGTCAGTTACAGTGTAGGAAGATAATCTTGAATTCAGATTTTGATCTTAGTGGGACTAACAGCTGAAATTCCAACAAGAAATTAGATGAACAGTCTTAACGGATAAAACATCCAAAAATTTCTTTTATACACCTACTCAAACTGATTCTCTTATAAGGTCAGCAAAAGTCCGTTCAAAGTATGTTCAGATTTGACCAAAAGAGCATGACTCCTATTATTAATCTAGCTCCCCCTGAGACCTTGACTCCAACTCAGACTTAACCAAGACATACCTCAAAACACCTTAAAGAAAACAAAGTGATATCAATCAATACGAGTGAATCAGCAAACACTCATAATGAGGTTATTTTCAGCAACAGACAATAAGTATAGATAAGCACAAGAGCACATGACAGATTATTCAGAGATCAATTATTCAATCATGAAATTCTGTAAATGCCTAATTCTCTGCGCAATGTGCTAAATTTTTCAGTATCCAGTGGCTTAGTGAAAATATCTGCAATTTGTGAGTTAGTGCCAACATGGATCAACTCAAAGGTCTTCCTAGCTACTTCATCTCGAATAAAATGATGCCTGATTTCGATGTGTTTAGTTCAAGAATGAAGTACAGGATTCTTTGCAATGTTTATTGCACTAGTATTATCACAAAAGATGGAAGTGCAACCTAGCTCAACTGAGTAATCCAGAAGCTGGTGTTTTATCCATATAACCTGTGTGCCACAGCTCCCTGCTGCCACATACTCAGCTTCAGCAGTAGAAAGAGCCACAGAGTGTTGCGTCTTGGATCCCTAAGAAACTAGGCACCCTCCTAAAAATTCGCAGTGACCACTAGTACTTTTCCTGTCCAATTTACATCCTGCATAATCTGCATCTGTATATGCAATGAGATCTAAACTACATGATGTAGGATACCAAAGACCTAGATCATGGGTAGCAGATAAGTATCTAAAGATTCTTTTTACAGCTGCCAAATGCAATTCAGTAGGCCTAGCCTGGTATCTGGCACACATCCCTACACTAAATTGAATGTCAGGCCTGGATGCTGTTAAGTAGAGGAGTGAACCGATCATACCTCTATATAATTTAGCATCCACCTCTTTACCTTTTTCGTCTGAATCCAGTGAGGAGTTGGTGCCCATGGGTGTTGAGATAGTCTTGAGGTTGGTCATTCCAAACCTTTTCAGCATCTCCAGAGTATACTTGGTTTGATTTATGAAACAACCATCCTCCATCTGTTTGACCTGCAGCCCAAGAAAATACTTTAGTTCGCCAACTAAACTCATTTCAAATTCATGAGACATAGATTCAGAAAATTCTTTACACAATTTTGAATTGTTAGATCCAAAGATGATATCATCAACATATACCTGGACCACTATTAAATCCTTTCCGAGATTTTTGGTGAAGAGGGTTTGGTCAACCTTACCTCGAGTGTAGCCCTTGCTCAAGAGGAATTCAGAAAGTCTCTCATACCAGGCTCGGGGAGCCTGCTTCAATCCATAGACGGCTTTATTCAACCTAAAAACCATGTTAGGCTGAACAGAGAAATTAAAACTTGGAGGTTGTTCAACATATACCTCTTCCTTCAATACCCCATTTAAGAATGCGATTTTGACATCCATCTGTTGCAGCCGAATGTTCCTAGAGCATGCAAATGCAAGTAGAATTCGTATAGCTTCCATCCTAGCCACTGGGGCATAGGATTCATCAAAATCCACGCCAAATTCCTGACTGTAGCCTTGAGCTACAAGTCTTGCTTTGTTTCTAGAAATAGCTCCATTCTCATCAACTTTATTCTTGAAAACCCATTTAGTGCCAATGACATGAGTGTTATCAGGTCTGGGAACTAGTTCCCATACAATATTTTTCTCAAATTGATTTAATTCCTCACACATGGCGGATACCCAAGAATCATGTTTTAAGGCTTCTTCCACAGATTTGGGTTCCACCTGAGATACCAATGTAGCTAAGTCCTGTTCTTGTCCTAGGAGGATCATGCACATTGCCTATGACATTTTCACTAGGGTGGTCTTTATGAAATATTATCTCACCTGAGGGTTCACCTACCTCAGCTGCTCCTTCTTGCTGTGAGTTTTCTGGTTGAGCAGCTGGCTGCATCTCTTCTTCTCCAATTTTCTCCAAGAAATCTCCCTCATTAGATGACTCCCTATCATCATTCATCACTTTGTTAGAGAAATCATTTTCATCAAACACTAGATGCGGTCATTCTTCAACAGTTTGATCATCTTTATTGAAAACTCTGTAAGCCCTTGAGGTTTCTGAATATCTGAGAAAAATTCCAGGAGAGCTTCTAGCTTCAAATTTGTCCAAACCATTCTTACCATTATTGTGAATAAAGCATTTGGAGCCAAAAACTTTAAAGTAAGAAATGTTTGGCTGCTTACCCTTGAGAAGTTCATAAGGAGTTTTCCTATGAGTAGGTCTTACCAAGGCTCGATTTAGAATGTAGCATGCAGTATTCGCAGCTTCAGCCCAAAATCTCCTTGGTAGTCCACTCTCAATCAGCATAGTCCTGGCCATTTCAATTATTGACATGTTTCTTCTCTCAACAATTCCGTTCTGCTCCGGTGTCCTAGGAGAAGAGAATTTGTGAGTCACTCCCTCTCTTGAGCAAAATTCAGAAAATGAAGAGTTCTCAAACTCTCCTCCATGGTCAGACTGAATTGTAATGATATTATGTTCACCTTGCAGTTTGATTTTATTGAAAAGTTCTTCAAAGTGAACAAAAGCATCATTTTTATTTGCTAAACAAAACAACCAAGAAAATCTAGTGAAGTCATCAACTATGACTAATCCATATCTCTTACCTGACAAACTTTGTATGCGAGTAGGACCAAAGAGATCCATGTGCAAGTGCTGCAGCAGTTTACATGAAAGACTCTCAGTTCTCAACTTAAAAACTGCACGAGTCTGTTTACCTTGTGCACAAGCATCACATAGCTTGGACCCTAACTGAAATCTTATTCTGGGCAAACCTCTAACTAGGTTATGCTTAGACAGTTTATTCATTGTAGACAAACTAGCATGGCCTAGACGCCTATGCCAGTCAAAAGCAACATGTTCAGAGTTAGCAGATATACGCAAGTTAGTTTCAGGATTATCATCCAGGTCTACGATGTATACGTTGTTTACTCTATGACCTTTGAACATGACGTTATCAGAATTTAGCTCAAAAATAGTACAGGAATTGTGGTCAAAGAGTACCTTGTGTCCTTTGTCGCAGAGTTGACTTATACTTATCAAGTTGTGCTGAAGTCCTTCTACCAGATACACATCTTCAATGGAGTTAGTAGAGGATTTACCAACTGTACCAATTCTAATTATTCTTCCTCTGTTATTTCCACCGAATTTGACCAAGCCCCCAAACCTCATTTTTAGTTTGCTAAATTTGGACCGGTCTCCTGTCATGTGCCTGCTACAGCCGCTATCAAGATACCACTTGTTATGCTCGGCTGCCAGGCTAACCTGCGAGAGTTCAGACAAAGTAATGTGGGACCCAATTCAAATTGGGTCCAAAGATAGTTTTCAATTTATCCAAATCACACTTAGGAACCCACATTTGTTTTATTGTTCTTTTCAGTGATTTCATGTGGATTGATTCCTCTTTCTTGGCATTTCTCAGTGGGTGTTGAATGAGCCTATTCCTTTTATGTTGTTTCCGAACAGAGAAATTGTTGTTTGGCCTCTTAGAGGAAACACGTGTGTGCTGAGCATAACTCATGGAACCATTTTTATTCAAATGAAAATTATGCTGAAGGTGATGCATGTTTGCATGCTTTCCTTGATAACTAGCATGCTGAACTTTCTTAGCGAAACTGTTCACCTTTCTAGTGACATCAATAGGAATGGTCGTGTGAAAACCTTTGTTCCACAACTGTTGCACAGGAGCAGTTCTAGTCTCAGGATTTCCTGACTTAGCTTGCTGACCAGTGGATTGACTGGATTTGCTGGTCGAAACCTTCAATGTAGAGACAGATTTGGAACTGGATGGTGTTTCCAGTTTTTCTTTGCCCTTGGCGGGACAGAACGTGACAGTTTTAAATTCAAAGGGTTTTTTACTTGAGGGATAGTATCCTAATCCCTCCCTATTGAAGTTTACCCTCGACCCCAGAAGGGCATCCAGATTGTTTCTCCCCTCTGTAAATTTTTCTAGCATTTTTCCTTTGTCCTCAATCTCCTTCTGAAGTTCATTACATTGGTCCTGGAGTTCCTGATTAACTTTTCTAACCGCCTCATATTTTTCTGCAATTAGTCTAAGCTCCTTTTTACTCTTTTCAGTTTTACTCTTCAGCTCATTCATCCTAGCTAGATTTTCCTCTCTTTCCATTCTAAACTTCTCGATCTCACTTCTAACCTAATCTAGCTCAATGGCCATCTCCTTGGTTTTCATGTTATCCGTAATAAGAGTGTTCCTCAGAAACAGAGTGAAACTTTCGTTTAAGCATTCTGTGCTCCTTGGTTAGAAAATTATATTTAGCTAACACGTCGCCATAGGCGTCCTCCCAATCGTCCAAAGTAAAATTCTCAAATAAGTTAGTTACCTCTTCCTCATGGTTGGCCATGAGGCAAGTCTTCTCTTCACTTTCACTGGACGAGGTAGCTTCTGGATCCTCCTCCTCGTCGCTCCATGTGCACAGCATGGCTTTCTTCTTCTTGTGCACCATCTTCTTCTGGTATCCGGGAGCCTTAGCTTGCAGCTCTGGACATTCACTTTTCATGTGACCAGGTTTCTGACAATGGTAGCATGTAACTTTCTTAACAAATCGGTTCTTCTCAAGTTCTCATTCAGGAGACTTCCTTGCAGCATTAAATCTCTTTCTCCTGTAGAATTTCCCTTTAGTCCTCAAGAACTTTCTGAATTGCCTGGTGAGCATGGCCTGCTCGCCCTTGTCCAGGTCTGAGAATCCGTCAGAGTCTTCGCTGCTACCACCACTGCTGCTGATGCTGCTGCTCTTCTTAGTATGTCGTGAGACTTTCAGAGCAACATTCTTTCCCTTTCTGTCATGTCCATCATTCCCTTGTCTGAAGTTCATTTCGTGGGTCATGAGAGACCCAATCAACTGGGTTACTGACATGGTGGATAAATCTCTAGATTCCTCTATGACGGTCACCTTAGTATCCCAGATGGGAGTTAGGGACCTAAGGATCTTCTTGACAATGTCTTCTTGCTGAATCTCCTTTCCAAATCCTCTCAGACTATTGATGATCACAGACAATCTAGCATACATTTCAGTGATCGACTCCTCTGGCTTCATCTTAAACAACTCATACTGAGTTGTAAGCATATTGATCTTGGTAGCTTTCACTTGAGATGTGCCCTCATAAATTAACTGCAATTCATCCCACATTTTCTTTGCAGTCTTGCACGCTGAGATCCTCAAGTACTCTTCCGGGTGGACGGCGCACTGTATGATGCTAAGAGCTGTCCAATTCAGTGCGGAAAGTTTAACATGTTCCTCTGTCCACATGTCTTCGCTCGGTGGAAGTTGGTACGGACCATCTGTAATTACTCTCCAGAGCTTGTGGCTTTGGGCCCTGATAAAGACTTCCATCCTGTTCTTCCAAAAAAAATAGTTATTACCATCGAAGAAAGGGGGACGGGTGATTGACTGCCCTTCAGCAATGTAGCTGCGAGGACCAGCGGATCCGTTTCCCTGGCCGTTGGACCACATATTGGGAAATACCTGCTCTGATACCAAGTGATACAAGAAATATGAAGTGATCTAGAAGGGGAGGGGATGAATAGATCACTGTGTTCAACCGATTAAAAAATTACTGAAGAATGATTCACTTAAAACAAGCAATCTCGGAGTTGAACCCACAAAAACGCAGTGCGGACAATAGCTCGAGTGGATAGAAGGCACACCACAAAATCACCACAGATAATCACACGAGTACCCAGAGGTTTTTAAGGTGGTTCGGTCAGACCTCCAGTCTGCCTACGTCCACCCCTCACTTCAAATCGAAGTGAGGCTTCCACTAGCACCTGCTAGCAAAGCAGACTCAGTCTGCGACAACGGCTGATTCCCAGCTTCACCAGGGGAACACCCTCCCCTCTTCCTCCACACCCGGAGGGAACCCTAAGGACGCCAAGTCCCTAGAAACAGAAAACAAGTTCCTCTTCCTCCAACCGGAGGGAACACTAGTGATCTGCAGTCACTAGAACCAGAGACCAAGGTCTCTCTTCCTCTGAATCCCAGAGGGAACACCTCTTCTACGAGAGGGAACAATACTGCAACCTCTGTTGCAAGTAAACCAGAGAGAACACATCTCTCTCTTCCCCTGAACACCAGGAGGTAACACAGAGAACTTTCAATCAAGAAGGAAAAACATATAAAAACGAAAACAAGAAAGAAGGAATCCAAATTTCAGATACTGGAAACAATGTAGCTCAAACTGAGCAGCAGACTTTGGATTTGATCCGTAAGTCAATACCCATCTTCTGATCACTCTTCTGCTCTCTCTTCTCTCTCAACTGGAACTCTCTTGTTTCTCAGGGAGGCTTTTTTTCTTCTACTCTCACTCAAATTTCTTTACTGTAACCTCGGAGCTCCACCCTTTTCGTAGATGGTGAGGCAGTGCTTTTATAAGCGATCAGGAGGGTTCATGCAAGGCGTGTGCTTCCCGCGCTCGATCCAGAACCTTCTTGCCACGTGCCCTTATAGCATTGGTTCCTTTAGTATTGGATCACGTGCACCCCAGTCACTGGGGAATATTCTTCCTCGGACCACCTTCTTCTTTTTGTTTTTTCTTCTTCTCCTGCAAAGAGATTAAAACCATTAAAAACTCAGGGCCACAAAAACTAAAACTGCATGAGGTATGTGATAGCAATACGAGATGCACTATACTAAGAACGACACGAGATACACAAGATGACTACAACACGAAATAAAGAGAGAATGACACGAGGTCAGATGAGAACAGCACGTGGTGAGAAGAGAATGACACGAGATACAAAATAATAAAACTGACACTACAAAGAGAACGACACGAAGTCAGATGAGAACAGCACGAGGTGAGAAGGAAATAACACGGAGTAAAACGGTAGTAAAACACGCGATCAGAGGAAACCTGGATGAAGATAGAAAGAAGCAACACGAAGACATAAAAATAACACTAAGACACAAACACAGAAATAACATGAAGACTCAAACATAAAAATAACACGAAGACACAAGCACAAAAGATAACACGAAGACACAAGCACAAAAGATAACACGAAGACACAAGCACAGAAACAACATGAAGACATAAAAAAAATGACTCCAATATAAGATTGCTCGAACTTACGAACGACTCGAAGACGAGGATGACACGAAACGACACGGACTGAAACCAACTCGAAGATGAAAATAGACACCAACACGAAGTGTGGTCTTAAAGCAAAAAGGACACGGGGTCTAGGAAAAACAACACGAAGACAGAAGGCAGGAATGACTACAACGACACGCGATAAAACAGTGAAAGCAGGAAAACGACTCGAGTAGCTACTGTAAATGACACGAAAACACAAGAGCAATAATAAAAAAGGATGACTCAAGATGAGCAACTAAATACTGAAGAAACGACATGAGGTTCACAGGAAAACAACTCGAAGTTCATCAGAACAAATCGAGCTGCTTTAGTAAACAGCACGAAGACAATCAACAAACATAGTTGGAACAACACGACGTACAAAAGGACAACACGAAGTGTAGTAAACACAAACAACACGAAGTATGAAAGGAACAGTACGGACATGCAAGGTACTACCTCACAGCAGTTTTCCTGTTAATCATGGAAATTTCAAATGCATAACATTATGCAAGATATCTGATTAAAATGACAATATTTAACATAGTGATGCTCATCATCAAAACACTAGGGAAGTCACAAAAATCCAACACTACTTTGGAGGACCACTTCCCCGGTGGACCCATACTCGACGGAGTCGAGTTCTCCGCACCCCGGGGGTATGATGGGGACATCACCAGCAATCCCATTTGTTCAAGGATCCCGATGCTCGCCAACTATGCTTCATCTTGTTCGCTACTTTATTTCGAGTCATATGATGTAATTTTCATTTTCTTATCATGTACTTTTCCATTTATTTGAGTCCAATACCTAGGTTAAGTAGTTATTTACCTAAGTCTTGAGTCATTATGTTGGTTTGATAGGTTAATGGGCCCAATTATATGGGCTAGGCCCACGGGCACCCCCTTCCCCTTGGTTTAGTGTTATTAGTCCAAAAGTCAGTGACTTATGTTAAATTGTGGGAATCTTATAAATAGGACCCCACTCCCACCAGTTGGAGCTAATGAATTATTGAGTGAAAAAATCCACAAGATTTGTGCCTCCTACTTTCTCTCTCTCTCTCTCTAGGGGTGGATTCCCCTCTCTCTCTTTCTCTCTCTCTCTCTTCTCTCTCTCTAAAAGGGGCGAACCCCTCTCTCTCTCTCCTCCCCCTCTCTCTCCCAATTTCACCCCCTCTCTCTCCTCCCTCACTTGTCACATCATCCCACCCCACTAAAGACACCCTTTCACCTTCCCAAGACCATTAACTCCCCTTTACTCCCCACCACTCCCCAAGCAACCTTTCCCATTCCCTATACAACCTTTCATTTTCCCTAGGGAGAATCCCCTCTCCCAAGCACCCCTTTTTCTCCCCAAGGCAACCCCTCCCCTTCCCTAGGCCACCATTAACCCCTCCATTAACCCACCACCCAAATCAAAGGGAAACCATCCCACTCCCCCAAGCCATTTGCGCCCACCACCTCCTCCAAGGCTACCTGCGCACCCACCCCTCTCTCCCTGCTAGCTCCGCCCCTGCCATCCTCCCCCCCACCTTCCCTTTCCACCTCCCAACCCTTCCCCACCACCAAAACATCCATATCCCCTTCCCCTCCACCAAAGAAACCACCCCCTCAACCATTCTATCTTCTAATCTGTGTGCAGCTGAAGACCTACAGATCGATAGTTTGTTGCATCGCCACCCACGACCACATCCCAGATCCCCTGGAGGTGTGGCCTACGTTTTTGGAAAGCTCTTCTGGTCGTCTTCGCAGGAAAGGTGGTCCCGCCTCAATCCGAGGTCGGAGCTGCCCGGGAGAGCCGATCTTCACCAACTACGCAGAACCAGTCCAGCCTACAACCAGAAGCAACTTACAGAAGCACCTGCGACCACACTGGTGCTCTCCTTGCCACGCCACTTGACCAGGGTGAAGCTCCACCGGTCCTCTGTCCAACGCAGCCAGAGGGACCTCGTTTGGAGTTCGGAGCTGCCCGTTCCAAATTTTCTCCCCCAGGTGCGCTGAACAGGCTACTCAGGACCTGACCAGACCCCTCCTCACTCAATGGCTCTCCCTCTCTTCCCCGACATCGTCTGGTGCTCCCCCTGGCTGCTGCTCGAAGAAGACTCGTCCACGATCATACTCGTCTTGGTCCCGCCACGTTTAGACTTTGGGAGCGGGTGTGGTGACTACATCCATCTACTGCTGCACCCTGGGAACAGTCCGAGTATGAGCGCAGGGACCCTGTTCCAGAGCCCGCACCAGCCTGTGACGACTTCGGAACCACCTACAGAAATTTACAGACGTGCCTGGGTCCGTCAGCAACGTTTCAGCACCAATTTCGTCAAATTCTGAGTTCGGAGGAGTGCGTGGCAGCATCTACATCATCACCCTGTCCGATCATTTCAGGACGGGGCAGAACGATTGGCACTAGCTAGTTAACATCCCCTCCCCGCCTGGCCGGCTTAACGCCCCTCCCTGTGTGGAGGTAGTGTTTGTTTGTATCTGAAACTTCCCCACCCCTAGTCCAACCCCCCCTGCGTGGGGAGTAGAGCATGTAAAATTTGAACAGGGGAAGCTACACTGACGCAGTGTGCGGGGAACCCACACTCCCCCGCTCGCCCTCGTCTCCTGCCGGGATCGGTATCTTCACACCGATCGGGTGAGCTTCGGACCACTCTCCTCTGCTGGTTTCTTACCTTTGCTTAGTTTAGTATTATCTCTAGTTGCGCCGTCGGCAGTGAGAGAGGGCTCGTTCCAATTTTCCATCTAATCGAGTGCCACCGGGGTCAGTTGTGAGGGAGACACTACGTCCCACGCCCTCGGCGTGCCGGCCGCCCTTGAAATTGGGCATCCTTATCCCATTGGGGTCCATCTCCAGCCAACCATACTCTTGGAACCCCAAGGTCCAACTTCGGACCCTCACCATCATCCCCAGTCCGCCTACGGACCCGGGTGTGCGCGACGCGGGTGAACCCGCTTGTGAGAGATCACCGTTCAGTCCGGTTGCTTGCAAATTCAGGTCCAAGGGGTCGTTTCACATCAGTAGAAGGTTACAATCTCCCCGCAAACTTAGTATGCCTTGACATGAAAGGTTATGATGCCATTTTACGGGTAGATTGACTTGTAGATCATGACACTTATATCAATTGCCGAAATAGGATTATATCCTTTCGAAAGTCCGGTCTTCCGAGATTCTCTTTTCTTGGCATGAAGTATAAGAAGCATCCTACTATCATATCTTCTCTTCACGCTTGCAAACTTATCTCGCAAGGAAGTGAAGCTTTTCTTGCTTCTGTCATTATTACCAAATCTAAGGAGATTATCTTAGCAGACATTTCTATTGTAAATGAGTTCCCCGATGTGTTCCCGTCTGAATTATAAAGTTTACCGCCCGAAAGGGAAGTGAACTTCACGATTGAACTCATCCCAGGAGCAGCACCTGTTTCTATAGCCCCTTATAGGATGTCCCCCACAGAACTCAAGAAATTAAAAGGTAGTTGCAAGAATTACTAGACAAAAGCTTCATCAGACCTAGCACATCCCCTTGGGGTGCGCCGGTTCTATTTGTCAAGAAAAAGGATGGTTCTCTCAGGCTATGCATCGATTACCGGTGACTGAATCAACTCACAATTAAAAACAAGTATTCATTACCACGTATTGATGAGCTCTTCGATCAGCTTTCCGAAGCAGAATATTTTTCTAAGATAGACCTCAGATCAGGTTATCATCAGCTTAGAATTAAAGAAGAGGACATTTATAAATCTACTTTTCGAAGTCGTTATGGCCACTATGAATTTGGGGTAATGCCATCCGGATTAACTAATGCCCCGACAACATTCATTCAACTTATGAACAGTGTTTTCCAGCCATATCTGGACCATTTTATCGTCATCTTCATTGATGATATCTTGATATACTCCAAGACAAAGGAGGAACATGAAGAACATTTGAAAATAACTTTGTAAACACTTAGAGAACATAAACTCTATGCCAAGCTAAATAAATGTGAATTTTGGCTCAAGAAAGTTTCATTTCTAGGCCACATTATTTCAAAAGAAGGTGTCGTTGTGGATCCTTCTAAGGTAGAAGCTGTCAAGAATTGGACCCGGCCAACGACCGTATCAGAAGTATGAAGTTTTTTGGGTCTAGCTAGTTATTATAAAAGGTTCATTAAAGCTTTTTCAAAGATTACAGTTCCTTTAACTAGACTGACGAGAAAAGAAAATCCTTTTGTCTAGTCAGAGGAATGTGAGAAGAGTTTTCAAACTCTTAAGAATCATCTTACTACAGCTCTTATTCTATCACTACCGATGGAAGGTGGTGGATTCGAAATATATACGGATGCATCTGGTATTGGCTTAGGGTGTGTCCTCATGCAAAATGGAAAAGTGATATGTTATTTTTCTAGACAATTGAAACGTCACGAGGAAAATTATCCTGTACATGATTTGGAATTAGCAGCTATCATATTTGCCTTAAAATTTGGCGTCATTATCTCTATGGAGAAAAGTTTATGGTCTACTCGGACCACAAAAGCTTGAAATACTTATTTTCTCAAAAAGAGCTAAATATGAGGCTGAGAAAATGGTTGGAATATCTCAAGGATTTTGATTTTCCTATTCAATATCATCCTGGAAAGGCTAATGCTGTTGCGGATGCACTCAGCAGAAAACCAATGGGTATGCTATCAAGTCTTATGATTAGTATGACTAATCTTATTCCTCAATTTGCTCAGTTTAACTTAGATATTGACAGGAAGGAAGAAGATTGCTTCATGGCTAATATCCAAGCTCAACCTACCATTATAGAGGATCTAGTCAAGTTGCAAAATGATGATCCTATATTTCTAGAAATTAAGGCTAGTATTGAACAACGTCCAGATTTCTCTATTACGGAGGATGGAAGATTGCTATTCAAGGGCCGAGTGTGTGTACCGGATCATGAGGATACGAAGAAATTGATTCTAGAAGAAGCACATAATTCCAAGTACACCATTCATCCATGTGGTACAAAAATGTATCAAGATCTTAAAAGAAATTTCTGGTGGTCCAACATGAAGAGAAATAGCTGATTTCGTATCTCGCTGTCTCACTTATCAACAAGTAAAGGCAGAGCATTTTAGACCCACATGTAAACTGCATCTCTTGAACATTCCCAAATGGAAATGGAAGAGTATAGGGATGGATTTCATTATAGGGTTACCTAAGACAAGAGGTGGACACGATGGTATATGGGTAATCATAGACTTATTAACTAAATCTGCACATTTCATACTAATCAAAAGTCGATGGTCTGTAGATATCCTGGCAGCATTATACATAAGGGAAATTGTTAAATTACATGGTGTCCCTGTTACTATTATATCTGATAGAGATCCTCGATTCACATCACAATTTTGGAAAGGTCTACAACAGTCACTAGGGACTAGATTGAATTTCAGCACAGCCTTTCATCCACAAACTGATGGTCAGACAGAAAGAACAAATCAGGTGGTAGAAGATATGCTAAGGGCTTGCGTAATTGATTTGGGAGGTACTTGGCATGATCACTTGCCTCTGGTAGAATTTACTTATAACAATAGTTATCAGTCAGCATACAAATGGCACCTTTTGAAGCTCTATATGAAAAAAGTTGTCGATCACCAATATGTTGGAGTGAAATAGGGGAAAGATAATTCCTAGGCTCCGATGTTATCAGAGATTCTACAGAGAAAATCAAGCTCATTCAAGAAAGAATGAAGATAGCCCAAGATAGGCAAAAATCTTATGCTGATAATCGAAGGCGCGACTTGGAAATTCAAGTAGGAGACCATGTGTATCTCAAGGTTTCTCCAGGTCATGGTATTCGGAGATTTGGCATTCAGGGCAAACTAACTCCAAGATTCATTGGTCTGTTTGAAATTCTCGAAAGGGTCGGTGAAGTAGATTATAGACTGGCTTTACCTCCACAATTAGCAGGAGTTCTTGACGTATTTCACGTCTCTATGCTGAAGAAGTATGTATATGATCCTGACCATATTATCGCTTATGACAATCTAGAGATTCAAAAGGATATGACGTACGAGCAAACGCCAATAAAGATTCTGGAACGGGAAGTGCGTCAACTAAGAAATAAAGTTATTCCTATGGTCAAGATTCAATGGAAGAAAACATGGCCATATGAAGCAACATGGGAAACCGAAGCAGCCATGCGGAGAAGATTTCCAGAAGTATTCAACTGTAAGTACACTCTCCATAATCCATGTATTAAATTTGGGGACCAAATTCTCTGAAGTGGGGGAGGGTGTAAGAACCCAGGATTTTTATAAATTATTCTTGGAATATTTAATTATTTTTGGTTATCTCATGATTGGCAAAAACGTCTTGTTAGGGATAAAAGCCCTCTGATTGTATTTCATTTCATGCATTATAGACTATGAATTTCATGTTTTAGTGGGTTCATGCATATATACATATTCTTAGCCCTAATCAAAGATCAAAGATGTTATCTTGTTTATTCACTACAACCTATGCATCTAGATGACCCGTACTTCGTTTTGACATGATTAGGGTAGTAAATCTTTTCAAAACATAACATGGTTTCAAATCATAGTCTTTTTATTTTTAGCAGGGACTATGACGCATCATACTAGGATCGTCAGATCACTGTAACGGTTTTACGATAAGCCGTCACAACCCCTGTTGTGTTTAAAGTTTCTCAGTTGTCTCTGACGCACCATAACAGAAGCGTTACAATACTGTAACGGTCCTACGATAAATCGTCACAGCCCTGTGACGCGCCTATACTAGACTGTTAGAGTGCGGTTTACTGTCAAACCGAGATAGGACTGAGGACAGCCAAACTTACTTATGAATAAGCTTAGTTATCTAAGTTTTAAACCTTATTTTCATGACTTTGAGTTTCTTAATTGATTCATGATAGGAAATTATATGATTAAAGCACTTTGAGTTATTTTAGGTTATGCTAATTTCATTGGCTAAACTCTATAGTTTTGTATCTAAATCATGATTTTTCCAAAGATGTATTGACGGGATTTTATCTTGGTTTCACATTGTTACACATTCTTTTCTATCTATAGTCATTTCTCTAAGTACATGGCGTATATTCAGGTATATGTCCATTAGTTACACTTTGCACTATAGGAACACTATTCTTGGACATGAGGACCTCTCTATTGGATATTCCTTCCAATGGACTAGGAAATCTTGTTGCAAGGCCTCTGTAATTCTCCGCGAGCCTGGGATTCCTACTAGGATGCCCAGTTGGTTGTATCATTAAAACCCAAGTGATTAGATGACACTATCAATGTTTCTGATTATCAGTAGTGTAACAGACCTATATTGGACCGTCAGGCATATGTAACGGCCCAATATACAACCGTCACATTTACCTGAGTCCAATTACTGTTTCTGGATTTAGTCGTTCTAACGCATCAACTCTAGACCATCGCATCATGTAACGGCCCAATACACGACCGTCACACTGCTTGAATATTTTAACCAAGGTTTGACCAAGGGTTGATATTCCAAGGTTTCTAGATGGACTCTTGATGATCTAGAACTTATCATATTGATCAAGAAACCTAATATAATAAATGAATGATAAAGAATGTACCGTTATGCTGCCGATTTATTTCCATATGCATAACATAGTATAAGTCATTATTGATTTCTCATAATTCTCATTAAAGCATTCATTTATTGAATTGTTGTTATCAAGAGCTTGTTGGAATTATACATTCTTGGCCATGCTTTATTGTTATATGCGTGGAAAAAGATTGATTTATACTCGAAGATGCGATCGAGCACTGATTGTGTTCAAGGGCTCTATGCTAGTCCCCTCGACTGATTGTCAGGAACATACTATTATAAATCATGGGGTATGATGCTACTGGCGTCGCATTGCGCTGGGAGTACTTTCTTTATAAATAAGTGAAAATCCACAACACAATACAGCATGATTGATACTTGACTTTTTTGATATTCCACAGAAATTCACGAAGTACTTGCTCATAAGTAAAAGATACTGGAAGTGATGATTAAGTGGCTTGCTAGTACATTCTCGGCCATATCATGTTCTTATAACATTTTTACTAGTTCATACTTGTTCTCATTCTATCTTCATGATCATCGTGTTACTTTGATTTAATCGCGTGTTTGATCGCATTCGCATGATTTTACCTTATTCCTCTAGAGCAAAAACGTTAATTACTTTAATGATGCCTTCATGTTGATGCGAAGATACCTACTGGGTAAGTGTGCTCATTACCTATTTTCATTCTTTTTCAGGAAATAGAAGTGAGTCGGATTCGGATTGGGAATGTTCAAGTAGCGGATCCAAGAGTGAATAAAGATGAGAGTGAAGACTTAGGAAAGTCTATATTGTTTAGATTGAGTCTATGTAATTTTCTTATTTCTTAAGTCTGATAGATTGGAATAAGTTGAATTAGTGGTTGTATTTGAATACTTGATTACTATGAAATAAAGTTGAAGTTGAGTAAATATTGTGCAATTGCATTTGTGTGTGTGATTGTCTTGTGCTCTGATCATTCTTACTTGCAAGAGGCTTACCATACCGGCTGTTAACGTTTCTCGAGCGAGTATTCAGCTGTCATAAAGGCTCAGGGCGTGACAGTAAAGTTTGTATCAGAGCCTAAGTCTCAGGACTTCGGAAGAAGAGTCATGTCATAGGATAAGTCTAAGGTTTAAGGACCCATACCTATGAACTAAGGAAGAAATGTCCACACCCATGTGAGAATTGGGTAGAACCCGGGATAAGATAGTTAATTAGTTTTAAGATTGATTTTTCCTTCCAATTCCATGAGAAATAACAAGTTGTTATTTTCTCTCAGGTACCCTATTATTATCATGGCTCATCGCGTAAATTGGGAAGGCATGCAACAAACGGTTGTTGGCCTCACTCAGGCATTACAAACCATGGCGCAAGCTGGCGTAGGAGAAAGGGCTGGTCATTTGCATCGTAACTTTCGGAGCTTAAACCCTCCGCGTTTCTATGGTTCTTCTAATCCTGACGAGGCAGAGAATTGGATAGACGAAATGAACCGTATCTTTTATGTTATCCAATGCACCGATCAGGAGAAGGTGCGTCTCGCAACCTTTCAACTCAACAAAGATGCTCGCACATGGTGGAAGTCGGTCCCGGCACCTCTGGTCGATGCACCTCATACATGGGATGGTTTTCTTACCCTATTCCATGCCAAGTACTTTTCTAAGCACGTAAAGGAACGAAATGTTATGGAGTTCGCCGCTCTTTGGCAAGGAATGATGACGGTTGCCGAATATGAATTGCAATTCTCAAGGCTTGCACCTTATGCACCGCATTTTATCAGCACCGATTTATTGAAGGCTAATCGGTTCATGGACGGGTTACGACCCGGTTTCATTCAGCAGCTCGGGACCCAAAATATCCATACTTATGCGGAAATGGTTCAACGAGCGTATTTGTGTGAAAGGACCTTGGAAAAGGTGATGCGGGACGGACTGAGGAGACGACGCTATATGAGACGGACACGACTCGACCAGCAACGACACGACTACTAGAGCGACCTTGGCTCAACACTAGGAGCTCCTACGGGCTACACGTCGCTAACAGAAGTGCAAACTCACTCGTCGTCCCATGCGAGGGAAAGTGTTGATCGTGTGCGGTTAAGGAACCGGCAGAGTTCAAGGTAGTCTGACTCAACCTCCAGACTCGGATCGAGTCGCGGGACGGGTCACTCTCACACTCACACCGGCGACATGAACACACGGGCTAGGAACCTACTCTCTGTAGATCTTAATTAAAATCCACTTAAGGAAAATATTAAGAATAACAAACAATAAACAATAATGGAGATGAAACATGCACGAGGTGCACAAGGGGAGTGTGTGATCGCCAGAGGGTTTACCTCAATAAGAAGAGAATAAGATCACGTGTACCTAGTGAAAGTGGGATGCGGGATGAATGGGGGTCTCCTCCTCCAACTCCAATCGGCCGGCCGATGAAGTGGGTTTTCTCGATTGATTACCTTGTAAATAAGACGATGAAAGACAAGCAAAAGAAAGGGGATCAGCCAAAGTGCAGTAATATCATTCCAAAAAAAACAACATAAAATGATGAAACGACGTCAACATGCACACCTCTCTATTTTTTTTTTTTAAACCCCTAGCAGAGAACCAGGGAAGGAGATAATATACTAAATGCAGTAAAAGAACTAACGATAGGAGACCACAGTGATGATAATGCGATGAGAATGAGATGAACAAAAAAATAAGCACAATATGTAGCCCTGCTCTCCCTGACGAGAGTAAAGGTGCAACCGGGAAGACGCGGAACGGATGCAGCAGGATGAAGAAAAGCCAAAGGAGGAAGCCCTGCGTACTTGTTCAATAACTAACTTCTTAACCTTTTTTACGCTTGACAAGGAGCCTCTTATATAATGTTCAATCGGATGCGATCAAACAAGGGAATTGATAAGAACGGGTAATGAAGCATCCAAGGAAGGATTAAGATCGAGTAAGAGTCCAAGGATAGCAGGGAACTGTAAGGGAAAGATGAAAAAGGAAGGACTCTGGAGTGAAAACACGCCTTAAGACAGGGCGTCTTTTTATGAATTGACGACCTGAACAGAGGCGTTTCTTGAAACACGACCTAGGAAAGGCCGTTTCTTCCTGGATTTAATTTTAGAAATAAAACTTCCACTATTTAAAAACTCATAGAACACGCCTGAGATAACGGCGTTTCTTCAAAACACGCCCTGAGGAAAGGCGTTACTCACAAAATGCCTTTTACTTTGAAGATAGATAATTCCAGAAATTCTCGGATAATACCAGGAATTGACGCCCTCAAATGCGGTCGTCCTTTCTTTTAAAACGCCCTATAACAGGTCGTTACTTTAGAAAGTAACGCCCTTTGTCAAGCCGTGTTTCACAAAAATGCAGGAAAAATGCAGAAAACTCATGAAAAATAGAAAAACTTTATATTATAGGAATATTGAAGTCCAATTGGTGCGTTTACATAATAACATGAGATTTGATCAACAAAACGTCAATTTTGGCGTGTCTACAGCTGCCCCGCCTTGGCGTCTGCTTTGCAAGGGAGTGAGACGGAAATGGAATGAAGTGTAATGAAAGGAATGAAGTGGAATGAACTGATAAGGAGACACCAAGGTGTGATGTGACACGCCTCAGATACTAAGCATTTGAAATCTTTCCAAGATTCTGAGTGAAACAACTCTGAGTGGTTCCAAGGAAACAATCGATTTGTTGGATAAAAGGAGGTTAAACTAAGTAAATAAAGAGTGTGCGCGTGGGCACGACAGGGAAAGACCATTGGAGAGCGATTACCAGCCAATGTGGACGTGCTGCAACCAAGGTAAATTTTGCAGAAAAGTAAAGAGAATTGGGATAGAGATCCAACAAAAGGGACACTTTCAAGGAGTCAGCCTGAATGGCTTCAAATAGAACGAAGTACTTGATTTGGAGTGGAATATCTCATGTCAATTCAAATCGAGAGCGAGTGAACTTCATTATTGCCATAATATGAAGGTTTTCAGCATGAAACTCAAAGTCCTACATGATGCATGCTGGGCTAAAGGAAAAGGTTAAAACAAACTAAAAATAGAAAATAATCAAGGATAATATTGCTAAGCTGTTTAGATCTGGTCAAGAATCCATATTTCTGAGCTAACACTAAGCCGAAGCCCGTTTGTCCGCGCATCAACTCAGAAAGTGGAACCATCGTCCCAAGCTTTTAACAACTCAACGGCCTATCCGTGTGATCAAGATTCTCCTGAAATCATCATCGTTTTTTTTGATGAAGGGGAACTCAAATTTCAGGTTCATCAGAACCACAAGGTCCTTGATATATTATAATAGCGTAGATATCATATAATAACAATGCTTACTAGAAACAGATACAAGGTGACAAGATGTTACTCCCATGAGCGATCCAAATGCTTCGAATCCTGCAAACTTCTGCACTTTGAAACTTATTAGTCTTCATTTATCAATTCAGAACATGACATGATCATAAGTGCTTAATCATAAGCAATTTCATCAAATAATAGCACTTAAGTTCATCAAAAGCATGGAGAGGCCAATAAAACCCGCCTAAGAATAGGGCGTTAACAACAGAAAGACGCCTGACCGTAGGTCGTTAATATTTGAAACACGCCCTATTCAAAGGCGTAACCAAAAGCGGAAGCTTAGAAGAAACACGCCCTTATCAAGGGCGTGACGTAAAACACGACCACCAGTGAGGTCGTCAAATCAAAAAGACACGCCCTTACACAAGGCGTGAATTCAGCCCGAACCTCCGTTTCTAAATCAAGAACAGAGTCCTTAACCCAATCAAACTTCTATCTTCGGGACTCTTTAGGACTCTTCAAATCCTTATAAAACAGCAGTTTCTTAACCAAATCATCAGAACTTCCTCTGCAGCCGAACTGTTTCCTTCTTTCTTCTCTGCAGGCCTTTCGTTCTGCTTCTCGCCTCTGTTCTCAACTGCAGGTGGCGATGGACAGAATGCTGAAGAAACCTAGGATTTCTACTCCCAGAATCTCTGAAATACAAGGGCACATAAGTAATCGCATTGCTTTGAAACATGTAAGCTTTCTCTTCTGCCCGTTGCTTTGCGATGCTCCTTCTGCCGAATTCTCCTTTCACGTTGCATATGCTCATGCTTGTTTACTGCATGTGTTCTGTTCTTCACAGGACTATCCAAACTTTTCGGGAGCTAGAAGATATGTCCAAATCAAATGGTTGCCCCTCATCCTCTCCAAGTTCACTTCTGACATGAGGGTATATGTAGCTAGATGGCATCTCTTGGGGTTGATCACCCATGCCAAGCATTATGATCAAATCCACACAGATTGGGCTGCCATAGGAGCATTGATTGAAACATGGCATCCTTCCACCCATACCTTCTTATTTTCCACATTTGAGGCCACCATCTTGCTGGAAGAAGTAGAGATGATCCTAGGCTTGAAAAGGATGAAACTCGGAGAAGAAGAAAAGATGGCCATCATGCCAAGACCCATCTCCTCCCATGAGTTGCTAACTTCGTTAATACCTAGTCCAAACCTAGTGAATCAGATTAAGACCACTAAAGGAGTCAACCTCTTGAAGCTCGCCTCATGGGTGTACAAGAGAGCGGGTCAAGCTAAAGAGGAAGAGGAGATAGAAAGAGTGACCAAAGCCTTCGTGGTGTGCTTGGCAGGAGCACTCCTATTCCCATCCACGGAGGACTTTCTAGAGGAGTCCCAATTGAGCGCAGTGGTGAGCTTATGGGAAGAAGAAAGAGTTGGACCGGTGATCCTAGCATATCTCTATAGCGGGCTTACATCCGCGGCCATGGGAAGGCCCATCTACGGGTGCATGCTAGCACTCTCAAGTTGGGTTGATCTGCACTTCAAATTTGACTCATGCCATGAAGCCCAACAACCTTCACGAATTTTCTCAAAGAGCCCACTCTCATATATAACCGGCTCATTAGGCATAAGCAATAGAGTGACCAACCGGATTCCTCAAATCAAGAAGAGAGGGGATTGGAGGGAGCATTTAAAGGTAATGCCAAAGAATCTTTTTACTTGTGCCCCAGGTGTATTCAAAATGCAGGAGCTTCGTGCACGCTTCTCTATTGGGACGGACCTTCGTCTTATTGGCGCTTCGGACTTCGTCTTATATAATGCACACCGGTGCCTTCCTCAGCTTGGGCTCCCAAGGCAAGTGCTGGAAGACATCTCTCATCTTCCTCCAATCAAATCAAGAGACCTAGGCAGCAATGAAGATGGAGAAGAGGTTATCACCATTCAAGCTCTGTGGAGGTTAAGCAAGCTTCATCAACCTGTGGAAGACTTGGATGAAGACAAGGAACAGTGGAAAAATTATGTAATTTCATTGAGAAAATTAAGGCCCAAAGTGGCTCATTAGTCATTGTAGTTCCTCCTTTCAAAATAATAAAGATTGATTTCTGATTGAGCCAATTGCCACTGTGATTATGAACCAAATCATCCAAAAACCCGTGTTTCTGTCGTGAATAACGCCTCCAAGAGTGCCGTGAATTCGAAAATACACGCCTTATCTCAAGGCGCTTACATCACAATTGACGCCTGCATGAGTGGGCGTAACTTTAAATAAAGACTTCAAGCAAGGCGTGACTAGTTTCAAACCCCAAAGAATATGATCGTTGAATCATCAAAAATAATGCCTTTGCCTTAGTCACGTCTCAAGAATAACACGCCTTTACCAGAGGCGTTACTTCAAACAGTAATGATGACTTTCCTCGCATCAATCAACGCCCATTCAATGCATCTGACGACGGTTATCGTTCCCCATGCAAAATAAATTAACGCCTTAATCCTCGTCGTCAACTTACATAAAACGCCCAAGGAATGGTCGTGAATTCCATTATAAACGCCTCCTCTTAGGGCGTGTCTTCTTTTCGAAACCCAAAAGCCGTCGGGCCCTTTCTTCTTCCTCCTTCCATTCTCATTTCCCCTTTTCTCTGCAAACCCTAACCGAAGCCCTCCTCTCTCTCAATCTCCTCCTTCACTCTCTCAATCTTACTCAATCTCACTCCCCCTAAACCCTAGCCATGGCCAAACGCCAAAGAGTTAGCGCCCCTGATGTGGTTGATCTTGACGCCTCCCACGCCCAAGAGGAAGAAATCTCCGTGGAGGAGCTCGCCGTCGTGGCCTTCGAAGAAGAGGCGGCGATGGCCGGCGGCGACGAGGCCGACAGAGCAACGGGCGAAGCAACAGAAGATGCAGAAGTTGGAGAAGGTGGAGAAGAAGAAGATGAGGAAGATGAGGAAGATGGAGAAGAAGAAGGACCACCGCCCACGGCGGCGGTCGCTCCCCGGGGCCAACTCCGGCGGCCCAGACGACCACTGCCTCGGCCACAACCCCAGAAACACAAGAAGGTGAGTTCCCCTTCCCCAATTCCATTTTTTTTATTTATATTTTTCTTGATTTTCCAAAGCCCTCGGGCACGAAACCTGCAACTCAGAAAAGACACGCCTCCCACGGGGGCGTTACTCACAAACAAAACACCCTGACCCAGGGCGTTTATTACTTTTAATTTCTAGAAATCAATTAACCTCCATGAAAAACGCCTTGAAGCATGTCGTTTCTTAAAACTTATGATTTTTCATGAATTCCATGCTCATTAAACAAATTCCAAAAATATTTTCATGAATTATTTCGCATGCCGTTAGCTATTTGATTTTCTGTTAAATTAAGAAACCCACGCCCTCCAGTAGGGCGTTAATTCAACAAGAGACGCCCAAACCAGAGGGCGTCGCTTCATTCATTAACGGTCTAAAATTAACCACCCTTAGAAAAACGCCCTACCACAGGGCGTGAACTCAAAAAGAAACGCCCAACACCGAGGCGTGATTATAAATATGCACAACAGCCACCAAAATACGCCTAACACGGGGGCGTGATAAAGATAAAAAAATGCCCTTATACAGGACGTGACATTAAGGTACATTCAGAAAAACGCCCCCCCCCCAGGGGCGTGAATTTATCAAAAAATGACCTGAGGGTGGCCGTGAATTCCAAAATGCTAAAATTCAATATTTTATCCCAAATCAAATGTAATTCCACATGGATATTCAAACAATTAAGAAAAATAATTCTCTTTTAATGTATGCAGGGGCTGATGAGGACCCGTATCTCATGGGTCATGGTCTCGGCAGCATACCAGGGTCTCCCCGACTTCCAGAGGGTTAGAGTAGAGGCCATGGGGTTCGGGGCTTTTCTATCCATTGAGCCTTTTAGACCTGACCTAGCACTGATCCAGGTTTTGAGGGAGAGATGGGATAGGGTTAGCCGGACTTTTCTGATGCCCTGGGGGCATATGGTTCCTAGTTTAGAGGATGTAGCCAGAATCACAGGTTTATGGGTAGATGGTGAGGCCGTGAGTGGGTTCACCTATTCTGACTATACGGAGATGGCCCAGAGGCTACTAGGGCTTGATATGGTCTATATGGGACCTAGTGAGTGTAGGACCATCTTCCGTACGGACCTGACTATGGCGATGGGTCTAGGAGACGCCAGGCATAGGTCGGTGGAGACCCTAGGTGAGTTTGCACAGCGGCTGACTGACGGGGTGAGAGCGGCATGCTGCCAGGACCCGACTGACCATGAGAGAGCGGACCGAGACTTGAGGAGGTTCCTGCTGCTGCTGCTCGGGAGATTATTGCTGGGGACGAAAGCTGACGTCATCAACTGCCGCTTCTTGGGCATCCTTGAGGATCTGGAGACGGTTGGCACATATGCTTGGGGAGCGGCCCTGCTGGCGCATTTGATGGCCGATCTGTCCACAGGGACAGGCCGTGAGACGACCGTCAGTGGCTTCTCACCTCTTCTTCAGGTATGCGATTTCTCATTTCTTATCCTTTCTTTTATTATGATGCATGTGAATGCTGTACTAATTGCAATGCATGGATGCAGGTGTGGAGCCACCTATACATGCCGATGGGGCGCGTTGACCCACGGCCAGGAGCTGAGGGATCCTTCCCTCTGGCGTGACGCTGGTTGCCAGTCGTCTTCGGTGCCCCACTCGACTACGAGTTGTGGGTTCTACGGAGAGAGTTCCGCGACTTCCCTCCCTCGCTGGTATGTATGAATGAATGATATGCATTTCTCTTCGTTGTTTATTTGAATATGATGAAATGATAATGATGCGTGTTCATGAATGCAGGTGCAGTGGAGACCATATGAGGGGATGACAGATGAGGGCCAGCCTTGGGTCGTATCGGGGCGACCTCGCTTCGGGCGTGAGCTGTGGCTACACTGCTTGAGCGAGATTGAGCCGTTACGGCTTCGGCTGGTGATGAGGACCCTGGGCCTGCCCCAGGAGTGGATCGAGGTCGGAGAGCCTCGAGGGATTGGCAAGAAGACCCGCGGTCGCACCAAGACGACCGACTGGAGGGTGCGATTCGAGGAGCAGTACGCCGACTGGCAGCGTGGCGGGACCATAGTCGTTTCCCACGCGACTGACAGCTCCGAGTACCTCCGGCGCTACTGGGAGGTTCACGCCGGCAGACCTCAGATGAGGGTCTTAGGGGTATGTATGAATGCACTTATTTCTAAATTGAATGCAAATGCTTATGTAACTATTATGCGACTAACATGTAAGGAATGCAGGATGCGAGGGACATAGCGGCTATAGATGCACAGGCCCACCTCCACATCCTGGAGGACCAGCTAGCTGCCACACGGGCAGACCTGGAGACCTTGGTGAGTGTTTAAATTATTCCTATATGCAAATGAATTTTTTTTGTTTTGTTGAATTAATGATTAGCCACTGACGGTCTTAATGAATGCAGCGTGCTCAGCAGGGAGCAGCGAGGAGAGATCCGGGGGAGGCCTCCAGCTCGAGGGGGCCTAGTGCAGAGGTGACTGCACTGACGGAGCAGCTGGCTGGTGCGATAGCGCGAGCCGAAGCGGCGGAGCGTGACCTTGCCTCACGGGTAAATTCTGAACTCAAAACCTCATTCAAATAATGATTAGATATAAATTGTGCACTGATAAAAATTCATTTTTACAGACTGAAGAGCTTCGAGCCACTCTTATCTGCGTAGATGAGGGCTTCCGAGTGACGAGCTCACATGTGCGTGATCTACCTTCAGTCACATGTTGTTATTTCATTTCATGAATTATTGAACTGTGGAACTGATGATTTGTTTACCTGTTTGTAGGCTGCTCAGCTGAAGGCGATACGTACCGAGTTGTCGATCCGCGATCAGCGGATCGCAGAGCTTCAGCGGACCCTGCAGCGACGCAGTGAGCTTCCTCAGGACGTAGCCGAGCTGCGAGTCGCCCTAGAGCTGGAGAGGAGGGAGCGTGCTCGGGAGCGCGAGGAGCGGGCTCGTGAGCGGGAGGAGCACCAGGCGGAGCATGCCCGGTTCCAGGAGCAGCTGACGGCGCGGGAGCGTGAGCTGGCGGACTCGAGGACCCAGTTGATCCTTTCCCAGGAGCGGCTGCGAGTGTCCGAGGAGCGGTTGCAGCGAGGCCGTGAGCGAGCACGGGCTGCGGGGTACTCCTTCACCAGCTCCACCTTCGTGGCGGGTTCTTCCCTCTGAGAGAGGAGCGAGGCAGGGGGACACGTTCGGGTTCCGGCTTCTTCACGGGGGCCTATGCCTCCTCCACCAGTGCCAGCTCGGGACGGTGAGGATGAGGTTGAGAGCAGGAGAGTAGAGGAGGGTGGAGGCGAGAGCTGAGAGTTTTGTACTTGTACTCCTCCACCTTCACACCTGTACATGATAGACATGATGATATATATATATATATGAGATTTGAGCTTTTGTTACCTGAGTACTTGTATGGTTGTGGACTTGTGTTTGTGTACTTTTTCTTTCCACGTCCCTCGTGTTTGCTTTACTTTGCCCTGTATCTGCGGCTGCGGTTTTCACTTGGACAAACAGGTTAATTCATCTGTTCGACTTGGCCCCTTGCCCGGTGAGCAAGGGGTGTCAATATTCTGACCTTAGTAATGGGTCAAGGGGCCAAGCCTTTAATAAAATAAGGCAAAGTAAAATAACCAAATCTGGGGAGATGCTTCATGCAACCACACATATGCAAACAAATAATTAAAAGATGTCCAGGCAAGAATGCAATTCATGCAACATGAAGAATTTATTTTTGTTCTTTTCAGTATATATATATATATATATATATATTTTGGGGATTTTCTGAAAAACACGCCTTAGATTAGGTCATTACTCTCGTAAAAGACGCCCTCGGAGACGGCGTTACTCTGGAAAGATTTTGAGTTGTGTTGAAAACATGACCTTCCCAGAGGCGTTGTTTTTAAAGAAACGACTGAGAGCTAGGCGTGAATTAACATTAAAGCGCCTTTAACAAAGGCGTTAATTTTATTCCTCCCAAATCGAGCTGATAAAGAAATTGAGGTAGTGGGCCCTACTTAGTCATCATCTAAGATCCATTAACCTTTCTTGAATAATTAAAAGGGGAATTGGCGTGAATATGGCTAAACTTATACACAAGATTTCGTACGGTGCATCCTCTTCAGTTTGTCTCGACCATTCTGCTGGTTCATGACTTTTCCAAAAATAAAAAATAAGAAGGTATAACGAAGCCCACAAAAGATTTAGAGATGCCCGAGGCAAAGCTACCTCCCCTACCCTATGCCTGTTGGGGTTCGGTCTTTGGCGTAGGGACGCTTTGTTGACTTTTGCCTCTTTTCATATTGCATGCATACGCCCAAGGTTTTCCTTGCGGGGACTTTGCCCTCTTGACATGCTTTTCTTTTCACCGTTTGACTTTCACTTTGGAATTGATTTGCATTGAATAGATTTGAACTGATGAACAACCTAATTGTACTTGGGCTTCTTGTGGCATTTGTTCCCTTTTGGGCCCTGACTTCCTCCTACTAGAGCGGCGGATAGGCTTGGCGTGTCTACCTCGAGACCTCCCTTCCTCCCTTGTGGGCCGAAGAAGAAAAGAATGGATATCGTCTTTCGCCTTTAGTCTGGTTTCGACTTTCCATCCGATTTTGCACTGCTTGAGCTCAAGAGTAAGGTGTGTAGTGTGTGCGGGGTCAACTCCCATTTTAAATTAGCAAGACCGATGAATGGATTTTGAATTTTGACCTTTCGGACCGTGGACCTTTGCATGTTGTATCAGCCCCAAAAGGAGATCCATGAAAAACAACTCTTTTTTTTTTGAAAATATTCAATTTTTTTTTCTGGATTATTTGGGAGATTTCTATTTTCTTTGGATTTTTATGAAATTCTCAATTTTTGTTTGGGTTTTTGTTCAGGGGTAATATTTCTTGAGATACAAACCATTCCAGGGGTGAGTTAGTTCCTCTCCTTCAGCATTAACCAGTTTATAAGCATTGCTAAGATAAACATCTTTTATAACAAATGGCCCTTCCCAATTTGGTTGGAGCTTTGAACGAGGGCCACCCGGCTTTACAAAAATTCTTTTGATTACCATTTCACCGACCTTAAATTTTCTCTCAATTACCTTCTTTTGATAAAAACGTGAGAGCCTGTTTTGATAAACGCGCGCATGCTCAGCGGCGACCAGACGCTTCTCATCTAGGAGTTCCAATTGGGCAAGGAGTGAATCACGACGTTCATCAATAGAAAGCTCCTCATCCAATTGTACTCGCAGGGAGGGGATAAGAATCTCATAAGGGACTACGGCCTCCATTCCATAAGTGAGGGCAAAAGGAGTTTGCCCAGTGGGGGTTCGAATAGAAGTGCGGTAGGCCCAAAGAGCTTCAACTAGCTTGTCTGGCCAGTCCGAGAATTTATTAGCCTCGCACGTCTTCTTAACAATTTTGATTAAGGTTTTATTAGTGGCCTCTGCTTGGCCATTGCCCTGCGGATAATAGGGAGAAGAATGATGCAATGCAATGTTATACCTGTTGCAGAGATCCTTGAGATCTTGAGAGATAAATTGAGGCCCATTGTCGGTGACGATAGTGCTCGGAATGCCGAACCTCGTGATGATGTTCTTCATGATAAATTTGCAGACGGTTGATGCTTTAATTTCCACGTAAGCTTCTGCTTCCGCCCACTTGGTGAAGTACTCCGTTGCCGTGAGAACGAATGATTTTTGCTTGGTCAGGAGGTTCGAATCACCAAAAGGTCCAATGATATCAAAAGCCCACATAAAAAAAGGCCATGGGGAGGACGTAGGATGGAGTGAAGAAGCAGGAGAATGAATCTTGTCGGCGTGCAGTTGGCACTTAACACACCTTCGAACATAGATAGAGCAATCCTCTTCTAGAGTGGGCCAATAGAACCCTAGTCTAAGAATCTTCTTAGCTAGCATCTGGCTGTTCACATGACCACCACATACACCAGAATGCACCTCTTCCACAACTTTCCAAGATTCATCATCATCGAGGCATCTCAATAAAACACCGGTGAGCCCTCTTCTGTAGAGCACACCTCCAACCAAAGTATAACATTGAGCCACTCTCCTAATTGCTTTCTTCTCTTCTGTTGTGGCTTCCTCGGGATAAGACTGATCATTACAGTATCTGGCAATCTCATAATACCAAGGCTTTTCTTCGTCAGCCAACTCTTCTTGCCAATCCAATAGCATGACCTCTTTGCCTTCAAGAGCTTCTTTCCGTCTAACCTTCTCAAGCACCTGATCCCTAATATCGAGAAAAGCACGATCCCTAATGGCTGGAGTATCACGCTGATGAATCAGGGGGACATGAAAATCACGCTCAGGAGGGAAAACTAAAGCGGAAGCTAAGGAAGCAAGTGCGTCGGCCAAGATGTTCTGGCTACGCGGGACATGAACGAAAATCAATTTAGTGAAGAGTTTGGCGTAAGCTGAAGCGAGTTCCTGGTAGGGCTTGAGCTTAGGATTGATGGTGCGGCACTTGACCAACACTTGGCGTAGAATAAGCTGACTGTCACCGACAATTCGCAAATGAGTGACACCATATTGATGAGCGGTTTTAAGATCGGCCAAAAGAGCTTCATACTCGGCTATGTTATTGGTGACGGGAAAAGTGAGCCGAGCAGCAAATGGAATGGTGACCCCTTCGGGTGTTAAAAGAACCATGCCGATCCCTCTTCCTTGAGAATTAAGAGCTCCATCAAAATGTAATGTCCACATAGGATCAGGGGGTTGATTAATGGACATTAGTTCTTCATCTGGGAACTCTGAATTGACAGGATCAAAGCGGGGGAGAGGGTGGTGAGCAAGATGCTCGGCAATGGCATAACCCTTGACAGCTTTTTGCTGAATGTAAGTGATGTCAAATTGAGAAAGGAAGCTTTACCAGCGTGCTAATCGATCAGTGAGGACATATTTTTCAAGGAGGAATTTGATTGGATTCATGCGTGCAATGAGGTGAACCTCGTGAGCTAGGAAATAGTGTTTTAACTTCTGAACTACCCAAACCAAAGCTGCACAAGTCTTCTCCATGGCTGAGTATCTCTGCTCACAGGGGTTAAGAAGCTTAGACAAGTAGTATGCTGCCCTCTCTTTACCTTCCCCATCCACTTGAGCTAAGACAGCACCTACGGAGTCATCCAGGACAGAAACATAAAGAACAAGTGGCTTGCCTGGAATTGGCGGCCTCAGGACAGGAGGATTGACCAAATATTCCTTCAATCCGTCAAAGGCTGCCTGACATTTATCATCCCAATTAAACTTGACTCCCGGCTTAGTAAGCTCGTAGAACGGCCTACACCTCTGCGAGTGCTGGGAGACGAAGCGGCGAATGAATTGCAACCTCCCGATTAATCCTCGAACTTCCTTCAAATTCCTGGGAGGAGGCATATCTCTAATGGCCTTCGCCTTGTTGGGATCAACTTCAATTCCCCTCTTGCTGACAATAAATCCAAGCAATTTCCCTGAAGAAACGCCAAATACGCACTTTTTGGGGTTCATTTTTAATTGAAATTCTCGTGATCTCTGCAAAACCTTAGCCAGAACCCCAGGATGCTCAATCCTCATCCTTGATTTTACAACCAGATCATCCACATACACCTCAATATAAATATGTATCATGTCATGAAAAATTGCCATCATAGCCCTTTGATAAGTGGCTCCAGCATTCTTAAGTCCAAAGGGCATGACCACATAACAATATGTGCCCCATGGTGTAGTGAATGAAGTTTTCTCTTGATCTTCTTCAGCCAGACGAATCTGATTATAACCTGAAAAGCCATCCATAAAAGAAAGAGTCTCAAATCCTGCCGTGTTGTCAATCAATACATCAATATGAGGGAGGGGGAAGTCATCTTTAGGACACGCCCGGTTGAGGTCCCGAAAATCTATGCAAATTCAAACTTTTCCATCTTTCTTCATAACCGGGACGATGTTAGCCACCCAATTGGGATAAAGGACGACCCTAACGAATCTAGCCTTATGGAGTTTATCGACCTCTTCTTTCATTTTCAAAGCCATACTAGGGTGGAAACGCCTCAACCGCTGTTTTACCGGGACAGACCCTGGCTTAAGTGTAAGACGATGTTCAACGAGCGCAGGGTCTAATCCAGGCATATCTTCATAGCTCCATGCGAACGTGTCCTTGTATTCTTGCAGAACCAAAATGAGCGCCTCCTCTTCGGAGGGCGGTAAATTTTTGCTTATGAGGACAATCCTAGGGTCTTCCTCGGTACCCAGATTGATCTCTTTGGTCGGTTCTTCTACAGAAGCTGATGGTTCGTCGAATCTTCTTATACCACTAGCAAAAGCATCAGCCTCGTCCTCATATTCTTCATAACTCTCATCCCCCTCTTCAATAGGGTCTTCATCATTCATGATCTCATAGACGCCCAAACCCTCATAAGAAGCAACAAAATCCTCATGTTCTAACTCTGGCAGGATAATCGGATCTTCCACAAATTTGGGGAGGGCTAAACAAGCTTGGCATCTGATGGCCAA
This sequence comes from Amorphophallus konjac, assembly GCA_022559845.1. Classification (NCBI taxonomy): domain Eukaryota; kingdom Viridiplantae; phylum Streptophyta; class Magnoliopsida; order Alismatales; family Araceae; genus Amorphophallus; species Amorphophallus konjac. The sequence goes on from CM040124.1 coordinate 234,514,236, forward strand.
TTCCAACAAAAATCTGCGAGGAATCTGCTTACCCTTGGCCTTCTTGTATGAACCTACCCCATGATTTTTATTAGAAGAAGAGGAAAAAGAGGAGGAAGAGCAACTAGCTTGATTAGAAAGGAAAGAAGGAGGTGAAAAGGTGGATACAGGAGGTGATACAGAGGAGGGCCCCTCACCAGAGGGGGAGAAAAGATTTACCAAGGAATCTTGGAAGAGCGGCCCCTGGGTTGGGACGCGCTCGGGAGAAAAATAGGAGGTCTCCTCAATAGAAATGGAGGATTGGAATGTTGGAGATTTGGCGTTTTTTTTTTTTCGTTTTCATGTTTTCCTTTGTTTTTATTTTCCTTTTCAAGTAAAAAGCAATGTGAAGGGAGAATAGTAGGAGGAGTGGAGATTGCAAGCTTGGAGAAAGGTTTAATCAAAGATGGCCCACGCGGGGGCGAGATGGAGATTTTAGAAAATCGCTCGAGGAGCGAAGGAGCAATCGGGAGGGAAATCTGAATTGAATCGGGAGACAAGTTGATGGTAAATGGTGGTGGTCGCGGCACGTGACCAAACCAACGGGAATAGAGAGAAGCCAACACCAACGGATGCACAGAAGTGAGAGAGAAAAGGCCGGCCCACAGCCTATCCACGGAAAATCCTTCTTCAAAAGGGACATCTGGCTCCCCCGTATCTGTGTAGTCACTTAACATCCGCCTTTTATCTGTGATTGCGGCAGGTATTTCAATCAGTTCTTGAATCAACAGCGGCCATTCCAGATCTGTCGGCATAAACAGGCGGCTTAAAGAGAAAGTGATGTCATTCATGTCAAACCACCTGTACCAGTCACATTCCGGATCACCCATTTTTCTTCTTTTATCTGGCCTTAACGACTCCAGGGCTTTGTAAGTGGCCAATGGGGTAATGTGACGAGCAAACTGTCTAGCGTGCACATCTTGACAATCAAGCAATGATGTAATGATGGTAGTCTGTTCATTGTTCTGAACGCCACCGGTGACAAAATGTGTCTTTAAAGTCCAGGTGAGCGGCTGGCGATCTGGCTTGAAGGTGGACGTCATAACAGCCCACGGCTCTCCTTCATTCTTGCCCGGTGCTTTATAGCCTAAGCCGCCTCGTGCAACCACCTTTTGAGGCTTAATGGGCCTAATCTTGCCCTGGAGTTTGGCGCCCAGGCCCTTGCCATCTTGATATCCCATTCTTATTAGAATGTTCCAGCCGGGGGTATTCATCATATTTTTCTTTTTCTTCTTCCCCTTAGAAGGCAGGGGTGTCATAGCAACTGTTGTAACAGTCTCAGATAGCATCGGCTGAGAGTGGAGAATGTCCAGCACAGATAATAACGGCTTGTTGGCTGGCCATATAGAAGGAACTGATGAAGCTACATGAATGTCCTCCTCTGGCAAGATCGGCACGCTGGTCACCTTGATAATGCGGCCCTTGTGCGGAAACTTAAGGCACTGATGGTTTGTAGAGGGCACTGCATCAAGCTGCTGAATATAAGGGCGACCCAGGATGCCATTAAAGGTCGGGTCCATATCCAGAATATGAAAATCTGCCGTAATGGTGGCTGGACCCAAGCTGACTTTAAGAGTAATCATACCCAGAGGGGGTTTCTTTGTATTGTCATATGCTGTGACAGTAATGGTGGATGGCCGAATCTGGCTCTCAGGGATACCGCATAACTTCAGAGTGCTCGGAGGCAACACATTGATAGATGCACCGGTGTCTACCAAACACTGCGTAACGGCCACCTTGTTGATATCAACCGTGATACATAGGGCATATTTCCTTGCCGATAGAGGTGCTAACTCATGTTCATGGAATGTGATTGCCGGCTGACTGCTAGCAGGGGTCAAGACTGTAATTATCTGTTCAACTGGAAGGTCCTCATTGACCATGACCTTCTGCAGGTATTCCTTCAGGGCCAGCTGATGAGTGGTGGACCTCTTGATTAATTCAAGAATGGAGATTCTGGCTGGCGTGCGATCCAAGTGCTTTAACAGATCATACTGAGTTCCCGGCACTGAATCTTGTTCCTGTTCCTGCTCTTGTGGCCCCTGCACGGGCTCTAGCTCTCTCTGTGGGAAAATACGGTGGAACATCCGTTCACTACGGAGCGGCGCTACGCCTTGACGCGCCTCTGTCGGGGCAATATTAGGAGGAGGGTTGGAAGAGGAGGAAGGAACGTCGGTAACAGAGATCCTGCTAGGGGATACCAAAGGGGAATTCAATGAAAGGGGCGCCCCCGTAGGAGGCGTAGTAGTGGTGTTTAATAAAGATGCCCCCGCGGGAGGCATGGGAGGAGTATTTGAAGAAGGTGCCCTCGCAGGAGGCGTGGGAGAAGAAAGGGATATCCGAATGCGAGGGGTATTGGCAGGTGGTGGAATAAGGAGAGATCGTGGCACAAAGGGTGGTTGTACTGATGGTGGAGGAACTCTTGCTGGTGTAGAAGTGGTAGAGGGGATAGCGGGTGCTGGCGGTGAGCGGAGTAGGAGTGGCCTGGAGGGCGCGGATGTAGGATTGGTGGTGGAAGGTGGAATGGTAGGTTGCTGTGGTGGTAAGCGGTTAAGAAGAGAGCGAGCCGGCAAGGCCGTGGAATTGGTGGTAGTAGACGGGTTGACGGGGCGTAAGAGGGAACGTCCCGATAGGAGATTAGGAGAGGAAGGAGGAATGCGCAAAAGGCGCGGAGTTTGATTTTGGGTTGGATCATGGTGGAATGCCCCGACAGAGGCGTTTTCTTCGTGCCATCCCTGCCCTCTCTCCACCTCGTAGAGAGACGTGACAGGGTTCACGTGTTGATTAGGAGCGTGCTCCGGTAATGGATTACGGACAATCCCTATGTCCTGCTGGTGTGCTGGAGCTTGCTGTAGCTGAGCTTGCTGCGGAGCTGGCTGCTGTTGTTGCTGATTTTGCTGTTGCCGATGCGGCCTTCTCTCTTTCATGGTGGCGATGACTTGCCTCATTTCATCCCAATTAATGCCACCCTGGTCATTCAAATCATAAATATGATCTCTGAAATGGAAACAACGATCAAGGTTGTGACCAGGGGCACGGTGAAATGCACAGTAACGGGATGTGTCAACATTATCGGGCCACACCGTTCTTTCTTTTGGTAGGACGAGCAGGTTGGCGGCCATCAAAGCATTAAAAATGTCAGGGAGACTCTCTGGGAGTGGCGGATAATGGGCCCTCTTAGGGCCAAGCGGTGGTCTCCGTTGTTGTTGGCCATAGTTGGAAGGTGGGGGGACCTGATGGTATTGCGGTGGTGCTGGAGGGTCGGTGCGAGGCGCTTGGCTCGGTGATGGAGCAAAAGAAGGTTGGGGTGTGAAGTGGCGTTGTGGAGCAGAGGTAAAATGGGGGTTTTGCTGTGGAGGTGGCGGAGGTCGTGGGTTTGACTGGTGGTGGGGGTGGCCAACTACGCCAACCTGCTCGTTTGTGACAGTGCCCTCAGTCGTGGGCCCACTGTTGACATTTGTACTCTTTTTAAACAGCCGAGGCTTCGGCTCAAACATGCCCATGATGGGCGAATCCTTCATTTGTGTTTGTATATAACGAGCTCTTTCATAGAGCTCTTCCATAGTTGTCAGCCGATTCATGGCCAAAATGTGCCGGAATTGAGGAGTTGCATTAGAAATGACCATTTTTACTTGCTCTTGTTCCGACAATGTGTCCTTCAATTTCTCGGCCATAGACCGCCACCTGTCAGCAAATACAATGAAGTCTTCCTCGGGCTTCATTCTCTCAGCGACCAGATCTGTAACAGAAAGGGACGGTCCTACCCGGTCTCTGTACTTTTGCAAGAATTTCCTTTGGATAACATCAAAATCACCGGCATCAGCTAGCTCCAGGGAATAGAACCATTCGAGGGCTGGCCCCTCAAGAGATCTCCTGAATAAATAGGCCAGGGAGGCCTTATTGTCTTGCCAGAAAGAAGTCTCATATCGGAAATCCTTTAAATGAATGAATGGATTGTCTGTTCCATTATATCGCCGGAAATTCGGCATTTCAGAAGGTGGTAAATGAAACACTGGCAACGTAGGGAGAGAAATTTCCGGAGCATTCTTAGTCACTGTAACCTTCTTGAGCTGCTCCTCCATGCTGGCCAGCTTCTGAAGCAAGAGAGTGTTGGTATCGGGCTCGACTGGGGCCTGATTCTGAATAAAAGAATGCGGTATAGGCGTTCGTAGAACCCGAGGAGGTTGGGAGGATTGATGCCTAACCGCTGAATAGCTCGCCTGTTGGGCCGGCATGGCTGCAATAGGCGTTTGTGGACGAGAGGAAGGGGAATGCAAGACCGCCTGGTCATTAGCAATCTGATGGCCACTCACGGCCGGAGGGGGATTAGAGGAAGATGAAAGGACGGATTTCCCCTTTAAAGCGGCCTGAATGGCTTGCCGCTGGGAGTCATCCAACTGGGAGAGAGCTTGGATCAAATATGTGACGTTGATGGATGGGGAAGGGTTCCCCGAAGTGTTGGAAGATGGAACTTGAGACAAAGGGTCCGCCTCATGGACAGTGGTATCAACCATATGAACTTGTGAGTAATGGGGGTGAGGAGGAAGGTAGTTCCCCTCATAATAAACAGAATCCTGGAGAGGGTCCTCATATTGACCAAATATGTTCTCATTCTCATCATCATAAGAGTACCCGTTGCCTGACATGTTGATGGTTTTACCTGAACGAAGTTTCATTCTTAAGAGAGAGGATGTTTTAATGAAGGAATTATCACAAAATATTCAAACCAAATAAGGCAATCAAATCACCCAACTATGTTTATGCAAACAAGGTTGGCAAGAAACGCAAGATTTTAATGTTTGATGTTTGAATTTAGGGTGGATTATTTGTGAAAGTTCACTCTTTTGCCAAATGAGACCTAGTTTGATCCGAGTGCAACCTCCGGGTCAACTAAGTTCTCCTCTCTTTTAACAACGTATAGGTTCTCTAAACTCCAGGTACTTCGAGGGTACAACCAGCCCAGCGTCCGTGAGGGAATCCACGGGTGCGGGGACTTACGGAGGTCTTGGAAAAGGGATTTCCGGTCCAAAGAGACGGAATGCTCAATGGAGGGTCGTCCCGATTCCAAGAAGGGTGTGTGGATCCTAGGATAGAGAGAGGAGGTCTCTCAACCAAGCCAACAAATCAAGACAATCCAAGCAGCAATGTAATATCAAGACGAATGCCCAGCAATGAATAATAGCCAATCTGTGAAAAGAACAGTAAAGACACGCCTTTGGAAAGGTCGTGTTCACAGCAAGAGGAAAGACACGCCCTGAGGTAGGTCGTGACCAAATGAAAACACGGCAGCGTGGCTGTCGTAAACTCTGTGAGGGGCTCACAGACCGTAGGCAAAAAATGCCTTAGGATGAGGCGTTATAAAGAAAGGACGCCTGCAACTGGGGACGTCAAAACTCAGAGACACGCCCTGATGGAAGGCGCTGATAATAAATGAAACGCCTGTAAGGGGGGCGTTAATTCATAGGCAATATGATAAGCACGCAACAGACATCAGTTATAGAAACAGACGCCCTGCAGATGGGCGTTAATCAATGAAACACGTCCCTGTGAGGGGCGCCTAATAGCAGACGATATAATCAGTAAGTAGAACGCCAGCAGATGCAATAAACACACGCCCTTGAAGGGGGCGTTAATCAACAAAACACGTCCCTGTTAGGGGCGTTAAATCTAAAGACGCCCTCGTGGAAGGCGTTAATAAGCAGAAATTGACTGATCCAGGGAGTGTGCCAGGTTCACAATGGAGGGTGCCCGAGGGGCACAAGGGAAAGGGTACCGAGGGTACCGAAGGGAAAGGGCACACGAGGGTGCCTAAGGGGAAAGGACACACGAGGGTGTCAAGGGGAAAGGGCACACGAGGGTGCCAATGGAGATGGTAATCAACAAAGAAAACAGTGGGAGTCCCACCGTGATCGCCAATTTGTAGATCTTAATTAAAATCCACTTAAGGAAAATATTAAGAATAACAAACAATAAACAATAATGGAGATGAAACATGCACGAGGTGCACAAGGGGAGTGTGTGATCGCCAGAGGGTTTACCTCAATAAGAAGAGAATAAGATCGCGTGTACCTAGTGAAAGTGGGATGCGGGATGAATGGGGGTCTCCTCCTCCAACTCCAATCGGCCGGCCGATGAAGTGGGTTTTCTCGATTGATTACCTTGTAAATAAGACGATGAAAGACAAGCAAAAGAAAGGGGATCAGCCAAAGTGCAGTAATATCATTCCAAAAAAAAACAACATAAAATGATGAAACGACGTCAACATGCACACCTCTCTTTTGTTTGTTTTTTTTAAACCCCTAGCAGAGAACCAGGGAAGGAGATAATATACTAAATGCAGTAAAAGAACTAACGATAGGAGACCACAGTGATGATAATGCGATGAGAATGAGATGAACAAAAAAACAAGCACAATATGTAGCCCTGCTCTCCCTGACGAGAGTAAAGGTGCAACCGGGAAGACGCGGAACGGATGCAGCAGGATGAAGAAAAGCCAAAGGAGGAAGCCCTGCGTACTTGTTCAATAACTAACTTCTTAACCTTTTTTACGCTTGACAAGGAGCCTCTTATATAATGTTCAATCGGATGCGATCAAACAAGGGAATTGATAAGAACGGGTAATGAAGCATCCAAGGAAGGATTAAGATCGAGTAAGAGTCCAAGGATAGCAGGGAACTGTAAGGGAAAGATGAAAAAGGAAGGACTCTGGAGTGAAAACACGCCTTAAGACAGGGCGTCTTTTTATGAATTGACGACATGAACAGAGGCGTTTCTTGAAACACGACCTAGGAAAGGCCATTTCTTCCTGGATTTAATTTTAGAAATAAAACTTCCACTATTTAAAAACTCATAGAACACGCCTGAGATAACGGCATTTCTTCAAAACACGCCCTGAGGAAAGGCGTTACTCACAAAATGCCTTTTACTTTGAAGATAGATAATTCCAGAAATTATCGGATAATACCAGGAATTGATGCCCTCAAATGCGATCGTCCTTTCTTTTAAAACGCCCTATAACAGGTCGTTACTTTAGAAAGTAACGCCCTTTGTGAAGCCGTGTTTCACAAAAATGCAGGAAAAATGCAGAAAACTCATGAAAAATAGAAAAACTTTATATTATAGGAATATTGAAGTCCAATTGGTGCGTTTACATAATAACATGAGATTTGATCAACAAAACGTCAATTTTGGCGTGTCTACACTCTCTCGCAGTGGCATAAGACCGTATACTAGCTAAGCAAAGTAACGCCGAGAAGTTTAGACCGTTACCTATATGCACCCGGCGTGGCGAAGAAAACCCTGGCCAATTGCGGACTCCCGGTTAAACAATGTTACAGCAATACAATAATTTGACCCACTCCACCCAGGGAGGTAAAAGGTCACATGCAGGGCCCGGGAATTACGCGAATTGGGTTGACGGGTAGCATCTTGATGTCGCCCGGCGGTGCCGAACTCCGCGTTTTCGTGCTGTCCAGACGGCGGGCTCTTCGGGTCCGTGGGGCCCACGGATGGCACTGTCCTCTCGGCCTGCTGGGGTGGGGCCCAATGGGATGGAGCCCCCTGGTGGCGCGCCTCCTCGGATGGTGGTCGGTCGGAAACACCGATCGGTGGCCTCCCAACTCTTGAACTAGCTGACCACAGATTTCAGGTTCTATTTTCCGACGCGCGCTCTAGCGAGAACGGCCGCTGCGATCAATCCCGAAGTCAGATCGGGGTGCATGAACTATCGTTGGAAAGCCCACTTGAAATCCTTCGATCTAGGGCCAGAGGGATCTGCTGGATCTGATTAGATCTGGACTTTATTGAAATTTCAAGTTCCTGTTGTACAGTATCCAAAATCTCAGATCTGCAGGTGAGTTGTCTGAGAACTACCGTTGATCGCAAGGTAGATGGGCGATTCAGCTCCTGGGATCTTCACCAAAGTTGTAGAGTTTTGAACAAGGAAAACGGAAATATTTTTTGTGGAAGGATTTGTGGAGGCTATGATTTTTTATGATTTTGGCACTGGTGGGTGGTCGGATCTGGACAGAAGTGGGCAGAGCTGTAGGTAGCTCTGAAAAATATTTTTGAAAAATAGGTGGAGGGCTGATCAAAATTCAAGAAAAATCTTTGAGGGAGGGGTTGATGGACAGAACCCCCAGTAAAATTGACAGCCCCATGGAAAATCAAAACATGTGTCGGAGTTAGGAAACTCAGACGGAATGCTATAGTGGACAGAAAGCAGCCAGATATGGTGGAAGAGGGAGAACGAAATGGGAAAAATAGGAAAAGGGATCTGGAAGCTCTGCCAATTTTTATGGAACGTGGGAAATACCGCCAGAACTCACCCTCAAAATTTGGGATCCAACAGATCTCGGAGTTGGGAGCTGGAATTCCGGGATCAGCTGGCTGTTGGTGAAGACAGATTTTCGAAGAACTTGATGGCGGTGCGGTGGCGGCTCGTGGCGGCGGCGATGATGACTGGAACCGATAGGGGAGGAGTCACACCTCAGAAGGGCAGCCTTCACAGTTGCAAGGGGGAGAGGGAGGAGAGAGGAGGGGGGCGCCCAAGGCTACTCCAAGCAAAATTTCTGATTTCTTATGCATTAATTCTCATCAAATGAAAATACAAGGTATATGTATGAATTGGCAAAAGACATAAACTACCCTTGGACCTAGGATTTGTGGGAATATAAAAATGGAGTAGAACTAAAACCTTGATGGTGAGAGGGGGGCGCCCCCTTGACTAGGGGTGGGGGTAGGTGGAAGGTTGGTGGCCAACCTTGACAAATTAGTCTACTTGTCCCCCCCACTTGGCCCACCCTTCTAGAAGCCCACATTAGAATGTTGACTGACCCCACATGGGGCCCTAGGCTGAGGTGGATCAATAGGAGGGGTCTGGGGGGGCCCGTGGGACCCAGGGGTCCCATTTTGCAAATAAACCCTCTTACAATGAAAATTACAAACCGAATAAAATGAAACAAACACACATTACACACAAATAAAGTCTAAACAAATATGATAAATGTCGAAACTCAGGGGGGAGTCTCCAGGCTGTCTCCGACCCAGATAGACGCTGAAGTGGCTCGAGTCGTGCTCCGTGTGCGGTACCGGTGGCTCGGCGTAACTGCTAGGGTGTCCGCACCAATTCTCCCCGGGTGGGAGAAACTCGACCCTGTCGAGTAAGGGTCTGCATCGCTCCGGTATCATTCCAGAAGGTCCGGATCAATCCGCTGCAACTCTCCATGCGTAATCCACGTGTCCTCGGTAGCGGGCCATCCTCTCCATCGCACTAGGTAGCGCGGGTAGGATCCACTCCTGGTAATTGTCACCTACTCATCCAGTATATGATCTATATGCTCACGCTGCCATGACAAAGGGGCTGGAGGTGGACGCTCAGGTGTGGGATCACTCTCAATTGGAGGAGATGGCTCGAAAGGCTCACTAGGGATCACCGCTGGGTCCCTATATGCAACTAGATCCAAAATATTAAAAGTAGAGCTTATATCGTATTCCTCAGGCAGGTCCACAACATACGCATTGGATCCAACGCGTTTCAACACTCTAAATGGATCGGCTCCGCGAGCTTGCAACTTCTTAACGGTTCCAGAGGGAAACCGTTCAGGTCTTACTCTGATCATGACATATTCACCCCCTTGGAACTCTCGGTGGTGTCGGTGGACATCGGCTAGCTCCTTATACCGTACATTGTTGGCCTCAATGTGACGACGGACGTCGTCATGCAGACTCCTAACATGCTTAGCAAAAGAGAATAAAAACACACGGATGCACACACACAACCCTAAACACCCTACAGTTAGTAAAACCCAATCATATGCAAGGTGTTCCAGGACATCCGAATGTGTGCCATGCATGCATTTGACATAACCGGAGGTTAAGGTCATGGTGGACTCCTAGACACCCTACGATGCACCAATCATGGACATTGGGTTTGGATGTGGGAAGTTCGGGAGGTTTGGGTGGTTTAGTTGGGCCGGGGGAACCAAAGTCTTCATTACCTCCAAAGGGCGGTTCGAACCTATTGCCATGTGAAGGTTGCCAGGCCCGAGTAGGAGGGGTGTGATAGTGGACTTTCTTAAAGAGGTGGAATGGAGGTTGTGGACCAAGGGGCCCACTAAGAAAGGGATCGAAGGGATCAAAGAATGTGTGAACCCTCGATATGGATTCCCTCATCTCAAGATCCCATGTGTGGAAGTCTAGAAGGTGTTGTTGATCTCCTTCATCCATGAAGGGAGATGAGACGGTAGGGGTATGATGGTGGACTCTCTCAAAAAGGTGGAGTAAATATGGTGGGTCACGGGGTCCACAAGAGAATGGGTCGAAGGGATCAAAGAGGGTATGACCCCTCGGACTAGGCTTCCACAAATCACTGTCCCACATTTGGAAATCTTGGAGGTGTAAATGATCACCTTCATTCATTGTGAGAGGTGGGACGGTAGTCATAGGTAGAAAGTAAGATTCCTCCCTCGGGCAAATGGGAATGAAGTCGGGCTCGGTCGGCATAGGGAGGAGTAGAAGAACCTCCGTTGTAACATGACCCACGGTGTACACGGAAGTGATGGACCCTAAAGCGGGATGAGCGAAACTACGACCTGTGGGTCGGTCGAAGCCTCGAGCCAACAAGTGCGTAAATGTCAATTGCCGGTCTAACCCTTTAAGAAGGTCATCCAATGTATCCACATAGTGACTAGACCGGAAAGTGGTGTGAAATGAATTGATTGGCACCAGAGGTAGGATAGGGTCCATAGATGGGCAGGAAAGTGGGACCAAGCCACCCTTGAGCCAACTAAGTAGTGGCTCGGCTATGTAAAGTGTACCCGTTAGAAATACGGGTGGCTCGGGCTTGGGTGGATCCAAATGAGATGGTTCCGAATAGAGTTCGGAAGTAGAGAATGGTAGCATGGGAGCTCTTGTGGATGATGAAGGATCTCCCGACTATGGCGGTGCTCCGAGTGGGGGTCCGACCGGCTCGGGACTCGGCTGAGAGGTAGAGGCTTGCCGAAGGGCGGCATCTGCTCGCCGAATGGCGGCATCAAATCGAGCCTCGAAAGGCTCGACCTCGAGAGCGACCTGATAACACTGCGCCAGAGAGAACGCGTCGCGGATAAGACATTCATACCGGAAATGAAGTCGCAAACCTCTCTGGAACTGAGAGGTAGTCGTGGTGCTCTCGTTTCCAAACCGGTACACTTCGAAGTCCCTGATGTACTCAGAGATGGACCTATCGCCTTGGACGGGTTGGCACGGGTTGGCCATAGTTGCCAAAATGTGGGAATGGATCCCTAGGAATGGATTTGCAAGGCCATTTAGACATGACACGAGACCGACTATGCAAGGTTGGGATGCATGCACACTAAGGACAAGACACCAAGACTCGGTACGGGGCGGAGTTAATCGATCCGAAGATCACTCGCACAAGTGTGCGGCCTTCCCGATAGGCGTAGCCTAACGTTCGGACAACACCTTTTTATATACCGGGTTATTAGGATGAAATGCAAATTTGAAGCACTTTTTTTTTGTTTTGAAAGTAATGATGAGCCAAGACTTGACTTAGACTATGCAAGACTTATGCAATGACTACCCTAGACTCGACTTTCTCTGATACCAAACTGATGCGGGACGGACTGAGGAGACGACGGTATATGAGACGGACACGACTCGACCTGCAACGACACGACTACTAGAGCGACCTCGGCTCGACACTAGGAGCTCCAACGGGCTACACGTTGCTAACAGAAGTGCAAACTCACTCGTCATCCCATGCGAGGGAAAGCGTAGATCGTGCGCGGTTAAGGAACCGGCAGAGTTCAAGGTAGTCTAACTCAACCTCTGGACTCGGATCGAGTCGCGGGACGGGTCACTCTCACACTCACAGCGGTGACATGAACACACGGGCTAGGAACCTACTCTCTCGCAGCGGCATAAGACTGTATACTAGCTAAGCAAAGTAACGCCGAGAAGTTTAGACCGTTACCTCCATGCACCCGGCGTGGCGAAGATAACCCCGGCCAATTCCGGACTCCCGGTTAAACAATGTTACAGCAATACAATAATTTGAGCCACTCCACGTAGGGAGGTAAAAGGTCACATGCGGGGCCCGGGAATCACGCGAATTGGGTTGACGGGCAGCATCTTGATGTCGCCCGGCGGTGCCGAACTCCGCGTTTTCATGCTGTCCGGACGATGGGCTCTACGGGTCCCTGGGGCCCACGGATGGCGCTGTCCTCTCGGCCTACTGGGGTGAGGCCCAATGGGATGGAGACCCCTGGTGGCGCGCCTCCTCGGACGGTGGTCGGTCGGAAACACCGATCAGTGGCCGATCGGCCCTGATTCCCAACTCTTGAACTAGCTAGCCACGGATTTCAGGTTTTGTTTTCCGACGTGCGCTCCGGCGAGAACAGCCGCTGCGATCAATCCTGACGTCGGATCGGGGTGCATGAACTATCGTTGGAAAACCCTCTTGAAATCCTTCGATCTAGGGCTAGAGGGATCTGCTGGATCTGATCGGATCTGGACTTTATTGAATTTTCAAGTTCTTATTGTACAGTACCCAAAATCTTAGATCTGCAGGTGAGTTGTCTGAGAACTGCCATTGACCGCAAGGTAGATGGGCGATTCAGCTCCTGGGATCTTCACCAAAGTTGTAGAGTTTTGAACAAGGAAAACGGAAATATTTTTTGTGGAAGGATTGGTGGAGGCTATGAGTTGTTATGATTTTGGCACAGGTGGGTGGTCGAATCTGGACAGAAGTGGGCAAAGCTGTAGCTAGCTCTGAAAATGATTTTTGAAAAATAGGTGGAGGGCTGATCAAAATTTAAGAAAAATTGTGGAGGGAGGGGTTGATGGACAAAACCCCCAGTAAAATTGACAGCCCGATGGAAAATCAGAACATGGGTCAGAGTTAGGAAACTCAGACGGACTGCCACAGTGGATAGAAAGCAGCCAGATCTGGTGGAAGAGGGAGAACGAAATGGGAAAAATAGGAAAAGGGATCTGGAGGCTCTGCCAATTTTTATGGGACATGGGAAACACTTCCAGAACTCACCCTCAAAATTTGGGAACCAACAGATCTCGGAGTTGGGAGTTGAAATTCCGGGATCAGCTGGCTGCTGGTTAAGACAGATTTTCGACGAACTTGATGGCGGTGCGGTGGCGACTCGTGGCGGCGGCGATGATGACTGGAACTGATAGGGGAGGAGTCACACCTCAGAAAGGCAGCCTTCACAGTTGCAAGGGGGAGAGGGAGGAGAGAGGAGGGGGCGCCCAAGGCTGCTCCAAGCAAAATTTCTGATTTCTTATGCATTAATTCTCATCAAATGAAAATACAAGGTATATGTATGAATTGGCAAAAGACATAAACTACCCTTGGACCTAGGATTTGTGGGAATATAAAAATGGAGTAGAACTAATTAGTTCTACTCACATTTTTCAAAAATTAAAACCTTGATGGTGAGAGGGGGGCGCCCCCTTGACTAGGGGTGGGGGTAGGTGGAAGGTTGGTGGCCAACCTTGACAAATTAGTCTAATTGTCCCCCCCACTTGGCCCACCCTTCTAGAAGCCCACATTAGAATGTTGACTGACCCCACATGGGGCCCTAGGCTGAGGTGGATCAATGGGAGGGGTCTGGGGGGGCCCGTGGGAACCGGGGGTCCCATTTTGCAAATAAACCCCTCTTACAATCAAAATTACAAACCGAATAAAATGAAACAAACACACATTACACACAAATAAAGTCTAAACAAATATGATAAATGTCAAAACTCAGGGGGGAGTATCCAGGCTGTCTCCGAGCCAGATGGACGCTGAAGTGGCTCGAGTCGTGCTCCGCGTGCGGTACCGGTGGCTCGGCGTAACTGCTCGGGTGTCCGCACCAAAAGGTCAAAAAATTAAAAGGGAAAGGAGAGGAGTCTAGCCGACGCTCTGATCGGCGTTATAAGAATGAAAAGTTCAGCATCACGGAGCCTTACAAGAGCCGTGATAGTAAGAAAAGATCCATGAATGGGAATGGTGGAAGTTCCCATAAGCAAAAGAAATTCAAGGAGGAGAAGGAGCAGGTCACCACGGCTTGCACATTTTGTGACAAATTCGGCCATTCGGCTGAGGAGTGTTGGAAGCGCCTTGGCGCTTGTTTATGTTATGGAAGCAGGGAGCATCGCATGCCAGATTGCCCCCTTATGAAAGACCAATCGTCTGGTGGAGGACGTAGGAGGCAGGCTCGCCTCAATGCCGTTCAAGAAGAAGAGGAAGCACCCCGGGATGGTGGGCTTAAGGAAGGTACTCTTCAAATTTGTTATCGTCCTGCATTTATGCTATTTGACACTGGTGCCTCTCATTCTTTTATCTCCACTTTTTTTGCAAAAATATTATCAATTGCATCAGTCCCCTTACCTTCAGATCTCGCTATTTCCACACCCTTAGGTTCTAGAACAAAGCTTACCGACTATTATCCTGATAGCGAAGTGATAGTAGAAGGTTACAATCTCCCCGCAAACTTAGTATGCCTTGACATGAAAGGTTATGATGCCATTTTAGGGGTAGATTGGCTTGTAGATCATGACGCTTATATCAATTGCTGAAATAGGATTATATCCTTTCGAAAGCCCGATCTTCCAAGATTCTCTTTTCTTGGCATCAAGTACAAGAAGCATCCTACAATCATATCTTCTCTTCACGCTTGCAAACTTATCTCGCAAGGAAGTGAAGCTTTTCTTGCTTCTGGCATTGTTACCGAATCTAAGGAGATTATCTTAGCGGACATTCCCACTGTAAATGAGTTCCCCAATGTGTTCCCGTCTGAATTACCCAGTTTACTGCCCGAAAGGGAAGTGAACTTCACTATTGAACTCATCCCAGGAGCAACACCTATTTCTATAGCCCCTTACAGAATATCCCCCATAGAACTCAAGGAATTAAAAAGGCAGTTGCAGAAATTACTAGACAAAGGCTTCATCAGACCTAGCACATCCCCTTGGGGTGCGCCGGTTCTATTTGTCAAGAAAAAGGATGGTTCTCTCAGACTATGCATCGATTACCGACGACTGAATCAACTCACAATTAAAAACAAGTATCTGTTGCCGTGTATTGATGAGCTCTTCGATCAACTTTCCGGAGCAGAATATTTTTCTAAGATAGACCTCAGATCAGGTTATCATCAGCTTAGAATTAAAGAAGAGGACATTTATAAATCTACTTTTCGAAGTCGTTATGGCCACTATGAATTCAGGGTAATGCCATCCGGATTAACAAATGCCCCAACAGCATTCATGCAACTTATGAACAGTGTTTTCCAGCCATATCTGGACCAGTTTATCGTCATCTTCATTGATGATATCTTGATATACTCCAAGACAAAGGAGGAACATGAAGAATATTTGAAAATAACTTTACAAACACTTAGAGAACATAAACTATATGTCAAGCTAAATAAATGCGAATTTTGGCTCAAGGAAGTTTCATTCCTAGGCCACATTATTTCAAAAGAAGGTATCGCTATGGATCCTTCTAAGGTAGAAGCTGTCAACAATTGGAGCCGGCCAATGACCGTATCGGAAGTACGAAGTTTTCTGGGTCTAACTGGTTATTATAGAAGATTCATTAAAGATTTTTCAAAGATTGCAGTTCCTTTAACTAGACCGACGAGAAAAGAAAATCCTTGTCTAGTCAAAGGAATGTGAGAAGAGTTTTCAAACTCTTACGAATCATCTAACTACAGTTCCTATTCTATCACTACCGATGGAAGGTGGTGGATTCGAAGTATATACGGATGCATCTGGTATTGGCTTAGGGTGTGTCCTCATGCAAAATAGAAAAGTGATATGTTATTCTTCTAGACAATTGAAACGTCACGAGGAAAATTATCCTGTACATGATTTGGAACTAGCAGCTGTCATATTTGTCTTGAAAATTTGGCGTCATTATCTCTATGGAGAAAAGTTTATGGTCTACTCGGACCACAAAAGCTTGAAATACTTATTTTCTCAAAAAGAGCGAAATATGAGGCAGAGAAGATGGTTGGAATATCTCAAGGATTTTGATTTTTCTATTCAATATCATTTTGGCAAGGCTAATGCTGTTGCGGATGCACTCAGTAGAAAACAATGGGCATTCTATCAAGTCTTGTGATTAGTATGACTAATCTTATTCCTCAATTTACTCAGTTGAACTTAGATATTGACAGGAAGGAAGAAGATTGCTTCATGGCTAATATCCGAGCTCAACCTACCATTATAGATGATCTAGTCAAGTTACAAAATGATGATCCTATATTTCTAGAAATTAAGGCTAATATTGAACAACAGCCGGATTTCTCTATTACGGAGGATGGAAGATTGCTATTCAAGGGCCAAGTGTGTATACCGGATCATGAGGATACGAAGAAATTGATTCTAGAAGAAGCACATAATTCCAAGTACACCATTCATCCAGGTGGTATAAAAATGTATCAAGACCTTAAAAGAAATTTTTGGTGGCCCAACATGAAGAGAGAAATAGCTGATTTCGTATCTCACTGTCTCACTTGTCAACAAGTAAAGGCAGAGCATTTTAGATCCGCAGGTAAACTGCATCCCTTGAACATTCTCGAATAGAAATGGGAGAGTATAAGGATGCATTTCAATATAGGGTTACCTAAGACAAGAGGTGGACACGATGGTATATGGGTAATCATAGACCGATTAACTAAATCTGCACATTTCATACCAATCAAAAGTCGATGGTCTATGGATATCCTGGCAGCATTAGACATAAGGGAAATTGTTAAATTATATGGTGTCCCTGTTACTATTATATCTGATAGAGACCCTCGATTCACATCAAAATTTTGGAAAGGTCTACAACAGCCACTAGGGACTATATTGAATTTCAGCACAGCCTTTCATCCAAAATCTGATGATCAGACAGAAAGAACAAATCAGGTGGTAGAAGATATGCTCAGGGCTTGCGTAATTGATTTTGGAGGTAGTTTGCATGATCACTTGCCTCTGGTAGAATTTGCTTATAACAACAGTTATCAGGCCAGCATACAAATGGCACCTTTTGAAGCTCTATATGGAAAAAGTTGTCGATCACCAAAATGTTGGAGTGAAATAGGGGAAAGACAATTCCCAGGCCCCGATATCATCAGAGATTCTATAGAGAAAATCAAGCTCATTCAAGAGAGAATGAAGATGGCCCAAGATAGGCAAAAATCTTAAGCTGATAATCGAAGGCGCGACTTGGAATTTCAAGTAGGAGACCATGTGTATCTCAAGGTTTCTCCAGGACGTGGTATTCAGAGATTTGGCATTAAGGGCAAACTAACTCCAAGATTCATTGGTCCGTTTAAAATTCTTGAAAGGGTCGGTGAAGTAGCTTATAGACTGACTTTACCTCCATAATTAGCAGGAGTTCATGACGTATTTCACGTCTCTATGCTGAAGAAGTATGTATATGATCCTGATCATATTATCACTTGTGATAATCTGGAGATTCAGAAGGATATGACGTACGAGCAAACGCCAATAAAGATTCTGGAACGGGAAGTGCGTCAACTAAGAATTAAAGTTATTCCTATGGTCAAGATTCAATGGAAGAAAACATGACCATATGAAGCAACATGGGAAACCGAAGCAGCCATGCGGAGAAGATTTCCATAATTATTCAATTGTAAGTACACTCTCCATAATCCATGTATTAAATTTAGGGACCAAATTCTCTTAAGTGGGGGAGGGTGTAAGACCCTAGAATTTTTATAAATTATTCTTGGAATATTTAATTATTTTTGATAATTTATAATGGCTTAAATAAATTAATAAATAGAATATTATATCAATAAGTCATTATAAGGCCTAATTAGGTTAAATAATTAACCTAGCCTATTTAAAGATAATCCAAAAGGTTAATGGACCAAGCCTATTAAGTTTGGCCCATGCTCTAGAAGGTTAATTGACTTATTCACGTATTTTAAAGATAAATACTATTTTTATAGATAATTATAAGGATAAATGAACAAGAGAGTTTTATTTAATTGAAACTCTGTATATGTTTGGTGTAACGGTCTATCGGGCGACCGCTACAAGCATGTAACGCACCAGTCTGGATGCGTTACACTCTGATAGTTCCGTGAAAGAAAGAACGAGCAAAAAGATTAGAACTTTGGGATCTTATCTACAAGAGATCAACTTGGGAGAGCTTATAACATTACTAAGGACTCTTAGGGATTAGGTTCTGGCAAATTAAGGACTCTAGAATCAATCTAATCTTCAAAACCCTATAAATAGGACCTAGTTATGAACTGGGCGACCCTTACTTTTGGCTCGTGAAGAATCAAGGTAAGGAGATATAATTTCAGGTAAGTTCTTCAGAAGATTTTGTTTAGTATACTTTAGACTAATAGTTCTCCAAATTTCGTGCTAGGAGATCAAACAACCAAGGAGATTGAAGCTTCCAAAGTTGTTGGTTCGACCATAGTAACCCTTGAATCAGAGCTAAAGGCCACTGAAGTTCAAGGAATTAGGACGTCTAAACAAGGTAATTAAAGTTCAGTTATTTAGAACCTTTTGTTCACCTTAGTTTCATCTTCTTACCCTCAAAATTTCACGTCCTTAGGTCAAGAGGCTGAGGAGCTAGGGCAGCGTGAAGTTGCTGAAGAGTCACAAAAAGAGAGGAACTAGGGCGGTCCTTGAAAGCTCAAATTAGAAGTTTAAAGCCTAGTTAAGCGGTAGGTTATATCATGATTGGCAAAAACGTCTTATTAGGGATAAAAGCCCTCTGATTGTGTTTGATTCCATGCATTATAGACTATGAATTTCATGTTTTAGTGGGTTCATGCATACATACATATTCTTAGCCCTAATCAAAGATCAAAGATGTTATCTCGTTAATTCACTGCAGCCTATGCATCTAGATGACCTATACTTCGTTTTATCATGATTAGGGTAGTAAATCTGTTCAAAACATAACATGGTTTCAAATCATAGTCTTTTTATTTTTAGCAGGGACTCTAACGCATCATACTAGGACCGTCAGACAACTGTAATGGTCTTACGATAAGCCGTCACAACCCCTATTGTATTTAAAGTTTCTCAGTTGTCTCTGACGCACCATAACAGGAGCGTTACAATACTGTAATGGTCCTACGATAAACCGTCACAGCCCTGTGACGCGCCCATACTAGACCGTCAGAGTGCGGCTGCTGTCAAACCGAGATAGGACTGAGGACAGCCAAACTTACTTATGAATAAGCCTAGTTATCTAAGTTTTAAACCTTATTTTCATGACTTTGAGTTTCTTAATTGATTCATGATAGGAAATTCTATGATTAAAGCACTTTGAGTTATTTTAGGTTATGCTAATTTCATTGGCTAAACTCTATAGTTTTGTATCTAAATCATGATTTTTCCAAAGATGTATTGACGGGATTTTATCTTGGTTTCACATTGTTACACATTCTTTTCTATCTATAGAGTCATTTCTCTAAGTACATGTCGTATATTCAGGTATATGTCCATTAGTTACACTTTGCACTATAGGAACACTATTCTTGGACATGAAGACCTCTCTATTGGATATTCCTTCCAATGGACTAGGAAATCTTGTTGCAAGGCCTCTGTAATTCTCCGCGAGCCTGGGATTCCCACTAGGACGCCGAGTTGGTTGTATCATTAAAACCCAAGTGATTAGATGACACTATCGATGTTTCTAGTTCTCAGTAGTGTAACAGACCTATATTGGACCGTCAGGCATATGTAACGGCCCAATATACAACCGTCACAGTTAACTGAGTCCAATTATTATTTCTGAATTTAGTAGTTCTAACGTATCAACTCTTGTAGCAACTATGATAAAAATAAGATTTTTAAATAAATCAAATTAAAATAAAAGATAAGTAAATAGATGACAAAGAGCCTAAATGGGTAAATCATTAATCAAGAGGAAATAACGCCTTTGGTCAAGGCGCGACTTCGAATAGAAACGCCATTACATAAGGCGTTAATTCTAAAAAGGACGCCAACATAAAAGGTCGTCAATTCCCAAACGGCCGAAAATAAATAAAGGGCAAGTATAAGTGATGCCCTCTACATGGGCGCGTTTTACATAAGAAATGACGCTTGACAAGGCGTCAATTTAAATTAACGCCCTCGCTTAAGACGCTAATTCAGTTCGAGTTTCGTTCGACCCAGGAGTCTATCCAGGGCAAGTTATGGATAACTACGTCGAAGGTAGAATATGGTAAGGACTCTATCATGGAAGTATTACTTCCAATATAACTCTAACCCTATTAGGATTCTAAAAACCCTATAAATACCCTCCTAAATCAACCCTTGATCGCTATTTGGCGATCTGTTGCTACTGTTATCGACGTGAAGAACAGGTAATGTTCTTCCTCTTTATTTCTGGTTGTGTGTGTTGAAAGAACGTTGATGTTCTTTTCCTTCCTCATCTTCCTATACAGGTTGTCTGTGTTGTGAAGACGGTCATCCTTTTGACTGAAGAATGAGTGCCTCGTCCATATTCTCCCTGCAGGAAGGACGTGAAGACTGTTGTCTTCCTCTCCTTCCTCCTTGCTGAACAGACGGCAAATCTTCTGTATCGGTGGGGAACCTACGTACAGCTGCATCAGACCAAGGACTTCAAGTTATCTCTGTTACGAACAGAGCATCGTTTTCTTCTCCAAACCTTCATCCGTTCATCAGTTTAATCTTCATAAGGTAGGTTTTCTCAAGAACGTAGCCCAAACTAACTCTAGTTGCTAGTAATACCTTCTGTCATACATGCATATAGTTTTACTGTGGTTTCAGATGTTTTCCATGTAATTTTAAAAAGAAACGCCCTTGACAAGGGCGCTAATTTAAAGAAGCGACCCACACTAGGGCGCTACTTATTGTTTTGACGCCCTACCCAGAAGTCGTCAATTACATGTAATTAATAAATACCCACGTTTAAAATTTAATATCTATGTAACCATGAATCTAATATATTGCATGAGTATACCTGTCAAATCCTGCTATTTTTCCTGTCATGATCATGTACCCTTTTTTCTGAAATTGTATTATCTGAAAATTGGTAAATTCTTGAATTAACGACCTGCACAAGGTCGTCTCTTATTGAACTGACGTCCCAGACCAGGGTGCTAATTGAAAAGTAACGCCCTAGTTCAGGACGCGTTTTTGTTAAAATTCCAGAATATTATTTTCTGTAGAATAAAAATATTGAAGGGACGACTAACGTATAAGTCGTCAAATCTGTAAATAAACGCCCCTCTGTAAGGCGTTAATTACGTGATTCACGACTTTGGTCAAGTCGCTATTTTCTGTATTACGGTTTTTCCTTGTTTCTGTTAACCGAGGGTTTGATATATATGTAGATATATATGTAATCGGCACTATATTCCGTTCCTTGAATATAGTCCCACGTTTCATGATGATTTATCGTTTACCCACTAATTCTCATTGACATACAAGCTCTCCATTGGACATTCCGTTCCTTTGGACTAGCGAGTTAGTTATAGAGACCTCCGTAAGTCTCCTCGCAGCCTTGGATTCCCTCAAGGCCGACTGAGCTGGTTGTACCATAAAAACCCATTACACTATTTTGCCATGTCACTCTATAGAAACATGGTATACCGGCCCTCATGTTATGCAAAGTGTGTATCATGAGAATTCTCTTAATGGGATGAGGTTATCATGCCATTTGATGCTGTTCTTGTAAACCCCAATTCTATATTCAACATGATGTTCTTGTGGACCTCAATTCTATATTAAGAATGAGGACGTCTTGCCATTGATGTGCTGTTCATGTGGACCTCAATTCTATGTAAAGAGTGTTCATACTTGTTTGTCATGGTACCCAAGTTAGGGAATCAATTCCACCTAGTTTTATCGATAATCATGATTGTACCGTTATTATCGCCATTCTATGTCAAGTGTCATATTTTGGACTTTACTCTATCCAAATTTATCCTACATGTCTACAAGCCTTATTCTTGAAATTCCATATTGGCTATACACAAAAGTGGATGTTAAAATACATGATTAATGCCTGCGCATATAGGGCCCGATCTGGTCCTGGGAGGAGCACCCGAAAGTACTTGTGCCCATGGGAGTTAATTGATCATGGTAATGGCATTATATCGAAGTGCATGACTAGCTTGATTGAACATTCCACAAATCTTGTACTTGTACTTGACTTGATATTACATGACTTGCGTAACCCGAAAAAGGGTAATTTCATACTTGCGTGCTTGAACGTGATAGCCAAATTCCAACATGACATGATGAATACACTTGCTTGAATATCTTCATATCTTTTGATATAAGTTCTTGAAAGTTCATGACTAGTTCTCGTCGCTATCTTATTGTTATACACTCTCTCTATCTTGTCGTTTTATGCGAGCATGCATAGCTATAGTGCATTCATGAAAGATGTAATTACTTAAACCCATTGCTAGTTCTTGAGATATAATTTCCTACTGAGCGTTCGCTCACTTAGTGTTTCCCTACTTTTCAGGTAAGTCCGACGATGAGGGAACTCAAACGGATGGAGAAAATCAAGAGTGAAAGAGATAGAGCTTCTTCCGTGTTATCTAGTCTTTTTCATATTTTCTTGAGTCAACCTTGTATTTTTCCTTTATTTTAGTTAGTACTTCAAAGGTTTGTAATAGACATATTCTTATGAAGGAACAAAGGATTGGGTTATCTTTACTTTTGCGCATCTCTGATTTTGGTGTCGAATACACTAATACTCTGCTTGACATGATTGATATAAACTCGTCACGCGTCTCCGGGTATCTTCCGCTCTCGGGGCGTGACAGTTTTTGTGGTATCAGAGCCTAGGGTATTCAATTCCTAGGAAAACCCAAGTCCAAGGATAGGTTCAAACCTTTAACCAGTGAGATTGGGTAGAACCAAGGGTTGAGTTAACTTAAAAGCCCTTAACGCAAGTATATACTAATATAGTTATTGTAATTGTAAGATAATGACTGTCGAACGTGCTCAGTGGCGCAACATGCAGCGTACACTTCAAGGCATGACTCAGGTGCTGCAACAGGTAGCACAAGGAGGAGCACAACGAGCAGGGAGTCTCCACCAAGTCTTTAAAAACATGAACCCGCCTAAATTCATGGGTTCTACTGATCCGGATGATGCAGAACACTGGATCAGGGAGACGGAACGTATATTCCGTGTTATGCAGTGCATGGATCAAGATAAAGTCTTATTAGCTACCTTTCAGTTGGAAAGGGATGCCCGATGCTGGTGGGAATCAATAGAAGCTACTTTAAATCAAGACCAAGTTACTTGGGAAGAATTCGTTGAATATTTCAACGCTAAATATTTTTCGGACCGAGTACAGGAAAAGAAAGCTGCAGAATTTGCTGCACTGAAGCTACGGTCCTTGACAGTGGCCGAGTACGAGGCCCAATTTTCTAGATTATCTCGGTATGCTAAGCACTTAGTTAGCACCGAGAAGATGAAAGCTAGGAGGTTCCTAAATGGGCTCAGGCCCCAATATATCACACAGCTGGCGCCAATGGATATCCAGGTCTACTCAGAAATTGTGCGCCGAGCTCAACTATTAGAAGACGCCACGGAACTATCTGATAGAATCCGTGGGAAGGACAAGAAAGAACAAGTTACAAGTTCGGGTTCCTTCAAACCCAACTTCAAGAAGAGGCCTAGTAATGGAGGTACTTCCTCACAAGATCAGAAGTTTAAGAAGACCAAGCCCTTCTCCATCACCACTACCCCATCAAGTATAGTGTGCAAGCATTGTGACAAGGCGGGTCATAGAGCAGAAGAATGCTGGAGGAAACTAGGAGCATGTCTCCGCTGTGGGAGTCGCGATCATCGAATTCCCGATTGCCCATTACTTAATGATCAAGCCGAGGACGGAAAGCGCCCAGTAACCAAGAATGCTCGTCTTCACGCAATTAAGGAGACCGAACAAGAAGAAGAAGGTGGACTAGTAGAAGGTACATTGAAAGTTTGTTCCAAGTCTGCATATGTCTTAATTGATACTGGTGCTTCACATTCAATTGTTTCCAAGAAGTTCGCTGATCCATTACCCCTAGAACCGGAATGGATAAAATTAGTCTTGTATACTCCTCTAGGAAACGAGACTGATATTACACACCATTACCAGAACTGTGATGTATTGGTTCATGGTAAGAATCTCCCTATTGATCTTATATGTTTAGATCTAAAGGAGTATGATGTCATACTAGGAGCGGATTGGTTATCTAAATATCAGGCAACGGTCGATTGCCGTAATAGCAAGGTTACTTTCGAGGAATTTCCAGAACTGATCTTTACTAGCCCCAAGAGGCGAAGCAAAACCCCTCTTATTTCGACTCTCCGAGCTAGCAAGCTCATCAGGAAAGGATGTGTATCTTTCCTTGCATTCGTCATGATTAAGGAGGCTAAGGAAACTAAGATAGAAGACATTCCGGTGGTACAAGAATTTTCGGACGTATTTCCAGAAGATTTACCTGGATTACCCCACAAAGAGAAGTGGCCTTCACCATCGATTTAGTTCCTGGTGCAGGTCCAGTTTCTAACGCACCGTATAGAATGTCACCTGCTGAACTCAAGGAGTTAAAGGAGCAATTGATGGAACTCATTAAGAAAGGATTCATAAGACCAAGTACTTCCCCATGGGGAGCGCCTGTATTATTTGTAAAAAAGAAAGATGGATCCATGAGGTTATGCATCGACTATCAACAGTTGAATCATCTCACTATCAAGAACAAGTATCCACTGCCGAGAATCGATGAGTTGTTTGATCAAATTTCAGGATCCAAGTACTTTTCTAAAATTGATCTTAGGTCGGGATATCATCAGTTAAGAATCAAGGATGAGGACATTCATAAGACTGCATTCAGAAGCAGGTACGGTCATTATGAATTTATTGTTATGCCTTTCGGACTAACGAACGCCCCTGCTGCCTTTATGCAGTTAATGAATAGTATATTCAGGCCTTATTTGGATCAATTCGTGGTGGTCTTTATTGATGATATATTGATTTATTCTGAGACCAAGGAAGAGCATGAGGAACATTTAAGGATTGCATTACAAATATTGAGGGTAAACCAATTATATGCAAAACTCAGCAAGTGTGAATTCTGGCTTGAGGAAGTGACTTTTCTCGGACATGTTATATCAAAGGATGGCTTATCAGTAGATCCATCAAAAGTTGAAGCAGTAAGAAATTGGGAAAGACCGACCAATGCTAGCGAGATCCGAAGTTTCTTAGGTCTTGCGGGCTATTATCGTCGATTCATCAAAGATTTCTCTAAGATCGCCGTGCCACTCACTAGGTTAACTCGCAAGGAGATCCGTTACGAATGGAGTGAGGAATGTGAAAGAAGCTTCTAAACTCTCAAGGATTATCTTACTACAGCTCCTGTCTTAGCTTTACCAATGGAAGGAGAGAAATTCGAGGTATACACTGATGCTTCTGGCATTGGCCTCGGATGTGTTCTAATGCAACAAGGAAAGGTTATAGCGTATTCTTCTCGTCAATTAAAGAAGCATGAAGAGAACTACCCCGTCCATGACTTAGAATTAGCCGCGGTAGTGTTCGCACTAAAGATCTGGAGACATTATCTATATGGAGTACAGTTTACTGTATACTCCGATCACAAGAGTCTCAAATATCTTTTCTCTCAAAAGGAACTAAATATGAGGCAAAGGCGTTGGCTAGAATATCTCAAGGACTTCGACTTCAATATACAATATCATCCCGGAAAGGGTAATCATGTAGCAGATGCCCTTAGTCGAAAGCCGAGAGCACTGTTAGCCAATTGTATGATTTAAGAATGGAAGTTGCTGGAGCAATTCTCTAAGCTCAATATAAGCATGGACACGAACTTCAAATGTGTCACATTATCTCATGTAAGCATTCATCCAGACCTATTAACTGAAACACAAGCACTTCAGGATGATGACCCAATGTTAGTGGAAAACAAGGGCAGATTGGAAGGACAATCTGATTTCCAAATAACTTGTGAAGGAAGATTAATGTTCAGGAATAGAACTTGCATACCGGATTGTCCCGAGTTAAAGAAGAAGATCTTAGATGAAGCTCATAGATCAAGGTACACGATTCATCCTGGATCTATCAAAATGTACCAAGATGTGAAAAGAAATGTTTGGTGGCCCAACATGAAAAGGGAAATAGCAGACTATGTATCATGTTGTCTCACTTGCCAACAGGTCAAGGCGGAACACCAAAAGCCTGCTGGAAAACTACATCCTCTAGATATCCCTAAATGGAAGTGGGAGGATATTGGTATGGATTTCATCATGGGTTTATCTAAATCAAAAGGAGGACATGATGGAATATGGGTTATTATTGACCGATTGACTAAATTGGCGCATTTCTTGCCAATCAAGAGCTGATGGTCAGTCGATGTGTTGGCTGCATTATACATCAAGGACATAGTCAGATTACACGGTATTCCTATTTCAATCGTGTCTGACAGAGATCCCCGTTTTACTTCTCATTTTTGGAAGGGACTACAACATTCGTTGGGAACAAGGCTTAACTTTAGTGCAGCTTTTCATCCTCAAACGGATGGTCAGACCGAGAGAACTAATCAGGTGGTTGAAGATATGCTCAGATCTTGCATCATGGATTTCAATGGAAGCTGGCATGATCACTTGCCGTTGGTGGAATTTGCATACAATAATAGCTACCAGGCAAGTATACAAATGGCACCTTTCGAAGCTTTATACGAAAGGAGTTGCCGATCACCCTTATGCTGGGACGAAGTTGGAGAAAAATAACTATTAGGTCCAGACATGGTAAGGGATACCACTGAGAAGATACAATTGATTAGAGAAAGACTGCAAGTTGCTCAGTCTAGGCAAAAGGCTTATGCTGATACAAGAAAGAGAGATCTTGAATTCAAGTCGGAGATCATGTATTTCTCAAGATATCGCCTGGACGTGGAATACGGAGATTTGGTGTAAAGGGCAAGCTTACACTAAGGTTCATATGACATTTTGAGATATTGGAAAGAGTTGGCGTGGTTGCTTATCGCATCGCATTGCCTCCTCAACTGTCCGATGTTCATAATCTGTTCCACATATCTATGTTGAAGAAGTATGTACACGATCCATCACATATTATTGAACATGGAGACTTAGTGATCCAGAAAGATCTCACATACGAGCAGAAGCCCATGAAGATACTAGATCATGAAGTACGTACTCTAAGGAATAAGACTATTCCCATGCTAAAAATACAATGGAGTAAGAATTCCGATCATGAAGCCACATGAGAGACCGAGGAATCCATGAGAAAACGATTTCTAGAATTATTTTAAGGTACATACTCTACACTCTCTGCTTATATATATACTATTGAATTTGGGGACCAAATTCTTTTAAGTTGGGGAGGGTGTAGCAACCCTGATAAAAATAAGATTTTTAAATAAATCAAATTAAAATAAAAGATAAGTAAATAGATGACAAAGAGCCTAAATGGGTAAATCATTAATCAAGAGGAAATAACGCCTTTGGTCAAGGCGCGACTTCGAATAGAAACGCCCTTACATAAGGCGTTAATTCTAAAAAGGACGGCAACATAAAAGGGCGTCAATTCCCAAACGGCCGAAAATAAATAAAGGGCAAGTATAAGTGATGCCCTCTACATGGGCGCGTTTTACATAAGAAATGATGCTTGACAAGGCGTCAATTTAAATTAACGCCCTCGCTTCAGACGCTAATTCAGTTCGAGTTTCGTTCGACCCAGGAGTCTATCCAGGGCAAGTTATGGATAACTACGTGGAAGGTAGAATATGGTAAGGACTCTATCATGGAAGTATTACTTCCAATATAACTCTAACCCTATTATGATTCTAAAAACCCTATAAATACCCTCCTAAATCAACCCTTGATCGCTATTTGGCGATCTGCTGCTGCTGTTATCGACGTGAAGAACAGGTAATGTTCTTCCTCTTTATTTCTGGTTGTGTGTGTTGAAAGAACGTTGATGTTCTTTTCCTTCCTCATCTTCCTATACAGGTTGTCTGTGTTGTGAAGACGATCATCCTTTTGACTGAAGAACGAGTGCCTCGTCCATATTCTCCCTGTAGGAAGGACGTGAAGACTGTTGTCTACCTCTCCTTCCTCCTTGCTGAACAGACGGCAAATCTTCTGTATCGGTGGGGAACCTACGTTCAGCTGCATCAGACCAAGGACTTCAAGTTATCTCTGTTATGAACAGAGCATCGTTTTCTTCTCCAAACCTTCATATGTTCATCAGTTTAATCTTCATAAGGTAGGTTTTCTCAAGAACGTAGCCCAAACTAACTCTAGTTGCTAGTAATACCTTCTGTCATACATGCATATAGTTTTATTGTGGTTTCAGATGTTTTCCATGTAATTTTAAAAAGAAACGCCCTTGACAAGGGCGCTAATTTAAAGAAGCGACCCACACTAGGGCGCTACTTATTGTTTTGACGCCCTACCCAGAAGTCGTCAATTACATGTAATTAATAAATACCAACGTTTAAAATTTAATATCTATGTAACCATGAATCTAATATATTGCATGAGTATACCTGTGAAATCCTGCTATTTTTCCTGAAATTGTATTATCTGAAAATTGATAAATTCTTGAATTAACGACCTGCACAAGGTCGTCTCTTATTGAACTGACGCCCCAGACCAGGGCGCTAATTGAAAAGTAACGCCCCTGTTCAGGGCGCGTTTTTGTTAAAATTCCAGAATATTGATTTTCTGTAGAATAGAAATATTGAAGGGACGACTAACGTATAAGTCGTCAAATCTATAAATAAACGCCCCTCTGTAAGGCGTTAATTACGTGATTCACGACTTTGGTCAAGTCGCTATTTTCTGTATTACGGTTTTTCCTTGTTTCTGTTAACCGAGGGTTTGATATATATGTAGATATATATGTAATCGGCACTATATTCCGTTCCGTGAATATAGTCCCATGTTTCATGATGATTTATCATTTACCCACTAATTCTCATTGGCATACAAGCTCTCCATTGGACATTCCGTTCCTTTGGACTAGCGAGTTAGTCATAGAGACCTCTGTAAGTCTCCTCGCAGCCTTGGATTCCCTCAAGGCCGACTGAGCTGGTTGTACCATAAAAACCCATTACACTATTTTGCCATGTCACTCTATAGAAACATGGTATACCGGCTCTCATGTTATGCAAAGTGTGTATCATGAGAATTCTCTTAGTGGGATGAGGTTATCATGCCATTTGATGTTGTTCTTGTAAACCCCAATTCCATATTCAACATGATGTTCTTGTGGACCTCAATTCTATATTAAGAATGAGGACGTCTTGCCATTGATGTGTTGTTCATGTGGACCTCAATTCTATGTAAAGAGTGTCCATACTTGTTTGTCATGGTACCCAAGTTAGGGAACCAATTCCACCTAATTTTATCGATAATCATGATTGTACCGTTATTATCACCATTCTATGTCAAGTGTCATATTTTGGACTCTACTCTATCCAAGTTTATCCTACATGTCTACAAGCCTTATTCTTGAAATTCCATATTGGATATACACAAAAGTGGATGTTAAAATACATTATTAATGCCTGCGCATATAGGGCCCGATCTGGTCCTAGGAGGAGCACCCGAAAGTACTTGTGCCCATGGGAGTTGATTGATCACGGTAATGGCATTATACCGAAGTGCATGACTAGCTTGATTGAACATTCCTCAAATCTTGTACTTGTACTTGACTTGATATTACATGACCTGCGTGACCCGAAAAAGGGTAATTTCATACTTGCGTGCTTGAACGTGATAGCCAAATTCCAACATGACATGATGAATACACTTGCTTGAATATCTTGATATCTTTTGATATAAGTTCTTGAAAGTTCATGACTAGTTCTCGTCGCTATCTTATTGTTATACACTCTCTCTATCTTGTCGTTTTATGCGAGCATGCATAGCTATAGTGCATTCATGAAAGATGTAATTACTTAAACCCATTGCTAGTTCTTGAGATATAATTTCCTACTGAGCGTTCGCTCACTTAGTGTTTCCCTACTTTTCAGGTAAGTCTGACGATGAGGGAACTCAAACGGATGGGGAAAATCAAGAGTGAAAGAGATAGAGCTTCTTCCGTGTTATCTAGTCTTTTTCATATTTTCTTGAGTCAACCTTGTATTTTTCCTTTATTTTAGTTAGTACTTCAAAGGTTTGTAATAGACATATTCTTATGAAGGAACAAAGGATTGGGTTATCTTTACTTTTGCGCATCTCTGATTTTGGTGTCGAATACACTAATACTCTGATTGACATGATTGATATAAACTCGTCACGCGTCTCCGGGTATCTTCCGCTCTCGGGGCGTGACAACTCTAGACCGTCACATCATGTAACGGCCCAGTACACGACCGTTGCACTGCTTGAATATTTTACCCAAGGTTTGACCAAGGGTTGATATTCCAAGGTTTCTAGATGGACTCTTGATGATCTAGAACTTATCATATTCATCAAGAAACCTAATATAATTAATGGAAGATAAAGAATGTACCGTTATGCTGCCGATTTATTTCCATAAGCAAAACATAGTATAAGTCATTCTTGATTTCTCATAATTCCCATTAAAGACTTCATTTATTGAATTGTTGTTATCAAGAGCTTGTTGGAATTATACATTCTTGGCCATACTTTATTGTTACATGCGTGGAAAAAGCTTGATTTATACTCGAAGATGCGATCGAGCACTGATTGTGTTCAAGGGATCTATGCTAGTCCCCTCGGCTGATTGTCGGGAACATACTATTATAAATCATAGGGTATGATGCTACTGGCGTTGCATTACGCTGGGAGTACTTTCTTTATAAATAAGTGAAAATCCACAATACAATACAGCATGATTGATACTTGACTTTCTTGATATTCCACAGAAATTCATGAAGTACTTGCTCATAAGCAAAAGATACTGGAAGTGATGATTATGTGGCTTGCTAGTACATTCTCGGCTATATCATGTTCTTATAACATTTTTACTAGTTTGTACTTGTTCTCATTCTATCTTCATGATCATCGTGTTACTTTGATTTAATCGCGTGTTTGATCGCATTCGCATGATTTTACCTTATTCCTCTAGAGCAAAAACGTTAATTACTTTAATGACGCCTTCATGTTGATGCGAAGAAACCTACTGGGCAAGTGTGCTGATTACCTATTTCCATTCTTTTTCAGGAAATGAAAGTGATTCGAATTCGGATTCGGGTTATACAAGTAGTGGGTCCGAGAGCGAATGAAAGTATTTTCAAAGATGAGAGTGAAGACTTAGGAAAGTCTATATTGTTTAGATTGTGTCTATGTAATTTTCCTATTTCTTGAGTCTGATAGATTGGAATAAGTTGAATTAGTGGTTGTATTTGAATACTTGATTATTATGAAATAAAGTTGAAGTTGAGTAAAGATTGTACAATTGTATTTATGTGTGTGATTATCTTGCGCTCTGATCATTCTTACTTGCAAGAGGCTTACCATGCCGACTGTTCACGTTTCTCGAGCGAGGCTTGTGTGCGCGTCGACTTACGGAATCCCCGCGTGCTGTCGTTTTACGCTCCTGCGTCCACGTGTCACCTTCTCGAACTAGTACGTCACACGAATCACGTCGTAGGACAGTAAATCGGAAGAACCAGGGCTGAGTGGGGTCGTGGGACCACCGGGCTGGAGGGAGGGTGCGGCCCCCCGGGAGTTCTCCCTCCCTGGGACGCGCGGCCATGCCCCGGGGTGAACCGGCCCCGGGCTAGCCGTAACCCCGGGGGATGGCCCCTGGGGGTCTTCTTGTGTCGCCTAGGGACGTCCTTTGACGGACTTTGAAGTTCAGGAGGCTGGCATGGGCCCATAGGGCCGTTGTTCTTTGAGTCATTGTGGCTGCTCGGAAGGTGTTCGGGCGAATGCCCGACACACTCCGGGTTACCGAATGTGCCGCGTAGGTGACCGACGGGCCTTGGATTTGGCCTAGGGTCAAGGGTACAAGTCCATAGGGGCTGGGAGGAGGCACCTTGGGCCCATGGGTCTCACTTCGTGTTGCGTGCCATGTTGTATAGTGGGTTGGCAGGGTAGTCTCGGGTTGGCCCGAGACTTAAAGTTGAGTGGCATGTTGCTACGTGTCTGAGGGTCGGGGGTGGTCTCGACTTGCTAGGGAGCGTTGTAGAACCCAATTAGTGTATTGGAACCACGGGGTGGCCCGTGGGTTGGTGTAGAATGGTTGAAATATACGCACCCACTAGGTGTTCAGAAAAATGCCGAACACACGTGTGTGAGCCGTATGCATGTGCTGCGTGACTCCAAAGCATGTGGTTGGCTTGCTCGGGTCTCCCTTAGACCTTGGAAGGTTGAATGAAGTGCCTCAGAGTGAGCTTGTGACTCTTTCACTGGATGCCACGTGGCGTGGCTTAACGTTGGGGCGCCCCTGGGTGGTCCCGGGCGGCCATGTAGGGCACGGGCAAAGCCCGTATGAGAATGGCCGGGGTTGACCCCGGATAATTTCTTGTGTCGCCGCGTGTCACGGCAAGTTGGTTGGGACCCTTATGGGGACCCGTAGGGTTGTAGAAAGGGCTACATAGCCCATGCCTTGAAGGTGTTCGGTGAAATGCCCGAACCCTTACTCCTTGTTATTTTAGCTGGGAAATAGTACGGGTACAACAGCGGCCTAACCTCCGACCGCCACTTGCTTTTGGAGGCCCTATAGTGGTGCGCCAAGGTTCGTTGTTTCTCGATGTTCGTGTCAGTCGGTTCCCTATGGCGGCCCTTTCTTGGAGCGACAGGAGTCGTTGACTAGGGTCAACAGTCTATGTCAGTTCATGTTGGCGGCCTAGTGTATGACTTCCACTTTACTGTAGCACACCTATTATAGGCCGCCACAGTGTGTTTTGACCCGGTCTGAGGTCTATGTCGGTTGGCTCTAGTGGCCCAACCTTCATGCGTTTCTTTGATGTAGCGCGTCTTTCTTCGACCGCTACAGTTCTCTAGCAGCCTAGTCTAGGACCGCTAGAGTCTTGTCCCTGTTGGGGTGTAGCGGCCCTACCCTCGACCGCCTCTTCCATATTGTGGCCTAAAGGTGGACCGCCATATCCCCATGGTGTTATTTTTTGAGGTTTTGATTTCTAAGGGTCTTGGCATGACCTTGTCGTCTGCCCACTGTCCTGTGGATGTCTCTTGACATCCTATGTGGGCTAAGACTACATTAGAAGGTAGCCAGGAGTTTTCTTGCTTGAAGTAGGATTCTTTTTCCTACTGTAGAGTCATCATTGTCTGGTTCCGGTCAACCCGGGATGACCAAGTGGTTGACAGGCGACCTTGCGTGTCTCGGCGGTTCTGTCCAGTTCGAGACGTGGTTCTGGATGCCTCGAGATATCATATTACCTTAGTTTTCGTGTCCAAGTGTACTGAGGGTCTTGATGTTCCCTCATGTCTCCGTGTGTCATTTTACGCGGTTGTGTCATTTCTGTGGCTTAGGATTAGACCGATTGGCGGCTTATTCCGTTTGGTACGACGATCTTGACCCGAGTCTTCTGACTCAAGGATCGTTGTGGTTGCAGGTCTAGTTGACTGTTCTGAGTTAGGTGGCAGTCTGGTTTGCTACCTCGTGTTATGTGCTTCATAGTACGTACGATAATGTTTCTTCGCCTATCTGTACTACAGCACTTCTATTTCAGACTTCTGTGTCTAGTGAGCCTCCACTAGTCGTAGCCAGTCGACACGTTCTAGTGTTGGCCCACCTGGGAGTGGTGGTACGGCAGTTCCCGAGGTATGGTTTGTAAGCTACTTTCTATTGGCTCCCTTACCTTGCAGTAGCATCTGCTGGGGGAGAAAACTAGCTAGAGGCCTGGCTCAAGGTATTGAGCTTGTGTGTGTACACGTGGTCAGGGGATTGGACTGACGCCGACGGACGTTACCATGTCTAATCACTCGTTACTGTAGTCTAGTTCTTATTCTGAGTGTGTCTTAGTCTCTGTCGTGCTTCAGGCGGTATAGTAGGAGAGACACTTGAGGTGCAGCATAAGACGTCAGTGGATGCAGCTGGCTGTTCTTCTAGTGAGGAGGTACTTCATTCGCGTGACACGTGACTCTCGCATTTCTCGTACCTCTTGACCTTTCCGGGTTAGCCCTCTCATGGTCTTTCCCGAGGTCAGTGTTGTGTCGTGTGCACGACGTTCTAGTCGTGTGTGTGTGTGGTCGTGTCTAGAAGAGTGTGCATGGCAATCGAGTCGTGTATGCTTTAGGGCGTCTGTGTTTGTTTAGATTTTTCTAGGCTTTTTGTCTACTTTAGTAGGCCCTGAGGTTGTCGACGGATCGGTGACGCCTGACTCTGTGAGATGAGGGTCTGCCATTCTGTTGTTGCTCGGAGTAGTTTGGGAGGCCGAGGTTAGTTCGGCAGCCGTGTTTTCTTTCAGGTACGGCTTTTTCCCTTTTCTTTTAGCTACTCCACTCCTTCCGTTTCCGATTTTCTTTTACAGCTTTGCAGTTTAATTTTCATTCTTTAATACTCCTGTTGTTTACCTGCTGTTTTAGCGTGTTACTGCGTTATTTTTCACTGGGGATCCGCGTGACCCCTACTGGGCCAGTGACACGAGGCTCACCCCTACTTTTCAGGTGGGTGGCGTCGTTCTGCTTCCACGGTTCCTGGTGTGACGTGTTTGTAGTTGCCAGCGGTACCTGCGTCGGGTTTCCCCCGACCTCAGTGTACGTCCTTCTTTTCTGTTGACTGTACTGATTGACTTTCCTTTGGACTGGACTCTGGTATAATTGTTAATTTAAACTGTTAATTAAAAAGTAATTTTATTTCGGCTACTTTAGCAAACCGATCTAATGAAATTTAATTGCTTACTGTTATATCTCTATAGCTTCAATGTACTACACGACAATCCTTTTACCCCTTCGAAGCTTTACCATTCTTGGGAGGCTTCACGGGTTCCAAGTGGTATTGGGTCTGCTCGGTAGTCCTATCGGGTATATCCGGTATCCGGGATCCGGGTCGTCACATTAAATATGTGATCCATCTCGTCAATCCAGTTCTCTCCCTCGTCAAGGTTTGACGACCCCGAGAACTACAGAGAGTTCATGCTCCGAAAATTCCTGTGTAAATCATCGGCGCCCTCTCTCGCACCAGCCTGAGCCACTGTTTGAAGGGCCTGGGTAAGACCCGTAACAGATTGTTTCCTAGCTTCCCAATTCACACGATTAGCAGCCATTGTGAGAATGAGGTGCTTGAGAAAGTAAACAAGTGGTTATTTCTTTAGAATTTAGGAAGATTAACCTAAAGGTTAGTTTTCTCTAGATAACTATCTCATCCTGGGCTCTACCCACTCTGACATGGGTTTGAAAATTTATTTCCTAGTTCATAGCTATGGGTCCTTAAACCTTGGACTTAACCTATGACATGATATTTTTTTCTTAGGACTTACTTAAGCCTACGCTCTGATACAACTACAACTGTCATGCCCCGAGATATGAAATGGAATTAAGTCGGGAACGTGAACAGCTGGCAAATAAAGCCTCAAGCGAGAATGATAATCAGAGCGCTATAACACATCCACATAAAAGAGGAATGCACAAGGTAATGTACTCAAAATTCCAACTTTATTAAATAATAATCAAGGTTTACAATGACACTTGACTCCTTAACATAATGACTTGCTAGACTCAATACAAAGAAAATTACATGACATGATCGACTTCACCACCTATTACAATGAAGGAACTTAGCTATAACAAGACTCATGATCAAACTAACTATGGATTCTCTCATCCACCAATCACTCTTGCCCACAGATCCGTCATTCGAGTAATCTAAATCCGATCCACTAGAGCTTCTTGAAAAAGATTGGAAAAGTAGGGAATGAGCGCACTCACCCAGTAGGTATCATCGCATCAACATGAAGGCATAATTTAAGTAATTAACATTTTTGCTCTAGAATGTAAGATAAAGGAAATATGATGAAACATGTGATAAAACTAAAGTAATAACAAGATATCAAGACGAGTGTAGAAATAAGAGATAATGCAAGAGCATGATCAACCAAGATTATAATGTGGCCTTTCAATAACGAGAATGTACTAGAATGTAAGGAGAATGTACTTTTCATAACCTTGAAAGGCTATGCTCTAGAAAGTCATGTAACAAGAATATAATAATAATTTTTCGTGAGAATTTGTGGATATTCGTGGATTTTACCTATTTATAAAAAAAGTACTCTCGGCGCAATGCGACACCAGTGTTCATGATACCCCATGGTTTACAGCATGTTTCTAGCCATCTGCCGAGGGGGCGAGTATAGAGACCTTGGACACTGTCCATGCCCGCTCTTGCATCTTCAAGTTATAAATCAAGCTACTTCCATGATAAATATAAATATAGGCCAACAATGTCAAGTTGAAATAATAGTTTCATGATAACAACAACCAAGGAAAGAACATACCAAAACCGAATCATGAGATCAAGGATGAATTATTTGGACATTATGTCACGGAGGAATTTCGGCAGCATAACGGTACATTTCCATAGTTTGACAATTCATTAATAACTTATTGAACAAGGTGTTAGGCTCCAGATAATCCTAAGACTATCTAGGAATAGAGTATAGTCAACCCCTTGGTCAAAGCACGGGTTAGACAACATTTAGACATAGCGTGGTCATGCCAGGACCGCTATCAGGCAGTAGCGGTCATGTGGGAACCGCTATTAGGATGAGTCGATGCAGGAGAAAGAACAGGTCGACGGAATGAACAAACTAGCAGAACGCGGACGCGCCTCGACCGCTATCAGGAAGTAGCAGTCGCCTGATAGCCGTGTTCAGTCCAATCCACAGAAAATGCCAGGTTCGCGAAGTGCTTTCTAGACTTTTGGGTTTATAGGGTACAACCAGCTCGATGTTCTAGTGAGAATCCCAGACTCACGGAGACTTACGAGGCCTTGAAACATGATCACCTAGTCCGGCAGAAGAAATATCCGATGGAGAGGATCTCAAGTCCAAGAGAGTGTTCCTATCAAGTGCAAGTGATCTAATAGTAACATACCGGAGTACGCGCTATATGTGAACTTAATAAAATAGAAAAGAGATGAGAAGGGAGGGTGCCAAAACATAGATCAACGTGTAATCAAGTCATGGAAAATTCCCTTTAATTATAAAACTATAATGTTTGGCATGAAATTAATATACATGAAAATAAGCTTTAAAATCATGCTAACATGAAGTATGGAATATGCTATGTTCAGAAATACACCATTACTATGCTAAGGCATGCAGAATATCAATGATATAATAGGAATAAGATAAGGTTTTGGCCAGGTTGCAGAAACCAGAACGTGGTCTGTTAAGGACCGCCTCTTGACGGTAGCGGTCTATCGGGGATCGCCTTTTGAAGACAGTAGTCTCTGTGGAACCACCTTCTGTCTTTAACAGATAGAAGCTAATAACAACATGCAAGGCCTATTCTAAGGCCATTAATACATGGGACCTCTATAAGACAGAGAGACCAATATGTTAACATACTTAAGATGAATTTATAACTTGAAATAAGCATGAAACACATTTAAATTCTCATCTTCTAATTAAGGATGTAGGTATAATATGCAGTAAGAACCATGGTTCTATAGTCATAGAAAAACATCAAATACTCTATGTACAGTGCATGAAATCACAAGATAACAGTAAGAACCATGGTTCCTAGCTTGATGTTTAAGCCAACATGAAAAAACCTACCTTTTGTTGGATCCCTAGATAGAGAATTTTTCACTGGAAGTACGCTCCCGTTCCTACGTGTCCTACGTGGAACCAACAACTTCCAGTCCTTCTAACTCCTTAGCTACTTGTTCTCCTAGCACAGGATTTTGAGGAAAATTGGAATACATATAGGGGAACAATTAACTATAAAGGCTGAACCTGAAATTACCTCTGATAAGGTCTCTAAACTTCAGATCTTCGCTGGAAGAATACGCCCATTCCTGTGCGTTCTGTAGAGAAGCAGCTACTTCCGAACGTTCAATCTCCTTAACCTCTTGACTTCCTAGCATGAAAAGTTACAGAAGGTTTGAAGATACTAAGAGGAACAAAAACTTCTAAAGGACTAGTATAAAATTTTGAAACTCTACCGTCGAACCACGCGATCCAAAATAAGGGTTTGCGAAGGTCGAATATGGGCTCCATTTATAGAGTTTGGCCTAGGGTTGATGGATTAGATCGACATAGGAGTCTTATAGGACATCAATCCGATGCCCTGGAAGTCCTAGACAAGTTTCCATGCCAGGTCACATCGATCCATGGCGATTGGGATGACAAGAATCTAATTTTTCCACGCCTCTAAAGATTCCATTTCCGGAATCAAGTAGCGGTCGCCCCTAGACTGCCTTCATCAAGACGCGTTCGCGCGACTAACCGCGACTAGCCTAGGTGTCAGAATTTAAATTTCAGTCAAATTCCTCCTATAATTATCTCCTTAATTATCTAATAAAATTAGAAAATAATCCTAATTACGTTTCTAGGATTGAGCTTGGGCCAAAAGTCTTGAGTTTTAAGGTTGAAGGCCCATTATAAGTGGACCTATTTTTTTTAATAATTAAGCCCAGAGAAAATTATTAATTAAGCCTATTAAGCATATTATAAGTGTGCTCAAATTAGTGGTTTGATAATTGGGCCTTAATTCTTAAGGCTTTAACTTATTAATTTATTAATTATCCTATTTAACCTTTTAAACCCATATTAAATGCTTAATTAAATATATTTAATTTTCAAAAAAATCTAAAATTATCTGGGGTGTTACAAGCTTATTGAAGCGTTATGTGACTCAATTCCTTACAAAAGAGGATATGCATAAGTTGTATTATATTCTTTGTATTCTGCATTCCCAAAGTCATTAGCACTTGTTTATTATTAACTTTAAGAGGTCAACTTTCATTTCGTACAACCTCATAATAGGCAATGCTCAATATAATGCCGATGTAAGGAATTGGGTAAGAGTTCTCATATGTATTATTTGAATTTTTATGCTGCATGATTTCCACCTTCACATGTCCACCAGCTCTAACTCTTGCATCTGTGCAGGTGGCACTATAGAGGAAGTCATTCCTCTCCATGAAGTCATGGGAATTGATTTTTGATTAGGAATCTCCTTCTCAGCCACCCAATTCACTGGATTGTTGGGTATATTGCTTCAAGTACATAGAGTGCCTCTCAAAGAAAGTAAATGGCCATGTGTAATGGGATTCCACAGTAGAAGATGTTCAAGACATGCGAGGAGAGCTAATCTCCAAGACATGCAAGGAGAGCTGATAGCAAATCTCTTGAATGCCGGTGCCGTGGGATCCCATGAGTAAAGTCTCAGTAATGTTATGTTATTGGCATGGAAGGATGTAAAGGACTTACAAGTCATAGTTGTAATTTTTTTATGGATGTAAATTATGAATTGAAAAATGTTATGTTTAATCTAAGTATTTAGTGTACTGTATTACAAATGAAATAAGTGTAATAAGTTTCATTACAGGGTAAAATATTTCAATCCACTACAAAATGTTTCACTTTTGTGCAAAATGTTTCAATTCTGTACAAAATATTTCACTTATGTGCAATATATTTTACCTCTGTGTAAAAGATAACATTGTCTACAAAATAATGTTCAAGTCTAGTGTAATATGGAGCAGAATGGCAGTGTTGCATGATTCCATCATCTAGACCATGTTTCCCTCTGCACGAATGTGTTTGATCTAGCTATAAGAAAAGAAAGTAATGTAACTGTATCATGCCAACACAAGAAAAGCTATATTCACTTAGGCACTTCAAAACTTAGCTAAGTATAACTTAGTCGCATGAACACTCATATAGGCACAATAAAATTCAGCTAAGTCCACTTAGGCGCAGAAGCATAGCACTAAGGTTAACATAGGTGCAAGAGAGTTAAAAGCTAAGCAAAGCTATGTAAACATAGTGGCAGAAACTTAGGCTATGTCAAGAGCTTAGTATAATATAGGCGCAAGAGGCTAAAAGCTAAGTGACACTTAGTCGCTAAAATCAATCACATAAAAGCTAAGTTACATAGGTGCAGGCGGGTAAAACATTCACATAGGTGATCTTGAGTCATAAGCAGATTGACTTTTTTTAGGATAGTCGATGGGCAGTGCTTATGTTATTATTATGCGCCTATCTGCACCTAAGACTTAAGTTAAACATATGTGGTCTTTTACATGGTCTAAAGTCATAAGCATATCGACTATTTTTAGGATAGTCGATAGACTACGCCAATGTTATTATTATGCGCCTATCTGCACCTAAGACTTAAGTTCAACAAAGTGATCTTTTAGATAGGCGATCTTAAGTCATAAGCTGATCGACTATTTTTAGGATAGTCGATGGATGGTGCCTATGTTATTATTATGCGCTTATATGCACCTAAGACTTAAGTTCAACATAGGTGGTCTTTTAGATAGGCGATCTTAAGTCATAAACTAATCGACTATTTTTAGGATAGTTGTTGGACTGCGCCCATGTTATTATTATGCACCTATCTGCACCTAATAATTAAGTTTAACATAGGCGGCCTTTTAGATAGGTGATCTTAAGTCATAAATAGATCGATTATTTTTAAGATAGTCGATGGACTGCGCCTATATTATTAT
This sequence comes from Amorphophallus konjac, assembly GCA_022559845.1. Taxonomy (NCBI): domain Eukaryota; kingdom Viridiplantae; phylum Streptophyta; class Magnoliopsida; order Alismatales; family Araceae; genus Amorphophallus; species Amorphophallus konjac. Next base: position 234,554,872 of record CM040124.1, read on the forward strand.
AATGCACCTATCTGCACCTATATTACACTTAGATAACTTTTCATACTTCTTCTTCTTGTTGTTTCACAGTATTTTTTATCATCGAATTTTATCTAGGGTTTTGTTAAATAATCTAAAGTTTTGTTATCACCAAAATAATCCAAAGTTTTGTTATCACCAAAGTGATTGGGATTAAGTTAATATCGAGATTTTAGCCCAACGATCTCCCAATGATTAACTTAATATAAGGGTATCTGCCCAACAAGTCGCATTGACAACACATAGGCACTGGAACATAGATTCCACAACTATCACAAGTAACTATGCTTACATAGGTGTACTAAGTTCACATAGGCACCTTAAGTTCATATAGGCAAACAAAGTTAACATAGGCACACTTAAAAGAACATAGCCATAGCTATGCATTCAAACAAAATGTTTTACTTTGTTGTGCCCTATAGATGGCAATCAAGAGGGGAGGGGTGAATTGATTGGCCTTAAAAAATTTTTTAGCCTTTTTAAAGCTTGGTAGCAAATGATGAAGGAGCTAACCAAACTACAACTCGTCTTACCCGTTGATGTACATACACGAAAGAAGAAATTAGCCCAGATTACAGGTGCCTGTATATTTAGTTCACTTCGGTCGACAAATAGCCCACACAAGTAAAGTGCAATAAACAAACCATGATGGACACTGCGATTTATAGGTGGTTCGGGTTCACCAATGTGCCCCCTACGTCCACCCCTCACAGAGTGAGGATTACTTTCACTATGTAGGGAAACCACACACACACATGTTGTGAGATTCACAGCCACGCACGCGTTGCGACCAGCAGACACACACACACAAAGAGTATTCGAGACTATATATGTTCAGATATACAAGATGCTCTGAGAAGTGCAAATATAAGATCACAAAAATAGACAAAATGAGCAGTAATGATGCTAGAAATCCCCCTTAGATGATAAGGCTTCAGTGGTTCTTCTAGTCTTGGGCAGATCTGCAGCAAGCCGACTGGTTCAGCATGATGAGGGTTGGAAGATGAAGCTCAGGACGGAGAGATAAAAGGAACAACTTCAAAGCTCGAAGAAGAACTTCAAATCTGGCAAGATGGACGTCAAATCAACAAGAGGATCTTACTTTCACGGACTGGGAGCTCTCCCCACGTTCTTTCTTTCCCTACAAGCACAAAAAGCTGATAGCATGAAAATATTCTCTTATCCTTAACTTTAAGGTCGCCCCAATTAGTGATTTTATTGTCCCAAGGTTGGGGGACACGTGTATGGTGATGGGATACTCAGACCTTTCATGATTAGGGCAAAAGAGATAACAAAAGATAGCCTCGAACTGGATACGAAATCGGGTTTGTCGACGCACACCAGAAAGGGTCGACCCTGTCTGGGGTTCTTTAATTTCAACACCGCTGGTCTATTTGGTCGACCCTTGTAAGCAACGTTTCTGGAAACCCGTTAAGCCTGAAAAATAGTTTCAGGGGTCGACCTATAGGGTCAACCGTTCAAGGGTTCAATAGAGAAACCTGCGATCTGTTTAGAAAAGAACAACTCTGGGGGTCGACCCATAGGGTCGTCCCTTAGACGCATAGTGTGACGACCCGGATCCCGGATACCGGATATACCGTATAGGACTACCGAGTAGACCCGGTACCACTTGGAACCCGTGAAGCCTCCTAAGAGCTATAAAGCTCCGAAGGGAAAAAGGATTGCCGTGTAGTACATTGAAGCCACAGAGATATAAGAGTAAGCAATTAAATTTCATTAGATCGGTTTGCGAAAGTAGCGAAAAAAATTACTTTTTAATTAACAGTTAAAGTTTAACAATTATACCAGAGTCCAGTCCAAAGGAAAGACAAGCTGTACAGTCAACAGAAAAGAAAACGTACACTGAGGTCGGGGGAAACCCGACGCAGGTACCGCTGGCAGCCACATACTCGCCACACCAGGAACCGAGGAAGCAGAATGACGTCACCCACCTGAAAATCAGGGGTGAGTCTCGTGTCACTGGCCCAGTAGGGGTCATGCGGATCCCCACTAAAAAACACGCAGTAACACGGCACGACAAAAATAGCAGGTGTAGTAAAGCAGGAAAACTAAACTACAAAGCTGTAAAAGAATACCGGAACGGAAGGAGTAGGAATAGCTAAAAGAAAAGGGAAAAGCCGTACCTGAAAGAAAACACGACTGTCGAACTAACCTCGGCACCCCAAACTACCCCAGGCAGTGACATGAAGGCGAACTCTGATATGACGAAGTCAGGAGTTGCCGATCTGTCAGCAAGCACGAGGCCCAAGATGAAGGCCCACGAGACCAGACAACAAGTCTAGAAAAAGATCTAGACAGACACAGATGGCCTAAAGTATACATAACTCGATTTTCATGCACGCTCTTCTAGATACGACCACACACACACGACTAGAACGTCGTGCACAAGACACAACACTGACCTCGGGCAAGACCACGAGAGCGCTACCTCGAAAAGGTCACGATGTACGAGAAACACGTGAGTCACATGTCACGTGACGGAAGTACCCCCTCACTAGAAGAACAGCCAGCTTCATCCACTGACGTCTTATGTTGCGCCTACGAGCGTCTCGGCTACTATGCCGCCCAAACCACGACAGAGACTAAGGCACTGAACCAGAATAGGAACTACAGTAACGAGTGACTAGACAGGGTGACGAGGACATCAGAGCAAGACCACTAACTTTTTATTTTGCATTTGAGTCCTTTTATTTACATTTATATCCTTGGGAAAATATGTATGCAATTGTAAGGCTTTATAAGATAATTTGTCATTCCTTAAGGATCTTTGGGTTTTTATGTAAAAGTCCAGTAGGACCAGCAAGGGGCCCCCATCTCCTTCTCTAATGGTCCACCTAAGCCTTAGGTCCCATGTGGGGCCAGTCAAAGGTCCAAGGTGGGCTTCTAGAAGCTTGACCATTCAAAGGGGACAATGGGCTTAAAATGTCCAAGATGCCATCCCCATTTTTCAAAGGCCCCTCCCCTCTTAATATTTTTTTATTTTGTTCCAAATCACATGGAGAATTAAATATGTTCTATCCCCTAAGTGCCCCTCCCCTAACCTAGATCTGTGGTTAGTTTAGGTCATTTTATATTTCATACAAATACCATGTAATTCCCATTTTACTAGAATTAATGAGAAGAAAATCAGAATTTACCTCCAAGAGCCCAAGGGCACCCCTCTCTCTCTCCCAACCCCTAGCTGCTGTGAAAGCTACAAATTTCTGAGGTGTGAAGCCTCCTCCCCCTCCCCTTTCCTGAGTGTGAAGCTCAGTGCCGCCGCCGCCGCCACCATCGAGTCGCCATCGCGCCGCCACCGCCACTCGCCGGAGTTCTGTCCAAATCAGGACAAAACCTCAATCCCGTAATTTTATTTTTTTCTCTTGTTGTCTGATCGAGCCCAAACTTTGAGGGTTCATTCTCCCTGTCTCCCCAAATCTCCAGTTCAAATTTTGTGCCATTTAGCCTTCGTTTGATATTTTTCCCTTATTTTTGTTCTTCCCTTTAGTAATCTGCCATTTTGCAGATCTGAGAGATAGTGTCACCTATTCGTATTTTTCCCACCCCCTTACAAATTTCCAAAAAATCTACAAACATTCCTTAGTGTTCCTCACTTTCGCCCCTAACTCCCATAATTTTGTTAGCCTCTGGAAAAATCATTTACCCCTCGGTCAAAGAACATTTTCAGGCAGATCCCTTCTATCCTGAGTGTCAATACTCCGACCCACAGAAAAAAACACAGTCTTTCAAAGCCTCCTATTTCTCATCCCTTCATTGGATCGACCTACAAAAAAATATATGTTGTATATCTGGGAGTCCTCTTTCCAACGCCACCGGTCTTGCCTCGATCTGATTTCAGATCTGAGAGAATTAATTCGAGCAGCCGAGGCGTTCAGACCTGTTCCATGTGCAGGTCTGAAATTACAGTCCGGGAAAAATTCACCAACAAATATCAAAAATCAACTTCAAGAGCCGCCACTCCCAGGAGTCGACCAGGGACGTGCTGCCAACGTTCCAGCCAAGCGGCGCCTCCAGAAGATCTCGGGAAGGCGACGTTTCTTTGGAGGCCAAAGCTTACTGTCCAGCGAGTCAGAACCGAGTCGACGCAGTACCGAGTCGGACCAGCAGGCCGAGTTCGCCCCAAAAGCCCGTCCAACTTGCTGCCTGTCAACCTAGGGTCGGTCCTCCCCGACCCACTTGTAGCCCTTTACCTCCCTGCGTGGAGTGGGCAATAAAAGTCACTGTTGTAATTAAGTTTTAACTGTTGTTATCGGGAGTTACTGTAACTGGCCGGGATGGTCTTCCCCACGCCCGGAGCGTGGAGGTATCGTGTTCGCTCTCTTACTCGGCGTTTTATTTACTCGTATTTATTCGTATATGCCGCTGCATGTGATAGGTTATTAGTCAGTTATATCATTTGTATCACTGCTGCGAGAGTGAGTGAGTGACCGTCTCGTGACTCAATCCGAGTTAACGCGGAAAAGCCGATACCCGAGACTCACTGCCGGTTACTCAACCGCGCACGGTCCAACGTTTCCCTCGCATAGGGACGATCACGAGCTAGAGCCCCAGGTCGCGTGTCCGTCCCACATCAATTTGGTATCAGAGCGAGTTGAGTCTAGGGTAGTCAATTGTCATTGCTTAACAAAAAAAAGAGCCATTTTAGTCTAGGTGTCACATTTGCATACCATTATTTGGTATATGAAAAGGTGTCGCCCGACTGTTAGGTTACGCCTATCGGGGAGGTGATTCACTCGCCTGAGAGGATCTTCGGGTCCCCGGACTCCGCCAGGTACCGGATCTTGGTTGAAGTCTAGGGTGCATTAGTTATTGCATTCCAACCATGCATAGTCGTGTCTAGCCTCTTGTCCAAGTGTCAGCATGTCCGTCTTGTAGTTCCCCATTTCCAATGGAATCTCGGTCGCCCAGGCGATATGACCGTTGGCACACCCATAGGCTTGGCAACCACTCTCTCCACTTCCGTAGGCCCGAAGCCTCAGATTTTTATGGCTCCAATGACCCGGGCGACTACCTCAAGTGGGAGGCCGCCATGGACACATACTTTGATTGTTATACCATGTCCGAAGCCGGGCAATTCTATTTTTCCAAGGAGAGGCTTCTCCACGAGGCGGCCGGAAAGTGGAGAGACATCGAATGCTTGAGAGAGGTTAGGAGACAAAGGCCCATCGAATCATTATGGGACATGAAAAGAGAGCTTAGGAGGGTCTAACTTCCCCCATCTGGTCCCCTCCAACCCATCCCACCAAGTCAGCTCTAACAGACCCCACCCAATCACCTCCAATCAAGTGGGTCATAGTCGGAGGCAATGAGCCCCGTACTTAGATGAGCCCCGACCCAAGCCTAGGCCGGTTGATTACGGGCGAGTCCACCGCGATACCCCTACTCCAACCCATACAATTGCCGAACTTGTACAAATGATTTCAAAATGGGTGGATAGGAGGTGCGCTTATTTTGAGTCGCTGGTCTCCCCTTGCCAACCTCCGAGGCAGGAGGTAGCCATACTCGAGCCTAGGGAGGTCATAGCCGGTGGTCCCAGCCCGGCCCCACCTACGGTGTCCCAAGGGCCTCTTCCCCTCCTAGTGGACAGCCCTTCCCCTAGTACTCCTTTGCCACCCATTTTCGATCCTCACACGGAGCCATTTCATTTGGAGCCACCTCAGCCCGAGCCACCCGTGTTTCTAACGGGAACGCTTTTCGTCGACGAGCCACTACTTAGCTGGCTCAAGGATGGCTTGGTCCCACCTCCCTACCCATCCATGGACCCCACTCTACCTTTAGTGCCGGTCAACTCATTTCATACCACATTCCGGTCTAATCACCATGTTGATACATTGGATGACCTTGTTCTGGGATTAGACTCGCAATGGAAGTTGACGCACTTATTGGCCCGAGGTTTTGACCAACCCACTAGTCATAGCTTCACCCATCCAGCCTTCAGTTCCATTACCTCCATGTGCACCGTGGGTTGTGTCACCATGGAGATTCTGCTATTCCTTCCCTTGCCGGCCTAGCCAACCTTCATACCCTTTTGCCTGAAGGAGGAACCATACCTCCTATATGAGACCACCGTCCCCTATACCCACATGCATGAAGGTGACCACCTACACCTTCAAGAATTCCAAATGTGGGACCGTGACGTGTGGGAGCCCAGTTCGAGGGGTCATACTTTCTTTGATCCCTTCGACCCATTCTCTTGTGGACCCCTTGACCCACCACCTTTACTCCACCTTTTTGAGGGAGTCCACCGTCATACCCCTTCTCCACGAGCCGATCCATCTGCACCCTCCAAGCCCGTTCAAGATACACCTACATATCGGGACAATGTAGAAGATGGCCCACCCAAACTTCCCAAATCTAAGAGGCCATCCATGTAGGAATGTATCACTTTAGGATGCCTTCCCCATTCTGCCAACCATCGGTTGCATCTAGTGTATGCATGGCACACATTCGGGTGTCCTGGTCCACCCTTACATGTGTATGGGTCAGACTAATAGTAGGTGTGTCTAGGGTCTTGTGTGTCTGTCTATGCATGTATCCAGCATAGTCGGTCTTTTGTACGCTCGCGTTGTCAGTCCCTTTCGAGACTTGTCAGACTTTGGGATCGGTTCTACCTCACATATCGGATCTAGTCACATTAGGGACAAGCGGTGATTCCTAGTGAGTCTTTGAGCCGCCTCCCACTTTTGAGAGTGACCCCACCCCTAAGTGTCCACCTCTAGCCTCATTCCCACAGCAGCGTGAGCATATCGAATCTATACGGGATGAGCATGTGTCGAAGACTTGGAGTGGAGCGTACTCCGCGCTTCCAGGTTCGGTGACGGATCCGCCGGAACTACTCGAGCAGCCGCACCCCTTACTCGACGGGGTCGAGTTCTTCCCACCCGGGGATAATTGATGAGGACATTAAAGCAAGACCACTAACTTTTTATTTTGCATTTGAGTCCTTTTATTTACATTTATATCCTTGGGAAAATATGTATGCAATTGTAAGGCTTTATAAGCCAATTTGTCATTCCTTAAGGATCTTTGGGTTTTTGTGTAAAAGTCTAGTAGGACCAGCAAGGGGCCCCCATCTCCATCTATATTGGTCCACCTAAGCCTTAGAGCCCATGTGGGGCCAGTCAAAGGTCCAAGGTGGGCTTCTAGAAGCTTGACCATTCAAAGGGGACAATGGGCTTAAAATGTCCAAGATGCCATCCCCATTTTTCAAAGGCCCCCCCCTCTTAATATTTTTTTTATTGAGTTCCAAATCACATGGAAAATTAAATATGTTCTATCCCCTAAGTGCCCCTCCCCTAACCTAGATCTGAGGTTAGTTTAGGTCATTTTGTATTTTATACAAATACCATGTAATTCCCATTTTACTAGAATTAATGAGAAGAAAATCAGAATTTACCTCCAAGAGCCCAAGGGCACACCTCTCTCTCTCCCAACCCCTAGCTACTGTGAAAGTTGTGAATTTCTGAGGTGTGAAGCCTCCTCCCCCTCCCCCTTCCTGAGTGTTAAGCTCAACGCCGCCGCCGCCGCCACCATCGAGCCGCCATCGCGCCGCCACCGCCACTCGCTGGAGTTCTGTCCAAATCAGGATAGAACCTCATCCCGTAGTTTTATTTTTTTTCTCTTGTTTTCTGATCGAGTCCAAACTTTGAGGGTTCGTTCTCCCTGTCTCCCCTAATCTCCAGTTCAAATTTTGTGCCATTTAGCCCTCGTTTGATATTTTTTCCGTATTTTTGTTCTTCCCTTTACTAATCTGCCATTTTGCTGATCTGAGGGATAGTGTCACCTATTCATATTTTTCTCACCCCCTTTAAAATTTCTAGAAAATATACAAAATTCCTCAGTGTTCCTCACGTTACCCCCTACCTCTCATAATTTTTTTAGTTCCTGGAAAAATCATTTACCCCTCGGTCAAAGATCATTTTCAGGCAGATCCCTTCTGTCCTGAGTGTCTGTAATCCGACCCACAGAAAAGAATACAGTCTTTCAGGGAGTCCTCTTTCGAACGCCACCGGTCTTGCTGCGATCTGATTTCAGATCTGAGAGAATTAATTCGAGCAGTCGAGGTGTGCAGACATGTTCCCTGTGTAGGTCCGAAATTACAGTCCGGGAAAAATTCACAAACAAATATCATAAATCAACTTCAGGAGCCGCCACTCCCAGGAGTCGACCAGGGACGTGCTGCCAATGTTCCAGCCAAGCGACACTTCCAGAAGATCTCAAGAAGGTGTCGTTCCTTTGGAGGCCAAGGCTTGCTGTCTAGCGAGTCAGAACCGAGTCGGCGCAGTACCGAGTCTGACCAGCAGGCCGAGTTCGCCCCAAAAGCCAGTCCAACTTGCTACCCGTCAACCTAGGGTCGGTCCTCCCGGGACCACTTGTAGCCCTTTACCTCCCTGCGTGGAGTGGGCAATAAAAGTCACTGTTGTAATTAAGTTTTAACCGTTGTTACCGGGAGTTACCGTAACTGGCCAGGATGGTCTTCCCCACGCCCGGAGCGTGGTGGTATCGTGTTCGCTGTCTTACTCGGCGTTTGCTTTACTCGTATTTATTCGTATATGCCGCTGCATGTGATAGGTTATCAGTCCGTTATATCATTTGTATCACCGCTGCGAGAGTGAGTGAGTGACCGTCCTGTGACTCAATCCAAGTTAACCCAAAAAAGCCGATACCCGAGACTCACTGCCGGTTCCTCAACCGCACATGGTCCAACGTTTCCCTCGCATAGGGACGATCGCGAGCTAGAGTCCCAGGTCGCGTGTCCGTCCCGCATCACAGGGGAATGCCCGTCGGCGTCAGTCTAAAGCCCCTAACCTCGTGTGCACACACCAACTCTTGCTGGAGAGCCAGGCCTCTAGCTAGTTTTCCCCACCCAGCAGGACGCCACTATACAGCAGGGGCCCACGGAAACTAACTTACAAACTGTATATCGGGAACTGCCACGCCACCACTCCAGGGTGGGTCGATACGTCGTAACGTGTCGCCAGGCTACGACTCGTGGAGGCTCACTAGACACAGAACTCTAAAACAAGAGTGTTGTAGCACAGACAGGTAAGGAAGCACTGTCACACGTACTACGAAGCACCAAGGTAGCATAACAACTACCGACAGACTCAAGACAAGGCAACTAGACCTTAAAACACAACGATCCTTGAGTCTCACGACTCGGAGTCACGATCATCGTATAAAGCGGAACAAGTCGCCAATCGGTCTATTCCTAAGCCAGAGGAAACAACCGTAGAAAATGACACACGGAGACCTGAGGGATTAACAAGACCCTCAGCACATCTGGAAATGCAAACTGAGGTAAGATGACACCTCAAGGCGTCCAGAACCAAGTCTCGGATTGGATGGAACCGCCGAGACACAGAAGGTCTCCTGTCAACCACTAGGTCACCCCGGGTTGACCGGAACCGGACAATGACGATTCTACAGTAGGAAAAAGAATCCTACTTCAAGCAAGAAAACTCTTGGTTACCTCATAACTTAGTCTTAGCCGCCATAGGATGCCAGAAGACATCCACAGGACAACGGGCAGACCACAAGGTCAAGGCAAGACGTATGGAAATCGAAACGATGGGAAACGACACTCTGGGCATAAGCGATCCGTCACTCAGCTGTTAGGGAAACCAAGCAGTCAAGGCGGAAGTCGCTACGCGCACAGAGACGAAGATAATGGCGGTCAGGGGTAGAGCCACTAGGCGACTGTAGCGGTCAAGGATATGACCACTAGGATCAGTCAACTCCTGCTGACCTGCCCGACGAACCACCAAGCGATCTATAGAAGATCCGCGACGCAGACTAACTAACCATCCTATGACACACACACAGACAAACGGACACGGATCAGACAATCACGGCCAATTGACATGACAACGGATGAAACACCACTGAACGGTCACTCATGGGCCGCTCAAGGGACTGAACGGTCCACAAGAGGCCACCCAAGATCACTGAACAGTGTAAACCAGGCCCCTCAAAGGTGATAGGGTGCTAGGCCCGGATACAGAGGGGGGTGAATGTATCCCTCTACGAATAATGGCCCAAATTAAAACTCTAAAGCTCAGATATGCAGAATAAAAACTAGTGAGCTCTCCATGATGAGATAATAAGCCAACACTTGATCAAACAGTTGGACTACAACAATGCAGCCACCTGATCAAACCAGAAACGCAGACAGAACTATGGAAACCAAACTCACTTAGCAAAATATAATGCTAAGGTTACTGCAGATAGAAACAACAATAACAAATTAACTCCCAGGATAACATAACTAACCATGCATGCATAACCTGTGAATAGGAGGTAGAAGGCAAGGAGCAAACGCACAAAACAAAACCACTGCTCAAGAGATTTTTTAGGTGGTTCGGTCCTCCAGACCTACGTCCACCCCTCATTCCAAACCGGAGTGAGGCTTCACTACCACAAGCTAGAAACCGCAGACACAGTTTGCAACAGGTGCTGCCAAACAGCTTGACCAGGGGAACAACCTCCCCTCTTCCTCCAGACCGGAGGGACACCCCAAGTGACTGCCAGCCACTTGGACACCAGAGACTAGGTGTCTCTTCCTCCAGACCAGGAGGGAACCCACCAGTGACTCCCCGTCACCAGCAAACCAGTGGTCGCAGACCTCTCTTCCTCCAGACCAGGAGGGACCCCTGGACTTGAAACCCACAAGCCCAGAACCGGAGGACCAATCCTCCCTTCTCCTGAGTCCACAGGAGGAACCTGACCTCACTACTGACTATCGGATGAACAATAGTAACCAGAGTAATAAAAGGAAAAATAAGAAAACATAAAAAGCACAGCGACAAAAGCTGGAAATGAAACACAAGAAATATAGCTCTCAATGAGCATAGTCGTTCTGGATTTGATCCACGAATAGACTTAATAGATCTTCAATAGCACTCTCTCCTCTTTTCCTTTCTTCCTCTTCTTTCTTCTTCTTTGTGCTTCTCTTTCTTTTTTCTCTTTCTTTTGCTACTCTCGCACTCTTCTTCTTTCTTCTTCTTCTTCTTTCTTATTCTGCTCTCTGCCTCTCTTCTTCTTCTTCCTTCTTCTTCTGCTTCTCTGCTTCTTTTCTCACAGTCTCGATCAGCCCTCTTCTATTCTCATCATTTTTCTTCAGTGGACGAAGACTTCTATTTATATCAGCTTCAGCAGGTGCTAGGGCGTGTGTCCTTCAGGTTCCCGCCCAGAGAGCACCTCGGATCACGTGCCAGGCATCATCCTCGGTTCACGCGCCCAGTCATTAACCTGAGTCATCTGCAGACAGAGACAAAATGAAATGAAACGAATTAGTTAGTTCAGGCTTATAACAACGAGTGTATATAGTTTAGAAGCAGTAAATGAGTAAGTGTGTACACCGGGAGAGTGTATAGACTTGTAGGTCTTCATGCGACCTCAGTGTACATACTTGCTGAAGAATGCATTATCATAACAAGGGGGAATGTGTGGACTTCTATGAAATGTAAGAAGCCATCTAGTGTATAGACTTAGAGACATTAATTAGGTAAGTGTGTACAACGTGAGAGAGTGTATATGCATGCTGTGAAGAACAACAATGTGTAGACTTGTGAAGCATAACTGTATGCAGTGTATAGACTTCAATGAATGCAATGCATGCACAATGATGCAATGTAAAGACTATGAAGATATGTGTGTGAAGCTCAACAATGTATAGACTATGCAACGGCATCAAAGCAACATATCGATGTACAGACTTTGGCTTGATCAATGCACACTGCACAAATGGATGTACAGACTTGAAGTGGCATGTAGCAGACGATGAACAGCCAAGCATGTATAGACTTACCAATGCGAGCACAGGCTGTATACACTTTGATTGCGTGCAAGAGAACGCAGTGTACAGACTTTGCTGTGAAGAACAATGCATGAATGCAGTGTATAGACTTGCTGTTAACATGCATGAGAACACAATGTGCAGACATGTTGTCCCTGCAGCTGACGACTCCAGTGTATAGACTTGCTGAGGGAAGGGCTGTATAGACTTTAAGCAAAGCAAGGCAGTTGAGTGTATAGACTTCATGATGTGTAGACTTTGGCACAAGAAACGGCTGTACAGACTTTAGGTCAACAGCAATGTATAGAGTTTTGAAAGGTTGAACGACGAAGCATGATGTACAGACTTTGAGCGTTGTATAGACTTTGCGAAGCATATGCCTTGGCTGTACAGACTTCATACTTGAACGTGTGTGCTGTGAATGATGTATACACTTGGAGGCCCTTGAAGGGTGTACAGACTTGAAGAACCAAAGTCAATGTAGAGACTTGACGAATGGCTCAGCAATGTATAGACTTGGTGAGCTTCAGAGCAAAATGTATAGACTTGGTGAGCTTCAGAGCACAATGTGCAGACTTTACCACTGTATAGACTTGAAGTTCTGAACATAGGTAAAGGCTAGGATTGTATAGACTTGCGTAGTGCTACCAATGTATAGACTTCCAATGAATGCAACCACTGTACAGACTTGCTCAAATAGACCGATGTATAGACTTGCCAACGAGAGGGCTGTACATACTTGAGCAATGCAAAGCCAATCGGATGTATAGACTTGGGCTGTACATACTTGGAAGGCTTGAAGTCGATGTACAGACTTGAAAACTGATTTTCAAAGGCTGATGTATAGACTTGAAGGTTCACCGGATGTATAGACTTCAAATGCAACAAAAGACTCTGTATGGACTTTGAAGATGCAAGCGATGTACAGACTTGGGGTTCTACTGTGGATGTATAGACTCTGAAGAAATGAGGTGATGTGCAGACTTGGCACCTTGAAGGATGTATAGACATCAGTTGAGCAAGCTACAGTGCCGTTGTATGGACTTGATTTTCAAGGAATGGCTGTACAGACTTTGAAGGCTTAGCGGAGGATGTACAGACTTTGAATATGAAAACCAATGTATGGACTTCAGGTGAAGACCAACGTACATACTTTGAATATGTCACGCCCCGAGCGCGGAAGGAACCCGAGAAGTGCGTGACGAGTTTATATCAATCATGTCAATCAGAGCAAGTAGAATTTTGACATCAAAATAGAGTGCGCAATAAGATGAGATCTTGAAACATAATCAAACTCTGATACCAGTGATAATAACAAACCCATAAATAAAGTCACATACTCCAAAACTAAACAATACGAACCAGGCCCATAAGCCTTAACTATTACAACACATTGACATAACACAATATCCAACGACAAGACTCCAAGAATAAAGTAAGGACGACAAGACACGATAAGTGGTAGTAGCATGATGCTTGCAGATTCTACGCTCGTCACTCTTGCTCCTGCCCATCCGAGTCTGAGTCTTGGTCCGTATTACCTGAAAAGTTTGGGGACAAGAACTTGATGAGCAAACGCTCAGTAGGAATTATATCTCAAGATCTAGCAATTGGTTTAAGTAGTTACCACTTCCAAAAGAAAAATGCAAGCCTAGCATGACAATTATGTAAAATGGAATGATACAGAAGTGAACATGATAACGAGAGGAAATAACATGTACTGCTGATCCAAGATAGGGAAATTCAAGCATTCGAGATTTCGAGTAACAAGTATATCAATAAAGTCTTTTATGTCATGAGATAATGGCTATTAGCAAGCAAGCAAGTACTTTGCCCATTCCGGGCCACGCAAGTCATGTCAAGTCAATCAAGTCTAGCACGCGAGAGAGATAGAGATATAGTGGAGTGTCGTAGATTCAAGCAAGTACTTCGGTGCAATGCCACACCGTGATCAATATAACTCCCATGGGCACAAGTACTTTCGGGTGCTCCTCCCAAGACCAGATCGGGCCCTATATGCGCAGACCTTGTTACATGTAAATATCCAGACAACCACTTTATTGATAGCCATAGAATTCCAAGAACAACTCATGTAGGATATCAAGGTAGATTCGTGGATAGGTTCCACGGAATTCGAGGATAAAACTAACGAGAAACATGACATGTCGATAACCTGGGTAGATTCGGTACCTTAACTAGGTAGCCGTGATAACTTGAGTGGATGACTAAACCTGTCACCAATCAAGGGACATGAACCAAGCTGAGAGATTGACCCCATCTATAAGGGACTCAATCCAAGATACCGCCTAGTGGAATATCATCATTCCAATGGCAAAGATTATTCTCTCATGGACCAAGATGGTGACATGAGAGGGCCGATTTACCACAAGACGTGACAATCAAAAGGTACAAGGTGTTTAAGGTACAACCAGCTCAGTCGGCCTTGAGGGAATCCAAGGCTACGAGGAGACTTACGGAGGTCCCGATGACTAACTCGCCAGTCCGAAGAAACGGAATGTCCAACGGAGGGCTCGTATGTCACCAAGAGTTGAGGTGTATACGTGAACCAATCATGAAACAGGGACTCCATCTACGGACATGAGATGAGAGTGCCAAAAGACCCACGGTATGGGTCAAAAACGGAAGAAAACGGTGAGAATAAGAATGCGTTAATCATAGAGTTCATGTCCATCCTACCTTATAATTAACTATAATTAAATAAACTTATTTTATTTAACGCCCGTGGGTGCCGTCATTTATTAATTAGCATCCTCTTGGGGAACGTTAATTTTCATGAATTTAACTCAATTTATTTAGCAAGAATTTTCATTTATACCTATTTAATTGAATAAATTCAAAAACACACATTAAAAGGCACATTGATTTATTTAAAATAATTTAAGAAAATAGAATATATGATAATTAGGAGAAAAATACGAGGATTCCAAATATATTTTTTCATAATTTTTGGTTACATATTTTAATAAATATAGATTTCCAAAGATACACATATAGGATATATGTATATATTTATATATATAATAGTCAAAAGTGACGACTATCAACAGTGTCGTCCGATTTGGTTTTAACGACCGTGAGTGGGTTGTTATTTCAAAAAGTCCACTTTTTTAGACCTCCGGTTTCTATACTAAACTGTGTCAGAATCAAGCTTATAATATACCGAAATGACCGGCTCAAAAAACTCTACCTAACCATATGTTCAAAATAATTTTTTGACGAGAGACGGGGGATCTTACAATAGAGGGCACCAAAAATGGTGCAACCACTTCCACTACCTCGGTCCCCATCCCAATAGTATGTCCATAAATTTTTATGTCCCAAGGACACTTCTATACGCATGAACAACTAAAACTCCTAACTGTCATGAATTTAATTGACGTCTGTCGTTCATCAACCTTTTTAGAATTCAGTTAAGTGACGTCTTTTCGGCTGTCACCTTTTATTAATGAAACGTCTCTAACAGTGGCGTCAGTTTCAGAAACACGACATGCGTGAGGTCGTCAATTCCAATTGGGATTTGACGACCGTTTTGATGGGCGTCAAAATAAAATAGCGCCCTAAAAAAAGGCGTTATTTACTGTAAAAATTCTAATTTCAACAGAACACAACGATAATCATATATATGATATAAATGCATGATATAAGATGATTTTTTTTATTATCTATCATGTTGGCCTTAAATCAGGGTTTAACTTTGTTTGGGCTACGAAACTTGAGAAAACCTATCTTTTAGTTGATTGGAGGGTTTTTTTTGGACGAAGTCTGGAGCAGTTCCACTAATTGAGAAGCTTCAGAAGACGGCACTCTGTTTTCCTGTACGAAACAGAGTATCGCTTGTAATGATACTTGGGTTGCAGTAATAGGGGATGAAGAAGATGACTTACCCCCCCCAGAATTACTTTGGTCGATAAGTAGGATGATGATGAGGTAACAGCGGAAGAAGATGCCTTGGCTCCTTCAAGCTGTCAACACGACCGCAGGAGGAGGTTGGGGAAGAAGACTTCCTTCTTCAGCTCTCTACAAGATGAAGCAGAAGGTGAGAGGGGTATCAACGGCCAGAAACATGAGGAAGAAGGGGAAGAAGAGCTTCACCACTTCTTCACGTCTGCAGCAACAAGAAGCAGAGTTGTAGAGGATGATGACGGCACGAGCTCCCTCTCCCTTGAGCGTAATAGCAAGGTTCTACTAATCAGTTTAGGTAGTTTATTTATAGTGGCTGGAAACCTTAAGGGGGTGAGGAGTTAAATGGAAGCAAGGAACCCACGGATTGGATCCTGGGTTTTCGATCAAACTTGGCAGGGCCTTAGACTAGCCATGCATCGACCAAGCATTTTCCTTTATTTAACTATCAAGGAAAAATGACGTCCGAGGCAAGGGCGTTTTTTTTTCTTAAGTAGCGCCCTAAGAGAGGGCGTGTTTTCACTAAATAACGCCTTAATAAAGGTCATCTTTTACGTTTCTATATTTGGGCGCTTTATTTCTAATTTTCTTCGTACGAATTAGCGCCCATGTACACAGGTGTTACTATTCTAAATAGCGCCGAGGTGAAGGGCGTCCTTTACTTCCGACTATAAATTAGCGCCTTAATGAAAGGCGTTATTTTATTTTGGCCCATTTATATCTTTTAAACGCCAAGCCCATTATCATTTTAGGTTGTTTTATATTTATCGAATTTTTATTTTATTTAATTCCCAACCAAATTTACACAAATAGATTTTATTTATTTAAAAATCTATCTTATTCTTTTAAAATTTTCAGGGGTGCTACACCCTCCCCCACTTAAAAGAATTTGGTCCCCAAATTCAATTGCGTGAATGGAGACATGGAGGGTATAGAGTACTTACGGTTTAGAATAATTCCGGATATCTTCTTCGCATAGATTCTTCAGTTTCCCATGTTGCTTCTTGTTCCTGACATTTGTTCCACTGCACTTTAACCATGGGAATGGTCTTGTTTCTTAAGACTCGGACCTCTCGATCAAGAATCTTCATTGGCCTTTGTTCATAAGTGAGGTCCCTTTGAATCATTAAGTTGCTATGATCAATGACATGGAAAGGGTCGTGCACATATTTCTTCAGCATGGAAATGTGGAACACATTGTGCACTTCCGACAGTTGTGGAGGTAAAGCAAGACGATAGGCTACCTCGCCAACTCTTTCTAATATTTCGAATGGACCAATGAATCTCGGTGTAAGCTTGCCTTTAACCCCGAACCTTCTTATTCCTCGACCGGGTGAGACCTTGAGGTAAACATGGTCTCAACTTGGAACTCTAATTCCCTTCTTCTATTATCTGTATAAGATTTCTGCCGGGATTGTGCCACTTTGAGTCTTTTACGGATAAGTTCAACCTTCTCTGTTGTGTTTCTTACCATGTCTGGCCCTAGTAGTTGCTTCTCGCCAACTTCATCCCAGCATATAGGAGATCGGCAACTCCTGCCGTACAAGGCTTCAAATGGAGCCATCTGTATACTGGCTTGATAGCTATTGTTGTATGCAAACTCGGCTAGAGGCAAATGATCATGCCAACCTCCGCCAAAATCAATAATGCAAGCCCGTAACATGTCTTCAACTATTTGGTTTGTTCTCTCGGTCTGACCGTCGGTCTGGGGATGGAAAGCAGTACTGAAGTTGAGCTTCGTCCCCAAAGAGTGTTGTAGACCCTTCCAGAAATGAGAAGTGAAGCGAGGGTCTCGGTCGGACACGATTGATGTTGGGACTCCATGCAATCTCACGATCTCCTTAATATATAATGCGGCCAAAACATCAACCGACCATCGACTTTTAATTGGCAAGAAATGTGCCAACTTGGTCAGTCGATCGATGATTACCCAAATACCATCATGTCCGCCTCTAGACTTTGGCAATGCCATGATGAAATCCATACCAATTCCTTCCCATTTCCATTTGGGAATATCAAGGGGGTGTAACTTTCCGGCGGGTCTTTGGTGTTCCGCTTTTACTTGTTGGCACGTGAGACAGCGGGATGCAAAGTCCGCTACCTCCCTCTTCATGTTCGGCCACCAGAAAGTTCTCTTTAAATCTTGGTACATCTTTGTTGCTCCAGGATGAATGGTATACCTAGAGCGGTGTGCCTCATCTAGAATTTTCCTTTTCAACTCCGGACAGTCCGGGACACATGTCCTATCCTGAAACATTAGACTTCCATCAACTGCCAGCTTGAATTCGGCTCTTTGATCCAGTTTCTCTCTGATTTCAATCATTCCAGGATCTTCGTCTTGTAACTTCCTGATTTCGGATAGCAAGTCCGGATGCACACTCATGTGGGAGAGAGTAATACACCCGCCTTTCTGGTCCGTGCTTATATTTAATCTGGAGAATTCCTCTAACAGTTTCCATTCCCGTATCATGCAGCTGGCTATAAGGGCTCTCGGCTTTCGACTTAAGGCATCAGCTACCGAATTCCCTTTACCGGGGTGATACTCAATAGTGAAATCAAAGTCCTTTAAATATTCCAGCCATCGACGCTGCCTCATATTAAGCTCCTTCTGAGAGAATAGATATTTGAGGCTCTTATTATCGGAGAATACTGTGAATTGTTCTCCATAGAGGTAGTGTCTCCAGATCTTTAGTGCAAATACTACAGCGGCCAATTCCAAATCATGCACCGGGTAGTTTTTTTCATGTTTCTCCAACTGTCTAGAAGAGTATGCAATAACTCTCCCTTGTTGCATTAATACACAACCGAGGCCAATACCGAAAGCATCGGTATATACCTCGTACTTCTCTCCTTCACTAGGAAGGGCCAAGACCGGAGCAGTGGTCAAATGGTCCTTCAACGTTTGGAAACTTTGTTCACATTCCTCATTCCACTCATATGGCACTTCCTTGCGAGTCTGCCTGGTGAGTGGTACTGCAATCTTCGAGAAGTTTTTAATAAAACGCCGGTAATAACCAGCAAGACCAAGGAAACTCCTAATTTATGTTGCATTTGTTGGTTGTTCCCAATTCTTTACCGCTTCAACCTTTGCGGGGTCCACTGAGATTCCATCTTTTGAAATTACATGTCCTAAGAAGGACACTTCTTCCAGCCAAAACTCGCATTTACTAAATTTGGCATATAATTGATTATCCTTCAATATCTGCAATGCTATTCTTAAATGCGCTTCATGCTCCTTATCAGACTTTGAATATATCAGGATATCATCGATAAAAACCACAATAAATTTGTCCAGATGTGGTCTAAAGATGCTATTCATAAGCTGCATAAAAGCTACAGGATCTTCGTCTTGTAACTTCCATCAACTGCCAGCTTGAATTCGGCTCTTTGATCCAGTTTCTCTCTGATTTCAATCATTCCAGGATCTTCGTCTTGTAACTTCCTGATTTCGGATAGCAAGTCCGGATGCACACTCATGTGGGAGAGAGTAATACACCCACCTTTCTGGTCCGTGCTTATATTTAATCTGGAGAATTCCTCTAACAGTTTCCATTCCCGTATCATGCAGCTGGCTATAAGGGCTCTCGGCTTTCGACTTAAGGCATCAGCTACCGAATTCCCTTTACCGGGGTGATACTGAATAGTGAAATCAAAGTCCTTTAAATATTCCAGCCATCGACGTTGCCTCATATTAAGCTCCTTCTGAGAGAATAGATATTTGAGGCTCTTATTATCGGAGAATACTGTGAATTGTTCTCCGTAGAGGTAGTGTCTCCAGATCTTTAGTGCAAATACTACAGCGGCCAATTCCAAACCATGCACCGGGTAGTTTTTTTCATGTTTCTTCAACTGCCTAGAAGAGTATGCAATAACTCTCCCTTGTTGCATTAATACACAACCGAGGCCAATACCGGAAGCATCGGTATATACCTCGTACTTCTCTCCTTCACTAGGAAGGGCCAAGACCGGAGCAGTGGTCAAATGGTCCTTCAACGTTTGGAAACTTTGTTCACATTCCTCATTCCACTCATATGGCACTTCCTTGCGAGTCTGCCTGGTGAGTGGTACTGCAATCTTCGAGAAGTTTTTAATAAAATACCGGTAATAACCAGCAAGACCAAGGAAACTCCTAATTTATGTTGCATTTGTTGGTTGTTCCCAATTCTTTACCGCTTCAACCTTTGCGGGGTCCACTGAGATTCCATCTTTTGAAATTACATGTCCTAAGAAGGACACTTCTTCCAGCCAAAACTCGCATTTACTAAATTTGGCATATAATTGATTATCCTTCAATATCTGCAATGCTATTCTTAAATGCGCTTCATGCTCCTTATCAGACTTTGAATATATCAGGATATCATCGATAAAAACCACAATAAATTTGTCCAGATGTGGTCTAAAGATGCTATTCATAAGCTGCATAAAAGCTACAGGATCTTCGTCTTGTAACTTCCATCAACTGCCAGCTTGAATTCGGCTCTTTGATCCAGTTTCTCTCTGATTTCAATCATTCCAGGATCTTCGTCTTGTAACTTCCTGATTTCGGATAGCAAGTCTGGATGCACACTCATGTGGGAGAGAGTAATACACCCGCCTTTCTGGTCCATGCTTATATTTAATCTGGAGAATTCCTCTAACAGTTTCCATTCCCGTATCATGCAGCTGGCTATAAGGGCTCTCGGCTTTCGACTTAAGGCATCAGCTACCGAATTCCCTTTACCGGGGTGATACTGAATAGTGAAATCAACGTCCTTTAAATATTCCAGCCATCGACGTTGCCTCATATTAAGCTCCTTCTGAGAGAATAGATATTTGAGGCTCTTATTATCGGAGAATACTGTGAATTGTTCTCCGTAGAGGTAGTGTCTCCAGATCTTTAGTGCAAATACTACAGCGGCCAATTCCAAATCATGCACCGGGTAGTTTTTTTCATGTTTCTTCAACTGCCTAGAAGAGTATGCAATAACTCTTCCTTGTTGCATTAATACACAACCGAGGCCAATACTGGAAGCATCGGTATATACCTCGTACTTCTCTCCTTCACTAGGAAGAGCCAAGACCGGAGCAGTGGTCAAATGGTCCTTTAACGTTTGGAAACTTTGTTCACATTCCTCATTCCACTCATATGGCACTTCCTTGCGAGTCTGCCTGGTGAGTGGTACTGCAATCTTCGAGAAGTTTTTAATAAAACGCCGGTAATAACCAGCAAGACCAAGGAAACTCCTAATTTCTGTTGCATTTGTTGGTTGTTCCCAATTCTTTACCGCTTCAACCTTTGCGGGGTCCACTGAGATTCCATCTTTTGAAATTACATGTCCTAAGAAGGACACTTCTTCCAGCCAAAACTCGCATTTACTAAATTTGGCATATAATTGATTATCCTTCAATATCTGCAATGCTATTCTTAAATGCGCTTCATGCTCCTTATCAGACTTTGAATATATCAGGATATCATCGATAAAAACCACAATAAATTTGTCCAGATGTGGTCTAAAGATGCTATTCATAAGCTGCATAAAAGCTACAGGGGCATTTGTTACTCCAAAAGGCATAACAGTAAATTCATAATGCCCATACCTGCTTCGGAATGCAGTTTTGTGAATATCCTCGTCATTGATCCTCAGTTGGTGATAACCCGATCGAAGATCAATTTTTGAGAAATACTTAGCTCCAGAAATTTGATCAAAGAGTTCATCAATCCTCGGTAGTGGATATTTATTCTTGATAGTGAGATGGTTCAGCTACCGATAATCGATGCATAGCCTCATCGATCCATCCTTCTTCTTGACGAACAACACTGGTGCTCCCCACGGGGAAGTACTTGGTCTGATAAATCCTTTCTTCAATAGCTCCATTAGCTGTTCCTTCAATTCCTTTAATTCTGCGGGGGACATTCTGTAGGGTGTTTTGGAAATAGGTCCGGCACCCGGAACAAGGTCTATAGTGAACGAGACCTCTCTCTCCGGTGGCAAACCAGGCAAATCTTCAGGGAAAACATCGGAGAACTCCCGAACCACTAGGATGTCTTCTAGTCTAGCTATCTTAGCCTCTGTGGCAGTTACAAATGCTAAGAATGACTCGCATCCTTTTTTGATAAGTTTATGGGCTCGAAGAGCAGAGATGACTGGTGATCTCTTCCGGGGAGTAACGTAAGTTAACTCCGGGTAATCCACAAAAGTTACTTTTCCATTTCGGCAGTCTACAGTTGCCCGATGGGTGGATAGCCAATCGGCCCCTAGAATTACATCATACTCCTTCAAGTCTAAGCAGATTAAATCTGCAGGTAAGTTGTGGCCTTTAACTATAATCTTGCAGTTTGGGTAATGGAAAGTGACATCAGACTCATTGCCTAACGGGGTAGAAATCACTAAGTTTATCCATTCCGGTTCCATAGAGAATGAAGCAGCAAATTTCTTTGAAACAAAAGAATGTGTGGCGCCAGTATCAAACAGTACTTGAGCAGATTTAGAGTAGACAGTCAAAATACCTTCCACCAACCCACCCTCGGTTGGTTCCGTCTCTTGGAGAGCTTGTAAACGTCCTTGCTTCTTTGCCGGACGCTTCTCTTCCTTTGTCTCCGGCTCACTTTGCTCGTTCATCATCGGACAATCAGGAATACGGTGTTCTTTACTCCCACAACGAAGGCATGCTCCAAGCCTTCTCCAGCATTCCGCAGCCTGATGACCCGGTTTGTCGCAATATTTACAATTCTCCTTTGGCGGTGTCGTGATGGAGAAAGGTTTGTTATTAGCCTTTTTGAATTTCTTCACCTTGGAGGGTTCGCCTCCATTATTGGTCCGCTTTTTAAAAGACGGTTTAAAAGTGTTGGGGCTTGTGACATTCTCCCTTTTATCCTTACCACGGATTTTGTCAGACAGTTCCGTGGCGTCTTCTAGCAACTGGGTACGACGCACCATCTCTTAGTACACTTGAATATCCAAGGGAGCGAGCTGGGTGATATACTGGGGTCGTAACCCATTCAAGAACCTTCTTGCCTTCATCTTTTCAGTGCAAACTAAATGTGGTGCATATCTAGATAACCGAGAGAACTGGGCTTCATAGTCAGCTACCGACAGGGATCGTTGCTTCAAGGCAGCAAATTCCGCGGCCTTTTTCTCCTGAACATGGTCGGAGAAATACTTGCTATTGAAATGCTCGACAAATTATACCCAAGTAACATGATTTTCGGGTAAGGTGGCCTCAACAGACTCCCACCAAGCACGAGCGTCCCGTTCAAGTTGGAACGTGGCCAGAAGCACCCTTTCATCATCTGCGCATTGCATGACGCGGAAGATCCGTTCGATCTCTTTTATCCAATTCTCTGCATCCTCTGGGTTTGATGATCCTGTGAACCTCGGAGGGTTGAGGTTCCTAAACTCCGATGGAGGTCGCCAGCTCCATGATGTGCCCCACCTTGAGCCACCTGTTGCAAGGCTTGGGTCAAGCCTTGAACAGTTCGTTGCATCTCACGCCATTGTGCGCGTTCAGCAGCCATAGTCCTACAAGGAGTGAACCTTAATTAGTTTCATGTTCAAATATGTAGTCGGATGCCCTATAAGGACTTATACCCACGGCACTACCCATCTTCACAGTTTGGGATAGACCTATCCTTGGACTTGGGTTTCCTAGGACTTAAAATCCTAGGCTCTGATACCATGAAAACTGTCACGCCCCGAGCGCGGAAGGAACCCGAGAAGTGCGTGACGAGTTTATATCAATCATGTCAATCAGAGCAAGTAGAATTTTGACATCAAAATAGAGTGCGCAATAAGATGAGATCTTGAAACATAATCAAACACTGATACCAGTGATAATAACAAACTCATAAATAAAGTCACATACTCCAAAACTTAACAATACGAACCAGGCCCATAAGCCTTAACTATTGCAACACATTGACATAACACAATATCCAACGACAAGACTCCAAGAATAAACTAAGGACGACAAGACACGATAAGTGGTAGTAGCATGACGCTTGCAGATTCTACGCTCGTCACTCTTGCTCCTGCCCATCCGAGTCTGAGTCATGGTCCGTATTACCTGAAAAGTTTGGGGACAAGAACTTGATGAGCGAACGCTCAGTAAGAATTATATCTCAAGATCTAGCAATTGGTTTAAGTAGTTACCTCTTCCAAATGAAAAATGCAAGCCTAGCATGACAATTATGTAAAATGGAACGATACGGAAGTGAACATGATAACGAGAGGAAATAACATGTACTGCTGATCCAAGATAGGGAAATTCAAGCATTCGAGATTTCAAGTAACAAGTATATCAATAAAGTCTTTTATGTCATGAGATAATGGCTATTAGCAAGCAAGCAAGTACTTTGCCCATTCTGGGCCACACAAGTCATGTTAAGTCAATCAAGTCTAGCACGCGAGAGAGATAAAGATATAGTGGAGTGTCGTAGATTCAAGCAAGTACTTCGGTACAATGCCACACTGTGATCAACATAACTCCCATGGGCACAACTACTTTCGGGTGCTCCTCCCAGGACCAGATCGGGCCCTATATGCGAAGACATTGTTACATGTAAATATCCAGACAACCACTTTATTGATAGCCATAGAATTCCAAGAACAACTCATGTAGGATATCAAGGTAGATTCGTGGATAGGTTCCACGGAATTCGAGGATAAAACTAACGAGAAACATGACATGTCGATAACCTGGGTAGATTCGGTACCTTAACTAGGTAGCCGTGATAACTTGAGTGGATGACTAAACCTGTCACCAATCAAGGGACATGAACCAAGCTGAGAGATTGACCCCATCTATAAGGGACTCAATCCAAGATACCGCCTAGTGGAATATCATCATTCCAATGGCAAAGATTATTCTCTCATGGACCAAGATGGCGACATGAGAGGGTCGGTTTACCACAAGACGTGACAATCAAAAGGTACAAGGTGTTTAACGTACAACAAGCTCAGTCGGCCTTGAGGGAATCGAAGGCTACGAGGAGACTTACGGAGGTCCCGATGACTAACTCACCTGTCCGAAGAAACGGAATGTCCAACGGAGGGCTCGTATGTCACCAAGAGTTGAGGTGTATACGTGAACCAATCATGAAACAGGGACTCCATCTACGGACATGAGATGAGAGTGCCAAAAGACCCACGGTATGGGTCAAAAATGGAAGAAAACGGTGAGAATAAGAATGCGTTAATCATAGAGTTCATGTCCATCCTACCTTATAATTAACTATAATTAAATAAACTTATTTTATTTAACGCCCGTGGGTGCCGTCATTTATTAATTAGCATCCTCTTGGGGAACGTTAATTCTCATGAATTTAACTCAATTTATTTTGCAAGAATTTTCATTTATACCTATTTAATTGAATAAATTCAAAAACACACATTAAAAGGCACATTGATTTATTTAAAATAATTTAAGAAAATAGAATATATGATAATTATGAGAAAAATACGAGGATTCCAAATATATTTTTTCATAATTTTTGGTTACATATTTTAATAAATATAGATTTCCAAAGATACACATATAGGATATATGTATATATTTATATATATAATAGTCAAAAGTGACGACTATCAACAGTGTCATCCGATTTGGTTTTAACGACCGTGAGTGGGTCGTTATTTCAAAAAGTCCATTTTTTGAGACCTCCGGTTTCTATACTAAACTGTGTCAGAATCAAGCTTATAATATACCGAAATGATCGGCTCGAAAAACTCTACCTAACCATATGTTCAAAATAATTTTTTTGACGAGAGACGGGGGATCTTACAATAGAGGGCACGAAAAACGGTGCAACCACTTCCACTACCTCGGTCCCCATCCCAATAGTACGTCCATAAATTTTTATGGCCCACGGATACTTCTATACGCATGAACAACTAAAACTCCTAACTGTCATGAATTTAATTGACGTCTGTCGTTCATCAACCTTTTTAGAATTCAGTTAAGTGACATCTTTTCGGCTGTCACCTTTTATTAATGAAACGTCTCTAACAGTGGCGTCAGTTTCAGAAACACGACATACGCGAGGTCGTCAATTCAAATTGGGATTTGACGACCGTTTTGATGGGCGTCAAAATAAAATAGCGCCCTAAAAAAAGGCGTTATTTACTGTAAAAATTCTAATTTCAACAGAACACAACGATAATCATACATATGATATAAATGCATGATATAAGGTGATTTTTTTATTATCTATCATGTTGGCCTTAAATCAGGGTTTAACTTTGTTTGGGCTACGAAACTTGAGAAAACCTACCTTTTAGTTGATTGGAGGGTTTTTTTTTGGACGAAGTCTAGAGCAGTTTCACTAATTGAGAAGCTTCAGAAGACGACACTCTGTTTTCCTGTACGAAACAGAGTATTGCTTGTAATGATACTTGGGTTGCAGTAATAGGTGAAGAAGAAGATGACTTACCCCCCCCCCCCCCCGAATTACTTTGGTCGATAAGTAGGATGATGATGAGGTAACAGCGGAAGAAGATGCCTTGGCTCCTTCAAGCTGTCAACACGACCGCAGGAGGAGGTGGGGGAAGAAGACTTCCTTCTTCAGCAATCTACAAGATGAAGCAGAAGGTGAGAGGGGAATCAACGGCCAGAAACATGAGGAAGAAGGGGAAGAAGAGCTTCACCACTTCACGTCTGCAGCAACAAGAAGCAGAGTTGTAGAGGATGACGACGCCACGGGCTCCCTCTCCCTTGAGCGTAACAGCAAGGTTCTACTGATCGGTTTAGGTAGTTTATTTATAGTGGCTGGAAACCTTAAGGGGGTGAGGAGTTAAATGGAAGCAAGGAACCCACGGATTGGATCCTGGGTTTTCGCTCAAACTTGGCACGGCCTTAGACTAGCCATGCATCGAACAAGCATTTTCCTTTATTTAACTATCAGGTAAAAATGACGTCCGAGGCAAGGGCTTTTTTTTTTCTTAAGTAGCGCCCTAAGAGAGGGCGTGTTTTCACTAAATAACGCCTTAATAAAGGTCGTCTTTTACGTTTCTATATTTGGGCACTTTATTTCTAATTTTCTTCGTACGAATTAGCGCCCATGTACACGGGCGTTACTATTCTAAATAGCGCCCAGGTGAAGGACGTCCTTTACTTCCGACTATAAATTAGCGCCTTAATGAAAGGCGTTATTTTATTTTGGCCCATTTATATCTTTTAAACGCCAAGCCCATTATCATTTTAGGTTATTTTCTATTTATCAAATTTTTATTTTATTTAATTCCCAACCAAATTTGCACAAATAGATTTTATTTATTTAAAAATCTTTCTTATTCTTTTAAAATTTTCAGGGGTGCTACAGAATATGAAGACCAATGTACAGACTATGAGAGCTAAGGCCAATGTATTGACTTGCGAAATTGGGGGGTCAACCCATCAGAAATGGGGGGTCGACCCACAACTGTCCAGTCAATGCTGGTAGAGTGTATACATGATCAAGAAATGCATGTGCCAATGTACACACTTAAAAAACCGATGTGAAGACTATGCATGAGACGGTGAGCCATGTACAGACTTTGAAGCTTAACAGAGACACAGGATGTACAGACTTCATGAAATGCATGCTATTCAATGTACACACTTTGAATTCATGCAAGCTGATGTATAGACCTCAGTTGAAGCCAACCGAAGAGTGTATAGACTACACTTATCTGGGGAGTCAACCCATCTAGAAAGGGGGGTCGACCCACACTAAGCTGACTGTGATGTTGCAAGGATGTTTAGCCTGAACAGAATTCCACAAGCAGAGTGAAGCAACTGATGAATGTGTATATGAATGCTTCATGTAGCAGATAACATGGCTGAACATTAAATAGGCAATGCTTTTAGACCTGATAAACTAACAGGACAGCAGACTGACTGAACATATGAAGATGACTCATACAGCAAGATGACTCACAGTGATTAACTCACAACAAAAACCAATCATCAAATGATTAACTCACATCAAAGCCAATCATCACATTCACAGGGGCACAACAATCTCCCCCTTTTTGATGATGGCAACACTACACTGTGGTTGATGTCTGATGACACAAACTATTCTCCCCCTTTGACTTCATCAAAAAGAAAATAGTTTGAGAAGTTAAAGCATGTTTAAAATACAGTCAATTTCTCCTCCTTGCAATAAACAAGATGAACCATGGAGAGGTATGAATGCATAAATGCAGATGCAACTAGAAGTGCAATACCTCCCCCTAAATATATGAATGCAAAGACACAATTGTTACCAATTGAGATGAACATGATTCAATATTATAAGGAAGCTCCCCCTGAGTAGATGCCAATTGATATACATCTGTTGCATTTCTCCCAATTGATATGGGTGAGAGGGAGACCACAGAGGCATTCAAGGATAAGTTCAGGTCAATGAATCAAGGACAGTGAGCAGAAGAGTTTCAAATTACAGATCTTCAAAGAAGCTCCAAGCACAAGAAGTTCAACAAGATTTTCAAGGAGATATCAATCTCATAAATCTAAAATATAATTTTTCAAAGTCTTCCATTATAAGGGCTTATGAATGAAGTTTATTGATCAGTATGGTTTAAACATGATGTATGCAGAGTTTATCAATAAAATTCTGTATTGATATCTAAAACCATGGTTTAATAAAAATGAACCAAGCCCTCATTTTTATCTTGATTAACCTCCCTTTCTCTTACACAATCAAATTTAGTGACTTCAATCGGAATTACATGCACTAGAATTGAGATCAAGCATTTATGAAGTCATGTGAATATGTCAAGGGTTGTAGCAATTTGATTTTAGCATCAATATTCAGATATTTCAAATTGTTCAACAATTTTCATGCCACAAATTTTACGAGCACTCTAGTTCAGAGCACACCTTGTAACTAGAGGATATACATTAATCAGAGGCCAATATCCCTAAGCACTTAGTGTGACTCACAGTCATGCTTTATATAAACAGAGGTAGTATTTACACTTCATGACACACTACAAATCATTTCTTGATGAGCGAGTTATATTTCTCAGTATGCATGCCATTGCTCTGCCTGATTAACACTCATTCTTAAGCAGAGATAACTATGGCACCTCATGACACAGTCCTTTGGACATGTGTTTCTATTGACCAAAGTCATTGCTCTGACAGAAATTACCCTTTAGACATTTCAGAAAAATTCATTTGCTTCAAATCAATAATAATTTCATGTACTTAACCAAATAAAGCCATGTATTCAATAGTGCAGATTTCAGAAGATTTTACAAGACACAGCATGAAACAGATGGTTAAAGTTTATTAAACATGATTCAGATATTTTTAAAAGATTTTAAAGTCAAACTCCATGAATACATTAAGCTTAAACCACATGAGTTATTTTAGACATTCATAAAATCGTATAATAGAAGATTCCTAGTTCAAGTGTTTTCAGATTTATGATCGAGATAGTCCCATTGAAATCTTCATGAAAGACTGATGGAATTCAGATATCAAATGATAGAGGAGATTTTGAAGCCCAGTGTTTTTCAAATTGTGATCAAGGTTTGTCAACAAAATCAATAAGAAAGGATATGCAATGAGTTCTCACATGAGTATGCATTTGACAACCTACATGCAATGCATTGACTCCCCCTGACAATATACATTCAGTCACTCTTTTTGGCATTTTTCAATGTAAGGAAATGCGATGCACTATATGTATGCAATGACATGCAAACACTCAACATTGGATGCTATGCAAAGACATGCAATTAACTCCCCCTGAAAAACATGCAATGATTTGTACTGAAGACTGAACATATGACAATGTGACTTATGCTCAATCAGACTGCCCTATTAAGCAAAATGACCCATGATACCAAGCGGAGCACTTGGTCTAAAAGACCACCTCACACATAGCAAAAATCTCCAGATAGATTTCCCTACCTTTTAGTAGCTTACCATTTATATACCATAGAGGTCAATCATGATAATTCAACATGCAGTCCTATATGCAATCCAGATTTTCAGTGAGCAATGCAACAGATAAATTTCAAACCACATTCATATGCAGTTCAGATTTTTCAGATATTTCAGAATGCTATTTGTTTTCAGAGATTATGCATAACAACAATTATCAAACAACTGCAATTGGCATATGTATGCATCAGATGCAGACAACCCTTTTTAATCTGATATTTGCACAGAACACTCAGCAAGTGTATGATCAGAAAATGATGCAAATGGCAGATGATGAATGAAAATACAAAATCAGATCTAATGTGCTATGCAATAATACTAAGAACAGGAAGTATAAGAAATTTACCTGAAAGATTCAGGAGGGGTTTTCTTCTTGAGTGCCTGGGATTGTTACCCCTCTTTATTCTTCAGCTTCTAAGGCATACCTGTAACACAAAGCTTATTTTGCACAAATAGGTATCCAAGAGGTCTTGGGTCCTGAATTGACAATATCACTCCTAGCAGGTTTTCTCAGCATATTTTTAACTTGATGATCATTAAATTTCATCAGAGGATGACCATCCATCAAATATCCAGATTTGCCATAATGATGGCAAGAAGCAGCAGTTTTCAGATCTGATTTATGCACATTCTTATGAATATGAATTTTATGTGCATTGGCATGAAATTTCTATTATTTGCATCACCAAACTGTTTTCCATAATCAAAACATTCAAAGTTTTTCCTTTTAAAAATAACTTTGTTCTTTCTGAGAGCATTTGTACTTGCAGGGAATTTAAACCTTTCAGAGATGAAAATTTTCCCTTGAGCATGCCAACAGTCCTTGACTGTGTGGCCATGCTTTCCACAGTGAGAGCAATTGAGAGAATTTCTTCTATAAGAACCTGACCAGCATTCAGAGGCCTTGTGACCAGTTCTGTTGCAGTTAAAGCAGATGATGAGCTGGTTCTTTGAAACAGATTTGTTCTTATTAAAAACATGCTGATTTGAAAAGTATTTTGTATGATTTGAACATGGTTTTTTCTTACCACTTGCAAACCAGCAATGAGCAGTAGTGTGTCCTACTTTATCACAATTAGAACATGTGACATTCTTTTTCTGACCAGACATAGATTTTCTAGCATACTTTTTGTCATCTTGTTTCATCACAAAACAGTTACTCATAAAGTGTCCATGCCTACCACAATAATGACAGGAGCCATTTGATTTCTTTAAAACATGGCATTTATCAGATGAGTTTTTATCATGCAGACTGTTCCTTTGAGTTTTTGATGTTTTATAATTTTTATTTTATTTTTCTGTTTTCTTAGCCTTGTACTGAGGTGGTGATGAAGTAGAAGGCTTTTCCTGTTCAGATGATTTAACGAAAATAGTTTTCAGCTTGTATCCATCAACCTTTTTCGACTTTTCAATTTTATTTTCGGTTCTCTAAACAGTAGACTGAGAAACAGGTGGCTTCTGAGAAGTGTGAGAAGTAGAGCTAGCAACAAAGGATGTATGAATTTTATCTTCAAAATTCTTTTTATTTACAGGGTTATAGCCTAACCCCTCCTTCTGAAAATTGACTTTTACTCCCAGCAGTTTGTTCAGATTATCTTGCCCACTAACAAATTTAGACAAGGAGTTTTTTAAATCTTGAATTTCATTTTCTTGAGAGGAAATGTGTAACTCATAACTGGCAATCTCTTGCTCAATGCAATTCATAGCTTCATTCAAAACTTTATTAGCTGTTTTGTATTTTTCAATTTCTTGTTCCAGATTGCTCAGTTTTTCAGGGTCTTCAACACAAACACTTTTTCCTCTTTCTAAGGCTAGCAGTCTCTCAGACATAGTGGAGTTCAGCACTTTTAACTTCTCATTTTTTTCTTTAAGCTTATCATTTTGAACTAATTCATTTATTAGAAGCTGGTCTTCTAGGTTGACTTCATACTTTCTTCCAGCCCCAAATTCCTTCATTTCATTTTGTTATTTCTCCAGATCTTTCTGTAATTCTATATTTATAGATTTTATTGCATTGAATTTTTCAATCAGCAAATCATTCTCTCGTTTAAGTTTCTCTAAATTTTCTTCATTTTCTTTGGAGAATTTTTTGAGGGGATCTTTTTCAGACTTCAGCTTATCTAAATCTGAGTTCACACTTTCAAAATTTGTTATCAATTCCTTATACTGGTCAAGAGTCTGATTATCATTATTTGAACTGAGTTTCTCTTTGAGTTCAGATATCTCATTTGCAACTTCTTGACTTTCCATTTTTAGCAATCTAATTTGTTCCAACAGCTTTTGATTATCAGACTTATATGCATCATGAGATTGTTTCAGCTTTGAGCAATTTCTACAAGAAGAACTTGAACTTTCTGACCCAGTACACTTTTTCAATTTTTTATACTGACTTCTTAACCTCTCATGTGACTCTAATAATTCAGCATATGAATTCTCCCAATCATCTAAAGTATAGTTCTCAAAGGGATTTACCTCATCATCATTATCGTCTTCATTCTGATTGCTGCCTTGATCGTTGCCACTTTGATTACTTCTGTTGGCCATCATGCAGCTGTCCTCATCTATCCTGTGAGCTAGCTTCAGCATATCCAAAATGTCCTTAGCAGAACTGCAATCATGAAAGCAGGAATGTAAAGCTCTATCAGTAGCTGCCTTCATTAGATTTGTAGCTATCTGATTCTCTTCATGTATTGATCTCTGACTGTCAGTCCATTTGGTTTTTTTCTTTGGTAATTTATGAGGACCGTGTGAAATTAACTTCCACAGATCAGGATTAACTGATATAACATATTTGCGCAGACTGGCAAACCACACATTAATATTAAAGCCATTGAAAATCGGTGGATCACCCATGGAAACAAACAGATATAATGCAACAGGAATATTGATGCACCAAAAGCAAATAAGCACCTAAGACTGCAGGATCGGATCTGCAGGTCGCTGGACCTTATATGCAGACACCGCTCTGATACCAATTGATAGGGTGCTAGGCCCGGATACAGAGGGGGGTGAATGTATCCTTCTACGAATAATGACCCAAATTAAAACTCTAAAGCTAAGATATGCGGAATAAAAACTAGTGAGCTCTCCAAGATGAGATAATAAGACAACACCTGATCAAACAGTTGGACTGCAACAATGCAGCCACCTAATCAAACCAGAAACGCAGACAGAACTATGGAAACCAAACTCACTTAGCAACATATAATGCTAAGGTTACTGCAGATAGAAACAACAATAACAAATTAACTCCCAGGATAACACAACTAACCATGCATGCATAACCTATGAATAGGAGGTAGAAGGCAAGGAGCAAACGCACAAAACAAAACAACTACTCAAGAGATTTTTTAGGTGGTTCGGTCCTCCAGACCTACGTCCACCTCTCACTCCAAACCGGAGTGAGGCTTCACTAGTACAAGCTAGAAACCGCAGACTCAGTCTACAACAGATGCTGCCAAACAACTTGACCAGGGGAACAACCTCCCCTCTTCCTCCAGACCGGAGGGACACCCCAAGTGACTCCAAGCCACTTGGACACCAGAGACTAGGTCTCTCTTCCTCCAGACCAGGAGGGAACCCACCAGTGACTCCCCGTCACCAGCAAACCAGAGGTCGCAGACCTCTCTTCTTCCAGACCAGGAGGGACCCCTGGACTTGCAACCCACAAGCCCAGAACCGGAGGACCAATCCTCCCTTATCCTGAGTCCACAGGAGGAACCCGACCTCACTATTGAGTATCGGAAGAACAATAGTAACCAGAGTAATAAAAGGAAAAATAAGAAAACATAAAAAGCACAGTGACAAAAGCTGAAATGAAACACAAGAAATATAGCTTTTAATGAGCATAGTCGTTCTGGATTTGATCCATGAATAGACTTAACAGATCTTCAATAGCACTCTCTCCTCTCTTCCTTTCTTCCTCTTCTTTCTTCTTCTTTCTGCTTCTCTTTCTTTTCTCTATTTCTTTTTCTGCTCTCACACTCTTCTTCTTTCTTCTTCTGCTCTCTGCCTCTCTTCTTCTTCTGCCTCTCTTCTTCTGCTTCTCTGCTTCTTTTCTCACAGTCTTGATCAGCCCTCTTCTATTCTCATCATTTTTCTTCAGTGGATGAAGGCTTCTATTTATATCAGCTTTAGCAGGTGCTAGAGCATTGTGGACGCACTAAAATTCGGAGGGGGGTTCCGTTCGTTTGTTGATCGGGGTTAATTCTTCTATTTA
Organism: Amorphophallus konjac; assembly: GCA_022559845.1. NCBI lineage: Eukaryota > Viridiplantae > Streptophyta > Magnoliopsida > Alismatales > Araceae > Amorphophallus > Amorphophallus konjac. The sequence continues at coordinate 234,588,762 of CM040124.1, forward strand.
GTGCGAGGGCGTGCCAGTCACAAAGTGACGATTTATTCGGGCTTCATGGAAGCCCATGGTGCGCTCGATCTGACTAATCAGACGATTGTGTAGTTCGTGTCGGGACCGAAACCCGCCATGCCGTAAAGGCCACGACGTTATTTACATCCCCCATACGGGGGAACACCCTTGATTTATTGCCGGGAATAAGGGCCCTACGGCCTAAAGAGAATATTAATAATGCAGGAGGATAGTGAAAGATGAACTATGCTAGAAACTCGTATCGGGACTTGAATGCCAAGACTATGTCGGCCACTCATGGGCCACTTCATGTTCGGACGAAGGTCCGTGTTTGTAGTATAAAAGACGGTAGCAAAACCGCGTGAATGTCTGCCATGAACAAGGCAAGTTTAATGAGAATGCGGGATTAGATCCCGGTAGGGATGGGTCAAGTTGATAGACTGTTGGCCGGAGATGATTTCGGATTATGGCTATGTCGGAAGTTCCGTAAACCACGTCCTATACCATAAGGCGTCGTTGATTTTCTCTTTGCACCCAGTCCGAGGGAGTGAATTGTTAAATGCGTAGCCCGAGCTCAATAACGTGCGCCCTCACATGCGGATCGACCTGCGCGGTCAGGTCGCGGGGTTCGACCCATCAGAAATGGGGGGTCGACCCACAACTGTCCAGTCAATGCTGACAGCGTGTAGACATGATCAAGAAATGCATGTGCCAATGTACACACTTGAAAAACCGATGTGAAGACCATGCATGAGACGGTGAGCCATGTACAGACTTTGAAGCTTAACAGAGACACAGGATGTACAGACTTCATGAAATGCATGCTATTCAATGTACACACTTTGAATTCATGCAAGCTGATGTATAGACTTCAGTTGAAGCCAACCGAAGAGTGTATAGACTACACTTATCTGGAGAGTCGACCCATCTAGAAAGGGGGGTCGACCCACACTAAGCTGACTGTGATGATGCAAGGATGTTTAGCCTGAACAGAATTCCACAAGCAGAGTGAAGCAACTGATGAATGTGTATATGAATGCTTCATGCAGCAGATAACATGGCTGAACATTAAATATGCAATGCCTTTAGACCTGATAAACTAACAGAACAGCAGACTGACTGAACATATGAAGATGACTCATACAGTAAGATGACTCACAGTGATTAACTCACAACAAAAACCAATCATCAAATGATTAACTCACATCAAAGCCAATCATCAAAATCACAGGGGCACAACAATCTCCCCCTTTTTGATGATGGCAACACTACACTGTGGTTGATGTCTGATGACACAAACTATTCTCCCCCTTTGACTTCATCAAAAAGAAAATAGTTTGAGAAGTTAAAGGATGTTTAAAATACAGTCAATTTCTCCTCCTTGCAATACACAAGATGAACCATGGAGAGGTATGAATGCAGAAATGCAGATGCAACTAGAAGTGCAATACCTCCCCCTAAATATATGAATGCAAAGACACAATTGTTACCAATTGAGATGAACATGATTCAATATTATAAGGAAGCTCCCCCTGAGTAGATGCCAATTGATATACATCTGTTGCATTTCTCCCAATTGATATGGGTGAGAGGGAGACCACAGAGGCATTCAAGGATAAGTTCAGGTCAATGAATCAAGGACAGTGAGCAGAAGAGTTTCAAATTACAGATCTTCAAAGAAGCTCCAAGCACAAGAAGTTCAACAAGATTTTCAAGGAGATATCAATCTCATAAATCCAAAATATAATTTTTCAAAGTCTTCCATTATAAAGGCTTATGAATGAAGTTTATTGATCAACATGGTTTAAACATGATGTATGCAGAGTTTATCAATAAAATTCTGTATTGATATCTAAAACCATGGTTTAATAAAAATGAACCAAGCCCTCATTTTTATCTTGATTAACATCCCTTTCTCTTACACAATCAAATTTATTGACTTCAATCGGAATTACATGCACTAGAATTGAGATCAAGCATTTATGAAATCATGTGAATATGTCAAGGGTTGTAGTAATTTGATTTTAGCATCAATATTCAGATATTTCAAATTGTTCAACAATTTTCATGCCACAAATTTTACGAGCACTCTAGTTCAGTGCACACCTTGTAACTAGAGGATATACATTAATCAGAGGCCAATATCCCTAAGCACTTAGTGTGACTCACAGTCATGCTTTATATAAACAGAGGTAGTATTTACACATCGTGACACACTACAAATCATTTCTTGATGAGCGAGTTGTATTTCTCAGTATGCATGCCATTGCTCTGCCTGATTAACACTCATTCTTAAGCAGAGATAACTATGGCACCTCATGACACAGTCCTTTGGACATGTGTTTCTATTGACCAAAGTCATTGCTCTGACAGAAATTACCCTTTAGACATTTCAGAAAAATTCATTTGCTTCAAATCAATAATAATTTCATGTACTTAACCAAATAAAGCCATGTATTCAATAGTGCAGATTTCAGAAGATTTTACAAGACACAGCATGAAACAGATGGTTAAAGTTTATTAAACATGATTCAGATATTTTTAAGAGATTTTAAAGTCAAACTCCATGAATACATTAAGCTTAAACCACATGAGTTATTTTAGACATTCATAAAATCGTATAATAGAAGATTCCTAGTTCAAGTGTTTTCAGATTTATGATCGAGATAGTCCCATTGAAATCTTCATGAAAGACTGATGAAATTCAGATATCAAATGATAGAGGAGATTTTGAAGCCCAGTGTTTTTCAAATTGTGATCAAGGTTTGTCAACAAAATCAATAAGAAAGGATATGCAATGAGTTCTCACACGAGTATGCATTTGACAACCTACATGCAATGCATTGACTCCCCCTGACAATATGCATTCAGTCACTCTTTTTGGCATTTTTCAATGTAAGAAAATGCGATGCACTATATGTATGCAAGGACATGCAAACACTCAACATTGGATGCTATGTAAAGACATGCAATTAACTCCCCCTGAAAAACATGCAATGATTTGCACTGAAGACTGAACATATGACAATGTGACTTATGCTCAATCAGACTGCCCTATTAAGAAAAATGACCCATGGTATCAGGCGGAGCACTTGGTCCAAAAGACCACCTCACACATAGCAAGAACCTCCAGACAGATTTCCCTGCCTTTTAGTAGCTTACCATTTATATACCATAGAGGTCAATCATGATAATTCAACATGCAGTCCTATATGCAACTTGTAGTCCTAGAGAGCATTCAGTGGCAGCTATGTACAGGATTATCGGCCACCCTTTGACAGGTGCCCCCAGGACTGGCGGGGTATTCAGGTATTCTTTTAATTGACTGAAAGCATTTCGACATTCTTCGCCCCAAAGGAACGGGGTATCCTTTATCATTAATTTATGGAACGGCTGGCACCACCCAGATAAATTGGAGATGAACCTACGGATGTAGGCTAGCCGGCCTTGCAATGACCATAATTCTGTGAGGCTCTAAGGAGGAGGCAGCTCCTGAATAGCTTTAATTTTTACGGGGTCTATCTTAATCCCCCAGTATCTGACGATGAAGCCCAAGAATTTTCCGCTGGAGACGCTAAAGGCGCACTTTATCGGATTCATTTTTAGTTCATGCTGTCGCAGCCTGTCAAATATAATTATGAGGTCAGCCAGGTGGTCCTTCCTCTTCTTTATCATGACGACGAAGTTGTCAATATAGCACTCGACTTTGCTGTAGAGCAACTCGATGACTATTTTTGTCATCGCCCTTTGGTATGTGGCGTCAGCATTCTTAAGGTCGAAGGGCATCCATTTGTAGTGGAATATCCCTTTGGGCGACCGAAAAGCTGTGTGGATTCGGTCTTGATCCGCTATCCAAATTTGATTGTAGCCGGATGACCCGTCCATGAATGACAAGGCCTCATGGCTGGTAGTGGCGTTGATCATTACTTTGATGATTGGCACCGGGAAATCATCCTTCAGACAAACTTTATTCAGGTACCAAAAATCCACACAAATCTGGATCTGGCCGCTTTTCTTCTTGACATGCACGATGTTGGCCAGCCAGGTAGTATATTGATTCTCCACCACGAAGTCAACATCTATCAACTTGTCGACCTCCTTGCAGACTTGACTTATCAATTCAGGGCTCATTTTCCGAGGTGATTGCTTCACCGGCTTGGCTTTAGGGTCAATGGCAAGGATATGTTGGGCAACTGTAGGGCTAAGGCCAGCCATTTCTTTATAGTTCCAAGGAAAGCAATCTCAGAATTCCTGGAGCAGCTTCATGTATTGCCCCCTCTCTTCGAGTGATAAGAGGGCACTAAGGAAGGTCGTCCTGGGATCATCCTTTGTGCCAAGGTTTATTTCGACCAATTCATCAACAGTGGCTTGGCTGCCATCTTCTATTTTCGGAGGAGCTGGCTGTAGGTCCACAAAGCCTTCATCATCTTCTTCAGCTTCAAGGGCCTCGTAGATGTATTCTTGTCTTATTTTTCCTAACGGTGAGACTTCAGATTTGCCTTGTTCTGAGCCAGTTGGCTGTTGATTGGGCTGAAGGCTCAACTCTAGTGTTGGCAGTGTATGCTCTATGCAGCTTGGACGCCGGCTTAGGGGTGGAGCGCCCTCAAGGGCGGGCTGACTTTCATCTGCTTTTGACTCTTGTGAGTCATTGATGGGAATTGAAGTTGCTTCCCTAGAGATGGACTCCCAGCATTTGCACGGAGTAATAGATCCGTGACCATTATGCGCCCGTGGCCGAGATGGGCTCGAGCCTTTCAATTCAGCCGATAGCTTGGTTAGTTCATAGTCTCCTATGGATTCATCATAAATTGCCCCCGGGGGGTCTTCACTTGTTACAGTGTAGATGGAAATCATATCGATTTCTTAATAGTCTTCTACAGAGAAACCCAGTCCCGGGTGCTGAGTAATTTGTAGCAATCTTCTGTCCATGTTTGGTGGCTCCCATAATTCTTTGAACATCTTCTTTTGACTGGAAGGTTGACAAAATGAGATTTGCTATTTTCTGGCAAGCTTGATCGCACGGCCAATGATGTAGGGGAGTCCCATAATTGGGACAGGTGGATCGAGCATCTCTTCGAGGAATCGACAATCATCATCCCCTTTTGTGGGCTACTCCTTGACCACATAGAACATGGTGGGTTGGCCATCAGGATTAGGGACCTCCAGGGTCTTCAATTCTTCGACTGTTTTATAGTCTGCATCAGCTACGGGTTTGGTGACCCCTGGCAGGACCTTGACATCCCCAAGTAGCTCTTCGAGTTTTGGTGCCCCCGATTCAGGGTAAATGTTGAGTTGGAGCGCTCTGAGGTCTCCTTCTTCCTTAGATATGAGTGACACCACTGGGGGAGCCACGTAGCTAGGTGGCAGTGGAGGAAACCAATCGCCAGATTCTGCTTTCTTCTTCCCCTTATCTTGAGCTAGAGGGTCAGACTTCTTTGGCTTGTTTAGATACAGAGACACATCTGACAAGTGGCACTCGAACACCTCAAAAGGGTGTAAGTCGGCAAACACTCTTTCTTCTTTCCCATCATGAGGGTACTTTATGCATTGGTGGAGGGTGGAAGCCACCACCTGATTTTTATGCAGCCTGGCCGGTCCAATAGCGCCTTGTATGACGTATCAAAGTTTATCACATAGAATTGCACTTTAGCAGTGAAGTCGCCGAGTGAGAGTTCAAACTCTGCCACGCCCATGGGGATTTCAAATTTCTGGTTAAAGTTAACAATTCTCATATCCCTGACCTCGATCAGGTGCACATCAAAGTAGTACTTTTGATACACCCGATAGGGGAGTATGTTTATTGCTGCCCCTAGGTCATTCAAGATTCTGCGTATTGGCTTGCCATTCAGCTACTGTTAGTTTGTGAAGACTTAGTGCAATGGTGTTCACACGGATTCAGAGGGGGGGGGTGGATGAATCCCCCTTTAAAAGTTCTGCCCAATATGAACTCTAATTAGTAAGCTATGCAGAATTAAAACTGATTGTCTTTAACTAAATGTGAAGCACAAGATCAAATACTTGGTGCCTGACTGTGAGCTAAGGTGAGGCACACTAACGAACAGATCGTAGGTCTATGCAGTGGACTACTCAGCAGCGACTGTGCAGTTTAAAGAAACAATCTACGTATGCAATGCATTCAAGAGTCACTCAGGCAGACTTGATTGAAAGCGAAACTAGACATTCATCTAGCATAAACAAAGAAGACAATCAAACCACAACACATAGAAGATTTTTAGGTGGTTCGGTGCTCCAGACCTACATCCACCCCACACTTGAACCAGAGTGTGGATTCCGCTGATACACAGCTTAAACTGTTGGGCCTTACAGCTTGCCTACAACTGCTGACTCACAACTTGCTCCGCTGGGCATTACAGCTTAGCCACCACTTATTCACAGCTTCAAACCGCTGGGCCTTACAGCTTATGTCACCTGCTGATTCACAGCTTCTGAAATAGAATGTAAAATGGAAAAATAAGAATGATAAAATTCAGCAATGGAAAGCTGGAAATAAAGCTAGGAAAATATAGCTCGCTCTTGGAGCAATGTAGCTTGGATTTGATCCAGAAGCTACATATCTTCTTTCTCCTTCGATCTTGCTGCCGTACTCTCTTCTACTTCTTCAACCACACAAGCTGCTGGAAGTTCACTCATAGACGGCTGCTAACTCTTTCAAGATCTCTCTCCCTCTCTTTCTCTTTCTCTTTCTCTGGTTGTCGCTGGCTTTCTGTCGCTCTCCCTTCTTTTCTTATTCTGCTTATTTTATGCCACTCACACTTCTTTTCTTCTTCTACCTTCTCTCTTTTTCTTGTTCTTCTCTGCAAGTGCTTTTTTTTATACAGATAACAGGGGCGCCAGAGGTAATTTAATGAAGACGATGATGCTCCCTTCGTCAGATGGCTCCACGTGGTAGGATCCCAGTGATCTCCAAAAAGAATCGCTTGGTAATGTGGAGGGAATGTTCCTGCGAATAATTGGAAGACCACATGTCAGATGGAGGAAGTTCACTTTCCACGTGGCAGATGCTCCAGGCTACTTTCCTTCTTGGATCACGTGCACCTAGATCTACCATCCTGAAAATATGTGCCTACTTCAGTTCGAGCTCACGTTGTGAACATGAGTCATAAGGGGTGCACAGAATTTATAGTGTAACGTGCAAACATGCACAGACCTTAGGTTCAGTCAAGCAAGATATGCACTGACCTTAAGTTGAGTATGCTACAGTACATGCATAGACTTGTATGACATGCCAGAGAATGTGTATCGACCTTAGTAAATATATATGCACGTTAAAATGTGCACAGACCTTAGTAAATATATATGCACAGACCTATATGAACAGGGCAAAAAGTGCACCGACCTTTATATTCTTGTATGCAAACATGCATCGACCGGCTACAATGTATGCACCAACCGCCATATACATCCAGTAGTAACGCGCACAGACCTTCATATGCAAGATAGAAAAGTGTGCACCGACCTGCTACAGTGTGTACATTGACCTTGTATATGCATAAGGCAAGACCTGCACTGACTTTATATGCATAATGCAAAAACTGCACCAACCTTGTCATGCACAATGCAGAACCTGCACCGACCTTCTAGATGAGCATGCAATTGTGCACCGACTATCATTTGCAATATGCTTAGTACTAGCATCGACCTTAGTATGTATGATGCTATAACTAGCATCGACCTTGTTTCAACTAGCACAAACCTATGCATGAACTAGCATCAACTACATCGAGCAAGCATCGACCTTATGCAAGAACTAGCATCGACCTTGTCGAGCTTGCATCGACCTTACACACAGACTAGCACCGACCTTATACAAGATACATAGTGTTGGCAATGACCTTAGGTAAGCATGAAGTGCAGCTAGCACCGACTCTAGTATGCATACAATGCAACTAGCGTCGACCTTAGATGGGCATGATATGCAGCTAGCACTGACTCTATGTGATCACTATGAGTATTGAGGTCGACCTTACGTCAGAAAGTGCATTGACCTAATGCATGGAATGAACTAATGCATCGACCAAGATGAACTAATGCATTGACCATGGTATGTGCAGTTGTACACCAATTGTTCGACAACATGATATGCACACAGGCTATTCAGTAAAGTGTCATGTGCACAGACTTTATTCAGACACGTTGACTTTTGGTTGACCTGTGATGCATTGACTTATATGAACAGTTGTACAAGACTTTATGCAATGCTTATACAGAGACATCCTCATACATGCACAGACATGCACGAATATGCACGGATACATACAGACAACCACAAATGAACTATGATGCTCATGTGCAGCAGTTCATTTTATGTAACTCATATATGACAGCAATACAAATGCTTATGACATCATACATATGAGTCACAGTATTTGTCATCATCAAAACACAAGATTCCAATAGCTGCCCCCTCATGTAGAGCGGTGTATTATGGCTGACGGAGGGCAGAAGCATGTCATCCTCCGTGAATGTCATAGCCACCCCTGACTTATCTTCGGAAAAATAGCTCCCAAAGTATGCCGGCTAGGGCCGTGATGACGGCTTGTCTTGTTTCTTCGTCGAGGGAGAGTATATCCCAGATAGAAAAGCCTGCGGGGATCCTCTTTAGCTACTTCATTATTCTGCTGGTGGTTCTGACGTTGGCCAACCTCAGTTCTTTGGACCTTTTATGCCTGCCCTCAGGGTGCTCTTGAGGAGGCTGGCTCAGGAGGTAGTTCATCTTTTTCTTCAGGTGCCACCTGGAATTGTTGTGCCGATCCGGCCAGCTCCTTCTATTACATAAATTCGCCGAAGCTTGGAATGCTCGCGTAGTCTTTATTTGCTGGAGGATAGGCTACTGAGGGTAAGGTAGGAGCACCCTTGACCCTCCATTGTTGCTGCGGACGTGGCCGCTTACCCTCTCGAGAGGGTAGAAATTCAGCAAAGGAGGGGACCCCCCGGCTACTTACACATTCTGGGTAAAGCTTTGGTGGAGGAGGAATTTCTGCACCTTTGACTTTAGGCTGGGGAACCTGCTATGGTTGTTCACCACGTAACATGATGTTGTGGTTAGCCTGAGGGAGATGCCCCCATTTTCTTCCGGACCTAGTAGCATGTTGGGAGGTGGAAGCTTTAGCTTGGTTTGCCTCTGCTGGTGCGAGGCATATCTCTTCATCCTCTTCTTCAGAGATTCAGACCGTTCCAAATAGGGCCGCAAGGGTGTTGCAAGATACGGCAAGGCCTTTTCTTTGTTCTTGGATTTCTTCTTCTTTTTCTTCACAGTTGGCGGCTGCTCCTTTGGAGGTTCATCCCATATGTCGGGTTCTCCAGCTTCAGCTTTAGCCTCTTCTATTAATTCCAGGGCCTCAAAATGTTCCCAAGGGACATATTCCTTCAGCTAGACGGGCTGAATTTCGGGTTGTTCATATTCATCAAGCCCATTAATGATTTCTTGAAACCATTTCACTACCGGATCGGCTTCTTTGCGCACCTACAGAGGGATGTGTTTCTTCTTGTTGTTGGTGAATCTTATGATGACCAACTGAGGAGCTGTCTCATGCCAGACGGGGGTCACGACCGGGGGCTCCGACTGAGGTGTGATGCCTCGTATATGAATTCCCGGGCCACGATGAGGCGCTGCCCTTCTTCTTGTTTTAGACAGCATGGTGTGCCAATTTCCTTCATCTTTTGCTGGCGCTAGGATATAGGCCTCATAGGTATGTTGAGTGTAGGCTTCCGCCACTTCTTCAGGTAGTTGCTGATATAGAGATATCATCTTGATGGTTACCCCTAGAGTGGACATTTCGTGCGGGCGCAGAGGGTCGACTTTGTGCTCCCCCATTTGTAATTCTCCCTCCTTGATCAAAGACTCAATAGTGTCTTTAAAGATATAGCAGTCCTTAATAGGGTGCCCGATCATTTGATGATACGGGTAGAAACGGGGATCATCTTTTCTTCTGAGATCACCCAGCCTCTTTAGTTCTGGGAGTGTGATCTTGTCGAATTTCATAGGCCATTCGAACAAGGGTCGAGTCTTATCTCGAGGGAACGAATATAGCTTCTTCATTTTATCCCGTAGGGATGGACCTTATCACCGATAGACGGGCTTGGACGGGGGAGACTCAACTACCCCTTTATCCTTTTCCTTCTGTTGTTAAAAGGACTTGAAGTCGACCGTATGCACTTCTTGAGATGACGGTCGTTTGTTAGCTGACCTGGCCTTCTGGCTTAAAGTGGCAGGAGTGGCCGAGTACTTTAAGAGGAAAGCCTCGACTTCTGCGATAACATTATTCAGTCAGTCAAACGATTTACTTTCGGTGCCTATCATTCTTTTCAGCACCTTTCTTTTCAAGTTTTGCTTGCATATTTGAACGATGTCCTCCTAATGCGGCGGGTGTCTGCACCTCATGCTGAGGTTCTCCATCTTTTGATGTATTCTAGGGAAGACTCATCGTTCCTTTGCCTGGTTTCATATAATTCGGCCATTGTCACCTCCCTTTCAGTGATGTGGAACCTTTCTTTGAATTTTCTCTGCATGTCGGGCCAATCAATGATAGACCCGGGCTATAGGCTTGAGTACCACTTGAGGGCAAGCCCCGTTAATGTGGACCCGAAGAACTTTAGTAGGTACGACTCATCAGTAGCTATGTTGCCCATCACATTAGTGTAGTAGGCAATGTGCTCGCGCGGAGACCCTTGCCCGTTGAACTTTTCAAACTTCGAAGGCTTAGTGATGCTAAGGGGCAGCCTCTTGGCAGAATGATGAGATGGGTATGGTACCCTATACACATCAAAAGAGGCGGAGTCGCCATCGCTCCTTTCTGCCAGCTTCATTTTTATCATCTGCTCGACCATGAGCTTATTCATCACCGCCGGGTCAACCGAGCTCGGGTAGAAATGAGCCTGTTGCATGTGCGACGTTGTTAACATGGCTACGTAGGGTGTGGTAGGCCCCCCTTTAAATTGGAAGATTGGAGGTTGCGGCGCAGCCGTAATTTGTTGTTGCGGGGGAGGAATGCCCCCAACATAGTTGGGCACTGGTTTCCAGGCAACCACCTGCGGTGAGGCTTCAAATGCCTGGCCACTGCCCCCTGATGTCCCAGGGGGGGCTTCGAGCTGCCTGGGCATGGAGGTATGAGTATCCCTCTCGCTCAACTGCTTCTTTATTGCTTTGATTTTCTGTTGATATCTTTGAAGTAACATCAACCAGGCCGGATCATTGATAGAAGGGCTGGGGAGGCTTCCCCGCTCCTCAGATGGCGTCTCATCGGATGAGGTGGATGGCACCCCATTGTCATCTTCAGTTGTAATTACATTGACAATTAAGGCAACCGTAGTCTCCCCTGGATTTGTTGTCCCTGTGAGGGTTTGCAATGCCTCGCTGGCGGCCTTTCCTCTTCTTGTGAGAGCTCCCAGCCTCTCAACAATCTTGGCAACGTCTTCAGGCTCAATAGGCAGAGTCCCATAGTGACCGGTCACTCCAGCCATGTGACAGGTATAGACCAGCATATTTTCATTCCTTCTCCTTGCACGTTTGGTCAACTGACCAGGGAAGGTCAATCTTTCAAACACCGAGACTCTCGGTGGGTCTTCTTCATGGCGGGGAAGCTCATAACATCATGATTCCGCATCTTCTATTTCAGCCGGGTCGATTGGAGATTCTTTACCCCATTCAGCAGTGGTCATGGCATGTAGTAAACGTTGCCTCCCTAGAGAGGTGTTCCCGACCCCATGGAGATATCCACGCACGACCTAGGTGATGTGTGTTGCAGTGCTAGGCCTGGATTCAGAGGGGGTGAATGAATCCCCTTATAAAAAATTGCCTAATTAAAAGCTGTAACTATACACAAATGCGGAATGAATACTAGTCAAGCTCCATAAGATAGGGTGGACAATGATTCTCTTGATCAAATAGTTGAGCTGCAAGAATGCATACTCCTAAGCAGACCTAAGCTATTGACCGAACCCAATCAAGCAATCAAATGCTGTTGAGTAGTGGATAGCGGATCTAAAGGGGAGGGGTGAATAGATCTGCCCCTCTTTTCGTAGAACACCCCACTTTAAAGCTAGATAAAAAGAATTACAGCGTAATATGACTAGCTTAGCGTAGCTCACAACGATTTGCTTAGCAAGATGAATAAGTAATATAAAGATTAAACCTAAGCATGCATCTAGCACAAAGCAATCGCACAAGAAAACCACAATGCAAAGGATTTTAAGGTGGTTCCGACTGAATCCCCAGTCCTACGTCCACCCCTCACCAATCCCGGTGAGGCTTCACTAGTGCAGCGCACCAAACTGCAGATCGAAAAGACCTCCGATTACCTTCCTACTAACCACAGGTAGGGACGTCAATCACCGCAGATCAGACAACTTCCGATTGCCTTCCTACTAACCACCGGTAGCGACGATCTTCAGTTTTAAATGTTTGAATGAAATGGAAAAGAACAAGATATAAAAATACTCAAAGAAGATCTAGAATATGCTCAAAGAGAAAAGATCTTGTCTGAGATTGCTAGAGCTTGAATCTGATACTTCAATGGTATCTTCTTCCTTGTGAAATGATCTTCCTTGGATCACCTTGAGTTGATGAAGAAGATAAAGGATGCAGATTTGATCTCCCTTGAAAACCTTGTAAAATCAGCTTCCTTGGATCACCTTGATAGCCTTGCTTGCTTCTTCACTTCCTTGGAGATAGCTTGCTTTGATATGAGCTTGAAATACCGTGGAATGGATGAAGAACTTCTTCACGAAGTACTGTTCACGGCTACAATACCTCTTCTTCCAAGCCTCCTTTGATCTCCCTTGATCCCTCTTTCTTTGATTCCCCTTTGATTTGATGGAGGAGATAATGGATGCAGCCTTGAACCTTGATTGCTTCTACACCTTCTTGGAGGTTGATGGCTTCAGAAATCAGCTTGAAACACCTTGGATGGATGAAGAACTCTAGCCCGAAGCACTGTTCACGGAGGTGCTACAGTACCCGTGAATCACCTCCTCTAGCCTCCCTTGATCTCTCTTGTTCCACTCATGTGTTTGTTTTATACCATTTGAATGGTCCTTGGACATCTCCCAGACTAGATCCACAATTCATGGGGGATTGGGTGACTTTGGGGTTAAACAAATACAAGAAAAAGGGCTCTTCTCGAAGTGGAAAATAAAGTCAACATTTGTTGGCTCGGGGCTGGCTGTCGACCGGAACCTTCTAGCGGTCAACCGCTACTGAGAAAGCTTGTAGATATTTTGTCCCTGGAAATTCGGGTGCACCACTACTAAGCTGGCGGTCGACCGCCACTGAGAGAACTGTAGGCTGTGAGCTGCTGGCGGGGGCGGTCGAACGCCCCTGGGCTGGCGGTCGACCGCCAGCTGGGCACACCCCCGGGTTTCTCGGTTTGGTCCGTTAACCCATTAGCTCAATCGCTCAACTCCTTTAGCAGCCCGTTCTCATCTGTGGCATCAACCTTGACAGTCTTGAAGGTGTCAACTGAATCTTTGACCTTGGGTTCTCTTGTCTATGCTTCATTGTACATTGACCTTGGCTATGTGAAGTGCCGAATGTGAAGTGTCGACGTTTGCTCGTAGAAGAGATTTGCATTCTTGTTTGGGTGCGATCAATGAGCTTTCATTCTTGCCATCGTCACTCAATTTCTTGTCCATTCATTGGCACATCTGTCATGAACAAAACATCACGTATGTCAGTCATATGAGAGTGAAAAATATCAATGACTTATAGTGTTAAACCATTATCAAAACTAAGATTATCAAATAACTCAAATGACCATAGGATGATGTTGAATGACTCAAATGACCACAGGGGCATAACATTCTCCCCCTTTTTGATGATGGCAACAATGTGAGTCATTATGTGGTAGTAATGTCTAAGATGGCAAAGTTGATAACATATACGACATGTGCAGCTCAAGATCCATGATAATTAAAGCATGTGAATGCAGATATGAACACACAGCATATAAATGAATGCGGATATGTATGCATGAACGATCAAAGCATATAAATTCTATGCAATTATACAAGCCCCCATCAACACTCAAACACAAAGCTCACAAAGGTTTCTCCCCCTATGACAACCCTCATAGATCGACAAGGCACAACTCTTACAAAGGATAAGGACTCACACAAAGAATTCTCCCCCTTTGACAACAGCAAAAAGGGAGTGATAGAGAAGGCTACAAAAGTCTGAGAGACCAGAGCTGAATGGAAGTGAAGAGCAAGCCATTATATGCAAAACTGAACCAGATCGTGAGCAAGATATATATGGTTCAAAGCTAATGAAATCTGAGATCAACAGTGGAGTTCGAAAAGTAGTTACATCCAAGGTTTAATAGAAATGAACCAAAAATACATATCATGGAAGTGTTTAACCTTCTCTTGTCTTATATATCCATATTCAATAACTATAAAGTGAATAAAACAAAAACTAGTATGGAGGCTAAACAAGCATGAGTAAAGCATGGAATGCTATGAGTGCAGGAAATTTGATTTTTAATATCTTTTGAATTTGAATACGAGCAATCAAGTTTAGTACATGCCTCCTAGCCGTAAGAATACACGTTGTTTAGACGCCAGTATCCCTAGGTATTTGGCAAGACTGACGGTTATGCTTCAGAATGAACAGAGATAGCAAAGTCACGTCATGACATATCCAATCTCATTTCTTTGATGAGAAGATATATTTCTCAGCAATTATGCCAGTGCTCTACCTAGAGTCCAAAAAAATAATTATGACAGAGATAACAGGGGCACATCATGACATATCATTTGTCACTTGAATTGATGACATGACATGTTTCTCCGTGCAACAATATCATTGCTCTGTCCAATTAATTTTCAAGAATTCCAGCTCATCAAGATGTTTAAGAACAATACTAAGCCTGAGTGTATCACCAAGATGGTCATGAATTTTCAGATTTTAGGATAGTCATTCAAAGTACAATATGCAATCTCTAGTTAAGGTCTATTAAAATCACAGAACATAGATGATTTCAGAACAAATATTTCAGAACTTCAAGGAAATTATTAAATCTGAACCATTTTCATTAGATTGACAATCATCAAGGCATATAATAGAAAGCTCTTACATCGTAATTCTGTCGGTCTCATGATCTCAAATCAGACTGTAAGCCATTGAAGTTCAGATTGAAAGAGATTAAGAAAAGCAACAAGACTCCCCCTAAGGATATGCAATGAATGCACTCAAGGAGTTATGTTTGCAAGGGAAAAGATAATTGTCAAGGAGAGGTTGACTAGAATCATGTAGGGGTTGACCTGATCAAACATGAAGTTGGCAGATATGAAATACATAACCCAGCACATGGTTGTACACTTATTAAATGTAATAGAATGAAGATGAAACAAATGCATGAATGCTGTAAAGAGACAACTCCCCCTTACTACATGGCCTATATGCGACAGTGACGCATGGTACTTGACGGAGGTGAAACCTCATGCATATTGAGTGCTTCTGGACAAGCATAGCTTACCTTTCCATACATCAACAATTAATATACCATGGCCATGCAAGAATGATGCTACACAAACCATGCAATGCATCGTGAACATGAATTCAATTCATTATTATCCATTATGACTACATGAAATGCCACACCATATGCAAAAAGGCATTTAAATATAAACAATGCATTGAACACCAATCTGTAAAAACACACACTAAATTGAACAAGATCATCATTTCAATTTTTATTGGCCTGAGGTCGGCAAAGACCTAAGCTCCCTTCTAAGTGTTGAAAACCTGTCATTACACAAGGTCTTGGTGAAAATATCAGCAATTTGATTTAGAGTATCAACAAAATGTAGTTCAAAATTTTTCTTAACGACCTCATCTCTAATGAAGTGATGTCTAATCTCAATATGCTTAGTCCTAGAGTGCTAAACTAGATTTCTTGCAAGGTTGATAACACTAGTGTTATCACATAGAATCGGGACACAACCAAGATCCACTAAGAAGTCTTGGAGTTGTTGTTTAATCCACACCACTTGGGTGCCACAGCTCCCCGTAGCAACATATTCTGCCTCTGTGGTTGAGAGGGCAACCGAGTGTTGTTTCTTGGAGGCCTAAGAAACTAAACACCCACCCAGAAACTGGCAGTAACCACTAGTACTTTTGTGATCCAACTTGCATCCAGCATAATCCGCATCGGAATAAGATATAAGAGATAAATCACATGATGACGGATATCACAATCCCAAATCTTGAGTATCGGCAAGATATCTAAGGATACGTTTGACGATAATCAAGTGGGATTCTCTAGGACTAGCTTGAAATCTAGCACAAAGGCATACACTAAACTGGATATCTGATCGGGATGCAGTTATGTAAAGCAAAGAGCTGATCATATCTCTATAGATCTTTTCATCCACTAATTTACCATTTTCATCCAAATCCAGTGATGTTGTGGTGCTCATAGGAGTTGCAATTATTTTGCTATTTGTCATGTCAAATCTTTTTAGCAGCTCCTTGATGTATTTGGCTTGACTTATGAAGCATCCATCTTCTCCTTGGTTGACCTACAAACCAAGAAAGAATTGGAGTTCTCCCATTAGGCTCATCTCAAATTCTCTAGTCATGAGTTTAGCAAATTCCTCACACATTTCAGATTTAGTAGAACTAAACACAATATCATCAACATAAATTTGAACAATCAAAATATTCTTACCTTGCTTCTTGGTGAAAAGTGTTTGATCTACCTTACCTCGTGTGTACCCTTTCTCAATAAGGAATGAGCTTAGTCTTTCATACCAAGCTCTTGGTGCTTGCTTAAGTCCATAAAGCGCCATGTCTAGCTTGTATACAAAATCTGCATGGTTAGTGTTCTCAAAGCCAGGGGGCTGCTCAGCATAGACATCTTCTTTGATCAAGCCATTCAAGAAAGTACTTTTTACATCCATTTGATACAACTTCATTCTAAGGGAGCATGCAAAGGCAAGTAAAATTCTGATGGCTTCGAGTCTAGCAATTAGGGCATAAGATTTATCAAAGTCTACCCCTAACTCTTGATTATACCCTTGAGCCACCAATCTAGCATTGTTTCTTATTATCTTGCCATCCTCACTGAGTTTGTTCCGAAAGACCCATTTAGTGCCTATGACAGATTGTAATGAAGGTCTAGGAACAAGATGCCAAACTTTGTTTCTCTCAAACTGGTTTAACTCGTCTTGCATTGAATTTCTCCAGTTTTCATCCTTTAATGTCTCATCAACATTCTTGGGTTCAATCTTGGAGACAAGAGCAAGTTGATCCAATTCTTTCACAATTCTAAAATGTGACCTTGTTCTAGGTGGGTCATTCAAGCTACCAATGACATTTTTCAAAGGATGATCCTTAAGAATTCTAATATTTGTAGAATCATTACCTTCTCCTGGAGCTTGATCACTTGCATTGCTTGATTCAGCTAGGTCACCATCTTCTCATGTTTCTTCTTATGGATGATCATTCTTTTCCTTCATGCTTAGGAATTCCCCATCTTCATCATTTTTCCTGCAAGAGTTATCATTGTTAGAATCATCATGATATTCACCAAAGGAAACATGGGGTGATTCTTTCACAGTTTGACTATTGACATTATAAATTCTATAAGCCCTAGATCTATCATAATATCAAAGAAATATACCTTCATCGCTCTTGGGCTTGAATTTATCTAAATATCTTTTGTCATTATTATCGATGAAGCATTTTGACCCAAATACTTTCATATATGTGAGAGAAGGCTTTTTACCTTTCAGCAACTCATAAGGAGTCTTTTTGGTGTGTGGCCTTATCATAGAGCGGTTGATAATGTAACATGCCAAGTTTACTGCTTCATCCCAAAATTTCCTTGGGAGTTGCCGTTCGACAAGCCTTGTTCTTGCCATCTCTATGAGTGTTCGATTCCTTCTTTCAACTACACCATTTTGCTTCGGGGTTCTTGGTCATGAAAACATATGTGAAATTCCTTCAGCCCTGCAAAGATTATAGAAGTCAGCATTTTCAAATTCACCACTATGATCAGATTGAATGTTGGAGATTTTGAACTCACCGTCTTGCTTTATTTTCATATAGAGTGCTTGAAACTCATCAAAAGCATCATTTTTATGTGTGAGAAAGAAAACCCATGTGAACCTAGAGTAATCATCCACCAAGACATATCCATATTTTCCACCACTTAAACTAGCAGTTCTGGTTGGACCAAACAAATCCATATGAATCAGCTCAAGTGGTTTAGATGACATGTTAGCAGATCTAGCCTTGAAGGATTTTCTTGTTTGTTTACCTAGGGCACATGCATCACAGAATTTGTTTTCTTATTTAAAAGAAAGGTCAGGCAACCCATTCACCATTGAATGCTTTAACAGTTTATGTGAGACATTGTAGCTAGCATGACCAAGTCTACGATGTCATAACCATGCAAGTTCAGATTTTGGTGCAGCAAGACAAAGATTTATGTGAGCAGAATCATCTAAGTCAATCATGTAAACATTGTTGACTCTTTTTCCATAAAATTTTACCCTGTCAGATTTTGGTTCAAGGATTCTACATCCATGAGAGTCAAACAACACTTTGTGACCCTTATCACAGAGTTGACTTAAGCTAAGCAAGTTGTATTTCAAGCCTTCAACTAGCAGCACGTTACAGATGGAGTTGGAGAGGTTCTTACCTACATTACATGTTCCAATGATTTTTCCTTTGTTGTTCCCTCCAAATGTGACGTATCCTCCTTCCTTTTCCTTCAAGAGATAAAATTTTGTTTTGTCTCCAGTCATGTGTCTTGAACAGCCGCTATCAAGGTACCACCTGTTATGCATGGCTGCAAGACACTCCTGCACAAGTAATTAAGTAATTGTGTTTGGAACCCAACCAAATTTGGGTCCCATCAAACTCTTCAGACTTTCAAAACTCGAAACCATTTCTTTTGGAATCCAAACCTTCCTAGCATTCACGTTTTGTTTGCTTAGAGTAGGGATTTGATTTTTTTTCTACTTTGACATTCACTTTTTGTTTCGAAGCTCTTTGTTGGATTTTATGGAGATTTGAGAAAGTTTGCTTCTTAAACCATTGAGGCCGTTGGTTGGTTTTGGGTTGAAAGTGATTGTTTTGCCACCTAGGGGATTGAGACTAGTAAGATTGGTGAACACATGAATCATAATTTCCTCAAAAGTCAGGTGGTGTTGGCCTATATGAATGTGCAATCTAGTTAAGGTGATATCTGGAAGATTGAGCATGCAATGGCCAAGGAAGTGTTGACCTATGCTGCAGGGAAGGTCGACCTTTCTTAGGTTTTTGGACAGACTTTTTGAGAATTTCAATGACTACCTCTTCAATCTTTTCTTTCCCTTTCTCCTTTTGTTTTTGCTGGTTTTGTGTGGGAGTTGTGTTTGAGGTGGAAGCTTCGGAAGATGAAACAAATGTGACAGTTTTTAACCCAATTGGCCTTTCATGTGTAGGTTCAAAACCTAACCCTTCATTGTTGAAGTTCATTCTAGTACCTAGTAATACATCTAGGTTTTCTTTTCCATCCACAAATTTTTGTAAAGATTGTTGTTTGTCCTTCAACTCTTTTTGTAGGTTTTCAATATTTTGCAGGAGTTGAGTGTTGACTTGTTTGACAGCTTCATACTTCTCATTGCTTAATTTACTATCCTTTTCATAAGTTTGCATTTTGAGCTTCATGCTGTCAATCTCATTTCTCAAATCTTCATTTTCAGTTTTCAAGTCAGCCATTTCTTTTCTTCCTTCCTCCAAGTTCTCAATCATTTTCTTAAGATCTTCAATTTCAGTTTCAAGTAGAGCATTCTTATCATTCATATCATGATCATGCACAAAGAAGTTAATTTTATTTTTTAATTATTTATTCTCCTTTTTGTACATGTCATATTTTTCCATGAGCCGTATATATGCTTCCTCCCAATCATCAAGTGTGTAATTTTCAAATGGAGAGTTTACCTCAGTTTCTTCATCACCTCTGGCCATGGGACAAAGAACTTTTTTTCCCTTGTCCGAGGAGCTAGTTCCACCATCACTTTCTTCCTCGTCACTCTAGGTGGACACCATGGCCTTGTTCTTCTTCTTGCCCTTCCATTTGTCAGCCTTTTTGAATATGTTAGGACAATCAGTCTTGAAATGCACTGGTTTGTTGTAAGAATAACAAATGATTTTGTCAGATTTCTTAATGTTTTCAAAATTAGATTTGAAACTATTTCTTACCTTTGACCTTCCTCTCATGAAGCTCTTACCTTCCTTTCTCAGAAATTTTCTGAACTTACGTGTGAGCATGGCTACATCATCCTCATCTCCCTCACTTGCTGAATCCTCACCTTCATCAGAAGTGCCTTCACCGCTGGGTCTTGCTTTTAGAGCTAGGGCCTTTTTCTTAGGCACCCCAGCCTCTTTGTTCTTAAGGTTGATCTCATAGGTCATCAATGACCCAATGAGTTCATTGTTGAGTAGTGGACAGCGGATTTATAAGGGGTGAATAGATCTGCCCCTCTTTTCGCAATGCAACCCTCTATATAGCTAGATAAAATAAATTGCAGCGGAATATAACTAACTTAACGAAGGACACAACGATTTGCTTAACAAGATGATTACGCAATATAGAGATTGAACCTAAGCATTCATCTAGAACGAAGCAATCACATAAACAAACCACAACACAAAGGATTTTAAGGTGGTTCGGACTGAATCCCCAGTCCTACGTCCACCCCTCACCAAATCCGGTGAGGCTCCACTAGTGCCACGCACTGAACGGCAAATCAGAAAGACCTCCGATTGTCTTCCTACTAACCACAGGTAGGGATGTCAACACCGCAGATCGGACAACTTCCGATTGCCTTCCTACTAACCACCGGTAGGGACGATCTTCAGTTTCAATCGTTTGTATTAAATGAAAAAGAACAAATATGAAAACACTCAATCATCAAACAAGATATAGAATATGCTCAAGAAGAAAAATCTTATCTGAGATTGCTGGAGCTTGAGTTGGATGCTTCAATGGTGTCTTCTTCCTTGAGAGATGATCTTCCTTGAGTTGATAAAGAAGACTATGGATGTAGCTTTGATCTTCCTTTTGATCTCCTTGAGTTGATGAAGAGTTTGATGCAGTTTAGATCACCCTTGAGAGCCTTGATTGCTTATTGCTTCCTTGGAGGTTGAGATAGCTTTAGATCTAGGCTTGAATCCCTTGGAATGGATAAAGATCTTCTTCCCGGAGTACTGTTCACGGCTACAATGCTCGAACTCCTCTCACCCTTGTAGTCTCCTTTGATCTCTCTTGGATTCACAAATGATCAACTAGGGTTTCTAACCCTCTTGCATGTGTTTTATAACCTTTGAGTGGTCCTTAGACATCCCCCAGACCAGATCCATAATCTATTAAAGATTGGGTGACTTTGGGGTTAAACAAATACAAGGAAAGGGCCTCTTCTCGAAGTGGAAAATAAAGTCAACATTGAAGGCTCGGGGCTGGCGGTCGACCTGCAGCTTCTGGCGGTCGACCGCTACTGAGAAACTTGTAAACGGGCGGTTCCTGGAAATTCCGATCGACCGCTACTGGGATGGCGGTCGACCGCTACTAAAAGAGTTGCAGACGGTGGGCTGCTGGCTGGGGCGGTCGACTGCCCCTGTGCTGGCGGTCGACCGCCAGCTGGGCAGACCCCGGGTTTTCCCGGGTCGGTCCGTTAATTGCTTTAGCTCCATCGCTTAAGTTCTTTAGCACCCCATTCATGTATGTAGCATCACCCTTGACAGTCTAGAAGGTGTCAACTGAGTCTTTGACTTTGGGTTCTCTTGGTTATGCTTCTTTGTGCATCGACCTTAACTGTCATTGAGCTTTCACTTTTGCCAACTCCACTCCATTCCTTGTCCATTCATTTGCATATCTGTCATGAACAAAACATTACGTATGTCAGTCATATAAGAGTGAAAAATAACAATGACTAATAGTGTTTAGTCATTATCAAAACCAAGAATGTGAAATAACTCAAATGACCACATGATGATGTCGAATGACCCAAGTGACCGCAAGATGACTCAAATGACCATAGGGGCACAACATTCTCCCCCTTTTTGATGATGTCAACACTATGAGTCATTATGTGGCAGTAATATCCAAGATGGCAAAGTTTATGACATATGCAACAAGTGCAGCTCAAGATCCATGATAGTAATAGCATGTGAATGTAATTGTGAATGCAGATATGAGTGCTATGCAATTATGAAAACCCCATCACATACACATAAGAGATATACAAAGCGCACAAAGGATTCTCCCCCTTTGACTATCTCTCGTACACAATTCACTCATCCCCCAATGACAACTCACAAAGCAAAGGATGACTCACAACAAAATATTCTCCCCCTTTGACAGCAGCAAAGAGGAGGGATTAGATAGAGAAGATGACTAATGTCTGAGAGACCAGAGGTGAATGAGAGTGGAGAGCAAGCCATTATATGCAAACCTGAAACATACCGCGAGCAACATATATGGTTCAAAGCTAATGAAATCTGAGATCATCAACAGAGTTCGAAAGGCATCTACATCCATGTTGTAATAGAAATGAAATAAAAGTGCATATCATGGCAGTGTTTAACCTTCCCTTGTCCTATATATCCATATTCAATAACTACAAAGGGAATAACACAAAAACTAGTATTGAGGCTAAACAATCATGACTAAAGCATGGAATTTGATGAGTTCAACAAATTTGATTTTCAATATCTTTTGAATTTGATGTCACATGACTCATATTTTACGAGCAATCAAGTCTAGTACATGCCTCCTAGCCGTAAGAATACACGTTATTTAGACGCCAGTATCCCTAGGTATTTGGCAAGACTGACGGTTATGCTATAGAATGAACAGAGATAGCAAAGTCACGTCATGACATATCCAATCTCATTTCTTTGATGAGAAGATATATTTCTCAGCAATTATGCCAGTGCTCTGCCTAGAGTCCAAATATAATTAAGACTGAGATAACAGGGGCACATCATGACATATCATTCGTCACTTGATTTGATGACGTGACATATTTCTCCGTGCAAAAATATCATTGCTCTGTCAAATTGATTTCCAAGAATTCCAGCTCATCAAGATGTTTAGAAATAATACTAAGCTCTGGAGTATCACCAAAATTATCATGACGTTTGGATTTTCAGATTTCAGGATAGTCATGCAAAGCACAATATGCAATCTCTAGTTAAGGTCTATTAAAACCACAGAACATCGATGATTTCAGAATAAATATTTTTAAACTTCAAGGAAATCATTAAATCTGAACCATTTTCATTGGATGGACACTCATCAGGGCATATAATAGAAATCTCTTACGACGTAGTTCTGTCGGTCTCATGATCTCATATGCAGACTATAAGCCATGAAGTTCAGATTGCAAGAGAGTAAGAATAGCAGCAGGACTCCCCCTAAAGATATGCAGTGAATGCACTCAAGGAATTATGTTTGCAATCAAGTGGAATGACGAATGTCAAGGAGAGGTTGACTAGAACCATGCAAGGGTTGACGTGATCAAACATGGATTTGACAGACATGAAATGCATGATCCAACACATGGTTGTACACTTATTAAATGTAATAGAATGAAGATGAAACATATGCATGAATGTTGCAAAGAGACAACTCCCCCATACTATATGGCCTATATGCGATAGTGACGCATGGTACTTGACGGAGGTGAAACCTCACGCATATTGAGTGCTTCTAGGCAAGCATAACCTATCTTTCCATACATCAACATTTAATATACCATGGCCATGCAAGAATGATGCTACAACAAACCATGCAATACATTATGAACATGAATTCAATTTTATTATGCATCATGACTACATGCAATGCTACACCATATGCAAAATGACATATTTACATATAAACAAAGCATGGATACCAATCTAAAAAAAAAATACACAACTAAATTGAACAAAGTCATCATTTCAATTTTTATTGGACTGAGGTCGGCAAAGACCAAGCTCCCTTCTGAGTGTTGAAAACCTGTCATTACACAAGGGCTTGGTGAAAATATCAGCAATTTGATTTAGAGTATCAATAAAATGTAATTCAAAATTTTTCTTAACAACCTCGTCTCTAATGAAGTGATGCCTAATCTCAATATACTTAGTCCTAGAGTGCTAAACTAGATTTTTTGCAAGGTTGATAGCACTAGTGTTATCACACAGAATCGAGACACAACCAAGATCCACTAAATAGTCTTGGAGCTGGTGTTTAATCCACAACACTTGGGTGCCACAGCTCCCCGCAGCAACATATTCTGCCTCTGCGATTGAGAGGGCAACCGAGTGTTGTTTCTTGAAGGCCCAAGAAACTAAACACCCACCTAGAAACTGGCAGTAGCCACTAGTACTTTTGCGATCCAGCATAGTCCGCATCAGAATAAGATATAAGAGATAAATCACATGATGACGGATACCACAATCCCAAATCTTGAGTGCCGGTAAGATATCTAAGGATACGTTTGACGGCAGTAAAGTGGGATTCTCTAGGACTAGCTTGAAACCTAGCACAAAGGCATACACTAAACTGGATATCTGGTCGGGATGCAGTCAAGTAAAGCAAAGAGCCGATCATACCTCTATAGATCTTTGCATCCACTAATTCACCATTTTCATTCGAATCCAGTGATGTTGTGGTGCTCATAGGAGTTGCAATGATTTTACTGTTCGTCATGTCAAATCTTTTCAGTAGCTCCTTGATGTATTTGGCTTGGCTTATGAAGCTACCATCTTGTCCTTGGTTGACCTGCAAACCGAGAAAGAATTGGAGTTCTCCCATTAGGCTCATCTCAAATTCGCTAGTCATGAGATTAGCAAATTCCTCACACATTTCAGATTTAGTAGAGCCAAACATAATATCATCAACATAAATTTGAAAAATCAAGATGTTTTTACCTTGCTTCTTGGTGAAAATTGTTTTATCTACCTTACCTCGTGTGTACCCTTTTTCAATGAGGAATGAGCTTAGTCCCTCATACCAAGCTCTTGGTGCTTGCTTAAGTCCATAAAGCGCCCTGTCTAGCTTGTATACAAAATCTGCATGGTTAGAATTCTCAAAGCCAGGGGGCTGCTCAACATAGACTTCTTCTTTGATCAAACCATTCAAGAAAGCACTTTTTACATCCATTTGATACAGCTTTATTCTAAGGGAGCATGCAAAGGCAAGTAAAATTCTGATGGCTTCGAGTCTAGCAACTGGGGCATAAGATTCATCAAAGTCTACCCCAAACTCTTGATTATACCCTTGAGCCACCAATCTAGCCTTGTTTCTTATTATCTTGCCATCCTCACTGAGTTTGTTCCTAAAGACCCATTTAGTGCCAATGACAGATTGTGATGAAGGTTTAGGAACAAGATGCCAAACTTTGTTTCTTTCAAATTGGTTTAACTCGTCTTGCATTGAATTTATCTAGTTTTCATCCTTTAATGCTTCATCAATGTTTTTGGGTTCAAGCTGAGAGACAAGAGCAAGTTGATCTAATTCTTCCATAATTTTAAAATTTGACCTTGTTCTAGGTGGGTCATTCAAGCTACCAATGACATTTTCCAAAGGATCATCCTTAAGAATTCTAATATTTGTAGAATCATTACCTTCTCCTAGAGCTTGATTGCTTGCATTATTTGATTCAGCTCGGTCACCATCTTCTTTTGTTTCTTCTTATGGAGAATCACTCTTGTCCTTCATGCTTAGGAATTCCCCATCTTCATCGTTTTTCCTGTAAGAGTTATCATTGTTAGAATCATCATGATATTCACCAAAGGAAACATGGGGTGATTCTTCCACAGTTTAACTCTTAATGTTATAAATTCTATAAGCCCTAGATCCATCAGAATATCCAAGGAATATACCTTCATCGCTCTTGGGCTCGAATTTATCTAAGCCTCTTTTGTCATTGTTGTGGATGAAGCATTTTGACCCAAACACTTTCATATGTGAGAGAGAGGGTTTTTTACCTTTCAGCAACTCATGAGGAGTCTTTTTGGTGTGTGGCCTTACCATAGAGCGATTGATAATATAACATGCCGAGTTTATCGTTTCAGCCCAAAATTTCCTTGGGAGTTGCCGTTCGGCAAGCATAGTTCTTACCATTTCTATGAGTGTTCGATTCCTTCTTTCAACTACACCATTTTACTCCGGAGTTCTTGGTGAAGAAAATCGGTGTGAAATGCCTTCGGCCCTGCAAAGATTATAGAAGTCAGCATTTTTAAATTCACCACCATGATCAGATTGAATATTGGAAATCTTAAACTCACCGTCTTACTTTATCCTCATATAGAGTGCCTGAAACTTATCAAAAGCATCATTTTTATGTGTGAGAAAGAAAACCCATGTGAACCTAGAGTAATCATCCACCAAGACATATCCATATTTTCTACCACTTAAACTAGCAGTTCTGGTTGGATCAAACAAATCCATATGAATCAGCTCAAGTGGTTTAGATGACATGTTTGCAGATCTAGCCTTGAAGGATTTTCTTATTTGTTTACCCACGGCACATGCATCACACAATTTGTTTTCTTGTTTAAAAGAAAGTTCAGGCAACCCATTCACCATTGAATGTTTTAACAGTTTGTGTAAGACATTGTAGTTAGCATGACCTAGTCTACGATGCCATAACCATGCAAGTTCAGATTTTGGTGCAGCAAGACAAAGATTTGAATGAGCAGGATCATCTAAGTCAATCATGTAAACATTGTTGACTCTCGTACCAGAAAATTTTACCTTGTCAGATTTTGGTTCAAGGATTCTACATTCATGAGAATCAAACAACACTTTGTGACCCTTATCACAGAGTTGACTTAAGCTAAGCAAGTTGTATTTCAAGCCTTCAACTAGCAGCACGTTACAGATGGAGTTGGAGAGGTTCTTACCTACATTACCTGTTCCAATGATTTTTCCTTTGTTGTTCCCTCTAAATGTGACGTATCCTCCTTCCTTTTCCTCGATGAGATAAAATTTTGTTTTGTCTCTAGTCATGTGCCTTGAACAGCCGCTATCAAGGTACCACCTATTATGCATGGCTGCAAGACATTCCTGCACAAGCAATTAAGCAATGGTGTTTGGAATCCAACCAAATTTGGGTCCCATAGATTTTCAAAACATGAAACCATTTCTTTTAGAATCCAAACCTTCCTAACATTCATGTTTTGTTTGATTAGAGCAGGGATTTAGTTTTTCTTTTCAACCTTGACATTCACTTTCTGTTTGGAGGATCTTTGTTGGAATTTGTGGAAGTTTGAGGAAGTTTGCTTCTTAACCCATTGTGGCCACTGGTTGATTTTGGGTTGAAAATGATTATTTTGCCACCTAGGAAATTGATGCACACAAGAATCACAATTGCCCCAAAAATAGGGTGGTGTCAACCTATGGAAGTGTCGACCTGTGTGAAATTGTTTGGCAGTTTGAAAGGTTGATGGCTAAGGAGGTGTCGGCCAGTGTTGTGAGGATAGTTGAATCTTCTTAGACTTTTGAGCAATCTTTTTAGGGATTTCAGTGGCTTCCTCTTCAACCTTTTCTTTTCCTTTGGATATTGTTTTTTAGGTAGAAGCATTAGAAGATGAAACAAATGTGACAGTTTTTAACCCAATTGGCCTCTTGTTTGTTGGTTCAAAACCCAACCCTTCCTGTTGAAGTTCATTCTGGTACCTAGCAGTGCATCTAGGTTTTCTCTTCCATCCACAAAATTTTCTAAGGATAGTTGTTTATCTTCCAACTCTTTTTGAAGTTTTTCAATGTTTTGAAGAAGTTGAGTGTTGACTTGTTTGACAGCTTCATACTTCTCATTGCTCAATTTACTGCCATTTTCATAGATTTGCATTTTTAGCTTCATGCTATCAATCTTATTTCTTAAATCTTCATTTTCAGTTTTCAAGTCAGTCATTTCTTTTCTTCCCTCTTCTAAATCCTCAATCATTTTCTTAAGATCTTCAATTTCAGTTTCAAGTAGAGCAGTCTTATCATTCATGTCATGATCATGCATAAACAAGTTAATTTTCTTTTTCAATGATTTATTCTCCTTTTTGTACATGTCATATTTTTCCATGAGCCGTATATATGCTTCTTCTCAATCATCAGTTGTATAATCTTCAAATGGAGAATTTACCTCAGTTTCTTCGTCACCTTTGGCCATGAGGCAGAGATCTTCTTTTTCTTTATCCGAGGAGCTAGTTCCGTCATCACTTTCCTCTTCATCGCTCCATGTGGACACCATGACCTTGTTCTTCTTCTTGCCCTTCCATTTGTCAGCTTTTTTGAATCTATCGAGATAATCATTCTTGAAATGTCCTGGTTTATTGCAAGAATAGCAAATGATTTTATCAGATTCTTAGAGTTTTCAGAATTAGATTTGAAACCATTTCTTACCTTCGACCTTCCTCTTATGAAGCTCTTACCTTCATTTCTCATGATTTTTCTGAACTTACGTGTGAGCATGGCTACGTCATCCTCATCTCGCTCACTTGCCGAATCCCCACCTTCATCAGAAGAGCCTTGACCGCTGGGTCCTGCTTTAAGAGCTAGGGGCTTTTTCTTAGGCACCTCAACCTCTTTGTTCTGAAGGTTGATCTCATAGGTCATTAATGACCCAATGAGTTCATCTACCTTGGTAGTTGTGAGATCTCTTGATTCTTCAACCACGGTAGCCATTGTGTGCCATGCGGGAGTCAATGATATGAGAATCTTTCTCACAATTTCCTGTTCTGAGTATTTCTTTCACAAATCAGTTAGACTATTAGTAAGCACAGTTAACTGAGCATACATATTCTGAATTGACTCATCAGGCTTCATGCGGAACATTTCATATTCAGAAACTAAAATGTTGGCTTTTGTTTCTCGTACCTGAAAGGTTCCTTCGTAGATTAGCTCTAACTTATCCCACATTAGTTTTGCAGATGCGCAGGTAGCCACTCTTGAGAATTCAACTTGATGGAGTGAGCATTGCATGAGTTGTTTAGCACTCCAGTTGACAGTGGATTGTCTTATTTGTTCTTTGGTCCACAAGTCCTCATTATCCGTAAGCTCATACGGACCTTTGCTGATCACTCGTCAAATTTTATAGTCTTGAGCACGAATGAACACCTGCATGCGATGTTTCCAATAAGGATAATTAGTTCCAGTAAAATAAGGAGGTTTATTAACCGAATGTCCTTCATGTAAGAAACCTTTGGACGCTAATCCACCATTTCCCTCAAGGTCGTTGGACCCCATAATGAGAGATTAGGCTCTGATACCACTAATTGAGTAGTGGACAGTGGATCTAGAGGGGAGAGGTGAATAGATATGTCCCTCTTTTTGCAATGTAAGCCTCTATATTGCTAGATAAAATAAATTACAGCGGAATATAACTAACTTAACGAAGGACACAACGATTTGCTTAGCAAGATGATTACGTAATATAAAGATTGAACCTAAGCATGCATCTAGAACGGAGCAATCACATAAACAAACCACAACACAAAAGATTTTAAGGTGGTTCGGACTGAATCCCCAGTCCTACGTCCACCCCTCACCAAATCCGGTGAGGCTCCACTAGTGCCACGCATTGAACCGTAAATCGAAAAGGCCTCCGATTACCTTCCTACTAACCACAGGTAGGGATGTCAACACCGCATAGTTGACAACTTCCGATTGCCTTCCTACTAACCACCGGTAGGGACGATCTTCAGTTTCAATCGTTTGTATGAAATGAAAAAGAACAAATATGAAAACACTCAATCATCAAACAAGATATAGAATATGCTCAAGAAAAAAAATCTTGTCTGAGATTGCTGGAGCTTGAGTTAGATGCTTCAATGGTGTCTTCTTCCTTGAGAGATGATCTTCCTTGAGTTGATGAAGAAGACTATAGATGTAGCTTTGATCTTCCTTTTGATCTCCTTGAGTTGATGAAGAGTTTGATGCAGTTTAGATCACCCTTGAGAGCCTTGATTGCTTATTGCTTCCTTGGAGGTTGAGATAGCTTTAGATCTAGGCTTGAATCCCTTGGAATGGATGAAGATCTTCTTCCCGGAGTACTGCTCATGGCTACAGTACTCGAACTCCTGTCACCCTTGTAGCCTCCTTTGATCTCCCTTAGATTCACAAACTATCAACTAGGGTTTCTAACCCTCTTGCATGTGTTTTATAACCTTTGAATGGTCCTTAGACATCCCCCAGACCAGATTGACAATCTATGGAAGATTGGGTGACTTTGGGGTTAAACAAATACAAGGAAAGGGGCTCTTCTCGAAGTGGAAAACAAATTCAACATTGAAGGCTCGGGGCTGGCGGTCGACCGCTACTGAGAAACCTGCAAACGGGCGGTTCCTGGAAATTCCGGTCGACCGCTACTGGGTTGGCGCTCGACCGTTATTGGGCTGGCGGTCGACCGCTACTGAAAGAGTTACAGACGGTGGGCTGCTGGCTGGGGCAGTCGACCGCCCCTGTGCTGGCGGTCGATCGCCAGCTGGGCAGACCCTGGGTTTTCCCGGGTCGGTCCGTTAATTGCTTTAGCTCCGTCACTTAAGTTCTTTAGCACCCCATTCATGTCTGTAGCATCACCCTTGACAGTCTAGAAGGTGTCAACTGAGTCTTTGACTTTGGGTTCTCTTGGTTATGCTTCTTTGTGCATCGACCTTAACTGTCATTGAGCTTTCACTTTTACCAACTCCACTCCATTCCTTGTCCATTCATTTGCATATCTGTTATGAACAAAACATCACGTATGTCAGTCATATAAGAGTGAAAAATAACAATGACTAATAGTGTTTAGCCATTATCAAAACCAAGAATGTCAAATAACTCAAATGACCACATGATGATGTCAAATGACCCAAGTGACCACAAGATGACTCAAATGACCATAGGGGCACAACATTCATCTACCTTGGTAGTTGCGAGATCTCTCGATTTTTCAACCACGGTAGCCTTTGTGTGCCATGCGGGAGTCAATGATATGATAATCTTTCTCATAATTTCCTGTTCTGAGTATTTATTTCCCAAATCAGTCAGACTATTAGTAAGCACAGTTAACCGAGCATACATAATTTGTGTAATACCCCAAATTCTTTTAGAAATTTAATTAGAAATTTATTTGAATTCAATTAGAAGTTATTTGAATTAATAGGAATTAATTCGAAATTAATTAGATTAATTCTTTAATAAATAGAATAAGTCACATTTTGATTATTTTATAAAAATGCATAAAAATCATATTCTTATAGAATCAATTACGTTTAACAATTTTGTCTTCTGTGGCCAACCCTAATAAAATCATTAACTAGGCCGAATTAGAGGGATTAGTTAAATTTTCACACTCACCTAACCAAATTCGTGCTCAATAGTAACCACCACCTTAAAACATCAAATTCGAGCTCATTTCTCAACCAAATTAGGTTATTCCAGGGGCAAATGAAAGGTATTATAGAGAGGATCATTTCCCCTCTCACAATGCCACGAAAGTTTTAACTTATGGGGAGTATTTGGTCGTGCATGGGTTAGGTCAATATTGGCGGCGGCGGTTCAAACACTCCACTTCAAGGGTCGGTTTCTCCCTTCCTGGAAGGATCCAGAACATGTATAAGCTATTAAAAGAAATCCTTGTGTGTCTATTTTCATTTGGCAGTAGTGGTGTTCGCAGAGGATTCCGATCTAGAGAGATCTCTCGCGTTTATTGGAGGAGTGTCCGAGTTCGTGGGTTTTTCTTTGGCCCTCTTTGTTCCTTCTATTAAGGTAGGTACCCTCGACCAAAATCTGCACATGAGTATACCATTTTGATCCTCTCGAGAGATCTTTCCATTGGTAGTAAAAGTCCCAAATTCTATTAGGTGTGGAGGGAGATCGCGTGGAAATAGTGAAGGGCCGTCAAACGGGTGTTGTTCATTTTAACTTCTAAATCTCTCTTCGATTGAGGTAGGTTATAACAGACCAAACCCTAATTAACATATATGGTTGTAATCAGCAGCATGTTAGCTTTTAGTTGGCGTAGAAAGCCCTAAATTTTATGCATCATGTTTAGAGAATTTCTGATTTGAGTAAGAGCATGTCTAGACGTGGTTTATGATGTATTCTTTTGAGTTAAATCATGATTTTGAGTTATTAATCTTGATCCCCATATAGCATGTCATATATGGTTGGAATCAGCGTCGAGTAAGCTTTCTTTTGATATAGAAAGCCCGATTTTTTATAGACCATGCTTAGAGAATTTCGTGTTTGATTAGAAGCATGTTAAGACTAGGTTTATAAGTGCTTTTCCTATATAGGTTGTGATTTCGATTGGTTTTTTGGTGAATTTAGGGTTCCAAACCCTTGTATTATGACCCTAATATGTCCATCAAGAACCTAGGGGCATGGGGTTAAGATCTCAGTCCAGTTAGACCCCAATTGGGTGAGATTTTTTTCGTTTTACAGAAGTCACGTTCGCGTCTGCGAACGCAGGGGTCGACCCATACACCCCGGGGGTCGACCCATACACAGACAGGAGTCTGTCCGTGCGAGGGTCGACCCAATGGGTCGACCGACATGCTGGCAGACCCCTGGTTTTCCAGGGGTCAACCCAATGGGTCGACCCATACACCCTGGATTTCTAGGGGTCGACCCAATGGGTCGACCCATTTGCTGATAGCCCCGGTGGGCTTGTTTTCGACCCGAGGATCGATCCGGACCGTGAGGGGATCGACCCATTCAAGCCTAGTCCAATTGAAAACCATATTTTGAGGAACCAATGACCCATACATGCAACCCATTGATCTCAAATTAAGCTCGGCGTTCCTCAATCCAAAATTGAAGAACAAAGTTTATAAACCATCCCGATTACTATCTCCACTTCAATGCACACAAATGGTTAATTAGAAACCCATATAATAAAATGGTAATTTTGAAAGTAAATTGCTGTCTCGTATTACTGTCTATTGTCATTATTGGCTTGTTCTAGTATCATGAGTTACCATCTTGTAATTAACTTATCTCTTGAATTGAGATTATAATAATTCACCAGTCAAGGTATTTTTAAATGGCTGTTAGGAAATCAATTAAAAGCCCTTATACCCGGTTAGAATAGACTAATAGCACACTAACAATCTATATGGCATTACGGCCATTAAACCTAAATTGTTGTCCCTTAGTGCGATTCTACCCGGACACTCTATTCGGCAAGTTAGAATCCGCCATTTTGAGACCTGTACAACCCAGCTACGACCTGGAAATTGTGACCAAATCGCTGAGTTATAAGTCACGGATCGACTTGGTCTAATCAGCACATGAGTAGCTCATAGTTGACCGCTTGTCTCCATGAACGGTCTAGTGTAGTCCGTATAAGTATCGTAATTGTGTCTTAAGATCACGTACTACTTACTTACCTGAACGGCACTGTCAACCATTCATTCTTGACCTCGTGGACTGAGATTTGGCCCAGTTCTTGTAATACGGCCAGTAGTAGCCGTATGTCCTGTCAAACGGCCCAGAAGTGACCGTATATCGAGTTTTTAAGTTAATGAATCCAAGGACATGTTAGTCCTTTAAATCTTGAACTTCTGACAGAAATTCCTCTGATTAAATTGGCCATTTAACTTGACTGAATGTCTAGACAACGTGGGATCTTGGATCCAATAAATCAATGCCAACGCATCATAAGGGCCTGGTGTGGTCCTGGGGAGAGCGCCCGAAAAATTATTGAGCCCATGGGATGTTATAATGACATGGTGAGGCATTGCACCGAGTGCATGACTAGTGTGACGTCTATGACATGAAAATCTCTTGTTACTCTTGTTACTTGATCGTGCTTGAAATGATGTTTAAATTACTTGCTTGTTGGCCAATTCTCTATTACTATCTCCTGTTGTAAATTCTTGTACTTGTTATCTTCTTAATTCTTGTCATCATATATTTCCTGACCTTGCAAGATCTTTTATTACGTTGTTTCATCGTATAGTCATTTATTTCTTTTATTAGCATGGCATATGAAAATATAATTAAATTGTTAATCACTTAAACTTGCCTATTATTTCCTACTGAGTGTCAGCTCATAGTTATTGTTTCCCCCCTTTTCAGGCTGTTCAGGTGATGATGCGCATACTGATGGGGAGGGGCAGGAGTGATATCTTTGAGAGCAGCAGTTCTAGAGTTGGAGTTGGCATAGTTATCCTACTTGTAGTTGTGCCTTAGAGTGTGTTTAGTTTTAGTTATGATATTATTGATTGAGTTGTTATTGTCTCAGTTTGTATTAAGTTGGTTTAAGGATATTGTACTAGATTTGGAATATTTCATGATCAATAAGTTATCTCTTTTCTTAGCACCTGTGTAATTGTTTAGTTTAGAATATTTATATGATTTCTAGCTAGTTTCTAACTGTACGACCCGATATTCCACGTCGGGGCGTGACAGTTTAGTTGGTATCAGAGCCAGGTTAAATATTCCTAGGTGTTCTAAGTTCTAGGTTTCCTAAGTTCTAGGATTCTAGGTGATGTCCTACAATATAAGGACTCGTAACTTTGGCATAAGTCTAAGGACCTGACCTTGTGAGATTTGGGTAGAAACTTGGGTTAAGTCCATACCTTAATTGTGATATTATGTATTCTTAATGAACCTAAGTGATCTATTCCACGTGTAGGCTTTGGCAATGGCAGCAGATCGTGCGGAATGGAGGAACTTGCAGCCCACGGTTCAAGGCCTTACTCAGGCTTTGCAACAAGTAGCTCAAGCAGGAGCTGCAAACCATGGCACTAGCGATTTATATCGAACTTTCGGGGGATGAATCCGCCGAGATTTACGAGCTCGACTGACCCTGATGAAGCCGAGCATTGGCTAGATGAGATGGGAAGGATATTTGAAGTAATGCAATGTAGCAATCAAGAACGTGTCCTTCTCTCGACCTTTCAACTTGAACGTGATGCAAGAACATGGTGGGAATCAGTAAAGGCGACTCTCGGTGAGCAGCAAGTCACATGGGAGGAGTTCGAGGAATTCTTCAATGGCAAATATTTTTCTGATAGAGTGCAAGAGAAGAAGCCAGCGGAGTTCGCGACTTTGAAGCAGCGAAGTTTATCTGTGGCAGAATATGAAGCTCAGTTTTCTCGACTTTCTCGTTATGCTACTCACTTAATATCCACTGAGAAAATGAAGGCTAAGCGCTTTCGTAATGGACTGAGGCTGCATTATATCAATCAATTGGCACCGATGGAGATCTCAACCTATTCTGAGATGGTGAGGAAAGCTCAAGTCCTAGAAGATACTCTAGAAATGTCGGAGAGAATCTGTGGAAAAGGTGCAAAGAAGGAACAACCTACGGGTTCCGGGAATATCAAACCCGGGTATAGCAAGAAGAGGCCTATTAATGGACCTGGTTCGTGGAGCGGGTCCGAATCGTGGAAGGGCAAGATGCCGAAGCATGAAGACAAGAAGCCTGGCCCTATTGTTCCATTCAAGGGCGTGTGCAAGTTTTGTGATCGTCCTGGTCACAAGATGGAGGAGTGCTGGCGCAAGCTGGGCGCCTGTTTGCGATGTGGAAGTAAGGAGCACCGTATCCCTAACTGTCCTCTTTTATCGGAGCAAGCTACCCCGGTAAAACCACAAGGCATCAAAAGGCCGCAAGGTAAGCTCCATGCTTTGCACGCAGATGAAGCAGGAACCGCCGAGGATGGTGGACTCGTCGAAGGTACTCTTATTATACTCGACAAGCCATCATTTATTCTTTTTGATACTGGTGCCACACATTCATTTATTTCTTGGAGATTTGCTAAGTCTTTAGCTGTGGAACCTGTTTTGATGAATTCTCCATTAGAAATATCAACACCTATTGGTTATAGATCGGCAATTCAGTATTTCTATCCTTCTAGTAAGGTTATGATTGATGAACAGAATTTACCAGCTGATTTAGTTTGCATGGACATGAAGGATTATGATGTAATCCTAGGAGCAGATTGGTTGGCTCAATATGAGGCTAATGTTCTCTGCAGTTCTAGCTCTGTGTCTTTTACTAGGCACCCTGGACTTTCTTTTGTGGGAGTTAAGCAGAATAACTCCGTATCACTTATCTCGACTCTTCGAGCTGATAAACTGATGAGACGAGGATGCGAGGCTTTTCTAGCCTTTGTCTGTGCAACCCCTGAGCAGCAGATCGAGATTAAGGACATTTCTGTTGTCCAAGATTTTCCTGATGTCTTTCCAGAGGAACTGCCAAGACTTCCGCCTGAGTGGGAAGTTATCTTCTCTATTGATGTTATTCCTGGATCATCTCCGATTTCCAAAGCTCCTTATCATATGTCTTCTGCGGAGCTGAGGGAATTGAAGCAACAGTTGATGGAATTACTTGAAAAGGGTTTCATTCGTCCAAGTACTTCTCCTTGGGGAGCCCATGTATTATTCGTCTGGAAGAAAGATGGTTCGATGAGATTGTACATCGATTATCGGCAATTGAACCAGCAGACTATCAAGAACAAATATCCATTGCCGAGGATTGACGAATTATTTGACCAGATAGCGGGAGTTCAGTATTTTTCTAAGATCGATCTTCGATCCGGATATCATCAGTTACGGATTAAGGAAGAGGATATCTATAAAACAGCTTCCCGCAGTAGGTATGGTCATTTTAAATTTATCGTTATGCCTTTTGGTCTAACGAATGCACCAGCAGCTTTCATGCAGTTGATGAACAATGTATTTCAGCCCTATCTTGATCAATGGGTCGTGGTGTTCATTGATGACATCCTGATTTATTCTAAGAATGAAGAGGAGCATGCTGAGCATTTGAGGATGGCATTGCAACTATTGAGAGATCATCAGCTATATGCCAAGTTCAGTAAATGTGATTTCTGGCTGCAAGAGGTGTCCTTTCTAGGACATATTATCACAAGAGAAGGTATTTCTGTTGATCCTTTGAAGGTAGAGACAGTAAAGAATTCGGACCAGCCTACTAGTGTGACTGAAGTGAGAAGTTTCCTAGTCCTGGCAGGCTACTATCAAAGATTTATTCAAGATTTCTCCAAGATTACGGTACCTCTCACCCAATTAACCCGCAAGGAGATCAAGTTTGATTGGTCAAAAGCATGTCAGCGAAGCTTTCAGACTTTGAAGGAATGTTTGACTACGGCACTTGTATTGGCTTTACCTTCTGGTGAAGGAGGTTTTGTTGTATACACTGATGCTTCAGGTATTGGTTTAGGCTGTGTACTCATGCAGCATGGGAAAGTGATTGCCTATTCTTCTAGGAAGTTGAGGAAGCATGAAGGGAATTATACTGTTCATGATTTGGAACTTGCAGCAGTCGTGTTTACTTTGAAGATATGGAGGCATTACTTGTATGGAGAAACATTCACAATGTTTTCAGATCATAAGAGTCTGAAATATTTATTTTCTCAGAAGGAACTCAATATGAGGCAGTGAAGATGGTTGGAGTATTTGAAAGACTTTGACTTCTCGATTGAGTATCATCCTAGAAAAGACAATGTTGTGGCAGATGCATTAAGCCGGAAGCCTGTAGCTAAATTGTCAAGTCTCGTGTTACAAGAGTGGAAGCTACGGGAACAATTAGCTAGTCTGGATCTGAATGTTGACAATGATCGGGTTATGATTACACAGATTCAACTTAAACCCGAGTTGTTGATGGAAATCAAGTCTTTGCAAGATAATGACCCCGAGCTAGTAAAGATCAAGGGAAGCTTGAGCAGCAGACCTGACTTCACGATGGCTGACGATGGAAGATTTTTATTCCAGGGTAGAACTTGTGTACCTGATGAAGCTGAGTTAAAGAATAAGATTTGTGAGGAAGCTCATAGATCCAAATACACCATTCATCCCGGAGGCACTAAAATGTTCAAGGATTTGAAGAGATCCTTTTGGTGGCCGAATATGAAAAGGGAAGTTGCAGGCTTCGTGAGTAGATACTTGGTTTGTCAGAAAGTCAAGGCTGAACGTTTCAGACCGACAGGAAAGTTGAAACCACTCGACATACCCCAATGGAAGTGGGAAAGTATTGGCATGGACTTCATTATAGGTTTACATAGGACTCGTGGTGGATTTGATGCAATATGGGTGATTGTTGACCTATTGACAAAGTCAGCTCATTTCTTACCCATTAAGTTCAAATGGACAGTTGATGTATTGGCTGCTTTGTATTTGTAAGGCTCCATGGTATACCAGTCAGCATTGTGTCTGATAGAGATCCCAGATTTACATCACATTTTTGGAAGGGACAGCAAGAGTCTCTTGGTACTCGTCTGAATTTCAGTACTGCCTTTCATCCACAGATAGATGGATAGACTGAAAGAACTAACTAGATAGTGAAAGATATACTTAGAGCCTGCATGATCGATCTTGGAGACAGTTGGAGTGACCATTTGGCTTTGATTGAATTCGCCTACAACAACAGTTATCAATCCAGCATTCAAATGGCTCCTTTTGAAGCATTGTATGGAAGAAGTTGTCGTTCCCCATTGTGTTAGGACGAGGTAGGTGAAAAGCAATGGCTTGGACTGGATCTTATTTCAGAATCATCACAGAACATCCGTATTATCCGAGACCGGTTACAAGTGGCTCAATCAAGACAGAAGAGTTATGCCGACAATAGAAGAAGGGCATTGGAATTTCAAGTCATGTATTTCTGAAAGTCTCTCCTACAAGAGGGATTCGAAGATTTGGCATTCATGGCAAGCTCAGTCTGAGATATATTTGTCTGTTCGAGATTCTGGATAGAGTGGGAGAGGTTGCTTACAGATTGACATTACCGCCTCAATTGTCAGGCGTACACAATATTTTCCATGTGTCTATGTTACAGAAATATGTGAACGACCCCACTCATATCATTCATCATGTGGATTTCGAATTGAAGGAAGATTTGACCTATGAAGAAAGACCTATCAAGATTATGGATCGGAAGCAACAGCAACTCCAGAATCGTTCCATACCTATGGTCAAAATTCAGTGGAGTCGGCGTGGAGCTGAGGAAGCTACTTGGGAGTCTGAAGATACTATGCGGAAGCGGTATCCCGACGTATTCTAGGTGAGTAGTCTTTCCCTATATCTGTATTAAAGTGCAGTGAATTTGGAGGACCAAATTCTTTTAGTGGGGGATGGTGTAATACCCAAAATTCTTTTAGAAATTTAATTAAAAATTTATTTGAATTTAATTAGAAATTATTTAAATTTATTTGAATTAATGGGAATTAATTCAAAATTAATTAGATTAATTCTTTAATAAATAGAATAAGTCACATTTTGACTATTTTATAAAAATTCATAAAAATCATATTCTTGTAGAATCAATTACGTTTAATAATTTTGTCTTCTGTGGCCAACCCTAATAAAATCATTAACTAGGCCGAATTAGAGAGATTAGTCAAATTTTCACACTCACCTAACCAAATTCATGCTCAATAGTAACCACCACCTTAAAACATCAAATTTGAGCTCATTTCTCAACTAAATAAGGTGATTCTAGGTGCAAATGAAAGGTATTATAGAGAGGATCATTTCCCCTCTCACAATGCCACGAAATTTTTAACTTATGGGGAGTATTTGGTCGCGCATGGGCTAGGTCAACATTGGCGGCGACGGTTCAAACACTCCACTTCAAGGGTCGATTTCTCCCTTCCAGGAAGGATCCAGAACATGTATAAGCTATTAACAGAAAGCCCTATGTGTCTATTTTCATTTGGTAGTAGTGGTGTTCACAGAGGATTCCGATCTAGAGAGATCTCTCGCATTTATTGGAGGAGTGTCCGAGTTCGTGGGTTTTTCTTTGGCCCTCCTTGTTCCTTCGATTAAGGTAGGTACTGATGTGACACCAACCCTTGGACCTATTTTGCAAGCATTCAATTTTAAGAAGCAGACTCACTCTAGCAGGCTCA
Source organism: Amorphophallus konjac (assembly GCA_022559845.1). Classification (NCBI taxonomy): domain Eukaryota; kingdom Viridiplantae; phylum Streptophyta; class Magnoliopsida; order Alismatales; family Araceae; genus Amorphophallus; species Amorphophallus konjac. Next base: position 234,628,612 of record CM040124.1, read on the forward strand.
CTCGCTTGGCGCACACTACTGCCCGATGGCGACTCGGCGATGTTAGAGAGGGTTCGAGGTGGGACCTTGAGGCTCCAATAGTTGGCTAGCTTGGGGAGAACCCCAAATGGGCCTGGGATGCCCAAATCATGGGCGGCCAGCACACCAAGGGTGTGGGATGAAGGGTTCACTCACAACTCGCCCGCGGTGGTCACTCACGGCACTAGTAACTTAGGGTCGAGCTCTCACTCACCGTCCGACGGAACAATGGCGGTAATACTAAGCTAGCAATGAATTGAAACCCAGCCAAGAGAGGGACCGAGGCTCACCTAGCCAGCGTGAAGATGCCAACTCCGGCCGGAGACGGAGGCGAGCGGGGAGGCGTGGGAATGCACCCGCACGCTGCGTCGATGAAGCTTCAAACCTGCAAGTGAATTATTACATGAACTACACCTCTCGCAAGAGGGGGATCTTAGGGTGGGGGTTAACTGCGATTACACCCAAAACTACCTCTACATAGGGAGGGGCCTTCAGCCGGCCAAGCGGGGAGGGGTGAGACTGACTAAAGATGAAATTGGACGCCGATGTTGATTCTGCCCACTGTCTGCGCTTCTGGATAGACAGTCGCTTCTCTGGATGCTGCGGCCACTCCAGATTTTTGCTGAAGACGAAACTAGTGGTAAAATCTTCGTAGCTGGACCGGGAAGACACCAAAATTTTCGGGATTTCTTCTGGTACCTCTGCTGGTCGAGGTAGGGGCTTGAACGGGGTAGCAGGTCCTCTGTTCTGACAGCTGCAGGTTCCTAACAGCAGGAAGCAGAGGGTGCCACGAACGCTCCCGAGCTTGTAATCAGGTGCCGTCAGAGCCTTTGCAACCGTTGATGGGTCTACTTCTAAGCTGAACTGACGGGGATGCTAAATGAGGTCGGAGTAGACCGATGGCTTCTGAACACTGAAAGAGGGTCGGTGAAAATAGGGTGGAAGCAGAACTGCACGATCGGGGAGAAAATTGATAACTTTCTAGTCCGGTCTCAAAATTAAACTCTGCTTCTTGGGGATGGTAGAGGACTCGAAGTAGAAGACTTTTTCTGAAGAACTCTCGATCAGATTCCCAATAGATTAGTCGCAGAAGAGCTTCCACTCCGGCTCTGGCCTCCTGCCAGGGAAGATTCACGCAGTTGGGGGAGAAAGGCTCTTCCAGGCAGCACCGTGCTCGGACAAAGATGAAACCACCGCCGTTGCGAAGAAGACACGCAGACGCTTCCAACGGTACCTCTTGGGTCTTCAGATTTGCTGGGATGTGGTCGGGGTCGCCTCTGCAAGCAGGTGGTCTTCTGCAGGTCGCCAGCTGCTTGGAGGATCTATCAATGGAGGTGGGAGAGGTGATGGAGAAGAGCAAGGGTGAATGGTGGAGATGAGAGAGAGAGAGAGGGGGGCGACCCTAACCAAGGGGTGGGGTCTTGGGGGTGCCCTAGGGCTGTGGAGGGAAGGTGGATTTGAATTCAAATGGCCTAGGGAAGTGGTGGGTTGTATGGAGGAGAGGGAAGGGTGCTTGGGGAAGGGAATAGGGTAGTTGGTGGTTGGAGGGTGGAGCAAGGATTGGAGGATTCCACCTTGGGGTTGGGGGGGGGAGTTAAATGAGTATATGGGGAAGGGGGAGGGGTCTTAATGAGAGGTGAATGGGGAGGAGAGAAAAAATTTCGAAATTTGGGGGAGGGGTGAGAGAGAGAGGGGAGGACTCCTTAGAGAGAGAGAGAGAGAGATAATGAGAGAGAGATCTAGAGGGATGTGGAATTTTGGATTTCAATATTCATGCAAAGTTGTTACATATGAGAGGAGTGGGGGCCTATTTATAGGCATTGGACTTTTCCTAGGATGAAAATGACCCTAACTAAACAACTATTGACCAAGCACTCCAAGGGAGGGGCGCCCCTGGGCCTAGCCAGTAGTTGGGCCCAATAGCCTAACAAACCAACATAATGACACATGACTTTGGTAGATAACCTACTAACCTAGGTGCATGACTCAAATAAAGGAAAAATTACATGATGATGACTCAAATAAAATATAAAAATTACATGACTAGACTCATAAAATTATGACGAACACAATGGCATACGCTGATGAACAATCCGAACCTCAAAAAAAGTGGAGGGGCGAGGGATGCCCCCATCATACCCCCGGGGTGGGGAAAACTCGACCCCGTCGAGTATGGGTCCACCGGGGAAGTAGTACACCAAAATACAGCTTTGGGCGAACCACGATCTCCAAACTCAACCTTCGCTCATAGCCGGAGAAGGGCGCTTCAGCTCGTCAAAGTGGCTCGGACACACCCTCATGCTGGCGATGGGATCTTGATTGCCTAGTATTGCTGCTATGTGCTCACGTCGGGCTCTCAGGCTAATTTGTGGTGGCACTCCGAGGGTGTCTCTCGCAAGGATAGGTGTAAGCTCAAGGCACTCACTAGGATCCACCGCGGTGCCCTTAGAGGGTGTCGGATCCGCCACATGAGAAATGAGGTGAATCCCAAAACCCATCGGTAAGTCCAACCCGCAAGTCGGGTTGCCAAAATCACTCGGAACTTGGCAAGGTCCAAGTCCTCGTGCCCTTAAATTGGAGGTGACCCTAGGGCAGAGCCACTCCAAAGTCATCATCGTCAAGTTATCAACTTGGAATTCCAAGTGGCGCCCATGAGTTTTTGCCCGCTTGTTGTGAATCTCACCGCTTGTTACTTGATACTTGCTTGGATGCATATGCCATGCACTATGATGCGGTGTGAGTGGACAATGTATGGTATGCAAAGGTGGCCCAGGGCAACCACATATAGACCTATCATGCATTGATGTTATGAAGACTTTGAATGATTTGGGAGGACCGGGGCATCCATAGGTGTCCCTCTTATGAGTGAGTGTGATGAATGTTGGAGGACCCGGACACCCATGTAGGTTCCTAGCATACATAAGACCAATGGTGAATTGGGGAGGACCGTTACACCCAAATAGGGGCCACTCATGCTTCCTACTTGACATGTGGGTGGTGTGAATGAATGGACCTGATTTTCTAATCATGCCAAGTGGTGTGTTGTGCCAAGACTTATGCACTCCTATCCTAGAGATGACTTCCATGTGCATGGGTGTGGGGTGGCCCTTGAGCTTCCACTCGTATGGATCAAAGGGATCTAAGAAGGTGGGCATTATGGCGAGGAGCTCTTCCTTGTTTCCCAGGCATATGTTGTTTATGGCGATGGTTCCCTTTGTGGGGCCCGAGTCTTGGAAGTGGTGGTTTTGGTCCAACATGGTTGGTTGGGGTAGAGAGGGGTGGATTGTGGGTAAGGTGGGTGGGTCACATGGGTAACTAGGCTCCCATTGGAAGGGATCAAAGGGGTCATGGATTGGGCTTCCTAGAAGAAGGAACTCTATGTTCACAAGGTCCATACAAGGTGGGTCATCCTCCTCTAATGAAGTAATTTGGCCGAAGCTCTTGGGAGGTAGATCGACCATGAGGGGAGGGCTTGGCTTTCTACCCGAGATATGAAGCTCCAATTTGAGGAGAAGGTCGGGCTCATCGGGTGTGGGGAGGAATAATAGAAGGTCACTAGTGTAGCAACCAATGGTGCACATTGAGGTGATAGACCCAACACATAGGTGTAGGAGGTTAAGGCTCCTAGGTTGTTCGGTCATGGGGGTCAACATGCCAGTCAACTCTAATTGCCATGCTAAGCCCTTGAGAAGGTCCCCTAGTGTCTCCACTTGATAAGATGATTGGATTGTGGTGCGATAGGAGTTGAAGGGCACTATGGGGAGGTGTTGCTCCAAGGATGGGTAGGCCATGATCGGGTGAGCTGGGCCCTCTTTTAACCATCTAGCCAAGGACCCACTTATGATGAGTTCACTCCCTACTAGAGGAGAGGGCATAGAGTTAAGATCGTAATGCAAAGCTTTGTCCTCATCTTGGGCATGTGTTTCTTTCAAAGTGGGGGTTGGATCTGGGGTGTTCACCACTATGGGGTCGGGTGTTAGGATTATGGGTTCTTCTACCAAGGAGGTGGGTAGGTACTTTGTGGGTGGGGTGATGATGATCGGGACATGGTGCATCCGGGGTGGTGAACGAGGTCAGACTTGGAGTGGGGTTGGGAGTAGTGGTGGCCTAGGTTGGGGTAAGATTGGGGTTGGAAGAGGAAGGTGGGGTGGGTGTGGGGGCTTGGTTTGATTGGTTTTGGGAGGTGTGTCCTTTTTAGGGTGTGAAGGAATTGAAGGGTTCCTTGGGCTTTGGTGATCCGAATAGGAAGGGGACACATATCTAGCCCTAAGGTGTTCCTTCATGTTTTCCCAAGTGGTGATGGGATCTTCCCTTCTAATTATCCTTAAGCCTTCAATTTTCAACCAATGAGTTTGAGCCCTTTTGGTTAGTTACATTTTGGCACATCGAACCTTCCTCTCCTCGGACATGGGATTCCTCCCAAAGTAATGGTCCATTGATGCCTCCCAATCTAAATAGTCATTAAGATGAGTTCCATCAAAATTTGGAGGTGGGGGACATGTCCTTCCATTGTCCGTACTTGGGGCGGGCCCATTTTCTCCAAGTTGGTTGAGTCGACTCGATATGTTATCAAGCCGCTCATTGGCATAGGTCAAGGCCTTCATGAGATAGTTGACAAGGCCAGGGAGGTCATGTGTGCTAGTGGTAGGCATCCCTTGGTGGTTTGGACTTATGGAGAGGGCCGATTGGTAAGGTCGGTATGAGGTGGCCATACTAGTGGACAAGAGCGATGCACTGGAATACTCTAAATGCATATGCGCGCCCTAGGACCAACTTGATAGAGACAAGTTGTGAACTTACTCTGATACCACTTGATGTGACACCAACCCTTGGACCTATTTTGCAAGCATTCAATTTTAAGAAGCGGACTCACTCTAGCGGGCTCACTCGCTTGGCGCACACTAGTGCCCGATGGCGACTCGGCGATGTTGGAGAGGGTCCGAGGCGGGACCTTGAGGCTCCAATAGTTGGCTAGCTTGGGGAGAACCCCAAATGGGCCTGGGATGCCCAAATCATGGGCGGCCAGCACACCAAGGGTGTGGGATGAAGGGTTCACTCACAACTCGCCCGCGGTGGTCACTCACGGCACTAGCAACTTAGGGTCGAGCTCTCACTCACCGTCCGATGGAACAATGGCGGTAATACTAAGCTAGCAATGAATTGAAACCCAGTCAAGAGAGGGACTGAGGCTAACCTAGCCAGCGTGAAGACGCCGACTCCGGCCGGAGACGGGGGCGTGCGGGGAGGTGTGGGAATGCACCCGCACGCCGCGTCGATGAAGCTTCAAACCTGCAAGTGAATTATTACATGAACTACACCTCTCGCAGGAGGGGGATCTTAGGGTGGGGGTTAACTGCGATTACACTCAAAACGACCTCCACACAGGGAGGGGCCTTCAGCCTGCCAAGCGGGGAGGGGTGAGACCGACTAAAGATGAAATTGGACGCCGATGTTGATTCTGCCCACTGTCTGCGCGTCTGGATAGACAGTCACTTCTCTGGATGCTGCGGCCACTCCAGATTTTTGCTGAAGACGGAAATAGTGGTAAAATCTTCATAGCTGGACCAGGAAGACACCAAAATTTTTTGGATTTCTTCTGGTACCTCTGCTGGTCGGGGTAGGGGCTTGAACGGGGTAGCAGGTCCTCTGTTCTGATAGCTGCAGGTTCCTAACAGCAGGAAGCAGAGGGTGCCACGAACGGTCCCGAGCTTGGAATCAGGTGCCGTCAGAGCCTTTTGAACCTTTGACGGGTCTACTTCGAAGCTAAACTAATGGGGATGCCAAATGAGGTCGGAGTAGTCCGGTGGCTTCTGAACACTGAAGGAGGGTCGGTGAAGATAGAGTGGAAGCAGAACCGCACGATCGGGGGAGAAAATTTATAACTTTCTGGTCCGGTCTCCAAATTGAACTCTGCTTCTTGCGGATGGTAGAGGACTCGAATTAGAAGACTTTTTCTGAAGAACTCTCGATCAGATTCCCAACAGATTCGTCGCAGAAGAGCTTCCACTCCGGCTCTGGCCTCCTGCCAGAGAAGATTCACGCAGTCGGGGGAGAAAGGCTCTCCCAGGCAGCACCGTGCTCGGACGAAGATGAAACCACCGCCGCTGTGAAGAAGACAGGCAGACGCTTCCAACGGTACCTCTTGGGCTTTCAGATTTGCCAGGATGTGGTCGGGGTCGCCTCTGCAAGCAGGTGGTCTTTTGCAGGTCGCCAGCTGCTTGGAGGATCTATCAATGTAGGTGGGAGAGGTGATGGAGAACAACAAGGGAGAATGGTGGAGATGAGAGAGAGTGAGGGGGGCGACCCTAACCAAGGGGTGGGGTCTTGGGGGTGCCCTAGGGCTGTGGAGAGAAGGTGGATTTGAATTCAAATGGCCTAGGGAAGTGGTGGGTTGTATGGGGGAGAGGGAAGGGTGCTTGGGGAAGGGAAGAGGGTAGTTGGTGGTTGGAGGGTGGAGCAAGGATTGGAGGATTCCACCTTGGGGTTGGGGGGGAGTTAAATGAGTGTATGGGGAAGGGGGAGGGGTCTTAATGATGAGGACATCTCCTACCACTCCTCATTCTTTCGAGGGTCCCGTTGCTTGCCAGCTATGCGTCATCATGTTCGCGGCATTTTCTTAATCATGACTTGTAATTTTTATATTTTCTTGAGTCATAGATTATGTAATTTCCCTTTTATTAAGTCAAGTACCTAGGTTAAAGAGTCATATACCTAGGTTAATTGTCATTAGAGTGGTTAATGAGTCAGTTGGGCCCAATTAAGTGGGCTAGGCCCATGGGCACCCCCCTTCCCCCTTGCTTTATTCTCATTAGTCAAAAACTCAGGGTCTTTTGTTAAATTGTGGGTTTCCTATAAATAGGACCCCAATCCCCCCCATTTGGGGCTAATGAAGTATTGAATATTTGAGCATAAGTGCACCTCTCTCTCTCTCTCTATCTCTCTCATTCTCTCTCTCTCTCTCTCTAAATTTCGAAATTCACTCTCTCTCCTCCCTATTCTCCCCTATTTAAAACCCCTCCCCCTTCCCCATACCTCCCATTTACTCCCCCTCAAACCCCTAGGTGGAACCCCTTTCTCCTAGGCACCTCTCCCTCTTCCCAAGCAACCTTTCCCCTTCCCCATACAACCCCTTCACATTCTCAAGGGAGAATCCATTCTCCTAGACACCCTTTCCCCTTCCCAAAGCAACCCTTCCCATTCCCTAGGCCTCCATTCAACACCTCCATTAACCTTCCACCCAAGGCCCCTCCACAATCACCACAGAGTGCTCTGCCCCCTTGGTTCGCTGCCAGCAGGAGAAGCCCGACTTGCAGAGCCTGCTCCAGAGTGATCCGACATCGTCTGGAGGTGCACCGTACATCGCCGGAAAGGTCTGCGAGTCTTCTTCGCAACCAAGGTGGTCTTGCTGTGTTCCGACTTCGGAACAGTGCGTGGCGCCCGTTCTCGTCTGACTGCGCAACCAGGATCAGCATCCGGACCAGAGCCACAGTGCAGAAGCCCTCACAGACACATCCTTCAACTTATGGAGGCGCCACTTGACCGAGAGCTGCTACCACAAGTCTTCCACCAGCACCAACAAGCGGCGTCCCGTTCGGCATCAGGAAGTGCCTTTTCCATTTTTTCTCCCCCGGGCGCGCAGACAGTCTGTTTATGTCCTGCCTAGGAAGTGCCTCACTCAACAGACGCCTCCTCACCGTCCCGACATCTTCTGGTGCTGTTCTTGGTTGCTGCTCGAAGAAGACTCATCCACGGACGTCCTCGACTTGGTCTCGCCTCATTCGGACTTCGGGAGTGATCGTGGCACCATCAACAAGCAGCTGCAACATCCTGGACCAGTCTGTATCAGAACGCTGAGTGCCTGCTCCAGGGTCCACTCCGACCAGTGGCGACGCTGGAACCGTCCACCAAAAATCACAGTCATACCTGGGTACGTCAGCAAGATTTTTCCGCAAGTCTCATCAAGTTCTGAGTCCTGGAGAGCTCACAGAGGCGACTACATCGACCCCCTCTCTTGCTGTCCCAGACCCGGGCAGATTCGGCCGGGTGCTCCGTCGGCGCGATCGAGCTTATCTCCCCTCCTCGCCTGGCCGGCTTAGCGCCCCTCCCTGTGCGGAGGTAGTGTTTGATTGTAACAGTGAAATCCCCACCCCAAGTTCACCCTCCTGTGAGAGGTGTAGTGAATGTAACTAATTAAGCAGGATTCAAGCTTCATCGGCGCAGTGTGCGGGGAACCCACACTTCCCCGCTCGCCCTCGTCTCCGGCCGGGATCGGTGTCTTCACACCGATCAGGTGAGCTTCGGTCCACTCTCCTCTGCTGGTTTATTATCATTGCTTAGTTTAGTATTATCCCTTGATGTGCCGTCGGCGGTGAGAGAGAGCTCGTTCCAACATTCCGTTTAGTCAAGTGCCACCGCGGGTGAGTTGTGAGTGTGACATTACATCCCACGCCCTCGGCGTGCCAGCCGCCCTTGACATTGGGCATCCCTGGCCCATTGGGGTCTATCCCTAGCTGGTCAAATCCTTGGAGCCTCGAGGTCCAACTTCGGACCCTCACCACCATCGCCGGTCCACCTACGGACCCGAGTGTGCCAACGCGAGTGAGTCCGCTAGTGTGACGCTGCCAACTTGTTGTATTGCTTGCACATTTAAGTCCGAGGGGTTCATATTATATTGCTGCATTTTGGTGTCACATCACTTAATGAGAGGTGAATGGGGAGGAGAGAGAAAATTTTGAAATTTGGGGGAGGGGAGAGAGAGAGAGGGGGGACCCCTTAGAGAGAGAGAGAGAGATAATGGGAGAGAGATCTAGAGGGATGTGGAATTTTGGATTTCAATATTCATGCAAAGTTGTTACATATGAGAGGAGTGGGGGCCTATTTATAGGCATTGGACTTTTCTTAGGATGAAAATGACCCTAACTAAACAACTATTGACCAAGCACTCCAAGGGAGGGGCGCCCCTGGGCCTAGCCCATTAGTTGGGCCCAATAGCCTAACAAACCAACATAATGACACAAGACTTTGGTAGATAACCTACTAACCTAGGTACATGACTCAAATAAAGGGAAAATTACATGATGATGACTCAAATAAAATATAAAAATTACATGACTAGACTCATAAAATTATGACGAACACAATGGCGCACACTGATGAGCAATCCGAGCCTCAAAAAAAGTGGAGGGGCGAGGGATGCCCCCATCAGGTACCCTCGACCAAAATCTACACATGAGTATACCATTTTGATCCTCTCGGAGAGCTCTTTCCATTGGTAGTAAAATCCCCAAATTCTATTAGGTGTGGAGGGAGATCTCGTGGAAATAGTGAAGGGCTATCAAACGGGCGTTCTTCGTTCTAACTTCTAAATCTCTCTTAGATTGAGGTAGCTTATAACAGACCAAACTCTAATTAACATATATGGTTGTAATCAGAAGCATGTTAGCTTTCATTTGGAGTAGAAAGCCCTAAATTTTATGCATCATGTTTAGAGAATTTCTGATTTGAGTAAGAGCATGTCTAGACGTGGTTTATGATGTATTCTTTTGAGTTAAATCATGATTTTGCGTTATTAATCTTGATCCCCATATAGCATGTCATATATGGTTGGAATCAGCGTCAAGTAAGATTTCTTTTGATATAGAAAGCCCCAATTTTTATAGACCATGCTTAGAGAATTTTGTGTTTGATTAGAAGCATGTTAAGACTAGGTTTTTAAGTGTTATTCGTAGATAGGTTGTGATTTCGATTGGTTTTCCGGTGAATTTAGGGTTCCAAACCCTTGTATTATGACCCTAATATGTCCATCAAGAACCTAGGGGCATGGGGTTAAGATCTCAGTCCAATTAGACCCCAATTGGGTGAGATTTTTTTCATTTTACGGAAGTCACGTTCGCGTCTGCGAACGCAGGGGTCGACCCATACACCCCGGGGGTCGACCCATTGGGTCGACCCATACACAGACAGGAGTCTGTCCGTGCGAGGGTCGACCCACATGCTGGCAGACCCCTGGTTTTCCAGGGGTCGACCCAATGAGTCGACCCATACACCCTGGATTTCCAGGGGTCGACCCAATGGGTCGACCCATTTGCTGACAGCCCCGGTGGGCTTGTTTTCGACCCGAGGATCGATCCGGACCGTGAGGGGATCGACCCATTCAAGCCTAGTCCAATTGAAAACCATATTTTGAGGAACCAATGACCCATACATGCAACCCATTGATCTCAAATTAAGCCCGGCATTCCGCAATGCAAAATTGAAGAACAAAGTGTATAAACCATCCCGATTACTATCTCCACTTCAACGCACACAAATGGTTAATTAGAAACCCATATAATAAAATGGTAATTTTGAAAGTAAATTGATGTCTTGTATTACTGTCTATTGTCATTATTGGCTTGTTCTAGTACCTTGAGTTACCATCTTGTAATTAACTTATCTCTTGAATTGAGATTTATAATAATTCACGAATCAAGGTATTTTTAAATGGCAGTTAGGAAATCAATTAAAAGCCCTTATACCCTGGTAGAATAGACTAATAGCACACTAACAATCTATATGGCATTACGGCCATTAAACCTAAATTACTGTCCCTTAGTGCGATTCTACCCGGACACTCTATCCGGCAAGTTAGAATCCGCCATTTTGAGACCCGTATGACCCAGCTACGACCTGGAAATTGTGACCAAATCGCTTAGTTATAAGTCACGGATCCACTTGGGCTAATCAGCATATTAGTAGCTCATAGTTGACCGCTTGTCTCCATGAACGGTCTAGTGTAGTCCGTATAAGTATCGTAATTGTGTCTTAAGGTCACGTACTACTTACTTACCTGAACGGCACTGTCAACCGTTCATTCTTGACCTCGTGGACTGAGATTTGGTCCAGTTCTTGTAATACATCCAGTAGTAGCCGTATGTCCTGTCAAACGGCCCAGAAGTGACCGTATACCGAGTTTTTTAGTTAATGAATCCAAGGACAGGTTAGTCCTTTAAATCTTAAACTTCTGAAAGAAATTCCTCTGATTAAATTGGCCATTTAACTTGACTGAATGTCTAGACAACGTGGGATCTTGGATCCAATAAATCAATGCCAACGCATCATAAGGGCCCGGTGTGGTCCTGGGGAGAGCGCCCGAAAAATTATTGAGCCCATGGGATGTTATAATGACATGGTGAGGCATTGCACCGAATGCATGACTAGTGTGACATCTATGACATGAAAATCTCTTGTTACTCTTGTTACTTGATCGTGCTTGAAATGATGTTTAAATTACTTGTTTGTTGGCCAATTCTCTATTACTATCTCCTGTTGTAAATTCTTGTACTTGTTATCTTGTTAATTCTTATCATCATATATTTCTTGACCTTGCAAGATCTTTTATTACGTTCTTTCATTGTATCGTCATTTATTTCTTTTATTAGCATGGCATATGAAAATGTAATTAAATTGTTAATCACGTAAACTTGCCTGTTATTTCCTACTGAGCGTCAGCTCATAGTTGTTGTTTCCCCCCTTTCCAGGCTGTTCAGGTGATGATGCGCATACCGATGGGGAGGGGCAGGAGTGATATCTTTGAGTGCACCAGTTCTAGAGTTGGAGTTGGCATAGTTATCCTACTTGTAGTTGTGCCTTAGAGTGTGTTTAGTTTCAATTATGATATTATTGATTGAGTTGTTATTGTCTCAGTTTGTATTAAGTTGGTTTAAGGATATTGTACTAGATTTGGAATATTTCATGATCAATAAGTTATCTCTTTTCTTAGCACCTGTGTAATTATTTAGTTTAGAATATTTATAAGATTTCTAGCTAGTTTCTAACTATACGACCCGATATTCTGCGTCGGGGCGTGACATTTTGAATTGACTCATCAGGCTTCATGCGGAACATTTCATATTTAGAAACTAAAATGTTGGCTTTTGTTTCTCGTACATGAGAGGTTCCTTCGTAAATTACCTCTAACTTGTCCGACATTTGTTTTGCCGTTGCGCAGGTAGCCACTCTTGAGAATTCTACTGGATGGAGTGAGCATTGTATGATGTGTTTGACACTCCAGTTGACAGTGGATTGTCTTATTTGTTCTTTGGTCCATAAATCTTCATTATCCGTAAGCTCATACGGACCTTTACTGATCACTCGCCAAAGTTCATAGTCTTGGGCACGAATGAACACTTGCATGCGATGTTTCCAATAAGGATAATTAGTTCCAGTAAAGTAAGGAGGCCTATTCACAGAATGTCCTTCACGTAAGTGACCTTTGGACGCTAATCCACCATTTCCCTCAAGGTCGTTGGACCCCATAATGAGAGATTAGGCTCTGATACCACTTGTTGAGTAGTGGATAGCGGATCTAGAGGGGAGGGGTGAATAGATCTGCCCCTCTTTTCGCAGAACACCCCACTTTAAAGCTAGATAAAAAGAATTACAGCGGAATATAGCTAGCTTATCATAGCTCACAACGATTCTTAGCAAGATGAATAAGTAATATAAAGATTAAACCTAAGCATGTATCTAACACAAAGCAATCGCACAAGCAAAGCACAACGCAAAGGATTTTAAGGTGGTTTAGACTGAATCTCCAGTCCTACGTCCACCCCCCACCAAACCCAGTGAGGCTTCACTAGTGCAGCGCACCAAACCGTAGATCGGAAAGACCTCTGATTTCCTTCCTACTAACCACAGGTAGGGACGTCAATCACCGCAGATCGGACAACTTCCGATTACCTTCCTACTAACCACCGGTTGGGACGTCAATCACCACAGATCGGACAACTTCCGATTGCCTTCCTATTAACCACCGGTAGGGACGATCTTCAGTTTCAAATGTTTGAATGAAATGGAAAAAGAACAAGATATAAAAACACTCAAACAAGATATAGAATATGCTCAAAGAGAAAATATCTTGTCTGAGATTGCTGGAGCTTGAATCTGATGCTTCAATGGTATCTTCTTCATTGTGAAATGATCTTCCTTGGATCACCTTGAGTTGATGAAGAAGATAAAGGATGCAGATTTGATCTCCCTTGAAAATCTTATGAAATCATCTTCCTTGGATCACCTTGATAGCCTTGCTTGCTTCTACACTTCCTTGGAGATTGCTTGCTTTGATATGAGCTTGAAACACCTTGGAATGGATGAAGAACTTCTTCACGAAGTACTGTTCACGGCTACGGTACCTCTTCTTCCAAGCCTCTTTTGATCTCCCTTGATCCCTGTTTCTTTGAATCCCCTTTGAGTTGATGGAGGAGATAACAGATGCAGCCTTGAACCTTGATTGCTTCTACACCTTCTTGGAGGTTGATGGCTTCAGAAATCAGCTTGAAACACCTTGGTCGGATGAAGAACTCCAGCCCGAAGCACTGTTCATGGAGATGCTACAATACCCGTGAATCACCTCCTCTAGCCTCCCTTGATCTCTCATGTTCCAATTGAAGCATTAGAGTTTCTAACCCCTCATGTGTTTGTTTTATACCATTTGAATGGTCCTTGGACATCTCCCAGACCAGATCCACAATTCATGGGGGATTGGGTGACTTTGGGGTTAAACAAATACAAGAAAAATGGCTCTTCTCGAAGTGGAAAATAAAGTCAAAATTTGTTGGCTCGGGGCTGGCGGTCGATCGGAACCTTCTGGCGGTCGATCGCTATTGAGAAAATATGTAGATATTTCATCCCTGGAAATTTCGGTCGACCGCTACTGAGTTGGCGGTCGACCGCCACTGAGAGAGCTGCAGCTGTGAGCTGCTGGCAGGGGCGGTCGACCGCCCCTGGGCTGGCAGTCCACCGCCAGCTGGGCAGACCCCCGGGTTTCACGATTCGGTCCATTAACCCATTAGGTTAATCGCTCAACTCCTTTAGCAGCCCATTCTCATTTGTGGCATCAACCTTGACAATCTTGAAGGTGTCAACTGAATCTTTGACGTTGGGGTCTCTTGGCTATGCTTCATTGTACATTGACCTTGGCTATGTGAAGTGCCGAATGTGAAGTGTCGATGTTTGCTTGTAGAAGAGATTTGCATTCTTGCTTGGGCGCGATTAATGAGCTTTCATTCTTGCCATCGTCACTCAATTTCTTGTCCATTCATTGGCATATATGTCATGAACAAAACATCATGTATGTCAATCATATGAGAGTGGAAAACATCAATGACTTATAGTGTTCAGCCATTATCAAAACAAAGAATATCAAATAACTAAAATGACCACAGGATGATGTCGAATGACTCAAATGACCACATGGGCACAACAAATGCAACTTAGACGCTCAGATGACTTGAGTGAATTTGACACTCTCTAGTAACAATGATCAAGACTTCAAAGTGACTCTCTCAAAACCAGAGTCAAATGTTCGGTGTGCAACCCAAAAGCCCACTACATGGGAAATAGAGATCGATCCTAAGCATGCAACTAGCGAATCAGACAAGGCAATCAAACCACGATGGACAGAGGATTTTTAGGTGGTTCGGTCCTCTAGACCTACATCCAGCTCACACTCAAACCAGAGTGTGGATTCTTGCTGATACACAGCTTAACTGTTGGGCCTCACAGCTTGCCAACAACCGCTGACTGACAGCTTGACCGTTGGGCAATATAGCTTAGCCGGCCAGAAGAACTGATCCTTTACAACCGCTGAGCGATACAGCTTGCTCTGCTGACTCACTGCTTGAAACAAAGGTTTAACAGAAAAACAAAAGATGGAAAATCACAGCACTAGAAAGTTAGAAACGATCTTAAAACACAAGAGGCTCTTGCAGGAGCTGACTGGCTTGGATCTAATCCAAAGTCCAGTTGATCAGGTCTTCAATCAGCTTCACCTTCCTTTCCACGAACTCTCTCTCACTCTTTCTTCCTCATCCTCTTTCTCATGAACTCTCAATCTCTTATTCTTCTTCTCCTTGCTTTCATGCTACTCTTTCAGATTGTCTCTGATCTCTCTCTTTCTTTCTTCAACTCTGCTCTTCTTCTCTTTTCTTTGTGATATCTATTATTTCTGATTGCAGAAGAAGTGTCATATATATGTTCAGTCAGGGACCCACGAGCTCACGCACTGGGCGTGTGGAGGGAATACTCCCGCCAAGAGGCTTCTGGAAACCCTTAGCCATGTGTCAGAATCTGAGCACTGTAGCTTTCCATGTGACAGCTCTTTTTAGGGATGATCCGCCTTGGATCACGTGCCCTCCTTAAGGTCACGAACAGTTGTCCTGGTAATATGTCAGAACATATAACAGTTAGACATGTATGAATGTTGCACCGACTTGCTAAGGTATAAAAGCAGGCATGCAAAGACTCAATATAGCATAAGATCACATATGCACGGACTCAATTTGTTCACACAGCAAGCATATGCACCGACTTGCTTGTGTGCATGGAAGACAGATTGCACCGACTTATTGTGCCTAGAACACAGCATGCATCGACTTTATAACTGCTAGCATGAAGTGATGCATTGACTTATATGCTCATAGCAACGAGAGTTGCACTGAGTTGGTTAGCACAAGGTAGACTTGCACCGACCATGTGAATGCATGAAATGCAACTTGCACCGAGTTTGGTCTCACACACGCCAAGTGTGCACCGACTTTACCATGCACGCTGCAATCATGTGCACAGACTTCGACTACGTGCGCTAACGCTGCAGTCATGTGCACAGACTACGTGCGCTACAGTGCATTGCACCGACTTGAAACATGAGCTAAGCTAAACATTTGAGGAGTGCACCGACTCTGACTTGATTACGTACAACGGTGCGAGAGTTGCACCGACACGGCTATAGGGAGATGCACATGCATAGAGCAGATGTGCACCGACTCAGCTAGGTGTAGACTAAATCATGTACAGACTTAGTGAGCATATACGCACAGGCCTATATGCATAAGGTAGAAGGTGCACTGATGAATGAGCATGGCAGAGGTGCACACTACAGTGAATGCAACGACCCTGAAATGCAAGGCAGAGGTGCCTAAGTCTAGCTGTATGGACACTTGCACAGAGTTGTGCAACGTGTGTAGTCCAACCATATGCATATGAACTGAGACATGCTCGGACCTTATGATGAAATGTAAAGTGAGCAGCGTTCATGCAAAGACTTGCTATAGTGAGGTGCACAGACTTCACAGACCACCAGACTACTAAGAGACGCACCCTTGGACATATGCACTGGCCTCATGTGCATACAGAGTTATGACAAATGCATGCTTTAACATCAACACATGACCTTATAAAAGCAACATATAGCAAACAACATTCTCATCAATTCTCATTTAAGAAGTATCGATCAATCATCTCAAGTATATGTATGGTGATTCATAGTGTTCGCTATCATCAAAATCACAGTGCCACAACAATCTCCCCGTTTCTGATGATGGCAACACTATGAGTCACACTGACTCAAGTTAAACTATTCTCCCCCTTTGACTTCATCAAAAAGAAAATAGTTTGAGAGATAACTATAAGCAGGCATGAAGTGATTGATATAAAATCTCCCCCTTTGACTACATGACACCACAAACTCTCCCTGGATAAAAAGGAATTACAACCATACATGAAGCTCCCCATGACTAAAGAAATGAAATCAGCAAGCACAGGGGCAGTTAGACAATCAAGCTCCAATACTCCCCATTTAAGAAGCAATAAATGCAATCTGCACAACACTCCTTGCTCAGAATAAAGCAAGGTTTCAAGAGGATATGTGAAGAGTGTGTCAAGGCAACAAGCAGTAGATTGAGGAAGAATGTCAAGGCAATCATGCAGGGCACAAGATCTTTCAGAAACAATTCAAAAAGGATAGTGAGCAGTTTTAAGTGATATCACATAATGATCAGGAAACAAATATGCAAGATGATTGAGTTGTCAGAGTAGTGGCTCATCAGAAGAAATTTTATAGCAGGTACCACTGTTACAAATCCAAAAATAGATAGACTTTCCTATCATAAGGGGTTATGAATTAAACTACATGACAAAACGGGTTTAAGCATGATGTATACCAAATTTATCAATCAAATTCCATACTCAAATCCGAAATTGAGTTTTAAAAAAGGAAAACCAATTATTCATACAGTACTCCAGATTAACCATCTTCTATCTTACTCAAATAATCTCAATGACTCCTTTGAGAGTTACACAGTGTAGTATTGAGATTAAACACCTTTAATGGTATGTGAAGTTAACTATTTTGGAGGAATTTTCTGAATTTTACTTTTGTTCAGCAATTTATTTTCCTGAGCAATCTTAGTTGATCAGCGCTTTTTTACATGAGACACAACACGTCTTAGGTGAAGTGGCCCAGTTACTCAGTGTGATAACTGTATTACCTCTCAATTATGAGAACAGAGTTAGCAATTGGAGTGTCTTTTTACATGAGGAGACACCTTGATTAGAGGCCAGAATCCCCAGTTACTCAACACAACCATGTCATTTCTCTGTCATATTTTCAGTTATTATTACACCAGAGACAACTATGCCACTTCATGACATGGGTTTACTCCATTTCTTTGAGGGAGGACCCAGTTTCTCAGTGATCAAAGTCATTGCTCTGATTTTTGTTTTTCCTTTTTAGTTAACTCCAGACAGAATTAATGTTTAAGAACAATACTAGCAACATGTATCTCAACCAAAGTAACCTTGATTTCAAATATTCAGATTTCAGATGATTTTGTCCAGAGATTACATGAAATGGTTGGTTGAGAATTATTAAAACTTATGATCAAGATACTTTCAAGTCTTTCAAATTCAAATTCAAGAATATATTATGCTTATACCAATTTAGATCATTATACATTCTTAAACCTGTATGATAGGAATTTCTTTTACGGTTTCAGATTTATAAACAAGGTACACAAATTTAAATCTCTTTCAGATCAGTTCAATCAGTATATCCAAGCAACTAATCATCAGCAGAACAATAATCATTCACAATGAAAGCATAAGTTTTATGATTTGAAAAGATTTGAACATGTTTTCAATCTATTTCAGCAAGTAATTGACCAAAAGTGAGAGATTCTGTGAAATTCACAACAGAGAATCAGACCAGTCAGACCAGCTTGACAAGAGATGAAGGGATGTGACTGATAGGAACAATCTGGTAATAGAAATTATAGCAAGCAAGATGTGACCATTAAAAACACTACAGTTCAGTATTCAATAGCTGAGTCTGGAATACAGACAGATCAGCTTGAGAGTAGTGACAATAACGGATCCAAGTAACATTCTCCTACAGCAACTTTAGGGAATGATAGAATGGATTTTAGCTTCAAGAAAGGGTATCAACACACAGAAGTAGGAGAATGATTTAAGTGACTAGACAAGAAGTGTTCAAGATGAGAAAGACTAATGAGTCTAAAATGCTCCCCCTGTCTAGATGCAATGAGACATTTCTTTTTAAACTTTTCAAATTTGATGATATGCAATGCACTATACTACATGTATGCATATGCAATGACTCTCCTATGATAATTTCCTGATCACGAACATGAGAGTCATGACCATCATGCACGGGCAGCCATACTCAACATGTAGGGAAATTGACAAATCATGCATCATGATAAAGATATGCAATGCATTCAGAGACAAACTATATTTATTTCCATGTGCATTTAAGACTATCAAAGAAATTTCAGCTAGAAGATGTTCAAGGAATTATCACGATGTGCAGACATTTAAAATAGACTAATTCGAAAGATAGAATTTAAACAGAGTTTTCAGAACTAACCTGAAGAGTGCAATCATTGGGGTTTTCATTCTTGAGTGCCTTGGTTTATTAACCCCCTTTATTCCATTCCAAGGCACACCTGCAAAGTGCCAGACTATTTTGTTCCAGCAGGAACCCAAGCAGCCTTGGGTCCTATATTACCCCTAACAGGTGTTCTAAACAATTTCTTAGCAAGATGGTCATCAAATTCTATCAGAGAACAGTCAGCCATAGAATGTCTAAATTTTCACATTATCTACATGTACCAACAAATTTTTTGACTTTATTATGCATATAAACATAAGCATGAACTCTATGTGCATGAGCATGAAACTTTCTGTTGTTTACATGAACATTTTGTCTCTTATTTTCAGTTAGCCAACAATTTGTAGATTTATGACCTGGCTTTTCACAATTGAAACATGAAAAGTTCATTCTTTTAGGGCTCCCATCAAGCACGTCTTTTTACAGGGAATTTAGCATATTTGGAATTAAATGTATTTCCCTGAGCATGCCAACAGTCTTTGACTGTATGGCCATACTCTCCACATTCGAAGCACCCGAGGTACTTACCTTTAGAACCAGTATTATTCCAATGAAACCCTGACCAGCATTCAATAGCCTTATGACCAGGCTTGTTACAATTGAAGCATATGATGTGCTGGTTTGAAACATATCTGTTTCTGTTAAGGCCATGATGATTTACAGGGAATTTAGTATGCAACCTATCATCTTGTTTCATGACAAAGCATTCATTCATGATGTGACCATACCTACCACAATAATGACAAGAACCATTAAACTGCTTAGTCGCATGATTTTTGTTAAATGAGTTCTTTGAATGCATTGTTCCACAAATGTGATCATCCTCTTTATTTGCATGTGAATGAGTAAAAGACTTATGAACAACATACATTAAGCTACCAGATGTCACAAAACTAGTGGAGTTAACAGTGCAGGCAAGAGCAGCTTTGACTTTATTCATATGTGCACTCTTTTTCAATTGTTTAGTCTTTTTCAAAGCTTTTGTTTGTTTTTCATTTCTCTGTGCCTTGAATTGAAAGAATGATGATGAAGGTGTTTTAGATGGCTCAGAACAACTAGCAAAAGAGGCGGATAGCTTATTTTCAGGTTTCTTCTTGTTGACCAAATCATAACCCAATCCTTCCTTCTTAGCATTAACCTTAGTTTCAAGAATCTTATCAAGGTTGCTTTTTCCTTCAACAAATTTTAACAGAGCATCATTTAAATTATGAATTTCGTTTTAAAGTGAAGTGATGTTCACTTCAGAATTCATTAATTCTTCTTCACATTTTGTTACTTTTTCATTCAACATAGCATTGATGGTTTTGTGACTGTCAATTTCCTGCATCAATGCACTCACTTTTTCAGATTCATTATCAAATGAGCACTTTCCCTTTTCTTTCAGATTCATTATCAGATATAGTAGAATTCAGCAGCTTCAATTCTTCATTCTCTTTCATTAGCTCTTCATTCTGAATTACTTCAATTTTTAAAATCTGATCTTCAGAAGATAGTTCTTGTTTCTGTTTAGATTCAGATTTTTCCAGATTTCTCTATAGTTCCACATTAACAGCCTTAATAGCATCAAGTTCCTTCGAGATTACTTCACTTTCTTCTTGCAGTCTTTCGAGTTTTTTAATTTTATGTTCTAAGGATACAATGTGTATCTCATAGCTAGCAATCTCTTGTTCACTACAATTAACACATTCACTCAAAACTTTGTTTGCAATTTTGTGCTTCTCAATTTCTTGTTCTAGTTTTTCATTTTCTTTTCTTAGAGAGTCAATTAATCCTTCTTGGATTTTAAGTTCAGATTGAAGATCATCATTTAAATTCTTTACAGAAGTATATTTATCACAAGAATCTTCAATCTTCTTTATTTCAGCTTTCAAATGTTCATTTTCATCAATTAGTTTTTCTTCAGACTGTTCAACTTCAATTTTCGCATCTAACAGATTTTTATTTTCTTCTATGAGGGAGGCAATCAACTTCCTCTGCCATTCATTTTCAAGGTAGAGATCTTCATTGCGTTCCTTTGGCAGAGAACATCTACTACAGGCTGACTTTATGGAACAATTGTTTGATGCTTCTTCCTCGATTTCTTTTATTCTGCAGCAAGGTTTTCATTATTCTTCTGAAGTTCTGCATTCTCAAGTTTCAATTTATCTGCTTCAGAATTAGCCTTATTCAACTCTTGCAGTTTTATTAGGTGCTCATCATCTTTAACATTCAGTTTGTCTTCCAATTCAGTTATCTTGTTCAAACATTCTTGATTTTCATTTTTCAGTAAGCATATTTGTTTCATGTTCGAGTGAACCTCGGATAGACAAGCATCATATGATTGGTTTTTTTTCGAGCAATTTTCACAGATGAGTTAAGACGATTCTGATCAATTTTATTTTTCATCTTTTTGTGTTGTTTTCTTAATTGTTCATAAGAATCAAGCAACTCATTGTATGCAGTAATCCAATCATCCACAGTATAATTGTCAAATTCAGAAGGTACCTCATCTTCGTCTTCTTCTTCATTTTCTTCTTATTGTCCTTCATTATCAACCATCAGACATGTGTTGTAATTCCTGGTAAGCTTCAGTTTCTCCAATATCTCCTTGGCAGACCTACAAGAAGAAACACATCATATTAGAGCTTTATCAATTGATGTCTTCATCGGATCTAACGCTCTAGCATTTTCTATTTCTTTCAGTCTATCCTTATTAGTCCATTTAGATTTATCTTTCGATAATTTGTGTGGACCGTGAACCATTACCTTCCAAAGATCAGGATCTGTTGATCTTACATACCGATGCAAGTTCTCCAGCCATAGATCGAAATCATTACCTCTGAAGATCGGCGGATGAGCCATCGAAGTATGAGAAATGCACCGAAGTCAAGCAGCAACAAAGCACGACACCAAATCTACAAAACAAATCACCGAACATAAACAGACAAGACCCGCTCTAAACTGCACCAAGGAAGCTATAGGATCTGTTGCGGATCGTTGGATCCGATTACACAGCAACCTTGATTTGATACCAATTGTTGGGGTGCTAGGCCCCGATTCAGAGGGGGGTGAATGAATCCCCTTATAAAAAAGTGTCCAATTAAAAGCTGTAACTTGACACAAATGTGGAATTAAAACTAGTCAAGCTCCA
The DNA here is from genome assembly GCA_022559845.1 of Amorphophallus konjac. Taxonomy (NCBI): domain Eukaryota; kingdom Viridiplantae; phylum Streptophyta; class Magnoliopsida; order Alismatales; family Araceae; genus Amorphophallus; species Amorphophallus konjac. Next base: position 234,650,487 of record CM040124.1, read on the forward strand.
CAAGATAGGGTGGACAATGATTCTCTTGATCAAACAGTTGAGCTGTAAGAATGCATACTCCTAAGCAGACCTAAGCTATTGACCGAACCCAATCAAGCAATCAAATGCATGTAGTGCCCCAAAATTTATATAAATAATTTTTTGTTTATTTTAAGAATTTTTTGGAATTTATTATAGAGTTTAAATTGATTATAAGGCCTAAGTATGTTGAATAATTAATCCATCTTTGATAAATGAAACCCATAAGGTTTAAGGACCAAGCCCATTAAGTTTGGTTCATATTCTAGAAGGTTAGTTAGCATGTTCATGAATTTTAAGGATAAACACCCTTTTTTAGATAATTATGTGGATAAAACAAATGAAAGAGTTTGAATTAAGTTGAATTCTGCGCACAGTGGATGTAGCAGTCTATCGTGCGACCGCCATAGGCATGTAACGCGCCAAGCTTAGACCGTTACGCTTTGTCAGTTTTGTGAATGGAAGAAAGAGCAAAAAGATTAGATTTTTGCTAGTCTATCTCTTAGGGATCGAGATGGGAGGACTAGTAAACATGTTAAGGACTCTCAGAAGTCGATCTAAGCTTTTACAAGGACTCTAGAATCGATCTAATCCATAAAACCCTAGCTAGAACCTATAAATAGACCCTAGTTTTGACCTGCACGACCCCTACATCGGCTCGCGTGGAACTAAGGCAAGGAGATAGTATTTCAGGTAAGTTCTTTAGAACCTTTTATTCCTTATATATAGGACTACTCTTCCTCAAAATTTTGTGCTAGGAGATCAACTACACAAGGAGTTTGAAGCTTCCAAAGTTGTTGGTTCGACCATAGCATCCAAGGAACTTGAACGAAAGTCTACTGAAGATCAGGAGATTAGAGCACCAGAATGAGGTAATTAGCCTAAGTGTGTTTAGAACTTTGTGTTCCCCTTAGTTTCACCTTCTTACCCTCAAAAATTCACATCCTTAGGTCAAGAGATTGAGGAGTTAGAGCCACGTGAAGTTGCTAAAAAATCACATGAAGGGAAGAACTAGGGCGTGTCTTGCAGTCATCAATTGGAAGTTGAAAGCCCAGTAAAGAGGTAGGTCATCTCATGAACGGCAAGAACATCATGATAGGAGTAAAAGCTCTCTAATTTTGTATGATTTCATGCACTATAGACCATGAATTTCATGTTTGAGTAGAATCATGCATACATACATATCTTTAGCCTTAATTGAAGATAAAAGATATTCTCTTGTTAATTCACTATAACCTATGCATCTAGATGGCTTTTACTTCCATTTATCATGACTAGAATAGTTAAATCTTTTTAAAGCATGACTTGTTTCAAAGAATAGTCTTTTATCTTTTATGCTGTCAATAGGACTCTAACGGCCTATAGTTAGACCGTTAGAGGGACGCAACGGTCTTACGATAAGCCGTCACACTCCCTGTTATATTTAATCTTCTCGGTTAACTCTGACGGACCATAACTAGAGCGTTACAACACTCTGATGGCCCCACGATAAACCGTCACAGCACTGTGACGCGCCCATGTTCGACCGTTAGAATAACTACGTTCTGTCAACCCGAGACAGAGTTAAAAATAGTCAAACTTACTTATAAATAAGCCTAGTTATCTAAGTTTTGACCTATCTTTATGAACCTTGAGTTTATAAACTGATTCATGCATGTTTAAAAGCACTTTGAGTTATTTTAAAGTACATGTTAACTTCATTGCTAAAACTCTATAGTTTGTATTAAAACACAATTTTTACTGATGTATTGACGGAAGTTTATCATAGTTTCACATTGTTACACATTATCTTCCGTCTATAGAGTAAATTTCTTTAAGTACATGGCATATATTCCGGTATATGACCATTAGTTTACACTTTTGCACTATAGGAACATACTCTTGAACCTGAGGACCTCTCATTAGATATTCCTTCCAATGGACTAGGAAATATGGTTTCAAGGTCTCCGTAATTCTCCGCGAGCCTGGGATTCCCACTAGGACGCCGAGTTGGTTGTACCATTAAAACCCAATTGTTTAGAAAGCACTATCGATGTTTTCTAGTTTTGACTGTGTAACGGCCTAATACTAGACCGTCAGGCTCATCTAACGGTCCAGTATACAACTATCACATATACTGAGTCCAAATTTATTCTTTCTAGATTCAGCCCGATCTAACGGCCCAATTATAGACCGTCACGTTGATGTAACGGCCCATTAATTGACCGTCACAGTACTTTAACCCGAGGTTTGACCCAAGGGTTGATGTTCCAAAGTTCCTAGATGGATTATTGATAGTCTAGGACTTGTCATAATGTTCAAGATGCTTAATTTTAAAATATGGAAGATAAGGAATGTACTGTTATGCTGCCGAATTATTTCCATGGCATAACCTAGTTTTAATATGTTATTTGAAAATCCTTGTTTCAAATAGAAGCATTCTTATGATTGGCTACTTTATCATGAACCCATTGTTCAAGTTGTACATTCTTGGCCATATTGTTTACATGCATGGAAGTAGCTTGATTTATACTTGAAGATGCGATCGAACACTGATTGTGTTCAAGGGCTCTATGCTAGTCCCCTCGACTGATTATCGGAAACATACTATTATAAACCATGGGGTATGATGTTACTTGCGTCACATTACGTTGGGAGTACTTTCTCTATAAATAAGTGAATATCCACGGCATCGTGAAGTGAAAATCCATGACACGTACATGACTTTCTAGCTTATTACATGATATTCCACAGAAATTCACGAAGTACTTGCTACTAAGTGAAAATTATATTTTTGATTAATACATGACTTTCTAGTACATTCTTGTTCATGAAAGGCCATATCATATTCTTATTATATTCTTGATAGTTCATACTTACTCATTCTATCTTACCTGATTATCTTTGTTACTTTGGTGTAATCGCATGATTGATCGCATTCGCATGACTTTACCTTATTTCTTTACAGCTAAAATGCTAATCACTTTAATAGCTCCTTCATGTTGCTTCGAAGATACCTACTGAGTAAGTGTGCTCATTACCTATTTTCCAATCTTTTCAGTAGATGGAAGTGATTCAAATTCGGATTCGAGTTATACAAGTAGCGGGTCCGAGAGCGAATGAAAGTCTTATCAAAATGAGAGTGAAGACTTAGGAAAGTCACTATTGTTTAGATCGAGTCTTTGTAATTTTTATTTTTCGCTGAGTCCGATGGATTAATGAGGTTTGAAAAGTTATTGTATTAGAATATTTTGATTTTTAATGAAATAAAGTTGGAGTTTGGGTTATTATTATGCAATTGCATTTTTTATGTGTGATTGTCTTACGCTCTGATCATTCTTGCTCGCAAGAGGCTTACCATGTCGGCTATTCGCGATTCCCTAAGCTAGTCTTCCGCTGTAATAAAGGCTCGGGACGTGACAGTTAAGTTGGTATCAGAGCCTAAGTCTCAGGACTTAGGGAAAAGAGTCATGTCATAGGATAAGTCCAAGGTTTAAGGACCCCTACCTATGAACTAAGGAAGAAATTTCCTCACCTATGCGAGAATTGGGTAGAGCCCGGGAAAGGATAGTTAATTAGTTTTAAGTTTAACCTCTTTCTAATTCCATGAGAATTAACAATTTGTTATTTCCCTCAGGTACCTCATTATTACAATGGCACATCGTGTAGATTGGAGTGGCATGCAGCAAACGGTTGCCGGCCTTACTCAGGCGTTACAAACTATGCCCAGGCAGGTGCAGGGGCGAGGGCTGGTGACTTCCATCGCAATTGTCAGAGCTTAAACCCTCCACGTTTCTATGGTTCTTCCAACCCAGATGAGGTAGAAAATTGGATAGATGAGATGAATCGTATCTTCGATGTTATCCAATGCACGGACCAAGAAAAAGTGCGTCTTGCAACATTTCAACTCAATAAAGATGCACGCACATGGTGTAAATCAGTACCTACACCTCCGGCAGATGCACCTCATACATGGGATGGTTTTCTCACTCTATTCCATGCTAAGTACTTTTCTGAGCATGTTAAAGAAAGAAAGGCCACAGAGTTCACCTCTCTTCGTCAGGGAATGATGACAATCATGGAGTATGAACTTCAATTCTCCAGGCTAGCACCATATGCACCGCATTTAATCAGTACTGATTTATTGAAGGCTAATCGGTTTATGGACGGGTTACGACCCGATTTCATTCAACAGCTCGGGACCCAAAACATCCGTACCAATGCAGAGATGGTTCAGCGGGCATATTTATGTGAGAGGACCTTAGAGAAGTTCGATAAATTGAAAGGAAAGGGAGAAGAGTCTAGTCGACGATCTGATCGGCGTTATAAGAAGGAGAAATTCAGCATCACGGAACCTCATAAAAGCCTTAATAATAAGAAAAGATCCAGGAGCGGGAACGGTGGAAGTTCCCAGAAGAACAAGAAATTCAAGGAGGAGAAGAAGCAAGTCATGGTGACTTACACATTTTGCGAGAAGTTCAGCCATTCGGCTGAAGAATGTTGTAAGCGCCTTGGTGCTTGCCTACGTTGTGGAAGTAGGGAGCATCGTATGCCAGATTGCCCCCTTATGAAGGATCAATCGTCTGGTGGTGGACGTAGGAAATAAGCTCACCTCAATGCTGTTCTAGAAGAAGAAGAAGCACCCAAGGATGATGGACTTATGTAAGGTACCCTTCAAATTTGTTCCCGTCCTACATTTGTGCTATTTGATACTGGTGCCTCTCATTCTTTTATGTCCACTACTTTTGTAAAAATATTACTAATTGCATCAGTTCCCTTACCTTCAGATCTTGCTATTAATTACTACACCTTTAGGTTCTAGAACTAAGCTTACCGAGTATTATCATGATAGCGAGTTAATAGTAGAAGGTCACAATCTCCCCGCAAACTTAGTATGCCTTGACATGAAAGGTTATGATCCCATCTTAGGGATAGATTGGCTTATAGATCATGATGTTGATATTAACTGTCAAAATAGGATTATATCCTTTCGAAAACCTGATCTTCTAAGATTTTATTTCCTTGGCACCAAGTATAGGAAACATCCCACTATCATATCCTCTCTTCATGCTTGCAAACTTATCTCGCAAGGATGTGAAGCTTTTCTTGCTTCTATCATTGTTACCGAGTCCAAAGAAATCATCATAACAGACATCCCTATTGTAAATGAGTTCCCAGATGTGTTTCCACCCAAATTACCCAGTTTACCACCCGAGAGGGAGGTAAACTTCACTATTGAACTCATTCCAGGAGCAACACCTGTTTCTATAGCCCCTTACAGGATGTCCCGCACGGAACTTAAGGAACTAAAGAGGCAGTTGCAGGAATTATTAGATAAGGGTTTCATTAGACCTAGCACATACCATTGGGGTGCGCCGGTTCTTTTTGTCAAAAAGAAGGATGGCACTCTCAGGTTATGCATAGACTACCGGCAACTGAATAAACTCACAATCAATAACAAGAACCCGTTGCCGCATATTGATGAGCTCTTCGATCAGCTTTCAGGAGCAGAGTATTTCTCCAAGATTGACCTCATATCAGGTTATCATTAGCTTAGAATTAAAGAAGAAGACATTTATAAATCAGCTTTTCAAAGTCGTTATGGCCACTATGAATTCGTGATAATGCCGTTCGGGTTAACAAATGCCCCAGTAGCATTTATGCAACTTATGAACAATGTTTTCCAGCCATATCTGGACCAGTTCATCGTTGTCTTCATTGATGACATCCTGGTATATTCCAAGACAAAGGAGGAACATGAAGAACATCTAAGGATAGCTTTGCAAACACTTAGAGAACATAAACTCTATGCCAAGCTTAACAAGTGTGAATTATAGCTCAAGGAAGTTTCATTCCTAGGCCACATTATTTCAAAAGAAGGTATCGTTGTGGATCCTTCTAATGTAGAAGCTATCAGAAACTGGAGCCGGCCAACCACTGTATCAGAAGTAAGGAGCTTTCTGGGTCTAGCTGGTTATTATAGAAGTTTATTTAAGGACTTCTCAAAAATTGTTGTTCCTTTAACTAGACTCACAAGAAAAGAAAATCTTTTTGTCTGGTCAAAGGAATGTGAAAAGAGTTTTCAAACTCTTAAGAACCATCTTACTACAGCTCCTATTCTATCACTACCGTTGGAAGGTGGTGGATTCGAAGTATATATGGATGCGTCTGGCATTAGCTTAGGTTGCGTCCTCATGCAGAATGGAAAGGTAATCTGTTATTCTTCAAGACAGTTGAAACGTCACGAGGAAAACTATTGAAGAGGCGAGATATCGCGCGACTCCTGAGCGGACAGGGGATCACCTAATTATGAACTGCAAGATAGGGAAACGGATCAGGGGGCCCAGGGATGAGTTCCTGGGAAAAAACCCTCCGATGCCTACGTCAGTAGAGCTATGGTGGGAGCAAATAAGGGGAGATGTAGCTTCTGCGCGAGATCCCTCTCCACCAGAAGGGTGAAGTGGTTCCTGCTCAGGAGTTTTGAGCGTGTGGTTGCCCTTACCTTTCACCGGAGGGTATCCTTCATTTAAATAGTGCACCATCTTCAGGAGTCTTGTAAGTCGATGGGTTTCAGGCGGGAGTTACGTCTTCAACGTGAGCTCTTAACTGCCTCATCGTGAGATCTTTATTGCCATGGGGACATGGAGTCCCTTATCCCCTTAGATTCCTGCTTAGAGAAAGCTCCTAACGGCTGCATGGATAAGCAATCGTCGGCCGTTCCGAGCTCAGAGATGCCAGCCCTTATCCTGGGCGGTAGGCTTAGCTCAGATGAAGATGGGTCAGATCGGTTGGCACGCGCCTTCCTCTCCCCAGTGGAGAGATGGCTCGGGCGTAGACCTTTCCTGTGACCTGACCGACGCTCGGGCCTCCCGAGCCTAAGGGCCGCCTAGGAAGGTGGTATCCCTGAGCGAACTTTTATTGGGCTTTCAGTCCGGAGTGGGCCCAGTGGGCTGTCACTCGGGCGAGCGGGGCCTTGTTGGGCCCTGATGGGCCTAGTTCGGCTGCTCTTCAAGTGGGCTACAGAAATCCCCCTCTCCACTTGTCCCCCTCCTACTCCCGAGCCAAAGTAGGCTCGTAAGAGTAGTTCATTTAGGGTTTAGGACCAGCGTGGCTCGGGTGGGTGGAGATCTGGCAGTGCTATGAAGCCACATGTCGTGGTCATCTGGGCCTGTAATAATTGCAATCCTGACGGATTTGAAATGAAGGGGCCCCCTTTTCTCGGAGATCAGAACAACGCGCCGCCTCCCGCGTGGGTTTATAGGCGTTGGGCGCTGGTTGTCATCCCAGACTCTTTCCGTCGTTAGGGTTTTGGCTCTGCCTCGCTTCTTGCTTTTGGGGCTCTTCGATGCCCCAAGAGGGCACGACGGAGGCGTAGAAACTTGTAGCGGCATTTGAGGAGTTGTCGGAGATAACCGCGGAGGCGGTCCGGCAGCTTCCTCCTCCCCCGGCATCTTCTGGGTCCCGCGAGAGTTCTTCCTCAAGTTCTTCCTCGAAATCCATGGCAAGCCAGCGTTCGGGTGCCGGGGAGTGGGGTGACGAGCCGATGGTGAGAGCGCCGGTCCCGAACTGCAGCGAGTTGTAGGAAGTCGATGTGAAGAGGCTAGAGCATCAGTTTCGCCTGCCCCATAAGTATAGATTCCCCCTGGCTGCTCCACATGAGACGAGTTTGGATTCTCGTACTGGCCATATTTGTACCTTCCTCCTGGCGTGGAAGGGTGGATTCCGCCTTCCCTTCGAGCCCTTCATCCTCACACTCCTCGATTTTTTTCAGTTGGCGCCCTTCCAGCTGGTAGCCAACTCCTATCTTCTCCTTTCAACCGTTCGCATCCTCTGATGCCAATGCGGGATTCCCCCTTCCTTGGACCTCTTCCATTATTTCTTCGAATTGAAGGTGCATCCGTCAGCGGGGAAGGGTTTTTACTTTATCCAGGCAAGGAGGAACATGAGTTGTGTCTCTTTGGCGGTGAAGGATTCTTCGCATAAGGGGTGGAAGACCCAATTCTTCTGGGTGGGGATAAACTCGGTGGAGGAAACCTGGAGGTGCCAAGTAATCCCCAATTTCCACCCGAATATCCCTCCCAGGCAGGATGAGTTCCTCCCACATGTGGAGGAATATGCTGCCATCTTGCTGAAGCACCGCCAGTCCACCGAGGAACTGGTCACGCCGGAGAATATCGAGCGGTGTCTTCTTACGCGGCTGCAACCGTCGGGCTCAGGTGTCGCAAGCTAGGTTCTCCTTCGGATGTGGGGGGTCACTTTTCTTCTTCTGACCATATTTTTCTCTTGCGCAGACACTAGGCGGTCGCCGTTCGAGGATCCCGCTGAGGTGGTCGACCTTTGTGATGATTCGGCTGCCGACGAGCCGGGCGTCCCTGAGGGTCACCCCCAAGCCTGAGATAAGGGCAAGGGGGTGGCCTCAGAGGGGACTTCTTGGTCGCGTGGAGCGAAGCGTAAGGACCCCGTCGAGGGAATGTTGCCGGACGCTGTGAAGGCCAAGAAGCGGGCAGGCAGGCTAGGATCGTCCCCGCTGTCGGAGGTGATCCTGGCTCGGCGGCGCTCCCCTCCCCCGAGCGAGATAGGGCCGACCCTATCGAGTCAGCTCTCCCATCTACCGAGCGAGAGGGGGCCGAGGAGGCCAGGGGCGCTCCGGGGGGTGATGGTGATGGATCGGCTCTTCCCTCGGTGGGAACAAAGGGGGCCGAAGTTGAAGAAACCGTAGCTAGAGCTGGGGCATCGATCGGTACCTCGGGAGGTGGCGCGCGGGCCGAGTCGATCGAGGTCGTGGGTTTGCCTACGGAGGCGTCACAGCCCCAACCGACCGTGGTGCATGGAGCGGCCGAGTCTACAGCTCGATCAGGGCCACCCGGTGAGGCGGCATATGCAGATAGGGTTCCCATGCCAGTGGCTCTAGAAAGGCTCGGCATCTCGAGCACTTTGTACCAGATTTATCATCGCGTAGCCGCGAGGGTGAAAGGGGGAGACAGGCGTCACTCCCCGCCCGAGGTTCTCGACATAATTATGGAGGGCGGCCTGATTATGACCCAGATGGGGGCTACGATGGTGGAGACCTATGCTCGGTCGGAGTCAGTGCGGTCAAAGCTTGCTTGGACCCTCGGAGGGTGAGAAAGGAAGCTGGCCCGACTCTCTAAGGAGCATGAGGGGCTCCGGCGGGAGTTCTCCGCAATCAGAGAGTTGTCATGTTCAAGCCGGCTGGAGGTTGGAGCACTGACCGAGCAGCTATCCAAGGCCCGGCAATCGCTCGAGAGGAAAAGTAAACTCCTTGACGAGGAGCGCCTTCTTCGCGTCGAGCTGGATGGCCGTTGGGAAGCCGAGCGCGCCGAGCTGGTGGATCGGGCGGAGGCAGCAGAGCGCCTTCGGTTGGAGGCTGAAGCCGACCGAGCTGAGGCGGAGGAGCGATCGGTTGAGGCCGAGGAGTGGGCTACCGGAGCCGAGCGGAAGTTGGCCGAGGCGGAGAAGTGGTTGGCGGAGGCCAACGAGGGGGCGGCCGAGGCCGAGTGAAGACTAGCCGAGGCAGAGCAGGAGAAGGCCGAGCTCGCTGGTAGGGTGGGACTGGCCGGGGCGGAGGCGATCGAGCAATACAAACTCTCAGAGCCCTACCGGGTTGACCTGCAAGAAGCCGCCCTTCCTTACTACGAGTCAGCATTTCACTGAGGCATCCGCAAGGGGTTCAAGCAGGGTTACCGCCGGGCGGCAGCTTATGCCAGGGATCAGGATTCTGGGATCGACTCTACCTCTGGCCAATGCTATGACTCAGACTTGTCATCTTCCAGCTCATCAGTGTCGGGCGAGGGAGATCTGGAGGGCTCTTCTCCTGAGGGGTCGCCAACTCCGGCTGCCTCGGGAGGGCTCGCGACCGAGGCAGTTCACGCCCAGTCGGGGTCAGTGCCAGGGTCGGCCGTCACCGAGGGTACCGGGGGTAGCCCACCCGTGCCTTCCACCTCCAAGCTTCAAGAGGGGCCGGAGGCCTGATGTATCGTCCTATTTTGTCTCCTTCCATTGTTTGTCTCTTTCTCTTTTCAAGAAAGGACTTCCTCTTTTTGTAAGACAATAATTAAAATATTACTTACTTCTTGTTGTCCTTGCCGTGATTTGATCCGCGTATCTGTAGTAGTTAGAAAGGACCGATACTTTCTGCGCAGATCTCGCGTGATGGTTGGGTGATCCCCTGACAGGGCGCCCTTCTGCTTTCTCATGCTTTGAATGTCTGGCCGCTTCCTGTATCCCGCTGGGGCAGAAGATGAGAAGTTTGAGGTGACCGTTCATAGGGGGAAATTCCTTTGGCGTGTTTTCGAGGAGAGAATCATTTAAGGCGGGTAGCCTCCCTTTGCCTATAAAAAGACTGAAGGGCGTCCCTTCCTCTCCACCGCTTAGGGTTTTCCCTGACAGTCTTTCCTCATTCTTTCTTCGCGTAGCGTTGTGCCGTTGTATTCGGAGCATGGAGGATGTTCCGGAAGATGAGGCTGTCGGCGACGGGGGGCAGAGAGTTCTTGCTGCTTCGGATTTGAAGAGGGTTCGACGGCCGATGTTCAGAATTGAAGAGGGTTCAACGTACGGAGGCATATCGTCTTCCCTCTATCAGTTCGGGCAGCACTTGAAAGGGGGTGAGACGGAGGACGGATGGGGGCATCATACGTCCCTACTGCCCGTCCCTTCCTGCTCGCTTCACGGATGGGAGGAGGGAGCCAACCAAGCTCCCTTCCTCCAGGCCTTCCCCTGCCTCCTCGTCCAGCTCTGCTGGTTTCTTTTTCTTTCTTGCAGCCTCTTTTTCCCTCTTCTGCTCTGCTCCTCCTTTCTTTCATTCTTCGGAGGGTGCCTGCACTCTCTTTCTTCCAAAGAGTTTGCAGGTTGGAGGGGGCTTCCATACGCATTCCCTCCCCCCTTCCTTATGGGGACATCACCGGTAATCCCATTTGTTCGAGGATCCCGATGCTTGCCAGCTGTGCTTCATCTTGTTCGCCACTTTATTTCGAGTCATATGATGTAATTTTTATTTTCTTATCATGTAATTTTTCTTTTATTTAAGTCTAGTACCTAGGTTAATGAGTCATTTACCTAAGCCTTGAGTCATTATGTTGGTTTGAGAGGTTAATGGGCCCAATTCAATGGGCTAGGCCCAGGGGCACCCCCACCCCCTTGGTTTCTTGTTATTAGTCCAAAAGTCAGGGACTTATGTTAAATTGTGGGAATCCCATAAATTTGACCCCACTCCCACCATTTGGAACTAATGAATTATTGAATGAAAGTTTGAAATCCACCAAAATTGTGTGAGATTCTCCTTCTCTCTCTCTAGGGGTGGATTCCCCTCTCTCTCTTTCTCTCTCTCTTCTCTCTCTCTCTAAAAGGGGCGACCCCACCTCTCTCTCTAGGGCACATTTCTCTATCACTCTCCTCTCCCCTTACCACCTCAGCTCCACCTCAACCTCTCTCCTCTTGCCACATCACTACCACTTGCCACCTTACCTAGCCACATCACCCTTGTCCTTTCATATCCCCATACCCCATTACTACCCCATTAACTCCACTACAATCCCCAAGAGTCATCTCCTTCTCCCAAAGGAGAATCCCATCTCCCCAAGCACCCTTCTGGGAGAGTCGTTCTCCCCCGACTGTGCAGATCAGGCCCGGCCAGCGACCTAAGGGGACTTCCTGGAGCCTCCACAGCCACATCCCTCAGCTTCTGGAGGCGCCACTTGGCCAAGAGCTTCTACCACAAGGCGTCCACCATCACCAAAAAGTGGCGTCCCATTCGGCACCTGGAGGAGCATTTTATGAATTTTCTCCCCTAGGTGCTCCGTTCTATCCATTCCTGGACTGAATAGACATCTGTTCACTTCTTGGACTGCTCCGGTCTGCTCCGACCTCAGCCAGTGTTCCTACAGGCGCCGTTTCGAAGAGGACCTAACGACGGTTCCAGCGACTCTGGCTGCGTTCAAATCAGAGTTCGGGAGCATTCGTGATGACCTCTCCTTCCTTCTGATAAGATACCCTTGCTGTCAGAATCAGGAATCAGGGGCCTTATTGGCGACCCATCCACGGTCAGCACCGGCACTCAGGGAATTCAAAAAACTTCAGGTGTCATCCTGAACCAACCACGAAGAGATTCCAACCAGTCTCGTCATCGAAAAATTCGAGAGTGGCCGCAGCTGTGACATCTCCAACTGCCTGTCCCCCATCCATGAAGGTGGGTAGGATCGACATCACCCACCGGTTCGGTTTCGATTAAGTTTTTTCCCCTTCCCCGCCTGGCCGGCTTAGCACCCCTCCCTGCGTGGAGTTAGTGTTTGAATGTAACCACTATTCCCCCACCCCACGATCACCCTCCTACGAGAGGAGTAGTTTTGTAATAGCAGGTCTTCGGCTGAAGCTTCATCGGTGCGGCGTGCGGGTAGTCCACGCTTCCCCGCTCGCCCTCGTCTCCGGCCGGGATCGGTGTATTCACACTGATCAGGTGAGCTTCTGGTTACACTACTCTACTGGAATTGCTTTGCTTGTTTAGTATTGCCTCTTAGTGCCGTCGGTCGGTGAGTGAGTGCCCGATCTTAAAATATCATCGATTTGAGCGACCACCGCGGAGGGAGTTGAGAGAGCGACCCTACAACCCACGCCCTTGGCGTACTGGCCACTCACGGAATTGGGCATCCCAGGCCCTTAAGGGTTCATCCCAAGCTAGTCAAATCTCCATAGAGGCGAGGTCCATCCTCGGACCCTCACCACTATCGTAGGTCCACCTACGGACCCGGGTGTGCGCGACGCGGGTGAACCCGCTTGAGTGGGTCCGCCGTTCGGTTCGGTTGCTTGCGAATCTAGGTCCGAGGAGTTGTGTCACATCAGTTTGGTATCAGAGCAAGTTCTAGACTTGTCTCTACTAAGTCTTGTCCTAGGGCCATTGCATGCATCACCCTTGTCCACCATCATGACTATCTCATACTTGGCATATTCGCCACTCTTAGGCCCATTAGAAGCCTTTGTGTTTGACGGAACCCACCATAGTATATATCTAGAGTAGGAGGACTCCATAGATCGACACTTTCAAAGGTTCACTCTACCAGGGCCTATGTAAGTCAACTATGCCAAGAGTTTGCTCTAGCGCCAAGCTAGGAAAGAATGGGAGAACATTGTAGGTTTGAGAGAAGCCAAAGGGGAAGCACCAATTGAATCTTGGGATGAAATGAGGGCCTATCTTAGAAAGATCTACGGACCCCAAGGCAAACCTCTTCAACCAACCGATCTTCCCCCCCCCCCCACCCCAACTTCAACCCAAGTACTTCCCCTATCAAGCCCAACCCAAGCCCATCCATGTTCACCACCCCGGGAGTACCATGAGCCGGCTATCTCCACTCCTCCACCAAAAGACCCATTCCTCCCCTTGGAAGAGGAGCCCATGATCCAAACACCCGATCCCTTGGAAGTAAAGACTGACCTAGACCCCCTCCCGACCCTCGAGGAAACCCAAGCCCACACCGTTGAGGAGGAGGAGCCACAAAACTCACCCACCCCTCCTAGTCCGGGTCCTCATGAGCTGCATACCTTCACCATAGATGAGTCCATACTCCAATGGCTCAAGCAAAGTCCCACCCTCCTGAGCTCACCACCATTGGGATATCAATCCCAAATTGTTCCCACCCGGCCTCCCGATGTCACTTTACAAACCTTCTACTTTGCGGGTGACTTGGGAGACCTAGTGGATTACCTATGTTGGCAAGTCCACTTGACCAGCTTGCTTGCCATGGGACCTTCGGAGCCTAGCACCATTAACTTTGCCCACCCCACCATTGGCTCCTTCACTTCCATTTGCACGAGTGGGCATTGCACTATTGAGATTCTTCTATTTCTCCCCTTGGAGGAAGAACCCACTCCGGTCTACTCCCCACCCATTGAGACCCCAAATGCCTTAAATGGTCAACTCACTAGAGATCTTGGACCAATTACTTTGGAGGAGGATGACTCACCACCTTGTGAAGACCTTGGGGACATGGAATTCCTCTCCCTAGGTGACCCTTACTATGACCCCTACGATCCCTTACTAAACCCACCCACTAAAAACTTTGGCCCGATCATTCTACTAGAGGAGGAGGATCCACCACCATATTGTGAGGACCTTGAGGATGTTGAGATAAACTTAGAGCTCCTTTCCCCCGGGTACACTTATGTCGATCCTTTTGACCCCTCCCAATGGGAACCTGAGAACCCATGTGATCCACCCACATCACTTATCACCCACCTTTTCCTACCCTCACCCGCTATGTTGGACCCAGCCCATCTCTCCCAAGACTCAAATTACACCATGGGAGCCATGACTTTGGGAAATAGACACTTAGGGATCGAGGAAGTGCCCCACTTTATGACATCCACCTTCCTAGACCCCTTTGACCCATTCCAATGAAAGTCCAAAAGCCCACATATAGGAGACATCTTTGGTACAAAGGTCCATAAGTCTTAGCGTACCACACCACTTGGCATGAACACTATGTTGGGTCCATTCATTCATATCACCCACATGCCAAGTAGGAAGCATGAGTGGTCCATATTTGGATGTAATGGTCCACCTTCATTCATCATGAGTCATAGGCATGATAGGAGCATTCATGGATGTCCGGATCCCCCGGCATTTGTCACCCCCATGCGTGATTGGATCACATATGGATGCCCAGGCCCTCCTAAGTCCACCCAAGTCTACATGGCAGCATTGCATGATAGGTACACCTACGGGTGCCCTGGCCCGCCTAGGCCGACCAAAGTCTACACGGCATCATTGCATGATAGGTCTACATATGGTTGTCCCGGTCCCCCTTTGCATACCACACACTTCCCACCCACACTGCACTGTAGCTCATGGCATACTCATTCAAGCAAGCATCTTGCAACGGGCGGTGAGGCTCACAAAGAGCGGGCAAAGACTCGCGAGCGCCACTTGGAATTCCAGATAGGCAACCTATCGATGGTGGCATTGGAGTGGCTCTACCCTAGAGTCACCTCCAACTTGAGGGCACGAGGACTTGGACCTTGCCAAGTTTCGAGTGACTTTGGCAACCCGAGTTATGGGTTGGACCTACTAATGAGTTTTGGGATTCACCCCATTTCCCACGTGGTAGATCTGGCACCCTATATGGGCACCGCAGTGGATCCAAGTGAGTGCCATGAGCCTATACCTTCTTTTGAGAGGGACACCCTCGGAGAGCCACCAAAAATCAGCTTGAGATCTCGACATGTGCACACGGAGGCAATACTAGGCAAGCAGGGTTCCATCGCCAGCAAGAGGGTGCGCCCGAGCCACCGTGAGAGGATGAAGGACCGTCCCCTGGTTGCGGACGCAGGGTTGAGTTTGGAGGTTGAGTTTCACCCCGAGCTGCTTTAGAGGACCACATCCTCGATGGACCCATACTCGACGGAGTCGAGTTCTCCGCACCCCGGGGGTATTATGGGGACATCACCGGTAATCCCATTTGTTCGAGGATCCCGATGCTCGCCAGCTGTGCTTCATCTTTTTCGCAACTTTATTTTGAGTCATATGATGTAATTTTCATTTTCTTATCATGTAATTTTTCTTTTATTTAAGTCTAGTACCTAGGTTAATGAATCATTTACCTAAGTCTTGAGTCATTATGTTGGTTTGAGAGGTTAATGGGCCCAATTCAATGGGCTAGGCCCAGGGGCACCACCACCCCCTTAGTTTCTTGTTATTAGTCCAAAAGTTAGGGACTATGTTAAATTATGGGAATCCTATAAATAGGACCCCATTCCCACCATTTGGAATGATATGACACAACCCCTCGGACCTAGAATTGCAAGCAACACAACGATTTTGGCAACGTGACACAAGCGGATTCACTCGCGTTGGCACACTCGGGTCCGTAGGAGGACCAGCGATGATGGTGAGGGTCCGAGGTTGGACCTCAATGTTCCAAGGGTATGGCCAGCTAAGGATGGATCCCAATGGGCCAGGGATGCCCCAATTCCGTGGGTGGCCAGCACGCCAAGGGCATGGGAAGTAGTGGTTCTCTCTCAACTCGCTCCGTGGTGGCACTCAAATCGATGATATTTTGAGATCGGGCGCTCACTCACCGACCGACGGCACTAAGCAGCAATACTAAACAAGCAAAGCAATTCCAGTAGAGTAGGGCAACCCGAGGCTCACCTGACCGATCCGATCGGAGACGAGGGCGAGCGAGGAAGTGTGGATTCCCCGCACACTGCGCCGATGAAGCTTGACCTGTTTAAAGATTACAATCACTACACCTCACACAGGAGGGTGGACTTGGGGTGGGGATTTTTGTATTAAAAGTCAAACACTACCGCCGCACAGGGAGGGGCGCTAAGCCGGCCATGCGGGGAGGGGAGATAAGCTCGATCGCGCCGATGGAGCACCCGGCCGAATCTGCTCGGGTCGGGGACAGCAAGATAGGGGGTTGATGTATTCGCCGCTGTGAGTTCTCCTGGACTCAGAACTTGATGAGACTTGCGCCAAAATGTCGCTGACATACCCAGGTACGACTGTGATTTTTAGTGGGCGGTCCCGAGGTCGTCGCCGACGGGGACGGGCTCTGGAATAGGTCCCTTGCGTGCAGAAGCAGACTGTTCCCAGGGACAGCAGCGGATGGCCGAAGTCACCACGGTAGCTCCTGAAGTCCGAATGAGGCGGGACTAAGTCGAGGATGTCCGTGGATGAGTCTTCTTTGAGCAACAACCAAGAACAGCACCAGAGGATGTCGGGGCGGTGAGGGGGAGTCCGTTGAGTGAGGCACTGTCGGGGAAGGACCTAAACGAACTGTCTGCGCGCCCGGGGGTAAAAAAATGGGAAAGGCACTTCCTGATGCCGAACGGGACACCTCTTGTCGGTGGTGGTGGAAGACTTGTGGTTGCAGCTCTCGGCCAAGTGGCACCTCCAGAAGTTGAAGGATGTGGCAGTGATGGAGGTTCGAACGGGGTGGCAGAATCTAGCCGCAGCAGCTACCTGATATGAACAGTAACTTACAGAAGCTACCCCGGCCGCTCCCGAGCTCTGAATCACGAGCCATCAGAGTGGCTGGAATCGTGGTCGAGTCTACTTCGCATAAAAATTGACGGGGAAGCTTGATGAGGTCGGTGGAGACCGGGGGACCCAAGAAGGTGCTGACAGGTCGAAGCAGACTTGGGGAAGCAGCTTGGTGCAGTAAGAGGAGAAACTCTATAACTCTGTCTCACGGAACCTGAACGCAGTTATGCTTCCTGATCCTAGAAGAGGACAGGACGTGGAAGAACTTTGATGAAGAGGCCTCGGCTTGGTTCTGCTAGGGTTGGCCGTGGCATAGCTTCAAAGTCGGTTCTGGTACTCTGCAGGGGGAGCCCAGCGCAGTCAGGGGAGAATGGCTCTCCCGGACAGCCCCGAACTCGGAATGGGATGAGATTGCCTCGCTTGCGAAGAAGACTCGCAGACCTTTCCGTCGATGTAGGCCCCGCCCCCAGGAGCATCGGGAAGAGGTCGTGGGCAGCACTGCAACTGGCGGTTGTTCTGCAGGTCTTCAGCTGTATGCAAATGAGAAGGGGGAAAAGGGTGGAGGGGTGGTTCCTTTGGTGGAAGGAGAGGGGAAATGGTTGCTTTGGTGATGGGGAATGGTTGGGAGGTGGCAAG
Source organism: Amorphophallus konjac (assembly GCA_022559845.1). Classification (NCBI taxonomy): domain Eukaryota; kingdom Viridiplantae; phylum Streptophyta; class Magnoliopsida; order Alismatales; family Araceae; genus Amorphophallus; species Amorphophallus konjac. The sequence continues at coordinate 234,668,113 of CM040124.1, forward strand.
GGGAGGTGAGGGAGGAAGGAGGGGCGGAGCTAGCAGGGGAGGGGGGTGATTGCGCAAATGGTCAAGGGGGGGTGGAGGTGGGGAGATGGGGGCGCAAGTGGCTTGGGGAAATGGGGAGGGTTCCCTTCGATTTGGGTGGAGGGTTAATGGAGGTGCTAATGGGGGCCTAGGGAAGGGGAAGAGTTGCTTTGGGAAGGGGAAAGGGTGTCTAGGAGAATGGATTCTCCCTTGGGAATGTGAAGGGGTTGTATGGGGAAGGGGAAAGGTTGCTTGGGAAGGGGGAGAGGTGCCTAGGAGAAAGGGGTTCCACCTAGGGGTTGGAGGGGAAGTAAATGGAAGGTATGGGGAAGGGGGAGGGGTCTTAAATAGAGGTGAATAGGGAGGAGAGAGAGTGAATTTCGAATTTGGAGTGGGGAGGAGAGAGAATGGGGTTCGCCCCCTTTAGTGAGAGAGAGAAGAAGAGAGAGAGAGAGCTAGAGAGAGAGAGATGCACAAATGCCTTGGCAAATTTTTACTCAAATATTCATTAGCTTACAACTGAGGGATTGGGGTCCTATTTATAGGAAACCCACTTTTACATATAAGACCCTGACTTTTAACATACTAACAGATAACCAAGGAAGGGGGGGTGCGCCCATGGGCCTAGCCCAAAGAAATAGGCCCAATAGCAAGCACCATAGCCTAATGAGACTCGAACTTAGGGAAATGACTTAATAACCTAGGTACAAGACTCAAATAAAAGGCAAATTACATGAGTAGAAAATGAAAATTACATCATAGGACTCGAAATAACGTGGTGAACAAGATGTAGCTTAGGCGGCGAGTATCGGGATCCTCGATCATATGAAATTGCTGGTGATGTCCTCATCATACCCTCGGGGTGCGGAAAACTCGACTCTGTCGAGTATGGGCCCACCGGGGAAGTGGTCCTCTCCAGAAACTCAGAGTGAGCCTCAACTTCCAAACTCAACCCTACGTCCGCAACCAGGGGACGGTCCCTCATCCTCTCGAGGTGGCTCAGGCGCACCCCTCTTGCTGGTGATGGGACCCTGCTTGCCTAGTATTGCCTTCGTGTGCACACGTCGGACTCTCAGGCCGTTTTTTGGTGGCTCTCCGAGGGTGTCCCTCTCAAAGGAAGATAAAGGCTCGACGCACTCACTAGGATCCACCGCGGTGCCCATATAGGGTGCCGGATCCGCCATGTGGATAATGGGGTGAATCCCAAAACCCATTAGTAAGTCCAACCCGATGGCCGGGTTGCCAAAATCACTTGGAACTTGGGAAGGTCCAAGTCCACGTGCCCTCGAATTGGAGGTGACCCTAGGGTAGAGCCACTCCAATGCCATCATCACCAGATTGCCTACTTGGAATTCCAAGTGGCGCTCACAAGCTTTTGCCCGCTCTTTGTGAACCTCACCGCTCGTTGTTAGATGCTTGCATGAATGTGTATGCCATGCACTATGATGTAGTGAGTGGGTGTGGAAGAGGATAGTATGCAAAGGTAGACCGGGACAACCGTACATAGACCTATCATGCATAGATGTGATGAAGACTTTCATGGACTCTGGGGGGCCGGGGCAACCATAGGTGGACATATCGTGCATGGTGGCGTTAGTTACCGGAGGACCCGGACATCCATGTATGCTCCATTCATGCGTAATGGTTATGACGAATGTGGGTGGACCAGCACATTCAAATGTGGGCCAGTCATGCATTGGGCCTAGACTGTGTGTGACGTGTATGGGAGGGCTGGACTTGTGACCCTTGTCGAATGATGTGATATGCCAAGATGGGTGCATTCCTATCCTATGGGTGACGACCATGTGTGTGGGTATGGGGTGGTCTTTGAGATCCCACTTATAACGGTCGAAGGGGTCAGAGAAGGTATGCATCATGGGGTGGGCTTGGTCCGATAAGGTTGGATGGGATGGGGACAGGTTGGTGGTGAGTAAGGTGGGTGGGTATAGGAAGGGATCGAAGGAGTCATGGAATGTGTTTCCAAGGAAGGGGTATTCTATCTTCTCAAGGTTTTCAAATGATGGTGAGTCCTCCTCCTCAAATGTAGTATTTGAACCGAAGTCCTTGGCGGGTTGGTTGGCCATGAATGGAGGGCTTGGCATCCTACCCGAAATAAGCAACTCTAATTTGTGGAGAGCATCGGGCTCCTCGGGTGTAGGGAGGAATAACAGACGGTCACTAGTGTAGCAACCCATAGTGTAAGTGGAGGAGATGGATCCGACACATAGGTGTAAGAGGTCAAGGCTCCTAGGTTGGTCGGCTACAGTGGTCAACATGTCAGTTAGCTCCATTTGCCAAGCTATACCCTTAAGAAAGTCCCCTAATGTCTCCACCTGATAGGATGATTGGATTGTGGTGTGGTAGGTGGGTAAGGGTACTATAGGGAGGTTTTGTTCCATAGGAGGGCAAACATGGGCCATGAGATCTCTAAATGGGTTCTCTTTTAGCCAATGTGAAAGGGGTTCTCCTAAGATGAGCTCGGCCCCTACTAGGGAGGGTGGGGTAAGGTGAAGTCCACCATGTGAAGTTTCTTCTTCTTCCTGGACATGGGTGATCTCCATGGCGGGGGTTGGGTCCGGAGTATTCACCATTATGGGGTCGGGTATGGGGATCATGGTTTCCTCTACCAAGGAGGTGAGTAAGTCCATTGTTTGTGGGGTGATGATGACTGGCACATGGCTCTTTTGGGGTGGTGGGTAATGGGGGACTTGGGATAGGATGGGGAGGGGTAGAAGTGGAGGCCTAGGTTGGGCATCTTGTAACTCATGGGGGAGGGTGCACCCCATTTGGCTCAATGGGTCTTCTTTGGGTAGGAATGAGTTCTCTTGACCTATTTGGGCCTCATATTCTTCTTCCCAATCTAGGGGAGCCTCATAGTCTTCGGTCACCTCCGTAAGTTCCTTTTGAAAATGGGTGGGATGAAGATTTGTGGAAGCTTGTGGGGTGTGGGTTTGATGGGGAATGTTGGGTTGGGTGGTGGCCAATTTGGTTTTAATGGTGGTGGTGATCGGGATTAGAATCATTTGGGGTGGTGGAGATTGGACCCTAAGGGAGGTCTTGGGTTGACTGGGAGGGAAAGGTGGAGTGGGAGTGCTCATTGGGCTATGGGTGCTTGAGTTGGAAGAGTGGGAAGGTTTTGGAATGAGGATCTTCCTAAGTTCTACCTTCATCTCTTCCCATGAGTAAATGGGCTCTTGTCTCTCAATCCCCCTTCGAATCTCAAGCTTTCTCCATTCTGTCTCGCCGAAGGGACCAAGGGTCGTCTTGGCGAGGCGCACTTTTCTTTCCTCGGTCATGTAGTAGTGGTGGAAGTATCTATCCATGGAGGTCTCCCATTTCCTATATGTGTGAGGATTTCGGGACCCATCGAAGTGGGGCAACTCCGGCCCGATAATGAAGTAGTCATCGGAGTGCCTGGTGAGGTACATGGTTTGGATGATCGGATGACCTCAATGCAATGTGCCCTAGGACAGACTTAGTAGAGACAAGTCTAGAACTTGCTCTAATACCAAGTTGATGTGACACAACCCCTCGGACCTAGAATTGCAAGCAACACAACGATTTTGGCAACGTGACACAAGCGGATTCACTCGCGTTGGCACACTCGGGTCCGTAGGAGGACCAGCGATGACGGTGAGGGTCCGAGGTTGGACCTCAATGTTCCAAGGGTAAGGCCAGCTAACGATGGACCCCAATGGGCCAGGGATGCCCCAATTACGTGGGCGGCCAGCATGCCAAGGGTGTGGGATGTAGTGGTTCTCTCTCAACTCGCTCCGCGGTGGCACTCAAATCGATGATATTTTGAGATCGGGCGCTCACTCACCGACCGACGGCACTAAGCAGCAATACTAAACAAGCAAAGCAATTCCAGTAGAGTAGGGCAACCCGAGGCTCACCTGACCGATCCGATCGGAGACGAGGGCGAGCGGGGAAGTGTGGATTCCCCGCACACTGCGCCGATGAAGCTTGACCTGTTTAAAGATTACAATCACTACACCTCACACAGGAGGGTGGACTTGGGGTGGGGATTTTTGTATTACAAGTCAAACACTACCTCCGCACAGGGAAGGGTGCTAAGCCGGCCAGGCGGGGAGGGGAGATAAGCTCGATCGCACCGACGGAGCACCCGGCCGAATCTGCCCGGGTCTGGGACAGCAAGATAGGGGGTCGCTGTAGTCGCCGCTGTGAGCTCCCCTGGACTCAGAACTTGATGAGACTTGGGCCAAAATGTCGCTGACGTACCCAGGTACGACTGTGATTTTTAGTGGGTGGTCCCGAGGTCGTCTCCGGTGGGGACAGGCTCTGGAACAGGTCCCTTGCGTGCAGAAGCAGACTGTTCCCAGGGACAGCAGCGGATGGACGAAGTGACCACGGCAGCTCCCGAAGTCTGAATGCAGCGGGACCAAGTCGAGGACGTCCGTTGATGAGTCTTCTTCGAGCAGAAACTAAGAACAGCACCAGAGGATGTCAGGGCGGTGAGGGGGAGTCCGTTGAGTGAGGCACTGTCGGGGAAGGACCTAAACGAACTGTCTGCCCGCCTGGGGCAGAAAAAATGGGAAAGGCACTTCCTGATGCCGAACGGGACGCCGCTTGTTGGTGGTGGTGGAAGACTCGTGGTTGCAGCTCTCGGCCAAGTGGCGCCTCCAGAAGTTGAAGGATGTGGCCGTGGTGGTGGTTCGAACGGGGTGGCAGAATCTAGCCACAGCAGCTACCTGATATGAACAGTAACTTGCAGAAGCTACCCCGGCCGCTCCCGAGCTCTGAATCACGAGCCGTCAGAGTGGCTGGAATCATGGTCAAGTCTACTTCGTAGAAAAATCAACGGGGAAGCCGGATGAGGTCAGTGGAGACCGGGGGACCCAAGAAGGTGCTGACAGGTCGAAGCAGACTTGGGGAAACAGCTTGGAGTAGTCGGAGGAGAAACTCTATAACTCTGTCTCACGGAACCCGAACGCAGTTCCGCTTCCTGATCCTGGAATAGGACAGGATGTGGGAGAACTTTAATGAAGAGGCCTCGGCTTGGTTCTGCTAGGGTTGGCCGTGGCACAGCTTCAAAACCGGTTCTGGTACTCTGCAGGGGGAGCCCAGCGCAGTCAGGGGAGAATGGCTCTCCCGGACAGCCCCGAACTCGGAATGGGATGAGATCAGCTCGCTTGCGAAGAAGACTTGTAGACCTTTCCGTCAATGTAAGCCACGCCCCCAGGAGCTTCGGGAAGAGGTCGTGGGCAGCACTGCAACTGGCGGCTGTTTTGCAGGTCTTCAGCTGTATGCAAATGAGAAGGGGGAAAAGGGTGGAGGGGTGGTTCCTTTGGTGGAAGGAGAGGGGAAATGGTTGATTTGGTGATGGGGAATGGTTGGGAGGTGGCAAGGGGAGGTGAGGGAGGAAGGAGGGGCGGAGCTAGCAGGGGAGGGGGGGTGATTGCACAAATGGTCAAGGGGGGGGGTGGAGGTGGGGAGATGGGGGCGCAAGTGGCTTGGGGAAATGGGGAGGGTTCCCTTTGATTTGGGTGGAGGGTTAATGGAGGTGCTAATGGGGGCCTAGGGAAGGGGAAGAGTTGCTTTGGGAAGGGGAAAGGGTGTCTAGGAGAATGGATTCTCCCTTGGGAATGTGAAGGGGTTGTATGGGGAAGGGGAAAGGTTGCTTGGGAAGGGGGAGAGGTGCCTAGGAGAAAGGGGTTCCACCTAGGGGTTGGAGGGGAAGTAAATGGAAGGTATGGGGAAGGGGGAGGGGTCTTAAATAGAGGTGAATAGGGAGGAGAGAGAGTGAATTTCGAATTTGGAGTGGGGAGGAGAGAGAATGGGGTTCGCCCCCTTTAGTGAGAGAGAGAAGAAGAGAGAGAGAGAGCTAGAGAGAGAGAGATGCACAAATGCCTTGGCAAATTTTTACTCAAATATTCATTAGCTTACAACTGAGGGATTGGGGTCCTATTTATAGGAAACCCACTTTTACATATAAGAACTTGACTTTTAACATACTAACAGATAACCAAGGAAGGGGGGGTGCGCCCATGGGCCTAGCCCAAAGAAATTGGCCCAATAGCAAGCACCATAGCCTAATGAGACTCGAACTTAGGGAAATGACTTAATAACCTAGGTACAAGACTCAAGATTCTAGAGGAAGACACAGAAATAAATGGGATTCTAGAGAGAGACTCTGGTTCGCATTTTCCCGCTTTCTTGGGTTTCCTCCCTCCCAGCCGGCTATGGCCGGTGCGGCGGGGTTTCCTTCTGGTTCTTTCATGCAGGGGGCTCCATCGGAGCTAGCAGGGGGCAGAGATCGTCCAGGGGGCGGATCGTCCTCTTCTGGCGAAATCTTCCGGCGATCCTTTGCACAAGTGATCATGGAGAAACCAAGGTCTGCATCAATTTCTATACCGATTAAGGATCCTGCTTTCACTGAGCAAGGAGAGCCAGCTGTATATTTCTCCAAGGCAGATCTTCATGTTTCTGTACAGGCTCTTTCCTTTGCAATCGTGGCAAAGTGCTCATACGGTAGGCCTTCTTTTGCTGAAATAAAATCCTGCTTGATGCAGCGATTGGCAATATCAAATGGTTTTATTATAAGCAATTTAAATCCCAGACATCTCCTTATTAGATTTGACATAGAAGAGGATTTCTTGAAACTTCTCTTACAGAAAAACCTGTACATAAATGGTTTCCTATTTCGATTTTTTCGGTGGACTCCTGATTTTAATTTTGAAATGGATCCGCCGACCGTTCTGGTTTGGATTGGATTTCCTGCGCTCCCGGCTAATCTATACCATGAAGATTGCCTGCGGTCCATTGCTGGAAATTTTGGCCCAGTTTTGCGAATTCATGAGAAGTCACTAGCCTTGACAGACACCTCAGAGGCCCTTGTATGCATAGAAATGGATATTCAAGCCCCGCGTCAGGAGAGATTATGGATTGATCTGGATGGAAAAGGATATTGGCAGACTGTCAATTTTAATCGAGCACCAGCTCTTTGTTCTTTTTGTCATAAACTTGGTCATACTGCTGAATTTTGCAAGAAGAAGTTTGGGAAAGCCAGTCGTCAGCCGACTGTCACAAAGAACCTTACTCAGACCTTTAAGCCTCGGCCTTCTGGTCCCCATGTTTTAGAATCAAATGGTTCTAAAAAGGCACTAAATGCAGATCCACAACATGTTCGACAAGTGGTTTCAGAGGAGAATAGATTCGCAGCATTACAGAATGTTGATGAGGTACTTATAATTCACTCATCTGAATTTCCCCAAGCAAGCAAGGAAGATGCTCAGGAACAAACAAGTAGAATAAATCAAAGTTCCAATCAGTTGAAAGTCACTACAGAACTAAATACTGAGGTAGACAAGCAAGTTATATCTGATAGAAAGGTTCAGCAGGTACAAGAGGAAACTCTGTTATGTCAGAAGGATATTTCAAATCCTGAATGCAGTAAGCTCCAATCGGTTGAAGCTAAGAAGAATATAGACTCTTCAAGCACTTTCAGTTTCCCTGCTACTGAATCCTCTTCAATTTTATCAAGAAGATATTCTGAATGGCAAGGGGTTTCTGAACGGCCAGACATCCAGAAGCTATCAGAGATTGGAAATTCTATTGCTGAAAGGGCTGAAAGTGATAATTCCTTAATGCAATTTGTTGAAGTAGGAAGGGAGGCCCTTGCTGGAAGAGCTCTTTCAAAAAAGGGGATTATCACACGATCTAGAGCTAGATCGGTTGAAGCTCAACCACAGGAATTCCAATGTTAAACACAACCCTTATTTGGAATATCAGAGGAGTAGGGAACCAAGGTTCTTGGAGATGTTTAAAGAAGCTGATTCAAATTCATAAAGTGGACCTAGTTGCTATTAGTGAGCCAATGTTGGATGCAGAGAAAGCTATGAAGCTTGGAAGGTTTATAAAATTGGCAAAATTTGCTGTCAATTCCTTAACTGATTCTAAAATCTGGGTTTTTTGGCATGACAGCTTTAGGCTGGATGTTCTTGGTTCATCTGCCCAGCATATTACTTTGGGTTTAAAGAAGGCTAATAGACTTAATAGTCTCTTTTCCTTTGTGTATGCTTCCTGTGATTCCCATCTTAGACTTGATTTGTTCAATGAGTTAGTTACTTTTGCTGGTACAGTGACTGTCCCTTGGATAATAGGAGGGGACTTTAATTGTGTTCTGAAGCCTTCAGAAAAGAAGGGTGGAAGTTTTCCCTCAATGGCCAATATGGCTGAATTTAATGCCTTTGTTTGCTCAGCAGGGCTCATGGATGCAGGCTATGTTGGTGAATCAATGACTTGGAATAATAACCGCACTGGAGCTGCAAACATCAAAGCTAGACTGGACAGGGTCTTTACTAATACAGAATGTCAAAATGCTTTTCCCTAATTGGTTGTGAAACACTTAGCAAGAGGTCCTTCTGATCACACCCCGATGTTATTATCATCTTATAATTCTTCTCATGGTCCTTCCAGGTTCATTTTCCAAAAGATGTGGTGCACTCATAAATCCTTTAATCAAGTTGTAGCTGATGCTTGGAAGCTGTGTACTGTTCAACATCCAAATGCAATGATAAGATTATCTACCAAATTAAAGGCTGTGAAAATGTCTCTTAGCCAATGGAATAAGGAGATCTTTGGAGATGTGACAAAGAATGTCAAATTAGCAGAAAAGGAAGTGGAAAAGAAATAAATTGAATTTGATATCTCTCCTTCAACTGAAAACAGATGTAAATTGAATGCTGCTATGGCAAATTTCCATCAGGCTTTGTATAGGGAAGAAATTTTCTGGCATCAAAAATCCCGCACAGATTGGATTGAAAGTGGGGACAGAAATACATCATTTTATCACTCTCTTGCTCAACAAAATCGAAGAAGAGGATTTATCTGTAGGTTAAAGCTAGATGAATATGATAATTGGTGTGAAGACCAAGCTATTCTTGATAGGCAGGCAAACCAGTATTTCCAGAAGCTTTTCTCATCTGAAGACCATAAAATGGACTGTTCCATACTAGATTGCATTCCTCAATTAATCACTAATGACCAGAACAGTCTCCTTTGCTCTGTTCCTGAAGGCAATGAGATTAAAGAAGCAGTATGGTCTCTAAAAGGATCCAGCACCCCTGGTCCGGATGGTTTTCCGGGAGAGTTTTATAAGCATGTTTGGGACATTATAGGCCAAGATGTCATCTGTGCAGTGCAAAGCTTCTTCATGGGGTTTCCAATTCCAAGAGGAATGGCATCTTCAATTATTGCTTTAATCCCAAAAATTCAAGTGCCTAAGTCCTTTAATGATTTTCGGCCAATAAGTCTCTGTAATTTCTCCTACAAAATTATCTCCTCAATCATTTCGAGGAGGCTTGCACCAATTCTGCCAACCATTATTTCCAAGGAACAAGGAGCTTTTGTCCAAGGTCGTAATATTCTGGATAATGTTGCTATAGCAAGACAACTTATGGGAGATATTGATAGGAAAGTAAGGGGTCATAATGCCATTGTCAAGCTGGATATGGCCAAGGCCTATGACAGAATTGAGTGGGACTTTTTACTGGCAGCCCTAAGGAAATTTGGTTTCAATACTAGATTCACTTCTTACATTGGAATGATTCTAACTAACTGTTGGTTTTCAGTCAATTTCAATGGCAATATGGCAGGTTTCTTTAAATCTAGCAGAGGTATTAGACAAGGTGACCCTCTTGCCCCATATCTTTTTATACTAGCCTCGGAAGTACTAAGCAGGGGGTTGACTGTTCTATTCCAATCAGGAGCTTTGAAGGGTTACAATGGGCTTAAAAATATTACGCAAATATCTCATCTGATGTATGCGGATGACACACTTATTTTCTTGAATGCTAGCAAACACAACATAGCAGCACTGCTGCACTTTATCTCAAGATATGAAAATAGCTCAGGGCAGAAAATAAATGTTGGCAAGAGTAGCATAATTGTTTCAGATAAAGTCCCCCTATCAATAAAGCAATCTATACAACTGCAGACTGGTTTCAGAATTGCTTCTACTAGTTTTAATTACATTGGTATTCCAGTGAAGAAAGGTAGATACACAAGCCAGGATTTTAAGTACATTGTGGATAGAGTTCAGCAGAAGTTAGAGGGATGGCAATCCAAACTACTCTCACAGGCTGGGATGGCAATTCTCATTAACTTAGTTCTCCGAAGCATTCCAATATACCTGGCATCTGTTTGCTTCTGCCCAAAGTCAATTATCAATGCCATTGACAGACTCTGTGCCAACTTTTATTGGCAGGGTTCTGAAATTCTGAGGCGTCGCCATTGGATCTCCTGGAAAAAAATCCAAATGCCTAAACTGGAAGGGGGCCTTGGTATTAGAGATCTTAATCTCACCCAGTTGTCGCTGGCTACTAAATGTCTGTGGAGAATTATTCAGGGGTCTTCTCTTTGGTCTCAGTATGCCAGACAAAGGTTTGTTAAAACAAATCTTTTCGACTGCACAAGACCTTTTCCAGCTGGGATGTCTCAAGGTATGTTTCAGCAAGCTAAGAAGTTAATCATAAATAATTCTAGATGGATAATTGGGGATGGTAAGAAAACAGACTTTTGGAAGGATAATTGGACTGGCAGAGGGCCGTTAATCAACAATATACCTTCAGGCAATTTCAATAATATACAGAGGCAGCCAAAGCTGACAGTTAGAGAGGTTTTTCTTGATCCAAACCATCCAGTTTGGTCCCTACTCAGTAACTGCTCACTGCTACCTAAAGTTCAGATGAGTAATAGGCCAGCTCTTTGCATCTGGACTGGTACAGTAGGTGGTGACTTTAGTGTTTAGTCTGCAAATAATCGGCTGAGACAAAGAGGTATACTAAGGCAGCCTTGGGCCAAGTTATGGCACTCTAGCATTTCTCCAAGGGCAGCTAATTTCTATTGAAAGCTGCTTCATAGAGCTGTTCCAGTTGATGGCAGAATTTCTGAGTGTGGAATTTCCTTGGTCTCAAAGTGCAGTTGCTGCCTACTCCCTTCTCAGGAGGATTTAGATCACCTGTTTGTTAAAGGAGATCTAGCTTCTGCTTTATGGAAATGGGTCTCCCCCTTGATTAGTACTAAAATTAATCTGAGTGAGCACATTACAATTCGTGGCTGGAATATTTTGACAGGCTCCAAGCTGCATTCAGCATTCAGCTATTCTGGTATGCATGCTGTAGTTCTAATTGTATGGGAGATTTGGAAGGCAAGATGTTCTGCCAGGTTTGAAAATGTGACCATCAACATTTCAAGTGTCAAGAGGAAAGTGGTGGCAGGCCTCTCTCAAGCCCTTGATAACCATTCCTTTCCAGATAGTAGCTCGGCAGATCAAATAAAAATCCTAAATCAGTTCCAACTGTTCCCGAAGATTATTTCAAGGAGGATGCCAATGATTGTTTCATGCAGTCTAGCTCCTCTTCATTTTACTCTTCATGTAGATGGAGCTTCAAAAGGGAACCCCGGAAATTGTGGAGGTGGTGGTTGTGTTAGAGATTCAGCAGGAAACATGATCATCAGCTTTGCCTTTTATTATGGCTTTGGGAGTAGTTTCCTTGCAGAAGTAAGGGCTCTCTATGATGGGCTGTCAATAGTTAATAAGGGAGGACTGAAAGTAGCTGCAATTTTTTCAGATTGTGCCTTTCTAGTGGAATCCATCCATAAGAAGAAAGTTCCTAGCTGGACTGTCTATCCTTGGTGGAGTGAAATATTGGAACTAATATCCTCAAGTGGCTGTCCGGTGAGACATGTTTATAGGGAAGGCAACCAGCTGGCTGATGCATTGGCCTCTTATGCTAGCTCTTGTCAGTCAAACTCCATTTTTACCCTTGTAAGTGATCTGCCCAAAATGGTGAGGGGAGTTTATAGAATGGACAAAGGAGGCTTGCCTTCCTTTCGTTTCTGTAAATAGAGTTTTTGGCATCTCTTTCCAGCTTTGGCAACTTTATACAGACAGGGGAATGACCCAAAAGATCATATATCACGCGCATACTAACTGCGTCAACGCCACTCGGGCAGCGTCGACGCGTTTGCCTCCAGAAGCCCAAGACAGAAAGCTGTCTTCAGATTATCTTCACTCAGCGTCAACGCCACCAGCTACTAGCGTCGACGCAGCGGCTGCCTGAAGCTTAAACTGAAAGAAGCCTTAGAAGCAATCTTCACACAGCGTCGACGCATCCAGATGCTGGCGTCGACGCACCCAGTCCCAGACATCACACAGCGTCAACGCATCCAGGTGATGGCGTCGACGCGCTCAGTCCCAGACAAATGCTAGGGCAGATGAACTGGATAAAGGAGGCTTGCCTTCCTTTCGTTTTTGTAAATAGAATTTTTTGATATCTTTTCCAGCTTTGGAAACTTGTACAGACAGGGGAAACCCCCAAGATCATGTACCTCCTTTATTCAGAAAATCTAATAAAATCTTAGGCCACAGTTTCATCCTGGGGGAGTGAGAACATGGTCCCCTGCTGGGGGGATATGCACTCGACTAGTTGATGATTCTGTGGGCTGGTGTTGATTAAAAAAAGGTACAAGGCTTAAATAAAAGGCAAATTACATGAGTAGAAAATGAAAATTACATCATAGGACTCGAAATAACGTGGTGAACAAGATGTAGCTTAGGCGGCGAGTATCGGGATCCTCGATCATATGAAATTGCTGGTGATGTCCTCATCATGGAACTAATGAATTATTGAATGAAAGTTTGAAATCCACTAAAATTGTATGAGATTCTCTCTCTCTCTCTCTAGGGGTGGATTCCCCTCTCTCTTTCTCTCTCTTCTCTCTCTCTCTAAAAGGGGCGACCCCCCCTCTGTCTCTAGGGCGCATTTCTCTCTCTCTCTCTCCTCTCCCCTTACCACCTCAGCTCCACCTCAACCTCTGTCCTCTTGCCACATCACTACCACTTTCCACCTCACCTAGCCACATCACCCTTGTCCTTTCATATCCCCATACCCCATTACTACCCCATTAACTCCACTACAATCCCCAAGAGTCATCTCCTTCTCCCAAGGGAGAATCCCATCTCCCCAAGCACCCTTCCACCTTCCCATACAACCCTTCCCATTCCCAAGACAACCCTTCCCATCCCCAAGACCAACATTAATCCCTCCATTAACCACCCATTCAAACCAAGGGAGAGAATCCCCCCTCTCTCCCTCTCCACCTAGGCAACCTGCGCACCCCACCCCTCCCCCCTGCTAGTTCCGCCCCCCAGCCCTTCCTCCCATCCCCACAGCCTAGAGAACAACCCCATCCCTCACCCCACACACCTAGGAGTACCTCCCACCCCTCTCCCCCACGTCATCCTCTCCATTCCCTTCCATTTGATCACCACCTCTCTCTACTACCAGTCTGGAACTTGTAGCAGCAGAGTATCATGAGGTTGCAGAGGTTGCAACGTCTTCATCACGCATTTTCCGGTGGTCTATCCTATATTTCTGGAAAGATCTTCGAAGCGGCTTTGCAGGCGAGGCGGTCCCGCCTCAATCTGAGTTCGGAGCCATCCGGGAGAGCCGTTCTAACCCGACTGCGCAGATCAGGCCCGGCCAGCGACCTGAGGCGACTTCCTGGAGCCTCCACGGCCACATCCCTCAGCTTCTGGAGGCGCCACTTGGCCAAGAGCTTATACCACAAGGCATCCACCATCACCAAAAAGCGGCATCCCATTCGGCACCCGGAGGAGCATTTTATGAATTTTCTCCCCCAGGTGCTCCGTTCTGTCCATTCCTGGACTGAACCGACATCTGTTTAATTCTTGGACTGCTCCGGTCTGATCCGACCTCCGCCAGTCTTCCTGCAGGTGCCGTTTCTAAGAGGACCCAACGACTGTTCCAACAACTCTGGCTGTGTTCAAATCAGAGTTCGGGAGCATTCATGATGACCTCTCCTTCCTGCTGCTAAGATACCCCTGCTGTCAGAATCAGGAATCAGGGGCCTTATTGGTGACCCGTCCACGGTCAGCACCGGCACTCAGGGAATTCAAAAAAATTCAGGCGTCATCCTGAACCAACCACGAAGAGATTCCAACCAGTCTTGTCATCGAAAAAATTCGGGAGTGGCCGCAGCTGTGACATCTCCAACTGCCTGTCCCCCATCCCTGAAGGCGGGCATGATCGACATCACCCACCGGTTCGATTTCGATTAAATTTTTTCCCCTTCCCCGCCTGGCCGGCTTAGCGCCCCTCCCTGCATGGAGGTAGTGTTTGAATGTAACCACTATTCCCCCACCCCACGATCACCCTCCTGCGAGAGGAGTAGTTTTGTACTAGCAAGTCTTCAGCTGAAGCTTCATCGGCGCGGCGTGCGGGTAGTCCACCCTTCCCTGCTTTCCCTCGTCTCCGGCTAGGATCGGTGTATTCACACCGATCAGGTGAGCTTCTGGTTGCACTACTCTACTGGAATTGCTTTGCTTGTTTAGTATTGCCTCTTAGTGTCGTCGGTCGGTGAGTTAGTGCCCGATCTCAAAATATCATCGATTTGAGCGACCACCGCGGAGGGAGTTGAGAGAGCGACCCTACAACCCACGCCCTTGGCGTACTGGCCGCCCACGGAATTGGGCATCCCAGGCCCTTAAGGGTTCAGCCCAAGCTAGTCAAATCCCCAGATAGGCCAGGTCCATCCCCGGACCCTCACCACTATCGTCGGTCCACCTACGGACCCGGGTGTGCGCGACGCGGGTGAACCAGCTTGAGTGGGTCTGCCGCTTAGTTCGGTTGCTTGCAAATCTAGGTTCGAGGAGTTATGTCACATCACTTCCTCTTCCAAGTTCAACTTAGAAGGTAGCCTTCCTCTTCTCTAATCCCTCTGTCACCTTTGTCTCGAGCTACCCGAGCCAATGGGGTCAACTATCCTTTATCTGAGCCAGTTTCTACACGAGGCAGAGTCAGTGGCTGGATGCAAGACGGTCATTCGAGTCAGCCGAGCGATGGGCTCATATGATGGTGGCAGATGTATTTTCTTCTTTTTTCGACATGTATTTACTTGGCTTCGGTCTTCCTTATGTACAAGTTTGAATAAAGGATGGGAAATTTGTTTTATTCTATGCTGCTTACATAATGTTTGGTATTCAGAAATAGAACTTGCGTAGCGTAGTCGCGTTCCAGGTCCGAGGGATGGGCTCTCCTTCCATCGTAGATAACCGGTAAGCTCCTTTCCCGAGCATCTCGACCACTCGGTAGGGGACTTCCCAATTAGGGGATAGCTTGCCCGCCGCCTCTGGTCGAGAGGCTTCGGCTTTTCTGAGGACGAAGTCTCCCGGCTCAAAGTGTCTGTCTCAGACTTTAGCGTTATAGTATCGAGTGAGGCGACGCTGGTATTCCGTTGCTCGGATGCTGGTAATCTCTCGGAGTTCATCTGCTAGGTCGAGGTTTTCGAGCAGTTTATGCTTGTTTGCCTCGGGCGAAAAGAAGACGACTCGGAGGGAGGGATTGGTGATCTCCAACGGAATGACGGCCTCGGTGCCGTATACCAACTGGAAGGGACTTTCACCGATTTCTGTTCTAGGTGTCGTTCTGTGCGACCAAAGCACGCTAGGCAATTCCTCAAGCCAGCTGCCCTTGGCCTTGCCGAGCCTGGTCTTGATGCCTTTTAAGATAGTCTTATTGGCATTCTCGACCAGTCCGTTAGCCTGAGGGTGGGCGACTGAGGTGAAGTGATTACGAATGCCTAGGTCGGCACATCTGTCTCCGAAATAGCGAGAATCAAATTACCGACCGTTATCGCTCACTATCACCCGGGGGATGCCGTAGCGACAGATGATCGACTTCTAAACGAAATTTCAGACGACTGTCTCGGTGATCCTCGCCGTGGCTTCGCCCTCGATCCACTTGGTGAAGTAGTCGATGGCGACGATGACAAACTTCTTCTGGGCCTGAGTCGTAGCGAATGGCCCAAGGATGTCGATCCCCCACCGAGCGAATGGATATGGCTCGGCTAGGGTGACGAGCTCCGTTGCCGGTCGATGGACCAAGTGGTCAAATCGCTGGCACCGGTGGCACTGTTGCACGTAGGCTGAGCAGTCGTGCTGAAGAGTAGGCCACCAGTAACCCTGCCGTAGCAGGATCCTATCAAGCGACCTTCCTCTCGAATGTGCTCCGCACAGGCCTTTGTGAATCTCTTGGATAGCTCGGTTGGCTTCGTCGGTGCTAAGGCACTTCAGGAGGGGACCGGAGAAGGACCTTCGGTAGAGAGTGCCGTCTAGGATGACGAAACGTCAAGCTCGGTACTTCAATCTGCGGGCCTCTCGGGAGTCGAGAGGCTCTTGAGAGTCCTGGAGCCAAGACAGGTACGGGGTGCGCCAGTCGCTCCGGGAGGCCGGGTCAATAGCGAGGAGCTCCGAGTCAATGCTCGGGCGCTCTAGTTCTTCAAGGAGGACCGATCGGGTACCCTCAGGGTCGAGAGAAGAGGCCAGACGAGAGAGGGCGTCCGCTCGGGAGTTTTCCTCCCGAGCTATTCGGACCACCTCAAACCTCTCGAATTGCTCGGCCAGGGCTCTGACCAATTGGAGGTATTTGATCATTGGTGCCTCTCGACCTTCGTACTCGCCGTTGACCTGGCTAGTGACCAACTGGGAGTCGGTGTGGATTTTGACTCGCTCAGCCCCCAGCCGTCGGGCCATGCGTGCTCCCGAGATAAGGGCTTCGTACTCGGAAGCATTGTTGGACGCTTGGAATATGAACTTCAAGGCGTACTGTAGCTCTGCTCCTTCGGGGGACTTCAGGAGGATTCTGGCACCACTCCCGACCGAGTTGGAAGACCCATCGATGAACAGTTCCCAGGTTGGCCCGGGTGCAGACGGAGGTCTTTCTTCAGTCGGGATGGTGCTCTCGGTGATGAAATCAGCGAGCGCCTGGCCCTTGATAGCCAAGCGAGGCCAATAAGATATGTCGTAGGCCCCAAGCATGATGGCCCACTTGACGAGGCGTCCTGAGGCTTCGGGGTGAGCGAGAATCCTCTTCAACGGTTCGCCAGTCAGCACTGTGATGGGTTGTCCCTGGAAGTAGGGTCGGAGGCACTTGGCCGAGATAACCAATGCTAGCACGAGCTTCTCGGCTGCGGGGTACCTTCTTTCAGCCTCGTTGAGTACCTTGCTGGTATAATAGATCGGCCTCTCGACTCCCGAGTTATTCCTGACTAGGACCAGGCTAACCGTAAATGGAGTTGCCGAGAGATAGAGATGCAGGGCTTCGCCTGGGACGGGCTTGGAAAGCACCGGGGGTGAAGCCAAGAACTCCTTGAGCTGGGCGAACGCTCTCTAACATTCCTCATCCCATGCGAACGTAGCAGATGCCAATTTGGGCCCCCTCAATAGTTTGAAGAAGGGCAGGCAGCGTTCGGCCGCACGGGACAGGAATCTACTAGGAGCGGCGATACGCCCGGTTAGGCGCTGGACGTCCTTGATGCAGGTGGGCGGGCGCATGTCTAGGATGGCATGGATTTTATCGGGGTTGGCCTCGATCCCACGCTGAGTAACTAGGAAACCCAGGAACTTCCCAGATCTTACTCCGAAGGTGCATTTGGCAGGATTAAGCTTCATGTTGTACCTCAGGAGAGTGTCGAAGGTCTCGGCGAGGTCGGCGAAGCGGTCTTCAGCCTTGGGGGTCTTGACGATCATATCGTCAATATAGGCCTCCACGTTCCGACCGAGCTGCCCTTCTAACATATGGTTGACCAGCCTCTGGTACGTGGCTCCGGCATTCTTTAACCCGAAAGGCATCCGGGTGTAGCAGTATACGCCGAAGTCGGTGATAAAGGCGGTATTCTCGATATCTTCTGGATCCATTCTGATCTGATGGTAACCTGAATAGGCGTCTAGAAAGATGAGTATTTCATTGCCCGAGGTTGAATCAACTAGCTGGTCGATGCTCGGTAACGGATAACAGTCCTTAGGGGTGGCCTTGTTCAGGTCGGTGAAGTCCATGCACATCTGCCACTTGCCCGAAGCTTTCGGTACCAGGACGATGTTGGCTAGCCACGTTGGGTAGAGGATCGGTCTAAAAAGGCCAGTCTCTTGCCCTTTGGTGACCTGCGCCTTGATGATCGCCTGCTTTTTTGGTGCGTGCTTCCTTCTTCGATGTTGCACGGGCTTCATAGTGGGGTCGAGGTTGAGCTTGTGCCTTACGGTCTCCCCTGGTATCCCAGGGAGCTGATCATCAGACCATGCGAAGACTCTGATGTACACAGAAAGAAAATCTCTATATTGCTTCTGAACCTCAGACGGTAGGTGGGCTCCAATTTTTACTCCTAGGGTCGGGTCGTCGTTTAAGAAAATCACCAGCAATTCGCCTCCAGGTTCGGCGGTTGCGGATTTTTCCTCGACTCCCCGGGGGCCCTTGTTATTCCCGTCTGGCCTTGAGGCTTCCACCGAGATGTTATAGCACTTCCGAGCCATGGCCTGGTTACCTCGGACTTCCCCCACCCCGTTTTTGGTGGGGAACTTCATCTTTTGGTGATAGGTAGAAGGCACCACTCTCGTTCGGCTGAGGATTCCTCGGCCGAAGATGGTATTGTATGCTATCATACCTTTGATCACTATGAAGTCCACCATGACTGTAACGGTTTTGGGTGGGGTGCCGAGAGTAACTGGCAAGCTTAGGGCTCTCTCGGGGTAGGTGGCCTGGCCATTGAACCCACAGAGAGGGGTCCGGATCAGGCGGAGCCTAGACGAATCCTCCCCCATCTTAAGGAAACAATCATAAGATAGCACATCAGGGGCACTTCCATTGTCAACTAGAATTCTATCTACATTACAATGGTTTATTGTGGCCGATACCACGAGGGCGTCGTCATGTGGGATGTTCATCCCCTCCAGGTCTCGGTCGGAGAAGATTATCACCTGGGGCTCACTCGGCGGGGCCTTGGGAGGCTCTATGGCTCGGCTCGCCCGCTCGGCATGATGCTTCCTTCCTCGGCCGCTGTCGCCTCCTGATGCTGCTCCTCCGGAGATGACGTTGATGTGGACCCCTCAGGGGGCGTTGTCGATCTCCTCTGGGGCGCCTTGGTCTTCCTTACGCTCGGCTACAAACCGAGCTAGGTGCCCTTGACGGATGAGGCGCTCAATCTCATCCTGGAGCTGGTGGCAGTCGCCGGTGTGGTGCCCGTGGTCGCTGTGGAACAAGCAGTGCTTGTTGCGGTTACGGTTCTTCGACCTCATTGGCTCGGGTTGGCGGAGGAGACCCGAGTCCTTGATGTCTTCATAGATCTCATAGACCGGCGTGGCTAGTGGGGTGTACCGCTCATACTTTCGTGAAGGTTCCTTGCGTTCCACATCCTGGTTCCGCCTTTTTCCCGAACCAGATCTTGGCTCGGATGCCTGCTTCTTGTCCCCCTCCCGACCCGAGCCGGTTGCATCTCGACATGCGTTGAGTACTTCCTCGCACTCGGCATGGCGCAGAGCCAGAGTTACTAGCTCGACAAGGGTCGAGGGAAGGTGGAGGACAAGCTCGCGACGGAGATTCTCATCCCGGGTGCCCCCAGTCAGTGTGGTTATGGCTGAGGCCACATCTAGGCGGGGGATCCTCAGGGCTTCTGACTTGAATTGGTGAATATAAGCCCGGAGTCTCTCCCCTTGCACCTGTTTAAGGGCCAGGAGCCCCGCTACCGACCTTGGGGGGGCACTTCCGGTGAAACTCTCTTTGAAGATTCACCCAAACTGTTTGAAATCTCAGATGGATCCAGGGGTGAGGGCTCGGAACCAAGCTTGAGCGCCTTGGACCAGGGTGGTCACGAAGGCTCGGCATTTGATGGCGTCGGAAGCTCCGTGTAGGGTCATCAGAGCATCGAAGCTGTCGTAGTGATCAGCCGGGTCGCCCTGGCCGTTGTAGAGCTTGAAGGTTGGGATGGAGGTTCTGGGAGACACCTCTACCTTCAAGATATACTCGGAGAAAGGGGATTTCTCCTCATCCTCCGGGGGAGAGGCCTTCTGCAAGGCGCGCCTCTCGAACTCTCGCAGTCGGGGGGATAACTCCGGCTGCTGTTGTACCGCGGGGCTGGGAGAATGTCTTGGCGATCCTCGGGAACGTCGGTCTCCGGGTTCGGACGGCGTGCCCCAGGTTTTCCACACCTCAGTGTGGAGGAAGCCTCTTGCTCCGGTGGCGGAGCTTGCGAGGGTCCTCCAATCCTGTTACGGATAATCTGCTGGCCGCGGATAATGAAGCGGCCTCCGGCAGTGTGTTGGGATGCATTCTCGCGGGGAGGGCTCCCTGATGGGGCGCGCGACCTTCCATCGCAAGCCGCCTGGGTCCTCATGAGTTCCACGAGGATATCCAGTTTTGCGTTGAGGGCTTGGAAGGCGTCCGCACCACCGTTAGGCGGTAGCCCTTCTGTCGCAGGGGGGGGTGGTGGTTCGTTGGCGAGGGCACTGGCGTTGGAGGGGGGGTCCTGCGAGGCCCGAGAGGGGCCATCCCCAGTCGCTACCATGGCCTTTCCCCTGTCACCGGCGGACCTCCTTCCTGAGCTCCTTCGCACCATACTGGCTTTTTGTACGTTTCCCATAGATGGCGCCAGATGAACATGTGAGATCTCACGCGGGTCCTGAGCGGATGGGGGATCACCGGATTATGAACTGCAAGATAAGGAAACGGATCAGGGGGCCCAGGGATGAGTCCCTGGGAAAAAACCCTCCGATGCCTAAGTCAGTAGAGCTATGGTGGGAGCAAATAAGGGGAGAAGTAGCTTCTGCGCGAGATCCCTCTCCACCAGAAGGGTGAAGTGGTTCTTGCTCAGGAGTTCTGAGCGTGTGGTTGCCCTTACCTTTCACCGGAGGGTATCCTTCATTTAAATAGTGCACCATCTTCAGGAGTCCTGTAAGTCGAGGGGTTTCAGGTGGGAGTTAGGAGGAACAACTTCACCCTTCTGGTGGAGAGGGATCTCGCACAGAAGCTACTTCTCCCCTTATTTGCTCCCACCATAGCTCTACTGACTTAGGCATCGGAGGGTTTTTTCACAGGGACTCATCCCTGGGCCCCCTGATCCATTTCCCTATGTTGCAGTTCATAATCCGGTGATCCCCCGTCCGCTCAGGACCCGCGCGAGATCTCGCCTCTTCAACTATCCTGTGCATGATTTGGAATTGGCTGCTGTCATTTTCACCTTAAAAATTTGGCGTCATTATCTCTATGGAGAGAAATTCACGGTCTACTTGGACCATAAAAGTTTGAAATACTTATTCTCTCAAAAGGAGTTAAATATGAGGCAGAGGAGATGGTTAGAATATCTCAAAGACTTCGATATTGCTATTCAATATCATCTTGGCAAGGCTAATGCTGTAGCAGATGCACTCAACAGAAAACCAATGGGAAAGCTATCAAGTCTTATGATTAGTATGACTAATCTTATTCCTCAATTTGCTCAGTTGAACTTAGATATTGACATGAAGGAAGAAGATTTTTTCATAGCTAATATTCAAGCTCAACCTACATTAATAGAAGATCTGGTCAAGCTGCAAAATGATGATCCCGTATTATTGGAGATTAAAGCCAACATAGAACAGAGGCCGGATTTTTCTATTTCCAATGACGGAAGATTACTATTTAAGGACCGAGTGTGTGTACCAGATCATGAGGATACAAAGAAACTGATCCTAGAAGAAGCACATAAATCCAAGTACACCATTCATCCAGGTGGTACAAAAATGTATCAAGATCTCAAAAGAAATTTCTAGTTGCCCAATATGAAAAGGGAAATAGCTGATTTCGTGTCCCAATGTCTCACTTGTCAACAAGTAAAGGCAGAACATTTTAGACCCGCAGGTAAATTACATCCCTTAGATATTCCAGCATGGAAATGGGAAAGTATAGGAATGGATTTCATTATGGGTTTACCAAAGACAAGGGGCGGACACGACGATATATGGGTAATCATAGACTATAGAAACCTGATAATTAAAAATGAGAAATAAAATTTTTAATTTCATTATGTAATTAAAATTTTCATGAAATATTTAAATTACATTTTTTTAAGCTAGTTTATTGAATTTACTTGAATTAACTAGAAGTAAATAGATATTAAATACTTTAAACCTTAGATAAATCATAGTAAGCCCAATAAAAGTCCATGTAATGGATTAGGATAATAATTGGCCCATTGGATAAACCAAAATGGGCTAGATTAATAGATTAAAGGATTTATTAAAGGTTAAATTGACCTAAATTCGTAACATATGTTTAATATGATATTTAATGGATTAAAATAACCTCATTTCTAGAAGATTGACTCAAGAATCAACCCTTACCTAACAGCCCACCTTGGACCATCCGTTTTTACATTATTTTCACACCTAAGATGGGCAAGATTAAGAGGAGAAATTGCATTTTTCTTCTAATTCGGACTTAATGGGTTTGGTGGAATTAGGTGAGGAATCTTGACAAATTTGGCCAAATTTTTGCTATAAATAGAATCCCATTCGACCCTCAAACCATCTCTGGAGGTTAAATATATGCTGCTGTGAAGATTGGTGGAGATTTGAAGGAAGACTTGGAAGATCAAAGGGTTTTCTTATATTTGGGGATATTTTTTTAGATCCATCTAAAAGTAGATGTCTCTAAGGCTAAACTCTAATTAAAGCATGCTATCTTGTGTATTTTTCTGTCCTCTTTCCATTGATAGCTCATTTATGAAATTCTGTTATGAAATGAGTAAGTTATGGTCATTTGATTGGAGGGGTATTCCCATTTTTTCATCAGGTCCAAAACGTGCTATACCTCAGTAGCACGTTCTGAACGCGCCAGCCCGACCCAGTGCGTTCAAACAGACCCCGTCTCTTTGACCAAAATTTTAAAAATATATATAAAATAATGTAATAATACTTTCCTTATCGCGCTATTCATGACTAGCACGTTCTTCATGAACGCGCTAGTCTCGGCTAGCATGTTCATACCCTTAACCCCGGATGACCAGAAATCAAAAGTATAATATTTTTAATATATATATATTTATAATACATAAAGTGTTTATATATATATCATGAGTTTATATCTATTATGGTTTATACCAAACCTATCTCTTTCATTTAGTTTTCATTTTTTTTTTAATATATACATCTGTTTATGAACGCGCTAGTCAAGGATAGCGCATTCATCCTTTTAAACCCAGATGACCAGAAATCAAAAGTATAATATTTCTAATATATATATATAATACATAAAGTGTTTATATATATATCAGGAGTCTATATCTATTATGGTTTATACCAAACCTATCTCTTTCATTTAGTTTTCAAAATTTTTAAATATATACATCTGTTCATGAACGCGCTAGTCAAAGATAGCGCGTTCATCCTTTTAAACCCGGATGACCAGGGGTCAAAAGTATAATATTTCTAATATTTATATATATAATATCTAAAGTGTTTATATATATATCAGGAGTCTATATCTATTATGGTTTATACCGAACCTATCTCTTTCCTTTAGTTTTCAAAAATTTTAAATATATATATATGTTCCTGAACGTGCCACTCTTGACTAACGCGTTCTTCATGAACGCGCTAGTCTCGGCTAGCGCGTTCATAAAAATTTTCCTAAAAATTTTGGTGATCAAAAATATAATATTTTGAATATATATATATATTGTATTTTTATATGTTGTATGAACGCGACCCTGAGCTATAGCGCGTTCACAGACAGTAACATCTTTTCAGCCTATAACTATTATATTTTTTATCATAGTGACGTACGAAACTTATTTCAGAATGTAAAAAAGTATTTTCTATCATATTGATGTATAAAAAAACTACTTTCAGCATGTTAAATCTATTTTCTTATCATATGGTTAATTAATGTATGATTAAATACTAATATCTAAACTCATGATTTTAATTCATAAGCATATATTTCCATAACTAAAACTTGATGTTTTATGATTATGAGATTAAGCTAAGATTCTTAAAAATAAAAGTACTATCTTAATTTTTCTTCCTACTTACTGTTCATTTTTGAACTCCACGACTTAATGTCGTTAAACGTGATGCCTTAAAATTGTTATCTACTTTCTTGCAACTTCTGAAATTTTGTCAAATCTGTGCTTATTACAAACAACATATTCTTGAAAATCATTGGCCATATACATTAAAGTGGATGTCTAAACGTACTTGGGATCTTCGGATCCATATGACTCAATACCTAGCATTAATCGGGCCCGGTCTGGTCCTGGGGGGAGCGCCCGAAAGTACTTGTGCCCATGGGAGTTGATTGACCAACGGTGTGGCATTGCACTGAAGTGCATGATAGATTTACTTGATACGGCATTCCACTACTCGTACTTATTTACTTGTTTACATGACTACTTGAAAAGTTACATGAATTACTTGACTTACGTGAAATGGCCAATTACATGAAATTCTTTACTTGTTCAAAGTTATTACTTGAAAATTCATCTTGATATCATGTTATCTCAATTTCTTGGAAATTCCATTCATGTTTATACACTTCCCGATACAAGTTAGAAAATTGTTTAAATTGTTAATACTTAAAGCATGCCTGGTTCATAGAGATATAAAATCCTACTGAGCTTTTTAGCTCACCCTATGTTTTGGTTAATTGTTGCAGGAAATGAAAATGCACAAGGGAATGGACAAGAGTGAGAGAGTGATTTTCCTTTTTACCTCGGTTTATGTAGATCATTATGTTTTTACAAGAATGATGTATTTTAGATTGGAAGTTTGTATTTGCCTTTATGGCTTATCAATTAGTGTTGTAAACTTTATTTTGATGGAATAAAAGTACCATTTTCCAATTCATTTCTGTCTTTAGAAATAAAATTGTACATGCTCTGATCGACACGCATGTTTACGACTCGTCGCGCCCTCGATATTCCGCGTCGGGGCGTGACATAGACCGATTGACAAAATCTACACATTTCATACCAATCAAAAGTCGATGGTCTGTGGATATTTTAGCAGCATTATACATGAAAGAAATTGTCAAATTACATGGTGTTCCTGTCACTATTATATCTGATAGAGATCCTCAATTTACATCGTAATTCTAGAAAAGTCTACAACATTCACTAGGGACTAGATTGAACTTTAGCATGCCATTCCATCCACAAACTGATGGTCAGACTGAAAGAATAAAGTAGGTGGTAGAAGATATGCTCAGGGCTTGTGCTATTGATTTTGGAGGAAGTTGGCACGATCACTTGTCTCTGGTATAATTTGCATATAACAACAATTATCAGACCAGCATACAGATGGCACCATTTGAAGTTTTATATGGAAAAAGCTGTAGATCACCGATATGTTGGAATGAGATAGGGGAAAAGTAAATTCTAGGCCCCGACATTATCAGGGATTCTTTAGAGAAAATTAAGCTCATTCATGAAAGATTGTAGGTGGCACAAGCTAGGCAAAAATCCTATGCTGATAATCGAAGGCATGACTTGGAGTTTCAGGTAGGAGATCATGTGTATCTAAAGGTTTCTCCGGGTCGTGGTATTCGAAGATTTGGCATCAAAGGCAAGCTAACTCCAAGGTTCATTGGCCCTTTTGAAATTCTAGAAAGAGCTGGTGAAGTAGCTTATCGGATTGCTTTACCTCCACAATTATCCGAAGTACATAATGTATTTCACGTCTCGATGCTCAAGAAGTATATACATGATCCTTTCCATGTCATCACTTACGACAATCTGGAGATTTCGAAGGATATGACGTACGAGCAAACACCAATAAAGATTCTGGAACGGGAAGTACGTCAATTAAGGAATAAAGCTATTCCCATGATCAAAATTCAATGGAAGAAATCATGGTCGTCCGAAGCAACTTGGGAAACGGAAGAAGCCATGCAGAAAAGATTCCCGAAATTTTTCAACTGTAAGTACACTCTCCATATAATCCATGAATTTGGGGACCAAATTCTTCTAAGTGGGGGAGGGTGTAGTGGCCCAAAATTTATATAAATAATTTCTGGTTTATTTTAAGAATTTTTTGGAATTTATTTTAGAGATTAAATTGATTATAAGGCCTAAGTATGTTGAATAATTAATCTAGCTTTGATAAATGAAACTCAAAAGGTTTAAGGACCAAGCCCATTAAGTTTGGCCCATATTCTAGAAGCTTATCTAGCATATTCACGAATTTTAAGGATAAACACCCTTTTTTAGATAATTATGTGGATAAAACAAATGAAAGAGTTTGAATTAAGTTGAATTCTGCGCACAGTGGATGTAGCGGTCTATCGTCCGACCGCCACAGGCATGTAACGCGCCAAGCTTAGACCGTTACGCTCTGTCAGTTCTGTGAATGGAAGAAAGAGCAAAAAGACTAGATTTTTTCTAGTCTATCTCTTAGGGATCGAGATGGGAGGACTAGTAAACGTGTTAAGGACTCACAGAAGTCGATCTACGCTTTTACAAGAACTCTAGAATCGATCTAATTAATAAAACCCTAGCTAGAACCTATAAATAGACCTTAGTTTTGACCTGCGCGACCCCTACATCGACTCACGTGGAACTAAGGTAAGGAGATAGTATTTCAGGTATGTTCTTTAGAACTTTTTATTCCTTATACATAGGACTAATCTTCCTCAAAATTTTGTGCTAGGAGATCAACTACACAAGGAGTTTGAAGCTTCCAAAGTTGCTGGTTCGACCATAGCAATCCAGGAACCTGAACGAAAGTCTACTGAAGATCAGGAGATTAGAGCACCAAAACGAGGTAATTAGCCTCAGTGTCTTTAGAACTTTTTGTTCCCCTTAGTTTCACCTTCTTACCCTCAAAATTTCACGTCCTTAGGTCAAGAGATTGAGGTGTTAGAGAAACGTGGAGTTACTAAAAAATCACATGAAGGGAAGAACTAGGGCGTGTCTTGCAGTCATAAATTGGAAGTTGAAACCCCAGTAAAGAGTTAGGTCATCTCACGAACGGCAAGAACATCATGATAGGAGTAAAAGTCCTCTGATTTTGTCTGATTTCATGCACTATACATCATGAATTTCATGCTTTAGTAGAATCATGCATACATACATATCTTTAGTCTTAATTGAAGATAAAAGATATTCTCTTGTTAATTCACTATAACCTATGCATCTAGATGGCTTTTACTTCGTTTTATCATGACTAGAATAATTAAATCTTTTTAAAGCATGACTTGTTTCAAAGCATAGTATTTTATCTTTTATGCTGTCAACAGGACTCTAACGGCCTATAGTTAGACCGTTAGAGGGACGTAATGGTCTTACGATAAGCCGTCACACTCCCTGTTATATTTAAGCTTCTCGGTTAACTCTGACAGACCATAACCAGAGCGTTACAACACTCTGACGGCCCCACGATAAACCGTCACAGCCTTGTGACGCGCTCATGTTCGACCGTTAGAATAACTGCATTCTGTCAACCCGAGACAGAGTTAAAAATAGTCAAACTTACTTATAAATAAGCCTAGTTATCTAAGTTTTGACCTATCTTTATGAACCTTGAGTTTATAAACTAATTCATTCATGTTTAAAAGCACTTTGAGTTATTTTAAAGTACATGTTAACTTCATTGCTAAAACTCTATAGTTTGTATTAAAACACAATTTTTACTGATGTATTGACGGAAGTTTATCATGGTTTCATATCGTTACACATTCTCTTCCGTCTATAGAGTCAATTTCTTTAAGTACATGGCATATATTCCGGTATATGACCATTAGTTTACACTTTTACACTATAGGAACATACTCTTGAACTTGAGGACCTCTCTATTGGATATTCCTTCCAATGGACTAGGAAATATGGTTTCAAGGCCTCCGTAATTCTCCGCGATCCTCGGATTCCCACTAGGACGCCGAGTTGGTTGTACCATTAAAACCTAATTGTTTAGAAAGCACTATCGATGTTTTCTGGTTTTGACTGTGTAACGGCCTAATACTAGACCGTCAGGTTCATCTAACGGTCCAGTATACAATCGCCACATATACTGAGTCCAAATTTATTTTTTCTAGATTCAGCCCGATCTAACGGCCCAATTATAGACCGTCACGTTGATGTAACGGCCCATTAATTGACCGTCACAGTACTTTAACCCGAGGTTTGACCCAAGGGTTGATGTTCCAAACTTCCTAGATAGATTATTGATGGTCTAGGACTTGTCATATTATTCAAGATACTTAATTTTAAATTATGGAATATAAGGAATGTACTGTTATGCTGCCGAATTATTTCCATGGCATAACCTAGTTTTAATATGTTATTTGAAAATCCGTGTTGCAAATAGAAGAATTCTTATGATTGACTACTTTATCATGAACCCATTGTTGAAGTTGTACATTCTTGGCCATATTATTTACATGCGTGGAAGTAGCTTGATTTATACTTGAAGATGCGATCGAGCACTGGTTGTGTTTAAGGGCTCTATGCTAGTCCCCTCGACTGATTGTCAGAAACATACTATTATAAACCATGGGGTATGATGCTACTGGCGTCGCATTACGCTGGGAGTACTTTCTCTATAAATAAGTGAATATCCACGGCATCGTGAAGTGAAAATCCACAACACGTACATGACTTCCTAGCTTGTTACATGATATTCCACAGAAATTCATGAAGTACTTGCTACTAAGTGAAAAATACATTCTTGATTAATACATGACTTTCTAGTACATTCTTGTTCAAGAAAGGCCATATCATATTCTTATTATATTCTTGATAGTTCATACTTGCTCATTCTATCTTGCCTGATCATCTTTGTTACTTTGGTGTAATCGCATGATTGATCGCATTCGCATGACTTTACCTTATTTCTTTAGAGCTAAAATGCAAATCACTTTAATAGTGCCTTCATGTTGCTGTGAAGATACATACTTGGAAAGTGTGCTAATTACCTATTTTCCAATCTTTTCAGGAGATGAAAGTGATTCAAATTCGGATTCGAGTTATACAAGTAGCGGGTCCGAGAGTGAATGAAAGTCTTATCAAAATGAGAGTGAAGACTTAGGAAAGTAACTATTGTTTAGATCGAGCCTTTGTAATTTTCCTTTTCCCTTGAGTCTGATGGATTAATGAGGTTTGAAAAGTTATTGTATTAGAATATTTTGATTTTTAATGAAATAAAGTTGGAGTTTGAGTTATTATTGTGCAATTGCATTTTTATGTGTGATTGTCTTGCGCTCTGATCGTTCTTGCTCGCAAGAGGCTTACCATGCCGGCTGTTCATAATTCCTCGAGCTAGTCTTCCGCTGTAATAAAGGCTCGGGACGTGACAATGCAACTTAGATGCTCAGATGACTTGAGTGAATTTGACACTCTCCAGTAATAATGATCAAGACTTCAAAGTGACTCTCTCAAAACCAGAGTCAAATGTTCGGTGTGCAACCCAAAAGCCCGCTAGATGGGAAATAGAGATTGATCCTAAGCATACATCTAGCGAATCAGACAAGGCAATCAAACCACGATGGACAGAAGATTTTTAGGTGGTTCGGTCCTCCAGACCTACGTCCACCCCACACTCAAACCAGAGTGTGGATTCCCACTGATACACACCTTAACTGCTAGGCCTCACAGCTTGCCAACAACAGCTGACTGACAGCTTGACCGCTGGGCAATACAGCTTAGCCGACCAGAGGAATCAATCCTCTACAGCCGCTGAGCGACACAGCTTGCTCTGATGACTCACAGCTTGAAACAAAGGTTTAACAGAAAAATAAAAGATGGAAAATCACAGCATCGAAAAGTTGGAAATGATTTTAAAACATAAGTGGCTCTTGCAGGAGCTGACTGGCTTAGATCTGATCCAAAGTCCAGTTGGTCAGGTCTTCAATCAGCTTCACCTTCCTTTCCACGAACTCTCTCTCACTCTTTCTTCCTCTTCCTCTTTCTCACGAACTCTCAATCTCTTCTTCTTATTCTCACTGCTTTCATGCTACTCTTTCAGACTATCTCTGATCTCTCTATTTCTTTCTTTCTTTCTTCAGATCTGCTCTTCTTCTATTTTCTTCATGATATCTATTATTTCTGATCGTAGAAGAAGTGTCATATATATCTTTAGTCCGGGACCTACGAGCTCACGCACTGGGCGTGTAGAGAGAATACTCCCGCCAAGAGACTTCTAGAAACCCTTAGCCACATGTTAGAATCTGAGCACTGTAGCTTTCCACGTGACAGCTCTTTTCAGGGATGATCCACCTTGGATCACGTGCCCTCCTTAAGGTCACGAACAGTTGTCCTGGTAATATGTCAAAACATATAACAGTTAGACAGGTATGAATGTTGCACCGACTTGATAAGGTATAAAAGTAGGCATGCATAGACTCAATATAGCATAAGATCACATATGCACAGACTCAATTTGTTCACACAGCAAGCATATGCACAGATTTGCTTGTCTGCATGCAAGACAGATTGCACCGACTTATTGTGCCTAGAATACAACATGCATCGACTTTATAACTGCTAGCATGAAGTGATGCACTGACTTATATGCTCGCAGCAACGAGAGTTGCACTGAGTTGGTTAGCACAAGGTAGACTTGCACCGACCATGTGAATGCATGAAATGCAACTTGCACCGAGTTTGGTCTCGTACACGCCAAGTGTGCACCGACTTTAACATGCATGCTGCAGTCATGTGCATAGACTTCGACTACGTGCGCTAACGTTGCAGTCATGTGCACATACTACGTGCGCTACAGTGCATCGCATCGACTTGAAACATGAGCTAAGCTAAACATTTGAGGAGTGCACCGACTCTGACTTGATTGCGTACAATGGTACGAGAGTTGCACCGACACAGCTATAGGGAGATGCACATGCATAGAGCAGATGCGCACCGACTCAGCTAAGTGTATACAAAATCATGCACAGACTTAGTGAGCATATATGCACATGCCTATATGCATAAGGTAGAAGGTTCACTGATGAATGAGCATTGCAGAGGTGCACACTACAATGAATGCATCGACCCTGAAATGCAAGGCAGATATTCCTAAGTCCAGCTGTATGGACACTTGCACAGAGTTGTTCAACGTGTGTAGTCCAACCATATGCATATGAACTAAGACATGCTCAGACCTTATGATGAAATATAAAGTGAGCAGCGTTCATGCAAAGACTTGCTACAGTGAGGTGCACAGACTTCACAGACCACTAGACTACTAAGAGATGCACCCTTGGACATATGCACTGGCCTCATGTGCATATAGAGTTATGATAAATGCATGCTTTAACATGAATACATGACCTTATAAAAGCAACATACAGCAAATAAAATTCCCATCAATTCTCATTTAAGAAGTATCGATCAATCATCTCAAGTATATATATGGTGATTTATAGTATTTGCTATCATCAAAACCACAGGGACACAACAATGTCTTCTTCTTCGTAATCAGGATAAACCGCGGGTGGCGTACCCTTGCCTGTGCTGGGGGCCCGTCGGCGGGTTAACCCTCTCTGATAGTCTTGCCACGCCTTTCGACATGTAAAGAGGTGTTCGCTTGTCGCCCGTGGGCTCGGGCAAGTGGTTGGCGAGACACCCTTGCTGGCATCTCATTCTTCTTCATCTTTTTCTTCTCCTCCTTCTTGGACCTATCAGCCTCGGCAGACCCTGGCTGAGTTGTCACTTGGCCCCGATTTGGCTTCAGCACCCAAATTTGCTTGGTCTTGTATGGCCTTGGGGCCGGCTCATTCTTCGGTCGATGGGCCTTCTCAATTGTAGAAACCCAAAATTTAAAAATGCGAAATAAAAATTTCAATTTGATTATGTAATTAAAATTTTCATGAAATAATCAAATTTCATTTTTACTATATGAAATAAGCTAGTTTATTGAATTTACTTGAATCAACTAGAAGTAAATAGAGATTAAATGCTTTGCACCTTAGATAAATCAATAGTAAGCCCAATAAAAGTCTATGTAATGGATTAGGTTTACAATTGGCCCATTGGATAATGCATAATGGGCTGAATTAATGGTTAAAGGATTCAATAAAGGTTAAATTAACCTTAAATTCGTAACATGTGTTTAATATGATATTTAAGGGATTATAATAACCCCATTTCTAGAAGATTTGACTCAAAAATAGACCCTTACCTACCAGCCACCTTGGACCAGCCGTTTTTACACTGAATTCACACTTAAGATGGTATAAATTAAGAGGAGAAATTGTATTTTTCTTCTAAAACGAGTTCATGGGGTTGGTGGATTTAGGTAAGGAAACTTTGACCCATTTTGCCAAGTTTTGGCTATAAATAGAACCCCATTCGACCCTCAAACCATCCCTGGGAGTTAAGTTTATGCTGCTGCGAAGATTCGTGGAGATTTGAAGGAGGATTTGGAAGATCAAGGGTTTTCTTTATATATTTGGGGATAATCTTAGATCCGTCAAAAGGTAGGTGTCTCTCAGGCTAAACTTCAATTAAATCATGTCATCTTGTTCGTTTTTCTGTCCTCTTTCCATTGATAGCTCATTTATTAAATTCCGTTTTGAAATGAGCAAGTTATGGTCATTTTATTGGAGGTGTATTCCCGTTTTTTTTATCAGGTCTAGAACGCGCTATACCTCAGTAGCGCGTTCTGAACGCGCTGGCCCGACATAGCGCGTTCACACAGTGTTTTTCCTGCCCCGCGCTACCCAAGGGTAGCGCGATCTTCAAAGTCGCGCTAGCTTATGCTAGCGCGTTCACAAAAATTAGGTCAAACATTTTTTTTAAAAAAATATATATATTTCTAGAACGAACGATATATATATATAATTGGCATTGACCGCACCGCACCTCGGCTCGGCTCGGCTCGGCTCGGCTCGGCTCGGCACAAACAAACAAATAAATATATATATTACTAGTTTTGTATCAATTCACAACTCAAGCCCACATCCTATGCCCCTTGGGTCCTGACCCAAGGGTGAGTTCTCCAACATATAAAGCTATGCAAGTTTTTGTAACTTCCAATGTGGGACTAAACTTAAGTCACTTTACAATAGGAACTATATCTTTTGGAAGTCCACATTAATTGTACGTAATTAGTCACCAAAAGTAAGAAAATGTAAGATTAGCATGTGTTAATTCTTATAGCATGTTAAAAATTTATTTTTGTAGAATGAAATTATTTTTACATGTAAAAATCTAATTTTCACCATATTAGTTTATACATACTAAAAATTATTTCCAACATGTTAAAACTATTTCCAGCATGTTAAAAATGACTTCCAATATGATAAAATTATTTTATACATACTGAGATATAAAAATTATTTTCAGCATGTTAAAATCTATTTAAAGCTATTTTTGTGCATATAAAACTTAATTTCCTATTAAATAATTAGTAAATTGATGCATGAAAATTACTTCCAGCATGATAAAAATTCTTCTACTATAGTAAAATTATTCCAGCATGTTAAAATTATTTTTGGCATGTTAGAATTATTTTCAGTGTATTAAAACTATTTTTCAGCATGATAATTCTATTTTTCTATCAAATAATTAGCAAATAAATAGAGAAAAATGATTTTTAGCATGATAAAAATTATGTTGTTATCCGAAAATTTCTGTAATCAGCATGGTAAACTTATCTTATCATCTTATCAGTAAGTTGATTATTTTAGCATGTTAAGTATTAATTTTAGCATGTTAATAATTAATTTTCAGCATGTAAAAATTAAATCCAGCATGAAAAAAATTATTTTCATCATCTTACCAGTAAGGTAACATATGAAAATCATTCACAGCATGTTAATATTATTTTCAGCAAGTTAGAATTATTTTCAACATAAAAAGTTATTTTCATAATAAAATTCTGATTATTATAATAAATCACCGTTTTGGCTAACTAATGCATTTTTAATGAACAAAAACTTCCTGTAAACATGTCTAAACACTTGTAAATCAAATGCACATAAGATTAAACCATGGAATCAAATTAATTCTATTAAACTCTAATTACTTGATTTTCTTCCTACTTACCGTTCATTTTTGAACTCCACGACTTAATGTCGTTAAACATTATGCCTTAAATTGTTATCCACTTTTCTTGCAACTTCTGAAATTGTGTCAAATCTGTGCTTATTACAAACAGCATATTCTTGAAAATTCTTGGCCATATACATTAAAGTGGATGTCTAAACGTACTTGGGATCTTCGGATCCATATGACTCAATGCCTGGCATTAATGGGGCCCGGTCTGGTCCTGGGGGGAGCGCCCGAAAGTACTTGTGCCCATGGGAGTTGATTGACCAATGGTGTGGCATTGCACCGAAGTGCATGATAGATTTACTTGATACGGCATTCCACTATTCGTACTTGTTTACTTGTTACTTGTTTACTTGAAAATTACATGAATTACTTGACTTGCGTGAAAATGGCCAATTATATGAAATTCCTTATTTGTTCAAAGTCATTACTTGGAAATTCATCTTGATATCATATCATCTTAATTACTTGGAAATTCTATTCATGTTTATATACTTCCCGATACAAGTTAGAAAGTTGTTTAAATTGCTAACACTTAAAGATTGTCTGGTTCATAGAGATATAAAATCCTACTGAGCTTTTAGCTCACCCTACGTTTTGATTAATTGTTGCAGGAAATGAAATTGAACAAGGGAATGGACAAGAGTGAAAGAGGGTTTTCCTTTTTACCTAGGTTTATGTAGATCAACTAGTGATTTTACAAGAATGTTGTAATTTGGATTTGGAAGTTGTAATTGTCTTTATGGCTTATCAATTAGTGTTGTAAACTTCATTTTGATGGAATAAAAGTATCATTTTCCCGTTCATTTCTGATTTTAGAAATAAAATTGTACATGCTCTGATCGACACGCGTGTTTACGACTCGTCGCGCCCTCGATATTCCGCGTCGGGACGTGACATCAATATTCTTCTTTTCTATTCTCCCTAGTGGCTGGAAAGAGTTACGCACGTGAATATTTGGTACGATCTGCTCAGGGATCACTTCGGCTCTTCGGCTATTAAGGTGGACTCTGATGTCGCCCATTAGCACTGATTTGCCGATGTTAGGGATCCGACCTCTTGGAGTAACAACAACAGCATTCCTCCGGTTCCTTCTTTGTCAAGACGCCGATTTCTTGTTGGTAGGGTCCGTGTTGAAACGGACATGGTGGGCAGAGCAGCCCAAGGTCTTCACTGCCACGCGACCAGCAGTAGTTGCTGATGATCCAGCAGTGGCAGGTTTGATAGCAGACGTTCCCGTGATGGGAACGTGGACTTCGACGGGCTTGGGCCCCTTGATCTTCAGCAGGTTGATGAAGGCTACTCCCAAGAAGTTGGGGAAGCCCACCACAGGAGGGAAGCTCCAAAACTGCACCGGAACCGCCAGGTAGCCTTCCCTGACGTGGCTTGCGACGACTAGTGGTCTGAATGAAACATCCATTATACTCGTCAAAATGTAACCTGCAATTGCAAGTGAAATAGTTTAGAATTTCAAGAAGAGGCCGCACGGCCCCTAATCCCGACGAAGAGATGAAGGGAAGTCTAGTCCCACCGGGCGTGCCAGACTTATGGACGCACTTTTGGGAACACCTCTTTTTATTTATTCGTTTATTCATCTGTTCGTTTGTATATTCGATTTATTGAGTGCGATGGCATGCCAGTCACCTAGGTGACGATCTATTCGGGCCTGAAGGAAGCCCTGGGTGCGCTCGATCTGACTAGTCAAATGATTGTGTGTGTCGAGTCGGGACTGAGAACCCGTCGTGCCATAAAGGTCACGATGATAATTACATCCCCTCAGAGAGGGAAAAACCCTTGATTGATCACCAGAAAAAGGGGCCTATGGCCTAAAATTCATGATAACAAAATGAGAGCAAAGTCTCAGATTGCTTTTAAACAAACCCCGCATTGGGGCGTAAACATTCATAAATTCGTATATGTCGATCACTTGCGGACCATTTCTTGTTCGGACCGAAGTCCGCATTTGCAGCGAAAAGGGAGGCGATGAAACCGTACAAATATTTGCTGCATATGCGGCAAGTTTAATGCAGACGCGAGATTGGATCCCAACAGAGACGGGTCAAGTTAACGAACTATTGGCTCAAAATGACTTCGGGTCATGGCCATGTCGGGAGGGGCTCCCGAGGTCCACGTCCAATTCAATGGTGCATCTTTGCTTTCCTCTTCATACCCAGTCCGAGGAGCGAGGGTCCCGAGGTATGCATGGTTATACCATTTTTATTATCGTTGTTCTAGTTGTTAAATTACATTATTTATTCACACACGGGCGGTTCATTCTTTTTTTTTATGGGTTTCATATCTTTTCTTACATTTGGTTAATTATTTTTTGAAGGCATGCCGGATTAAGGATGAAAGAGGGCACATTGGGCTAGGAGAAAGCAAAGGGGGAGCACCGGTTTAAGGTGGCACAAGGGCGCGCCGGTTTAAGGATGAATGGGAGGCGCACCAGTTTTGGGAAGCAAGCAGGGGCGTGCCGGTTCAAGGGGTGAATAGGAGGCGCGCCGATTCAGGCTACAAGGATTGGGCGCGCCGGTTTCGGGTGAGTTTGCGGAATTGAGTTTTGAGAGAGGGGTTACACCTGCGTTGTACCTTGGGGCGTCAGGTTAGGCCACGCCGGATCAAGGCATGTGACTTTTGGGTTCTGTTTGTTTTTTATTTTCATTCGCCTTCAGATTAAAGTCTTTGTTCATTTAGGCAGATAGGTTAAGGAGAGGATTTAAATGTTTTATTCTCTTATTCGTTAATTCTGCAAGAGAGTTTAACTGTCTTCTTCACCTACCAAGATGTATCAACAAGATCCTTTGATTGTTTCGTTCAGAGGTTTATTATATGAAAGTTTTGGAACTCAGAGATTCAATTTATGTCTGGTTCAGAGGGGTTCAAGCACGCATGGTTTTTTGTCCTCATGAAGCTTTGTTCGTTCATTCACCCTTACGTGCATATGTTCCTCGTTCTTATTGCTCATATTCCTAGCGAGAATTGGGCAGCACCTCCCCCAGACTGGGGTTTGCGAGGTGAAATGGGGGATCGTCAAATGGAGTATTCTGGGACGACACCCAAAATTCGGAGGAGCCGGAGACGGCTGTCTGAGGACCCAGAGGTGGGTGCAAAAGCCCGAGGACCATCCTTCAAGGGGTTCTAACAACTCACGGGCCATAGCTTTGTAGGTGCTCCAACGGGACATATGTTCGCCATGGAATGCTATGAATGTTCACCCCTCAGACGGGTTCCCTCAAAGGCCATGCCATGGAGCGGTAGGCTCCTAAAGGCCCCAGGTGATTAGAAGGTAGGGAGAAAGGGAGGAGACCGATGAAGTAGAACAATATGTATTGCAAAAGCTTTTTTTTTATTCATTCACGAGGGAAGGGGGGAACGAAATATAGGAGGGGGATCTACCCCATAACAAAAGAAAATAGCATAAGTGAAGAAGAGAGGATACACCGGTCAGAGGAGAGCCAAGCCCATGCCCAAGCCCGTTCCCCAAGCTCACCTCTCTTCTCTAACACTCCCTCACTTTCTCTTCACCTCGCAGACGTAAGAGGGAAATGGAACTTTTTTCTTGGATGCTTGAGAACTCGGAGGTAGAGCTAGAGAGAAAATGCCTTAGCTCCGAGAACTTCCTCCTCAACAGACTATCTCTCTCACTCTTCAGCCCAAAATCCCTTCTGTCGAGTAGGACCCCTTATATATAGGGCGGGTTACCTTTCTTATAGAACGTCTAGTGGTGGAGAGTTCCCGCCATCTCCACCTTGTTCGTAGCAACGTCAGGAGTTGAGTTGTTGCGTTGACTGCTGCTAGTTCGCGATGTACTCTGTCGTTCGTCAAAGGATGGGATGTTCGCAGATCTGCCAGGAGGTCTGCTGCTGCTGCCACCATCGGTGCTTGCTTCGCCATTGCTGCCACTGCGTGTTGACAGCCATTTTCAGCCCGCAAGTTTAGTTAGTTCTCTTATTCACCCCGTGATGCACTAAGTTAACCATTATTTTTGAGCCTCCTTTGAGCCAATTTTGAGGCCATTTTTTTTGGCCATTTTTCAAGCCCATTGAGCCTTGGAAGTTTTTATCTTTGATTCCCCAACTATCGGGTCCATTTTGGGCCGTTTCGGAGCACAAAGAGACATCCGACCCATTTATTGCCAGAAGCCTGCAAACGGTCGACCGACCGACCACTAGGCTCCCTAAAGAGTCCAGCTTGCGCCAGACTCTATTTTCGACTCGATGGGGCTATCTTCCGAGGTTGATATTGTGACGACCTGGACTCCGGATTCCGGATATACCGGATATAACTACCGAGTAGACCCGATACCACTTGGAACCCGTGAAGCCTCCCAAGAGCTGTAAAGCTCCGAAGGGATAAAAGGATTGTCGTGTAGTACATTGAAGTCGCAGATATAACAGTAAGCAATAATATTTCATTAATCAGGTTTTCTAAAGTAATAGAAATAAAATTACTTTTTAATTAATAGTTAAAATTAACAATTATACCAGAGTCCAGTCTAAAGGAAAGACAAGTATAGTCCAACAGAATGAAAAACGTACACTGAGGTCGGGGGAAGCCCGACGCAGGTACCGCTGGCAACTATGAAAACGCCACACCCGGAACTGCAAGGAAGCAGAGACGACCACACCTGAAAAGGAGGGGTGAGCCTCGTGTCACTGGCCTAGTAGGGGTCACGCGGATCCGCACTGAAAAATAATGCAGTAACACGGAACAACAGCTGAAACAGCAGTAGTAGTAAAGTAGGAAATGCCAAACTGCAACTAGAAAGCTGTAAAAGAAAGTAGTAACAGCACGAGTAGAACAGCTAAAAGAAAAGGGAAAAGGCAAAGTTGTGAAGAACGAGCATATGGCAATAGAGCGAAGCACGGCTCCCAAAGCTACTCCAAACAATCACAGAAGGGCGAACCCTGCTCTCACAAAGTCAGGAGTTACCGTTCCGTCGACAAGACACCAGCCTCAAAACTAAGGCCGACGAAAACTGACAAAAGGCCTAGAAAAGACCTAGACAGACACGGAACACTAAAGCCTACACGATTGGATTGTCGTGCACGCTCCCTAAGCGCAAATGCATACACGACTAGATCATCGTGTATACCACGCAGCACTGACCTCCGGTAAGGCCAAGAAAAGACTAACCCGAAGAGGTCATGACGCACGAGAAACGCGAGAGTCACGTGTCACGTGACGGAAGCACCTCCTCACTGGAAGAATAGCCAGATGCATCCACTGACGTCTTACACTGTGCCTCAGGTATCTCGCTACGGACGCCGAGAACGACGGAGACTAAGATACTCACTGAACTAGAACAGGAACTACAGTAACGAGTGACTAGTCTGGGTCACGCCCGTAGGCGTTCGTCCAAAACGCCCCTGACCACTTGTGCACACACCCGCTCTTGCCTCGAACCAGGCCTCTAGCTAGTTTTCCCCCCCAGCAGGACGCTACTGTAAAGTAGGGGCCCACGGAAACTAGCTTAAAAACTGTATCTCGGGAACTGCCCCACCACCACTCCCAGGTGGGTCGACAATCGAGGTCATGAGGCTACGACTAGTGGAGGCTCACTAGACACAAAGACTCTGAAACAAGAGTGCTACAGTACAGACAGGCTAAGCAAGCACTACCAAGTGTACTCCGAAGCACAAAGGCAGTACGCCAAACTACCAACAGACTCAGGACAAGGCAACTAGACCTACTGATATAACGATCCTTGAGTCTCATGTCTCGGAGTCAAGATCGTCGCACAACGGCGGTGACAAGCCGCTAATCAGTCTAACACTAAGCCGAGGAAAGTGACACCTGATCATCAGATCCACATTACCATATAAAATGACACACAGAGACCTGAGGGAGCATCAAGACCCTCAAAGCCTCTAGACACGCAGACCGAGGTAAGACAATACCTCAAGACATCCAGAACCACTATCTCAGGCTATCCATAATAGTCAAGACACAGACAAGGTTACTTGTCAACCACTGGATGTTACCGGGTTGACCAGAACCTGACAACGACTCACATAACATGACCTCACGCACAAGCACCCTTGGCTACCTTATAACATGGTCATAGCCCTCATAGGATGTCAACAGACATCTAGGGGTCAGTGGGCAAACCACAAGGTCAAGCCAAGACAATCGAAAACCAAAATACCAGTAAATCATCCTCTGGAATGCAAGTGGTACATCACTCGGCCGCTAAGCAACACAAGCAGTCAAGGAAGAAGCCGCTCCACACACAGAGGCAAAGACTCTGGCTGTCTTACACTGGGCCGCAAGGTGACTGTGGCGGTCAATGATATGGCCGCTACACCGAGTCAACCCTCGAATCGACTTCCCAGTTAAACCACCATAGCGGTCTAATATAGACCCGCTACAAGACTCTGGCGGTCAAAGAATGAACCGCCACACTAACCACCCTAAAACATTGACCTAAGATAAACGGACTGTAGCGGCCTAAGAAGGGCACGCTACAGGAATAAACGCACGAAGGTTGGGCCGCCAAGGCCAACCGACTTAAAACATTAACTCGGTCAAACGCACAGTAGCAGCCTAACCAAGGCACGCTACAAGGCTTTGGCGGTCAAAGATAGAACTGCCAGACCGAACCGACATACGCTAGAATCAAGAAACGAATGAGCTTGGCGCACCACTATAGGGTCGCCAGAGGCAATAGGCGGTCAAAGGTTGGGCCGCCAACCTAAACCGACCTACAACTAACTGAGACACTATGGAGTGTGGCGATCCATCGTGGGGCCGCCAGAGACCCGTAGCGGTCTCTGAAACGACCGCCAGCACGATACGGCGGGAAAATGGAGGAAATGGCCGATCTCAGCCATTCTACACCACATGCGTGTCTAAACGCTGCGGAAACAAACCTAATTGAAAAAAATACCCTTGCACAGGCCGGAAGGGGTCCATGCAACATATAAATCGCAAGAAACGGGCGATTCCAACGAATCGACCCTAATTAGGTCACCGGGGTTCCCATTCTCGTACCGACCCAAAATGATGATCAATCACGATAAAAATAGCAGATCTGGAACGCTAACATGCTGGGGGTCACAATGAAACTAACTAGATGAAAAATCGTCGCCATTTTTCGACGAGCCCGACGCATACCCCCTGAGCATGCTTTTCCCGAAACTGAACAAACCCGCTCAAACTCGCACCGATTGACATGAAATTGTGAGGACACATAGAAGAGAAGTAGGTGATCCGTCTCCCTACCTCCACCGAAGATTCCGTGCACCGAAGTGACTAAACCACGCTGAAAACCGCATCGCGAGCTCAATCGTCGGCTTTGAATCCACCGTTTGGGATCGCGCCAGAAACGGTTTGATCCTCACCCCATCGCGCACCCGATCACTGCCACAACATCTCCACTGCCTGCCCCTGTCTCCTCCATCTGTAGCCAGAGTCGGGAGGGCGAGAGAGGAGAGAAAACGGGAGAGTGAGATGGTCACGCGCGAATGAGAAAAGGAAAGAGGAAAAAGAAAGAAAAAGAAAAGAAATTAAGCAATTTTCCTAATTTCTGAAAATTCGATAATTGGTCCGAAAATGGACTAATTCAAAAAAGTACGCAAAAATAGTCGAAACGATCCTCTCAAAGAGTACATCGCAACTGTAGGGTCCTCGAGTCGATGAACTGAGAAATAAACTCACCACAGGGTTTCGTAACTTGTACGAGAGAAAAACCCACGTGGATCGTAAAACTCAACTCATGACCCACAAAAGTGATCCGAAAGCACTCCGATAAGGATCCGGAAGATCCGATAAAAATCCAGGGTATTACAACCTCCCCTCCTTCAAGAAATTTTGTCCTCAAAATTTAAGGAACGAACAAGAAGAAGCAGGGACGAACAAACCCCCAAGACATAACTTGAAACAACACGAATCTCGAAAAGCACAATTAAGAGGAACACCGCCAGACTATCATCACAAGCACACGCCATGGATCTCAAAGCAAATAGTTCCACAGAACGAGCATGGCACACTAGTGAACACAAGTCTGACACCTCCGAAACAAGGCAACATCGCTTACATCTCACAAGAAAGGAGACACGACTCATTCCACGACAATGGCTATCGGGAAAACAAAACGACAGACACAGCAAGCATCCGCTTAAACTAGGAAGCATAGTCCTCTCAGCTGACAGCTCAACATAATCGGCTCCAAAGCCAAAGGCAACAACGAAAGCTTGGCACACAGGACGCCAACGACAGCACTGGACCACAAGCACACTGAAGTCAGTCCTCACTCAGATATTACATATGATTCGAGTCGCATGCTAACTCTACCAGGAAAGAAGAGTACATCACAACTAACCGACAAGATCATGGTCCACACGATGCTAGGACAGAATCACAGGGAAACAACAACAAAATGACAACGATAACAGTAGCACTTGTCGAATCCCGACTCTATACTGAACGCAGAACCATGGAACACAACTGCAAGCTCGGTCACATCAAGGCACAACAAAAGCTGAACACATGACTATCATGGACCAGTCATGCAACGAGCAGCTTACCAAGGAAAGACCCACGACAACGAGAACAACAATCTCAAGAAAACGCATCTCAAGGACCACGATCATGTCCCGAGAGCACAACACCCAAGAAAGAATTACAGAGTAGAGGGTACTCAACCAGCAGAAATACCGACAAAGTCCCCAACACTCACAATTGCCAGTGCCAACACCATTATGCCTCCAAGGACAATGGCACGGCAACAAACAACAACATCAAGGCACACGAAGCCAAGATGAAGGCACTTCGAGAAAAGTAATTCTCTCGACCGGTCAGAATCTTACAACCAACGATCCTTGACCCGTGGGTTATCAGCCCACACGCTTCCGCTGTGCAGTCATATAATGCAAACAGGCATCAGAAAATTCATCGGCATTCGCATCTCAGCACACACTCAGCGCCATTGCAATTCATGAAAATCGCAATATAACACGCCACGAGTACAGATCCTGCGAACAACCGATCACAAGTCGCCTAAGTGCCAACCAAGAAGAGCACCAGCTTCAGCACAAAGCACCTAGAGAGGCTAATCTCAGCTTACCATTACGTCCCGAAATAATTATTGAGCCTTCACAACACGTCAGCCGTCAGATACAACACGACGAACACGGCGTACGACGGCTCTCAACACAAAGATTAGGTCCAAAGCCAAGCAACCATAGAATAAAGAGGCAGATCAGCCACAGAATAAACACTGTCCACACTTAAGTAGACACAGGACAAAGGTCTCACTAAGACAACACTTCCAAGGCTTACCTCGAAAAGACTCCACTAAACGGGATGAGAAGCATCAAGCTCACTAATAGTAGCTCACCAGGAAGGAAAATCCTAGGTTCGCTTGAGCATCTTCTCAATCGAGGCAACACAACAATCACTTCAACAGAAGCGAAACACCTCAGGAGCTGCACAGACTTAAACTGGGATGACCAAAAGAACATAAGAACGTGTACGTCCATCACACCAACTCGAAAAGACATCAGCTACCTGAACAAGCCACAGAAAAGTCTCGAACAATGCACTGCAGATTCACGCCTATCGGCGAACTCTGCCAAGTACAACATGATCGAAACAAGCATCACACCGAAAAGGAACCTCCTATCACATCCTGACGAGAGCAAAACCCATCTCGGACAGTGCTAATACAGCACGCACAAGACAACACATGGAAATAAAGCGACAAGGAATCGTGAAACCTAAGCCAGCGAATGACTGTACGGGACTTTCAGGACTCTGGACACAGTATATCTCGGATTCCCATGTACTTCACATAACAACACTCTGATACCACCAGTGACGACCCGGACTCCGGATACCGGATATACCCGATAGAACTACCGAGTAGACCCGATAGCACTTGGAACCCGTGAAGCCTCCCAAGAGCTGTAAAGCTCCGAACGGATAAAAGGATTGTCGTATAGTACATTGAAGTCACAGATATAACAGTAAGCAATAATATTTCATTAATCAAGTTTGCTAAAGTAGCAAAAATAAAATTACTTTTTAATTAACAGTTAAAATTAATAATTATACCAGAGTCTAGTCCAAAGGAAAGACAAGTATAGTCCAACAGAAAGAAAAACATACATTGAGGTCCGGGGAAGCCCGACACAGGTATCGCTGGCAACAACGAACACGCCACACCCGGAACCGCAAGGAAGCAGAGACGACCACACCTGAAAAGTAGGGGTGACCCTCGTGTCACTGGCCCAGTAGGGGTCACGCGGATCCCCACTGAAAAATAACGCAGTAACACGGAACAACAGCTAAAACAGCAGTAGTAGTAAAGCAGGAAAAGCTAAACTACAACTAGAAAGCGGTAAAAGAAAGTAGTAACAGCAGGAGTAGAATAGCTAAAAGAAAAGGGAAAAAGCAAAGCCATGAAGAACGAGAACACGGCTACAGAGTG
This sequence comes from Amorphophallus konjac, assembly GCA_022559845.1. Taxonomy (NCBI): domain Eukaryota; kingdom Viridiplantae; phylum Streptophyta; class Magnoliopsida; order Alismatales; family Araceae; genus Amorphophallus; species Amorphophallus konjac. The sequence goes on from CM040124.1 coordinate 234,712,400, forward strand.
AAGCACGGCTCCCTAAACTACTCCAAACAACGACAGTAGGGCGAACCCTGATCACACAAAGTCAAGAGTTACTATTCCATCGGTAAGACACCATCCTCAAAACTAAAGCTGACGAAAACTGACAAAAGGCCTAGAAAAGACCTAGATAGACACGGAACACTAAAGCCTACACGACTGGAATGTCGTGCACGCTCCCTAAGCGCAAACGCATACACGACTGGATCATCGTGCATACCACTTAGTAGTAACCTCGGGTAAGGCCAAGAAAAGACTAACCCAGAGAGGTCACGACGCATGAGAAACATGAGAGTCACGTGCCACGTGACGGAAGCACCTCCTCACCAGATGCGTCCAGTGACGTCTTACACTGCACCTCAGGTATCTCACAACGGACGTCGATAACGATGGAGACTAAGATACTCACTAAACCAGAACATGAACTAAAGTAACGAGTGACTAGTCAGGGTCACGCTCGTGGGCGTTCATCCAAAACGCCTCTGACCACTTGTGCACACACCCGCTCTTGCCTTGAACCAGGCCTCTAGCTAGTTTTCCCCCCCAGCAGGACACTGCCGTAGAGCAGGGGCCCACGAAAACTTGCTTAAAAATTGTATCTCGGGAACTGCCCCACCACCACTCCCAGGTGGGCCGACACTCAACGTCGTGAGGCTACGACTAGTGGAGGGTCACTAGACACAAAGACTCTGAAACACGAGTGCTACAGTACAGAAAGGCTGAGCAAGCACTGCCACACATACTCCGAAGCACAAAGGTAGTACGTCAAACTTCCAACAGACTCGGGATAAGACAACTAGACCTACTGATACAACGATCCTTGAGTCTCACGACTCGGAGTCAAGATCATCGCATAACGGCGGTGACAAGCCGCTAATCATCCTAACCCTAAGCTGAGGAAAGTAACACTGGATCATCAGATCCACACTACAGTATAAAACGACACACGGAGACCTGAGGGAGCATCAAGACCCTTAAAGCCTCTGGACACGTAGACCGAGGTAAGATAATACCTCAAGGCATCCAGAACCACTGTCTTAGGCTATCCAAAATAGTCGAGACACAGACAAGGTTACTTGTCAACCACTGGATCTCACCGGGTTGACCAGAACCTGACAACTACTCAAAGAACATGACCTCACGTACAAGCACCCTTGACTACCTTATAACATGGTCATAGCCCTCATAGGACGTCAACAGACATCCACGGGTCAATGGGTAAACCACAAGGTCAAGCCAAGATAATGAAAAATCAAAATACTAGTAAATCATCATCTGGAATGCAAGCGGTACATAACTCGGCCGCTAAGCAACACAAGCAGTCAAAGAAGAAGCCGCTACACACATAGAGGCAAAGACTCTGGCGGTCTTACACTAGGCCGCGAGGTGACTGTGGTGGTCAAAGTTATGGCCGCTACACTGAGTCAACCCTCGCATCGACTACCCAGTTAAACCACCATAGCTGTCTAATATAGACGAGCTACAAGACTCTGGCTGTCAAAGAATGAACCGCGACACTAACCGCCCTAAAACATTGACCTAAGACAAACGGACTATAGCGGCCTAAGAAGGGCGCGTTACAAGGAATAAATGCACGAAGGTGTGGCCGCCAAGGCCAACCGACTTAAAACATTAACTCGGTCAAACGCACAGTAGCGGCCTAACCAAGGCACGCTACAAGGCTCTGGCGGTCAAAGATAGAACCGCCAGACTGAACCGACATACGCTAGAATCGAGAAACGAATGAGCTTGGCGCACCACTATAGGGCCGCCAAAGGCAATAGGCGGTCAAAGGTTGGGCCGCCAACCTAAACCGACCTACAACTAACCGAGACACTATGGAGTGTGGCGATCCATCGTGGGGCCGCCAGAGACCTGTAGCGGTCTCTGAAATGACCACCAGCACGATACGGCGGGAAAATGGAGGAAATGGCCGATCTCAGCCATTCCACACCACATGCGTGTCTAAACGATGCGGAAACAAACGTAATTGACAAAAATAACCTTCCACGGGTCGGAATGGGTCCATGTAACATATAAATCGCAAGAAATGGGCGATAACAACGAATCAACCCTAATTGGGTCACCGGGGTTCCCAGGCTCGTACCGGCCCCAAATGACGACCAATCGTGATAAAAACAGCGGATCTAGAATGCTAACATGCTGGGGGTCACAATGAAACTAACTAGATGAAAAACAGTCGCCATTTTCCGGTGAGCCCGACGTACACCCCCCGAGCTTACTTTTCCTGAAACTGAACAAAACCCGCTCAAACTCGCACCGATTGACACGAAATTATGAGGAAACGCAGAAGAGAAGTAGGTGATCTGTCTCCCTACCTCCACCAAAGATTCCGTGCACCAAAGTGACTAAACCACGTCGAAAACCGCATCACGAGCTCGACCGTCGACTTTGAATCCACCGTTTGGGATCGCGCCAGAAACGGTCTGATCCTCGCCCCATCGCGCACCCGATCACTGCCACAGCATCTCCACTGCCTGCCCCTACCTCCTTCGTCTGCAGCCGGAGCCGGGAGGGCGAGAGAGGAGAGAAAATGGAAGAGAGAGAGAGGGTCGCGTGTGAATGAGAAAAGGAAAGAGGAAAAAGAAAGAAAAAGAAAAGAAATTAGGCAATTTACCTATTTTTTGAGAAATTGATAATTGGTCCGAAAATGGACTAATTCAGAAAAATATGCAAAAATAGTTGAAACGATCCTCTTAAAGAGTACATCACAACTGTAGCGTCCTCGAGTTGATGAACTGAGAAATAAACTCACCACAAGGTTCTGTAACTTGTACGAGAGAAAAACCCATGTGGATCGTAAAACTCAACTCAGGACCCACAAAAGCGATCCGAAAGCACTCCGATAAGGCTCCGAAAGATCCGATATGGATCCGAGATTGATATATTACAGCTATCTTCCATATTATTCTACCAATTCATGATCTATCTTTTCTGGGCTCTTCCCCTTGATATTATCTCGAGATTGATATATCACACTCGGCTTATCTTGGACTCTATCCTCTAAAATCTCAGATCTATCTCGAGAAGTTTCTGCAACTCCTATATAAAGCACCCACTTCGTAGGTTGCGAGGGGGGGCTCTTCTTCAACCTGAGGCAAAGCCATGCTACACCGCCAACTCTCCTCTTCGACCTCAGGCTGTTAAGGGAAGTATTAGCTTTCAATTCCATCTTTCTGGGATTTATTTCATCATCTCTTCTCTTAATTCTCTCTTCCTCAATTTCACAAATCATCACAAATCTCTATTTTTCTGCTACATCTGCATTTTTCTCCATTTTGCATAACATATTCCCGCACTTGTGCTGCGTGATTTCTCTTCATATTTGTTTCTATGTCATAACAACACACACATATTATTTCCACCCTTCCATAGGGGTTAAAAATCTCCCCTCGGTGCGTTCTCCCTTAATTTCTCATGCTATTTTATCACTTTAGGATGGATACTACACATACATGTTCTATTGGGTTTTTATCTTTATGTTTGACTTTGTTTTGCAGGAGAGCATGAATAGAATGTGAGGCCCTCTTTCTCTAGCCGACTGGAAGGAGAGGAGGTTGAATCCACATAGTTCCCCGCACCCGTTTCTTAAGCGCGATCAAGTCTTCATCTTTCCAAGGTACACAGTGTCGTTCCTTTCATCTCTTCATCCCTTTGGCATTGTTAAACCTTGGTGGGGATCATGGTCAGTTTCTTCTATCTTTATCAGTCCTTTATTCATCATCTTCCACACTTGTTCACGCTTATATAGTATTTGCATAGTTCGGGGGCGGGGTAAAAGGGGGTGAACATAAACATCAACAACCTAGTTTTTTTGGCGATCACGGTGGGACACCTAGTGCCCATCACGTTATTCATGCTTTTTTGCAAGTTGGGTGTGTGTATGTGCATGTTTAGATAGTTTTTTCTCCATTTTCCCACTATTCTGGGTGTTTTCTGGTCTGTTCGAGCCTTGCGGTCCTCTCTAGGATCGCCAGGCACCCCTAGCGGTCATCACTGGCCCGCCAGGGCCTTTCTACTGGCCTTGTGGTCGTTTGGTAGACCGCAAGGGGGTCATAAATGGTCATTTGGTAGACCACTTTCTGATTCTGGCAGGTCTGCGTGCAGGCTCACGGGGGCGTCTTTCTTGGGTGATTTAGTTGATCTCCTAGGGTCGGATTGCTCTATTCTTGGGTCCGTTGTGTAGCCCTTTGTATTGTCTTTCCATCCATATATTATATGCATCATTTGAGTTATGTTTGCATAGTTTAATCGTACCTTCATTTTTGAGTTTTCTACATAAAGTCTGCAGGCAGACCTAAGGACAAGTTCACAGGTACGTCTTTCCTTGATGATTTGATTGGGTTCCTGAAGTCTGATTGCTTATTTTGTGGTCCCATATTGTTTCCCTTTGTATTGTCTTTCCATCAATATATTATTTGCATTATTTGGGTCACATTTGCATAGTTAAATATTGTCATCATTTTCATGTTTTATGCATAAAATCTGCATGCAGGTTCAGGGGCAGACTCACAGGTACACTTTGCATTGGTGATTTATTTACCTCTCGGATTCTATTTGTGCTTGTTTCCGATCCTACATTGCTATCCTTTGTATTATCTTCATTTTCAAATATGATTTGCATGCATTTGATCATGTTTGCATGGTTTAATCTTGTCTTGATTTTCTAGTTTTAGGCTAGAAATTGCATGCACTCCGACGCACATAGGATCATGTATTCTTCATATTGTAGTTGCATTTCCCCTTGGTAAGTGATCCTCTTGCTTCCATATTCCTTGGGGTCGACTAGGTGATCTTATCCGGGACATCCATAAGCCCCCGTCAGCCGTGGATTCCCAGACGGACGTCGGGCCAGTTGTACCTTTCCACCCCTTAGGCTTGTATTTGCATACGTGTGAGGGAGTTAACCCTAGTCAACCCAAAGTTTGGACCTTATTCCCATAGGATTCCTATCTTGAGGGAATTATTTTTAACTCAAATCATTAAAAGGTCTATTAAAACTTCTAAAATATTTCCGATCATATTAACTTGGTTGACTTAGGTGAAAACTCTCACATTGCATTATTTATGTTGTTTGGGCCTGTCCAGGCCCATTTGTGGTGTTTGTGTTACATGCCATCATCATCGACATATTCTTTTCTTTATAGGCCCATTTAGGTTAGCCCATCTTGTGTGTCCATTATCTAGTCCATTGTCCCTTAGTACTTTATCCATTAGTCTTTGCATTATTGGGTCAGCCCCCTCCTTTTCTCAAGTTCATTAAGCCCACTACTTCCCTCCTTATACTAAGTCTCCATTTGCCCTCATGGAGCATCATTCCAACCCCTTGTATCATTCTTTTCCCCAATCTTTTTCCTATTCCCGCGTGGAATCCTCTTTCCATGCAGGCTCATCTTCCCGTGGTCCCCCTGACCCATCCGAGAGGCAAGCCAACCTTATGTGTCACGTCCCGAGCCTTTATTACAGTAGAAGACTAGCTCGAGGAACGTGAACAGCTGGCATGATAAGCCTCTTGCAAGCAAGAACGATCAGAGCGCAAGATAATCACACATAAGAACGCAATTGCACAATAATTTAATCAAACTCCAACATTATTTCATTAATAACCAAAATATTCAATTAAAATAACTTTTCAACCTTCTACAATCTATCAGACTCAAGGAGAAAGAAAATTACATGAACTCGATCTAGACAATATGGACTTTCCTAAGTCTTCACTCTCATTTTCACAAAATTTTCAATCGCTCTCGGAGCCGCTACTTGTATAACCCGAATCCGAATTCGTATGACTTCCATTCCTGAAAAAGATTTGAAATAGGTAATGAGCACACTTGCCCAGTAGGTATCTTCGCATCAACATGATTAGCAATATTTAAGTAATTAGTATTTTAGTTCTAAAGTATAAAGTAAAATCATGTGAAATGTGATAAATCACTTGAACAAAACAAGTAACATAATAGCACGATAAGATCACGATGAGAAAGGATATGCGAACAAGATCGAGTTGAATACAACAAGAATGTAATTTGGCCTTTCACGAATACGAATATGCTTGCATGCATCAAGAACGCACTTTCACTTTCACTTTTCACTTTTATAACCATAAAGCTTATGCACTATAATGTCATGTAACTAGCATGTAGCAATTCAATCAAGAGAGCATCTCGCAAGAGTTCCGTGGATTTTCACTTATTTATAAAGAAAGTACTCCCAGCGCAATGCGACGTTAGTAGCATCATACCCCATGATTTATGATAGTATGTTTCCGACAATCAGTCGAGGGGACTAGCATAGAGCCCTTGAACACAATCAGTGCTCGAACCGCATCTTCACGTATAAATCAAGCTACTTCCACGTTTCAAATAATAAATTATGGCCAGTAATATAACAAGTTCAATAAGTTCGTGATAACAATAATTCAATGAATGAACGCTTCAATTAAGAACATGAGAGATCAAGAATGACTTAAACCAATGTTATGCTCATGAAAACAATTCGATAGCATAATAGTATATTCCTTATATTCCATAAATTAAATTAAGTATCTTGAACAATATGACAAGTCCTAGACCATCACTAGTCTATCTAGGAACTTTGGAATATCAACCCTTAGGTCAAACCTCGGGTTAAAACACTCAAGAACTGTGACGGTCAATCAATGGACCGTTACATGATCGTGACGGTCTATCATTGATCAGTTAGGATGACTGAATTCAGAAATAAATAAAACGGACTCAATAAATGTGACGGTCATATATTAGCCCGTTATATGAGCATGACGGTCTAATATGGATCCATTACATATCTAGAACCAGAAACTTTGATAGTGCTTTCTAACAATTGGGCTTTCATAGTACAACCAACTCAGCGTCCTAGTGGGAATCCCAAGCTCGCGGAGAATTACAGAGGCCTTAAAATAAGATTTCCTAGTCCATTGGAAGGAATATCCAATAGAGAGGTCCTCATGTTCAAAAATATGTTCCTATAGTGCAAAGTGTGAACTAATAGTCATATACCGGAATATAAGCCATGTACTTAAAGAAATGACTCTATAAAAGAGAAAAGAGTGTGTAACGATGTGGAACCATGATAAAGCTTTGTCAATACAATACTGAAAATCATAGTTTAAATTCAAAACTATAGAGTTTAGGCAATGAAATTAGAATAACTCAAGATGCTTTAAACATGCAATTTCCTATCAAGAATCAATTAATAAACTCAAGGTCATGAAAATAGGTCCAAACTTAGATAACTAGGCTTATTTATAAGTAAGTTTGACTGTCCTTAGTCCTGTCTTGGGTTGACAGAAATCAGCACTCTGACGGTCTAAGACAGACGCGTTATACATCTGTGACGGTTTATCGTGGGGCCGTTACAGTATTATGACGCACTGACTTTGGTCCGTTAGAGACAATAGAGAAATTTAAATATAACAAAGGGTGTGACGGCTGATTGTATGGCCGTTACACGAATGTGACGGTCTAACTCTGATGGATCAGAGCCCTGTTGACAGAATATAAAAAGGTAAAAGATCATGCTTGAACATATCATGTTTTAGAGAAAACTTAACTACTCTAGCCATGATAAAATGAAGTAAAAAGGCTATCTGGATGCATAGGTTGTAGTGAATGAACAAGAGAGTATCTTTTAACTTCAATTAAGGGTAAAGATATGCATGTATGCATAGTTCTATTAAAACATGAAATTCATGGTCTATAGTGCAAGAAATCAAACAAAACCAGAGGGCTTTTACTCCTAACTTGATGTTCTTGCTGTTCATGAGATGACCTGCCTCTTTACTGGGCTTTACACTTCGAATTTGGGACTGCAAGTCACACCCTAAACCTTCCCTTCCTATGATTTTTCTGCAACTTCACGTTGTTCTAACTCCTTAGTTTCTTGACTTAAGGACGTGAAATTTGGAGAGTAAGAAGATGAAACTATTGGGAACAAAAAGTTCAAAATAACCCAACTCTAATTACGTTGTTTAGATGTCCTAATTTCCTGATCTTCAGTGGACTTTCGTTCAGTTTCCTGGGTTGCTATGGTCGAACCAGCAGCTTTGGAAGCTTCTAACTCCTGGTGTACTTGATCTCCTAGCACCAAATTTTGAGAGCAATTAGTCTAAAGTATTATAAACGAAAACTTCTAAAGAACTTACCCAAAATTATGACTCCTTACCTTGATTCCACGCGAGCCAATGTAGGGGTCGCGCAGGTCAAAAACTAAGTCCTATTTATAGGGTTTTTGATAGGGTTTGAGGATTAGATCAATTCTAGAGTCCTTGTTAAAGCTTAGATCGACTTCTGAGAGTCCTTAACACGTTTACTAGTCCTCCCATTTTGATCCCAATGTGATACACTAGTAAAAATCTAATCTTTTTGCTTGTTCTTCACTTCACGGAACTAACAAAGCGTAACGATCAAAGGTAGGCGCATTACCTGACTGTGGCGGTCGCACGATAGACCGCTACATCCCATGTGCGCAGAATTCAATAAAATTCAAACTCTTTTATTTGTTTATCCACATAATTATCTATAAAAATGGTATTTATCCTTAAAATCCGTGAATAGGCTAAATAACCTTCTAGAATATGGGTCAAACTTAATGGGCTTGGTCCTTGAACCTTTTGGACCTTATTTAAATAGGATAGGTTAATTGTTTACCATAATTGGGCCTTAATAATGATTTGTTTAACCCAATATTTATTTATTAATCCTTTTTGGGTCTTTAAAATTTCCAGAAAATACTTAAATATACCAGAAATAATTTATAAAAATCCTGGGGCTTTACATTATGGCCCATGTTTCCGCCCTTGTTCGCCAAATGAACTCGGCCCAGGCCTAAAAACTCATTGCAAATCACCTTCATGGGCCTTCTTCTCTAAATGGGCCTTATTCCAATCTTAATGGGCCTTCTCATTCTCATGGCCAATTTTGTCCTAATGGGCCTTCTCCTTCTACCCATGTCATTGCTGGCCCGATTGGTCCTTATGTTCATGTTCCTTCCAGGCCCATGTACCCTTCCACTCCTGGAATGGGCTTCTCTTCTTCTCAGCCCGGATCCTTGTACACGGCCCTATATCATCCTGGTATGAATTCACAACCTCTTGCTCAAGCTGGCCCACTTCCTTCTCGATCTCTCTCTACCCCGAAGATGATTTCTTAGACCCAACGCTAGCTTGATGAACTCCAACTCCGAATTTATCCCAAATCCTCCTTAAGTATTCCATTCGCATTTCAAGGTCTTCGGCTCCCGCCATCTTCTCAAATTCCTGCATATCACCGTTATGGTGGAGTCGATGATCCTTATATGCACTTAAAGGAGTTCCTCTACGTGTCGGCCCAATTTCGACACGACCAGTGCTTGATGGCTTATATATTCGGTCCGTCATTGGAAGGCCCGGCTCGGGATTGGTTCTTCTCCTTACCGTAAGAGCAGAATGTGAATTTTCATGTGGTTCAAGAGAAATTTCTTTAGCAATATCTGGATCAGGTTGGGCCCAAGTACTCTATGGTGGATCTGGCCCATGAGATGATGAGGCCCGAAGAGGAGTTCTCTACCTTTGCCGACCGCTGGCGCCGCCTCGCCGCGCAAGTCCCAGGGCACATTCCGGAGGGACAACAAATCAAGATGGTTATTTCCAATGCCACGCTCGAGTATCAGTTCATCTTAGCCCTCAACGACATCACCTCTTGGCCACATCTTTATAGCCAAGCCTACTTCATTCGCCAACAAATCCACGATTCCCTTGACCTCAAGTTTTCTCCACCTTCTACGCCCACATCCACCCCGCCATCTACATCTACCTCGACATATCAACCTTCTGCATGTCAACCCTCCATGAGTCAACCTTCCACTTATATCGCGCCTAGTCCTTTCACTAGCCAAGCACCATTGCCCACACAACCTCCACTTCCATCTTTACCACAACTTATCCCTCGACATCTGCCTTGCCCGAAGCGGGCTCCTCATCCCCCATTACCGGAGTCTTTCACGGATGTTTTCAGGGCTTTGATGGCCATCCGTGCTTTGTCGCTCCCTCCGATCGTCCCTTACCGACCCGCGGTCGGGGATATGCTTCAGTTCTGTGATTTTCATCACCAACAAGGGCATTTGGTCGAGGATTACCCCGAGTTCCAGGAGTTTTTTTATGGCTTGGAAGATCAAAAAAGGATTGATTGGACCGCTATTCATGAGGACATTCTACATCCCCGCAGCAAGCAGCAGCAACAGCAGGCACCGCCCAAGCAGCCGTCTCCATCACTACAAGGCCAGGGGCACCCTTGTGATTCTTTATCTGGCGCTGCACCCGCTCCGTCCTCCGCTCCATCACCCGTTCCCTCACCTAGGCCATTGTCTACCCCATCGCCATCTCCTATCCTGCCTCCACCTACCCAAGCCTCTGCTCAGGCTAGTGCCTCCCCTTTTTCCTCCACTTGTTCCACCACCACTTCCACTCCAAACGCCGCGCGACGTGTTGTCCGATACGTCGACGGTGGACACCACGACCTTCTCCATTACCCTCTCCATCTTCATCTCCACTGCCCCCATTACCCTCTCCATCTCCATCTCCACTACCCCCATTACCCCTAACATCACCCCCATCATCATCGTCTTCACCGCATCCTCTCCCAAAGACCCCTATTCCATTACCTCCACCATCTCCACCACCTTTGCTATCTCCTTTTCCATCATTGCCCGAGCCTGAGCAAGCTCCACCTTTGCCTTCACCTTCACCTGCATTGCCTTTGCCACCACCTAAACACACCATCCCCGTTAAATCTTCCATGCCATCCAAGCCTTTTACACCCAATATTCCACCATGTTGGTCCCGGGGTAGGCGAGCGGACAAGAAGGGGGGTTGAATTGTCCCCCACGCGATATGGTAAATTTAAAACTTCCTCAGTGGAATTAACAAGTTTAAACAAGATTGAAGAAATTAAAGTAAGCAAGGTAAACTGAGTTCTCTCAATCTCACCGTTCACACACGATCAAGATAAACATATTAAGCAATTAAGCACAACCACGATGCAAACCACAAAACACAAGGATTTTTAAGGTGGTTCGGGACCACGACGGGCTCCCTACGTCCACCCCTTAAAAAATCGGTAAAGCTTCACTCGGGGATAAATCCCTAACGTGGAGGCGACGCTCCAAACACGCAGGACGATGCTTGCATACACATAAGGGGATAAATCCCTAGGAGGAGAACTCTCCTCACGTTGTAGACACAGCAACATGGGGACGAACCCCAAACGCTCTGGATCGTAAATCCAGTAGCACACACACACACATGCTGCAACAACCACAACATAATAAACACAACTGTACGCAGACGGTTCACACACACGAATATCACTAGTGTTCGAAAAAATTAAGACAAATATCCAAATCTGCTCAGACCAAAATGAAACTCATGAACAACATCTCATATCGACAGAAATAGGATGTAGAAATTTTCACCTTTCGATTTCGAAGATAAATGGAAGACGTATGTCAAAGCTTAGGTCAGATGGAAGCGATATGCCTGTCCTCTCGATCCTCTCTTCGATCCGCTACTCTTTCTCTTCTTGCACGAGCTCCAGAAACGCCTGGATGTAGATCAAATCTCCTCCTTTCTTGAGCTCCTTTCTCCCTTTTCCATTTTCTTCACCTACAAGATAGAAAGCACTAGCATAAAAGGGTTTCTCTTTCCAAATTCGGAGTTCACACATGAGCATATATAAGAGACATGAAAAGACCATTATAACCCTTCTGGAACCCTCCAAAAAGACCCTAATATGACTCCCAAGAACCTAGGGGCAAATGGGTAAAGCTTAGAGTACAAATGGATTGGGTTTAGATGGGTTTCGGATCCTCATTTTTTGGTTTTCGCCGCAATCGGTCGACCGAAACTTTGGGTCGGTCGACCTAACTTTTACAAAGCTGAAACTGATCAGCTCTGGGAAGTTAGGTTGACCAAACTCTGTAGATTCCCCACCTGCAGTAGTTCAGTCCAAATGCTATGAAAGCCCAATGAAATAAAGAAAGGGTTAATGGTTAAACAAACAACCAAGTATTCTTTGGTATCTAAGAAACATAAAAACACACATCAACCACATTCTACCAAGATTAAAACTCCATATGAAAACTTACCATTTTTCCCAAAAACACATACATGCAAAGTGCCAAGTTCTAACCATGATTTTTGATACCTTTGAATATGAGATTGGCTTACTTTCTAGACCTACATAACAACCCATTTCAGTTGCGTATCTAAGAAACAAATGAATGAGAAAAATGTTAGAACTTAAGCCCAATAGTTCTAAATGAGAGATGCATTGGAGCCCTTTGAAAACATTAAGACCTAAACAACAAGAGCAATGGCTATGTAGTTGAACACAATGAATGAGCATCTTAGCCAAACTCTACCAAGGTTCATGTGAGCATTGAAAAACCATGTATCATGGATTATGAGAACATCACTCACTCATTTATACCAAGATTTGCATGAGGAGTTCATTAATAATTCTTTAGCTCATAAGGCCTTAGAAAAATATGCATGAAGTACATTCAAGTCACTTGAGAACTCATGAGCAAACTATTGAATACACACAAATAAAATCACAACTTCAAGCACATAGGAGCCCAATCTTTCTCAAACAAAATCACTTTCTTAAGCCATGCATTTTAAACATGTATGAGCATCTACAAGAAGCATGTAGAAAGTCTTCTAGATTCATGTAACCAAATCCCATATCGAAGAAAACATGAAACACATTCTCAAGCCATCAAATCCTCAACTAAAGATGTGATCATTTAGACATGCATATAAGCAATACATGTGGGCATCATAAAATCCAATTTCACCAATATTCACATGACTTTCAAACACACAGTAAGCACATTCACTTGTATTGCCAAACCGAAATGACCATGAATCCATAAAATGAGTAAGCATCAATAAAGTTACATTCATCAAATGTCAAATAAGTAGATTGAGTATATTTCAATCCCAAAAACCTTCCGAGGAAAATGCATGAAAATACCCAACCACGATTTTAAAAACCTATTTGATGAAATGCATGAAACATAGAGAGAGTCGACATAATACAATGAGTGAGTCAACTCCTCTTTAGAAGACGAGCTTCATTGATGCACTCCATTATGTTCCAAGTTTGAACCATAGATTTTGATCCTGCAAATCAAGATATTCAAAGCATGAGTTCCTTCAACAACAATCATTCATATGACTTCCAAGTGAGAACCTTGAAGTCATCTTTTAACTCATCATCGGAGATGCATACATGTTGCTCAATGAAATAATGAAACACACACAAATACAATCGTTTTGTTATCATTTAAATCAAACACCAAACATCAACTAGGGGATGCAACAATCTCCCCCTTTTTGATGATGACAAAACGATGTGTGCGATAGTTCCAAAAGATATAAAATAGAAGCATTTCATTCAATGAGCACACAATGAACACAGTGAGCACACACAATCCTTCTCCCCCTTTTTGTCATTAACAAAAAAACAACTAGCAATGGGGTTTTCAAACATGATATGAACATGTTGGGCCTTGAAAATATGATACCAATTCTGATACCAATTGTAAATTTTGATACAAATTGTTACTAAATGTTGGCCCAAAGTTATGATACCAAATGTTGTTCAAATTGATGGAAGATATAGGCAACATGAAGTGTTCAAAATGATGTATTTCAAAGTATGCACTATATGCTTGCCAAATTTGTCAAATATGCAAATATGCACTCCAAGAGCTTCATCTTTTAAATGCAATGAATATGCACTATGTGAATGCTAAGAATGCAAGACATGTAGCAAACCACATTGTGACTTCTATCCTTCAAATGCAAGATTTATGCTCAAAATTTAGATCAAGGGGTGAATGCATGATCATGCAAGCACATAAGCACAACCATCAAGCATGCAAATTATACTACTAGTAACTCCCCCTAAGTAAGGCACGGGTTAAGAATGGAGCAAGTGATTCAAATTCAACATGTAAAACATTAAGCATATCTAAAAGAGTTTTGCCTACACAACTAGAAGTACTTCTTAAAGCATGAATGTACGCAAATTCATAGAATATAAACATCACAAAAATACCCATGTGAAATGTGATGGAATGAATAATGAGCTTCAAAATATATGGATTTTCAGGTTTTCTAAAGAACACTAGAAGGTAGTCTCCTCTCAACACTCTCACTTTAAATTCTTGACTTTCGGTAGCTTCGCACAGCCCCGATTTTATTTCTTTTAATGTACTTCACCGTTCGACGTAAGTTTCCTCATATGTCTCAATGGGGATTCCCGGCTACTTGGATTCACCACACATGTGAATTTTTGCTTCACCGTTCGACATGAGTTTCCTCATTTGTCTCAATGGGGATTCTCGACTACTTGGTTTGACATACCACTTATTGAATTTTGTGGGGTAGGAAGCTTTTTCCTCATGATTACTCTTTAATATCCATGTAGAGATTCAAGTTCCCTTTAAAGTGTTGGAAGAAATTTCTTAACTCCTTATCAAGTAAAGTCACTAAATTCATTATGTGCAAGAGTGTGGGGGTAAAGTTTTGTTTTGCATGTATAGAATGAATTTAACAAGACACGGCTATGACTCCCCCTAAATGCATGTATGGTCGGAAAAAAATCCTCCCCCTTAGTGTATGACATGAATCACATATGAATAAAATCACTGCATTATTATTTGGGAAGGAGGTGAGGCCTTAGAAAAATCAAAGAAAGGTTTTGTAAACCTAGTACATGCAAACATGTAATGATTTAGTAAAATATTAATGCAAGCACTCATGATTCAAGATATACAATTATCATGAAATATATGCATATGCCCTATATGCATGAATATGCAATATGCATCTTTTTGCCATTTTGTGTACCCGTAAATCATGACATTCAAGCATAAATAAGTCAAAGTATGCATGAGACTCAAATTCACAATGCATGGATAGTTTGTGAATGATATGCAAAGATGCCATTGCGATCCCTTTTTTTATGCATATTTTTAGTTTTTGGGCATTCTTGAATATTCAAGCAATTATGAAACCAATGAATTCAGAAGATGAATTTTTCATTGAATCTAGAACTGAATCATGAGCATTTTATTTCAGATTTTATCATGAAGAACTATTTTTATTAGAACCCAAAACGTTCAACCATGATCATTCAAAATAGTATTGCATGAGATAAATTTTCAGTTTGAACAAATCACGTAACTTGTCATTCATGCAAAGTAACCACATAAGGTCAATGAGCTTAAAACAGAGCCATGGTCATCATTCAATACCAATTGTTGCCTTTGATCAAGCAGTTCCACAGTTCAAAATTTTTACCTTCTATAAACAAAAAGGATTTTCAAATTCAATTTGAAAGTTATTTAAATCAAAGGTAAATTGATTCCATTCAAAAACATGTTTCCTCATAAGTCAAACAATTGAATTTCTGAATTTTAATACAAGGCGGATAACATTGATCCTAAGATCACCTCACACATAGTGATAACTTCCTGACAGACTTGATCTGTCATTTCACATTCACTATTTGATATACCAAATATTCATTCAATGAAAGCATGTATGGCTTGTGAAGAACTTGCAATTAAAACATAACAAAGTAGCATAAGGGAAAATATCAAAATCACCAATTTTGACAATAAGGAAGCAAAGTTGGGGTTTTACCAAATGACTGTACCTTGTTCCATTCTATTGGAACCCCTTTCATTCTTTATTTACCTCAAGGCACACCTTCATCAAAACCAACTCATTTGACGGATTTTGGCACCCAAGCCTTCTTGGGTCTTTAGATGTTAGTAGCATTTCGTCCATAAGTTTTCCTTGACATTTTCATTGCCACCATATCATTATTCTTCATGATCCTACAGTCCTCAATGACATGTCCATATTTTTCACAATAAAAGCATTGAGGGGTGACATTTCAAGCAAAAGATTTTCTTTTAGCATGATCAAAAGAGTTTTCAAAAACATTCCTTGTTTGATTTTCAAAAGGTCTAGATTTAACAAAATTAAACCTAGCATTCATTCTAGAAGTATGAAAATTATTAGTTTTCAAAAACTAACACTCTTTCATAACATACCCATACTTCCCACAATCATAGTAACAAGGAGAAGTAGTTATAACAAATGATTTTTCATTATGAGCATAAGTTTTTTCAAAGAACTTTCCTTTGTTAGATGAAAACATTTGAGCACGATAAGCATGTTTGTCACTGAATTTTCTTTGAACATTAAAGTTAGCATTCATGGCATGAAGTTCATCTATTTGCTTCACAAAATAATTTTTCATCACATGGCCAAGTTTATGACAATACAAGTAAGAAATATTTCTTTGTCTTTTAAAAGAAGATTTATCTTTACATGCACGTTGGTCATCCTTTTTCATGATATTACAATCATCCATGACATGACCAATTTTATTACAATAAAAGTAAGAAACATTTCTTTTTCTCTTGAAAGCATGTTTATCTTTGCATGTATTTTCATCATCTATTTTCATGACAACATAATCATTCATTTCATCGCCAAGCATACCACAATAGAAGCATTCAACATTTGATTTTAATTTTTGAGATATATTTGACATGGTTGGTTTTGTGTTAACATTTTTCTTCTTCTCAAAGCCATTTTCAGAAGTTTTCTTTTGAGAAGTGGGAGGAGAAGCTTTGGAAGTGCTACCAATGTCGGAGGCATGAACAAATGAAGTTTTCAATTTATTTTCAAAAGATTTTTTGTTCATAGGGGAATATCCAATGCCTTCTTTTTTAAAATTCATTTTCACACCAGGTATTTTATCCAAAGTTTCTTTTCCTTTAACAAATCTAGACAAGTCATTTTTGAATATTTGCACCTCTTCTTCTAGAGCAGAGATATGCAATTCAGCACTTGTGAGTTCCTCTTCATATGCACACACTTTATCATTCAACAAACAATTCGCATATTTGCAATTTTTATTTTCGTCCATGACTTTCTTGTTTTCATCATTTATGGCATGTAATTTTTTAGTTAATTTTTCAAGAACTTTCTCAGTTTCAGTAAACTTCGAAATCTTAACATGTAATTGTTCATTTTCAGATTTCAACAATGAATTTTCTTTTTCAATTCTATCAAGACTTTTCAAGCTACCTTCAAGCAAGGAAATCTGAATTAGCAATGGACCATTTTTCTTTTTAAGATCTTCAACTTCAATGATGATGCTCTTGCTATCAATTTCAAAATCAAGAAGCTTTTCAAACACTTTTTCATCATCAGACAATGAATCTAACTTGCTTCTTAGATATTTTTCAGTTTATTCAAGCAAAGAAATCTTAGACAACAAGGTTTTGTTCTGTTCAAGCAAATCATGACATTCCTTTTCACATGCAAGAGAGGTATTAGATTCTGTAGCTATTTCAAGTTCTTCAGTCATACAAGAAATCTCATCTGAATGTAGTTCAACTTTGGATTCTAGATCTTGATTTCGATCTACTAGATTTTTAATTTTTGATTCTAAAGTTTTGTAATTTTCACAAGAAAGGTTAGCATACACATCTTCACATGAAGCAGAAGTATTCACAACATCTTCAACTTTTTTTGTCAATTTCTTATATTCAGATTTGACCTTTTTATATCTACCTAACAGTTCCTCATAAAGGTCCATTAACTCTTCAAAGGAAATTTCCTCACCTTCCGAGTCTAGCTCGGAGCTTTTCTTGCTTGTTGTATCGTTCTTATCAGCCATCAAGCAGTCAGAGTCCTTTCCTTTATAGTTCTCAATCAAGCATTTCAACATTTCCCTGGCCATCCTGCAGGAAGAAAAAAGTGGAAATTTGTCAAGATCAATTGAACATCTAAAAATATGTAAAAGTTTAGAATTATCTTTATATCTCTTCACATGCTCGACAGTCCACTTAGATTCATTACTAGGCATTCCAAATGAATCATGCTTAATCAAATCCAAAAGTTTGGGATCAATAGTTTTAACATAAGGACTATGTGCCTAAGCCATTCATTGACATTTGAACCATTAAAACAAGGAGGAGAAAATACACTATCATACATGATGCTCAATGAAACTCCCCGAGGGATCACTCGAAAGGTCGTTAGACCCAAGAAAATAGAGCCGTGGCTCAGATACCAATTGTTGGTCCAGGGGTAGGCGAGCGGACAAGAAGGGGGGTTGAATTGTCTCCCACGCAATATGGCAAATTAAAAACTTCCTCAGCGGAATTAACAAGTTTAAATGAGATTGAAGAAATTAAACTAAGCAAGGTGAACTTAGTTCTCTGAATCTCACCATTCACACATGATCAAGATAAACAGATTAAGCTATTAAGCACAACCACAATGCAAACCACAAAACATAAGTGTTTTTAAGGTGATTCGAGATCACGACGGGCTCCCTACGTCCACCCCTTACCAAATCGGTAAGGCTTTACTCGGGGATAAATCCCCAACACAAAGGCGACGCTCCAAACACGCAGGACGACGCCTGCACACACACACGGGGATAAATCCCTAGGAGGAAAACTCTTCTGACACTATAGACACAGCAACACGGGGATGAACCCCAAATGCTCTAGATCGTAAATCCAACAGTGCACACACATACACGCTACAACAATCGCAGCACAATAAACATAACCATATGCAGACGGTTCACACACATGAATATCTCTAGTGTTCGAAAAAATTAAGACAAATATCCAAATATGCTCAAACCAAAATGAAACTCATGAACAACATCTCATATCGATAGAAATAGGATGTAGAAATTTTCCCCTTTCATTTTCCAAGACAAATGGAAGACGTATGTCGAAGCTTAGGTCGGATAGAAGCGATATGCCCGTCCTCTCGATCCTCTCTTCGATCCGCTACTCTTTCTCTTCTTGCACGAGCTCCAGAAACGCTTAGATGTAGATCAAATCTCCTCCTTTCTTGAGCTCCTTTCTCCCTTTTCCATTTTCTTCTCCTATAAGATAGAAACCATTAGCATAAAAGGGTTCCTCTTTTCAAATTCGGAGTTCACATGTGAGCATATATAAGAGACATCAAAAGACCATTATAACCCTTCTAGAATCCACCAAAAAGACCCTAATATGACTCCTAAGAACCTAGGGGCAAAAGGGTAAAGGTTAGAGTACAAATGGATTGGGTTTAGATGGGTTTCGGATCCTCGTTTTTTGGTTTTTTCCGCAATCGGTCGACCGAAACTTTGGGTCGGTCGACGTAACTTTTACAGAGCTGAAACTGATCAGCTCTGGGAAGTTAGGTCGACCGAACTCTGTAGATTCCCCACATGCAGTAGTTCAGTCCAAATGCTATGAAAGCCCAATGAAATAACGAAAGGGTTAATGGTTAAACAAACAACCAAGTATTCCTTGGTATCTAAGCAACATGAAAACACACATCGACCACATTCTACGAAGATTAAAACTCCATATGAAAACTTACCATTTTCTCCAAAACACATACATGCAAAGTGCCAAGTTCTAACCATGATTTTTGATACCTTTGCATATGAGATTGGCTTGCTTTCTAAACCTGCATAACAACCCATTTCAGTTGCGTATCTAAGAAACAAATGAATGATAAAAATGTTAGAACTTAAGCCCAATAGTTCTAAATGAGAGATGCATTGGAGCCCTTTGAAAACACAAGTCTTACACCTAAACAACAAGAGCAATGGCTATGTAGTTGAACACAATGAATGAGCATCTTGGCCAAACTCTACCTAGGTTCATGTGTGCATTGAAAAACCATGTATCATGGATTATAAGAACACCACTCACTCATTTATACCAAGATTTGCATGAGGAGTTCACTAATACTTCCTTAGCTCATAAGTACTTAGAAAAATATGCATGAAGTACATTCAAGTCACTTCAAAACTCATGAGCAAACTATTGAATACACACAAACCAAATCACAACTTCTAGCACATAGGAGACCAATCTTTCTCAAATAAAATCACTTTTTTAAGCCATACATTTTAAACATTTATGAGCATCTACAAGAAGCATGTAGAAAGTCTTCTAGATTCATGTAACCAAATCCCATATTGAAGAAAACATGAAACACATTCTCAAGCCATCAAATCCTCAACTAAAGATGTGATCATTTAGACATGCATATAAGCAATACATGTAGGCATCATAAAATCCAATTTCACCAATATTCACATGAGTTACCTTATTTAACTTTCAAGCACACATTAAGCACATTCACTTGTATTGCCAAACCAAAATGACCATGAATCCATACAATGAGTAAGCATCAATAAAGTTACATTCATCAAATGTCAAATAAGTAGATTGATTATATTTCAAGCCCAAAAACCTTACGAGGAAAATGCATGAAAATACCCAACCATGATTTTGAAAACCTATTTGATGAAATGCATGAAACATAGAGAGAGTCGACAAAATACAGTGAGTAAGTCAACTCCCCTTTAGAAGACGAGCTTCATTGATGCACTCCATTGAGTTCCAAGTTTGAACTATAGATTTTGATCCCGCAAATCAAGATATTCAAAGCATGAGTTCCTTCAATAACAACCATTCATATGACTTCCAAGTGAGAACCTTGAAGTCATCTTTTAACTCATCATTGGAGATGCATACATGTTGCTCAATGAAACAATGAAACACACACAAACATAATCGTTTTGTTTTCATTAAAAGCAAACACCTAACATCAACTAGGGGATGCAACACACCACTTACTTCCACCCCACGGAGTGGGTGTGCATTGCCTTTGGCGCCCCTCGGGTCTAGTCCCCAGGGAGACGATGAGCCGAGTCCGGATGGCCCGACGTCAGTTATATGTTTCAAACTTCAAGATCCTATCTACCGCATGCCAGTCCATGCCCTAGTCCCTGGCCATCTTGGGGATGATGTGCCACTCTTTCCCATGATAGTTGCTAAGAAAAACTCCTTTACTCTAGTGCAAATTTCTTCGAGAGCAAGCAGGTGGCAATCTCTTTGCTCTCCAGAGGTTTTACTATGGAAGCTGTTATTTCCTCTCGCTCTATAGCTGTTCAGATAACTGGCCAAGAGGGGTTCTCTACCCGCATGTTGCTAACTCATACGGCTGCCAAGAGTTTGATGAATAGCATGTTCAAGGGGCAATTGGCCATATTCTTAGTATTCTCCATGGATATTCTACACTCTATATGCAATCTCTCTCAGTTTATCAGTACACCGGCCACGTCAATGCCGTCTATCACTCTCTCTCAGCTTCATCTGTCTCTTTTATCAAGTGAGTTATGCTTCGTGTCTGATTGTCGAGTGGACTTGCTGAATCTCCATGTCTTTATGCCGAGTGACAAGACTCCATCCTCGGGCAGGCTGATGTCTAGACAGACGCTACTGGCCCCGTCAGGCACATGACCAAGTTGCTGGTGTTTCCTATTTATCTCTGACTGTTGAGAAGGACCCCCATCCCCGAAGACCTTTTGTTATTGATCAACTCAATGCCATAAAAAAGCTTCGGGATTTCAGAGTCTCTATCGCCAATAAATTCGCTGAGCTTGGCATTGATGACGGTTCTGATACCCCGACTCACCTGGAAGGAGATCTAGTGCAACAAATGACTGTTCTCACAGAAGACTCTGCTTCACTATTGGCTGAACCCCCTCAAACTACCCTAAAGGCTGCTCCTTCCAAATGGAAAAAGGCTCGCAAGAAATACCACCAACCACCGGAGGGTATGCATTTAAATAAAAGGTTGGTTAGGCGTACATAGATCTCCAAGGATGACCTGGATTTATGACGACTAGAATTATATGGAATGCGCGGGTAGTAGGCAATGCGAATACTACTCCTCATATTCATCAGCTTACTCTGCAGCACAACTACAGTTTCTTTGCTATTTTGGAACCTATGTTAGACAACTCCCATATTCATTTAGCTTGCAGGAATGCTGGCTTTAATAACTCTGTCTTCAATGTGGACAATCAACCCAAAATCTCGATCTTCTAGAAGAATTCGATAAATCTTTCTTGCATTATCTGCCATCCCCAATTTCTTACTCTGGCAGTGGGTGATATTTAGCTACCTGAGGCCTACATCACCATTGTTTACGCCAAATGCTCGGTTACGGAATGACGCTCCCTTTGGACACACCTCACCCAGTCTGCTTCTTCTACTCTAGCCCCTTGGTTTCTTGCAGGTGATTTCAACGCTATATGCTGTACCAGCGAAAAACAAGGCGGTAACACTTCAGTTTCTACTAGTATGAATGATTTCAACTCTTTTATCCAAGCGACTACTGTTATTGATGCTGGCTTTCATGGTCCGTGATTCACCTTGTGGAATGGACAGGACCACTCGCTCCATTATGGCTCATCTGGACAGAGCATTCTATAATCAAGCATGGCTTTCTACTTACCCCTCAACCAAAATCACTCACCTTGCAAGGATTCACTTCGATCACTCCTCTCTTCAGGTGAAATTCATGGATGCTCCTAAGTTTGGGCCTAAACCTTTCAGGTTTCAGAACATGTGGGTGCGGCATGAGTCCTTCCTCAATACTGTCAAACAGTCCTGGGAACTCCCCTTATTTGCTCCACCTATGCACAAACTAGTCCTTAAACTAAGACGGCTTAAGCATACTCTCAAGCAGTGGAATGTCGACACATTCGATAACATTTTCACTCACATCTCCCAGTGCGAAAAGGAACTCCTGGCCATTGAATAGAAGCAGATTGATGACCCATCTGAGGCTATTTCATTGGAGTTGGAATCATACCGTAAACGGCTCGGTGAGCTGTATCTGCGCGAGGAAATCTTCTGGAAACAAAAATCCAGGGTCCGATGGCTGCTCGAGGGGGACAAGAACACCAAGTTCTTTCATGGTAACCAAATACAATAGAAAGAAACTGTCCATCACTTCTATTTCTAACGAGCAAGGCATTACATATGATAAATTTGATGACATTCTTGACTGCACTATCAAATTTTACACTGACATATTCACCTCTGAAAGCACGACTGCTCATGAAGACCTTCTTGAGCTGATTCCCTCCTTGGTCACTGAAGCGGACAACAACAAGCTGCTTAATCTACCTTCTTCGGAGGAGATCAAGGATACTATCTTCAGAATGTCTGGTGACAGTGCCCCGGGATCGGACGGATACCCTAGTATCTTCTTCACTATTTGCTGGGGAATTATGGAGACGGATGTTGTCGAGGCCGTTCGTGACTTCTTTCACTCTGCTTCGATGCCTCAAGCGTACACCTCATCTTTCTTGTTTATGATTCCAAAGAAGGACTCTCCTACCACCATTGCTGAATTCCGCCCCATCAACCTTTGCAACTTTGCCTACAAAATTATTGATAAGATCTTCTCAGATCGGTTGTGTAACCTGCTGCCTCGTATTGTCTCTCCTGAACAGGGTGCTTTTGTCAAAGGCAGAGATATTATTGATAACATCTCTTTAGAGCAGGAACTAATGTAGGAGCTCCACCGCCCATCAAGAGGCAAGAACATTATCATTAAGCTAGATATGATGAAAGCTTATGACGGACTCGAATGGAAGTTTCTCTTTGCTGTTCTTTAAAGGTTCGGATTTGCTGATAAATGGATTGAATACATTCGTATCATGTTCACCAACTACTGGTTCTCGGTTATGTTGAATGGCTCTTGCAAAGGCTATTTCAGATCTACCAGAGGTCTTCGCCAAGGGGACCCTCTGGCCCCAGCGCTTTTCATTCTGGCAGAGGAAGTCCTCAGCAGAGGCCTTTCCTCTCATGTGATGTGCTACCCCTACTGCAGATATAAAGTGCTATCCTCCTGCCCTACTGTGTCGCACCTCTTGTTTGCAGACGGTACTCTTGTCTTTACCAATGCTTCCATAGCTGCTATCAATAAGCTTCGGGAGTTCTTACGAAAATATGAGGAGGCCTCTAGACAAAAAGTCAGTGCCCCAAGAGCTCCTTTGTCATGGCGCCTTTGACCTCGCCCTCCTACATATCCAAGGTTGCCGAGCACACCTGATTCCGATATGAGCCTACCAAATTTACATACCTGGGAGCCCCGATTACGTGGGCCGGACCAAGGCATGCTATTTTGATTCAATCATTTCAAAAATCCAAGGACGTGTGTCCTCCTGGCTGGGTCATTTGCTTACCTTTGTTGGCAAAATTTCCATCATTAAGCATGTCTTGCTCTCGATGCCCATCCACATCCTTGCTGCCTCCACTCCCCCCCTTCACATTTTACATAGAGTGGAATCCATTCTCGCGCGGTTTTTATGGTATTCTGATACTGGAGATAAAAAACATCAGTGGCTTTCTTGGAAGCTTCTATGTCAGCCTCGGGCTAAAGGAGGGACTGGTCTCAGATCGCTCACCATATTGGGTGAGGCCTTTTCACTCAAGCGTTGTTGGAAACTTTGTACCTCTACATCCCTTTGGTACTCTTACATTAAGGGCAAATACTTCTCGGATGGTTACCTTGATTCAGCTACTAGAGAATTGGGGTCCAAAATGTGGCGCGCCATTCTGAAAGCCAGGCAAACATTCCAGGTCTATTGCAAATGTAACATTGGCAATGGTTCTGCAAAATTCTTTCTTCAAAATTTGTCGGGCTTGGGGGCCCTATTACATCATGTGCTCGATAAAGAGGCTCTGTCTAAACTCAATTACAAAGACATTTCAGTGGCTGATGCCATGAGTTCTGATGATGACTTCGCTGAAAGATTGGGACACTTGATTCCCCTTGACATTCTTTATGCATATATTGGCAACCTATTCCCATTGGGTAGGAATACCTGATGTAAATATATCTGGACGCCTCACCCGCAGGGTCAATTTACTATCTCCTCGGCATACAAGATTTTGGCTTACACAGAAGTGGATCTCCATGGGAGCCGATCATGTAATGGAGTCAATCTCGGCCTGTTCTGGCACAAATATATTCCTACTAAATACTCCTTCCTGGCAGTGCCCCTCATCTATAATCGACTCCCAGTCGATGTTGTCATTCAAAAGCTTGGCATTCAACTGGCTTCTGCCTATTCTTGTTGCTCCAATCAAATAGCCGAGACCATCAAACATGTTTTCTTGGACAGTCCTGCGGCGTTTGCCATTTGGGCTCATTTCGAGGTTCTCTTCAACATCTTCCTAGCCCAATCTTCGATCCAGGTTTATATTTCTGGGTGGCTGTAGGAAGTGGGTGGCAAGAGGCATATTCATCTACTCAGGCGTCCCCTACCTCTTTACATTTTCTGGGAACTGTGGTCATTGTGCAATCATGCTCGTTTCCACAACAAGTGTCCATGGATCCCGGCTGCTATCGAATGGATTACATTCCAGCTCCACCTCATTCTATCTACTCACAACTCTACCCCATATAGTCACGTGGACATGGAGACACTTGCTCACTTCAGACTCAAACCAAATTACTCACAGACCAAGTGTTAGGTTATTACTTGGCTCCCTCCACCATTCCAATATCTCAAGCTCAACACGGATGGAGCCTCGCAAGGGAACACGGGTGTCGTCGGTGGGGGCATTGTCCTGAGACACCATCGTGGTAAGCTAGTGGTGGCAGCCTCATTTTTCTACGGCGGTGTGAATAGCATAGCGGCTGAATTGCTTGCTGTGCTTGATGGTCTAGGGCTATGCCATGCTCTCAACCATCCCGTTCACTGCATTGAGGTGGACTTGCAAGTCCTCCTCGACATTCTGAGAAACGGAACCAAGTTTCCCTAAAAATTTATGGATCTCTGTGAGGACCTTTGGGATCTGTTAGACTGGTTTACTCCCACGTTTCAACACATTTGCAAGGAGGGGAATCAATTGGCGAATTTCTTTTCTAACCATGCTTGTGACTGTGGCACGCAGCACATCTTCTTTGTTGAAGACTCCATCCCCCGGAGGGCCAGGGGGTTGCTTAGGCTGGATCGGCTACGCATTGGAGCCATTAGGGAGATAGCTTAATAATCTCTCAAGCCCCTTTTTTCCTAACTTTCATTCCTTTGTTTGCTATCTAGCTTAAGGGAATGCCCTCATGCTTAGCAGGGGTATGCCCCGGTGACAGTGTACAAATGATTCATTTATATCTATTCCATCGCCATGGTGATACCTAGTGGAGCGGGTCTACTCCTCCCTTCTAGGGAGGGGTACGCTCTCCGGGTGTCTCTTTTGTTATTAAAAAAAGAAGTGACAATACTCCATGGTTTTGCAATGCTAGTTTGTCTAAGGAGTCACTTGCTCGAGAATGTCCACATGATGTTAGCACTGGGTGTCTAGGGGCAACCGCCCCGATAAAGTTGCATGTTCATAGTAGGGCCAGGCCATCTGTCAAGTGGGCCCGCTATTTGAGAAAGTATTTCAAAGTAAGAAGCCCGAAGGTCCGAGCCTGCGCCAGGCGAGTCCGTGTTCAAGAAATCTCTGGTAAGAAGAGGCGACAGTGCAAGTACAGGGGCCGCAAGTTGTGCACTCTGGAGTCCACTCTATCTTATTCTTTCCATTCATCATTTCTTCTACTCAGCTCCCACCCTAGGGTGGTGTATCATCCTTCGTCCAATCCCACATCTACAATTTTCTTATCTCTTCTGTGGTCTGTAAACCCCCATTCCTGTTCTTCCCATTCAGATCCTCTAGATTTTCCCTCCTCTCAAAATTCTAGGCCTCGATATATGTCATCCTTTCATCCCGATTTCGAGACATCACCTTATCCTTCTTCCCCAGGACTTCCGGTGTCGCCTCTACTTCCTCTCCGACCCTGTCGGATGACCATGATTCTCCTTCTCCGACCCTGTCGGATGTCCATGATTCCTCTTCTCCGACACTATCGGATGTCCACAACTCTTCTTCTCCGACCCCGTTGGATGATTCTTCTTCTTCTTCTTCGTCTTCGCAGCAATCTCATCATCTTTCTATTTCTTTTGTCTCACCCTTTCAGGGTCGTTGCCCTTTTTCTTGCTGCTTTCGAGGCTTTAGCCCGCCTTGATCTTAGTTGATCTCGGGTTCTTCTGTATCTGGTTCCTTGTTATCAAGGTCTCTGTGCCCTAACGAGGGAGTTCTAGCCCTCGTCTCTCTTCCTTTTTATCCTTCTTCGTCGAGTTTGGCCTCTGCCGCTCCTCCATGTCGAGGAATCTCGAAACCTTGTTATCCTCTCATCTTTGTACTGTCAAGCAAGGAATATGAAGCTCGATGATCAAGGTCTCGCTTCAGGATGCTATTTTCACGCCACAGACTTGCAAGGTATCTTTTATTTTATGCAAGAATATGCTATCAATTCCATTATTACTTCATGCGCATTATTATTATGACGCTGGATTCCTCAACACGTATGAGTGGTCTTAGTTAATTTAGTTATTTTAGTTTAGTCAAAAATTGTCAAAATGTCCAGTTCGCTTCTGCAGCATCCTTAGGCTGGTAATAGCTCCGCATTGGGAGTCTAGTTTCTTTTCCCCGATGGTTGAGAGTGACCTTTGGCATGGGTTTTCCATACACTTCATGGCAAGCCATAGCCGATTTCTCTGAGGCACATCGTTGCTGCTTTGGCCATACTTTGGGTATGCACAAAGTCTTTTCTTTTCTCTGCTCGGCCAAGTGCAGGAGCAAGAGATTGATGGATGAGATGACCAACCTACGCTCTCCCTAATACGATAGAGGTCTCAAATAGGGGCAGTCTTGACCCTAGAAAAGTGAGCTTTCATGCTAAATTTAGCCAATAAGGGCTGTCAAAAGAAAAATTAATGAATCATGCAAAATTAAAAAATCGAAGGCATGGCAAGAGTGGCAGTATAGTTTCCCGCGGGACGTCATAAGCCCGGTCGCATGCGTGCCTGATAAATATGGGTCTTAAAATCAAAGACACAAAGCCCTGGCGCAACAGACTATATCTTTGAGGGGTAGTGCCTTGGAAAGAATTCAAGTCCTGATATCTCCCATCCTGCATAAAGCTTGTCTCAAATCTTCTTCTATTTCTCCCTCTTAGGCAGGGTTGTATCCTGAGTATGGTCTTAGTAGGGGCACCATTTTTAGAGGTGGTTGGTTGTGGTAAGCCACCCTCACATGCACGCCATGCTTAAAGGAAGCCTTTTAATGAGAGGGGGGGGGGATGACGACCCCTAGATAATAGTTTGAACCCGTCTTTGGGTGCTACAGATTTCTATTTTCAAAAATAAAAATAAAAATAAAATAAAATAAATCAAATATTATCAAAATTTCAAAAAAAAATCAAATATTGTCAAAAATTCTAAAAAAAATCAAAAAATTACAAAAATATAAAAATATGTGTCTATGGTCCCCTTCTTCATGCATTTTTGATTTCTATTTGTTTTGAGAACGGATATGATATGTTTGTTAAGTGTGTAGGTTGCATGCGTTCACAGCTTTCCTTACTTTTCATATTTTGCTCTATCTGGTTCCTGTTCACATCATCATTTAATTTGTTCCCTTCTTCAAATCTTATCTCTCGATCTATTCTGAAGCTTGTGTCCTTCTCAGCTTTTGCTTCGCTTCACTTCATCATGTCTCCATGACAGGGCTTTACCTCACGATTATGAACTTGGCGATTCTACTTCATTCTTATCTTGGGCTTTGATTAAGGATCGTATTTATCATGTTCTTTCGTCCCACTATGTCCTTGTCACACGTGTCTATGTCCCTCCGTATTCTTGTCACACATGTTGTTATGTCCCTCCATGTCTGTCATGTTTTCGTCCCACTGTGTCGCCATGCCATGTGTTGTTGTTGTCATTCCACACATGTGTTGTTCGTGTCTTTTATCCCCCGTGGTTTGTCATCCCATGTGTTTTTGTCCCACCTTATCCTTGTCTCACCGCGTGTGTTGTCCCACCGTGTTGTGGTGTTGTCTTGCCCCACCATACTCTTTAATCCCACTCACGCCTATTGTTTGTTCTTGTGATGTTTCGCTTCATTCATCTTTGTTATGCTATGTTTCATTCATCTTCACTTGTTATGATGTGATTCATTGTTATGTTAATGCTTGTTTTGTTTGTTGGTTGTCTTATATTCCCAAAAAAATACCGTTTCGCTTGGCAGGTAAGTCAGGTATGGCTCTCTACCCCATCTCATTGTTGCATTACTATATAGTAATCTACATTATTATAGCCTCCGAAGGATCGACTGGTTGCCCGTGTGTTCTGGGAACTGATGTTACCCTTTAACAAAAATGATGATGATCAACGAGCATATGGTTAATCGTTGGATAACCCGTTAGTTTGACTCGAGTCAAGGGTGATGGACTCTGTCTCGCACGCCGTGGTTACAAGAAGACTCTTGACCCCGTGTTGGGTCAGTCTAGCAATATTATCCTTGAGTACTTTCTATTTTAATCTTTCTTTGCATTCATTTTGATGATTTCTTTATTTTAGCCCAGCATGCATCATGTCATTTTTGAGCACTCACGTCTCGTGATCTTTCAAGGCTTTCTCCTCAGCAATGGTTGATTGTACTTCAATTCTCTTGGATAAGAGATCTGCGTTCCACTCCAAATTTGAACTATCTCTTTGATCTGCCCGCTCGGTCTGGTTGGCCAGCGTGATTCCCGTCTAGATTTTATCTCAGTTTTATTTCCATTTTCTAGCTTTCCAATTGTGTTCTTCTGATCCCCTCATTTGTCGTGGATTGTGTCCCCTGATGAGGTTGGTCATGTTTTCTTCTCTTTTCCCTTGGTTAGTTCTCCAAGCATGTCTCATCCGCGTCAGTCATTCCTTGTGGTTAGTCCGGCATTTTTGGGAGAATTCATGTCGCTTGTTGGTTGTGACATGTGTCTTTTGCCTTGATGCCCACTTATCAGTTCTCTCCGCTTTACCTCTATTTCATCTCCATTTCACGTCACTTTCGCTCCATCTCCATTCCATTTCACCTCCGCGTTGCTTTTGCTCGTTCCCTTGCAAAGTGAACATCAAGGAGGGGCATCTGTTGACAGCCGTTTTCAGCCCACAAGTTGAGTTATTTCTCTTATTCACCCCGTGATGCCCTGAGTTAACCATTATTTCTGAGCCTTCTGTGAGCCTATTTTGAGACCCATTTCTTTGGCAATTTTTCAAGCCCATTGAGCCTTGGAAGCTTTTATCTTTGATTCCCCAACTATCGGGTCCATTTCGGACTGTTTCAGAGCATAAACGAACGTTCGACCCATTTGCTGCCAAAAGCCTGCAAACGGTCGGTCGATCGACCGTTTTCCTTTGGCTAGCGGTCAGTCGACCGACCGCTAGGGTCAAATTCCCAGCTCGACAGCCCATTTTCCTATAACCACCTATAAACGGTCAGTCGGCCGACCGCTAGGCTCCCTTAAGAGTCCAGCTCGTGCCAAACTCTATTTTCTACTCGACGGGGCTATCTTCCAAGGTCGATATCTTCCATATTATTCCACCAATTCACGATCTATCTTTTTTGGGCTCTTCCCCTTGATATTATCTCGAGATTGATATATCACACTCGACTTATATTGGACTCTATCCTATGAAATCTCGGATCTATCTAGAGAAGTTTTTGCAACTCCTATATAAAGCACCTAGTTCGCAGGTTGCGAGGGGGGGTTCTTCTTCAACCTGAGGCGAAGCCATGCTACACCGCCAACTCTCCTCCTCAACCTTAGGCTGTTAAGGGAAGTATTAGCTTCCAATTTCATCTTTCTAGGCTTGATTTCATCATTTCTTCTCTTAGTTCTCTCCTCCTCAATTTCACAAAACATCACAAATCTCTATTTTTCTGCTACATCTACATTTTACTTCGATTTGCATAGCATATTCCCATAGTTGTGCTATATGATTTCTCCTCATATTTGATTCTATATCATCACAACACACACACCTATTATTTCCACCCTTCCACATGGGTTAAAAACCTCACCTCGGTGCATTCTCTCTCAATTTCTCATAGTATTTTATCACTTCAGGATGGATACTACTCATACATGTTCTAATGGGTTGTTATCTTTGTGTTTGGCTTTATTTTGCAGGACTGCATGAATAGAACGTAAGGCCCTCTTCCTCTATCCGGCTGGAAGGAGAGGAGGTTGAATCCACATTGTTGGGTTCTATGCGCCCCCTTGTTGTCTTTGACAATGGTTTTGATGATTCCAATATATTGTGTGTTTTATGCTTAATGGCATTTTCATGATAAACAAGCTAACATGATGATATCTTGTTTTGTAGGTTGAAATTCAATGGTCCTTCTGAATACATTTATGAAGTCGACTCATGCATGCTGTGCATGAGGATTTGGAGCTTTCATGTGGATCTTGTTCATACTGTCTTGATTGGGGTTAAAAGCCCTTTCATGTTCCTAGACTTATATTGACTGCATTTCAATGTGGGAAGATTGGTTTTAGTGGATATGACTTTACGCTTACTTTTCATGATTGTTTAGTGATAGTGGTTTCTCAGCTTGCTTTGGAAATGCCCCTATCTCTGATTGGACTGAACTTGAATAGCTATGCATTGGTCTGCTAAAATAGTTTTCCATTTCCCATGGAATGGGTCGACCCCATGGGTCGACCCCTGGCTTTTTGAGCCTTAGTTTTCACCTTGTTACGAAGCATGATCTTACTGAATCTGAACTTTGCTTATTGGTTGATTTGTCTTGAACTGTATAGGAATTTAATGGTGGCTAATGTTTGATTGAATTACATCGAAAATGGATTTTGCTTGCCATGAAGTTGAAAACAATTGAACTGATCTCTGAATCTTGTGTCCCTGAACTTAAATGTCTTTGAACTGAAAATTCAAACATACATTTAGTTAACTTTGATTCAATACTAAATGGATTTATGCTTACTCATATTGATCGTACTTGAATCCATTTGACTGAACAATGAATCATGGAACTGAACTGATAATCTTGAGTTGTTTGCCAAAATTCAAATGCATTGATTCAAATTTTGCATGAGATTGAATTATCGGAATGTGCAGGCTTCATTATGCTATCAATTAGTTGCACATCATGGTTCAATCATGCTCACACACTTTCAATGCCAATGGTAAGAATGAGCATCTTGAACCTCGATTGCTGGAGGATTCTTGGCTTGCATTGAATAGAACAAATGGTTAAATGCTCATTACTTGTTCAGAGTAGATGGGTTTGCATGTGTCTTATGAATGTCCTTTCTCAATTGTCTTGAGGATGATCTAGCTCATTTGGCTTTCTTATTGTTCAACAAAATCATGTCTGAAGGTGTTTTTAAGTACCTCATTGTAAATGGACTTGATAGTTCTTGCATCTTCACTACATGCTATTCTATCGGCCAAGTCATGATTTTAAATGGGTTGAAAATGATTTCTTGAATCACCTTGGCTTAATTCTCATGAAATTGAATTGGTTGAAAGTGCAGGTTTCAAGATACACACAAACCTTTGTAAACATGGTAAGAATTCATTTTAGTATATGTTTCCAAGTGGGTAAGTTGGGTTCAATTTATTTGGCTACTTAATTGTCTTTTGACTAAGTGAGCTTCATGATGCATCATGCTCAATTCGATTCCCATTCCTTCTCGCAAGATCTGGTTTGATCTGTGTTTTTAAGACCCCTGATGCATGTCATTCTATTGTTTATGAATGGCGTTTAATAGTGTTTTATTGATCTTTAATGTGATTGGGGTTTCATTTGTGTTTTAATGAACTTTTCCACTGTCAGGAGAAGTGTCGACCCATGGGGTCGACACTTTGTATTGGGTTATGCTGTTTTAAATAAAAAAGAACCTCCGGTAAAAAAGGTCGACCCCATGGGTCGACACTTTTTACCATGGGTTCTGATTTCGTCTCGGGACAGAACCTTGTGTAAAAAGGTCGACGCCATGGGTCGACACTTTTGACTAGGTTCTGGATTTTCTGTTTTTGGCAGAACTCGTTGATACGAGTGTCGACCCTAGAGGTCGACACTTTTTCTACTACGTCCGGATCGGGTTTGCCGGTTTGGGTTCGATCTCCGGTTTCTTGGGTCCGATTGGCTTGCCCTTTTACCCCATTACCCCTAGGGTTTCTACCCTTGTTGGGTGTGGTTTAGAGGGGGTTCTAACAATGGTATTGTGGCCTTTTTATGCTGAGTTCTCTTGAGTATATGTACACAATGATCTCCATCAGAGAAGAACATCCCCGAGTGCTAACCTTGCTTCATCTGTTTGCAGGAAAGAAGAAAGAGGGAGAAGAAGAACGTGGAAGAGGGTGACTCATCAGCTGAAGGAGGAAGAAGGAGCCGCTCAAGACTACTTCCCACGACCCGGTGTCCAGATCTGGAGTGTTGTTGCTGTTCTTTAGGGTCTATTGGTTTGGGCACACGTTTCTTTAAGGGGCTGGCCACTTCCACTCATGCTTCATTTATTCCAAAACACCCTTCCATAGTATCTTCGAGTTGTGTTGATGATAAAGGGGGGAAAGGCTTGATATCTTACTTCTATTCTTCTATTTGAGCATAGATTATTAGTAGGGCACTTATTGCATATTCGCCCGTTCATTGAATCTTGGGTTAAACATTTCTACCCTTACAGGAGAAAGGAAGAAGAAAGGCGGCCACAAGGTGGAGAGGATAGGGCTTCGAAAGATCCTTCAGTTCTTCCTCAAGAGGACGACTGACTGCTACAACAAGTTGCCGATTAAACTATCTCCGACCGGTGCTTCAAGGAAAATAATCAAATGGCATTTCAAGATCAAAGGGGAAACATTCTTTATCTTCTATTCATCTCTTGTGATGTTCTTTTTGGGTGATAAACTGATGTGAGCATTTATTGTAGATCTTTCTTGGTCTTCTGAACATTGGAATATTTGTATGTGTGTACAGAGCTGCGTCTCCCTGTGGGATTTGTGTGCCTGGTGAGTTCCCGGACGTTGTGTGTGTGTGTGCTGCGGTGGCAGCGTGTTGGGGCTTGTCCCCGTGTGTGGACATTGCTGCGGAAGCAGCATGTGTGGTTGGGGCTCGTCCTCGTGTTGCTACATTTCGTAGTGTGGAGTGAATCCTCACCCGGTTGGGTGAGGGGTGGACGTAGGGAGACCGTCGTGGTCCCGAACCACCTTAAAAGCCTTGTGTCTTATGTGATTGATTGCCTATGTGATTGTCATTTGCTCTATCACCATTCATAGGTTCACCATACAGGTTTTTAATTCACTACATCGTCACACACCGCTACCTCCGCTATCCATGTTAAGCATAAACTTGTTTGTGTTGAGCTTGAGTTGTCTGATTAGTTGCATTATTAATTCAAGTGAGATCGAAAAGCTTGAGAGAACATCGTAATCTCACCTGAGCTTTTGTTAATCTACGTTAACTGTTTAATTCCACCATGTTTTGTAAAGAAAGTTTTAAAATCCGCCATCTCGGCAAGGGGACAATTCAACCTCTCTTCTTGTCCGCCATCTCTCTGGGCCAACAATTGGTATCAGAGCCTTGTCTCTGATTTTTTAGTCGACCTTGCGGTCGTGGAGTAAAGATCATTTTTATGATGGCTAGTGTAAATGTGCTTCCTATCTTTGATGGTTTTGATTACGCTGCATGGCTTGGAAAACTTTTTGTTTGGATTACTAATACTAATCCGAAGCTTATGAGTTTGATTACTCATGGTCCACATGTTTCGCCCAAAAATGAATTAAAATGGACCGACGAGCATAAAAGAATGAATTCTGAAAATGTTTATATTTTGAATGTTCTTAAAGCTGCAATATGTATTGACAAATTTCCATGTGTTTCTAATTGCAGATCTGTGAAAGAAATTTGGGACGGGATAAAGGAAGCCCAAAAAGAAAAGTGCATTGATGGTGACTGCTTGGTGGCAAACAATGACACTGAGCGTCAAAGTAAAGAAAGCACCAAGGTATCCTCTGACTCTAATTCTGATGATAAATTAAGCTTTGAAGAATTAATGGATGCCTATGATGACTTGCTTGATAGATATAAGGCATTAAAATATGAAAATAAAAGGTTGAAAAAGAAATATGACAACTCTTCATGTTGGAAATGTATTGAGCTTGAAAAACTTGTTGAATCTCACATGCTTGTTGAAGAAGAACTCAAAGAAGTGATTGAAAACCTTAAGTCTGAAAAAAAATCCTTACTGGATAAAAGTTCAGAATTTCAACACATTAAGAAAGATAATGAGAAGCTAAAAATGTTGAACACAGCCATGTCTGAAAAATTGCTTACTCTTGAAAAAGAGAAATCCTTGTCTATTGACAAATCTGAAAACCTGAAGGAATTAAGGAAGGAAATAGAAAGTTTTAGGAATTTGAATGATAAATTTGAATCCAACAAAGCCATGAATGAAATTGTTAATGATAACGTGAGTTTTCAAATGAAAGATCTTGAACACACTTCCATGAACAAAAATTCATTTGAAAAGCTCCAAAATGAAAACAGTGCTCTGTTGATTCAAACTTCACTGCTTGAAGGAGAATTGATAAGTCTTAAAAAATTTGAAAAAGGGAAATGTGTGATTGATGATGATTGTGACAAACTGCATATTCTTGAACAAGAAATTGAAAGTCACAAAACTGTTAATTTCCTGTTGAATGAGAAGATTACTTCGTGTGAACAAGAGGTTGCTAACTCTAACTTGGAAATCTTGAATCTACAAAATGAAATCAAGAGTTTAAATGAATCTTTGCAATTGTGTGATGAACGAATTGAAAAACAAAAATATGTTGTTGAATCCTCTTGTGTGCATGAGAAAACTTCATCTGTCAAACACAATCATGCACCAAGTAAAAGAAGAAATGTTTCATATTACTATTGTTGACAATATGGTCATGACATGTATGATTGCTTATCAATGAAATTTGATGATGATGAAGTATTGAATACACAAATGAAAACTGTTGATAAGTCTGAAATTCATGAAAAACCTATGAAGAAAAACTTCAATGCTCATTGTTATTATTATGGAATACATGGTCATGTCCTTGAAAATTATTTCATGAAGAGAAATGATGATGAGTGGTCTTCCAGGAAAAATATCTCTTGTCATTACTGTGGTAGCTTTGGACATAGGATGAACAATTGCTCTTTAATGGAAAATGATGAAAAGTTGTCCATGAGAAGAAAATCTTATCATTGTTTCTATTGTGGCCTGAACGGACACTCTATGGACGATTGTACCATGATGAGGGCCGATGATGAATGGTTTGCTAGGAAAAATAGGAATTCATTTGTTCATGTAAGAACTAACCCCTCGGGACCCAAGATGGCTTGGGTACCCACATCATAAAAATGAGAATTTATTTTGTAGGGGCGCCTTGAGACCAAGGATTGATAATGAACAAAGGGCTCTCAAGGTGAGAAAGAAAATTGGCTTGGAATTGAAAATCAATTTGCCTAGGTTCACTTTCAAAGACCTACAAAGGTAAAAACTTGTGTTTGGAGCTATCTCACATTTTGTGAGTAAGTCTGGTTTTTGAATGCTTTACTTTAGATATACATAGTTAGTTTTAATACACACCTTCATTTTAGCTTCCCAAAAAAAAAATTGGTTTTGAACGCTTTACACTGTACATAGAGTCTTTCACACTCTCTATTTTACATCTTGCAAATAACAATTCAGTTCTTGAATCCTTCAGTTTGAACATAAAATTTTTCATGCTTTCAATCACTTCTTGTAAATAATGGTTCACTTATGCATACACAGGTTGCATACTTACTTTCATGCACATATCGTACACATCTTTGTATACTTGTGAATAGGAATAATTTTTCAATCATCTTTTCAAGTTACATGCATATACTTGCATATACTTCATGCTCGTGTGCTTAAATGCCATGATTATCCGGTATATCAAATGATGATTGTGGAAGGTTGGATTATGTCCAACTGGAAACTTTCTTCACGTGTGATGGTGGTCTTCGGACCTACGTTCTCCGCCACGTACCGGTAATGAACTTGCTTGAAAACTTCATTTCAGTGCTTGTTTGAATGTATATAATATACAACCACTTTTTGACTCCTTCTATGACTCATCCTTTGCTAAATGAAATTGTATTGATTTAGACATGTTTGCTACATGGCATATATTAAGGGGGAGAATTTTTATAACCGTGCATACATTTAGGGGGAGACATTACTGTGTTAAGACTAATTCATCTTTTACATTAAATACAACCACCCACACAAAATGCACCTTTTTGAGATAATGATTCAATCTAATATGGATTACTATTTTCTACTCTACACTTTTGGGGACTATTGACTCTCTACATAGAAATCACATGTCTCGTGAGGAAAAAGCTATTTACCCCTTCAAAAATTTGTATAAGTGGAAGTGGATCCGAGTAGTCTGGAATCTCTCCTGAAATAAAGGAGGAAACTTGCGTCGAAAGGAGAAACTAATCCACATGAAAATAAGTGTGATTTGCCACCGAGTAGCCGGGAAGTGTCCCTGAGACAAAGGATGCAACTCGCATCGAAAAGTGTCTCATCCACATCATAAAAAATGACGAAACTGAGTAATCAGGAATTACCCTTGAAACTAAGGGCATGACTCGTGTCAAAAGGTTAGTCACACCATTTTTAGTAATTAAAAATTGGGGTCATACGTAGATACCGATACTCGAGCATTGTGTATGAAAGTGTATGGATGAGAAGTTCTTTTTAGTGTTCTTTAGAAAATTTGATTTTCCATATTGATTTGAACTTCATTGCTCAATCTTCACTTATGCATATTGGGTTTGATTGTTTGAATGTCGCTTATGAATCAATCATCTTTCATGGTTAATGTAGTACTTTATTTATGTAAACACGACCTTCTTAGTATTGTTCATGCACTTCATGTTCAACGATCAATTACATTATCTTTACACCCGTCCCGAATGGACTTGCATGAGTCTATACTTAATTATGCATGTTTGAGTGCCTGAATGCTTGATCCGTTTGATCATCTCATATCTCATTCCATAGGTTGCATCCATAGGTTATACTTGTAGATAACATGTTAAATAACGCATTGTCAATTGGTTTTTGGTACTTGACAATCTGGGGAAAATAACGTGCTTTTTAGCACTATGCACTTTGTGCATACTTAGTTTGCAGGTTTTGCATATAGTTTCCTTATACTACTTGTGCATATTTAGTTATACATATACCAAAAATTACAAAAAATGAGCACTTGCACTTAGTTCACACATCTGCTGATTGCATATCAAATTCCAAACTTTTGCTTGGTTCTCAGTTCATACACCTTCCCTTCATGGGAAGTTAATTGCTGGGTTCATGCGCACATATCTCATTCATTTTTGAAATCATCACAATTGATCCTTGGTCCCCCATTTTTTTTTGATAATGCCAAAGGGG
This sequence comes from Amorphophallus konjac, assembly GCA_022559845.1. Classification (NCBI taxonomy): domain Eukaryota; kingdom Viridiplantae; phylum Streptophyta; class Magnoliopsida; order Alismatales; family Araceae; genus Amorphophallus; species Amorphophallus konjac. Next base: position 234,750,714 of record CM040124.1, read on the forward strand.
GAGAGAACTTTGAATAGTCACAATATATTGTCATCATCAAAAAGGGGGAGATTGTTGGGTTCTATGCGCCCCCTCGTTGTCTTTGACAATGGTTTTGATGATTCCAATATATTGTGTGTTTTTTGCTTAATGGCATTTTCATGATAAACAAGCTAACATGATGACATCGTGTTTTGTAGGTTGAAATTCAAAGGTCCTTCCTGAATACATTTATGAAGTCGACTCATGCATGCTGTGCATGAGGATTTGGAGCTTTCATGTGGATCTTGTTCATACTGTCTTGATTGGGGTTAAAAGCCCTTTCATGTTCCTAGACTTATATTGACTACATTTCAATGTGGGAAGATTGGTTTTAGTGGATATGACTTTACACTTTCTTTTCATGATTGTTTAGTGATAGTGGTTTCTCAGCTTGCTTTGGAAATGCCCCTATCTCTGATTGGACTGAACTTCAATAGCTATGCATTAGTCTGCTAAAATAGTTTTCCATTTTCCTTGGAATGGGTCGACCCCATGGGTCGACCCCTGGCTTTTTGAGCCTTAGTTTTCACCTTGTTACGAAGCATGATCTTACTGAATCTGAACTTTGCTTATTGGTTGGTTTGCCTTGAACTGTATAAGAATCTAACGGTGGCTAATGTATGATTGAATTACATCGAAAATGGATTTTGCTTGCCATGAAGTTGAAATCAATTGAACTGATCTCTGAATCTTGTGCCCCTGAACTTAAATGTCTTTGAACTAAAAATTCAAATATACATTTAGTTAACTTTGATTCAAAAGTAAATGGATTTGTGCTTAATCATATTGATCGTACTTGAATCCATTTGACTAAACAATGAATGATGGAACTGAACTGACAATCTTGAGTTGTTTGCCAAAATTTAAATGCATTGATTCAAGTTTTGCATGAGATTGAATTACCGGATTGTGCAGGCTTCATTATGCTATCAATTAGTTGCACATCATGGTTCAATCTTGCTCACGCACTTTCAATGCCAATGGTAAGAATGAGCATCTTGAACCTCGATTGCTGGAGGATTCTTGGCTTGCATTGAATAGAACAAATGGTTAAATGCTCATTACTTGTTCAGAGTAGATGGGTTTGCATGTGTCATATGCATGGCCTTTCACAATTGTCTTGAGGATGATCTAGCTCATTTGGCTTTCTTATTGTTCAACAAAATCATGTCTGAAGGTGTTTTTAAGTACCTCATTGTAAATGGACTTGATAGTTCTTGCATCTTCACTACATGCTATTCTATCGGCCAAGTCATGATTTCAAATGGGTTGAAAATGATTTCTTGAATAACCTTGGCTTAATTCTCATGAAATTGAATTAGTTGAAAGTGCAGGTTTCAAGATACCCACAAACCTTTGTAAACATGGTAAGAATTCATTTTAGTATATGTTTCCAAGTGGGTAAGTTTGGTTCAATTTATTTGGCTACTTAATTGTCTTTTGACTAAGTGAGCTTCATGATGCATCATGCTCAATTCGATTCCCATTCCTTCTCACAAGATCTGGTTTGATCTGTGTTTTTAAGACCCCTCATGCATGTCATTCTATTGTTTATGAATGGGGTTTAATAGTGTTTTATTGGTCTTTAATGTGATTGGGGTTTCATTTGAGTTTTAATGAACTTTTCCACTGTCAGGAAAAGTGTCGACCCATGGGGTCCACACTTTGTATTGGGTTATGTTGTTTTAACTAAAATTGAACCTCCGATAAAAAAGGTCGACCCCATGGGTCGACACTTTTTACCATGGGTCCTGATTTCGTCTCAGGACAGAACCTTGTGGAAAAAAGGTCGAACCCATGGGTCGACACTTTTGACTAGGTTCTGGATTTTCTATTTTTGGCAGAACTCGTTGATACGAGTGTCGACCCTAGAGGTCAACACTTTTTCTGCTACGTCCGGATCGGGTTTGCCGGTTTGGGTTCGATCTCCGGTTTCTTGGGTCCGATTGGCTTGCCCTTTTACCCCATTACCCCTAGGGTTTCTACCCTTGTTGGGTGTGGTTTAGAGAGGGTTCTAACATGGGTATTGTGGCCTTTTTATGCTGAGTTCTCTTGAGTATATGTACACCACGATCTCCATCGGAGGAGATCATCCCCGAGTGCTAACATTGCTTCATCTGTTTGCAGTAAAGAAGAAAGAGGGAGAAGAAGAACGTGGAGGAGGGTGACTCATCAGCTGGAGGAGGAAGAAGGAGCCGCTCAGGACTGCTTCCCACGACCCGGTGTCCAGATCTGGAGTGATGTTGTTGTTCTTCAACGTCTATTGGTTTGGGCACACGTTTGTTTATGGGGCTGGCCACTTCCACTCATGCTTCATTTATTCCAAAACACCCTTCCATAGTATCTCTGAGTTGTGGTGATGATAAAGGGGGGAAAGGCTTGATATCTTACTTCTATTCTTTTAGTTGAGCATAGATTATTAGTAGGGCGCTTATTGCATATCCGTCCGTCCATTGAATCTTGTGTTAAACGTTACTACCCTTACAGGAGAAAGGAAGAAGAAAGGCTGCCACAAGGTGGAGAGGATAGGACTTCGATAGATCCTTCAGTTCTTCTTCAAGAGGACGACTGACTGCTACAACAAGTTGCCGATTAAACTCTCTCCGACCGGTGCTTCAAGGAAAATAATCAAATGGCCTTTCAAGATCAAAGGGGAAACATTCTTTATCTTCTATTCATCTCTTGTGATGTTCTTCTTGGTTGATAAACTGCTGTGAGCATTTATTGTAGATCTTTCTTGGTCTTCTGAACATTGGAATATTAGTGTGTGTGTACGGAGCTGTGTCTCCGCGTGGGATTTGTGTGCCGGGTGAGTTCCCGGACATTGTGTGTGTGTGTGCTGCGGTGGCAGTGTGTTGGGGCCTATCCCCGTGTGTGGACATTGCTGCGGAAGCAGCGTGTGTGGTTGGGGCTCGTCCCCGTGTTGCTACATTTCATAGCGTGGAGTGAAGCCTCACCTGGTTGGGTGAGGGGTGGACGTAGGGAGCCCGTCATGGTCCCGAACCACTATAAAAGCCTTGTGTCTTATGTGATTGATTGCATGTGTGATTGTCATTTTCTCTGTCACTGTTCACAGGTTCACCATACAGGTTTTTAATTCACTACATCGTCACACACCGCTACCTCTGCTATCCGTGTTAAGCATAAACGTGTTTGTGTTGAGCTTGAGTTGTCTGATTAGTTGCATTATTAATTCGAGTGAGATCGAAGAGCTTGAGAGAACATCGTAATCTCACTTGAGCTTTTGTTAATCTATGTTCACTGTTTAATTCCACCATGTTTTGTAAAGAAAGTTTTTAAAATCCGCCATCTCAGCAAGGGGTCAATTCAACCCCCCTTCTTGTCCGCAATCTCTCAGGGCCAACCCACATAGTTCCCCGCACCTGTTTCTTAAGCGTGATCAAGTCTTCATCTTTACAAGGTACACGGCACTATTCCTTTCATCTCTTCATCCCTTTGGCGTTGTTAAACCTTGGTGTGAACGGTTGGGTGAGTTGCGGACCCGATTGTGGCGTGTGGCCCTAGGGATGTCGTGGGCACCCAGTGAGAGCCACAGGGGCGCCCGGGGTTCCCCGGAGAGTCAGTTACCTCGGTAGGGGTGTCGCGTGACTTGAGGGACGGTTGGACCTCATGCGTGTCCCCGACATCTATGCCTATCGTATGATCATCGTGAGTCTGTGCTAGTGCTTGGTTGGTGGTTCCCGTGGATTAGTCATTACTTCCAGTGACCTGTCCACTAGTCGTAGCTTTCTGCGCACGCGTGTGCGGACCCACCTGGGAGTGGTGGAGAGCGAGACCCAGTGTGACGCGGTTTTTAGGCTGGTTATCGTAGGGCCCCTTGCCTTTGCCACCAGAGTCCGGTGGTGGGGAAAACCAGCTAGAGGACCCGACCTAGAGCAGATGATCTGTGTGTGCACACGTAGTTGGGGGCTTAGGGCACGCACTAACGAGTGCGACCCCAGCTAGTCCTTGTTGTGGTACTTGTTGCGTGTCTGAGTCTCACGCCCGGGGCGTTGTAGCTAGACACTTGTGACGCGGTGTAAGATGTCAGGGGACGCATCCAGTCGTTCTTCTTATGGATGGTGCTCCTGTTCACTGGCAGGCGTGGACTCGTGTTTTGTTGGACCGAGGTTCCGTACTACGGTACCGTTAGAGTAGACGACTTTTCCATTTATTTACTTTAGCTTGTCGGTTCTACCGTACTCTCGCTTGGTAGGGTTGTCTTCTTCTTCCTCATTTTTCGTGCGAGGTGGGGATTCGCGGGATCCCTACTGGGCCAATGAGATGAGGCTCACCCCTGCTCTTCAGGTGAGGCGGGGTCGGCGGGAGGCGCGGCCGAGTTTCAGCGTGGGTCTTCCAGCCAGGGTTAGTTGCCAGTCTGCCAGAGCCGGGGGATGCCCCGCGTAGTTGTACTCCGGGGGATGCCCCGTGTTGTTGTACACCGGGGGATGCCCCGTGTAGTTGTACTTTTTCCTGTTGACTGTACTTTCTTTGGACATGAGACACTGTGGACCGTGTAGCAGTTTGATTTATTTATCATTATGTGCATTTCCTTTTGATTATTGTGCTATCTCTGTGGACGTTGCAGCTTCTCTTATACCCCACACCACTCCTTTCTACCCTTCCGAGTCTTCGGGCTCGTGGGTTGGCGGGCCGAGATTCGAGACGCGCCGGTTCCTTTCCGGTACTCGGATCCTCGGGTCGTCACATGCATTGACCTTATATGACATAAAACAAAACATGCACAGGATTTGTATGTTGTATGCAACATGTGCACAGACTTTGTACATGTCTAAGGTGGATGTGCATCGACCTTATATGACATAAAACAAAACATGCACTGACCTTGTATGTTGTATGCAAAATGTACACATACTTTGTAAATGTTTATGGTAGATGTGCATCGACCTTCATGCAATCTGACAAAGTGCATCGAACTTGGTTCTGCACAGACTGAATGTGCATCGACCTAGGTCCTGCACAGACTAGATGTGCCTCGACCTTGGTCTTACACAGACTGGATGTGCATCGACCTTAGTTAATGCAGACGAACAGTGATATGCATAGACCTGTCTAACACGGATGTGTTGGGTCCCGTAGTGCAGGAACACGGATCTAGAGGGGGGGGTGAATAGATCATTGTGCTAAAAACTATGTCCAATTAAAAACACAAACTACCACACAGCAGAATTTACAAGATTGATAGGATTGAGGAAATTAATCTAAACAACTTTAAACTTAATTCACTCAATCTCACCGAGCTCACACGATTACATAACTAGATAGTAGAGAACACACAATCACACAAATCAAACCATAAAACACGGGAATTTTTAAGGTGGTTCGGGACCACGACGGGCTCCCTACGTCCACCCCTCACCAAACCGGTGAGGCTTCACTACACGCTACAAAGTGTAGCAACACGGGGAAGAACCCCAACACACACACGCTGCTTTCGTAGCAAACCACACACGAGGCCTCGCCCCAAACTACTGCCACAGCAGCACACACACACACACATGTTGGGGAACACACCCCGAACTGTATACTTCACACGGAGACACAACTCTGTCCACACACACGTAGGACAATGCCTACACAACCACACGGGAGAAAACTCCCAACAACACACGCAGATATACTCCGCACCAATCGACACACAACAGACCACACACACACTCGGAGACCCCTTTCTCCGAACACCCACACAAAGTATTATTTCAAATGTATATGAATCAACACACATATATGCTATGACCCACAAACAAAATATATAGATGAAAACTGGAAAGTTGCATCAAGTATAAGGCTCCTCCTTCTTCAGCAGAATCTGATTCTCCTTGCTCGTTGATGGATGATCATGATTTAGACATCATTTTCTTCGTCTCCTTGAAATGCACGTCTTTACCTTCTTCCAATTTCTTCTTCACCTGAAAGAACAGATAGAAATGATAAGCTTCAAATCAAGCCTGCATATATCAGAAAATTGATTTGGCTCATAAACCCCTCTACTCTCATCCTTGTTGGTCGCACTCCTCCATCTTCTTCTTCTACAAGAGAAATGAAAGCATTAGTTCATCTTGTTGCTTAGGATGAAAACGCAGTACTAATAAGAGGCCAATCAATAGATGAACAAATGAACATGTATATATATATTGCCCCTCTTAGATAATCATTCAAGAACTTGAGCAATCTCAAACAAAAACACAAAAGTGAGAGATCAAGATAACTCCCTCAGATTTTTGATGAAAAAGCTTCTGTAGGATGAGGAACGTTCTTGAAGAAGGATGATCGATTCTTGCTAAAACATAGTTGTAACTTGATTTCCTTCGCAGCTTCTAGTTGTATATGATCTTGGGCCTTGATTCAAGGTTCTTCCTCTCAATTTCAGCTTCAGAGCAAGGTGGAAGAGGGCTTGGAGGCTTCAACTCCGAACCTGCACACCAAAGAATAGTTTTCAGCCCTCTTCTTAGGGTTTTCACTCCAATAGGATGTTTTCTAAGCTTAGAACGGTCAAGGGATAGGTAGGAGACCAGATCCACTAATTAGGGAGTGATATAGGGCATTAGGATGTGATTGGTTGGACTTTCGGAGCAAGAAAACGGCGGTCAAAAAGTGCGGCTCGAGGTCCTACCGGAATGGGTCGACCTTGGGGTCGACCCTCGGGCAAACAGAAGTCAAACAGAACTTATTTCATGTTCTGTTTTACAGGGGTCGACCCCAGGGGTCGACCCTCGGGCTTCCAGAACCCAAACAGAACTGATTTTGTGTTCTGTTTTACAGGGGTCGACCCCAGCGGTCGACCCTCGTGTTCCAGAACCCAAATAGAACCAATTTTATGGTTCTGGGTTCTAGGGGTCGACCCCAGCGGTCGACCCTTTCAGTCAGATTACAAAAAAATAGCTCTGCGCGCTTCGGCGAAAAGAATTAATACTCCTAGCTCCAAACTCCGATTGAAGCAAGATCGGAGGCGTTGGAAAGAGGACTCACAGAGCTACAACATATAATGTTTATGGGGAGATCCAACGGTTGGATTGAAAATGGTGAAGACTGTAAGATAGTTTGAGTTTGAAAAACAACTAAAACCTCCATCAAACTAAAGGGAAACAATTGATTAAATGTTACCATAATCCCATGAAGATCAACCATGATTTTTCATCCTGAAAAATATGATAAAGCAAGGTGTTAGTTGACAATTAAGATCTTTATATCAAGCATTGACACTATCACCATGTTCACAATAAATTACTTCGTTGAACCTATTCCAAGAGTGAATGATGAACGAGATATCCATTTAAATCCACATAACAACACTTACCTCATTGTTTTACCTGAATTCACATTTCTTGTTGATTGGTTGAATCATTCATACACATAGTCATGAAATTCAAAATCTCATTCTCCATTGACTGATGGTATGCATGTGGAATTCAAAGAGTAAGGAGCCAAGCCACATAGAACAATATTGAGTCACATTCAATTTGATCATCATCCAAGCTTTCAAACCACACATCATTACCTTGGGGGCAAGCAATGATATTTGCATCTCAATCATTCATTTAGCATTACCAAAGTCCACATTCATACTATGAGGCTCAATAAGACATGATGCTTAATATGACATGATGCTCGAGTGTGATTTTCACAAAGGCCTTTCACATTGAAGATAGAGCAACCGCACCAAGTGTAGATGGATTGTATATGTAATGTGCTAACCTCAAAGCACGTATGAACCTCAAAGAGTCATAGATACATTGACATGATGATAAGCCTTGTAGAATTACAATGCATCCACATGATGATATCCCAATAGAAATAGTTTATGATCATTTCCACAACCAATTCAAGTGAAGAGCATTCACGCACAAGGCTAAGCAACAAATGTATTTTGTAATCATCAAAATCACATACACAACAATCTCTCCCATTTTGATGATGACAAAATATTATGCTATAATGCCCTCTCCCCCTTTGACATAATCAGAAATGGGGATCATGATGGGGAATCCAGAATGGCAAGAACCTATGGACAACCGGAGTATGAAGAGAACCAATGAGCACAATATGCATGAACGAATTGTAGAACTGTGGGATACCAAATGTTGAAATGAAACTCTTATATCAAATGTCTGATACCAATTGTTGAAAGTGGAAATGCAAAGCTCTCCCTTAGACATAGACACATTTGAAGACTATTTTTGATTTTCAAAATTTTGATTTTTAGTTTTCTTGTGAGATGAATGATACAGGATGTATGAAAATGATGAGACGTGACATGCATACAATGTAATCAAGCAGATATCTATAGATACATGCAACATAACTCCTTCACAAGAAGTGATACCAATTGATTTACAGTAAGGAGATAGGTGTAGGAAAAGTGCAAGTAAGTCATTAAGTTCAGAATGCTCATGACTACACCTAGAGGATTGTGCAGATAAATAGGAGAAGACGTACAGCAGGTCATTGCAATTAATCAAAATTTCAGAATACATATCAAATCAAATTACCATGTGCAAGTGAGTAACATGAGAATGAAGTTTAGCCATATGGATAACCAGATATTCAAGTAAACACAATAGTAAGTGCACAAACTACATTTCAATCTAGAGAACAGCGTATTGGAGGCTTCGCTCTACCTCAATCGAATATATCATCAGAAATTTTTATACTGACAATCTGAATTTTTCTAAGAAGGATCAGGTTCAACATAATTCCTTTTTACGCGAGGAGACACATGGAGCTCATGCCAGAATCCCCGGTTACTCAGAATACTTAACCTTATCACCTCATTTGAACAGGGATACTGTAGTCAACACTTTTCAGAAATGAACCGCATCACGTCTCATGTGACATGTGCCCAGTTTACTCAGTGAGACTTAGCATTGCTCTGCCTTTTATTTCAACCAATTTTTTTATGTGGAGGCAGGCAGCTTTTTCCTCAACTGTCTCTTACCATCCATGCAGCAAGTTGAATTACTTTAGAGTGTTACAATGAAATTCTTATATCCTTATGAATAACACTCAATTTCACATTAAAGTGCATGAAGTGTACGAATTTGATTTAACATGTATGGAGAAAATTTAACTCATAACAAGATAGTGTAGCTCCCCCTATGTAAATGTAATAAGCATGAAATGCTCCCCCTAAGAGTTTGACATGAAACACACTTGTTAAGACTCAGATGCAACATTATTTAACAATGGAGTGTTTGGTCTTAGAAGTTTCAAAGGAAGGGGTTGAATAGCATATAATAACATGCAAGCATACAATGGAGATATGCATATGCAATGTAAAATGAAAAGGTATGCAATCTCAATGCTTGAAATGTTGGCTCCAAAGATATGATGACCAATGTTGGAAGTATTCTTTTTGGCATTTATGCAACATGAAATGTTCAAGATGATGCATTTCAAAATATCCACTATATGCATGCTAGAAATGCCAACTATGCAACAAGACACATGATGAGCTTCATCTTCCAAAAGCACTATGTGAATGATATGTAGAGAGTGATTTGTAAATATGCAATGTGATGCACGATTCCAGATTTCACATGACACTCTATATGCACCTAATGCAACTAATGCATGACATGCATTACCAAATGTTGAAATGTGAGGACACCACTTTATTCTGAAAAGAGAATTCAGAAAATTTATTCAGAGCATCAAAACCATCACATGTGAACTTTTCTTGAAAATAGTTGTGCTTTTAACCAAAAAGATGAGTGGCACATTGGCAAAGACCATGGAACATTGATCAACTTCAGTCCTCAAAAAGTTCAGTTACAGAACAACATCATCATGTTGAGAGAATGGAAAACATCAATCTCAAAATTTTCAGCATGTAAAACTCCCCCATAATCAATGCATGATTTCAGAAAATTCATTTAAGTTGGATGCCATGTGCATAGATGATTCATGGTACCGGGCGGAGGAATGTTCTCACGCATGGTGATAGCTTTCAGACAGGCTTGACCTGCCCTTCCACATGTCACCATTTTATATACCATGTAATCATTGAATTGATGATCAAAAAAATACAATGCATTCCCATATGACATCGGGGGTTTAGCAAAAGGTATTCAATGGCTACACTCTCATATATACTGCTCAGATGTTTCAATACCATTCAGCCAAACATTCATTTTTCACATGGTCAAGAGCAACCAAAGAGTATTCAAGATTTCAAAATCACTGTCTGTCAAGAGATAGCACTAGCATCAAGACCATAGAACTTCAGCCGAACACTTTATTTTCTCACCTTTACCTTTATTGACATCTTCAAATTCTTTGCTTTATTTTGCTTGTGTAATCTTCATCAATAGCTCCTTTCTTTCTCTCCTGCAAGAAATAGAATGATATTAGCCAAAAGAAATGGAAGCAGATCAAATCTTGCATTGAAGTCCTCTTGACCCCCTTTCTTTCTTCCATTATTTCAAGGGTTGATGGCCATTATCAATTAAACCTGCACTGTAAAGAGTTTAATTCATGTCAATATTAAGCCAATACATATGAAGAAACTAACTTCAAGGCTTTTCATCACATGTGACTCTCTCTCTCTCAACCTGCAAATTAGAGAGTTAAATTCCAGCAACATAAACTTAGAATTCACAACTTGATGTGCACAAACCTGAACAACCAACTTACATATTAGTGTCAATTCAAGGACAAGCCCATGTTAACCAAGGCATCACACCAGAACTGGCCTAGTAGACTTAAAGCCTTCCTCTTGGTCACATGGCAATCCTGCAACAAAGTTCTCATTTGGTTGTTTTGGGTACCCAAACCTTCTTGGGTCCCGGATGGTTAGTTGCACCTCTAGTGTGTGCCTTCCACTATTTTTGGGCATGCATATCATCAAAATACTTTAAGGAGCAAACATTCATGGTATGCCCAAACTCACCACAATAATGACAACAACCAAGAAACTTCACAGAATTCTCATAAACATGACAATCAAATTTCAGCGATTTGGCATGAATGTTATCACTATAAGCATGGAAATATTTCTTCTTCACAACAGGATGAGCATGAAGTTTTTGTGGGTTTACAAAAGTATAATTATTTTTGACTTTGAAAATCTTTCTTTCATTTGCTTGCCAACACTGTGACACACGGTGTCCTAGCTTTCCACATGTAAAACAACCATCCCTTTTTCTTTTGGAAACAAGTTCATTTTTGCATGCTTTCAAATCATCCGATTTCATCAAAAAGCAATCATGCATCATATGACCAAGTTCACCACAATAAAAAATTGAGATTTTCTTTATGGATGCATGTGTGTGTGCAACATGATTTTTCATGGCATTCATCGTGACACCAACAACATTTTTAGCCTTTTGATGCAGGTTTTGTTTCTTCTTCAGACTTTCATTTGATTGCTTTGTTGTTTGAGGAACAGATTGATTTGGAGACCCATTTGATGTGCTGGCTATATTAGAACCATGGACAAATGATGTGTAGACTTTATTTTCAAAGTTCTTTTTGTTCACAGGATTATAGCCCAGCCCTTCTCTTTGGAAATTCACTTTAGTCCCCAATATCTTGTTCAGATTTTCTTCCCCATTCACAAACTTAGACAAAGAAGTATTCAGATCAAGAATTTCTTTTTCAAGAGATGAAATATGCAATTCATAGGAAATGATCTCATTTTCACAAGAAATGACTTTTTCATTCAATTGAGCATTGATGGTTTGGTAGCTTTCCATCTTTTATTCTAACACAAGCATCTTGTCAGATTCATCAACAATCACAGATTTCTCTTTTTCAAGTTTTTCAAGATTTTTCAATCTACTTTCAAGCAGGGAGATCTGAATTAGCATTGCACTATTCTCCTTTTTGAGTTCTTCATTTTCATTTGTAAGTTTATCATTCATAATCAATTCATTGCAAATATCATGATCAATAGAGTTTGACTCCATTTTGTTTCTTAGATCTTTTTCAATTTTCTCCAATTGATCAATTGTGTTTTTGAGGGCAACATTTTCATTTCTCAAATAAGCAATGGTTTCTTTGTGACATTCAACATCATGCTCTAAAAGATCATTGAAGTTAACAAGCTCAGAACATTTATCACAACAACCATTTTCATAAACCAAGTTTTCAGATTTCTTTTTCAATTTTGTGTTTTCTGACTTGACTTTCTTATATTGTTTTGCCAACTCATCATAAGCTTCAACAAGATCGTCAAGAGTAAATTCTTCAGAATCAGAATTTACCTCTTCTACATTTTTGTCACTTTATTGATCAGCATCATTGGCCATGAGACATTTTTGTCTTTCCTTTTTTTGAGCTTTAATCAACCGGTCCATAAGCTCCTTTGCCGTCCTACAAGAAGATGCAAATGGATACTTGTTACTACTTACAGAAGCTTTCAATAAACTCAAAGCAGTAACATTATCATGATGCATCATTTTATCCTGATTAGACCACTTTGTCTCATCTAGAGGTAATATGTGTGGACCATGACAAATCAATTTCCAAAGACTAGGATTAATAGAATTGATCACCACACATAGTTTGCCTAGCCATGAATCAAAATTCAAACCAGTGAAGATTGGCAAACAGTTCATTGATATATGTTCAGTAGAAAAATTCATGATTGTGGAATGCACTGGGATCACTCTGTAGATCGCAAGATCTAGGGACAACAGAGCCTCGCTCTGATACCAATTGTTGGGTCCCATAGTGCAGGAACACGGATCTAGAGGGGGGGGGGTGAATAGATCATTGTGCTAAAAACTATATCCAATTAAAAACACAAACTACCACACAGCGGAATTTACAAGATTGATAGGATTGAGGAAATTTATCTAAACAATTTTAAACTTAATTCACTCAATCTCACCGAGCTCACACGATTACATAACTAGATAGTAGAGAACACACAATCACACAAATCAAACCACAAAACACGGAGATTTTTAAGGTGGTTCGGGACCACGACGGGCTCCCTACGTCCACCCCTCACCAAACCGGTGAGGCTTCACTACACGCTACAAAGTGTAGCAACACGGGGAAGAACCCCAACACACACACGCTGCTTTCGCAGCAAACCACACACGAGGCCTCGCCTCAAACTACTGCCACAGCAGCACACACACACACACACGTTGTGGAACACACCCCGAACTGTATACTTCACACGAAGACACAACTCTGTCCACACACACGTAGGACAATGCCTACACAACCACACGGGAGAAAACTCCCAACAACACACGCAGATATACTTCGCACCAATCGACACACAACAGACCACACACACACTCGGAGACCCCTTTCTCCGAACACCCACACAAAGTATTATTTCAAATGTATATGAATCAACACACATATATGCTATGACCCCCAAACAAAATATATAGATGAAAACTGGAAAGTTGCATCAAGTATAAGGCTCCCCCTTCTTCAGCAGAATCTGATTCTCCTTGCTCGTTGATGGATGATCATGATTTAGACATCATTTTCTTCGTCTCCTTGAAATGCACGTCTTTACCTTCTTCCAATTTCTTCTTCACCTGAAAGAACAGATAGAAATGATAAGCTTCAAATCAAGCCTGCATATATCAGAAAATTGATTTGGCTCATAAACCCCTCTACTCTCATCCTTGTTGGTCGCACTCCTCCATCTTCTTATTCTACAAGAGAAATGAAAGCATTAGTTCATCTTGTTGCTTAGGATGAAAACGCAGTACTAATAAGAGGCCAATCAATAGATGAACAAATGAGCATGTATATATATATTGCCCCTCTTAGATAATCATTCAAGAACTTGAGCAATCTCAAACAAAAACACAAAAGTGAGAGATCAAGATAACTCCCTCAGATTTTTGATGAAAAAGCTTCTGCAGGATGAGGAACGTTCTTGAAGAAGGATGATCGATTCTTGCTAAAATATAGTTGTAACTTGATTTCCTTCGCAGCTTCTAGTTGTATATGATCTTGGGCCTTGATTCAAGGTTCTTCCTCTCAATTTCAGCTTTAGAGCAAGGTGGAAGAGGGCTTGGAGGCTTCAACTCCGAACCTGCACACCAAAGAATAGTTTTCAGCCATCTTCTTAGGGTTTTCACTCCAATATGATGTTTTATAAGCTTAGAACGGTCAAGGGACAGGTAGGAGACCAGGTCCACTAATTAGGGAGTGATATAGGGCATTAGGATGTGATTGGTTGGACTTTCGGAGCAAGAAAACGGCGGTCAAAAAGTGCGGCTCGAGATCCTATCGGAATGGGTCGACCCTTGGGGTCGACCCTCGGGCAAATAGAAGCCAAACAGAACTTATTTCATGTTATATTTTACAGGGGTCGACCCCAGGGGTCGACCCTCGGTCTTCCAGAACCCAAACAGAACTGATTTTGTGTTCTGTTTTACAGGGGTCGACCCTCATGTTCCAGAACCCAAACAGAACCAATTTTATGGTTCTGGGTTATCGGGGTCGACCCTTTCAGGCAGATTACAAAAAAATAGCTCTGCGCGCTTCAGCGAAAAGAATTAATTCTCCTAGATCCGAACTCCGATTGAAGCAAGATCAGAGGCGTTGGAAAGAGGACTCACAGAGCTACAACATATAATTTTTATGGGGAGATCCAACGGTTCGATTGAAAATGGTGAAAACTGTAAGACAGTTTGAGTTTGAAAAATAACTAAAACCTCCATCAAACCAAAGGGAAACAATTGATTAAATGTTACCATAATCCAATGAAGATCAACCATGATTTTTCATCCTGAAAAACATGATAAAGTAAGGTGTTAGTTGACAATTAAGATCTTTACATCAAGCATTAACACTATGACCATGTTCACAATAAATTGCTTCGTTGAACCTATTCCAAGAGTGAATGATGAACGAGATATCCATTTAAATCCACATAACAACACTTACCTCATTGTTTTACCTGAATTCACATTTCTTGTTGATTGGTTGAATCACTCATACACATAGTCATGAAATTCAAAATCTCATTCTCCATTGACTGATGGTATGCATGTGGAATTCAAAGAGTAAGGAGCCAAGTCACATAGAACAATATTGAGTCACATTCAATTTGATCATCATCCAAGCTTTCAAACCACACATCATTACCTTGGGGGAAAGCAATGATATTTGCATCTCAATCATTCATTTAGCATTACCAAAGTCCACATTCATACTATGAGGCTCAATAAGACATGATGCTTAATATGACATGATGCTCGAGTGTGATTTTCACATTGAAGATAGAGCAACCGCACCAAGTGTAGATGGATTGTATATGTAATGTGCTAACCTCAAAGCACGTATGAACCTCAAAGAGTCATAGATGCATTGACATGATGATAAGCCTTGTAGAATTACAATGCATCCACATGATGATATCCCAATAGAAATAGTTTATGATCATTTCCACAACCAATTCAAGTGAAGAGCATTCATGCACAAGGCAAAGCAACAAAAGCATTTTGTAATCATCAAAATCACATACACAACAGGATGAAAACAAGCATAGACCTTTCTTAGCAAAAACCAGAACATGCATCGACCTTAGTTATGCAAAGTTGAAACATGCATCGACCTTAGTGAGCAATTGTTCTACACTAGCGTCGACCTTAGTTCTATGCAGATGGAGCATGCATCAACCTTGGTGTGCAATTGTTCTACACTAGCATCGACCTTACCTGACATACAGAGAGTATATGCACCGCCTTTTAATGCAGTTGCTGACTCAACAATTTTGACCAGTTGACATGTTGTCAGTTCCTGAACAGTGGCGTTGACCTGTGTTGACTTTCTAAGTCACCTTCATAATCTGTTCTGACATACTGCATACTTCTATCATGAGATCATTAATAAATGCATCAAAGGTTTATCTATAATGACTCATAATAATTGACACCATCAAAATCACAGGGACACAACAATCTCCCCCTTTTTGATGATGACAATATTATGAGTCATTGCAATGATTTCATCATGATAATCAATACATGTTATATGTTAGTCATGCAACATATTCATTAATTACTCACATGCATATTGACTCACATGCATATTCTCCCCCTTTGACAACATCAAAAAGGAAGTAACAGAAGCTAAACCCACACAAGGACACATGAGATGCACTCACAATGATGCTCCCCCTTGTGGCAGAAAGATAAGTCCCGCTGAACAATACTCCCCCTGAACAGATAATTCCCCCTTTGACAAGGCAGAAGAAGTGGAATGAGAATTTTATCAACGATGAAAATTTGAGCAACAAACCACAGGGACAAGCATGGTTTAGCAGTTCAAGCTTACTAATGAGGTGTTGATGAAGCAATTCTCCTCCTTAGACAAGACAGAGGGGTTGGAGTGAAAGTGAGTCATCAGACATATAGAGTTAAATGACAGTAACAAAAAAAACATAGGGACAATCAAATATGAATTCAGGTTATGATAATTTTTATCAAGAATTAGTGAGAAGAAACTGAACAATGTATGATCAATGGGAGTGAGCAGGAACTGAGCACAGAGAATTGGACTGGATTTCCAATGAATAGAAAAGACTAGAAGGTTTTTCAATAAGATACCACTTTCAAAAATCCAAGTTATAATTTCAGACTCAAATTATAAGGGCTTACGAATGAGTCTTAATTTACCAGTATGGTTTAAGCATGATGTATACAAAGTTTGTCAATAAAATTCAATACTCATATCAGAAATCAAATTTTAATAAAATGAACCTAACCCTCATATGACATTCTGGTTTAACCTCCTTTCATCTTACTCAATTAATTTTTTATAGACTCCTTCAGGAATTACAAGAAATAGTATTGAGGTTAAACAATCATGCAATCATTTGATTTTGTCTAGGGTTATAGTAATTTATCCTTTGCAACAACTTTCATTTGTTCAAGCAGAAAATTGTATGCTTTCAAATCTTAAGAGCAATCTAGTTCAGTACATTCCTTATAACTAGAGGATATACGTTGTTTAGATGCCAATATCCCTAAGCACTTAGTGTGACTGACAGTCATGCTTTATAATGAACAGAGTTAATTTGACACCTCATGACATTCCTCAACTCATTTCTTTGAAAAGTGAGGTGTATTTCTCAGTGTGCAAGCTATTGCTCTGCCTAATTTTCAATCATTTTTTAGCAGAGTTAACTATGGCACTTCATGACACAGTCCTTTGGACATGGTTTCTCAGTGACCAAAGTCATTGCTCTGCCAGCTTGAGGCCCTTAGACAATTCATAAAACTCATATGTTTAAAGACAATACTCACTTCATGTATCTTAACTAAAGATAGTCATGATTTTCTAAGTTTTCATATTTCAGAAGGTTAAAAAAAATATAAAGCAGTCGGTTAAGATTTATTAAAAGAATGACTCAGATATTCTCAAGACTTTCATATTCAAAGTTAATTAATACATTAGACTTAAACCAATTTGATTCATAACACATTCTTAAACCTATATAATAGAAGATTCTTCTTTTTAGAGGATTTTAGATTTTTGATAAGGGTACACAAATTGAAATCTTTCCAAGTTTCAGGTCAACAATTTCAGTAGCAGCCAATTAATTGTAATTGAAAGCATTATAGTTCCATGCTTGTCGTAGATATGATCAAGAATGCATCAAAAAAATGGTCATGAGATTTTAAGAAATTTTGTGTAGAGAATAGCAAGATGAATTTCAAGTTTGATAGATGACTTCAAAGATATGTGCAATCGAAGATATTCAGAGAGTTTGAGAATCATTTGAAATCAGTAAGCTGAGAACAAGATGAATGTTCAAAATTCTACAAATGTGAGGATTCAGATAGACCAGCTAAATACAGATCTGACATAAATGTTAATCATAGATTTCAACATAAATGTGAATTGCAAGGTGAGCTGGTTAGCAGAATCACAACTAAGAACAATACTTGGCAGAGGTTGGATCCAAGGATCTAATTACGCAAGGGTTAACCGTCCAGATAGGCTAGACCTGTCTTTCCGGCTAAGCCTTTTTATATACTGCCTAGTTGTTAAAAAATGGCACCGAATTATTTTAGGAGAAGCTATCCCTCAGCAAAAGCAACAAGTAATGATTTCAGATAGGAGAAAGATATGAGTTCAAATGATTTTAGAACATGTGAAGGCAAGTAAGTCTAATTGATACAAATTATTGAAGAGAAGTTACTGAAAGAGCAGAGATAACGGGATAAGCAAGGATATGGCTAAATCATTGAAGAGACAATGATAGAACAGTTGAATAGCCATGTAGTTCAAAACTTATTTTATGCTTCCCCTATCTATATTGAGTGAATCAATCTTTTGGAGTTTTCAATATGAATGATATACAATCAATTCTAAAACATTGGATGCAAGAGTGCTAACAAATGCACATTCTAAAATGATGTATGTGCAGGCACTTCCTCTCTAAATGAGCTAAGCTATTTATTGTGATTTGATGACTATGCAGGGGATTAATCTTCACAAACAAGCATGAATTACAAGAATGCCTTAACTGACTCCCCCTATCTATATGCATATAATAACTGGACTCTAAATGCAGCATGTGCAAGTCATTAGAAATGTAAGGAGATATGCTCATGAACAACTAGACTACTCTAAGGTGCAACTTGACTTATGGTACCAGGCAGAGGTCTAGCCTCAACGCATAAGGTGGGTTTCCAGACTGAAATGATCTACCGTTCTCCCAACAACCCATTTGATATACCATTAGATTGTGCAAGACTATGCATTGTAAATGCAGTCCTATATGCATCTCAATTTTTGATGACAATTTATCAAGCTTATATGCATTCAACAGATTTTCTAGGATTGTGTAACATAATGCACCAGACATCAAGAATATGCATTTCAAATTTTCAATTTACAAGTGAGTGTGCAGATAAATTTTCTATAACTATTTATGACCTATGCAAATTGCACATGCACATGTGAAGATCTATCTGTGATCAGACTAATATATGCAATGAGACATTTATTGATAATAGTGTAAATAATATTTGCAAACATGAAAGCTCATATAATCCCAATAAGAATTTAATTCTTCCTTGATCATTCATCAGCTTGAAATGTTTATCACATAAATCAAATGTGTCCAGAACTGTAGCCTTTAAGAGAAAAATAACAGTCAACTAAACAAGATTGTAAAAGCATAAATGGGGTTTTACCTTTCTTGGGTGCCTTGGTTTATTACCCCTTTTATTTTTCAACCCCAAGGCACACCTGTAAAATGGTTTCTCACTTTGCACATTTGGTACCCAAGTTTCCTTGGGTCCTGCATGGTTAATAGTACCTCGTGTAGATGCTTTCCTCGATCTTAGGGCAGTAAACTCATCATTATTTAGATGGTGATAGTCATCTATGATGTGCCCTAACAATCCACAATAATGACATTAAATAGAGAAATCATGCCTTTTAAAAAATTGTGCATCATACATCCGAGTGAAAGTAGGATTTTTGTTCTTCCTAGCATAAGTGTTGTGATTGTGTCTCAAGTGCCAATAGTCTTTGATTGTATGGCCAGACTTACCACATTCATGGCAATAAGGTATCCTTGTAGTACTGGTTCTCCTAAGAGCCTTGAGCTCAGCCTTTTCCAAAAACCAGCAGTCATGCTTTGCATGACCAGATCGTCCACAATGGGAACATTTGAGTTGCCTCTTCTGGGCAAACTGTTTCTTGGGTGAGTTTTTAGTAAAATGCACATATGTATTTCCTATATTTTTTATTTTCTTCATTCTATTATGAACATTCAATTCATTAAATTTCAGGATATAATAATCGTGCATCACTTGACTGAATCTTCCACAATAATGACATGAAGTTTTCTTTGCATGAATGTGTGAAGGTGCATATGACTTGTGTGCAGTATTCTTTGTGACAGTAGGAATGTTTTTGATCTTTTTTTGTGGAATTTCTTTCTTTTTCAGTTTCTGAGTTTGTTCTGTAATTTTGGGATTGACAATGGATTTTTGGTTCCTTTGAGCATTGAATTGGAAGATAGGTGCACTTAATGTGTCAGTCAGCTCAGAACTATACACATGTGAAGTCTGAAGCTTACTGTCAAAGCCCTTTTTATTAGATGGGTTAAAACCTAGACCCTCACGTTGGAAATTCATTTTACAGCCAAGGAGCTTGTCTGAATTATCATTTCCACTCACAAATTTAGCCAAAGATTCATTCAAACTTGAAATCTCATATTGCAGTTTGGAAACATGAAGCTCATAGTTAGCAATTTTATCTTCATAGCACATAGCCTTTTCGTTTAACATCTGATTGATGGTCCCTAGGCTAGCAATTTCTTGTTCAACATTCAGCAACTCATCAGATCTATCCAGGCTTACACTCTTCCCTTTTTCAAAAGTGATTAGCCTCTCAGACAGAGCTGTGTTTAGGTGTTTCAGCTTGTTAATTTCCTCTTTCAGTTTACAGGTTTGCTCTTGGAGTTCATCATCAAACACCCAATCATTTAAGGAAGACTGACATTCATCAAACATTTCTTGTTGATTTTCAGATTGAAGTTTGTCAAATTTTTTCTAAAGCTCTAAATTTATTACTCTATCAGCCTCTAGATTTTCAGACATCAATCTATTTTCACTTTCAAGATTCATTGATTTATGTTCAGATTCCTTAGACTATTTTTTGAGTTTTTCATTCTCAGATTTCAAATATTCCAATTCTGAAGTAATAGCATCAAAATCTGTTAATTGTCGTCTGAATATCTCGTTTTAAGTTTTCATGATTTCAGTGTCCTCACCAGCAGAGTTAATATTCTCAAGATTGTTTAACTTCTTTTTCAGGGTTTTATTCTTCTTTCTTAGTTTTTCATAAGTTTCTCGCAGCTTGGCATAGGCATCTTCCCAATCATCTAAGGTGAAGCTAAAGAAAGGATTATTTACCTCTTCAGCATCCTCACCTTCATTGCTTCCTTCAGCCATCATGCATTTTTGATTTTCCTTTTCACGACTGGCATTCTTCAGTTTGTTTAAGATGTCCTTGGCAGATATGCATTCATAAAGACATGGAAGGATAGCAATATCAACAGCTACCTTCATTATATTTAATGCCTTCAAATTAACACTATTCTTTGATCTATGATTTTCAGTCCACTTAGATTTATTTTTAGGTAATCTGTGTGGACCACATGAAATTACCTTCCATAGATCAGGATCTATTGTTCTAACATAGCTACGCATGCTGTTGAGCCATGAATCAAAGTTGGAGCAGTTGAAAATCGGTGGATGAGCCATAAAAGCAAATCAACAGACAATTCAATGCAATCGACTGAACACACTTAAAAATGCACCAAAGAGACTGCAGGATCTACTGCAGATCGTTGGATCCGATGAGGCAGTAACCCCGCTCTGATACCAATTGATAGAAATGAAGGTGCACTGATATAGATCGAGACGGGGGGTGAATGGATCTTTCAGAACTAACTTCCCAATAAAAGGAAACTTAGCTCAAGAAATGACAACCTACCCTTAAACTAGACACATGGCAACACTCTAGGAAACCAATCACAAAAGGCTAAAAGGTGATTCGGTTGCTAACGGTACATAGTCCAATGAAGAACATAGATCAAGGTTTGAGAATAGCACACAAAGTACTTCTGAACTGAATTATGCTATCAGATGAGAAAACCTTCAACCACTTGGTGTGTGACAATAAATGTGCTGCAGAATGAGAAATCCTCACACCAGTCAACAATGCTGGGAACCCAGCACAAAGCACAGATAGCTATCTCAACCAAACCTGTGAAGGGAGGGAAGAAGGCAATGAACAACATACCACAAGCAAACCCACGGCACAGAGATTTTAAGGTGGTTCGGCCAGACACCGGTCTGCCTACAACCACCCCTCACTCAAACTAGAGTGAGAGGCTTCACTTGCAAATGCAACAAGCAGACTTAGTCTACAAACATATGCTGCCTAATAGCTTGCCTTGAGGGAGACAAATCCCTCGACTTGGACTTGCTTCCACAAGACCAGCACACTAGCTCTGCTATACCACAGAGCTAGAACCGGAGGACCAATCCTCCCTTCCTCCAAACTGGAGGGGAACCGGAGATAAATCTCCCTTCTTCTGCTACCGCAGAAGGGACGTGAACAACAACCCACTGCTCACCAAAATCCAGATGATTAGATCCTCTCTTCCTCTGAAACCCAGAGGGAAACCACGAGTGACACACCGCCACTCACAAACAAGAGACATGGTCTCCTTTCCTCTGAATCCACAGAGGGCAAACCAGAGATACAATCTCCCTTCTCCTAAATCCTCAGGAGGAACTCGAACCCAAAACAGGGTATTGGAAAAGACCAAGATGGTGGTGAAAATGGTAAAGTAGCAGAAGAGAAAAGACACAGACATAGAAAAGAAAAATATTGCTCCAACTGGAGCAGATCAGTTGAGGATTTGATCCTCCAACTGACGAATACAAATCTTCAGATATCTTCACTGATCTCTCAGAAACTTCTTGCTCAGGCTCTCCTTGCTCTCTCGATTTTTCTTCTCAGACTCTGGCGGCTCTCCTTTCTACTCTCTGGCCCTTCTCTCTTTTCGGCTCTGGCTTTCTTCTTTTTCAACAACACTTTGCTCAAAGAAGGATGCTCCCTATTTATACCCAAAATAGGGGCTCCGGAAAGGCACTTTTGGATAGGGTTTGGACCATGTGGCATGTATGAGAATGTTCCTCCAATTATGAGCCTTGGATCATGTGCCCATCATATGCTCCCTGGGATCACGTGCCAGCTTCCAGTCATTCAGGGAACACGTGCCCAGCTTTAGTTCGAGCTCACGTGCCTGAGTTTTCACGCTGTCCCTTGAGAATTGTTGTTGTCATTGTGGTGTTTGCTGATATGCCAACCTCAGTGGGTAGGGATCTTTTTGCTCCTTCAACTTGTACCTCTGCTATTGCTGCCTTGTTTGTGCTTATCAGCTTGCCAACCTTAGTTGCCTCAGATGTATTGGCCTCTTTGTGTTGTGCCTCTGCCGCTTCTCAGTTGAATTTCCGTGAGCTGCACGAGCTAGTTTCTACTATTAATCTGTCCATGGAGTATCGTTGTTGTAGCTTGGTCTTCAATATTGACTTCCTAAACAAGCATCGACCTTAACGAAATATGTGCATCGACCTTGTTTGTGCATCGGCCATATGTGCTTTGGCCTTGTTTTTGCGTCGGCCAGATGTGCTTTGACCTTGTTTGAGCATCGGCCAGATGTGCTTCGACCTTGTTTGAGCATCGGCCAGATGTGCTTCAACCTTGTTTGTGCATCGCCCATATGTGCTTCGACCTTAGCCTTTCACCATATGTGCTTCGACCTTAGGTGTATGGTGTTCTTTAGCTGCACTGACCTCATCAGCAAGGATTTCTTCATCTGCTTTGACCTTGCTCGAGAAAGTTGCACCGACCTCTCTTGAGAGGCGTCAATGTGCATCGACCTTCATAGCAGATGTGCTTTGACTTTGGTTTGTGTTGCCAAGATGTGCTTCGACTTAAAAACATATTTAGACCTGAAATGCTTCAGTTGTATGCTTGATAGAATGTGCATCGACCATTGTACTGCATCGGCCAGATGAGCATCGACCTATGTATAGCACGGCAGGATGTGCTTCGACCTTTGTACAACATTGGCCAGATGTGCATCGACCTGGATATAGCATAAACCAAATGTGCATTGACCTTATATGACATAAAACAAAACATGCACAGACCCTGTATGCTGTATGCAACGTGTGCACAGACTTTGTAAATATCTAAGGTAGATGCCCATCGACCGTATATGACATAAAACAAAACATGCACAGACCTTGTATGTTGTATGCAAAATGTGCATAGACTTTGTAAATGTTTAAGATGTGCATCAACCTTCATGCAATCTGACAAAGTGCATCGACCTTGGTTCTGCACAGACTGAATGTGCATCGACCAAGGCCCTGCACAGACTGGATATGCATCGACCTTGGTCTTGCACATACTGGATTTGCATCGACCTTAGTTAATACAGACGAATAGTGATATGCACCGACCTGTCTAACACGGATGAAAACAAACATCGATCTTACTTAGAAAAAACCAGAACAAGCATCGACCTTAGTTATGCAAAGTTGAAACATGAATCGACCTTAGTGAGCAACTGTTCTACACTAGCGTCGACCTTAGTTCTATGCAGATGGAGCATGCATCGACCTTGGTGTGCAATTGTTCTACACTAGCATCGACCTTACCAGACATACATAGAGTATATGCACTGACCTTTCAATACCGTTGCTGACTCAACAATTTTGACCAGTTGACCTATTGTCAGTTCATGAATAGTGGCGTTGACCTGCATTGACTTTCTAAGTCACCTTCAGAATATATTCTGACAGACTACATACTTCTATCATGAGATCATTAATATATGCATCAAAGTTTTATCTATAATGGCTCATAATAATTGACACCATCAAAACCACATGGACACAACACCGAGTGCTAACTTCAGCATCGGAGGGTTGTCCCCTGGGGTAACGCCTGGGGCTCCTTCAGACACCCTTTGCTTCTGGTGTTTACAGGCTTTCACAAGTGCCGGGTGGTCTTCCCAAGTAAATAAATAGAAAAGTGCGGTACGAGAGCTAGGAGACAATTTTGTGCCTCTATACTTTTTGGCGCCATTTGTGGGAACTTCGATCGAAAAGTCAATGGCACCTCATGGGAGCCACCGCAACGCCAGCAATAGGGGCCGAGGTTATCACCAGGGCCCCAGTTCCACCGTGAGTCACCAGAAGCCTCATCTTCCACCCGACCTCATTGGGAAGTCACCGCTGACGATCTTGCCGAAATGCGCCAACAGCTCCAAGTCTTGACATCCTGTGTCAGGACCTCCTGAACAAGCCCAGAGGGCCCTAGCGCGTCCCGTCGGATCATCCTCAGAAAGGGGGGGCTCCGACTGTGGCCAATTCCTGTTGGATGCTGGAGACTTCTCACGCCTCCGCTGCGTAAAATCGGTGACCGCACAGCTCACACGCACCAAGGGTGCGCAGCCCACTGCACTCCAATCTGGAGATGGCCCAGCGGCTACAACCGATCGACGAGATCGAGGATAAGGTTCGATACTTGGACGATGTCTTGCTCGCCGCCAAGAATTGCGGACTTATTGACGACGACCAGGACTTCCACGCTCCCTTCTCTAGAGAGATCATGGAAGCCCCCATCCCTCCGAAGTTTCAACTATCGTCGTTCACCCCCTATGACGGCACCACTTACCCGACCGACCATATACACAGCTTCGAGTCTAACCTGGTGTTCCACCAGGCCTCAGACACTGTGAAATACTTGGCGTTCGTCACTACCCTCCGTGAGAACGCCCGAACGTGGTTCGAGTCCCTGTCGGTCGGGACCATTGCCTCCTTCCAATAGCTGAAGAAGCTGTTTATGGAGAATTTTATTGGCTATCGAAAGGAAACCAAGTCTGCGGTGAGCCTTCTTGCCATTAGGCAAGGGGGAGAGGACCCTCTAGGACTATGTGTCTCATTTTTGAGTAGAGGCTCTCCGTATACCTCGCCTTGATGTAAGCATCGCCGCCACCGCCATTACCGAGGGGACCCGGGATTCTATCCTCAGACGATCGCTTGGGGTCGAAGCCCAGGCACCCCTAACAGACCTCATTGCCTTAGCACAGAATGATGCAAGGTGCGAGGAGAACACCGTGGCCCTCATCCGCACAGCTGGGTCGGATCGGCCCGACCGTAAAAGATCCGTCGACTTGCCTCGGGAAGGATAGGGCAAGTGGGAGCGACGAGATCGAGATCACCGCGATCGCCTTGAGAACAAGAAGAGGGGTCAGTACCGACACTACATGCCCCTAACGGCTCCACCATACTAGATCGTCATGGAGATCCGTGAGGAACCTTACCTTAAATGGCCCCTAAAGATGAAGTCTGACCAGAGGAATAGGAGCAAAATATGGTACTGCCACTTCGACCGTGACCACGGCCATGACACTGTTGATTGCATCTAGCTCAAGGATGCCATCGAGGACCTCATCCAGCGAGGACTCCTCGACAAGTTTATCTCCAAGGCCGAGGAGAAGCGACAGCACGAGCGGTCCCCTCCACCACTTGACAACCGAGCCAACGGAAAGGAGATCATGATGATCTCCGGGGACCGGCTTCAGGAGGCGATAGCTCTAGGAGGTGGCAGCGGTACGCGTTAGCGATCAATACCGTGGAGCGAGGCGACAGTAGCCGTCAGGAAACTGACACCCAGGAACACCTCAAGGATCCCTTTGTCTTCTAAGATGAGGACCTGGAAGGTGTGACCACTCCCCATTCTGACTCTTTGGTGGTCTCGGCCACCATCAACCAATGTATCATATGATGAATTCTAGTAGATAATTGAAGCGGTCCTGATGTTATTTCTTACGACTGCCTGGTACTTATGGGTGTGGATTTATCACGAATAGCGCCACTGCACACAACATTGTATGTTTTCTTTGGCACGACCGTCCTCCCAGAAGGACATATCTCGTTGTCGATCACGTTCGTAATCGCACCAAAGGACATGACTTTTCTAGCAGACTTCACTATAGTCCTCGGAATGATCGGGTACAATGCCATCATAGGGCGAGGTATCCTCGACACTCTCCGAGGAGTCACCTCCTCTTACCATCAAAAGCTGAAGTTTCCCACTCCTCGCGGGGTGGGAGAAGTCCGGGGAGACCAGAGGGAGTCCAGGAGGTGCTACTTCATCTCCACGCACGACCGACAAACTGATGAAGCTTCGCCCGAGAAGAAGACGAAGACAGAAGGCCCCGGTCTGAGCACGAGCACCCCAGCAGAGGATATGTATCTCATATAGGTGGGGGAGGACCTGAGCAGGATGCTTTGGATCAGTGTAACCCTATTCGAGCAGAAGAAGGAAGCTTACGCGAGCCTCCTAGAAGCAAATTAGGACGTATTCGCCTAGTCTGAGGACAAGCTCCCCGGAATCCCACCGGAGGTAATAACCCACCCACTGAAGCTGGACCCGAGCTAACGCCTGGTTCAGCAGCACAGGAGGCACTGCAACCCTGAGCGACATGCCATAATTAGGGAGCAAGTGATCAAGAAGTTATGATGTGACACCAATATGGGGTAGGCAGCAAGCAAACAGTATCTTAGTACCTATTCCGCAAGCACAACCACATAGCAATTTAGTTGATAAATCGGGGCCAAATCGCCGTCGCGCACACACGAGCCCGGGGTGATTAAATGATGCTAAGGGGAGGTGATGGACCAAGACCCTTGCTGGTAGAGTGCCAGCAAGGCTAGGGTTTCCCTCCCGAGGGTACGTAGCCCACGCTTATGGGGCTGGCCAGTGCCAATTGGGGCACTAGGTCCCACTCTCTCACTGCCCACGATGACCGCTCGTAAGTGGAGCCGTGGGGTCGGACACTCTCTCGCTTGCACAACGGAGCTATGTCTATGGATATTAAATGAACAGACACTAGAGAGTAATGGAGCAAAGTTTAGAGTTCATCTGGTTGGTTTGAAGAAACCAACCCCGTTCGGAGATGAGGGCGAGCGGGGAAGTGTGGATCCCCGCACACTGCGCCGATGAAGCTTGAGCTGTTTATTACAAACACTACTCCTCACACAGGAGGGTTGGACTAAGGGTGGGGAAGTAAAGCTTACAAGCAAAAACTACCTCCACGCAGGGAGGGGCGCTAAGCCGGCCAGGCGGGAGGGGAGACTCGCCGAAATCGTAGGAGCGGAAGCCGATGCTGAATCTGCTCGCTTGCTGTGAGAGGCGATAGGCAACCGCTGTTGCAACCATAGTTCTTACTCCAGAATTTCGCTGGCAACGAGACCAGGGGGAACCTCTTCGTGACAAGAATTGGGACGCCTCTGAATTTTACTGAATTCTTCTGATGTCGTTTGCTGGCCGCGGCGGAGGTTCAAACAGGGCGATGGAACCTAGGGTTGACAGCTTCTAATCTGATGCAGCAGGATGTAGAGGTTGTTCCGATGGCTCCCGGACTCCGAATCATGAACCGTCAGAGTTTCTGGAGCCGCGGACGAGTCCTCTTCGCAGCAAAACTGGTGGGGAAGCCGTCTGAGGTCGGGGTGGACTGAGGGAAGCCGATGGATGGGGGCCGGTCGCTGCAGACTGTGGGAGGCAGACCCGACCAGCCGAGGGAGAAAAATGAAAACTCTGACCTCCGGATGCCGAACGCACTTCTGCTTCTTGATCCAGAAAAAGGACTGGTGGGGGAAGATTGTTGTAGAAGAACTCGTGGCTTGAATCTTCCGCCGTTGGTCATGGTGCAGCTTCGAACTGGGTTCAGAAACTCTGCAGAGGGAGACCGGCGCAGTCGGGGGAGATTGGTTCTCCCGGACAGCCCCGAACTCAGAACGGGGTGGGATCACCTTGCCTGCGAAGATGACTGGACGCCCTTTCCAGATAGGTATAGTACGCCTCTGGATGTCGCCGTTTGAATCCGGGGAAGCTTCTGCAAATCGTATCTTCTTCTGCCACCTGCAGACTTGGCCAAATGAAAGGGATGGTGGTGGAGCTAGGTTAAAGGGAGGGGAGATTAGTAATGGAGGGAAGGGTGGTGGTGATAGTAGATGGGGGAAGGATATGTGGGGGATGATGAGGGGGTGGAGCAGGGAGTATGGAGGTCCAAGAGGGTGAGGGGAGAGATGGCCGCAGCTAGGAGAGGGGGATGGAGTGGTCGGCCTAGGCAAGGGGGAGGGGGAGTAGATGGAGAGGGTGGTGCGCAAATTGTGGTGGGGTGGGGTTTGATTGCCCTGGGGATATGAGTGAGTGTGTGGGGGAGTGGAAGGGTTGCTTGGGGAAGAGGGGTGGGTACCTTGGAGGTGGAGAAGGTGTATGGGGAATGGGAAGAGTTGCTTGGGGAAGTGGAGGAATTGATGGGAGTTAATGCTCTAGGGGAGGTGAAAGGGTGGATGGGTGAAGTGGCTGGTGATGTGGCAATGGGGGGGGGAAGGGGAAGGGGCAGGTTCGCCCAAGGGAGAGAGAGAGAAGGGGAAGAGAGAGAGAGGGGTTCGCCCTCTTTTGGATGAGAGAGAGAAGAAGAGAGAGACAGTTAGAGAGAGAGGAGGGGTGCACTTATGCTCAAAATATTCAAATGTTCATTAACCATCTCAAGTGGAGTTGGGGTCCTATTTATAGGGATCCCAACATTTACAAAAAGTTCATGGAGAAAGTGCTAAAAGTAAATAAGCAAGGGGGTGGGGAAGGAAGAGGGCGCCCATGGGCCAGGCCCATCTAATTGGGCCCATATGACCCCCTAGCCTAGCAAACATAGGTAAATAACATGATGACCTAGGGACATGACTCGAAATAAAGACAAGTACATCAAAATGACTCAAGAAAAGAAAAAATACATCAATATGTCCTCAGTAATAGGTCGGGGTCCAGCTGCTGAAGATCCTCCCTTCTCACCCATGAATCATCTGAAGGGGGCCGGCCCTTCCACCTGACCAAGTATCGCTCGTAAGCTTTGCTCCGGGTGACAGTGACCTGTTCATCCAATATCCGCTCTATTTGCTCTCGTTGGCCCCTCTGGACTGGTGGAACTCTCTCATAGGTGGTGGCTCTCTCAAAAGATGGAAGAGGCTCAATTCCCTCACTAGGTGTCACCGTGGGGCCCCTGTATGGCACCAAGTCAGCCACATTGAATGTGGGACTTACTGCGTACTCCTCGGGGAGGTCCAACACGTAAGCGTTTGTGCCAATCCTCCTCAGAACCTGGAAGGGGCCTGATCCACGCGACCTCAGTTTGGAGACATTCCCAGGGAAAAGCCTCTCAGTTCTCACCATCACATAATCACCCGCGTGAAACTCCTGGGGGCGTCGGTGGGAATCGGCCATTTTTTTATACACCTCATTGCTTTTGTTAATGTGTTTGCGGATTTCCTCATGCAATTCTTTCATGTGTTGGGCAAAAGACTCAGCACTAATAGACACTCTAGCATGTGGAGGTAAAGGAATGAGATCTGTAGGCTTTCTAGGTTTGTACCCATGCACAGCTTCAAATGGGCTCATCCCTATCGACCTATTTAGTGAGTTGTTGTATGCAAACTCTGCCTGGGGTAATATGAGATCCCAAATCCCCGGGCGATCCTCAACAAGACACCGGAGGAGATTCCCTTGACTCCTATTAATGACTTCGGTCTGGCCGTCGGTTTGAGGGTGATAGGCCGTGGAGAATTTGAGAAGGGTCCCCATTAGGTGCCAGAGGGTTTTCCAGAAATAGCTTGTGAATTTGACATCCCTATCAGAAATGGTGGTCTTGGGTAGGCCATGGAGGCGAACTACCTCATCGAAGAATAGGCGGGCCACATGAGAGGCATCGGAGGTTTTAGAGCAGGGGATGAAATGGGCCATCTTTGAAAACCTATCCACTACTAAAAAGATTGAATCATGCCTTTTTTGAGTCCTAGGTAGGCCTAAGACAAAGTCCATGCTTAAGTCCTGCCAGGGGCGATCAGGGACAGGGAGTGGGGTGTATAGGCCAGTGTTCTGTCTCGTCTGTTTGGCTGAGGCACATATCCGACACTGTCCTACAATTTTGGCTACGTCCCTCTTGAGGCTTGGCCAGTAGAACTGACCCTCAACCATAGCAACGGTCTTGTGTACCCCAAAATGCCCAGCCAGGCCTCCCGCATGTAACTCCCAGATCAAGAAATCCCGCAGAGAGGTCCTAGGTATGCAAAGTCTGTGGCCTTTGAAGATGAACCCGTCCTCTAAGATGAATCCTTGGTGTTCTCTGGGTGAGAGGGTGGACAGGGTGGTATGGATTGGACTAAAGTCCGGGCAATCAGAGTACTCTTCCCTGAGTCTTTCAAATCCTATGACTTCCACCCGAATGGTAGTTAGCAAGGAAATTCTCCTACTGAGTGCATCCGCGGCACGATTCTCGCTTCCAGCCTTATGTTTGATCACAAAGGTGTAGGACTGGATGTACTCGACCCAACGGGTGTGCCGGGCATTCAGTTTCTATTGGGAGTTGAGGTACTTTAGGGCCTCATGATCAGAAAATATGACAAATTCTTTCGGCAAGAGATAGTGTCTCCAATGCCGGAGGGTTTGCACCACGGCATAAAATTCCTTGTCGTAGGTGGAGTATTTCATTCTGGCATCACACAACTTCTCACTAAAGTAGGCCACTGGGTGTCCTTCCTGGCTGAGGATCCCGCCTATTCCTACCCCGGAGGCATCACAAGTCACCTCAAAGACTTTGGAGAAGTCAGGGAGGCATAATACTGGGGCTTGGGTCATCCTTTCCTTGAGCTCTTGGAAGGCCCTAGATGCCGACTTGGTCCACACAAAGGTCCCCTTTTTAAGGCAGTCGGTGATAGGGGCTGCGACTGTGCTGAATCCACAGATGAACCTACGGTAAAAGGTGGCTAATCCATGAAAACTCTGGACTTCATGGAGAGTGCGGGGCTCCGGCCAATCAAGGATGGCTTGGACCTTTTCAGGGTCCATGGATACCCCTTCGGTGGAGACAACATACCCAAGGAAGGTAATGGACTTTGTCATGAAGTGACATTTTCCCAATTTGGCAAAGAGACTTTCCTTCCTAAGGGTGGTGCAGACTTGCCTAAGATGACTGAGGTGGGCTTCCTTGGACTGGCTGTAGATGAGGATGTCATCAAAATAGACTACCAGGAAGACTCCAATGTAGGGCCTAAGGACCTCGGTCATAAGGCGCATAAATGTGCTTGGGGCGTTAGAGAGCCCAAAAGGCATCACCAGCCATTCATAGAGTCCATCTTTGGTTTTGAAGGCTGTTTTCCATTTATCCCCGAGCCTTATCCTTACTTGGTGGTAGTCACTCTTAAGGTCTATCTTTGAAAAAATGGTGGCTCCGGCTAGCATGTCTAGCATATCGTCAAGTCTAGGTATGGGGAACCTATATTTGACGGTAATCTTGTTGATGGCTCTGCTATCAATACACATTCGCCATGTCCCATCTTTCTTTGGTGTGAGGAGGGCTGGGACAGCAGAAGGACTTTTGCTAAGACGAAGGAAGCCTTTTCTAATGAGTTCCTCCACTTGTCTCCTCAGTTCAGCATGTTTAGTGGGGTTGAGGCGATAGTGGGGAAGGTTTGGGAGGGTGGCCCCTGGGACAAGGTCAATAGCATGTTAGACATCCCTCATGGGTGGCAGTTGATCGGGGAGCTCCTCAGGGAACACATCCTTGAATTCTTCTAGGAGAGGGTGTATTTCCATGGGATGAGGGTTGGAGGGGGTGGATTCCCCTAGGCATATGACCACAGCGTATACGGGTGTCCCGAGTGCTACCTCTTCCTCGAGTTCTTGTCTAGTGATGAGATGTAGGCCCTTGGTGGGGCTCTCATGGGTGGACAGTTGACTTGTTGGTTGGGTTGGGGGTGATAGGACCCCTGGGTTTTGAGGTGGTGTAGGGAGAATTCCCTTGGAGGGTGGTTTCCTTCGGGGTGGGGAAGGGTTGAGGCGAATGGTCTTCCCCTCGTGTTCAAAGGAACATGTGTTCGTCTTCCCATAGATGGTAGCATTAACATCATATATCCAGGGTCTCCCCAGTAGAATGCTTCCTACAGCCATAGGTATGATGTCACACCATATTTGTCCTTGGTAGGATGAAAAGGTGATGGAGATAAGACAACATGTGTTGACGGGTAGGGAGTGGTTGTTTATCCATGATACACGATAGGGTTTGGGGTGGGGTGTTGGGGTAGGCCCTAGGAGCTTGACGGTGTCCGGGGATACGGCATTGACACAACTCCCGTTGTCTAGGATGACCTTCCTTACGTGATCCCCGATTTTGATGAAGGTGTGCAAAATGGAAGTCCTCCGCCAGTCGCCCTCCTGGGGTTGGGTAAGGGTGCACCTTGTCACCCCTAGGTGGGTGGAATGGGGGTTATCTTCTACAACTTCTTCAAAGAATTGCTCCTCATATTACTCTTCCCACCCTAAAGCAGCCTCGTATTCCTCAATAGTATCCTCATGGGTTTCCTGGGATGTGGTGGGTCCGCCATCAATAACAAGGCTCGACATCCCCTTGGAAGAGCATTGGGAGGCTATGTGGCCATAACCATGGCACTGAAAACACTTAACAGTACTACTCCCTGGGGTCTTCCCTTTGGAGGCTTCCTCCCTTCGGGGAGGAGGGTTGGGTTGGGTGGCCTTGGTGGGGGTAGGATTGGTTGGCTGGGGGTAGGGCCGAGTGAGGGTTCCCCCACTGGGAGGAGGTGTTCTCAATAGGGGAGGGAGGTTGGGACGGAGTCCCGGGCCTTTTGGGGGGGCAAACCTTGGGTTCCTAGAAAATCTTTCTACATCACGGGCTATTTGATAGATTGCCTCAGGGCTATGAGCTTCCCTCATGAAAAGCTCCCGTTTGATGTGGGGAAGGAGACCATTCCTAAACTGGGATAAAGTGACAGTTGGTTCTTCGACGACACCACACCTTAAGAGGTCTGAGTCAAACTTCTCTATATACTCTTCCACGGTCTTTCCCTCTTGGGTAAGGCTTTGCCATTCATCTAGGAGAAGTTGGCTATAGGAGTTGGGAAGATATTTATTATTAAGCTGGGCTTTCATGTCAAGCCAAGTGTCAATGGGTTCCTCCCGCCTAATCCTCCTTTGACTTTCCACCTTTAACCAATATGTCTTGGCTAGTTTGAGAAGGTGCATCTTGGCCAACCTAACCTTTCTCTCCTCGGACATTGGGTACCAATCAAAGTATTGGTCCATGCCATGCTCCCATTCTTCATAGCCACTTGGGTTATGGGACAATTCAAAATTCGGGGCATCTACCTTGATCATTCTTAAGAGGAAGTCATCCGGATCCTCTCGTGGTATCTTCTCATGGTACCAAGGTTGAGGGGCTCTCTCTTGCTCACGATACCACTCATTCTCTAGGTCTTCCCTCTCATGTTCAACCCGCGGAGGAGGGGCCCTTTGGACATGATTCCTAGGTGGCGCCCTAGCTTCTTCTAATCTCTCTAATCGGGTGGAAAAACCATTCATTTGCTCCGTTAGGGCATGAACGGCAGCCTCAAGTCGATCCATAAAAGCTTGGGGAGCTTCCCTAGGGATGTTTTGGGTGCCTTGTAAATTGGGATCCATAGGTGGATTGGAATTAGAAGGATCGGTCCGATATATGGTACCCCTACGGGTGGACATGCACAAAGACGACAACACGGGATAGAAATGGAATTGCCCTTGGACCTAGGCTTGTAGAGACAAGTCTAAAACTTGCTCTGATACCAACTGATGTGACACCAATATGGGGTAGGTAGCAAGCAAACAATATCTTAGGACCTATTCCGCAAGCACAACCACGTAGCAATTTAGTTGATAAATCGGGGCCAAATCGCCGTCGCGCACACACGAGCCCGGGGTGATTAAATGATGCTAAGGGGAGGTGATGGACCAAGACCCTTGCTGGTAGAGTGCCAGCAAGGCTAGGGTTCCCCTCCCGAGGGTACGTAGCCCACGCTTATGGGGCTGGCCGGTGCCAATTGGGGCACTAGGTCCCACTCTCTCACTGCCCACGATGACCGCTCGTAAGTGGAGCCGTGAGGTCGGACACTCTCTCGCTTGCACAACGGAGCTATGTCTACGGATATTAAATGAACAGACACTAGAGAGTAATGGAGCAAAGTTTAGAGTTCACCTGGTTGGTTTGAAGAAACCAACCCCGTTCGGAGACGAGGGCGAGCGGGGAAGTGTGGATCCCCGCACACTGCACCGATGAAGCTTGAGCTGTTTATTACAAACACTACTCCTCACACAGGAGGGTTAGACTAAGGGTGGGGAAGTAAAGCTTACAAGCAAACACTACCTCCACGCAGGGAGGGGCGCTAAGCCGGCCAGGCGGGAGGGGAGACTCGCCGAAATCGTAGGAGCGGAAGTCGATGCTGAATCTGCTCGCTTGGTGTGAGAGGTGATAGGCAACCGTTGTTGCAACTGTAGTTCTTATTCCAGAATTTCGCTGGTGATGAGACCAGGGGGAACCTCTTCGTAACAGGAATTGGGACGCCTATGAATTTTACTGAATTCTTCTGATGTCATTTTCTGGCCGCGGCGGAGGTTCAAACAGGGCGATGGAACCTGGGGTTGACAGCTTCTAATCTGATGCAGCAGGATGCAGAGGTTGTTCCGATGGCTCCCGGACTCCGAATCATGAACCGTCAGAGTTGCTGGAGCCGTGGACGAGTCCTCTTGGCAGAAAAACTGGTGGGGATGCCGATGGATGGGGGCCGGTCGCTGCAGACTGTGGGAGGCAGACCCGACCAGCCGAGGGAGAAAAACGAAAACTCTGACCTCCGGATGCCGAACGCACTTCCGCTTCTTGATCCAGAAATAGGACTGGTGGGGGAAGATTGTTGTAGAAGAACTCGTGGCTTGAATCTTCCGCCGTTGGTCGTGGTGCAGCTTCGAACTGGGTTCAAGAACTCTGCAGAGGGAGCCCGGCGTAGTCGGGGGAGATTGGTTTTCCCGGACAGCCCCAAACTCAGAACGGGGTGGGATCACCTCTCCTGCGAAGACGACTGGACGCCCTTTCCAGATAGGTATGGTACGCCTCTGAATGTCGCCGTTTGAATCCGGGGAAGCTTCTGCAAATCGTATCTTCTTATGCCACCTGTAGACTTGGCCAAATGAAAGGGATGGTGGTGGAGCTAGGTTAAAGGGAGGGGAGATTAGTAATGGAGGGAAGGGTGGTGGTGATAGTAGATGGGGGAGGGATATGTGGGGGATGATGAGGGGGTGGAGCAGGGAGTATGGAGGTCCAAGAGGGTGGAGGGGAGAGATGGCCGCAGCTAGGAGAGGGGGATGGAGTGGTCGGCCTTGGCAAGGGGGAGGGGGAGTAGATGGAAAGGGTGGTGCGCAAATTGTGGTGGGGTGGGGTTTGATTGCCCTGGGGATATGAGTGAGTGTGTGGGGGAGTGGAAGGGTTGCTTGGGGAAGAGGGGTGGGTGCCTTGGAGGTGGAGAAGGTGTATGGGGAATGGGAAGAGTTGCTTGGGGAAGTGGAGGAATTGATGGGAGTTAATGCTCTAGGGGAGGTGAAAGGGTGGATGAGTGAGGTGGTTGGTGATGTGGAAAGGGGGGGGGGAAGGGGAAGGGGCAGGTTCGCCCAAGGGAGAGAGAGAGAAGGGGAAGAGAGAGAGAGGAGTTCGCCCTCTTTTGGATGAGAGAGAGAAGAAGAGAGAGACAGTTAGAGAGAGAGGAGGGGTGCACTTATGCTCAAACTATTCAAATGTTCATTAACCATCTCAAGTGGAGTTGGGGTCCTATTTATAGGGACCCCAACATTTACAAAAAGTCCCTGGAGAAAGTGCTAAAAGTAAATAAGCAAGGGGGTGGGGAAGGAAGAGGGCGCCCATGGGCCAGGCCCATCTAATTGGGCCCATATGACCCCCTAGCCTAGCAAACATAGGTAAATAACGTGATGACCTAGGGACATGACTCGAAATAAAGACAAGTACATCAAAATGACTCAAGAAAAAGAAAAATACATCAATATGTCCTCAGTAATAAACTCCAGTGTCGCCGTGGACCCATCAAGTCGTGCAGTCACAACCTATCCGTCTCCGGAAGGGATAGATGTGTCGAGCCAGAGGGAACTCTGGGTGATGTCCCCATCAAGTTATGCTCGGGACTATTGCAACCCACCCAGTACCCGACTAGGTTGCTAACGTAGTCAATTTTTTTTCATTTTACGTAGTCCTTGTTCCCAAGAGCAACGGGAAGTGGAGGATGTGCGTAGACTACACAGATCAAAACAAGGCTACGCCCAAGGATAGCTTCTCCTTGCCACGAATTGACCACCTGGTCAACGCCACGATCGGACACAAAATGCTAAGCTTTCTGGGCGCCTACTCATGGTACCATCAGATTAGCATGCACGAGCCCGACCAAGAAAAAATAGAGTTCTTCATCGACCATGGCTTATACTACTACACCCACATGCCCTTCGGATTGAAGAACGGGGGGGCTACATATCAACGCCTGGTCAACCTTATGTTCGATGCACAGATCGGCCGCAACATGGAAGTCTATATTGATGACATGCTTGTCAAAAGCCTCCAAGTGATCGATCACCTCACCGACCTAGATGAAACATTCGCGACACTTTGAAGATACAACATGAAGCTCAACTCGAGCAAGTGCGCATTCGGAGTTAAGTCGGGTAAGATCCTTGGTTTCCTATTAACCCACAGAGGAATCGAAGTGAATCCCAGCTAGATCCGAGTAGTAGTAGAGATGAAGCGACCAGCACAAGTAAGGGACATGCAGTGCCTCACAGGCCGCATTGCCGCCCTGACTCGATTCTTGTCCCGAGCTACAGAGAGATGCCAACCCTTCTTCTGGCTCATCAAGCAAACAAACAAAACACCAGAGAAGAAAGGTTAGATCAACTAAGACGAGGAGTGCGAGGAGGCATTTGAGGACCTAAAGAGGCACCTAGCATCCCCTCCTATGCTTTCCAAGCCACAGAAAGGGGAACGTCTACTCCTATATCTCTCGGTGACTCCGAGTACCCTAAGTGCTATGCTCACCAGAGAATAAGGTAATATTATGAAGCCGGTCTACTATGTGAGCCGAGCACTACAAGGGCCAAAGTTCTGCTACTTGCAAACTGAAAAGTTCACCCAGGCCCTAGTCACGACCCCACGGAAGCTACGACCATATTTACTGCCGCACCCGATCGCTGTCCTCACCGATCAACCCTTGTGCTAGATTCTCCAAAATCCAAATGCCTCGGGAAGGCTCATCAAGTGGGCTATTGAGCTGGGTGAATTTGATATTATATTTCATCCAAGGACTACGATCAAAGCCCAAACCCTCACCAACTTTGTTGCTGAATGCACATTGCCCGAGGAGGACTCTCTCGAGCAATCCCTGGGAGCCATATGGGAACTGTAACGCCCGGCAAATCGTAAAGGTTAAAATGGAATAATTGTGAGCCCACTTGTTAGAGATACAATAAAATAGGGTCATCACATAAATAAATAACAACCGATGTGAAAATGATTCAAAGACAAATTGGACATTAAATGATGTCATCTAAGTATTTCTCTAAGAACTCGTCAATAATGTTTGAATTAATAAAACTTGAGTATAATGTCTTTAGAATAAATAAATATGGCTAGTTAATATTCCCTTTAGAGTGAAAATAAAGATTTTTCCAAGATTGAAACCTGCCTCTGATATCCAAGACAACGGAAAAATTAATTAGGTAAATAAATAAATAAAATTATAAGAAGTAAAATCCCTATATAAAGTTCTACCTTAATCGAATTCTCAAAGACCCTAGTATATATATTGACCAACCCACACCAAATAAATACATAAGCTTAATAGAATGGGCTTAGCGCTCGTGGCCCAACTCATGCACACCAAAGACCCCGTTAAATAATAGAATGGGATATATTAAAATACCTATAAAGATTGGAGGAAATAAATCCACCATAATAAAATCCCTCTATAGAAGAAATAATGGGCCCAACTCAAATTAATAAAACCTAAACACCCTTAAACCCATATATATGGGCCTCACGTATATAGGTTTAGCCTAAGGACTAATGGGTCTTACCGTTGTATAAAGGAGCCTGAGGGATATATACTTAATTACTCACACTAATTGGATCTTTTGATAAACTCAAAGCCTTACCATGCTCAAACCTTGTGTCACGCCCCGAGCGCGTAAGGAACCCGGTTTGCGTGACGAGTTATATCAATCATGTCAATCAGAGCATAAGTGTATTCGACACATAGACAGAGCACACAAAAGTAGAGATAATCCAAATCCTCTATTCATAATAACCATCAAGGTAATTCTATCACATAAATTTTGTAAGAGTACTAAGGACAATCTTGACTTAGTAAAAGAAAATTACAACGATTGACTCAAGAAAATATGGAAAAGACACGGCTAGATAGATGCTTCTATGACTAGATGGCTCTACGATGTTTAACTCGTTCTCGTTCCCATCCGATTAAGCTTCATCATCGGAGTTACCTGAAAGATATGGGAAAACACTAGGTGAGTGAACGCTCAGTAGGAATTATATCTCAAGTACAAGCTTGTTTTAAGTAAATTACAGGTTACATAAATGCAAGTTTAGCTATGCATGTACGCATGAAAATATTGAGAGAGAGAGAGAGTCTATCAAGAGATAATAGAGCTGAACTAGCAAGATTTCAAGATATTCATGAAAATGTTTCAAGATGGTCAAGCATGTAAATACGTCAAGTAATGTCACGTAAATTGGCTATTATAATATCAAGTAAGTAAATATCCATTTCGAGCCACGCAAGTTATGTCATGTCAAGTTAAGTCAAGTACGACTCATGGAATGTCAAATCTAGCTAGTCATGCACTTCGGTGCAATACCACACCGTGATCAATCAACTCCCATGGGCACAAGTACTTTTGGGTGCTCCTCCCAAGACTAGATCGGGCCCTATATGCGCAGGCATTGGATCATGTATATTTTAGACATCCACCATAGTTATAGCCAATATAGACTTCCAAAGGAATAAGCATTGTTGGATGATAAGTTGAATTTCACGAATGAAGGTGTTCAAGGACAAAACTTTGAATAAGTAGAACATATCATTAATCCTCATGAAAATCAAGACATGTTGTAAATCTGGGTAAATGGCGCCTGGAGAGGGGGATTTCTATAGCCCACTTGAAGAGTAGCCGAACTAGGCCCATTCGGGCCCAACAAGGCCCTACTCGCCCGAGTGACAGCCCACTGGGCCCACTCCGGAC
The DNA here is from genome assembly GCA_022559845.1 of Amorphophallus konjac. Taxonomy (NCBI): domain Eukaryota; kingdom Viridiplantae; phylum Streptophyta; class Magnoliopsida; order Alismatales; family Araceae; genus Amorphophallus; species Amorphophallus konjac. Next base: position 234,790,485 of record CM040124.1, read on the forward strand.
TGAAAGCCCAATAAAAGTTCGCTCGAGGATACCACCTTCCTAGGCGGCCCTTATGCTTGGGAGACCCGAGCGTCGGTCAGGTCACAGGAAAGGTCTACGCCCGAGCCATCTCTCCACCGGGGAGAGGAAGGCGTGTGCCAACCGATCCGACCCATCTTCATCTGAGCGAAGCCGATCGCCCAGGATAAGGGCTGGCATCTCTGAGCTCAGAACGACCGACGATTGCTTATCCATGCAGCCGTTAGGAGCTTTCTGTAAGTAGGAATCTAAGGGGATAAGGGACTCCACGTCCCCATGGCGATAAAGATCCCACGATGAGGCAGTTAAGAGCTCACGTTGAAGACGTAACTCCCGGCTGAAACCCCTCGACTTACAGGACTCTTGAAGATGGTGCACTATTTAAATGAAGGATACACTCTGGTGAAAGGTAAGGGCAACCACATGCTCAAAACTCCTGAGCAGGAACTACTTCACCCTTCTGGTGGAGAGGGATCTCACGCAGAAGCTACTTCTCCCCTTTATTGCTCCCACCATAGCTCTACTGACTTAGGCATCAGAGGGTTTTTCCCCAGGGACTCATCCCTGGGCCCCCTGATCCGTTTCCCTATCTTGCAGTTCATAATCCGGTGATCCCCCGCCTGCTCAGGACCCACGCGAGATCTCGCCTCTTCATCTAGCACCGTTTGTGGGAAACGTACAAAAAGCCAGTATGGTGCGAAGGAGCTCAGGAAGGAGGTCCGCCGGTGACAGGGGAAAGGCCATGGTAGCGGTTGGGGATGACCCTTCTTGGGCCTCGCAGAACCCCCCCTCCAACGCCAGCGCCCCCGCCGACGAACCACCACCCCCCCTGCGGCAGAAGGGCTACCGCCTAACGGTGGTGCGGACGCCTTCCAAGCCCTCAACGTAAAACTGGATATCCTCGTGGTACTCATGAGGACCCAGGCGGCTAGGGATGGAAGGTCGCGCGCCCCATCAGGGAGCCCTCCCCGCGAGAATGCATCCCAACACACTGCCGGAGGCCGCTTCACTATCCGCGGCCAGCAGATTATTCGTAACAGGATTGGAGGACCCTCGCAAGCTCTGCCGCCGGAGCAAGAGGCTTCCTCCACACCAAGGCGGGGAAAACCTGGGGCACGCCGTCCGAACCCGGAGACCGACGTTCCCGAGGATCGCCAAGACATTCCCCCTAGCCCCGCAGCATAACAATAGCCAGAGTTATCCCTCCGACTGCGAGAGTTCGAGAGACGCTTCGCAGAACAAGAGCGCGCCCTGCCCGCCCTGCAGAAGGCCTCTCCCCCAGAGGATGAGAAGAAATCCCCTTTCTCTGAGTATATCTTCAAGGCAGAGGTGTCTCCGAGAACCTCCATCCCAACCTTCAAGCTCTACGATGGCCAGGTCGACCCGACCGATCACTACAATAGCTTCGACGCTCTGATGACCCTGCACGGAGCGTCCGATGCCATCAAATGCCGAGCCTTCGTGACCACCCTGGTCCAAGGTGCTCAAGCTTGGTTCCGGGCCCTCGCCCCCGGATCCATCCGAGATTTCAAACAGTTTGGGCGAATCTTAAAAGAGAGTTTCGCCGGAAGTGCCCCCCCAAGGTCGACAGCGGGGCTCCTGGCCCTTAAACAGGCGCCAGGGGAGAGACTCCGGGCTTATATTCACCGATTCAAGTCGGAAGCCCTGAGGATCCCTCGCCTAGACGTGGCCTCAGCCATAACCGCACTGATTGGGGGCACACCCGGGATGAGAATCTCCGCCGCGAGCTTGTCCTCCACCCTCCCTCGACCCTTTCCGAGCTAGTAACTCTGGCTCTGCGCCATGCTGAGTGCGAGGAAGTACTCAGCGCATGCCGAGATGCAACCGGCTCGGGTCGGGAGGGGGACAAGAAGCGGGCATCCGAGCCAAGCTATGGTTCGGAAAAAAGGCGGAACCGGGACGGGGAATGCAAGGAACCATAACGGAAGGATGAGTCCCCCCCATAGGCTTGGCTCGGATGAAGGAGATCAACAACGCCCCCCGAGGGGTCCACATCAACGTCATCTCCGGAGGAGCAGCATCAGGAGGCGACAGTTGCCGAGGAAGGAAGCGTCCTGCCGAGCGGGCGAGCCGAGCCATAGAGCCTCCCAAGGCCCCGCCGAGTGAGCCCCAGGTCATAGTCTTCTCCGACCGAGACCTGGAGGGGCTGAACACCCCGCATGACGACGCCCTCGTGGTATCGGCCATAATTAACCATTGTAACGTAGATAGGATTCTAGTTGACAATGGAAGTGCCCCTGATGTGCTGTCTTAGGATTGCTTCCTTAAGATGGGGGAGGATCCGTCTAGGCTCCGCCCGATCCGGACCCCTCTCTTTTGGTTCAATGGCCAGGCCACCTACCCCGAGGGAGACCTAAGCCTGCCAGTTACTCTCGGCACCCCACCCAAAATCGTTACGGTCATGGTGGACTTCATAGTGATCAAAGGTATGATAGCATACAACGCCATCTTCGGCAGAGGAATCCTCAGCCGAACGAGAGCGGTGCCTTCTACCTATCACCAAAAGATGAGGTTCCCCACCAAAAATGGGGTGGGGGAAGTCCGAGGTAACCAGGCCATGGCTCGGAAGTGCTATAACATCTCGGTGGAAGCCTCAAGGCCGGACGGGAATAACAAGGGCCCCCGGGGAGTCGAGGAAAAATTCGCAACCGCCGAACCTGGAGGCGAATTGCTAGCGGTTTTCTTAAACGACGACCCGACCCTAGGAGTAAAAATCAGAGCCGACCTACCGTCTGAGGTTCAGAAGCAATATATAGATTTTCTTTCTGTGTACATCCGAGTCTTCGCATCGTCTGATGATCAGCTCCCTGGGATACCAGGGGAGACCGTAAGGCACAAGCTCAACCTCGACCCCACTATGAAGCCCGTGCAACAACGAATAAGGAATCAAGCACCAGAAAAGCAGGTGATCATCAAGGCGCAGGTCACCAAAGGGCAAGAGACTGGCCTCTTTAGACCGGTCCTGTACCCGACGTGGCTAGCCAACGTCGTCCTGGTACCGAAAGCTTCGGGCAAGTGGCAGATGTGCGTGGACTTCACCTACCTGAACAAGGCCACCCCTAAGGACTGTTATCCGTTACCGAGCATCGACCAGCTAGTTGATTCAACCTTGGGCAATGAAATACTCAGCTTCCCAGATGCCTATTCAGGTTACCATCAGATCAGAATGGATCCAGAAGATATCGAGAAGACCGCCTTCATCACCGACTTCGGCGTATACTGCTACACCCGGATGCCTTTCGGGTTGAAGAACGTCGGAGCCACGTACCAGAGGCTAGTCAACCATATGTTCGAAGGGCAGCTCGATCGAAACGTGGAGGCCTATATTGACGACATGCTCGTCAAGACCCCCAAGGCCGAAGACCACTTCACCGACCTTGCTGAGACCTTCGACACTCTCCTGAGGTACAACATGAAGCTTAATCCTGCCAAATGTGACTTCAGAGTAAGATCTGGGAAGTTCTTGGGTTTCCTAGTTACTCAGCGTGGGATCGAGGCCAACCCCGATAAAATCCAGGCCATCTTGGACATGCGCCCGCCCACCTGTGTCAAGGACGTCCAGCGCCTAACCGGGCGTATCGCCGCTCTTAGTAGATTCCTGTCCCGTGCGACCGAACGTTGCCTGCCCTTCTTCAAACTATTGAGGGGGCCCAAATTGGCATCTGCTACATTCGCATGGGACGAGGAATGCCAGAAAGCGTTCGCTGAGCTCAAGGAGTTCTTGGCTTCACTCCCGGTGCTTTCCAAGGCCGTCCCGGGCGAAGCCCTACATCTCTATCTCTCGGCAACTCCATTTACGGTTAGCTCGGTCCTAGTCAGGAATGACTCGGGAGTCGAGAGGTCGGTCTATTACACCAGCAAGGTACTCAACGAGGCTGAAAGAAGGTACCCTGCAACCGAGAAGCTCGTGCTAGCGTTGGTTACCTCGGGCAAGTACCTCCGACCCTACTTCCAGGGGCATCCCATCACCGTGCTGACCGACGAACCGTTGAAGAGGATCCTCGCTCACCGCGAAGCCTCAGGATGCCTCGTCAAGTGGGCCATCATGTTTGGGGCCTACGACATATCTTATCGGCCTCGCTCGGCTATCAAGGGCCAGGCGCTAGCTGATTTCATCACCGAGAGCACCATCCTGACTGAAGAAAGACCTCCGTCCGCACGCGGGCCAACCTGGGAACTGTTCGTCGATGGGTCTTCCAACTCGGTCGGGTGTGGTGCCAGAATCCTCCTGAAGTCCACCGAAGGAGCAGAGCTGCAGTACGCCTTGAAGTTCAAATTCCAGGCATCCAACAATGCTTCCGAGTACGAAGCCCTTATCTCGGGAGCACGCATGGCCCGACGGCTGGGGGCTGAGCGAGTCAAAATCCACACCGACTCCTAGCTGGTCACTAGCCAGGTCAACGGCGAGTACGAAGCTCGAGAGGCACCAATGAACAAATACCTCCAATTGGTCAGAGCCCTGGCCGAGCAATTCGAGAGGTTTGAGGTGGTCCGAATAGCTCGGGAGGAAAACTCCCGAGCGGACGCCCTCTCTCGGCTGGCCTCCTCTCTCGACCCTGAGGGTACCCGATCGGTCATCCTTGAAGAACTAGACCGCCCGAGCATTGACTCGGAGCTCCACGCTATTGACCCGGCTTCCCCGAGCGACTAGCGCACCCCGTACCTGTCGTGGCTCCAGGACTCTCAAGAGCCTCTCGACTCCCGAGAGGCCCGCAGATTGAAGTATCGAGCTCGACGTTTCGTCATCCTAGACGACACTCTCTACCGAAGGTCCTTCTCCGGTCCCCTCCTGAAGTGCCTTAGCACCGACGAAGCCAACTGAGCTATCCAAGATATTCACGAAGGCCTGTGCAGAGCGCATTCGGGAGGAAGGTCGCTTGCCAGGATCCTACTGCGGTAGGGTTACTGGTGGCCCACTCTTCAGCGCGACTGCTCAGCCTACGTGCAATAGTGCCACCGGTGCCAGCGATTTGACCACTTTGTCCATCGGCTGGCAACGGAGCTCGTCACCCTAGCCGAGCTATATCCGTTCGCTCGGCGGGGGATCGACATCCTTGGGCCGTTCCCTATGGCTCAGGCCCAGAAGAAGTTTATCATCGTCGCCATCGACTACTTCACCAAGTGGATAGAGGCCGAAGCCACGACGAGGATCACCGAGACAGTCGTCTGGAAGTCGATCATATGTCGCTACGGCATCCCCTGGGTGATAGTGAGCGATAACGGTCGGTAATTTAATTCTCGCTATTTTCGAGACAGATGTACCGACCTAGGCATTCGCAATCACTTCACCTCAGTCACCCACCCTCAGGCTAACGGACTGGTCGAGAATGCCAATAAGACTATCTTAAAGGGCATCAAGACCAGGCTCGGGAAGGCCAAGGGCAGCTAGCTTGAGGAATTGCCTAGAGTGCTTTGGTCGCACAGAACGACACCTAGAACGGCAACCGGTGAAAGTCCCTTCCAGTTGGTATACGGCACCGAGGCCGTCATTCCGTTGGAGATCGCCAATCCCTCCCTCCGAGTCGTCTGCTTTTTGCCCAAGGCAAACGAGCATAAACTGCTCAAAAACCTCGACCTAGCAGATGATCTCCGAGAGATTGCCAACATCCGAGCAACGGAATACCAGCGTCGCCTCACTCGATACTACAACGCTAAAGTCTGAGACAGACACTTTGAGCCGGGAGACTCCATCCTCAGAAAAGCCGAAGCCTCTCGACCACTTGAGGTGGCGGGCAAGCTATCCCCTAATTGGGAAGGCCCCTACGGAGTGGTCGAGACGCTCGGGAAAGGAGCTTACCAGTTATCTACGATGGAAGGAGAGCCCATCCCTCGGACCTGGAACGCGACTACGCTACGCAAGTTCTATTTCTGAATACCAAACATTGTGTAAGCTGTTATGCGCAGCGAAGAGTGATATAGAAGGGGGGATGAATAGATCACTCCTGATTTAAAAACTTCAGCGGAAAAATCACTACTTCGAATTTCAACCCTTCAGATACAGCGAAAGAGTATTGCTAACGCAGTGAATAACCAAGATAGAATAAGTAAGTGCGATTGAAAAGGCTGTTCACAGACAAGGAAAATGCCAAGCAGATGGAAAACACAAACGATAACAGCAAACCACAGAAGAGACAAGAATTTTTAAGGTGGTTCGATTGTAGTCCACAATCTACATCAACCCCTCACTCCAACTAGAGTGAGGCTTCCACTAGCCACGACTAGAAACAACAGACTCAGTCTGCGAATAAAATGCTGCCACACAGCTTGACCAACCAAGGGAAACAAATCCCTCAACCCAAACTCTGCTACCCACAGAGCTTGAGACCTGGACCTGCTACCCGCAAGACCAGAACTGGAGACTAATCTCCCTTCCTCCAACCCGGAGGGAACCTGCTAGTGACAGCCGGTCACTGGCAAAACCAGAGATCACAGATCTCTCTTCCTCTGCAGCCCAGAGGGAAACCAGAGTATCTCTCCCTTCCTCCAAACACTGGAGGGTAACAATTCGAAATCAGAAATATGAAGAAAGAAACTGAAAAACAAGACAATCGATGAAGACCATCGTTTCTGAAAACTAAAACAATGTAGCTTCCGAAGAAGCAAATTAGACACTTCTCTCTCTCTCGGACTTTTCTCTCAGAACAAAAATCTCAAATCATTTCTCTCTATCTTCTCTCTGGAACGTGGAGGCTCTCTCTTTTCTTCTTCTGCTCAGGGATTCTTCTTCTCAGCCTTTTTTTCTCCAGTTCAGTCCATCTGTTCCCAGAAGACACCTTTTATATGGCATCTGACCTGAATACCATGACTTCACACGAGTGGCGTGAGTGGGGATCATTCCCTCCTTTTCCAGAGCATCCTCGGATCACGTGCCAAGCATCATCCTCGGATCACGTGCCCAATCATCAACCTGAATCATCTGTAGGCAGAGACAAAAGAAATGTAACTGGTTAGTTCAGGATTTTTACACAGCGTGTATAGACTTTAGAAGTAGCAAATAAGCAAGTATGTACAACATGAGAATGTACAGACTTGAAAGCCTTCATGCGACCTCAAAGTACAGACTTGCAGAATGATGCATTAACATAACAGAGAGGAATGTGTAGACTTCTGTGTAAAGCATGAAGCAATCGAATGTATAGACATGAAAACAAGGGAGTGTATAGACTTGATGAATGCGTGCATGAGAAGGCAGTGTACAGACATGTTGTGATGAACAAAGCCCAAATGCAGTGTACAGACATGCTGTGAAGAACAATGCCCAAAGCAGTGTATGGACTTAGAATGCACGAGATAGCAGTGTACAGACATGTTGTGAAGAACAATGCATTAGCATAACCAATGTATAGACTTTGATGTAAAGGCTTGAGTTAGACAAACAATGTATAGACTTTATGAAAGCATACGCCAAGGCTGTACATAGTTGAAGGGACGCAAGGTGAGACAGAGCTGGCTGTACACACTTTGGATGACGATGCACTATACGCAAACGTTGTACAGACTTGATAGCGTGAGATGCTGGAAGAGATGATGGATGTACAGACTTTACCGGATAGCCCAATGTACAGACTTGGTTCGTGCAAGCTACAATGCAATGTTTAGGCTTGATGCAATGCAGAGGCTGTATAGACTTACTCATGAACAATGCACAGTCAGATGTATATACTTGAGATGAATGCATGAATAGTGCGATGTACAGACTTGCCAAATGGAGTGATGCATGAACAGTCCAATGTACAGACTTTCCAAATGGAGTGATGCATGAACAGTCCAATGTACAGACTTTGAGCACAAACACAACAATGCAATGTATAGACTTCAACTAAGTAAGCTACAGTGCAATGTATGGACTTGATGAACGATGCAAAAAACTCTGTACAGACATGATGCAAACTGGATGTGCAGACTTTGTAGCATGCAATGTATAGACTTCAACAAAGCAAGCTACAGTGCATTGTATGGACTTAACGATGCAAGCGATGTATAGACTTTGGAGCGCTTGAAGCACAGACACGCTGCAATGTATAGACTTGAGTGAGACGCTGAGTGAGACGATGGATGTACAGACTTGGGCTGTACAGACTTGGAAAGCTTGAAGGTCATGTACAGACTTGGAAACCGATGTGTAGACTTGACAATGCAGTGTATAGACTTCATATGAAGGAATGCACACTGTCTAGACTTGATATGAAGGAATGCAAAAGACTATGTACAGGCATGGCCAATGTACAGACTTCAATGCAGAGACTTTGAACGTGTATGCTGGCAGTGTATAGACTTGATCAAGTAATGCATGTCTATATGACAACCACATGAACTGCACTATCCCAAGTGATGAAGCATGAATTGATCTAGAGATAGAAACAGATTGATTTATAGTGTGAGAGATCATCAAAACCGTAGGGATGAAACAATCTCCCCCTTTTTGATGATGGCAACACTATGAATCAAGCAACATCAAGGCTTAACAAGAAATTAACTGCAGCTTTAACAATCAAAGTAAATTCAAGGCAAGCTCATGCAGACAAATTAAACACAACTGCTGAAACTCTTCTTTCTCCAAAACAACTCCCCCACAACTCACTCTCAGCTCCCCCCAACTCACTCTCAGAAATTTCCAGGACAAGCTATTCTCCCCCACAACTCATGACAACTCATGATCTACTGATATTGCAAAACCTTTCTCCCCCTTTGACATCAGCAAAAAGGAAATGCAGAATATATGAAAGTGCTGGAGACATGAGTAGGAAGTACAGTAAACATCTTAGTGCAGAAAGGCACGAGCAAATCTTAAGAGAATAAGTGAGGTGCTAAACTCAAGTGAAGATTCTTGAACTCCAGTAAACAATAGAGAAATAGAATGATAGAAAAGTTTATCAGCATACATAGTGTATGATTTAGAGCAGGAGTTAACAAGTATGCCATGATTTAGCTGAACAGGCAACTATCCCAAAAGACAACAAGAGACAAAGTCAGAGAAGGTGTTCTCAAGGTATTAAGGACAAGCAATCCATTAGTGCAGAACAACAAGGGATTTTTGAGATGATTTTTAAGAAGACCAATGAGTAAGTTGGTAACTCACTCTTTTGACAATAGGGAGACACCTTGATTAGAGGCCTGAATCCCTAGTTACTCAGTGTGAGTACCTCATTACCTCCTCCCCTTATTTTTTTTAAAGGAACAGAGTTAGTAACTGTGGCTTTTGACATGAGGAAACACCTTGATTAGAGGCCAGAGTCCCCAGTTACTCACTAGCTAGCCACCATTGCTCTGTGAAGGTCAGAATATTAATGTCATGATTTCTTTGTTAAGCATTTGACATCTCATGACATAGGAGAAAACTTCATTTCATTGATGAAGCTCCTAGTTTCTCAGTGAACAAATCAAGACCTTTGTTAATTCTGATTATCCCTTGTGTAGAGAAGATGGAATGATTGAAAACAATACCAGAAGGACTATTTCTTGAAGTGAATCTTGAAGTCTAGATTTCAAGTTGTTTTGGTCAGATATCAAGACATACAGATTTTTTTCTGAACCAGAATCACTTGACAATGTAGGAAGATATACTGTATACAATTAATCCATATCTCTGAAAGACTACCAGAGGAAAGATTCTAGCTGGACTTTAGTATCACAGACTTATAGACTTCAGAGAAGAGTGAGATTCTACTGTCTGAGAGAACCGCACTAGTTCAGTCATGAAAGCTAGCAATGACACAAATCTGGTCAATCTTTTTGAATCCGTTAAAGAACTCTCCCTCTTACAGCTCAACCAGCTCCCCCTTACTCAAAGTAGTAAAGAAAGCTAACCATCAGACATACAGAACTCCCCCTCACAAAAAGAACAGACTTCATAATTAAGACAGCTTGAATAAGCCTAATTCTCTTCTCAGTGTAGTGATTTTTTCATTATCCAGAGGTTTAGTGAAGATGTCAGCAATCTGATTATCAGTGCCTACATGAATCAGTTCAAAATTATTCTTAGAAATCTCATCTCTTATGAAATGATGCCTTATTTCTATGTGTTTGGTGCGTGAATGCAAAACAAGATTCTTGGCAAGATTAATGGCACTGGTATTATCACAATATATATGTGTGCACCCCAGGTCTACTTGGTAGTCCTGAAGCTGGTGTTTAATCTAAATGACTTGTGAACCACAACTCCCTGCAGCCACATATTCAGCTTCTGTAGTGGAGAGGGCCACAAAATGTTATTTCTTGGAACCCCAAGACACTAAACACCCACCTAAAAATTCACAGTGACCACTAGTGCTTTTCCTGTCTAGTTTACACCATGCATAATCAGCATCTGTGTATGCAACTAAATCAAGTGTGTGTGATGCAGGAAACCAAAGTCCAAGAGAGTATGTGGCTGACAAATATCTGAAAATTCTTTTCGCTGTAGCTAAATGTAATTCAGTGGGTCTAGACTGATACCTTGCACACATACATACACTGAACTGTATATCAGGTCTAGAGGCTGTCAAGTAAAGAAGAGATCCAATCATACCTCGATAGAGCTTGGCATCTACCTCTTTGCCTATCTCATCTGCATCCAATGAGGTATTGGTACCCATGGGTGTTGTAATGTGCTTCAGGTTATTCATACCAAATCTCTTGAATAGCTCCATTGTGTATTTGGTCTGGTTGATGAAGCATCCATCCTCTGACTGTTGTACCTGCAAGCCAAGAAAGTACTTTAGTTCACCGACCAAACTCATCTCAAATTCAACAAACATCATTTTAGAGAATTCATCACATAGTTCATACTTAGTTGATCCAAACACAATGTCATCTACATATACCTGAACTATGATGAGATCTTTATTTGTACCCTTGGTAAATAAGGTTTGATCAACTTTACCTCTTTTGTAGCCCTTGCTGATCAGAAATTTAGTCAGTCTTTCATACCATGCTCGAGGAGCCTGCTTTAGACCATACAGGGCTTTGTTTAACCTGAAAACTTGGTTAGGTTGAGGAGAGAATTGAAATCCAGGGGGTTGTTCAACAAAAACCTCTTCCTTAATGACTCCATTGAAGAAGGCACTTTTAACATCCATTTGTTGGAGTTTAATGTTCTTGGAACATGCAAAAGCTAGCAACATTCTTATTGCTTCCATCCTAGCAACAGGTGCATAGGATTCATCAAAGTCAACACCAAATTTCTGACAGTAGCCCTTGGCTACTAGTCTGGCCTTATTCCTAGAAATGATTCCAACTTCATTCATTTTATTTTTGAACACCCACTTAGTTCCTATGATATTAACATTTTCTGGTCTTGGAACAAGCTCCCAGACATTATTTCTTTCGAACTGACCTAATTCCTCACACATAGCATTGGTCCAAGATTGATCAGCCAAGGCCTCTTCTACAGATTTGGGTTCGATTTGAGAGACCAAAGCAATTAGGTCTTCATTATTGACATTTCTAAAATGAGACCTAGTCCGAAGAGGATCTTCAGGATTGCCTATGACATTATCTATCGGATGATCTTTAAGAATTCAAACATTTATTGAAGACTCACCTGTTTCTCTTGGCCCTTCCTGGTTGGGAGGATTTGATGTTCCACTCGGCTGAGTCTTCTCTTCTTCTTGGTCTTCTAGGAATTCCCCATCGTGATTGGAGTCCCTGTCAATATCTTCAATGTTAGTAACACCCTTCTTTTCACTAAAAATGATGTGTGGAGACTCTTCAACTTTCTGGTCTGTTATGTTAAAGACCCTATATGCCCTTGACACTTCAGAGTATCCTAAAAATATTCCAGGGGAGCTTTTAGCTTCAAACTTATCTAAATCTTTCTTGTCATTGTTATGAATAAAGCATTTAGCGCCAAAAATTCTGAAGTGAAACAAGTTTGGTTTCTTACCTTTTAGTAGCTCATAGGGGGTTTTCTTGTGAGTAGGTCTTACCATGGCCCTGTTGATTATGTAAGTTGCTGTATTGGCCGCCTCTGCCCAAAACCTCCTTGGTAATTGACTCTCAATCAGCATGGTTCGGGCCATCTCCACAATAGTTCTATTTCTTCTATCCACAATTCCATTCTGTTCAGGTGTCCTGGGAGAAGAAAACCTGTATGTTAGTCCCTCTCTTTCACAAAGATCAGAAAATATGGAGTTTTCAAACTCACCTCCATGGTCAGATTGAATAGAGCAAATCTTGTGTTTTCCTTCTTGTTTGACCTTATTGAAAAACTGATTAAACTTTTGAAAAGCATCGCTTTTATTGGCTAAGAAAAATATCCATGAAAATCTAGAGAAGTCATCATTGATCACATAGCCAAACCTGTTCCCATTAAGACTCTGAGTCCTAGTAGGGCCAAAGAGGTCCATATGGAGAAGTTCCAATGGTCTAGAGGACAATGGCTCAGATCTTAACTTGAAAGAATTCCTAGTCTATTTGCCTAGAGCACAGGCATCACATGATTTTGAAATAGAATTGAACTTAATTCTAGGCATGCATCTAACTAAATCAAGCTTGACCAATTTATTTAAAGTAGAGAAGCTAGCATGGCCTAGACGTCTATGCCATTCAAAAGCATCATTTTCAGAATTAGCAGATAAACAAAGATTAGGTTCAGATTCAGCATCCAAGTCTAACATGTAGACATTATTAATCCTGTTGGCTAAAAATTTAACCACATCGGAATTTAATTCAAAAATTTTGCATGAATTATCATCAAACACAACCCTGTGACCCTTGTCACATAATTGACTAATGCTAATCATGTTGTGCTGTAGACCTTCCACAAGTAGAACTTTTTTAATGGAGTTTGTGGAAGACTTACCTACTGTGCCAACTCCAATTATCTTACCTCTGTTCTTTCCTCCAAACTTGACCAGACCCCCTACCTTCATCTCTATCTTGCTGAACTTGGATCGGTCTCCTGTCATGTGCCTGGAGCAGCCACTGTCGAGGTACCACTTGTTGTCTTCAGCTGCCAGGCCGACCTACACAAACAACATCAAGCAAAGTGATTTGGAACCCAAGATGAGTTGGGTCCAAAGACATTATTCAAATCTCTAAGTAAATGTTTAGGAATCCAGATTTGCTTCAACATGGTTTTCTCTGTCACCTTTACTTCTGGTTTATTGAAATTATAGCCGGGGTTCTATCCAGCTGGTCTAGAGAAATAAGCTCTATTCCAGTCATTAGGCTTCCCATTTCTAGGATATTTCATGTGAGCTTGTTGATTAGTAGATATTTTAGGATTATAGTTATTTCTCCAGTACATCCTGTTTGGACCCATCTGTTGGTGGTAATTCCAGCTTTTCTTCTGAACCACTTGCTTGGTCCATTTATCATTTATGTTCTGGTGAGTGGGCTTAGTGAAGTTCTTTACAGAATTCATTCCCATTTTAAATGGTCGACCAGCATTGTTTGTTGAACTTTCTTTCTGGCATTTAGCTCCTTGACTGCTATTTGAGCTGGATGGTGTGTCCAGCTTCTCTTTTCCCTTCTCTGAGCAGAAGGTGATGGTTTTGAATTGTAAGAGTCTCTTGTTAGTTGGGTCATAGCCTAGACCCTCCTTATTGAAGTTAACCCTAGTCCCTAGTATAGCATCCAGACTAGTTTTTCCTTGGACAAATTTTTCCAAAACTTTCTGTTTGTCTTCCAGCTCTTTTTGAAGAGACTTAAAATTTTTTAGAAGTTCAGCATTGACTTTCTTAACAGCTTCATATTTTTTTGAGTTCACTCTACTTTCATTCATGCTTTCTTCAATTTTGATTTTGAGTTCATTGAGCTGGGTTTGACTCTCCTTGTTTTCTCCCTTGAGCTTTTCATTTTCTTTTCTTAGGGAAGTTATTTCTTCTAATTCTTCTTTTAGTTTTTGATTTTCTTCATAGACTTGGGTTTGTTCTTCAACATTGGTATTGAATTTTCTCTTCAGAACCCTATGCTCTTTACTAAGTGAATTGAACTTATCTAATAATTCAGCATAGGCATCTTCCTAGTCATCAATAGAAAAATTTTCAAAAACATTTGTTACCTCCTCTTTGCTGTTTGCCATTAGGCAAATTCCTTCTTCATACTCCTCTAAGGAAGTGTCTTCGGGATCATCTTCTCCTCGCTCCACGTGTAGACCATTGCCTGGGGCTTCTTCTTTTTCTGCACCTTTGAGCTCTTCTTATGAAGGTAGGGACCCTTCTTCTGGAGATCTGGGCAGTCCCCTTTCATGTGTCGCTATTTGTTGCAATGAAAACAAGTCACTCTCTTAGTATTTCTGTTCTTATTATGGCTGTATTCAACATTCTTACTGAAGGAGTATGGCTTCTTCTTCCTAAAGGTGTTCCCCTTAGACTTTAAAAATTTTCTGAACTGTCTAGTGAGCATTGCCTACTCCTCCTTGTCGAGATCGTAAAAACCATCGGACTCACCGCTACTGCTACTGCTGCTACTACTACTATCCTTGTTGCGAGATGCCTTGAGAGCTACATTCTTGCCCTTCCTGTCACTTCCTTCACCACCTCCTTTGAAATTCATCTCATAGGTCATGAGGGATCCTATGAGATCATTCACAGTCAAAGTAGTCAGATCCTTTGACTCTTCTATCACGATGGCCTTAGTGTGCCATGCTGGGGTTAGGGATCTAAGAATTTTCCTGACTATATCTGCCTCAGCTAGCTCTTTCCCTAGCCCCTTAAGAGTGTTCGTGATCAAGGACAACCTGGCATACATTTCAGTAATATTCTCCTCTAGATTCATCTTAAACAATTCATACTTAGAGGTGAAGAGATTTACCTTCGTGGCTTTCACTTGAGCTGTACCTTCGTAGATTAGTTGCAGCTCATCCCACATTCGCTTGGCAGTCATGTAGGCAGATATGCGGGCGTATTCATCTTGGTGAACAGCACACTGGATGATGTTCAGCGCTGTCCAGTTAAGTGAAGATAGCTTGACATGGTCATCTGTCCACGCGTCCTCGTTCGGTGGTAGATCATACGGCCCAGTAGTGATTACCCTCCACAGCTTGTGGCTCTGTGCCCTGATGAACACCTCCATCCTATTTTTCCAGAAGAGATAGTTATTACCATCAAAGTATGGAGGGCGACTAATGGATTGACCTTCAGGCATGAAACTTCGAGGACCATTAACAATTCCCTGACTGTTTGCCCACATGATGCAAACCTGCTCTGATACCAAATGTTATGCACAGTGAAGAGTGATATAGAAGGTGGGGATGAATAGATCACTCTTGATTTAAAAACTTCAGCAGAAAAATCACTACTTCAAATTTCAACCCTTCAGATACAGCGAAAGAGTATTGCTAACGCAGTGAATAACCAAGATAGAATAAGTAAGTGCGATTGAAAAGGCTGTTCACAAACAAGCAAAATGTCAAGTAGATGGAGAGCACAAACGATAACAGCAAACCACAGAAGAGACAAGAATTTCAAGGTGGTTCGATTGTAGTCCACAATCTACATCCACCCCTCACTCCAACTAGAGTGAGGCTTCCACTAGCCACGGCTAGAAATAGCAGACTCAGTCTGCGAACAAAATGCTGCCACACAGCTTGACCAACCAAGGGAAACAAATCCCTCAACCCAAACTCTGCTACCCACAGAGCTTGAGACCTGGACCTGCTACCCGCAAGACCAGAACCGGAGACTAATCTCCCTTCCTCCAACCCGGAGGGAACCTGCTAGTGACAGCCGGTCACTGGCAAAACCAGAGATCACAGATCTCTCTTCCACTGCAACCCAGAGGGAAACTGGAGTATCTCTCCCTTCCTCCAAACACTGGAGGGTAACAATTCGGAATCAGAAATATGAAGAAAGAAACTGAAAAATAAGACAATCGATGAAGACCATCGTTTCTGAAAATTAAAACAATGTAGCTTCCGAAGAAGCAAATTAGACACTTCTCTCTCACTCAGACTTTACTCTCAGAACAAAACTCTCAAATCATTTCTTTCTATCTTCTCTCTGGAACGTAGAGGCTCTCTCTTTTCTTCTTCTGCTCAGGGATTCTTCTTCTCAGCCTTTTTTTCTCCAATTCAGTCCATTTGTTCGCAGAAGACACCTTTTATATGGCATCCGACCTGAATACCATGACTTCACCGAGTGGCATGAGTGGGGCTCGTTCCCTCCTTTTCCATAGCATCCTCGGATCACGTGCCAAGCATCATCCTCAGATCACGTGCCCAATCATCAACCTGAATCATCTGCAGGTAGAGACAAAAGAAATGTAACTGGTTAGTTCAGGCTTTTAACACAGCGTGTATAGACTTTAGAAGCAGTAAACAAGGGAGTGTATAGACTTGATGAATGCGTGCATGAGAAGGCAGTGTACAGACATGCTGTGATGAACAATGCCCAAATGCAGTGTACAGACATGCTGTGAAGAACAATGCCCAAAGCAGTGTATGGACTTAGAAGGCACGAGACAGTAGTGTACAGACATGTTGTGAAGAACAATGCATTAGCATAAGCAATGTATAGACTTTGATGTAAAGGCTTGAGTTAGACAAATAATGTATAGACTTTATGAAAGCATACGCCAAGGCTGTACATAGTTGAAGAGACGCAAGGTGAGACAGAGCTGGCTGTACAGACTTTGGATGACGATGCATTGTACGCAAACGCTGTACAGACTTGATAGCGTGAGACGCTGGAAGAGACGATGGATGTACAGACTTAGCATATGATGTACAGACTTTACCTGATAGCCCAATGTACAGACTTGGTTCGTGCAAGCTACAGTGCAATGTTTAGACTTGATTGAATGCAGAGGCTGTATAGACTTACTCATGAACAATGCACAGTCGGATGTATATACTTGAGATGAATGCATGAACCGTCCGATGTACAGACTTGCCAAATGGAGTGATGCATGAACAGTCCAATGTATAGACTTTCCAAATGGAGTGATGCATGAACAGTCCAATGTACAGACTTTGAGCACAAACACAACAATGCAATGTATAGACTTCAACTAAGCAAGCTAAGGTGCAATGTATGGACTTGATGAACGATGCAAAAAGCTCTATACAGACATGATGCAAACTGGATGTGCAGACTTTGTAGCATGCAATGTATAGACTTCAACTAAGCAAGCTACAGTGCATTGTATGGACTTAACGATGCAAGCGATGTATAGACTTTGGAGCGCTTGAAGCACAGACACGCTGCAATGTATAGACTTGAGTGATACGGTGAGTGAGACGATGGATGTACAGACTTGGGCTGTACAGACTTGGAAAGCTTGAAGGTCATGTACAGACTTGGAAACCGATGTGTAGACTTGACAATGTAGTGTATAGACTTCATATGAAGGAATGCACACTGTCTAGACTTGATATGAAGGAATGCAAAAGCCTCTGTACAGACATGGCCAATGTACAGACTTCAATGCAGAGACTTTGAACGTGTATGCTGGCAGTGTATAGACTTGATCAAGTAATGCATGTCTATATGACAACCACATGAACTGCACTATCCCAAGTGATGAAGCATGAATTGATCTAGAGATAGAAACAGACTGATTTATAGTGTGAGACATCATCAAAACCGTAGGGATGCAACATAAGCAGCATAGATTAAACAAATTTCCCTTCCTTTATTCAAAATTGTACATCAGGAAGGCCGAAGCCAAGAAAATACATGTCGAAAAAAGAAGAAAATACATATGCCGCCATCATGTGAGCCCATCGCTGGGCTGACTCGGAGGACCGTCCTGCGTCCAGCCACTGACTCTGCATCGTGTAGAAACTAGCTCGGATAAAGGATAGTTGACCCCGTTGGCTCGGGTAGCTCGAGACAAAGGTGATAGAGGGATTAGAGAAGAGGAAGGCTACCTTCCAAGTTGAACTTGGAAGAGGAAGGGGGGAGGGAATGCGTATGGAAGCCCCCACCAACCTGCAAACTCTTTGGAAGAAAGAGAGTGCAGGCACCCTCCGAAGAATGAACGAAAGGAGGAGTGGAGCAGAAGAGGGAAAAAGAGGCTGCAAGAAAGAAAAAGAAACCAGCAGAGCTGGACGAGGAGGCAGGGGAAGGCCCGGAGGAAGGGAGCTTAGTTGGCTCCCTCCTCCCATCCGTGAAGCGAGCAGGAAGGGACGGGCGGTAGGGACGTCTGATGCCCCCATCCGTCCTCCGTCTCACCCCCCTGCAAGCGTCGCCCGAACTGATAGAGGGAAGATGACATGCCTCTGTACATCGAACCCTCTTCAATTCCGAACATCGACCGTCGAACCCTCTTCAAATCCGAAGCAGCAAGAACTCTCTGCCCCCCGTCGCCGGTAGCCTCATCTTCCGGAACGTCCTCCATGCTCCGAATACAATGGCACAACGCTACGGGAAGAAAGAATGAGGAAAGACTGTCAGGGAAAACCCTAAGAGGTAGAGAGGAAGGGATGCCCTTTAGTCTTTTTATAGGCAAAGGGAGGCTACTCGCCTTAAATGATTTTCTCCTCGAAAACACACCAAAGGAATTTCCCCCTATGAACGGTCACCTCAAACTTCTCATCTTCCGCCCCAGCGGGATACACGAAGCGGCTAGACATTCAAAGCATGAGAAAGCGGAAGGGCGCCCTGTCAGGGGATCACCCAACCATCACGCGAGATCTGCGCAGAAAGTATCGGTCCTTTCAAACTACTACAGATACGCTGATCAAATCACGGCAAGGACAGCAAGAAGCAAGTAAGATTTTATTTATTGCCTTACAAAAAGAGGAAGTCCTTTCTTGAAAAGAGAAAGAGACAAACAAAGGAAGGAGAGAAAACAGGACGATACATCCGGCCTCCTGCCCCTCTTGAAGCTCAGAGGTGGGAGGCACGGGTGGGCTACCCCCGGTACCGTCGGTGATGGCCGACCCTGGTACTGACCCCGCCTGGGCGGGAACTGCCTCGGTCGAGAGCCCTCCCGAGGCAGCCGGAGTTGGTGACCCCTCAGGAGAAGAGCCCTCCAGATCTCCCTCGCCCGACGCAGATGAGCTGGAAGATGACAAGTCCGAGTCATAACATTGGCCAGAGGGGAAGTCGATCCCAGAATCCTGATCCCCGGCATAAGCTGCCGCCCGGCGGTAACCCTGCTTGAACCCCTTGTGGATGCCTCGGCGAAGTGCTGACTCGTAGTAGGGAAGGGCGACTTCCTACAGGTCGACCCGGTAGGCCTCTGAGAGTTTGTATTGCTTGATCGCCTCCGCCCCGGCCAGTCCCACCCTACCAATGAGCTCGGCCTTCTCCCGCTCCGCCTCGGCTAGTCTCTACTCGGCCTCGGCCGCCCGCTCCTCGGCCTCCACTGACCGCTTCTCCGCCTCGGCCAACTTCCGCTCAGCTCCGACCGCCCACTCCTCGGCCTCAGCCGATCGCTCCTCCGCCTCAGCTCGGTCGGCTTCGACCTCCATTTGAAGGCACTCTGCTGCCTCCGCCCGATCCACCAGCTCGGTGCGCTCGGCTTCCCAACGGCCATCCAGCTCGACGCGAAGAAGGCGCTCCTCGTTGAGGAGTTTACTTTTCCTCTCGAGCGATTCCCGGGCCTTGGATAGCTGCTTGGTCAGTGCTCCAACCTCCAGCTGGCTCGACCGTGACAACTCTTTGATTATGGAGAAGTCCCGCCGGAGCCACTCATGCTCCTCAGAGAGTAGGGCCAGCTTCCTTTCGCACCCTCCGAGGGTCCAAGCAAGCTTCAACCGCTCTGACTCCGACCGAGCGTAGGTCTCCGCCATCGTAGGCCTCATCTAGGCCATAATCAGGCCACCCTCCATAATTATGTCGAGAACCCCGGGCGGGGAGTGACGCCAGTCTCCCCCTTTCACCCTCGCGGCTACGCCTCGACAAATCTGGTGCAAAGTGCTCGAGATGCCGAGCCTTTCCAGAGCCACCGGCATGGGAACCCTGTCCGCATCTGCCGCCTCGCCGGGTGGCCCTGATCTAGCTACGGACTCAGCCACTCCACGCACCACGGTCGGTTGGGGCTGCGACGCCTCCGCAGGCGAACCCCCGATCTCGACCGACCCGGCCCGCGCGCCACCTCACGAGGTACCGACCGACCCCCCAGCTCCAGCTGCGGCTTCTTCAACTTCGGCCCCCTCCGTTCCCACCGAGGGGAGAGCCGATCCATCACCCCCCGGAGCGCCCCTGGCCTCCTCGGCCCCCTCTTGCTTGGCAGATGGGAGAGCTGACTCGATAGGGTCGGCCCTATCTTGCTCAGGAGAGGGGAGCGCCGCTGAGCCAGAATCGCCTCCGACAGCGGGGACGGTCCCAGCCTTCCTGGCCCACTTCTTGGCCTTCACGGCATCCCGCAACATGCCCTAGACGGGGTCCTTACGCTTCGCTCCACGCAACCGAGAAGTCCCGCCTGAGGCCACTCCCTTGCCCTTATCTCGGGCTTGGGGGCGACGCTCAGGGACGCCCGGCTCGTCGGCAGCCGAATCATCGCAAAGGTCGACCACCTCAGTGGGATCCTCCAACGGAGACCACCTGGTGTCTGCGCAAGAGAAAAATACAGTTAGAATAAGAAAAGTGACCCCCCACATCCGAAGGAGAACCTAGCTTGCGACACCTGAGCCCGAAGGGTGCATCCGCGTAAGAAGACACCGCTCGATATGCTCCGGCGTGACCAGTTCCTCGGTGGACTGGCGGTGCTTCAGCAAGATGGCAGCATATTCCTCCACATGTGGGGGGAACTCATCTTGCCTGGGAGGGGGATTCGGGTGAAAATTAGGGATTACTTGGCACCTCCAGGTTTCCTCCAACGAGTTTATCCCCACCCAGAAGAATTGGGTCTTCCACCCCTTATGCGAAGAATCCTTTACCGCCAAAGAGACGCAACTCCTGTTCCTCCTCGCCTGGATAAAGTAAAAACCCTTCCCGGCTAACGGATGCGCCTTCAATTCGAAGAAATAATGGAAGAGGTCCAAGGAAGGGGGAATCCCGCATTGGCGGCAGAGGATGCAAAAGGTAGAAAGGAGGAGATAGGAGTTGGCTACCAGCTGGATGGGCGCCAACTGAAAAAAATTGAGGAGCGTGAGGATGAAGGGCTTGAAGGGAAGGAGGAATCCGCCCTTCCACGCCAGGAGGAAGGTACAGATATGGCTAGTACGAGAATCCAAACTCGTATCGTGCGGAGCAATCGGGGCGAAGCTATACTTGTGAGGCAGGTGAAACCGATGCTCTAGCCTATTCACATCGGCTTCCCCCAACTCGCTGCAGTTCGGGACCGACGCTCTCACCACCGGCTCGTCACCCCACTCCTCGGCACCGGAACGCTGGCCCGTCATGGATTTCGAGGAAGAACTTGAGGAAGAACTCTCTCGGGACCCCGAAGATGCCGGGGGAGGAGGAAGCTACCGGACCGCCTCCGCAGTTATCTCCGCCAACTCCTCAAACGCCGCCACAAGTTTCTACGCCTCCGCCATACCCTCTCGGCGCATCGAAGAGCCCCAAAAGCAAGAAGCGAAGGAGAGCCAAAACCCTAATGACGGAAAGAGTCTGGGATGACAACCAGCGCCCAACGCCTATAAACCCACGCAGGAGGCGGCGCGTCATTCCGAACTCTGAGAAAAGGGGGCCCCTTCATTTCAAATCTATTAGGATTGTAATTATTACAGGCCCAGATGACCACGACACGTGGCTTCATAG
Organism: Amorphophallus konjac; assembly: GCA_022559845.1. NCBI lineage: Eukaryota > Viridiplantae > Streptophyta > Magnoliopsida > Alismatales > Araceae > Amorphophallus > Amorphophallus konjac. Next base: position 234,812,102 of record CM040124.1, read on the forward strand.
CACCGCCAGATCTCCACCCACCCGAGCCACGCTGGTCCTAAACCCTAAATGAACTACGCTTCCGAGCCTACTTTGGCTCGGGAGTAGGAGGGGGACAAGTGGAGAGGGGGGTTTCTGTAGCCCACTTGAAGAGCAGCCAAACTAGGCCCATCTGGGCCCAACAAGGCCCTGCTCGCCTGAGGGACAGCCCACTGGGCGCACTCCAGACTGAAAGCCCAATAAAAGTTCACTCGGGGATACCACCTTCCTAGGCGGCCCTTAGGGTCGGGAGGCCCGAGCGTCGGTCAGGTCACAGGAAAGGTCTACGCCCGAGCCATCTCTCCACCGGGGAGAGGAAGGCGCGTGCCAATCGATCCGACCCATCTTCATCCAAGCTAAGCCTACCGCCCAGGATAAGGGCTGGCATCTCTGAGCTCGGAACGGCCGATGATTGCTTATCCATGCAGCCGTTAGGAGCTTTCTGTAAGCAGGAATCTAAGGGGATAAGGGACTCCACATCCCCATGTTGATAAACATCCCACGATGAGGCAGTTAAGAGCTCACGTTGAAGACGTAACACCCGCCTGAAACCCCTCGACTTACAGGACTCCTGAAGACGGTGCACTATTTAAATGAAGGATACCCTCCGGTGAAAGGTAAGGGCAACCACACGCTCAAAACTCTTGAGCAGGAACCACTTCACCCTTCTGGTGGAGAGGGATCTCGCGCAGAAGCTACTTCTCCCCTTTATTGCTCCCACCATAGCTCTACTGACTTAGGCATCGGAGGGTTTTTCCCCAGGGACTCATCCTTGGGCCCCCTGATCCGTTTCCCTATCTTGCAGTTCATAATCCGATGATCCCCCATCCGCTCAAGACCCGCGCGAGATCTCGCCTCTTCAGCGGCCATTCAGTCGCCACCAATTAAGAAATAGTGCCCACATGTGTGGTCGCCCATTCCTGTGAACAGTACGGCCGGATGAAATAGCGCCCAGGCTAAGGTCGCTATATCAGTGAAATAACGGCACTGGACAGGTCGCCAATTCCTTCTGGCACCCAGGTTAGTGTCGCCAATTACTGACAGAGAACAGACTTCTCAAAGAGGCAAGAAACAGTACTCTATAAGGGCTAACGTATCATATTTATTCAAAGTGACGTGACAAGACACGGTTTCATGGGTTTTTAGGGTACAACCTGCTCGCTGCCTTGAGGGAATCTAAGGCTATCATAAACTTACGGAGGTCTCTATGATGAAATTAGTAGTCCGAAGGAAGGAATATCCCACGGAGGGTTCAAACATCACTGTGAATTAGTGTGTAATCGATAGAATCAAAACTGAAACCCCATCTATAGATGTGAGATGAGAGTGTCAATAAACCCGCGATATGGGCCAGAAAACGTGATAAAACTGATAGACAAGTAAAATGTGCCTAATCAGACGTCGCTATTTCATGAAATAGCGACCTTCTGAAAGGTCGTTCAATCAGATTATATGTCAGATTTTTCATGAATATAATGGAAATTAACGACACTGTGTAAGGGTGTTAATTCTAGGATTTTCCAAAAATTAATATCTATGATTTCAAATAGCGACTATATATAGTGCTGTTCATTCTTTAAATGACGCCCTGACCTCGGTCGTGAATTAATAATTTTTAGTTTATTTCTCTATTTACTAGTTATTTACAAATTAGCACCCTTGTATGAGGGCATTCATTATTTAAATACCGACTAAGTGAGTGTCGCCCATTTTTTGTGTGATTTTGAAGTTCACATAATCAGGAAAATAACGACATGGATAGATAGAGAAAATTATCAGGAATCCAGAATCATATTCATGCATAAATTTTAACGTCAGGTTTTGTAGATATAAATTTTTAAGCAGGTGATATTTATTAAATGCTTAAATGAAATAGCGGATTGACAAAGGGTCGTTCATTAAAAGACGCCCAGAGTAATGTCGCTATTTAAAGAGAATTGGCGACTGCGTATGCAAGCGTTCATTAAATAAGTGCCCATGCCAGGGTCGCTATTTACTAAAACGCAGTAAAAATTATAGAAATCATGGTATCATGCTATATGATCTATATGCATGAAGTTACTATGATTAATAGGTTGGGCTTCGTAGCTTAAGAACACCTACCTCTTGGCTTGGTTTCGGATGACGAACGAAGAAGATAATAAGAGTATAAGCAGCATCAACTACACTTGAACAGATAACCACAACAGCACTTTGCGTAGAAGTAGACGGCATCAACTATTACGATGAAAGAAGTAGGGGCTTCTTTACGTCATTAACAGGAAGGATATGAGCACGACAGTAGCTATAGAAGCAACTGTACGCTGCAATCAAGACGTAAAGAGAAGAGGAAGCCAACTCCTTCACGGTTTTAACAGTAGGAGGAAACAACTGTAGGAGGAAGAAGGAAGAAGCAGGAGGAAGAAGCAAAGCTTCTTCACGTCCAAAGCAGCAACTGCAGTTGGAGGAGTAACAGGCACCGCCGAGAGAAGAAAGACAACCCTCTTCCTTCACGTACAACAGCCAGAGGGTGGAGACGACGACAGCAGCACATAGCAGGACATCGACACACGTAGGGACTCCCTTCGAATGCAACAAAACAGGGTTCTGCTCGTCAATGGGGCAGGGTATTTATAGAGAAGGAAAACCTAATGGGGTTTAAGAATCCTAATGGGATTTAAGTTTCCCACGCAGCAATCCTAGTAAGTTTTAAACTTCCTATGCTAAGCTCCTTTATCCATATATGCAGTCGCTTCCAAAGCAAACTAAAAACCCTAAAAGTTCATGCATGCTTCGAATGGGATAAGGGTAATTAGCTTTTAGAATAATATATATATATATATCTATATATATATATATATCTTATCTTTCCTTTGGATGTAAGGACGTTTATGGGCTATGAATGCCCATTTGCTATTGGGTTTACATGGTTTTCTCACGTTCAACTCCCTACTGTATTTAGGCCTCCCTCTTTATTTTTTTTAGAAAGCATGAGCCCATATACGTGAAGGGATTTTGGTTTTATAAACAACCCATCCTAATATATATTCATATATAGATTATGCTTTTATACCCTTAAACCTATTTGTAAGGCCCATTAGTTTAGGCTATCCTTATATGTAAGTCCCTAACATAGGTTAAGGCCCTTTTTAGTTTACTCATTTGGTTTTATATTTGTTTTGGGCCTTGCCTATTAATTTAAAAAATTTCTTATGTTTAATCTATTTAGGAAATTTTATTCCTATAATTTATCAAAGTTGATACACCATGCATGAGGCTTTAAGGTTTTTAATCTAACTAGGAGGGCAGCCGTTGTTTTAGAAGGAGATTGGATTGCTTGGAAACTTGCATGCTAGTAGGATTGCTACGTGGGAAAATTCATTCCCACTAGGACTCTAACCTCGTTGTAAGATTCCTTCCCTTATAAATAGAGCCCCATCGAACGAGCAAGCTTGTTGTTGCTACTACGTTCGAAGGATCCCCTCTGCTGCGTCTTCTTCCTACCCCTGCTACCGTCGTCGTCTTCCTCTCTCCGTGCTGCCGCTGTGTGCTGCTGCTGCTTCCTGCGGCTGCTGCTACAGTGGTGTGAAGGAGCCTCTACATTACTTCGTTCTTCTTATTCCATGTTCGTGTGCTGCTACTATGAAGACCTCGTCTTCTTCCTGTTCCCTACATGAAGGATGGTGTCATCTTCCCCGCGCTCGTTGCTACAGTTGCTGGCCTGATGCTGCTACTTTTTTTCATGCGGTTGCAATTGCTGCCACGCTTCTCCTTCTTCCTTATTGTTCGACGTCCCGATCAACCCCAAACAGGGAGGTTATCTCAAGGAACTGAAGCCCAAGATGAATAGTAATAGGTTGCATGCATGTAACTCATGAAGATCATTTTTATATTTCATTTCCTTGTCTCCCCGTGCTTGAGTTTTACATAGACGATCATTTTTCTATTTCATTGAAAATTGCGACCACTATAGTGGTCACAAATTCCTGCATGGGCGACTGTCCTCTGGCCGCGGATTAATAAACGACTAAGCAGGCAGCCGCTAATTCTTGAATTAGCGACTATCTGCTGGCAGCTAACTAATGGGCAACCATATGACTGTCGCTATTTCCTGTGACTTAGTTAAATAATTGACAATTCTTTAAAATTAAATAACTATGGGACCTGATGTATAAAACTTACTATGAGCATGTGCCTAGGGTCTCCATATTTTTCTCTACATGACCATGTCTTTAGTTTCCTAAAAATCTAGATAAACATCAACATGCTACTGTTCATGCTAAACTTAGGAAATGAACAATGTTTTGTCTCTCAGAACGTATCCAAGAGATGTGTTGCAGGGTGTAACACTAGAAAGAATTTGCAACCAGACCCCTGTCGCATATTAAAGAACATGCGCCCTTCTAGAAAGGTGCATTTTCCTTTGGAAAGGAATTAGTGACCTCTAAGAAGGCGCTATTTTTCTGGATTGTATATATATAAATATAATAAATAAAAGAATTGGCACTGTACCTCAGGGCGCAGATTAATGATATTGTGTCTCTCCGAAGAGTCGCCATTTTTTTGGTAATTAAAGTAAATTCTAGGAGTTTATATGAATTAACGTCCACACAGTGGACGCTAATTATAATTAGCGGCCACTGCTAGGGCGCCATTTTCTGTGACTGGTTTCCTCGTGCATTTTCCTCGATCCTAGACCGCTAGATCTTTGGCACCACTATCTCATATCTAGGACTTGGTCTCTATTTTACTTTCAACCACTTACACACTAACTCTTGGTGATGATTGGACCCTCCACGGGATATTCCTTCCTTCAAACTGGTATTTTCTTCATTGAGACCTCCATAAGACTCCGCTAGTCTTGGATTATATCAAGCCAGTCGAGCTGGTTGTACCCTAAAAACCCTAGAACCCTTGAATGTCACGTCACTCTGAAGAAACGTGGTACCCTAGCTCTCAAAGAGCACTGTTTCTGGCCTCTGTGAGAAGTCTGTCTCTGTCTGGAATTGGTGACCATATAGTGGACGCTAATTGAATTAGCGACTGTTTGAGAAGTCGCTATTTCTTCGTGCCTTTAACTGTTCTGATAATTAGTGGGCACCCCCCAGTGGGCGCCAATTCTGGAATTGGTGGTGCTCTGAGTGGATGCCAATTACCCAATTTTATGATCTATCTTGGTTTTCATGTAATTTATCGATATATCGTCCTTACTCAAGTTCTGTCCTTGAACTCCTTATTCCATGAATCTACCATAAAGTTCCTACAATGGCTTATTCCTTTGTAATTCTATTGGCTTGAAACTATAGTGGATGTCTAGATAACTCAATGCTTGGCGTTAATAGGCCCGATCTGGTCCTGGGAGGAGCACCTGAAAATATTTGTGCCCATGGGAGCTATACTGACCATGGCGTGGTATTGCACAAGAGTGCATGACTTTCTAGATTTTTCTATGGTATCCCACTCTCTTTCTCTCTCTCGTGATGTGAAAATACGTGATATTACTTGACGTACTTGACTCGACATAGTACTTGCTAGAACTTAAATAGGCAATATCTCATGATGTTATACAATAATTACATTCTTGATAATTCCTTGAAACTTTACATATTCCTTCTTGCTAGTATTTCCATATCTTGCTCAATTGATATATTTCCGTTTCATCTTGCACTCGTTCATGCATAGTGGTCTTGCATTTTCATGTAACATGTAATTTACTTTAAGCAAGCTTGGTCTTGAGATGTAATTCCTACTGAACGTTTTGCTCATCCAGCCTATTTTAATGTTTTTCAGGTAATCAGGTGACTTGCGGGACCGTGACTCAAATGGAATGGGAAAGTGTGCAAGAGAGTTCTGAAAACTAGATGACTCGTGTCTTTTCTTTTTCTTGAGTCTAGATTAGCATGGTGTCTTTTATCTAGTTTAAATGCCTAAGTCCTATTAGTGCGTCTTTCCTTTGTTCTTTCTATAAGTTGTAATTGAGTCAATAAGTTGTAATGACAAGTTTATATCAATAAAATTTATTTTATCAATTTCTGGTGTCTGTGTTTTAAGTTATTACTCTGATTGACATGACTGTATCGCCGCCACGTTCCTAGCAATGCGTTCCGCTGCTATTGATTCGGGACGTGATAAAAGTGGTATCAGAGCCAAGGTCTTCTTAAACCCTAGGTTTGGCCATGAGTATGTGTCATTAGGTCCTTTTCCTTATTGTCACCCGGTGAGAATGGGTAGAGCTTGGGGGTAAATATTAAAAGAAGCATAAAAAACTTAATTTTCATTATTACTTGAATAAGATAATTAATGTCCCTAATGGTTCTTGCAGGAACCTAGATTCAATGGAGGCGACTAGGTCTAGTTTTGTTCCCCATATGGCACTCGTAGATATCCAAGCCTATGCAGACCTAGTTTGGAGAGTCCAACTACTAGAGAAGGCTACAGAAGAAAGAGAAAGAGGGAGAGTTGAAGAAAAAGAGCAATCCACGAACTCTAAAAAGTATAAATTAGCTAATAAAAGACCTAATGAGAGTGGTAGCTCACAAAAGTGTAAGAAATGTAAGAAGGGGAAATATTGGGTAGCTCCTATAGACCCATCTCAAGAAAGGTGTAAGTTTTGTGATAGCTTAAATCACCAATCGGAGGTTTGTTATTGGAAGATGGGAGCATGTCTCCGTTGTCGGAGTCTCGATAATAGGATAGCAGAATGCCCTATTCAAAACCCGAAGCTTTAAGAAGAGACTCAAGCCTTAGGGGAAGCGGAGCTTGCAAAAGAGGGAATCAAAGAAGTAACTCATCCTTAATCTCTATTGTGTCCCCTAGTTTTAATGATGACATACCATGAATCATTATTGAATATTTGTGGTTTGTCTAACCTACTTTGCTAAAAGCCTTTTTAGGACAACTACATGTTGTGCCTCTTAGGCACAAGCATGTGCTATGTTGCTTTGATGATAGCAATGCTATTTGGTTTTGATGATAGCAAGACAATGAGTGCATTTGATGTTGTATTTTGATGATAGCAATGTTATTGTGTTTTGATGATTGCAAAACAGTCAGTGCATTATGATATTGTGTTTTGAATATGGCTGTTGATATGATTGCATAGGACTGTGTCTGATATACAGCATTGAATGCATGAGTTTGCATGAGTATTGCATGATGTGTTGACGCATGGGATCATTGCGTCAACTCACTGGTCTGTCCCAGAGCTGGTCTATAAAATGCGTCAACTGTTGCGTCGACGCAGTGGACTCAAATGCGTTGACGCATTGGATTTGTTTTGAAAGAGCTCTTGCTTTGCTTCATACATTAGTCTTGAAGTCTATACAGCCAGTGCACTTGTAAAGTTCATACATTGAACTGTGGCTTGCACTGTTCATGATTTGGGTAGCAAAGTCTATACACTGCAGGGTAAAGCTTAATGTCTAGGCATTGCTGCATCGCTTGCATTTTAGAGTCTATACATTGGTTTTGTCATGCACATAGACTTCCAAGTCTACACATTCCTGCATTAGTGTGCTTCACGCTTTGTTCATGGCTGAGAGTCTATACACAATGAGCATCTCATGTAAGTCCATACATTCATAGTGCATTGCATTGGCTAAGTATATACAACGTCAGTTCATGCATTGTCTTAGGCTAAGTGTGTACAGCGTCAACGCATTTCACTGGCTCATGTTACATCGTCAACGCATTAAGTCTGTACACTCGACTCGCCTTTGAATTGGTCAAGTGTGTACACTCCTTCACTGTAGCTCTCACGTTTCAAAGTCTACACATCAGACTACATTATGCATGATTGAGTTGAAGTCTATACAGAGTCTGCATCGTCTTGGTCATTGTCTTACTATTGAAGTCTGTACATCGTTTCACTGTTAAAGTCTATACAGACTTCAGCGTCTCATGCAGCGTCTCTGTTGAAGTCAAAGTATGTATAGCCCTTTCGCTTGGCAAGTCGATACATCCACAATGGAACTTCGAAGTCTGTACACCGCTTGAGCCTCAACAAGTCTGTACATCGCCTTAAGCGTCTCAAGTCTATTCATTTGCTCAAGCTTCCAAGTCTGTACACTGGTTCAAAGTCTACACAACACCTCTTTGATTCTAAGTCTTTACATTCGTTTTAAGGCAAAGTCTGTACATTGCCTTTGTGCTTCAAAACCTGTTGATTGAAGAGTCTACACGTTGGTTGTTCACACGTTCCTGTAGTCTGAAGTCTCTACATTGCATATAAGCATGAAAGTCTGTACAGCGGGCAAGTGTGTACATCCATCAGTGAACACATCAAGTCTATACACCGTATGTGTTCATCTGATTTTCATGAAGTCTATACATCGCTTGCCTTCATCCGATCATCATGAAGTCTTCACAGCGCCTGCCTTCATCTGAGGCTTATGAAGCCTTTGTATTCATCAAGTCTATACACTGCGTTATGCATACTTTACATTGCTTTCGCCTTCACAACAAAGTCTATACAATGCAATGCATAAACTTAGAACTGATGACTTCGTTTCATCTGACTGACAGGGACTGAAGAGGCTAATGAACCCCTTAACGCAAGAGGGATGAAGACATCCAATTTCAACTGCTGGAACATACCGATGCGTCAACGCCTTGATCAAGTGACATGGACGCAGTAGTTCAAACAATCAAGAAAGAAGCTTGTGGATTATTCTGGTGCCTCAACGCATTGATCAAGTAGCGTGGACGCAGCAGTTCAAGTATCCCTTATTGCAGCCTCTGGAGTACATTGGCAGCATCGATGCTACAGCTCCATGCGTCAATGCAGCATGCTGAGAGCGTCGACGTAGCACGCCCATCTGCTGAAGACTTGATCACTGGATCACCGATGCGTCAACGCAGCAAGCTGATGGAGTCGACGCAGCAGTTAAAAAGGTTGAAGATCTTTGAAGGCTGCGTCAACCCTTTGGAGCAAGTGTGTTGATGCCACCTCAACTCCAGTTGCTGAGCATACTGATGAATGGACACGTGACCTGAAGCTGGCACCTGACACGTGATCCGAGGTGGGTGCTGAGCACGTGATCCGAGGAGGAATCTTCTGGATGGAAGGCGTGGGAAGCACATGCCCTATCTCCCTACTACTGCTGGTATATATTGGAGCCTTCGTCTTCAGATGGAGGCTGATCGTGATCAAAGAAGAAGCCAGAGAGCAGAAGCTGAGAGAAGAAAAAGGGAAAAAGGAAAGAGAGCTTCCACGATCCAGTAGAAGAAAAGAAAAAGAGAAAGAGAGAAAAGGAGAATAGAGATCGAGAGAAGAAGAGAAGTGCAGCAGAGAAGAAAGAGAAAGAGAGAGATAAGGAGAACAGAGATCTAGAGAGGAAGAGAAGTGGAGCAGAGAAGAAGGAGAAAGAGAGAGAGTGAAGAAAGAGAGTGAGATCGAGCGAAGAAGAGAGAGAGAGAAAGAGAAGGAGTTCGTTCCTCAGATCTTTGGTTCAAAACCAGATCTGAGGTTGCTCATTGTTAGAGCTATATTTTGTGCTTCATTGTTCAGCCTTTAGTTGCTGTGTTTCCATCTTTTCTGTTTTCTATTTTACATCTTTGTTCAAGCTGTGAGTCAGCGGATTGCAGAGGTGCTGCCTCTGGACGGCTAAGCTGTATTGCCCAGTGGTTTACAGTGGAGGATTCCACTGGACAGCAAGCTGTGTTGCTCAGCGGGGCGAGGAGGATTCCTCGGACGGTAAGCTGTGTTGCCCAGCGGTTGTAAGGCAAGCTGTGATGCCCAGCTGTTCAAGATGTGAGTCAGCGGAAGCCACACTCGGTTTGAGTGTGGGGTGGATGTAGGTCTGCTGGACCGAACCACCTAAAAACCCATTGTGCAGTGGTTTGATATATTTGTGGTTTGCTTCCGGTAGATGATTGATTAGGGGCGCACTAAGTGTTGGCTTTATGGTTGAGCAGAAAATTCGATTAGCTCTCTTAGAGTGTCTTAATCTGTTAAGTAATCGAAATTCAAATTGAGCTATAGTTCATCTAACTTGTCTTGTTAGAGTGCTCACTATCTGTTTGTTTAATTCCGCATCTGCTAATTAGTCTTCCAGATTTGATAAATCTGTCTAGTTAGCATTCTAAATAGTTAGTGAGCCTAATATGTTAATTGGGTGAAAGTTTTTATAGGCCATATTCATTCACCCCCCCTCTGAATACTAGCACCGAACCCAACACTACAGGTGATGAACGCTCAATGTGTCGACCTGTTAGCCAGACGTGTCGACACTTCAAGAACAAGCGCACGTTTTATGTGTTTCCATTTGGGTTCTATTTGGCTCAATGTGTCGACACTTCATTCATTGCGTGTCAACACTTCAATTCAGCGCGGCAGATATCTTCTCTGTCTGGCGCTCATGCCATGACACTTCAGTGTGATGCCCTGACACGGAGGCACGAGCCACACGCGAGTGTGGCACCCGTGTCGACCTGTGGCTATTGAAGTGTCAAGCTATTGATGAAGGAATCCATTTTTCATTAAGCCAAAAATATAACGTGTCGACACTTCGTTTGAACGTGTCGACACCATCAAGCTCGCCCATAACAGATCTGAGTTCCATAGTGTCCTCTTTTCATGATTCGTAACCATTTGTTGAGGATCCGTTCACACTCAAATATCCTTCTGGAAGGATGCTTTCCCAGAGAAAATCATTGGCAGACAAGGAATCTTCCAGTATTGGGGCCAACAGCAGATGTGGTCCCCTATCCATTTCCGTTTCTGGTGTGCACGGGATAAGAGACAAAAAGGTTGTATGAAACAAATGAAGAACGCAAAAAGGTGATGCCTTACGGTGTGTTGGACGGGGAGAGGATATCGTGCAAAAGATAACTTGAAGGAGAAGCACATTCGAGCCCTCTTAGAGAACAAAGAGCAGAGGAACTGGGAGAGAAGAGAACCAGCGCGGAAGAGCATGAGAGTTCTCTTCATCCTTCTGCTACCGGTGTGAAGGCGTCAAGGCGTTTGTTGTCCCTCAAGTTCTGAAACCTAGATTGCAAGGAAGAAAGCGTCTTCAGTCGCCCCTGTAGTAGTTGGAAGGAGTCTCCAACATCTCTCTTGAGCCCGCGGTGAAGAGCCCAAGAGAGTAGAAGCCTCGCTAGGGCTTCATCCGGTTTTCCAGATAGGATCATTTTTCTCCAATTATTTTTCATAGTCATACCATGTTTGCTTAAGTTCCTTCTAGTTTGTTTTTCTTCTCAAAACATATACCCACACAGTGATCCCTACCTGCGTGTAGGAAGACAGACCAAGAGATTTCTGGTATGTGGTTATTGGGTTGTGTACCCGCAAGCTATTGGATAGCGGTTTGAGAGAGTTCTTCTCTCCGTTAGAAGCCATGAAGCAATAAAGTGAGTATGACCACACAATGTTAAGCTAAATGCATAAAAGAGGAAGGATCAACGCTCCTGCACAAACATCTAGCGTGAAAGAGTGAAGACAAACAAACCGTGGAGACACAAGATTTTAAGGTGGTTCGGTCTCTACCTAGAGACCTACGTCCACCCCTCACTATTCTGAGTGAGGCTTCTCTAGTGCAAGAGCACTACCGCTGATTCACAGCTTCTAACCGAGAAAAGAACTCTCTCAAACCTCAATCCAACAGCTTGCGGGTACATAACCCAATAACCACAGACCAGAAATCTCTTGGTTTGTCTTCCTATACGCAGGTAGGGATCACTGTGTGGGTATATGTTTTGAGAAGAAAAACAAACTAGAAAGAACTCAAGCAGACAGGGTATGACTATGAAAAATAATGGGAGAAAAATGATCCTGTCTAGAAAACCGGACGAAGCCCTGTTGAGGCTTCTACTCTCTTGGGCTCTTCACCGCGGGCTCAAGAGAGATGCTGGAGACTCCTTCCAGCTACTGCAGGGGCGACTGAAGATCCTTTCTTCCTTGCTGTCTAGGCTCCAGAACTTGAGGGACAGCAAACGCCATGATGCCTTCACTCCGGTAGCAGAAGGATGAAGAGAACTCCCGTGCTCTTCCGCGTTGGTTCTCTTCTCTCCTAGTTCCTATGCTCAATGTTCTCTAAGGGGGCTCAAATGTGCTTCTCCTTCAAGTTATCTTCTGCACGATATCCTCTCCCCATCTAGCACACCGTAGGACATCACCTTTTACTTTCTTCTTTTGTTTCATACAACCTTTTTTGTCTCTTCTCCCGTACGTGCCAGAAATGAAAATGTATAGGGGATCAAATCTACTGTGGGCCCCAATACTGGAAGATTCCTTGTCTGCTAATGATTTCCTCTAGAAAAGCATCCTTCCAGAAGGATATTTCGGTGCGAACGGATCCTCAACGAACAGTTGCAGATCATGAAAAGAGGACGCTTTTGAACTTAGATCCGTTTTGGGCGAGCTTGATGGTGTCGACACGTTAAGACGAAGTGTCGACACATTCTATTGCTGGCTTAAAGAAAAATGGCTTCCTTCATCAATAGGTCGACACTTCAATAGCCACAGGTCGACACGGGTGCCACACTCGCGTGCAGATCATGCCTCCATGTTAGGGAATCACGTTGAAGTGTCGAGGCATGAGCGCCAGACAGAGAAGATATCCGCTGCGCTGAACTGAAGTTTCGACACACTGTGAATGAAGTGTCGACACACTGAGCCAAACAGAACCCAGACAGAAACGCATAAAACGTGCGATTGTTCTTGAAGTGTCGACATGTCTGGCTAACAGGTCGACACATTGAGCGTTCATCACCTGTAGTTGTCCTAAAAAGACTTTTAGCAAAGTATGTTAGACAAACCACAAATATTCAATAATGATTCATGGTATGTCATCTTTAAAACAAGGGGACACAACATTCTCTGATGCGGGACGGGACGCGAACCTGGGACTCAAGCTCGCAGACGTCCCTAAGCGAGGGAAATGCGTGGATCTGCGTGGCTAAGAAATCGGTAATGAGTCTCGGGTATCGACTTTTTCGCGTGCTCGGATCGAGTCACGAGACGTGTTCCACTCACTCACTCTTGCAGCGGTAATAAAATTATAATGAGCTAGTTATCCTATCACTCTAGCAGCGGCATATGAAAATATACGAGATAAGTAAAATGCCAAAGTAGGTGGGTGGCAAGTGTACCTCCACGCTCCGGGCGTGGGGAAGATGACCCCGGCCAAGATTCGTACTCCCGGTACAATAATTAACCAAATATTACAGAAGTGAAATCTATTGCCCACTCCACGCAGGGAGGTAAAGGGCTATAGTGGGACCCGGAAGTATCGCACTTGGGTTGACGGGTAGCGTTCTGGGCAGCTTTGGCGGTTCCGACACGCCGCTACTTGGGGCGGCAGCTTACTGACCCGAACTTGTTCGGCTATTTTAGCACTGCGCAACTCGACGAGACAAATTCTTGCGATCAGCACGGATGTCGGATTGACAGGAAACCAACGCCGTTGCGAAGCTCACTTGAAGATCTACAACCACCTGGTGTTACAGGAATTTTCCTGTCTCTGTAGTTTCCTTGGTGGAATTTGTAGGCGATAGACTGATAGACTCAGGAAATACTGGGCAGATTGGGATCTACCTGAAAATGTGGGTTGACCGAAGATCAAACAGTGGAATTTGGACTTGAAAATTTTATGGAAGATAGAGGGGAAAGTAAGGAACACGAGGAGAATTGTTTTGTAATTTTCTGAGGTGGTTTGAGAGTGGAAATGGATTTTATAACAGGGGGCGATCGGATCTAGACTGTAGAAGACAGAGCAGATTCCAGATTTTGCAGTGGTTTTTTGGATGGGTAAACAAATTGATAATTTCATAAAAAAAATTGTGAAAGAAGGCTTTGGTGGATAGAAAACACAGTCTAAATTTCAGATCAATCTGAAATTGGGAAGGGGGTGAAAATGAAGAAGAGTTGGGCTGCTGGAACATAAATCTGCACAGGGACGGATTGTGTAGACCAGGGAAGAATATGGTGGAAAGGGGGGCAAACAGTGGAGGAATAACCTGGAAATATTTTTGGAGAGAGGGGATTTCGTGGGAAACTCACCCTCAAAATTTGGGTTCGATCCGATCTCCTGATTGGGAGATAAAATTCGCACAACAGCTTGCTGTCCAGGGGTGGACAAAATTTCGACGAAGTGGCGGTGGTGGTGCGACGGCGGCTCGATGGCGACGACGGCGGTGCTGAACTTCTCACTCAGAGAGGGGTTGATAGGGAGGCCTCACACCTATGAAAATTCGAGCTTTCACAACTCCAAGGGGAAGAGAGGAGAGAGAGGGGCTGCGCCCTATGGCTTCTTCACAAAAAAATGATTTTTTCTTCATTTAATTCTATGAAATGTTGAAATACATGGCTTATATAGAAATGTATAAAAGACCTAAACTATCCCTAGATCTAGGGTTAGGGAGGGGCAAATGGGGTATGGGAAATTGTTCTCCCATGTGGTCAAATGACCAAAAATAAAAAAAAAATACAAAAGGGAAGGGGGCGCCCTCCTTAAAAGGGGAAATGGCATTTTTCTACCTTAATTCCTTGGTCCAACTTTGAAAAGTCATGGTCTAAGCATTAGACTTTGAACTAGCCCCACATGGGCCCTAGATCCTAGGTGGACCAATGGGAAATAAGATGGGGATCCTACCGGGCCAACATGGCCTTTTGTAAAGAAACCCAAAGATTCCTAAAGACTAACAAATTAGCTTATAATGCCTTACAATTGCAAACCCAGTTAGCCCAAGGATATAAATGCAAAGAAAAGGATACAAATGCAAAAATGAAATGTTAGTGCTCGGTGTTGATTCCCATCAATTCTTCCCGGATGGGAAGAACTCGACCCCGTCGAGTAAGGGGTGTGGCTGCTCGTATGGCTCCTGCGGATCTGTCACCGTACAAGGTAGAGCGGAGTACGCTCCACTTCAAGTAATCGTCACCTACTAATCCCATATATAATCGATATGCATATGCTGCTGTGGGAATGAGGTTAGTGGTGGACACTCCGGGGTGGGGTCACTCTCAAACGAAGGAGACAGCTCAATGACTCACTAGGAATCACCGCGGAGTCCCTATATGTGACTAGATTTGAGATATTAAGGTAGAGCCGATCCCAAATTCTAGCAAGTCTACAATGTACGCATTAGACCCGACTTGTTTCATACTTGAAAGGGACTGACATCGCGAGCTAACATGAGACTGACTTGGCGACTCCTAATATGCTCGACACATGTATGTATAGACTCTGAACAAATAAAGAAAAACATAGACTCACACAAGACCCTAAACAAACGTACTGCTAGACCGACCCATACATATGCAATGGTGGACCAGGACATCCGAATGTGTACCATGCATACACAAGATGCAAACAAATGTCGGTAGAATCATGGACTCCTAGACATCCCAAAATTCACCATGCATGCAAGGACTTCCTATTGGACTGGGGAGGTTTGGGAGGTTTGGGTGGGCCAGGTGAGTTGAATGCACCTTTCTTATCACCCCTAAATGTATGTATATCTCGCGAGTGAACGGGCTTGATGGGTGTAGATGGCCCGGCTAGTGGGGAAGGGGTGTGATAGTGGACTCCCTCGAAGAAGTTGAGTAGATGTGGTGGGTCAAGGGGTTCACTAGGGAAGGGGTCGAAGAAATCAAAGAAACTGTGACCCCTTGAGACGGGTTCCCTCATGACACGGTCCTAAGTTTGAAATTCTTGAAGGTATAAATAATCACCTTCATGCATTGTGATCGGTGGGACGACGGTCATGTGTAGAAGGTATGGTTCCTCCCTCGGGATAAGTGGAATGAAGCTAGGCATGGGGAGGAATAAGAGAACCTCCGTGGTGACATGACCCACGGTGCACACGGAGGTTATGGACCCTAAGGCTGGATATGTGAAGCTACGACTATTGGGTTGGTCAAAACCTCGGGCCAACATACACGTCAACATCAATTGCCAGTCTAATCCCTTAATGAGGTCTTCCAATGTGTCAACATGGTGAGAAGACTGAAAAATGGTGTGGAATGAGTTGATGGGAACTAGTTGTAGTGCGGGGTCCATGGATGGGTAGCAAGGTGCTTTAGGGACCAAGCCTGTCTTGAGCCAGCTAAGTAGTGGCTCGGCGATGATTAGCTTTCCCATTAGAAGTACGAGTGGCTCTAGCTGATGTGGCTCCAAATGAGGTGGCTCCGAATAAAGATCGGAAGGTGAGGGTGGGGGCATAGGAGCTCTCACGGGCGGACAAGGAGTGTCCTCCTTGAGGGAAAGAGGTTCTTGGGGTGGCACCGGGTTGAGGCTACGGGCTACGACCTCCTTATACTCGGGTAGGAGTCTGTCAATATGGGTACTCATCCTATCCACATTATCTGACATGATTTTGAAACGTTTGGGTTTGGAGTAGGGGTATCGTGATTGACTCGCCCATAATCACTCGGCCTAGTATTGGGCTTAGGCTCGTCTACATGCGGGGCTCTTTGTCTCCTACTATGATCCACTTGGTTGGAGGTGATTGGGTGGGGTCGGTTGGAGGTGACTGGGCCGGGTAGGTAGACCCTTCTAAGCTCGCCCTTCATCTCACACCATGACTCTATAGGACATTGCCTCCTAATTTCCCTCAAGTATTCTATGTCCCTCGATTTTTCGGCGGCTTCGTAAAAAAAGCTGCCTTGCGGCAAAGTTGACTTGCATGGCATCGGACATAATGTAACACTCAAAGTATTTGTCCATAGCGGCTTCCCACTCAAGGTAGTCGCTCGGGACTTTGAGCCATGGAAGTCAGGGGCTTCGGGCCTACGGAGGTGGTGGGGTTGGATTCTCCATCCTTGGGTGTGTCGCCACCATTCATATGATGTGGGCTTTTGGGGATCCATGAGACACGGGGAGCTATAGGATGGCCATGTAGACACTTGGTGACAAGACAAACTGACTCCCTAATGGACTAGACACAACCCTACAACAATAATGCAAAGTTCGAATGTAGACTCGACTACAAACCTAGACTCAACCAGTATCTGGTACATGGCAGAGGTTTGATCTGAAGATAGCACTCACGCAAGTGTGCTACCTTCCCGATAGGCGTAACCTATCATTCTGGGAACACCTTTTGATATACCAGAATGGAATGCAATGCAAACTTTGGACCGACGAACCGACTACCCTAGACTCAACTTTGCACTGATACCAATTTGATGCGGGACGGGACGCGAACCTGGGACTCTAGCTCTTGGACGTCCCTAAGCGAGGGAAACGCGTGGATCTGTGCAGTTGAGAAACTAGCAATGAGTCTCGGGTATCGACTTTTTCGCATGCTCGGATCGAGTCATGGGACGGGTTCCACTCACTCACTCTCGCAACGGTGATAAAATTATAACGAGCTAGTTATCCGAGCACTCTACTAGCGGCATATGAAAATATACGAGATAAGCAAAATACCAAAGTAGGAGGGTGGCAAGTGTACCTCCACGCTTCGGGTGTGGGGAAGACGACCCCGGCCAAGATTCATACTCCCGGTACAGTAATTAGCCAAATATTACAGATGTTAAATTTATTGCCCACTCCACGCATGGAGGTAAAGGGCTACAGTGGGACCCGGGAGTATCGCACTTGGGTTTACGGGTGGCGTTCTGGGCAGCTTTGGCGGTTCCAACGCGCTGCTTCTTGCGGCAGCAACTTGCTGTCCCGAACCTGTTCGGCTATTTCAGCATTGCCCGACTCGGCGAGAAAAGTTCCTGCAATCAGCACGGACATTGGATTGACGCGAAACTAGCGCCGTTGCGAAGCTAACTTGGAGATATACAACCACCTAGTGTTAAAGGAATTTTCATGTCTATATAGTTTCCTTAGTAGTATTTGTAACCGATGGACTGACAGACTCAGGAAATACTGGGTAGATTGGGATCTGCCTGAAAACATAGGTTGACCGAAGCTTAAACGGTGGAATTTGGACTTAAATTTTTTATGGAAGATAGAGGGGAAAGTAAGGAACACGCGGATAATTGTTTTGTAATTTTCAGAGGTGGTTTGAGAGGGGAAATGGATTTTATAGTAGGGGGTGGTTGGATCTGGACTGCAGGAGACAGAGCAGATTCCGGATTTTGCAGTGGTTTTTGGATGGGTAAATAAATTCATAAAATCATAAAAAAATTGTGGAAGAAGGCTTTGGTGGATAGAAAACACAGTCCAAATTTCAGATCAATCTGAAATTGGGAAGGGGGTGAAAACAAAGAAGAGTTAGGCTGCTAGAACATAAATCTTCACATGGACAGATTGTGTAGATCAGGGAAGAATATGGTGGAACGGGGGGCAAACGGTGGAGAAATAACCTGGAAATTTTTTTAGAGAGAGGGGATTTCGTGGGAAACTCACCCTCAAAATTTGGGCTCAATCCGATCTCCTGATTGGGAGATAAAAATGGGTAATAGCTTGCTATCCAGGGGTGGACAGAATTCCGACGAAGTCGCGGTGGTGATGCGACAGCGGCTCGATGGCGGCGGCGGCGGCGGTGCTGAACTTCTCACCCATAGAGGCGTTGATAGGGAGGCCTCACACCTCTGAAAATTTGAGCTTTCACAGCTCCAAGGGGGAGAGAGGAGAGAGAGGGGTTGCGCCCTATGGCTTCTTCACAAAAAAATGATTTTTTCTTCATTTAATTCTATGAAATGTGGAAATACATGGCTTATATAGAAATATATAAAAGACCTAAACTATCCCTAGATCTAGGGTTAGAGAGGGGCAAATGGGGTATGGGAAATAGTTCTCCCATGTGGTCAAATGACCAAAAATAAAAAAAATACAAAAGGGAAGGGGGCGCCCTCTTTAAGAGGGGAAATGGCATTTTTCTACCTTAATTCCTTGGTCCAACTTTGATAAGTATGGTCTAAGCCCACCTTGGACTTTGAACCAGCCCCACATGGGCCCTAGAGCCTAGGTGGACCAATGGGAAATAAGGTGGGGGTCCCGCCGGGCCAACATGGCCTTTTGCAAAGAAACCCAAAGATTCCTAAAGACTAACAAATTGGCTTATAATATCTTACAATTGCAAACCCAATTAGCCCAAGGATATAAATGCAAACAAAATGATACAAATGTAAAAATAAAATGTTAGTGCTCGGTGTTGATTCCCATCATTCTCCCCCTTTTTGATGATGACAACCATGAGTCATTATTTCATAAGCATCCATATGGTATTTTGGCATTTCATTTGTAGAACATCAAACAATAGAAGTTTTGCCATTCAAGAAGAAACCATTTTTATACACATCAACCAAAAAGTCATACAGATCCATTGATCAGACAAGGAGTTTCATACACATCAAACAAAAGGTTTCATTCAAGTGTATACACAAGTATGCATGAGATCTACCTTTCTAAATTTCTAACTCTAAATGAAACTAGATCTTGATGCCATTTCCACTTCCCACATGTAATGATTTCAGCAGTCAGTCAGTCATCTCTCCCCCTTTGTCATCAGCAAGGAGGGGGTGTACTAGGTGGTTACTGTGGTGGAGGCATGTAGCTAGAGCTTCCTGGAAATTGAAATTACTGAGCTTCTATGAGTTGTTGCTGTAAGTGAAGGACTGTTGTGTTGAGTAGTGGATGGTGGATCTAGAGGGGAGGGGTGAATAGATCTGCCCCTCTTTTCACAAAACACCCCTCTTTAAAGCTAGATAAAGAGAATCGCAACGGAATACAACTAGCTTAACGAAGGATACAACGATTGGCTTAGCATGATGAACAAGTAAAATAATGATTGAAGCTAAGCATGCATCTAGCACAAAGCAATCGCACACGGAAACCACAACACACGAGATTTTAAGGTGGTTTGGATTGAATCCCCAGTCCTACGTCCACCCCTCACCAAACACGGTGAGGCTTCACTAGTGCAGCGTACCAAACCGCAGATCGGCGAACTTTCGATTGCCTTCCTACTAACCACCGGTAGGGATGACAACACCACAGATTAGATCACCTTCCAACTGCCTTCCTCCTAACCATGGTAGGGACGATTCTCAGTTTCAATAGCTTGAACAAAATGAAAAGAGAACAAGATGAAAATGTTCAAACAAGATATGAAGATATGCTAAAATTGAGAAGATCTTATCTGAAATGAAGGAGGTGAATCTGATGCTTCAGCAAGGGCTGCCTCTTTTTCTTCTTGTCTTCACACGATGTAGATCACCAACAAAGGCTTCTTCTTCTTCGCAAAGCTCTCCTCTTGATTCAGCAGCAATAGCTTCTTCTTCCTTGTGAAATCAGCTTCCTTGGATCCCCTTGATAGCCTTGCTTGCTTCTACACTTCCTTGGAAGTTGCTAGATTGGATATGAGCTTGAATCACCTTGGAAATAGATGAAGAACTCATGCACGAAGTACTGGTCACGGCTACATTACCCTCTTCTTCTTCCCTTGGACAGCCTCCTCTAGCCTCTCTTTGATCTCCCTTGATCTATTAGGGTTTCTAACTCTCTTTGTGTTATTTTTATATCTCTTTGAATGGTCCATAGACAAGCCCTAGACCAGATCCACAAATCATGGTAGATTGTATGACTTTAGGATCAAACAAATTTAAGAAAAGGGGCTGCCCACGTTGAGAGAAGAAGTCAAGAATGGCTGCATCGGGGTTGCCGGTCGACCGGAAGTAGGGGTAAGTCGACCGAAATGTTTACAGGTTGGGTGATTTTTGTTGCTGGGAAAATCAGTCGACCGGTCACTGCTGGTTGGTCGACTGGACTGTGAGTCAGTCGACCGGTCCTTGTGGGCGGTCGACCCCTACTGAGAGGTTTTGTAGCTTTTTCATCACTAGCAATTCCGGTCGACCGGTCCATGACCGACGGTCTACCAAAAACTTGGTTTTTCACAGATTTTCTTCAATCAACCCCTTAAACCCGTTTGCAGTCCATTCCAGTCTGTGGCATCAAACTCTTTAGACCTTGAGGATGTCTATTGAGTCTTTGACCTTTCCTTAATGAATGCTCAGACCTTTGGATGTTGAAGCCAAGTGTGTTCTTCATTATGCATCGACCTTGGCTATGTGAAGTGTTGACTCTTTTATGCCGAGTGTCGACTCATCTTGAAGCCATCCTGATCTTCTGATAGCTGTCCAGCTTGAAGAGTTGACTCTTGTTTCTTGAAGGGTTTTTCATCCTTGCTTGGGCGCGATCATTTGGCTTTCACTTTTGCCTTCTCTACTCCATTCCTTGGCTTATCTGTCATGAAAAAATATCAAGTATTTCAATCATATGAGAGTGAGAAACATTAATGACTTATAGTGTTTAGCCATTATCAAAACCATGAATGTCAAATGACCACAGGGGCACAACAGTCTACCCCCTTTTTGATGATGGCAACACTGTGAGGCATTATTTGGCAGTAATGTCTAAGATGGTAAGTTGTATAACATATGCAGTTCAAGATACCTGATGATGATGAATATGCTATGCATGAATGATTTGACGAATATGCAGCTCAAGATACATGATGATGATTAGAGCATGTGAATGCGGATATCTATGCATGGATCATACGAATATGTATGCATGGCGTATTCATGATGACGGACTTTTGACTTTCCCCCGTCTCACAAAGTTATTCTCCCCCTTTGACAACTCACAAAGGCGACTCACAAAGGTATTCAGAAAGATATTCTCCCCCTTTGACAACAGCAAAACGAAGGGATAAGGTAGAGACAATGACAACAGAGCTGAATAGGAGTTTAGAGCAAGCCATTATATGCAGACCTGAAACATGCCGTGAGCAAGATACATGGTTCAAGGCTAATGAAATCTGAGATCAACAATAGTGTGCGAAAAATAGCTACATCTATGTTTTAACAGAAATGAACCAGAAGTGCATATCATGGCAGTGGTTAACCTTCCTTTGTCTTATACATCCATATTCAATAACTTCATCAGGAATAGTACAAACTAGTATTGGGGGTAAACAAGCATGACTAAAGTATGGAATTTTATGATTGCAGCATTATTTTTCATGATCTTTTGCATTTGTATGCACATGACTCATATTTTACGAGCAATCGAGTCGAGTACGTGCCTCCTATCCGTAAGAATACACGTTGTTTAGATGTTAGTATTCTTAGGTATTTGGTAAGACTGACTGTGATGCTTCAGATTGAAAAGAGATAGCAATGTCACCTCATGACATATCTGACCTCAGTTCTTTGATGAGGAAATATATTTCTCAGCAATTATGCCATTGCTCTGCCTGGAGTCTAATTTAATTAAGACAGAGATAACAGGGGCACATCATGACATATCATTCGTCACTTGTTTTGAGGACGTGACATATTTCTCCGTGCAACAATATCATTGCCCTGGCTAATTGATTTTCAGAAATTCTAGCTCATCAAAGTGTTTAACAACAATACTAAGCTCTAGTATCTCAACCAACATTGCTATGACATTTGAATTTTTAGATTTCAGGATAGTCATTCAAGGCACAACATGCAATCTCTAGTTAAAGTCTATTAACACCACAGAACATAGATGATTTCAAACAATATATCAGAACTTCAAGGAAATCATTACATCTGAACCATTTTTATTAGATGGACAACCATCAGTTTATATAATATAGAGCTCTTATGCCATTGTTCTGTCTGTTTCATGATCACAGTTTCAGACTGGAAGCCATTGAAGTTCAGATTGCAGGAGATTTAAAGAAGCAGCAAGACTCCCCCTATGGATATGCAGTGAATGCATTCAAGGAGTTATGTTTGCAATCAAGGTGAATGATCAGAGATGAAATGTATGACCCGGCCCATGGTTGTACACTTATTGATGGTAACTAAATGAAGATGAAACATATGCATGAATGCTTCAAAGAAATAGTTCCCCCTTACTATATGGCCTACATGCGATAGTGACGCATGGTACTTGGCGGAGGTTTATCCTCACGCATGGTGAGTGTTTCTAGACAAGCATAACCTACCTTTCCACACTTCATCATTTAATGTACCATGGCCATGCAAGAATGATGCTACACCACATGCAATGCATCGTGAACATGAATTCAACTTTATTATGCAACTACATGCAATGCTACACCACATGCAGAATGACATATTTACATATGAACAATGCATGGATACCAATCAGCAAAAACACACAACCAAATTGAAGAAGATCATCATTTTAATTTTTATTAGCATGAGGTCTGCAAAGACCAAGCTCCCTTCTGAGTGTTGTAAACCTGTCATTACACAAGGGCTTGGTGAAAATGTCAGCAGTCTGATTTAATGTATCAACAAAATGCAGTTCAAAGTTTTTCTTAAAGACCTCATCTCTAATGAAGTGATGCCTAATCTCAATATGCTTGGTCCTAGAGTGTTGGACTGAATTTTTTGCAAGGTTAATAGCACTGGTGTTATCACACAGAATTGGGACACAACCAAGATCTACTAAGTAGTCTTGGAGTTGGTGTTTAATCCACAGCACGTGGGTACCACAGCACCCCGCAACAACGTATTCTGCCTCTGCGGTTGAGAGGGCAACCGAGTGTTATTTCTTGGAGGCCCAAGAAATTAAAAACCCACCCAGAAACTGGCAGTAGCCACTAGTACTCTTGCGATCCAGCTTGCATCGAGCATAGTCCGCATTAGAATAAGAAATAAGAGATAAATCACATGATGACGGATACCATAATCCCAAATCTTGAGTTCCGGCAAGATATCTAAGGATATGTTTGACGGTAGTCAAGTGGGATTCTCTAGGACTAGCTTGAAATCTAGCAGAGAGGCAAACACTAAATTGGATATCTGGTCGAGATGCAGTCAAATAAAGCAAGGAGCCGATTATACCTGTATAGATTTTTGCATCCACTAATTTATCATTTTCATCTGAATCCAGTGATGTTGTGGTGCTCATAGAAGTTGTAATTATTTTGCATCTAGTCATGTTGAATCTTTTTAGCAGCTCCTTGATGTATTTGGCTTGACTTATGAAGCACCCATCTTCTCCTTGGTTGACCTGCAAACCGAGAAAAAATTAGAGTTTTCCCATTAGGCTCATCTCGAATTCGTTAGTCATGACGTTAGCAAATTCCTCACACATTTTAGATTTAGTAGATCCAAACACAATATCATTAAAATAAATTTGAACAATCAATATGTTCTTACCTTACTTCTTGGTGAAAAGTGTTTGGTCTATCTTACCTCGTGTGTACCCTTTCTCAATAAGAAACGAGCTTAGTCTCTCACACCAAGCTCTTGGTGTTTGCTTCAAGCCATAAAGTGCCCTATCTTGCTTGTATACAAAATCTGCATGGTTAGAGTTCTCAAAGCCAAGGGGCTGCTCCACATAGACTTCTTCTTTGATCAAACCATTTAAGAAAATACTTTTTACATCCATTTGATACAACTTTATTCTAAGGGTGCATGTAAAGGTAAGTAAAATTCTGATGGCCTCAAGTCTGGCTACTGGGGCATAATATTCCTTTAAGTCTACCCCAAACTCTTGATTATACCCTTGAACCACCAATCTAGCCTGGCTTCTTATTATCTTGCCATCCTCACTGAGTTTGTTCATAAAAACCCATTTAGTGCCTATGACAGATTGTGATGATGGTCTAGGAACAAGATGCCAAACTTTATTTTTTTCAAACTGGTTTAATTTGTCTTACATTGAGTTTATCCAGTTTTCATATTTTAATGCTTCATCAATATTCTTGGGTTCAAACTGGGAGACAAGAGCAAGATGATCTAATTCTTCCACAATTCTAAAATGTGACCTAGTTCTGGGTGGATCATTCAAGCTTCCAATGACATTTTCTAAAGGATGATCTTTAAAAATTCTAATGTCTGTAAAATAATTACCTTCTTCTAGAGCTTGATCGCTTGAATTGCTTGATTCAGCTAGGTCACCATCTTCTCTTGTTTCTTCTTGTGGAGGATTATTCTTTTCCTTCATGCTTAAGAATTCCCCGTCTTCATCATTTTTCCTGCAATAGTTATCATTTTTAGAATCATCATGATATTCATCGAAGGAAACATGGGGTGATTCTTCCACAGTTTGACTCTTAATGTTGTAAATTCTATAAGCCCTAGATCTATCAGAATATCCAAGGAATATACCTTCATTGCTCTTGGGCTCGAATTTATCTAATTCTCTTTTATCATTATTTTGGATGAAGCATTTGGACCCAAACACTTTCATATGTGAGAGAGAGGGTGTCTTACCTTTCTATAACTCACAAGGAGTCTTCTTGGTGTGTGGCCTTATCATAGATCGATTGATAATGTAACATGCCGTGTTTATCATCTCAGCCTAAAACTTCCTTGGGAGTTGCCGTTCGGCAAGCATTGTTCTTGCCATCTCTATGAGTGTTCGATTCCTTCTTTCAACTACACCATTTTGCTTAGGAGTTTTTTGTGATGAAAACCGATGTGAAATGCCTTCAGCCCTACAGAGATTATAGAATTCAGTTTTTTCAAATTCACCTCCATGATCAGATTGAAGGTTGGAGATTTTAAACTCACTGTCTTGCTTTGTCTTCATATAGAGTGCCTGAAACTCATCAAAAGTATTATTTTTATGTGTGAGAAAGAAAACCCATGTGAACCTAGAGAAATTATCCACCAAGACATATCCATATTTTTTACCACTTAAAGTAGCAGTTCTGGTTGGACCAAACAAGTCCATATGAATAAGCTCGAGTGGTTTGGATGGCATATTTGCAGATCTAGCCTTGAAGGATTTTCTTGTTTGTTTACCTAGGGCACATGCATCACATAATTTATTTTCTTGTTTAAAAGATAGTTCAGGCAAACCTTTCATCATTGAATGCTTTAAAAGTTTATATAAGACACTGTAGCTAGCATGTCCTAGTCTACGATGCCATAACCATGCAAGCTCAGATTTTGGTACAGCAAGATAGAGGTTTATGTGAGCAGGATCATCTAAGTCAATCATGTAAACATTGTTGACTCTTTTACTATAAAATTTTACTATGTCAGATTTTGGTTCAAGGATTCTACATTCATGAGAGTCAAACAACACTTTGTGACATTTATCACACAATTGACTTATACTGAGCAAGGTATATTTCAAACCTTCAACTAGCAGCACATTTCCAATGGAGTTGGAGAGGTTCTTACCTACATTATCTATTCTAGTGATTCTTCCTTTGTTGTTCCCTCCAAATGTGACGTGTCCTCCTTCATTTTTCATCAAGAGACAAAATTTTGTTTTGTTCCAGTCATGTGTCTTGAACAGCCGCTATCAAGGTAGCACCGATTATGCATGGCTGCAAGACACTCCTGCACAAGGAATTAAGCAATGAGGTCTGGAACCTAACAAAACTTGGGTCCCACCAACTTCTTTAGATTTTTAAAACATTATACCATCTCTATTGGAATCTAAACCTTCCTTGCATTCATGTTTTCTTTGCTTAGTGCAGGGATTTGATTTTTCTTTTCAGCTTTGACATTCACTTTCTGTTTATAGGCTCTTTGTTGGATTTTGTGGATGTTTGAGGAAGTCTACTTCTTAAACCATTGAGGCCACTGGTTGGTTTTGGGTTGAAAGTGATTGTTTTGTCGCCTAGGGGATTGAAGCTTATAGGATTGATGCACAAAGGAATTATAGTTCCCCCCAAAGCAAGGTGGTGTCGACCTGTATGAATGGGAGTGTCGACCTGTCCTATGTGCAACCCAGTTATAGTGGCTTCTGGATGATTGAGCGGGTGATGGCCAAGGAAGTGTCGATCTATGCTGTGGGGAAGGTAGACTTTTCTTAGGCTTTTGAGCAATCTTTTTGGGGATTTCAGTGGATTCCTCTTTAACCTTTTCTTTTCCTTTGGCTGTTGTGTTTGAGGTAGAAGCATCAGAAGAGGAACCAAATGTGACAGTTTTTAACCCAACTGGCCTTTTGTTTGTGGGATTAAAACCCAACCCTTCCTAGCTGAAATTCATTCTTGTACCTAGCAATACATCTAAGTTTTCTCTTCCATCTACAAACTTTTCTAAAGAATGTTGTTTATCCTTCAACTCTTTTTGTAAGTTTTCAATATTTTGAAGGAGTTGAGTGTTGACTTGTTTGACAGCTTCATACTACTCATTACTCAATTTCCTTTTCTTTTTCATAGGTTTGTACTTTTAACTTCATGCTATCAATCTCATTTCTTAAGTCTTCATTTTCAGTTTCCAAATCAGCCATTTCTTTTCTTCCCTCTTCCAAGTTCTCAATCATTTTCTTAAGGTCTTCAATTTTAGTTTCAAGTGAAACAGTCTTATGATTCATATCATGATCATGCACAAAAAAGTTAAAATTTTTTTCAATGATTTCCTCTCCTTTTTGTACATGTCATATTTCTCCATGAGCTGTATATATGCTTCCTCCCAATCATCAATTGTGAAATTTTCAAATGGAGAGTGTACCTCAATTTCTTCGTCACCTCTGGCCATGAGGCAAAGATCTTCTTTTTCTTTGTCCGAGGAGCTGGTTCCATCATCACTTTCTTCTTCGTCACTCCATGTGGACACCATGGCCTTGTTCTTCTTCTTATCCTTCCATTTGTCAGCTTTTCTGAATCTTTCGGGACATTCAGTCTTGAAATGCCCTAGTTTGTTGCATGAATAACAAATGATCTTGTCAGATTTCTTAAAATTTTTAGAATTGGATTTGAAACCTTTCCTTACTTGTGACCTTCCTCTCATGAAGCTCTTACCTTCTTTTCTCAGAAATTTTCTGAACTTACGAGTGAGCATGGCTACATCATCCTCATCTCGCACACTTGCAGAAGCCTCACCTTCATCAGAAGTGCTTTGACCGCTGGGTCCTGCTTTAAGAGCTAGGGACTTTTTCTTAGGTACCTCAACCTCTTTATTCTTTAGATTGATATCATAGGTCATCAATGACCCGATGAGTTCATCCACTTTAGTAGTTGTAAGATCTCTGGATTCTTCAACCACGGTAGATTTCGTGTGCCATGCTGGGGTCAGTGACATGAGAATCTTCCTTACAATTTCTTGCTCTGAATATTTCTTTCCAAGATCAGTTAGACTATTAGTAAGAACAGTTAAGCGAGCATACATGTCTTGAATTGACTCATCATGCCTCATCCTGAACATTTCATATTCAGAAACTAAAATGTTGGCTTTTGTTTCTCGTACCTGAGAGGTTCCTTCATAAATCACTTCTAACCTGCCCCACATGACTTTTGCAGTTGCGCGGGTAGCTACTCTTGAGAATTCTACTGGATGGAGTGAGCATTGCATGAAGTGTCTAGCACTCCAATTGATAGTAGATTTTCTTATTTGTTCTTTGGTCCACAATTCCTCATCATCCGTAAGCTCATACGGACCTTTGCTGATCACTCACCAGAGTTCATAATCTTGGGCGCGAATGAACACCTGTATTCATAGTTTCCAATAAGGATAATTAGTTCTAGTGAAATAAGGAGGCATATTCACAGAATGTCTTTCAGGTAACAAACCCTTGGATGATAATCCACCATTTCTCTCAAGGTCGTTGGACCCCATAATGAGAGATTAGGCTCTGATACCACTTGTTGAGTAGTGGATGGTGGATCTAGAGGGGAGGGGTGAATAGATCTACCCCTCTTATCGTAAAACACCTCTCTTTAAAGCTAGATAAAGAGAATCACAACGGAATACAACTAGCTTAACGAAGGATACAACGATTGGCTTAGCAGGATGACCAAGTAAAATAGTGATTGAAGCTAAGCATGCATCTAGCACAAAGTAATCGCACACGCAAACCACAACACATGAGATTTTAAGGTGGTTTGGATTGAATCCCTAGTCCTACGTCCACCTCTCACCAAACACTGTGACGCTTCACTAGTGTAGCGCACCAAACCGTAGATCGAAAAACTTTCGATTGCCTTCCTACTAACCACCGGTAGGGATGACAACACCGCAGATTGGATCACCTTCCAACTGCCTTCCTACTAACCACGGTAGGGACAATTCTCAGTTTCAATAGCTTGAACAAAATGAAAAGGGAACAAGATGAAAATGTTCAAACAAGATATGGAGATATGCTAAAATTGAGAAGATCTTATCTGAAATGAAGGAGGTGAATCTGATGCTTCAACAAGGGCTGCCTCTTTTTCTTCTTGTCTTCACATGATGTAGATCACCAACAAAGGCTTCTTCTTCTTCACAAAGCTCTCCTCTTGATTCAGCAGTAATAGCTTCTTCTTCCTTGTGAAATCAACTTCCTTGGATCCCTTTGATAGCCTTGCTTGCTTCTACGCTTCCTTGGAGGTTGCTAGATTGGATATGAGCTTGAATCACCTTGGAAATAGATGAAGAACTCTTGCACGAAGTATTGTTCACGGCTATAGTGCCCTCTTCTTCTTCCCTTGGACAGCCTCCTCCATCCTCTCTTTGATCTCCCTTGATCCATTAGGTTTTCTAACCCCCTTTGTGTTATTTTTATATCTCTTTGAATGGTCCATAGACAAGCCCCAGACCAGATCCACAAATCATGGTAGATTGGGTGACTTTGGGATTAAATAAATCCAAGAAAAGGGGCTGCCCACGTTGAGAAAATGAAGTCAACAATGGCTACATCGAGGCTGCCGGTTGACCGAAAGTAGGGGTCAGTCGACCGGAATGTTTACAGGTTGGGTGATTTCCGTTGCTGGGAAAATCAGTCGACTAGTCAGTACTGGTCGGTCGATCGGACTGTGAGTCGGTCGACCGGTCCTTCTGGGCGGTCGACCCCTACTGAGAGGTTCTGTAGCTTTTTCATCACTGGCAATTCCGGTCGACCGGTCCATGACCGGCGGACCGGCGGTCGACCAAAAACTTGTTTTTTCACAGATTTTCTTCAATCAACCCCTTAAACCCGTTTGCAGTCCATTCCAGTCTGTGGCATCAAACTCTTTAGACCTTGAGGATGCCTATTGAAGCTTTGACCTTTCCTTAATGAATGCTCAGACCTTTGGATGTTGAAGACAAGTGTGTTCTTCATTGTGCATCGACCTTGGCTATGTGAATTGTCAACTCTTTTGTGCCGAGTGTCGACTCTTCTTCAAGCCAGCCTGATCTTTTGATAGCTGTCCAGCTTGAAGAGTTGACTGTTGTTTCTTGAAGGGTTTTTCATCCTTGCTTGGGCGCGATCATTGGGCTTTCACTTTTACCTTTTCCACTCCATTGCTTAGCTTATCTGTCATGAAAAAACATCAAGTATTTCAATCATATGAGAGTGAGAAACATCAATGACTTATAGTGTTTAGCCATTATCAAAACCATGAATGTCAAATGACCACAGGGACACAACATGTTGCTGGCAGTGAATCCACCTTCTGAGTAAGCTCCTCGTCCCATTGTTTTACAAATCGATGAAGAGACTTACTATTTTCATTGATGTCATCCAGCCACTCGTGCAACATCTCATAAATGTATTTAGTCTGTGCCTTCTGTTGGGAGGCTTTTTCTGATACATAAGAGGAGGTGGCTTTGAATGGACGAGGGTAGTATGCCTCACCAGTGTCTTCTGGATTTGGTGGAAACTATTCTTTGTGCAGACGGATCATTTCAACAATTTCATCTCCTACCATATCCAATTTGTTGTATACAATGTTCAATCTTTCTTCGACTCTGGTGGAAGCAGCAATGACCTTGGTAGAGGCAGCAGTGACTTTTCCTTGTAGTCTTATTGAGGCATCAATTACTTTTGCTGAGTTAACATTAACCGAGGCTTCAAGATTGTTGGTGGCCTTAATGAGTTTTGCACAATCAGCATCAACTGAAGCGACAAGGCTAGTGGAGGCTGTAGTGACCATTGCAGATTCAGATGTGGGCTTTCTTTCAATTCTTGCAGATGTGTCAATCAGGGTGGCATATTTGAGAAATAACATGTTATGTTCTTCTCTAGTGTCGTAGGTATGTATAAGCATTTGAGTGGTCTTCTCTTGAGTTTCAATGTGTATTTCTTTCAGCCGTTTCATTACCGTTCCGGCCCTCTCACAAACATGCAACAGTGAATTCATGAAGGTATGCAATTGTGTATCAGATTTGTGCTTGTCTTTAAAAAAATTTTCCCACCGGCTATTTGAAAGTTGCTCAACATGAGCAAGTCTTGCATCCAGTCTCTCAACATTCATATTCAACTGCATAATTGAGGAATTTACATTTGCAAACTGAGCAGTTAAAAACCTTATCAGTGTTGGGTGAATACCCATCAGACCTCTAGTGGCAGAAAATGTTGTTCCTCTTGAAGTGGGACTTCTGCATGAAATCCAGGAGGAGCATCTCCTTCAGCAAATATTCTAGTTTCCAATTCTGGAGAAAGTGGTGGAAGAATACCAAACCCCATCAGAGAACCAAGATGAATTTCTTGTGGCACATGCTGCTGCTACTGGTCCTAATCAAATTGAGCATCGACATGAAATTGTTCCTCATACTGTTCGATAGGCTCATCTTGAGCTGGCTGATCATTTTGCAATTCTTGTTGTGCTGGCTGTTCTGGCTGTGCAGGTGCAGCTGGTTGCACAGGGGTAGCTGGTTGTCCAAGTGCAGTTGGCTGTGCTGGTAGATGACCGGGTAGATCTCTAATGGCCTTATCCCCTTTTTTCTTGAAATGCATGAATTTTTCAATAAATCTCAAGCAATAAACATTGCTTTGAGGGATTTCATTCTTCTTTTCATTTTCCAAAGAGATCCCTACTCTCTGAAAGATACTAGTAAGATGTGCCGCATATGGCAAGTTCCTTCTTTGCCCAGTGCAACTCCTCATTATCTGAAGCATAATTTCAGAAAGACGGTTGTAAAGCCCCACATTTTCAGATATTTTTCGGATCATTTTAGTGGGTCTCGGAGTGTATTTTATGTTTTACACGTATTTTTTTTGATGCGCCTTCGGAACTCTGTGCAGGACAAACCGTGGCGTTCTCCGACTCTGGGACAGTACCGGCACGTTGTGCTCCTCCCGAGGACCGTGGAGGTAATTTTTCATAATTTTTTGAATTTCCACAATTTTTGGGCTTTTTTATATATTAACCCTTTTCCCTCTCTCCCTCCTCATTCTCTCTTTCTCACTCTCTCTCATCTCTTTCTCTCCCCCTCTCCCCGGGTAGCCGATGGTGGCGGAGGAGGGTGAGGCGGCGATGGTGGGAGGCGAGCAACTAGGAACGGGTCGAGGATCGAGGGTCGGTCGCTCGGTGAGGCTCGGGTGCGAGTTCGTGAACCGGCGAGGGTTTCGTGGAGTTTTCTTCGTGGATCGGCGTCCACAGCGGGTCAAATCTTCGGTGGAGGTAGGGAGATGGACCACCAGCTCGTGCACTTCCTTTCCAGTGAGTTTTGTAGGCCGTGGTGAGCCGAGCGGGCTTATTTGAGCTTTTTGGGGAAAATCCATGTTTTTGGGGAGTAAGTCGGATCTCTCGTTTCGCGGCGTTTTTGGCCGATCTAGGGGTTTAGATGCATGCATAAGGTGTTGGGGATGGATTCCCCTTTGTTTCCTCATCACCCGGTGGTGATTGAGGCATGGATCAAAATTTGGGGCATTTCCTGCCGTTCTCGGTTTTTCGGAAGTGTGGCGGTCCTTCCAGTAACCGCCACATCCTTCTGGCGGTCCTCGTTTGACCGTTTCAATCTTTCCGTGCGTGGGTTGGGTCTGGCGGCCTCACGATGAGCCGCCAGAGCCCAGATAGCGGTCGAAGGTCCGACCGCTAAGCCGAGTTGGCCGGCGTGGCCTTCGAGGCATTTTGACAGTTGGAGGCTTTTGGGTCTGGCGACCGAGGGTACGCCCGCCTCATGTCTTTTGGCGGCCCTATATAGGACCGCTTGTCCTTTCGTGACCCAGGGTGTGGCGGCCTATCGTTGAACCGCTACAGTCCCTGTGGTGCCCCAATGTTGGACCGCTAGGTCTTGTGGCGGCCCAAAGGTGGACCGCCAGCGGTTCATGTCCGACCAGAGTTATGTTTTGCTGATTCGAGTCCTGGGTGAGTGGACCTCGATCAACGTGCTGACCCGTGGTCTGACTAATGCTAGGCGTCATGTGGAGGCCACACGTTAGGGTGCCGTGGGATCCCGGGAGGTGGTGTTATCGGCTTGAGTCACCGTGTATCGGTGTGAGTGCGGTGGGGTTTCCCCGCATGTCGTGGGTTTCTGTGGAAGATGGTTCTTGAGTGGGCCAAGTGTTTGGCCTTGGACTGCGAGTCCAGTCATCCGGCCGGGGCTAGAGGTTTCCCACTTTTCCTTGGGATGGGGAATCAGCGTGGTGACTTGTGAGCTACCTTGGGAATCGTGCTTCGGTGCTTTCCACGTGGGCCGTGTGTGTGGCCTGTGGACTGTGAGTCCAATTACCCAGCCTAGGGCTGGAGGGTTTCTGAGTTCCCTCCCTGAGGGGATGGTGTCGACGGCTCGTGAGCTACCTCGGTATTCATGCTACCGTGGTTTTAGACCTAGGGATTAGGCTAGATTGATGGCCTTGTGTTGTTGTGTACGATGGTCTTCACCCCGAGTCTTGTGACTCAAGGACCGTTGGATTTAGTGAGTCTAGAGGATTGTCCAGAGTCCAGTGGCTCGATGCCACTTGGTCCTTCTCGACTTTCGCACAGGGTGCATGTGTGTTTCTCGGAGTTTCTCATTGGAGAGTGGTCACATCAGTGACTCCCCACTAGAAGTAGCGAGATGTGATTTTCTGGACCGGCTGGTGTTTCCATGTTAGTGGCCAGGGTGCTAGTAGCTTTACCGAGGTTGCATCTTGTTGGTGCGGTGTCCGCGACCGGGTGGTCGGGGTTGCACCTTGGATAGTGTGTCCAGGTTGGCCGTGTCCTGGGAGACAGGCCTCTACGGCGGGGTTGCCGTGGATTTTTACTTCGGTAAGTGGTACTAGTGTTGTTCGGTAGCCCCCGACCGTGAGATTGGGGTGTGTTTTCCTGGTACAGTAGGTTAGCTGTAGTGCCGAGTTTTGACCGGCCACCGGTTCGCAGTTCCTGCTGTCGTTGTAGCTTTCCTTTCCACTATCGCCGTTGTTTCCGGTTGGGGTTCTGCGGGACCCCTGCCAAGTCTATATTTGGAGACTCATCCCTACTTTTCAGGTGTGGCGGTGCTTCCTCGAGGTTCGAGGGTGCTATTCGGAGGTTCTCAGTTGCCAGCTTGCCAGGCCGAGTGTTCACATGGCATGTGGTACGTTTTACTGCTTTAGACTGTACTTTCTGTTGGACTAGACTCTATTGTAATAGTTATTTATTTATTTCTGTTAATTGTTGAATTGCCATGCCTTATTTCCTATTTCTTTGTACCTCTACACTCCTTTTAGCCCTTCCGAGCCCTCCCGGCTCATGGGCGGCGGGCTAGGATTCGAATGGTATTAGGCTCCTCCCGGTATCCAGATCTTGGGTCGTCACAGCTGGTATCAGAGCGGTGGTTGTTGACGTAAATAGGAATTCAAAATATTGCAGTGATCAGAGTCCATAAGGTCTAGTACAGTTGGCAGCTGGCTTAGGGTTTTGTATTTATTTTCTCTTGATTTTCCGCTTGAGAGCTTGGGTGCGCTGTGCGGCGCTGTGAAGGTGGTTGTTGTTCACGGCTTTCGTGCCGGCGTGGGATCTAAGGATCGAGGTTGAGAGCTTCTCCCTCATCGTTGGTGATCCCGGTTGTCTAGCGTTGGGCAGAGGATGCTGGCAGGCGTGAGTTTGTGGTGCTGCATTCCAGGCGTTTGTCACAATGTCAGGTGGCTGGCGAGGATTGATCGTGGTTAAGTGGTCGTGAGTGTGCTCTGAGGGAGCTGTTGTCGAGTCTGGCCACTCTAGTTTGAGGTCTATCCAGCCCCAGATGTGTTAAGGTTGTGGTTTAAGGTGGCAAAGCGAGTGCTCTGATCGAGAAGTGTGCTCAGGTGAGCGGAGGATCTTCTCAGTGAGTTGCTGATTTTCAAGCCTGATGTCCTTGTTGTGCTCTGTGGCATTCGAAATGATGTGTCGGTCCTGGTTATTCTTACGGATTTCGAGGCAGGATTGGGCTGTGGTGTCCTAGTAAGTTCTTGCTCCTGTGCTCTTACGTGCGAATGGATTGTGTTCACCTTGGATTTGGTTTGAGATAAGAATATTCCGCGGTGGTTTCGGGACTCGAGGATGACCGTTGATGGTTGTCGATTATGGCTCGTGTTGCGGCTCTTGGCGTGGCATGTTGCAGTTCGAGGAATTGTAGTGGTGGTGTATCGAGTGATGCTGTGATCGTGGTCCGACGTGACACTCGCTGAGCGTGTCGGAGGTGCTGACCTGACGAGGAAATGGTTTTCCCGGTGTTGGATGGTGTTGTTCCCAGCATGCGCGAGGTTTGAGGTTAGCGCATTACGTCTTGACGTGTTTTTCCCCCAGTTTCTTCGATTGGTCGGAGGAGTGTTGGCTTCTCCGTGGGTTGGAGAGATTGTATTTGACTAAGGTTTGTCGTCTTGCATTACGTGCCCAGATTGGTTGGCCTCGTGTGCCATGGAGTCCATGCGAGACGTGATCCGTGTTTGGCAAGGTGGTTGCATGTGAGAGTTGTGCCCATTTCCCCTTGTGTGTAAGGGTGCTGGCGCTGTTCCGGAAGGACGGGTGCTGGTTGGACGATGTTCGCATTCTTGGCTGGTGCTGGAATTTTTTGATTCGTTGCAGATCGAAGTCTACGAAGTCGCAGAGGGTTGCTAGATTTGGGAGAATCTGTGCTTGGGGTTCTAGGTAATGGAGCTTTCCTCACCCTGTTTCCTGGGGTTGACCAGCTGAGTTGTGGATTGTCGGGATGGCGAGTCCTGAGTTGCCATGTTGGCTGTGCGTATGTATCAGAGTGCGTAGCAGAAGCCTGGTGGGCCCATAACCCACTAGTTTAGGATCATAACGTTGGTTGCTATGGGCGGATTCCTGAGTTTGCGTTGAGCATCGGAGGATTGGTTCCTCGGTGTTAGACGTGTTGTTGTCGTGCCGTTGCTCGAGACATTGTGGTCCTTGGCACTAGTAGGACGGAGTATTTTGGAATGTGCTGGCTAGTGCACCGCATGAGTACCCTGTTCCTGTGATGGGAGCCGTGTCAGGCATCGGTGTTAAACCCGGATGGGGTTGTTGAGGATGTCGCCTGACGGAGGTCGAGGACGTGTTGGTTAGACTCGGTGGCTTGGTGCCCGACATGTATTGGAGGTTGTGTCCTCGAATGAGATCATGTTTTGAGGAAGTGATCTATGGCAGATCATGGGTTCCTATTGGTAGCTATGACTGACTAGTAAGGCTAGTCTCGTAGCCGACCACGGTAAGATTTGTATTGTTGGGGACCAGAGTGCATTGGTCGTGGTGTTGGCTGTAGATATATATTTTTCCTCTCTTCTCTCTAAGAATCAGGGCGCATCAAGTGCTTTGACCAATGCGTAATGGGCAAATAACAAAAACGAGAGGAAAGTAGAGAACAAAAGAAAGGACCGTGATCGCCACCAAGGTGCCGCACGTGACCGGCACGCCGTACCTTGGAAAGGAGAGAGCTGCAGCGTTGGAGAGATGAACGGTTCTTTAGGGACCGCTTGACTTGACGCGGTCTTACGACAGACCGTCCTTGTACGCTACAAAGGAGGCGGGAGGAGCTGCTGCCGTGGGATGGACGGTGGAAGTTAGACCGCACTCCAAGGAAGAACGGTCGTCAATGAACCGCACCACACATTGAACGGCCAAAGGGAAGCCTGATGTGAAACGACCCCTCGGACCTAGAATAGGAAGCAACACAACAATTTAGGCAACGTGACACAAGCGGACTCACTCGCGTTGGCACACTCGGGTCCGTAGGAGGACCGGCGATGGTGGTGAGGGTCCGAGGTTGGACCTCAATGTTCCAAGGGTATGGCCAGATAAGGTTGGACCCCAATGGGCCAGGGATGCCCCAATTCCGTGGGTGGCCAGCACACCAAGGGCGTGGGATGTAGCGGCTCTCTCACAACTCGCTCCGTGGCGGACACTCGAATTGATTGATTTGGGTCGGGCGCTCGCCTCACCACCAACGGGCAACTAAGAACGATACTAAGCTAAGCAATGGTAATAAACCAGCAACGATGAGTGGCCAGAAGCTCACCTGATCAGCGTGGGGATGCCGATCCTGGCCGGAGACGAGGGCGAGCGGGGAAGCGTGGGCTACCCGCACGCCGCGCCGATGAAGCTTCAACCTGTTCAACTTAATACAATCACTACACCTCGCGCAGGAGGGTGACCTCGGGGAAGGGATGATCAAATACAATCAAACACTACCTCCACACAGGGAGGGGCGGTAAGCCGGCCAGGCAGGGACGGGAAAACCGTCGGAGAACGGAAGAAGGAAGTCGAAGTTGTTTCCACTTGCAGGCTGTGGTGGCTGACAGCCAGACGGTCCCGGAGCTGTAGATCACGTTCATGAATTTTTCTGGAGGCGAGACCAGTGTGGGGTTCTTCGTATATGGCACGCGGATGGTTCAGAATTTTCCCGATTTCTTCAGCTATAGCTGCTGGTCCGGGTCAAGCGACGAACAGGGTGGCAGATTCTGGCCGCAGCAGCTACCAGATATGAACAGCCACTTGCAGAAGCTACCCAGGCCGCTCCCGAACCCTGAATCATGAGACGTCAAAGTTTCTATAATCATGGTCGAGTCTCCTTCGCAGCAGAATCAACGGGGAAGCCAGATGAGGTGGGAGGAGACTGGGGGACCCAAGAAGGTACTGACAGGTCGTAGCTGACTTGGGGAGGCTGCTTGGAGCAGTCGGAGGAGAATCTCTATAACTCTGTCTCACGGAACCCGAACGCAGTTCCGCTTCCTGATCCTGGAAGAGGACAGGACGTGGAAGAACTTTGATGAAGAGGCCTCCACCTGGTTCTGCAAGGGTTCGCCGTGGCACAGCTTCCTTTCAGGTTTAGGTACTTGGTGACAGTAACTCGGCAGCAGCTACTTGATACGAATAGTAACTTGCAGAAGTTGCCCCGGCTGCTCCCGAGCTCTGAATCATGAGCCGCCAGAGTTTCTGGAACCGTGGTCGAGCCCTCTTCGCAGCAAAATTGACGGGGCAGCCGTTTGATGTCGGTGCAGACAGGGAGACTCAGAAGAGTGGAGGCAGGTCGCTGCAGGTTGTGGGAGGCAGACCCGACCAGCCGAGGGAGAAAAATGAGAACTCCGGCCTCCGGACACCAAACGTAGTTCTGTATTTTGATTCTGAACGAGAACTGGGCGAGGAAGAACTTTGCTGAAGAGCTCTTGGCCTGATTCTTCTGCAATTCTTCGGGGTACAGCTTCTCTTCTGGTTCAGGAGCTCGGTATGAGGAACTCTGCGCAGTTGGGGGAGATTGGACCTCCCGGACAGCATGGACCTCGGATGAGGACGAGACCAACGCGGTGGCGAAGCAGACTGGCAGAGCTTTCCGTTGATGTAGGTCACGCCCTCAGAAGATCCGAGATGAAGTCGTGGGAGATGCTGCAACAGGGGGGCGGTTCTGCAGAACTGCAGCTGCTCACTAGTATATAGAAAATGGGGTAGATGGGGTGGGAGATGGGGTGGATGTGTGTGGGGGGCGACCCCGGGCTGTGTGGGGGTCTGGTATAGGGTGATCTAAGGTGTGGGAGGGGCAAAATGGGGGCTGGAAGATGGTCTAGTAGGTGGAGGATGGGGGAGCTGCGAATTTGGGTTGGGATAGAGAGAGAGAGGGAGATCTCTCTCCTTTGGTTTGAATGAGAGGTTAATGGGGTTTAATGTTGCTTTGGGAAGGGGAAGGGTTGTGTTGGGGAGAGGAAGGGGTGCTTGGGAGAAGGGATTCTCCCTTGGGAAAATGAAAGGTTGTATGGGGAAGGGGAAGTTGCTTGGGAGGAGGGAGAGGTGCCTAGGAGAAAGGGATTCCACCTAGGGGTTGGAGGGGACTTAAATGGGAGGTATGGGGAAGGGGGAGGGGTCTTAATTAGAGGTGAATAGGGAGGAGAGAGAGTGAATTTCGAATTTGGGGTGGGGAGGAGAGAGAATGGGGTTCGCCCCCTTTAGAGAGAGAGAGAGAAGTAGAGAGAGAGAGCTAGAGATAGAGAGAGAGAGAGGTGCACTAATGCTCAAAATTCATTCAAACTTTCATTAGCTTACAACTGAGGGATTGGGGTCCTATTTATAGGAAACCCACTTTTACATATAAGACCCTGACTTTTACCATACTAACAGATAACCAAGGAAGGGGGGGTGCGCCCATAGGCCTAGCCCAAAGAAATAGGCCCAATAGCAAGCACCATAGCCTAATGAGACTCGAACTTAGGGAAATGACTTAATAACCTAGGTACAAGACTCAAATAAAAGGCAAATTACATGAGTAGAAAATGAAAATTACATCATAGGACTCGAAATAACGTGGTGAACAAGATGTAGCTTAGGCGGTGAGTATCGGGATCCTCAATCATATGAAATTGCTGGTGATGTCCTCATCAAAGCCGCTCGATCCCTTCACGCAGCAAGCTGACAAGGGTTCGACCTCCACCCTCTCCGGCCGGCCAGAGGGGATGGGCCTCGTGCTGATGAAGTGCTGACATGCAAAATATTGTAAAGACACAAGAGAAACACCCAAATTAGAACTAAAAGACGTAGTACATGTTCACATAAGGAGGATTAAGCATAAATTAATGAAAAGGGGGATACCTGGGGGATTTTAAACCCCTAGGGTGACAAAAGCATGGGTGGATGTGTGCATGAAAACGAAAATGAGGGAAGACGTGGGGGAAAAGCAATGCATGGAACAGACGATGAAGAAATAGAGAGACGACACTATGACTCAACACGCGGACTACTCCCTGAACCGGAGGCTCATAAGGACGTAGAGAGCCTCCCTCCTTGGTGCTAGGTCGCTCAGGAATGCGGCAGGGCTTTGCCGTCGACCAAAAATCTCCCCCCTTTCGACGTCCGGCCACTAGGGTCTATTTATAGAGCCTAGAAAGCCAGCCTCGAAATTAGGGTTTTTAGGTATTTTCAGGTCGAGATTATAAAAGATAAATCATAGATATTATCATAATCTCTTATCCAGTCGAAATGGCATCAAAAATGGTTGATTATCCACGGAGAAATCATTAAAACAAACTAGGGATAAAGCCATGAATAAAAGAGACAAAAGTCTGTTAAAAAGCCTCATCCGACGGGATGAGCGGTCTTACGTTAGATCGCGCAACGTTTGGGCGGTCTGGTTAAGACCGTCCAAGCTGTCGGTGGAAATTCGGATAATCAGAAAATCAACCCAATTATCTCTCTAACTGGCCAAAATGCCCGCCGTTGGACCCTCAAAGGTGAACGGTTCTAGTGAGACCGTTCTAGTGTAGAGCGGCCAATACCCAACCGTTTCACCCTGTCGGTGATAATTCAGATAATTGGATAATTATATGAGGAAATGGGCGTGCGTAGGACTCTGAGGTATAGGCGGTTGTAATACGCCCGTCCATTGGTTTGAACGGTCCTAATAGGGCCGCACCACAGCCTGTCGGTGAATATTCAGAAAAGACCTCGGAAATTAACAAAATGTATGAACGGTCTATATTCAATCGCTCATCATCTGAACGGCTGAGGTTGGGCCGTGTATGCTATGAAACGTTCAATTAACCAAAGCCAAGGCCCATTAAGCCCTGAATCGCCACGGACTTCACCAAGGAGGGAGACGACCCATAAAATGAGCCCAAGACGTGCCACAAAAAATGGCCCAATGAATGATGGACAACTCGAAGCATCAACTAATGGGAGTAAGAGAAACGACTCAAATTATCGGTATAAAACGGGTGTCAACAGATGCCCCTCCTTAACGTCCTCTTTGCAGGGGAGTGAGCGGAGGTGAAGCGGAGGTGACATGGAACATGGAGGTGGAGCGGAAATGCAGCGGAGTGGACCCGAAAAAGCGGGCGTTAAGGTAAAACGACACCCG
This sequence comes from Amorphophallus konjac, assembly GCA_022559845.1. Taxonomy (NCBI): domain Eukaryota; kingdom Viridiplantae; phylum Streptophyta; class Magnoliopsida; order Alismatales; family Araceae; genus Amorphophallus; species Amorphophallus konjac. The sequence continues at coordinate 234,852,876 of CM040124.1, forward strand.
TTCTTACCAACAAGTGATGAGAATCTTCCGAAAACCTTGAACCAAACGCCGGGAATAGTTAACTGAAAGTGACGCCAAATCTGGAGAAACTAAACTAAATAAAACAAATCGACAAGACCGACCTCATGGGGGACACAATCCTGCGGTCCAATGAGGGGGCCACAAAAGAAAAAAGTCTAAAGCTCCAGACGGGGACCTTTCAATCAACCAGACCAAACGAATCGACCAAAGAAAACCTTCGAATTCAGAGTGGAATTAGTTCCTCTTACTCGAGCGTCTGAACACAGCTGACCATTACCGACGGGACATTTCTTAACCAAACCATGGGGCATGAAAGCTCAAAAGGATGCGTATGATGCATGCTGGGCTAAAACAAAGGAAACCGTTAAAACAAATGCCAAGAAAGATTAAAATATAAAATATTCAAGAGTAGTATTGCTAAGCTGGGAACGTCAGAGTCAAGATACCGTCCGCAACCACAGCGTGCGGATAGAACCGTCCTCCTCGTGACATCCCAACTTAACGGCTTAACCGAAGGTTAGGTACATGAGCCTGGACCATCTTCGTTTTTGTTGAAGGGGAACATCAGATCCGGGGACACGTAGATAACCTGCCGGCTCTTGAAATAATATAACATAATACCATATAATTAATGCAATAAGGGATTAGAAATAGAAGGCCATACCTGACTTACCTGTGCAGGCAAAACAACGAGACTGGAGGAAATGATGCTGCATAAGATGGTTAAGAGATAATTTCCAAAGAAAATATCAATATTCATGATCTAAATACACCATCCAGATAAACGGCCTTATTGTAGCCGTGCAATATTCCAAACGGCTCTATGTTAACCGTGTATACCTGACCTTTAAACGATTCTAAAGGGGCCGGTTGCCAGGGATGAACGGTCCACATAATACCGTTTATGATAGAACGGCTCTATAAGAATCGCTCGGGCCTGGAATTTCAATCGACTTAAAGTTAACGGTCACTAGTCGTGTACGGCCAAATAGGAACCGCCCAACGGACAAACGGTCTAACGATAGACCATCCTTCTCTGTAACCTCAAAAAATTGAAACCCCCTCGTCTCCCTCCACCGTAACCGACGGTGGAATTGACGAAGGGGGCCAAAAGACCCTCGTTCTCCCATTCCCTCACTCTCTCTTCTGCAAACCCCCCCTTCTCTAAGCCTTAAGCCCTTCTCTTAAACCCTCCCCGTCTTCTCGATGACATGGACGAAGCACCAGGCGGCCAGGCCACCGGCCGCCGGTGAGAGTTCGCCGCCGCCGCCGCAACCGCCACCACCGCCGCCGTCCGAGGAAGGAGGGATGCCCGGAGTGACGATGGAGGAGCTCTCCATCGTCGCCGCCGAGGAAGAGGCCCCCACCGGAGAGGAAGAGCTCGCTGGAGAACAAGTACCGATGAGGGCGGCCAAGAAACCCCGCGACCCCGAGGTAGGCCTTCCTCCCTAAATTTCAATTTTCATTCAATTTCCATTAGTGCATGCCAGTTTAGAAACATTTTTAGGGGGGTCTAGGTGTTTAGGGGTTAGTTAGGGGGCCACGGCGATCTCCCCAGTCGGCTGGGGACGTTCACCGTCGTCGGGGACGACGACGGTAGAACGGTTCAACAGAAACCGCCCGCACCGAACAATGCGGTCCACATAGGACCGTCTAAATTTACACGGCTTAGGAAACGCCGTTCAAACCCACACAGTAACAGAACAATCTTGAACAGACACGGTGAGGGTATCACCGTTCAAACAGTAAACGGACCACATTGGTCCGTTCAATCATTCAATCGAGGCAAAACAATACGGTCCCCATAGGACCATCCACAAGTCATGCGGACCAAGGGGGACCGCTTCTCCTTAGGACGATGGGCAGGCAGACGGTTTGAGGTAATCCGTCCAGGACAGGAATGGTTAAGGGTAGCCCGTGCAAACACAGAACCTGAAGAATCAGAACGGTTGGAAGGGGACCGCTCAATTGACGAGCGGTCAGTGGATAACCGTTCTTCAAACTAAGAATTGGATCTTGAGAATTTTTATTTAAACGAATCAATATGCAAGACTAAATCATTAATATGAATGAAATGAATGCAGGGGAAGCGTAGGACCCGCACCTCGTGGCTACAGGTCCGTGCAGTGTACTTGGCGCTGCCGGACTTCCAGAGGGAGCGGTTGACCGCCATGGGGTTCGCCCCCTTCCTGAGCATTGAGGTGTGTCGCTTCGACGTGGCTCTGCTCTACGCCCTGCACGACCGCTAGGATCCAGTGAGTCGCGCGTTCCTTTTCTCGTGGGGCCACATGGTCCCCACGCTAGAGGACGTGGCCAGGCTCACTGGCCTACACGTGCATGGGTCACCGGTCAGCGGGACTACCTTTCCTGACTACCGGGGGATGGCTCGGGAGTTGCTCGGCTTACAACTGCGGCGCCCCGAGAGGCAGCCGACCCTCCTTCCTCGGGCTGCTCTCCAGGACAGCCTGGGTCTACGACGTGCGGGAGTTGCGGTCGGGGAGCGACCGGAGGAGCACTTGGAGCGGCTCGTGGGGCTGGCGAGGCCGAGAGTTGCCGCAGGACCGGGACCTGAGGCGGACAGAGTTCTACGACGGTTCCTGATGCTGCTGTTCGGGTGGCTTCTCTTCTACACGCGGGCAGACGTGATGAGCTGTAGGTTCCTTCCCTTCCTCCAGGAGCTTGAGCATGCGGGTGACTACGCTTGGGGAGCGACAGTTCTCGCTTTCCTATTTGACACGCTGAGTTCGGCGGCACGCAAGATGATGCTTGGGGGCTTCTCCCCCTTACTCCAGGTACAACTTTCTACCCTAGACTCGGTTATGCTATCCTATATGCTTGCTGAATGCTGACATGACCTTGTGATGCAGGTGTGGGCCTACGTGCGCCTACGTGGACTAGGTAGGGGTGAGGAGACCCGTCCTGGGCTCCTGTCGATCGCGCAGAGGTGGACAGCACCTCGGGAGATGACAGCCCTGAGACGACAGGTCCGGGAGCTGCAGGACGACCTGGACACCCTACCGTATACCTCGGTATGCTTCTAAACTCAGACTCCTTAGTTAAATGCAATTCTTTCATGATTATGATGCTGATGTAGTTTCTTATCTTTTACAGGTGCGGTGGACTCCTTATACGGAGGAGGCCCCGGAGGGCCAGCCATGGGTGACCGAGGCCTTGGCCTTTTCTGGCCGGGACGTGTGGCTTCACTGCATGAATGTGGTGGAGCCACTGTACTTCAGGTTGGTGATGAGGACCATCGGGGTCCATCAGCCGGCTGTTGAGTTCCCTGCGCCTGAGAAGGCGGGGGAACGGGTGACGAGGACGACCCGAGGACTCCTCGAGGCGTTTGATTGGACAATGAGGAACGCCGAGCAGGTCGCCGACTAGACCGCACGTGGGCGAGTGGTGACCGCCCGGGCAGAGAGCGACAGCGCGTACTACACTGCGTACGCACGGCACTACCGGGACCAGGTGTTCCGGGGCACCCACCGACTGGTATGAATTCTAAACTTAAACTTTGTCTATTATGCTTATGATGATGCACTGACACATGGACTTTTAAATGTAGGTCGACCCCGCAGGACGAGTGGCAGAGTTGCAGGGACTCCTGCACTCCACCATTCGGGAGAGAGACGAGGCCCGACAGGCCCTGGCCCTACTGGTGAGTTTTCTAAACCTTAGACTCTTTAAATTATGCAGTTCTATATGGTTATGCATGCATGTGACTGACTTGGAGTATTTGAATGTAGCGAGCCGAGGGGACTCAGAGGCAGGGACCAGACGCGCCTTCTTCTTCCTCCGCCCAGACCCCGGCAGACCGTGCCAAGCGGGAGGCTGACTTTACTCGGATGGTGGAGCGGGCCAAGGCGGCCGAGGTGGCACTTACGGAGAGGGTACGCCCTTCTAACTTCCTTTATGCTTATGAATGACATGCTTATGCAACTAACTGACAAGTGATGTGTGGATGCAGACATCGGAGTTGACCCGCCTTCGGATCGAGTTGGAGCGGAGCTGAGCAGCGGCTCGAGAGGAGGTAGCTCCCGCGCGGGCGGAGGCCGCACTGAGCCGACCGGCAGACACAGTGGAGACCGCACTCCTCCAGGCCGAGCTAGAGCGACTCCAGGCTGGTGCGGCCGAGGCTCAGCGATATCGGACCGAGGCAGCGGAGTTACGCGGGGAGCTGCGAGCGTATAAGGACATCAGTCGGCGCTCACGCAGCGGGACCCCGAGCATTAGCCACGGTACACATGGTTCTGTTAGGAGCTACTTCACAGGTTCCTCCGGCCAGGGGAGGAACGAGGAGGATAAGCAATGCCGGTGACGCCGTCGTGACGAGGCGACCTCAGCGATGCCTCCCCCGAAGAGGCACGAGGGTGAGGGAGACAGCGACGGGAGCCAGGGAGAGGGAGCTGCTTGACTTGTTGCACTAGGCCCGTCTTTTGTACATGATGTGACATGATAGTGATGTGCATATTTTTTTTGTTTTTTTTCGCTTGCTTTGTGGATGAATGTATGTATGCATGAATGGATGAATGTGCCTTGACTACTAGATAGAGTGAGACAGACGGGGGAGTTTGAGAGATGCGCTCAGCTAGGGCGAGACAGAGGGACACCGGTTGAGTGACACATACGCCGACTGAGTGAGGTGAGAGACGAACGCCGACTTGAGTGAGATGAGAGACGCACGCCGTCTTGAGTGAGGCGAGAGACGTACGCCGACTGAGTGAGGCAAGAGACGTACGCCGACTGAGTGAGATGAGAGACGTACACGCTGACATGAGGGAGGCAAGAGACGCACGCTGACTTGAGGGAGGCAAGAGACGCACACCGACTTGAGGGAGGCAAGAGACGCACGCTGACTTGAGGGAGGCAAGAGACGCACGCTAACTGAGTGAGATGAGAGACGTACACCGGCTTGAGTGAGGCGAGAGTGGTAAGTTGATTGGGGGGCAGAGCACATGGGCGGTTCTTGTGTAGCCGTTTAGAGATAAGAGTTGTTCTCCACAGACCGCTCCAATTGGATTGGGACGGTTCAATATAAACTGTAAGAACATTTGAACGGTAGATTGTAGACCGTACAAGTCACTGGACTCAGATTTTCTGAGGGAGATGAACGGTTGATAGTGGGCCGTTCATGAATATGGACGGTCTATCGTAAGACCGTCCAAGTGGACATCCTGTCTGCTCGAATGGGGACTCCCTGGAGAGTCCCCAGCCCGAGGGTAAAACGTTTTGAACTTATCAAAACCTTATCTTAACCCGTCCTAGACTTAACCAAGCCTAATCCTGAAAGGCCCAGGCTTCCTAACAAGTCTTATAAGTAATACAGGGGCCTAAACTTGTAGCTCACACATCCCCTCTCTTTCAAGGCTTGAAATCTTTGATTCTCACTACCAAAACATCATGAAGAGGGCCCTAGAGGTGAGTTCGATGGAGGGGGAACTTTTTGAAGGGCCCAAGTTGGCCAAAAAAAAAACAACGGGAAGTGCTCCAACGGCTGACCGCAATCCCACGACATCTGAGCTCAAGTCCCATGAGAGAGGTAAGCCTATCATGGTACATTTAGTTCAATTTATCTCCTTCCACTTATATTCCCTCCTTTCCCTCTCTTTTGGCCTCCAGCTTCTTCTTGGCGTGAGGCGGTACTCTATCTTGAAGTGGCTGGCTCCCATGGTCCGTGCTTTGCCCCTAGGAGTGACGGCCATCCTTCGATCCTGGCATCTATAACCTCTCCTAGTGCTTGGTCAAAACTATCCATAACTTTCCCTTGACTGGCACAGCATCTCAGCTATAGTTGAAATATGGCACCCTCAGACCCATACTTTCTTCTTTCCATCATTTGAGGCCACTGTCCTACTAGAGGAGGTGGAGACCTACTTTGGGTTCCCTAGGTCCAAGGTGGGGGAGGAAGACTTGATATGCCATATGGTTGCCCCTATAGACCCGAGACTCATTCTAGAGGGATTCATCCCAGACAGTAGAGAGGTTCGTACTTTCGTAGGCCCGCGTCAGATCCATCTCCTTCCCCTCAGCCAGTGGGTAGTGGAACATTGTAAGAATAGGAGTGAGCGGGACGAATCTATAGCCAAAGCCGCCTCCATTTGTTCATGCGGGGCCCTCTTGTTTCCCTCAGTCGACCACATCCTAGAGATGCCCCTTCTTAGTACCATCAGTGGACTATGGCAGGGACTTTCCATCTCCCAGGCCATCCTTACTTTCTTGTACGAGGGTCGTACTTCAGCAGCCTTGGGAGGTCCTCTCTTTGGTTCCATGATCCTACTGGAGTGCTGGTTGGGAGTTAGGATGAAATTCATTCATAGGGAGGAGGTCACTTTGGCGAGCAGGATCTTTGGGAGCCACCCCCTCTTCTTCATAGGTGGCGCATTCAGATTCTCTCCACAGGTCGAGTGCAGGACAGCTGAGATGAAGACAAGGGACGAGTGGCGATTGTACATTAATCGGCTGCCCCTGGATATGTTCGTGATGCGCCTGGGCTTCCTTCATGACACCACCGTCAGAGTTCGCAGGAGGATCGGCTTGGACTTGAGGCTTGTGAGCGACACTGCACTGGCGATGTACAGCCCACACCGATGCTACTTACAGGTCGGGCTACCCCGGACGGTTCTACAGGCACTACCCCACCTTCCCGCATTGCAAGCGAGGAGGATCGGCACGGAGGAGGATGAGCAGGCAGTCAGAAGTGCCCTGATTATGTGGGAGGTGAGCAGGGTACTTACCCCACCGGCCGAGGTGGAAGAGGTCTCGGCGACACGCCAGGCCTATCTTAGTGAGCTAAGAAAGATACGTCCTTGCGAGGATGCCCAGCGGAGGATTGAGTGATTTCCCTTTCCTTGTTTGATGATGATTTGTTGGATGAGACTCATGTTTAGACAGTTTGATATATGAAAGGAATAAAGTGGATGAGTTTGATTGAAGTTGTGCTTTGTGGTTTGATCATAATGTGATTGCATAAGGCGAGAATTGAACATTCATGTGGTCACGAACCGACTGCCCTTCCAATCTGCCCCTGTACACATGCAAACATGAAAAAGATTAAATCTATTTTAGGCTTAGCCCCTTGCCTATAGTAAGTTAGGAGATGACCGTTTTCTTGATTTTTGGTCAAGGGGTTAAGCCTTATCAAATAGGCAAATATCAAAATGTGAAAAATGCAAATGAATGCTATGAATGCAAGAGGGAAACATACGATTTGTGAGTTTTGGAATATTTGATTTTTTTTGGGGGGGTTTTGAAATATTCGATTTTTTTTGATTTTGAAATATTCGATTTTTTTTTTGGGTTTCAAAATATTCGATTTTTTTTTTGGGTTTCGAAATATTCGATTTTTTTGGGTTTTGAACCAGCTCGGGTTTTAATAGTAGGGACCTTCTTATCTTGCCATGGACTTCCCAGGCCCAGCGTGTGCAGGAGAGGGACTGCCTGTGGTCGGAGTCAACTTTGCTCAACGGTGTTTCTACCGAGGCCATATCCGGGGTGGGATTCATTCCTTGGGAAAGTAAAAAAAAAGGATCGAGTGGGAAAGCTGATGACAGGTGTAGAGGTTTTTAGGGCTTGAGTTCTTTCCCAGGACACCCCTTTTATCAAAGAATCCGGTCTGTTGCGCCGGGGCTTTGTATCTGTTATCGAACCTTCATCCGCTCTAGGCACGCATGCGACCGGGCTCATAACGTCCCGCGAGGAAACTGTACTGCCACTCTTGCCATGCCTAGTTGTATCCTTTTGGGGATTTGGAGAGCTTCGAGCTTTGTGCTTTCGGCCTTATCTTTTGATTTTGCCCCTTTTTCTTTCTTTTTCCTTCTTGCTTTCCTTTTCTTTCTTTGCGGAGTGAGGTCTTAACGGATTGCCCCTATTTGAGACCTCTTTTAATGGGGGGATCTGGGTCAGTTCTCGCCCCCTTATTCACCACTTGCCCCTATCTTCAGCAGAGAGAGAGGAAATACAAGGATTTCCACCTTCCCCGAGCATGGCCAAAGGAGAAACGGTGTCGGGTAGCATGAGAGAATACCGAACCATAGGCAATCGTGTAGTGTGTGAGATGCTGGACCTAGGTCCTCCTTTCGTAATCTGGTGGGGTATACCCTGCCATCGAGCCGTTGCTGGTTTTGACTTTATGGATAGAAACGTTTTAAATACAACCCATTTCACGGGTTTGGCAATTCTTCACCCTCCGTGTTGATTAGACGATACGCGTTACCTAGATAAGCCTCTTTGATTACGAAGGGCCCTTCCTAGTTGGGTTGTAGCTTAGACCTGAGATCTACTGACCTGATGAATTTACGTTTCAAAACCATATTACCTACTTGGAATTTTCTTTCAATGACTTTCTTTTGAAAATATCGCGAGACACGCTTTTGATATACTGAAACATGATTGGCCGCATTCAACCTTTTCTCATCTAAGAGTTCCAGTTGGACTAGCAACACCTCTCGACGTTCGTCAAGATTAAGTTCCTTATCCAGCTGCACTCTTAGGAAGGGATCAGAATCTCATACGGGAGTACCGCTTCCATCCCATATGTGAGAGCAAAAGGAGTCTGCCCTGTGGGAGTGCGGACGAGGTGCGGTAAGCCCATAGAGCTTCTATCAGTTTGTCGGCCCAATCAGCAAATTTATGTGATTCGCATGTTTTCTTGATAATTTTAAGAAGGGTTTTATTCGTGGCCTCAGCCTGGCCATTACCTTGGGGGTAATATGGTGATGAATGATGCAGAGCTATATTAAATTTCTTACAGAGGTCCTGGATTTCTTGTGAGATGAATTGAGGCCCGTTGTCGGTGACGACATCGCTTGGCACTCCAAATCGCGAGATGATGTTCTTCATAATGAAGCGACACACCGTGGTGGCTTTGATTTCTGCATAAGCTTCAGCTTCCGCCCACTTGGTGAAGTACTCCGTAGCCATCAAAATGAAGGACTTCTGCTTAACTACGGAATTTGGATCACCAAGGGGTTCGATAATATCAAAGGCCCACATGGAGAATGGCCAAGGAGCAGACATGGGGTGAAGAGAAGAAGCGGGAGCGTGGATTTTTTCAGCGTGGATCTGGCACTGAAGACACCTACGGACATAGGTGGAACAATCTTCTTCTAGGGTTGGCCAGTAGTAGCCCTGCCTAAGAATCTTTTTTGCCAACGCCTGTCCATTCACATGCCCGCCACACTCACTGGAGTGCGCTGCTTCCACGACTTTCCAAGCCTCTTCGTCATCTAGGCACCTCATTAGAACTCCATTCAGAGCCCGCCTATATAATTCACCAGCAATGATAGTGTATCTCGCGGCAACTCTTCTAATGGCCTTTCGCTGCCCAGCGTTTGCCTCTTCCGGAAATGTACCGTCCTTGTAATACTGCTCAATTTCATAATACCACGGCAATTCTTCTTCTTCGATGATCTCCTCGAGCTTAGCTAACGATACTTCCTTCACTTTCTCTCGTTCTATCTTCCTCTCTACGGACTTTCGAAGGTTGTCGAACCAGGGATCCTGAAGAGAAGGAGCATCTAGCCGTTGGACCACAATGGTCTCAGTGGCACAACTTAGGGGAAATGATAGGGAAGAAGCGAGCGATGCAAGTGCATCAGCCAAGATGTTCTGAGAAAGAGGAGTATGAATGTAGACGAGTTTCCTAAATTGCCTAGCCAAGAGCGTGACCAGATCTTGATAGGGTTTAAGCTTAGGGTCACTGGTGCGGTAAGTTGACAAAACTTGGCGCAGCACCAATTGAGAGTCTCCTATGATGTTAAGGTATCACGCGCCCAAGATGTAAGCGTGCTTCAGACCGGCAAGGAGAGCCTCATACTCGACTATATTGTTAGTGGCAGGATATGAGAGTTGATATGTCACAGGGATAGTTACCCCTTCCGGAGTGAGAAGAACGGCGCCAATTCCGTTGCCCTGGGAATTAAGGGCACCATCGAAATGAAGAGACCAGAAAGGAAGATGAGTGATCACCGCCAGGTGTTCATCGGGGAATTCATCTTGGATGGAATCAGTACGAGGGATAGGAGAATGAGCCAGGTGCTCGGCAATAGCATATCCCTTGATTGCTTTCTACACGATGAAGGTGGTGTCGAACTGGGAAAGAAAGCTCTGCCAGCGAGCTAGTCGACTAGAAAGGACAGGCTTTTCTAAAAGATAACGAATGGGGTCCATTCTAGAGATGAGCCTAGCCTCGTGGGCGAGAAAATAGTGTTTAAGCTTCTGAGCTACCCACACCAGCGCCGCACAGGTCTTCTCTATGGCAGTGTACTTGGATTCAGCGGGATTAAATAAGCTTGAGAGATAATATGTTGCCCTTTCCCTTCCTTCATCATCTACCTGTGCCAGGACGGCTCCTAGGGAGTCCTCAATCACAGAAATGTACAGGATCAGGGGTTTCCCAGGGATAGGTGGTTGTAGAACCGGGGGATTAGAGAGGTAGACCTTGAGTTCCTCATAGGCCTTCCGACATTGTTCATTCCATTCAAATTTCGCGCCTGCCTTTAGCAATTCATAGAATGGGCAGCATCTTTACGAGTGTTGAGATATGAATCTTCTAATGAATTGCAAACGCCCGATCAGACCTCGAAGCTCAGTGATGTTCTTCGGCAGTGGCATTTCCATAACGGCCTTCGCTTTGTTTGGATCGATCTGAATCCCCCGTTTGCTAACTATAAACTCGAGCAATTTCCCTGATGCGACTCCGAACACACATTTCTTTGGATTCATCTTTAATTCATATTCCCTAGCCCTTTGCAACACCTTGGCTAGAATGGCGGGGTGTTCTTCTTGCGACCTTGATTTGACCAAAATATCATCAACGTAAGCTTCTAAGTAGACGTGCATCATATCGTGGAAGATAGCCATCATTGCCCTTTGATAGGTGGCGCCTGCATTCTTCAATCCGAATGGCATAACGACGTAGCAGTATGTTCCCCATGGTGTCGTAAACGAGGTCTTTTCTTGATCTTCCGGAGCCAGAAGGATTTGGTTATACCTAGAATAACCATCCATGAAGGAGAGGGCTTCGTACCCAGCTGTATTATCGACCAAGACATCGATGTGAGGAAGTGGAAAATTATCCTTCGGACATGCTTTGTTCAAGTCCCTGAAGTCAATACAAATTCGAATTTTACCATCTTTCTTCATTACTGGGACTATGTTTGCCACCCATTGGGGGTACAGCACAACTCTAATGAACCTGGCCTTATGCAATTTATCGACTTCTTCCTTAATCCTCAAGGCCATCTGCGGGTGGAATCTTCTTGCTCTTTGCTTAACGGGCGTTGTCCCGGGGTTGAGAATCAGCCTATGCTCGACTAAGGCGGGGTCAAGACCCGGCATGTCCTCGTAGGACCAGGCAAACGAATCGCTATATTCTCTCAAAACTTTGACGAGTTCCTCTTCAACTTGCGGAGGGATGTTAGCAGAAATAAGTATGAGCCTGGGATCCTCTTCTGTTCCGAGGTTAATTTCCTTAGTGGGCTCATCCACCGCTATGGAAGGTTCATCAAATTTCTTCAAGCCTTGTGCGTATAAATCGGCAGTGTCATCCACATCATCTTCCTCATCATCCGCTGGGTCCTTCTCATTCATAATTTCATATACTCCTAATCCATCATTGCTCCATACCCCGTCAATTCCCTCATCATCTTCCAAGACAATCGCGGTCTCTACAAATTACGGACATTTCAGCAAAGCATGACATCTTCCGGCCAAATCTTGTAGAAATCTATCAGGAATGGTTTTGGGAGGACGCGTTACGACAGGCGCCACCGACGTGGAAGGGCTGACTAGACACGAACTAGATTCTACTCTAACTGATTCGACTATCCTAGGAGACTCTGCACACTGTGCATCTAATTTAGGGGAGAGGGAATCTACTGGAAGAGAAACATGGGTCTCGTGCCCCTGGGAATTTGGGTAGAACATAGCGTAATCTTCCATGGAGACCTCTGTTTTGAAATTGGCATTTTTTTTTTGGAGGCTGGAGGTGATCACGCAGCAGGAGGAGGAAGAATACGGAGGAGGAGGCAGCTGCATGGGAAATAATTCTGGGAAGATGCAGTCGAAGAAAGGATTAGAGGAGGAAAACCACATTTCATGGAGCTGAGCTCCTAGGGGAGGAGGAGTGAATAGGGTGGATAGATCAATGGGAGGGCAGCGCCCGCAAGCACATGGAACGAATAAAATTCCAGGTCTCTCCGCGAAGCACGGGTCGACATGAGTGGAGGGGAACGGGGAACAGAGTCCATTTGTTGAAACCAGGAAGCAAGACGGGACGGGGATGTAGAATAGGTGGTGATAGAGCTTCCCATCTTCCGTGGCCCCTGGCGGACTAATGGCATCAGAGGACACTTTGCCAGCTGTGTCTCCTTCTTCTTTGGCTCACTCTCTTTTTCATGAAACATTTTTGCAAAGCAATCAGAAAGATCTTCCAAGTCACCGACCGACCCTCGCAGTGACAGTGGTGGATCAGCAACAGCACAGGCTTCGTCTGTCTTCTCTTCAGGGCTGGATGGCGGGGTCTTCAAGGTACCAGGCTGTAACGCACCCTTCACAAAATGTTGCCGGTAATCCCATGTTAAGGGCCCAGAGTCTACGAGCATCGACATCGAGGACTCATGGTAGCCGAGGCCCCGACGACCCATTTTCTTACTTTTGGGGACGGGATTAGTCCGGCCCTGCAATTGCGCGCCGAGCCCCCGGCCCGGCTGGTAGCCTAACTTCAAAATCATATGCCATCCTTTGGAATCTCTAATCTTGGATTTGACTTTCACATTGATTGGCGCCGTAGCGGGCTTGCGTGACGCATATGCCCAAGAATAATTCAAATCCATTACTGACAGAACTGGCCTATTACTTGGCCATAATGTAGGCAGTATCTTGGCTGTTATGGCGTCGACATTTTGGACTGCAGAAATGCTTTTTACCTTGACCAGCCGCCCTTGGAAAGGGAACTTCAATCATTGGTGGGCGGTTGAGGGGACGGCATTTAAACTGTTCAGCCACGGACGACCCAGAATGGCTCTAAACATCGGGTCTATGTCCAACACATAAAACTCCACGTCCATAACCAAAGGCCCCAGCTCGGCCTGCACAGTTGCGACCCCGTGACAAGCACGCCTGGAGTTATGATACGCCGCTATTGTGGTCGACGTCGGCTTGAGCATGTCCTCTGAGATATTGCAGGCACGGAGGGTACTCAATGGACACACATTTATTGATGCTCCTGTGTCCACAAGGGCAGATTCCACGGCCGTTTTGTTTAAAGAAATGGTTATACACAACGGCATCTACCGGGCCTCAGGGGGTGCTAGCTCTGACTCAGAAAATGAAATAGAAGCCCCCTTAGTAATCGTTGCCAAGACCGAGGGCAGGCTGTCTACTGCCACATCTTCACTCACCATAACATTCTGCAGGAAGGTCTTCAAGGCATCTTGGTGGAGTGGCGACCTCTTGATCAATTCTAACACTGAGATTTTAGCTGGCATCCGGTCTAAATGCTGCAATAAGTCATATCTTGTGCCTGGCACGGGGTCTGCTTCTTCTGTTTCAGCTGTGGGGGGATGAACTTGGAGATTAGGTGCAGATGCACCGGAAGGGGGGAAAATTCTCTGGAAGGGACGCCCGCTCCGAAGGGCGCACTGTGATGCCGACACGGCCTGAGACGGACCCCCGCTTGGCCCGGTGGGATAGGTGAACGGCGTAAAAATGGGGGTGAGGATGGCGGAAGTGGGTTTAATTGGCCCTGGTGAAGAGGAAATGGGTAAAGGGTTAAGCGGAGGGGAGATAACGGAGGGTATGGCGGGTGGTGGTGGAAGGACGGGTGGAGCGGAGGGGAATGTAATGGGTCTAAGGGGTGACGTGGAGGGAGCGACAAGTGGTGTGGTCGTCAAAATAGCGGGTCTGAGGATGGAGGGGATAGTAGGTGCGGGAGAGTAGTTGTGGTGGAGGGCCAAGAGGTGTGCGGGGGTTTCATCATCAAACGTCCACCCAGCGTTGGGGGCTGGGCGCTGGACCATATTTACTTGTGCTGGGGCCGGTGCCGATGGCTGTTGTTGTTGCTGGGGAGCGGGTTGATGTACTGGCATGGGATTCTGATGGATCTCGAGGTCTTGTTGCTGTTGCTGGGGTTGTTGTTGCTGCTGGGGTTGTTGCTGCTGCTGCTGCTGCGGCCTAGCCTGTCTCTGTCTCTGCTTGATATCCTCAATCAACTGGTGCATCTGGGCCCAATCAATCCTCTGGACCTCATGCAAGTCATATACCAGATCTCTGAACTGATAACACCGTTCTATCGTGTGCCCGGGCTGCCGATGGAATATGCAATATCGGGACTGGTCGGCTGTCGGATTCCAGTTTGGGCGCTCAAGAGGCAACTGAAGATCACCAGTATACATTAGAGCAGAGAAGATATCTGGCAAGGTTTCTGGAAGAGGAGGGTAATGGGCCCTCTTTGGAGCTGGCCGAGCAGAGCCGTAGGTGGCGGGTGGAGGAACATTATTGTACTGCGGGGGCCGCTGAGGCTGTTGCGGTGGCGGAGGCGCCTGTTGAGGGTATTGTGGGACTTGGAAGGTGGACTGGGGAATTTGCGGAGTGGCGAACTGGGGGTTGCGTTGAGGCTATGGGAATCGAGGTGGAGCGGTTTGGTGGGGAAACTGAACAGCCTGGACATGCTCATTAATTTGTACTCCCTTAGTAACGGGCCTTGGGATTTCATGGCAGCCTTGGGTTTCTGGGCCTCGAATAAAGAATGGATGGGGGAGTCTTTGAATTGGGTTTGTATGAACCGAGCCCTGCTGTATAACTGGTGCATGCTCGAGATATCATTCATTGCTAAAATGTTCTTGAAAGTTGGTGTAGCGTTGGAAATTAATAACTTTACTTTTTCTTCTTCCGGGATCTGCCCAGGCACACGTGAGGCCATCTGCCTCCAGCGGTCTGCGTAGGTTGTGAAGTCTTCTTCCGGCTTCATCTTCTCTGCCACTAAATAAGTGAAGGAGTATTCGGGCCCAACCCGATCCTGAAATCTCTGTATAAACCTCTCCTTGACTGTCTTGAAATTCTCGGCCTCCTCCATAGGCAAGGTGTAGAACCATTCCAGAGCGACCCCTTCCAACGACAAGCGGAACAAATAGGCCATCAGGCGATCGTCCTGCTAGAACTGAGCTGACTCATACAAGAACTCTCGAACATGGATGAACGGGTTGCCATTCCCGTCGTATTTACGGTACACGGGGAGCTTGGACTGTGCTGGAAAATGAATGTCCCTGAAGTTAGGGATAGGGACGTCAGCAAGGGATTGCGGACCAACCCACCTTTGGAGGAGATCAATCTGTTGCTGCATAGCAGCCCATTTGTCAAGGATTTCTCGTTCCCGGGAAGGAGGAGAAGGAGCAGGAAGAGCAATGTTTGGATAGGGGGCCGAGGGATGAGCCAACTGAAGAGGCGGCGCGTAAGAGGGATAATGGGCGGAGGAGGGGCCCATATCCATGCGAGTCAACTGAGCAGCCCCTGGCTGCAACCTAACAAAATCCGTCGGGGCCACGAGGGCCTGCGGCGATGGAGAAGCTGTGGTGTACGAATCAAGATAAGGCATGGAGGGGCTCTGAGACTTCCCCTTATCAAGTTGTTGATGGACCGAGGTGGAGGCCTGGCCCATTTCCATGTTAGAGGATCAAAGGATAGAGGCGTGAGATCAATGGGTGCCACAGAGGTGGTCTCGATCATGGGGGAAGTGGTGGCAACAACAGTCGTGCCACGAGGAAGAATTGGGGTCGGGGCATCGCCCCCTTGTAAAGCCTGCCGAATGAGATGGAGCTGGGTCGGATCCAGCTGAGCCATCATGTGGAGAATCTGGCTGGCGGGATTCTGAATGGAGGGATTTGAAAGAGAGGGTTGAGAACCCTCACCAAGAACGGTCGGGAGCGGAGGGGCATCCCCCTCCCCCCTTGTATATGGGCGACCCGAGGTGGGTCCTCGAGAAGGCCACGAGGAAGAGAATCCTCGTGAGACTGAGAGAAGTCGTAAGACGACATCGGGTAGGCTGAATCAAACAAGGGGTTGAAGTAATAATGGAAACGAGAACGGACCCTATGAGATGATCCTGAGGGACAGAGACAACCCCACATGCACTAAGAGACCTGAAGAGGGGAGAGACATATAACCCTAACCCAACTGAATCAAACAAACAAATCAAACCACGAGCATGCAAAATGCAATGAAGAGATGAGAGGAGAATCACCCCAATTGTGCAATCAAGTTATTAAAATGATGCTCGTCGGATTTCTTAAAATCTCCCTTTCGAACCTTAGTGGATTAATGACAATATGAATTCTCTCAACCACTAGGTGCCTAACTGGGATGGGAAATGGGGAACTATGTGAGTCTACTAGGATTTCTCACTGGCGAATGCAATCCTATACTGGGGGTGGATACAGTACAACCTGCCCAGCGTCCGTGTGGGAATCCACGGCTCACAGGGGCTTACGGAGGTCCTCGACGGGATCCCTAGTCGGCTCCAAGGAATGTGGAGACGAGAGGAAACCCCACCTCGGTAGGAATGCAGCTAATATGAGAACAGGTGAATGTTCCTATGCGCACCGGAGTGCATGCACAATCTAGCCTAGCAGCTAACAATCAATGAATAAGCACACACACGAGCAATAAAGAAACATGGTGATGCAATAATGATAAAGAAATCGGGGGGATCAATGAATAGCGCTAGAAATAGCAGACCACATGAAATATGATAATCAAAGCATAACGTAAGTACGCTGTGTGGCAGCAGATGAATGGCTCTTCCTCGACCGCTCCAACAGTAGAACGGTCTGTTTGGGACCGTATAATTCAGGGAGAAAGCAAAACTACAACGTAATCACTGAACCTGAACACATGGGGCAGCATCGGGGGGCAAAGATAATACCATACAGACGGTCCATCATCAACCGTGCGGCATCCTGAACGGTCTCCCAGTAGCCGCGTACCTACAATAAGAACAAAGCGAAACGCACCTGTGCTGGAGGACTGAAAGGCTAGACCCAGACCGCTCTAAATATTGGATGGTGTATATGGCACCATCTGTAACAGGATAGATCAGCGAAGCTGGCTTGGACTGTAGGGTTGAACGGTGGAATGTCAACCGTGTCTGTGTTGGGCGGCTCTGGGAGAACAGCTCAGGTCCCAGGCGACGGAAATGCACCCCAACCTGCAAATCACTCTTGGGAAGAACAAAAAACTTGGACACAAAGAAAGAGGGTCAGCAATCTCAACAGCACGATGGGCATTAGGAGTCCCACCGTGATCGCCACAAAAGGGGTGTAGATATATATTTTCCTCTCCTCTCTCTAAGAATCAGGGCGCATCAAGTGCGTGGACCAATGCGTAATGGGCAAATAACGAAAACGAGAGGAAAGTAGAGAACAAAAGAAAGGACCATGATCGCCACCAAGGCGCCGCACGTGACCGGCACGCCGTACCTTGGAAAGGAGAGAGCTGCAGCGCTGGAGAGATGAACAGTTCTTTAGGGACCGCTTGACTTGACGCAGTCTTACGACGGACCGTCCTTGTACGCTGCAAAGGAGGCGGGAGGAGCTGTTGCCGTGGGACGGACGGTGGAAGTTAGACCGCACTCCAAGGAAGAACGGTCGTCAATGAACCGCACCACACGTTGAACGGCCAAAGGGAAGCCCCTCGATCCCTTCACGCAGCAAGCTGACAAGTGTTCGACCTCCACCCTCTCCGGCCGGCCAGAGGGGATGGGCCTCATGCTGATGAAGTGCTGACCTGCAAAACAGTGTAAAGACACAAGAGAAACACCCAAATTAGAACTAAAAGACGTAGTACATGTTCACATAAGGAGGATTAAGCATAAATTAATGAAAAGGGGGATACCTGGGGGATTTTAAACCCCTAGGGTGACAAAAGCATGGGTGGATGTATGCATGGAAACGAAAACGAGGGAAGACGTGGGGGAAAAGCAATGCATGCAACAGACGATGAAGAAATTGAGAGACGACACTAGGACTCAACACGCGGACTACTCCCTGAACCGGAGGCTCGTAAGGATGTAGAGAGCCTCCCTCCTTGGTGCTAGGTCGCTCAGGAATGCGGCAGGGCTTCGCCGTCGACCAAAAATCTCCCCCCTTTCGACGTCCGGCCACTAGGGTCTATTTATAGAGCCTAGAAAGCCAGCCTCGAAATTAGGGTTTTTAGGTATTTTCAGGTTGAATATATAAAAGATAAATCATAGATATTATCATAATCTCTTATCCAGTCGAAACGGCATCAAAAATGGTTGATTATCCACGGAGATATCATTAAAACAAACTAGGGATAAAGCCATGAATAAAAGAGACAAAAGTCTGTTAAAAAGCCACATCCGACGGGATGAGCGGTCTTACGATAGACCGCGCAACGTTTGGGCGGTCTGGTTAAGACCGTCCAAGCTGTTGGTGGAAATTCGGATAATTAGAAAATCAACCCAATTATCTCTCTAACTTGCCGAAACGCCCGCCGTTGGACCCTCAAAGGTGAACGGTTCTAGTGAGACCGTTCTAGTGTAGAGCGGCCAATACCCAACCGTTTCACCCTGTCGGTGATAATTCGGATAATTGGATAATTATCTGAGGAAATGGGCGTGTGTAGGACTCTGAGGTATAGGCGGTTGTAATATGCCCATCCATTGGTTTGAACGGTCCTAATAGGGCCGCACCACAGCCTGTCAGTGAATATTCAGAAAAGACCTCAAAAATTAACAAAATGTATGAACGGTCTATATTCAACCGCTCATCATCTGAACGGCTGAGGTTGGGCCGTGTATGCTATGAAACGTTCAATTGACCAAAGCCAAGGCCCATTAAGCCCTAATCGCCACGGACTTCACCAAGGAGGGAGACGACCCATAAAATGAGCCCAAGACGTGCCACAAAAAATGGCCCAATGAATCATGGACAATTCGAAGCATCAACTAATGGGAGTAAGAGAAACGACTCAAATTATCGGTATAAAACAGGTAAGATTTGTATTGTTGGGGACCAGAGTGCATTGGTCGTGGTGTTGGCGACTAGGTTGCCGTAATTTTGGATGGCACTTTTTCTCCCTTAGAGATGTGTGCTGTAAATTATTTCGGTGATGTCCCGTTGCTCTGTGGTGAGGGCAGAATCGGGATTGGCAGGTGTCCACTTGGATTAATTGAGATAGGATTTGATGAGACAAGACGGAAGAGTGACGCCTGTGGGCTGAGGCCTTTGGATAGAGATTGGTGTCGGAATGGTGGTCCTTGGTCTGTGACCAGCATGGGAGGATTTCCCTGTAAGTCTGACTCGAGTGAGGTGATAACTGAAGACTCCTGAGATCTTGTCATTTGGTTTTGTCGTGCTCCCCCTAAGAGGGTTGAGTTAGCGCGATGCTCGAGATCAGATGCGGTGTCCGAGAGGAGTTCAACTCGAGTTGTGGTAATTGTATATGTGTGAGTCAGCGGATGGCCTGTTATGAGTAGGATCGTGCCTGTTAGGCCGGTGAAGGTTTCCCGTTGACGTGTGTCTAGCGACCAGTGGATGGTCGTTTCAAAGACAGAAGATGATGTTGGTGGTGCATCGTGAACGGTGAGAGTCGTGTTTCAGTGAGGCCTTTGGTAGTTGTTTCCATGGTGTACTTTCCAGATGGGATCTAGGCTTTGTCAAAGTTTAAGTTTTGACAGAGTTTGTTTCATGATGTTGTTGGCTTTCAGCTTGCCAGGTGTGATGTGATCCTTGGCGTTGAGTCGATGATCTGGTCACGGTCTGTTTTGGTGGCTGTGTGAGCTGATGGAGGCTCTGAATTGGTTGTTCCCTTGTGACCTGTCAGCTGATTGTGAAGCTGACGTGCGATTTGTCTGCTGACCATTGGATGGATCGGTAGCTGTTTCTCGTGACAAGGACTATGTCTCTTCGGTGGGCGAGATGGTGGTAGCAGTGCCATGATTAGTTCTCACGTTGTGTATGAGGTGATGCTGGACTGTGTCCTTTGGTGTGTGCCTGCTCTGATGGCTGATGTGCGCGGCGTGCCGAGCGAGGTGTCGTTCGTGATTGTAGTCTGGATGCGTCCCTCAGGATCAGTGCTTTCGTGGGAATCAAGGTTTTCTGTGCTGGGGCTCTGACAACATTGTCAGTTGGTTAAGGTGTTATTCCCTTGTGACTTGGTGATAGTCTTGAATTTTGAGGATGAAATTCCTTTAAGGGGGGAGGGCTGTAATGCCCTAGATTTCTCGGATATTTTTTGGATCATTTTAGTGGGCCTCGGAGTGTATTTTGTGTTTTACACGTGTTTTTCCCTGATGCACCTTTGAAACTCTGTGCAGCGCAAACCGCGGCGTTCTCTGACTCTAGGACAGTACCGGCGCGTTGTGATCTGTTGTGCCCTTGTGGTCATTTGACATTCATGGTTTTGATAGTGGCTAAGCACTATAAGTCATTAATGTTTCCCACTCTCATATGACTGATATACCTGATGCCTTTTTATGACAGATGACAGATAAGCCAAGGAATGGAGTGTAGATGGCAAAGGTGAAAGCCCAATGATCGCGACCAAGCAAGGATGAAAATCCCTTCAAGAAGCAAGAAAAAGCAAGAGTTGACACTTCACATTGCCAAGGTCGATGTACAATGAAGAATAACCAACATGGGGCCGTGCACACTTTGTGTCAACGTCCAAAGGTCTAAAGAGTTTGATGCCACAAGCTTGAATAGATAGCAAACAGGTTTAAGGGGTTGATCGAAGCAAAATTGTGAAAAATCAAGGTGCGGTCGACCGCCGGTCATAGACCGGTCGATCGGATCTTCCAGGAACTAAAATGCCACAAAAAGTCTCAGTAGGGGTCGACCGGCCCAAGGTCCGGTTGACCGGAACAAGGTCCGGTCGACCGCCCCCAACCTGTCAGTTGACTGATTTTGCCAAAATGAAAATTCTTCAGTTCTGTAAATGTTCCGGTCGACCGACCCATACTTCTGGTCGACCAGAAGCCCCGATGCAGCAATGTTTGACTTTGTTTTCCACCTCGTGGGCAGCCCCTCTTCTTGGATTTGTTTAATCCTAAAGTCACCCAATCTCCCATGATTTGTGGATCTGGTCTGGGGGGTGTCTATTGAGCATCCAAGAGATATAAAATACACACAAGAGGGTAAGAAACCCTAATGCATCAAGAGGGATCAAGGGAGATCAAAGGAGGCTAGAGGAGGTCCAAGGAAGAAGAGGTACTATAGTCGTGAATAGTATCTCGTGCAGAAGTTCTTCATCCATTCCAAAGTGATTCAAGCTTAGATCTGAAGCAAGCAACCTCCAAGGAAGCTAGAAGCAATCAAGGTTCTCAAGGGTGATCAGATCTTCATCCATAAACTTCTTCATCCACTCAAGGGGATCCAAGGAAGCTCATCTTACAAGGAAGAAGAAGCCATTGTTGCTGAATCAAGAGGAGAGCTTTGTGAAGAAGAAAGAAGCCTCTGTTGGTGATCTACATCGATTGAAGAATCATATTCAAGCTCCAGCAATCTCAGACAAGATCTTTTCTCTCTGAGTAGATTTCATCTCGTGTCTAAACATCTATTTTTTCTCTTTTCATTTTGTCCAAACTATTGAAACTAAGAATCGTCCCTACCGGTGGTTAGCAGAAAGACAATCAGAAGTTTTCTGATCTACGGTGTTTTCGTCCTTACCGGTGGTTAGTAGGAAGACAATCGGAAGTTCTCTGATCTGCGGTGTTGACGTCCCTACTGGTGGTTAGTAGTAAGGCAATCGGAGGTCTTTCCGATCTGCGGTTTGGTGCGCTGCACTAGTGGAGCCTCACCGGCTTTGGTGAGGGGTGGACGTAGGACTGGGGATTCAGTCCGAACCATGTTAAAATCTCGTGTGTTGTGGTTTGATTGTGCGATTGCTTTATGCTAGATGCATGCTTAGGTTCAAGCTCTACATTACTTGTTCATCTTGCTAAGCCAATCATAGTGTACTTCGTTAAGCTAGTTGTATTCCGCTGCAATTCTTTTTATCTAACTTTAAAGACAGGTGTTCTGTGAAAAGAGGGGCAGATCTATTCACCCCTCCCCTCTAGATCTGCCATCCACTACTCAACAAGTGGTATCAGATCCTAATTTCTCATTATGGGGTCCAACGACCTTGAGAAAAATGGTGGATTATCGTCCAAGGGTTTATTATCTGAAGGACATTATGTGAATAGGCCTCTTTATTTCACTCGAACTAATTATCCTTATTGGAAACAACGTATGCAGGTGTTCATTCGCACCCAAGATTACGAACTCTGGCGAGTGATCAGCAATGGTCTGTATGAGCTTATAGATGATGAGGAATTGTGGACCAAAGAACAAATAAGGAAATCAACTGTCAACTGGAGTGCTAGACACTTCATGCAATGCTCACTCCATCTAGTTGAATTCTCAATAGTAGCTACCTGCGCAACTGCAAAAGAAATGTGGGACTTGTTAGAAGTGATTTATGGAGGAACCTCTCACGTACGAGAAACAAAAGCCAACATTTTAGTTTCTGAATATGAAAT
Organism: Amorphophallus konjac; assembly: GCA_022559845.1. NCBI lineage: Eukaryota > Viridiplantae > Streptophyta > Magnoliopsida > Alismatales > Araceae > Amorphophallus > Amorphophallus konjac. The sequence continues at coordinate 234,875,434 of CM040124.1, forward strand.
GTTCAAGATGAGGGTTGATGAGTCAATTCAAGATATGTATGCTCGCTTAACTCTGCTTACTAATAGTCTGACTGATCTGGGAATGAAATATTCAGAGCAGGAAACTGTAAGGAAGATTCTTAGATCACTAACCCCAAGCACATGAAGGCTACCATGGTTGAAGAATCCATAGATCTTGCAACTATAAAGGTAGATGAACTCATTGGGTCATTTATGACCTACGAGATCAACCTAAAGAGCAAAGAGGCTGAGGTGCCTAAGAAAAACTCCCTACCTCTTAAAGCAGGACCCAGCGGTCAAAGCACTTCTTATGAATGTGAGGCTTCTACAAGTGAGCGAGACAAGGATGACGTAGCCATGCCCACACGTAAGTGTGGACGCACTTTTCGTTTAAAATCATCATTTATTTGTTTATTGGGTTTATTAAGTGCGTGGGCGTGCCAGTCACATAGTGACGATTTATTCGGGCTTCACGAAAGCCCATGGTGCGCTCTATCTGATTAATCAGACGATTGTGTGGTTCGTGTCGGGACTGAAACCCGTCGCACCATAAAGGTCACCGCGTTATTTACATCCCCTCGGAGAGGGGAACACCCTTGATTAATCGACGGGAATCAGGGCCTCATGGCCAGGAAGCTATATCAAGAGAAACGAGCCGATAGCGGTCTCGAATCAATCAGAAAGCCCTATGTCTAGGGAAGCAAGCATTCGAAAGATGTTGGTCACTCAAGGGAGCATTTTAATATTCGGACGAGCGTCCGGCTTTAGAGAATCGTGATCATCACGGGGAAAACTGGAGCATATGTATTCCGGGGTATGGAAAATTTATTGTTCAAAGGGATGGGAAACGTTCAGTTAAATCCAGGTTAGAGCGATCAGAAACCTATAAGTTTATCGGCCCGGTGCAAGATCAAGCTACGACCATACTGCGGTGGCCCCCCCGCGATCGAAGTCGGGATCGCGTGGGCGTCGTCAATACTTCTGGTGCCAAGGGGGGGGCAACGGGAGGATGTCCTGGGACCAGATCTGAGAACCAATATGCGTTCGAAGAGAGCGGGCTATAGGCGGAGGATATGGGTCAGGCAATGACCATGATCGGGGCGGACCCGAGGTCTAAGCATGGCCCACGGAGGCCTTATTGATGTTCCCATGCAAAGGGTACGGGGATGACGAGAGCCTTCGCGTCCCATTCAGATTTTGTTGGTCACTCGTGGACCACTTTATGTTCGGACAAAGGTCCATGTTTGTAGCGTAAGAGACGGTGACAAACCATACAAATACCTACCGTGAGTACGGCAAGTTTAATGCAAATGCGGGATCAGATCCCGGTATATGTATGTCGGTCACTAACGGACCATTCACTGTTCGGACGAGAGTCCGCATTTGAAGCATCGAAGACGACGACAAAACCGTACGAATGTCTACCGCAAGTACGGCATGTTTAATGTTGGTGTCGGATTAGATCCTGGTATATATGTCAGTCACTAACGGACCATTCATTATTCGGAAGGAAGTCCGTATTAGTAGCGTCGAGGATGACGATAAAACCGTGCGGATGTCTGCCGTAGGTGCGGCAAGTTTAATGTGGGTGCGGGATCGGATCCCGATGAAGACGGGTCGAGCTAAGGAACTATCGGCCTGGGATAAGTTCGGATCATGGTCACGTCTGGGCGGTGGCTACCGAGATCCAAGTCCGATCTAGTGGGGCATCATTACTTTTCTTTTCACCAAACCGTACGAACGTTTGCCGTGAGTATGGCAAGTTTAATGCAGGTGCGGGATTGGATCCCGATAGAGGTAGGTCAAGCTGATGAACTATCGATCTGAGATGGTTTCAGACTATGGCCATAACGGGGTTCCCGAGGTCCACGTCCGATGCCATGGGCCGTCATTGCTTTTTCTCTTCACACACAGTCCGGGGAAACGAAGGTTCCAAGGTATGCGTGCATGTCGGTCACGGTCGGACCATTCATTGTTCGGATGCGAGTCCACATTTGAAGCATCGAAGATGATGATAAAACCGTGCAAATGTATGGCGTAGACACGACAAGTTTAATGTGGGTTTGCGGGATTAGATCCCGGGAGAAGCGGGTCGAGTTAACGAACTATTGGCCCGAGATGTGGTTGGATCATGACCATGTCGGGGGTTCTGAGGTCCACGTCCGATACCACAAGGCATCATTGATTTTCTCTTTGCACCCAGTCCAGGGGAGTGAATTGTTAAGTGTGAAGCCCAAACTCGCCAACGTGCAGCCTCGCACGCGGATCGACCTGCGCGGTCAGGTCGCGGGGTTCCGGGGTGATAGAGTTTCTTTTATTCTTTTATTAGCATGATTGACCTTTTATTATTATTTTTTGCTTGTTTATTCCCCTTTTGTATTAAGCAGGCGCGCCGGATTAAGGATGGATAGGGGGGGCACGCCGGGTATGGAATGAACAAGTGGGGGTGCCATTTTAAGGGTGTTAGGTGCACAGGAATCGCACCGTTTGAAGGGTTCAATGAGGAGGGCGCGCCGATTAAGGCCACGCCGGATTAGGATGCCAATGGAGGAGGAGCACGCCGGATAAGGGACCCAAGAGAGGGGGCACGCCGGATCAAGGCCAAGAAGAGGGGCGCGCCAGATTTGGGCTCAAAGTGGAGGGCGCGCCGGTTATGGCCACGCCGGATTAGGATGCCAGTGGAGGGCGCGCCAGATTTGGCAATGCCGTAATAGAATGTGCAAGGGAAGGGGCACGCCGTTTTAGGGAGGTAAGCAGGGGAGCGTGCCGTTTATGGATTCAAAGAAGGAGCTGAGGGCTTTTGTGAGAGGGGCTAAAATAGCACGGGGGATTAGTAAACGCACCGGATTAGCCTCTCCTGAGGGTTTAGTTCATTGCTTTTGACTGTGTCTTTCTTTTCTTTCACCTGCAAGCCGGTTTGATGGTTGGTTTGTTCATCCAGTTGGAAGATTAAGTTGATGAGAAGGGGGTTTAATCATTTTAGTCGTTTATTAAGGTGAATTAGCATGGATGCTTAAGTGTTCATTCGGGGGGGGGGGGTTTAGTTCACAGAGTTTACTGTGTATTGGATTAAAAGCTCAGTTTGTTTTTCAGAGGCTCAATTTGTTCACTTGTTCTTGTGTGTTCTTAGCCCCTGGCGAAAATCGGGCAGCACCTCCCCCGGACCGGGACTTGCTAGAGAGAAGCGAGAGCCACCACACGGATTACTCCTGGGTAAACTCTCAAATTGCGGAACGGCCTCACGGCGGTCCGTTAGCCCAAGTGTGAGTGTAGAACGCTCGAGGGCCAGCCTACGAGAGCGACCACGACTCATGGGCGATGATTTAGATGTTCGCCATAGAAGGCTGTAGCTCTTCATTCCACGGATGGGTTCCCCAAAGGTCGCGCCACGGAGAGGCAGACCTCCGAGGCCCCTAGATGATAAGAAGATCAAGAGGAAAGGGAAGAGATTACAACAGTGGAAGGCTATGCATGTTCAGAGAACCATTTCTTTTCATTCATCCTCAAGGGAAAAAAAGGGGAACATTGCAAGGGAGAAGAGGGAGAATACATCGACGGGGGATGAAGGAGATACACCGGTGGGGGAGAGGGGATGGAGCACAAGCTCCTCCCCTCCCCCCAGCTCACCTCTCGCTCTCACCCTCACTCTTTCACTCTTTCACTCTTTCCCTCACCTCTCCAGCATGGATGGATGAAGTTTCCTTCTCTTCGGGTGGCCTTCTCTTCTTTCTTCCCCCGCCCTCCCGGGGGTTCGAGAGCGATGTCCTGTGGAACAGGCGGAGTATATATAGAACGGGTTGCCGTTTCTTTGCTCGAACGGAAGAAAAACTCCTGCCACTTCATTCATCTACGGTGGCATCCAGTGGTTGGTGCCGTAAAGTGTTGTTCGTTCGAGGACAGAACATTTGTGGATTTACCGGAAGATCTTCTACTGTTGCTGCTGTCGATGCTGGCTGCTGCCATCGCTGCCGCTTCGCTGTCGAACGAAGGAGGAGACACGGCTTTGAGCATTGAATGTCCTCTGATGCGAAACAGAGCATCGAAGTTATGACGGGATGGGTTGGTTGTGCACCATATAGACGTTCGAAGGAGGATAACTTGTTTGAATCACCTAATCCCGCGCGGGGGAATAGTGACCGCGCTAGAATAGCATTTTTGTTGCCTTCAAAATGAGCGCGCCGTTTTAGCATAAATAGGGGCACTTCCTTCAAATGAGCGCACCGGGTAAGTTGTGCATAAGGTGGCACCAGATCAGCATTTAAAAAATCATGGGGCGCGCCGGTTTAGAAAGGGGGCGCGCCGGTTTAAGGCGGGCCATTTTAAGGCCCTTCCGCGCCATTTTAAGCACCGAACAGATTCGTTTCAAAGTCGCAGCCGTTTATATAAATGTTGGCACTCCCGGAATGTTTTAGTTGCGATGCACGGCCTCCGCAATGTTTCGTTCATAGCTTCTGGGGCTCAGTCCAGGACTTTGCGTGACTTCCGGCATATGCCGACACTGTGCCGAAGTTCTCGACTTTTCTTTGATTCTGCTCTCGTCATGGCCGGTTTGAGAATTGTGGTGGTATCTTCCGCTCGAAGGGCCTCCCTTGATGGGTAGTCGGCCACCGGGTGAGTTCTCATCCTAACCGGGTGAGGTATAGGTTTGTTCGGCCTTCCCATCTTCGACTCGCACGTAGACGCGAATGCCGTATGATCGTCACCGTCATTTTTTGACGTCCATAGTAAGTTCAGAAAATATCTGAGAAAGGAAGGTAAGAGCTTCATGAGAGGAAGATCACAGATAGGGAATGGTTTCAAATCTAATTCTGAAAACTTTAAGAAAGCTGACAAGATCATTTGTTATTCTTGCAACAAACCAGGGCACTTCAAGACTGAATGTCCTGAAAAATTCAGAAAAGCTGACAAGTGGAAGGGTAAGAAGAAGAAGAAGGCCATGGTGTGCACATGGAGCGACGAAGAAGAAAGTGATGGTGGAACCAGCTCCTCGAACAAGGAAAAAGATGATCTTTGCCTCATGGCCGGAGGTGACGAAGAAACTGAGGTACATTCTCCATTTGAAAATTTCACAATTGATGATTGGGAGGAAGCATATATACAGCTCATGGAGAAATATGATATCTACAAAAAGGATAATAAATCATTGAAAAGGAAAATTAACTCGTTTGTGCTTGATCATGATATGAATCATAAGACTGCTTCACTTGAAACTGAAATTGAAGATCTTAAGAAAATGATTGAGAATTTGGAAGAAGGACGAAAAGAAACGGTTGACTTGGAAACTGAAAATGAATACTTAAGAAATGAGATTGATAGCATGAAGCTAAAAATGCAAACATATGATAGGGACAATAAATAGAGTAATGAGAAGTATGATGCTGTCAAACATGTCAACACTCAACTCCTTCAAAACATTGAAAAACTACAAAAAGAGTTGAGGGATAAACAACAATCATTAGGAAAGTTTGTAGATGGAAGAGAAAACCTAGATGCATTGCTAGGTACTAGAATGAATTTCAACAAGGAAGGATTGGGTTTTGAACACACAAACAAAAGGCCAATTGGGTTAAAAAATTTCTCATTTGTTTCCTTTTCTGGTGCTTCTACCTCAAACACAACACCTAAAGGAAAAGAAAAGGTTGAAGAGGAAGCCACTGAAATCCTCAAAAAGATTACTCAAAAGCCTAAGAAGAGCTGACCTTCCCCACAACATAGATCGACACTTCCTTGGCCATCACCCGCTCAGCCATCCAGAAGCCATTGTAACCGGGTTACACAAAGTTCAGGTCGACACCACCTTGTTTTTGGCGTAATTGTGATTCCATTGTGCATCAATCCTATAAGCTTCAATCCCCTAGGTGGCAAAACAATCACTTTCAACCCAAAACCAACCAATGGTCTCAATGGATCAAGAAGCAGATTTTCTCAAATGTTCACCAAATTCAACAACATCAAAGAGCTTCTAAACAGAAAGTGAATTTCAAAGCTGAAAAGAAAAACCAAATCCCAGCACTAAGCAAAGAAAATATTAATGCAAAGAAGGTTTGGATTCCAAAAGATATGGTACCATGTTTTGAAAATCTGAAGAGCTTGATGGGACCCAAATTTTGTTGGGTTCCAAAACCCATTGCTTAGTTCCTTGTGCAGGAGTGTCTTGCAGCCATGCATAACCGGTGGTACCTTGATAGCGACTGTTCAAGACACATGATTGGAGACAAATCAAAATTTTGTCTCTTGGAGAAAAAGGAAGGAGGACAGGTCACATTTGGAGGGAACAACAAAGGAAGAATCATTGGAATAGGTAATGTAGGTAAGAACCTCTACAACTCCATTGAAACGTGTTGCTAGTTGAAGGTTTGAAATACAACTTGCTCAGTATAAGTCAATTGTGTGATAAAGGTCACAAAGTGTTGTTTGACTCTCATGAATGTAGAATCCTTGAACCAAAATCTGACAAGGTAAAATTTTCTGGTAAAAGAGTCAATAATATTTACATGATTGATTTAGATGATCCTGCTCACATAAACCTCTGTCTTGCTGTACCAAAATCTGAGCTTGCATGGTTATGGCATCGTAGACTAGGACATGCTAGCTACCATGTCTTACATAAACTCGATAAACTCAATACAAGACGAATTAAACCATTTTGAAAGAAACAAAGTTTGGCATCTTGTTCCTAGACCATCATCACAATATCTCATAGGCACTAAATGGGTTTTTAGGAACAAACTCAGTGATGATGGCTATATAATAAGAAACAAGACTAGATTGGTGGCTCAAGGGTATAATCAAGAGTTTGGGGTAGACTTTGAGGAATCTTATGCCCTAGTAGCCAGACTTGAGGCCATCAGGATTTTACTTGCCTTTGCATGCTCCCTAAGAATAAAGCTGTATTGAATGAATGTAAAAAGTACTTTCTTGAATAGTTTGATCAAAGAAGAAGTCTACGTTGAGCGGCCCCCTGGCTTTGAGAGCTCTAACCATGTAGATTTTGTATACAAGCTAGACAGGGCGCTTTATGGCTTGAAGCAAGCACCAAGAGCTTGGTATGAGAGACTAAGCTCGTTCCTCACTGAGAAAGGGTATACACGAGGTAAGGTAGACCAAACACTTTTCACCAAGAAACAAGGTAAGAACATCTTGATTATTCAAATTTATGTTGATGATATTGTGTTTGGTTCTACTAAATCTGAAATGTGTGAGGAATTTGCTAACCTCATGACTAGCGAATTCGACATGAGCCTAATGGGAGAACTCCAATTTTTTCTCGGTTTGTAGGTCAACCAAGGAGAAGATGGGTGCTTCATAAGTCAAGCCAAATACATCAAGGAGCTGCTGAAAAGATTTGACATGGCAAACAGTAAAATAATTACAACTCCTATGAGCACTACAACATCACTAGATACGGATGAAAATGGTAAATTAGTGGATGCAAAAATCTATAGAGGTATGATCGGCTCATTACTTTATTTGACTGCATCCCGACCAGATATCCAATTTAGTGTTTGCCTCTGTGCTAGATTTTAAGTTAGTCCTCGAGAATCCCACTTGACTACCGTCAAACCTATCCTTTGATATCTTGTCGAAACTCAAGATTTGGGATTGTGGTATCCGTCACCATGTGATTTATCTCTTGTCTATTATTCTGATGCGGACTACATTGGATGCAAGCTAGATCGCAAGAGTACTGGTGGCTATTGCCAATTTCTAGGCGGGTGTTTAGTTTCTTGGGCCTCCAAGAAACAACACTCGGTTTCCCTCTCAACTATAGAAGCAGAATACGTTGCTGCAGGGAGCTATGGCACCCAAGTGTTATGGATTAAACACCAACTCTAAGACTAATTAGTGGATCTTGGTTGTGTCCCAATTCTGTGTGATAACACCAGTGCTATCAACCTTGCAAAAAATCCAGTCCAGCACTCTAGGACCAAGTATATTGAGATTAGGCATTACTTCATCAGAGATGAGGTCTTTAAGAAAAACTTTGAACTACATTTTGTTGATACACTAAATCAGATTGCTGATATCTTCACCAAGCCCTTGTGTAATGACATGTTTACAACACTCAGAAGGGAGCTTGGTCTTTGCAGACCTCAGGCTAATAAAAATTGAAATGATGATCTCCTTCAGGTTGGTTGTGTGTTTTTTTAGATTGTTTTCCATGCATTGTTTATATGTAAAGATGTTATTCTACATGTGGTGTGGCATTGCATGTAGTTGCATAATAAAGTTGAAGTCATGATGCATTGCATGTGGTGTAGCATCATTCTTGCATGGCCATGGTATATTAAAAGATGAAGTGTGGAAAGGCATGTTATGATTGTCTAGAAACACTCACCATGCGTGAGGATACACCTCCGCCAAGTACCATGCGTCACTGTTGCATGTAGGCCATGCAGTAAGAGGGAGCTATTTCTTTGAAGCATTCTTGCATATGTTTCATCTTCATTCTGTTACCATTAAAGTTCATAGCCATGGGATGAGTCATGATTAATCAGGTAGATCCCTACATGGTACAGGTTGACTTTTGTCATTCCACTTGATTACAATCATAACTCCTTGAGTGCATCTACTGCATATCCTTAGGGGGAGTCTTACTGCTTCTCTTAATCACTTGCAATCTGAACTTCAATGGCTTCCAGTTTGAATATGTGATCATGAGACAGACAGAACTATGGCGTAAGAGCTTTCTATTATATGAACTGATGATTGTCCATCCAATAAAAATAGTTCAGATTTAATGATTTCCTTGAAGCTCTGATATATTTTTTTTGAAATCATCTATGTTCTGTGGTGTTAATAGACTTTAACTATAGATTGCATGTTATTCCTTGAATGACTATCCTGAAATCTGAAAATTCAAACGTCATAGCAACGTTGGTTGAGATGCAAAAGCTTAGTACTGTTGTTAAACACCTTGATGAGCTGGAATTTTTGAAAATTAATTAGCCAGAGCAATGATATTAATGCACGGAGAAATATATCACGTCCTCCAAACAAGTGACGAATGATATGTCATGATGTGCCCCTGTTATCTCTGTCTTAATTAAATTAGACTCTATGCAGAGCAATGGCATAATTGCTGAGAAATATATCTCCTCATCAAAGAAATGAGGTAAGATATGTCATGACGTGACTTTACTATCTCTGTTCACACTGAGGCATAACAGTCAGTCTTACCAAATACCTAGGAAGACTGGCATATAAACAACATGTATTCTTACGGATATGAGGCATGTACTAGACTCGATTGCTCGTAACATATGAGTCATGTGCCTACAGATGTAAAAGATCATGAAAAATAGTGCCGCAATCATAATATTCCATGCTTTAGTCATACTTGTTTAACCTCAATACTAGTTTGTACTATTCCCGATGACGTTATTGAATATGGATGTCTAAGACAAAGGAAGGTTAACCACTGCCATGATATGCACTTCTGGTTCACTTCTATGAAAACATGGATTTGGATGCTTTTCAAACTCTATTGTTGATCTCAGATTTCATTATATTTGAACCATATATATTGCTCACGGCATGTTTCAGGTCTACATATAATGGCTTGCTCTAAACTCCTATGCAGCTCTGCTCTCTAGCTCATTTGTCACAATCTTTACCTTATCCCTCCTATTTGCTGTTGTCAAAGGGAGAGAATACTGTTGTGTGTTGAGTTGCCTTTGTGAGTGAGTTGTCAAAGAGGGTGACAAAGGAGGAGAATAACTTTGTGTGGAAGGGGAGAATAACTTTGTGAGAAAGTCCCGCATCATGCATACACTCAGGGGGAGAGCAGCATACATAATCAAGAGGAAGTCGATCATCCATGCATACATATTAGCATGCACATCCTCTGATCATCCATGCATATGCATACCTATTAGCTATTGTGCCCCTTAGGCACAAGCATATGATATTTTGTTTTTATGATAGCAACACAGTGAGAGTAGTCATTGTGTTTTGTATACATTGCCTTGCTGCATTGCATGCATTCAGAGTCTTTGTAGTGTCTGGCTAGCAAGTCCATACGTTGCTCATGCATATACAGTGTCTGCACGCCATATAGTCTATACATTGCATGAGCATAGTCAGAGCACTCAAGTCTGTACATTGCATGTGTCCCAGACATAGCAAGTCTGCACATCACAGATAAAGTCTGTACATTCGCCACCATGCATTAAGTCTCAAATTCTGTACAGCCTTTTGCATTTGACTTAAAGTCTATACATTGGCAAGTTTGTACATCGGCATGTTCATGCATTCATCTCAAGTCTGTACATCCACCAGCTGAACTGAGCAAAGTCTATACATCCGATTGTTCAGCTCATGCCTAAGTCTGTACAGCCAGTTCATATGTTAAGTCTATACATTACATCTTTACCTACGTTCTGAACTGAGCAAGTCTATACACTCCTTATCTTTACCTACGTTCAGTTCAGCAAGTCTGCACATTGGGCTTTCACATAAAGTCTATACATCCCTTAGCTAGAACTGTGCAAGTCTATACATCGCCAAGTTTGCACATGCAAGTAAAGTCTGTACAGCGTCTAGCGTCTTACCTTAAAGTCTATGCATCGTCCAGGAAAGTCTGTTCATCGCATCGTCTCATGTAGTGTCTCATGCAAGTCTATACATTCTTGGCAGCTCAGCGTCTCATGCAGTGTCTCATGCAAAGTCTGTACATTGAGCGTCTCATGTTGCGTCTCATGCAAGTATGTTCATTAGTCAAGTCTATACATTGCATCATGTCTAAAGTCTGTACATTGATGCATGCCATCAAGTATGTAAAGCCTTATACATTGTCTGCCCTGCAGAACACTAAGTCCATACATTAGCACTGTAGCATGCACGAACTCTAAGTCTGTACATTCGTTGTGTCTTGTGCATGCATCATTCAAAGTCTGTACAGCCTGTGTTCACAACACAAAGTCTGTACATCGTTCTGCTTGCACAAACGCCAAGTCTATACATTGGCTTTGCTTGCACGAGCTGAAGTCTATACACTGTCCACTTGCAGCATTAGCACAAGTCTGTACAGCCTGTGTGTTTCATTCATGAAGTCTGTACATTGCTTATACATTGCACGCAGAGTCTACACATTCATTTGGCAAGCCTGAGTTTTCATCGTCAATGTACATACTTCACCATATGCATACTTCAGCATGTGCTATCAAGTCTATACACTTATAACTCTAGCAAGTGCATTCTGTGCTTCAAGCATTTCCAAGTCTGTACATGCTTTGTCTTCGCATTGCAAAGTCTACACACTACATCGGTCAGCTGCATACATTGCATCAAGTCTATACAACGTCTACACATTACATACTATAAAGTATGTACAAGGTGTCGACATTAAACTGATAAGTTTCTCTCTGTCTGACAGGTTCTGTTCGTGCAGAGCTTAATGAAGGGCACGTGATCTGAGGCTGGAAGGGCTGACAGGAAGTTGACACGTGGCCAAAACATCTGGGCGGGAACTATGGAAGACACGCGCCCAGTGCTGCTCCTGCTGGAATTGCTTATAAAAGGAAGCCTTCTTCCACAGAAGAAGACTGATCGAATACAGAAGACTTGAAAGAAAAGCAGAAGAGCAGAGAGCCCTTTCGATCCAGCAGAAGAGAAAAGAAAGAGAGAAAAGAAAGAGAGTTGAGAGAGTGAAGAGTCGAGAGAGATGTTCCTCAGATCTTTGATTCAAAACCAGATCTGAGTTTTGCTCACTTGTTTGAGCTACATTCCCTGTAGGGATTCTTTTATCTTTCGTTTGCTTTTGTTTTATTTTCTAAATCTTTTCATCAAGCTGTGTGTCAGCGGTTGCAGTGGGGGACTCCACTGGACAGCAAGCTTTGTTGCTCAGCAGGCAGAGGAGGATTCCTCTGGACGGGTTAAGCTGTAGTCCCTAGCGGTTGTAGGCAAGCTGTGAGGCCCAGCGGTCTAAGCTGTGAGTCAGCAGTAATCCACACTCGGGTTGAGTGTGGGGTGGATGTAGGTCTGGAGGACCGAACCACCTAAAAACCTCTGTCTACTGTGTGATTGCTTTGTGGTTTGCATCGCCTCTTTATTCTAGTACTCTGCACAGTAGATGTTTGTTTAAGTTCTTCAGCAGTTCTGGTTGGTCTTTCATTTGTGCATTCTATCTGTTTAGCAGAATTTCTCATTCCGCATTTGATTCTACTGTAGTAGTTTTTATCGGGTGTTTGATCTATTCACCCCCCTCTAGATCACCTTTAGCCTCCCAACAATTGGTATCAGAGCCTAACTCTTTGTGCAGGACTAACATCCTAAAGAGGAACGGCCATGGATGCTAGAGGGTTAACAGCAGAGGGATAGTCCACTACGAAGCCACCATTCTTCGACGGATCCAACTACCCATATTGGAAGAACCGGATGCAGGTCATCCTCAGAGCTAAAGATTACGAGGTCTAAAAAATTATGAGCAAAGGTCCTTATGAGATACATGAGAACGAGGAATTGTGGACTAGAGAAGAAATCAGGAAATCTACTCTGAATTGGAGTGCCATCAACGCCATTCAGTGTGCACTCCATCCCACTGAATTTGATAGAGTGTCATCCTGCAAGACGGCGAAGGAGATGTGGGATACCCTTGAAGTCATTTATGAGGGAACATCTCAAGTGAGAGAGACGAGGGCAAATATGCTAGTGTCAAAGTATGAAGCATTTCGGATGAAGCCCGGTGAGACAGTGACCGAAATGTATGCTCGTCTGACCATCATAACAAATGGTCTAAGAAATCTGGGAAAAAGTTATACTAATCATGAAGTTGTGAGGAAGATCCTTCGATCGTTGACTCCTATATGGCATACCAAAGCAACTGTGGTTGAGGAATCAAAAGATCTACAAAAGATGAAACCTAATGAGCTGATAGGCTCTTTGATGGCGTACGAGATGAATCTTCTACAAGCTGAAGAGCTCGAATACAAGAAGCCTATTGCTCTGAAGGCCAAGCATAGCTGTTCAAAATAGTCCAGATGCAATGGATCATCCAGTGATCGGAGCCTATCTGGATCGGAGTTTGAAAAGGATGAACTAGCTATGATTACAAGAGAGTTCAGAAGATTTCTTAGAACAGAAGGGAAAAATGTCTACAGAAAACACCACAGCAAGAAGCAAAACAGGTATAAATTTAACCCTGCTGAAAAATCTGACTATAATACTTGTCATCATTGCAGGAAGAGTGGCCATATGAAGGCTGATTGTCCAGAGTTACAGAAAATTAATGGAAGACCATGGAAGAAAGTGCCAAAGGGAAAGGCCATGGTCAGTACATGGAGTGATGAGGAAGAAGGCACGTTGAGCACTTCCTCGGATAGTGAGAAACAAGAAAAGTACATCTGCTTCATGGCCAAGAATGGAGAAGAAGAAGAAGAGTCTGATCAGGTATCATCCCCTTTCGAACATTATACTATTTCTGATTGGGAAGATGCTTATGGAGAACTGTTAGATAAAGCGAATGATATTAAGAAGGAAAATAGACTCTTGAAGAAGAAAATGAATTCTCTGGTTAATGATAAAACACTTTCTGATAAAGTTGCATGTTTACAATCAGAGAATGATAGATTGAAAAGTGCATGTTCTGAGTTTGATGAGTTAAAGCATGTTTTGATTGATTGTAGGAAAGAAAATGAGTTGCTGAAAAATGTCATTGATGAGTTGAAATTGTTAATTCAGAAATTTGAAAATGCAATAAAGATTTCAACTTAAAAATATGAAGCTATCTTGTCAGTGAATGCTGAATTGAAGAAAACTATTGAAAATCTAGAAAATGAAAATTCTGACAAAAAGAAAATCATTGAAAGCATGACCCAAGGAACAGAAAATCTTAATGCCTTGCTAGGGTCAAAAGTCAACTTCAGAAAGGAGGGTCTCAGTTTTAATCCCTCAGCTAAAAAGAGTTTTGAACAGAAAATAATTTCATTCGTGGGAGAAAAGAACAAAGGACCACTCATAAAAATGGTCATTGAAAAATCTACTTTCAATAATGTAAAATCAAAAGTGTCTAGTGCTAAGGACAAGGGAAAGCAGAAAGTTGTAGAGCCTAGAGCTGCATGCTCTTCTCCCAAGGGTAAGTCCAAGGCTAGGGGTCAGCCAGCTAGCACATCAAAACCCCAGTCCAAGGCTGCTAAGTCTCCACCACCATCAACTGTTCAGAAATAGACCCAATATAAGTTAGTGCAGAAACCTAGAGGGTCAAAGGTGGCATGGAGACCAAGTGTAGCTAGGAACTAGTTTGCACATCCCTATTTCCCTCGAGCCCAAGTCTATCATCACAATCACTCACAACTACTTAATAGGTTTGGGTGGAACCCTGTATACATGAGGTCTAGGTATCAAAATTTCCCCACTCAGCCCTATAGATCTCAGCCAGCTAGGAGATGGGATAGTCACTTTAGGACATGGAGTCCTAGTCACCAGGCGTTCTATGGTCAGCCTAGGACCAATTTTGGCCACAACTTCTAGTACATTCATTGGCCAAGGCACTGGCAGAAAAACAACAATGTTTCTAATAAAATGAATGCCAGGACCACACAGAAACCATCACAGCACCAAAAAAAGAAAGCTAAACCTGTAGGTGCTGAGAAAAAGAAAAATAACAAAAAGAACTCTCAAGCTGTAGAATCCACCAAACCATCCACTTTCACACAAATGTGGATCCCTAAACAGTTTTTGTCATGTTTTCACTCTCAGATGTCTGTTTCTGTGTTGGGGCCCAAACTATCTTGGGTTCCAAAATCTACTCCCTAAGTGTGTTTGCATGTATGCCTGGTAGCCGGGAACAAAATGATGAAACATGAATAGCTACTCCAGGCATATGACAAGAGGCAGGGCCAAAAAATTCGAAAAGCTGAAAGAAATTAGAGGCCTTGTCAACAATCTGATGCAACACCAAGGGTAAAAATAAATCAGTTAGGTAAAGCAGGTAAGTGATTTATCTTCAAATTTGAGAAAGTCATGTTGATTTGGTTGTTTAATTTCTGATGTTCTCTTCTTATCTAGCAGATCAGTCTGCATTACAGACTCAGCTACTGAATTTAATTCTGCATAAATTTGATGCTCTTCTTCTGCCATCTATTGCACTGAGGTTGAATGGTTCATTTAATGCATATAGTTGATGCATGTGTCTAATGTCTGCATATATCATTTGCATCAAGGAAGTTGGTTAATGCATATAGGACTGCTTTGCACTGCATTTCTTTGCATGACCACTATGGTATATAGGGTCCAGTCTTCATATAGAGCAGTGTACTACATATCATTGAATTTGAAAATTTTAAAAAGAAATGACTCATTGCATAGCATTTTTTTTTGCATCATGGTGTCAGGGGGAGCTGAGAGTTATGTCTAGTACGTTGAATCTTTTTCACTCCTCATTGTTCCCACTCACTCCATTCATAATCTTTGACATCATATGCTCTTGGACTTTCATGCCTATTGCTATCACTTTTTAACAATTGCCATTATTTCCCTAACCCATCATTTCCCTAACCCATGGGAGAAATGCAACAGATGCATATCAATTGGCATCTACTCAGGGGGAGCTTCCTTGTAATATTGAATCATGTTCATCTCAATTGGTAACAATTGTGTCTTTGCATTCATATATTTAGGGGGAGGTATTGCACTTCCAGTTGCATCTGCATTTCTGCATTCATACCTCTCCATGGTTCATCTTGTTTATTGCAAGGAGGAGAAATTGACTGTATTTTAAACATGCTTTAACTTCTCAAACTGTTTTCTTTTTGATGAAGTCAAAGGGGGAGAATAGTTTGTGTCATCAGCATTACTCACAGTGTAGTGTTGCCATCATCAAAAATGGGGAGATTGTTGTGCCCCTGTGGTTTTGATGATTGGCTTTGATGTGAGTTAATCTTTTGATGATTGGCTTTGATGTGAGTTAATCATTTGATGATTGGTTTTTGTTGTGAGTTAATCACTGTGAGTCATCTTGCTGTATGAGTCATCTTCATATGTTCAGTCAGTCTGCTGTTCTGTTAGTTTATCAGGTCTAAAAGCATTGCACATTTGATGTTCAACCATCTTATCTGCTGCATGAAGCATTCACATACACTTACATAAGTCTGCACATTAGCATCACGCAGCAAGTATGTACATCGCCTTCAGTAGGCATGTCAAGTCCACACATTGCATAGAATGCATCGTTCTTCAACTGAAGTCTATACATCAGCTTGCATGAATTCAAAGTGTGTACATTGAATAGCAAGCATTTCATGAAGTCTGTACATCCTGTGTCTCTGTTAAGCTTCAAAGCCTACACATGGCTCACCGTCTCATGCATAGTCTGGACAGTTGTGGGTCGACGCCCCCTTCTGATGGGTCGACGCCCCCTTTGTTTTCCAAGTCCATACATTGATCTTCATATTCAAAGTCTGTACATTGGTCTTCACCTGAAGTCCATACATGGGTCTTCATATTCAAAGCATGTACAGCCACTCCTTGAGATCAAGTCCATACAACGGCACTATAGCTTGCACATCTCAAGTCTATACATCCTCAGTTGAACCCCAAGTCTACACATCGCCTCATTTCTTCAGAGTCTATACATCCACAGTGGAACCCCAAGTCTGTACATCGCTTGCATCTTCAAAGTCCGTACAAAGTTTTCTGATGCATTTGAAGTCTATACATCATGTGAACCTTCAAGTCTATACATCAGCATTTGCCAATCAGTTTCCAAGTCTGTACATCAACTTCAAGCCTTCGGAGTATGTACAGCCCAAGTCTATACATCCGATTGCCTTTGCATTGCTCAAGCCTGTACAGCCCTCTCGTTGGCAAGTCTATACATCGGTCTGTTTGAGCAAGTCTATACAGCGGTTGCATTCTTTGGAAGTCTATACACTACGCAGCACTGTACAAGTCCATACACTGGCTGCACTGCACAAGTCTATACATTGGATTGGGCATCCAAGTCTAGACATTGATTCACTATTCATGTCATGATTCGAAGTCTGTACAGCGAGCGGCGTTCATCAAAGTCTGTACATTGCTTGGCGCTCACCAAGTCTGTACATCGCTTCAAGCGTTTCAATGTCTATACAAGGCCCGCTTCATTAAGTCTAGACATAGCACTACAGCTTCCCTAGTTGAAGTCTATACATTTCTGATCAAACGTAAGTCTATACATTCCAACCT
The DNA here is from genome assembly GCA_022559845.1 of Amorphophallus konjac. Classification (NCBI taxonomy): domain Eukaryota; kingdom Viridiplantae; phylum Streptophyta; class Magnoliopsida; order Alismatales; family Araceae; genus Amorphophallus; species Amorphophallus konjac. The sequence goes on from CM040124.1 coordinate 234,892,597, forward strand.
TTTCCTACGTTCGCTGCTTTAGCTACACCCTAAGTCTACACACTGCCAAAGTGTATACATCGCTCAAGCAAGTCTGTATAGCCAACGCCTTCATTGATTCCAAGTCTATACACTGGTCCACAGGCGTCCCAAGTCTGTACATTGGTTCAGGTTTACCAAGTCTATACATTGCTTCAATATTCTCAAAGTCTGCACAGCCTGCCTTATCGTTCAGAGTCTCTACATCATTCCTCAAAGGCCAAGTGTATACATTGTCCATGTGTTCAAATGTTTCAAGTCTATACATTGGATAGGCTCGTTCATGCTTCGTTCATGTCAAGTCTGTACACTGCCTTTCACTTGCACTCATTAATCAAGTCTGTACAGTCCCTTGTTTGCAAGATTATACACTCGACTGCCTTGCTTTGCTTAATGTCTGTATAGCCCTTCCCTCAGCAAGTCTATACACTGGAGTCGTCAGCTGCAGGGACATCATCTCTGTACATTAGGTTCTCATGCATGTTAACAGCAAGTATATACACTGCATTAATGCATTGTTCTTCACAGCAAAGTCTGTACACTGCGTTCTCTTGCACGCAATCAAAGTGTGTACAACCTGTGCTCGCATTGGTAAGTCTATACATGCTTGGCTGTTCATCGTCTGCTACATGTCACTTCAAGTCTGTACATCCATTTGTGCAGTGTGCATTGATCAAGCCAAAGCCTGTACATCGATATGTTGCTTTGATGCCGTTGCATAGTCTATACATTGTTGAGCTTCACACACATATCTTCATAGTCTATACATTGCCTCATCGTGCATGCATTGTATTCATTGAAGTCTATACACTGCATACAGTTATGCTTCACATGTCTACACACCGCACTGTTCATGCATCAGTTCGCTAAGTCTATACACTCTCTCACGATGTACACACTTGCCTAACTGATGTCCCTAAGTCTATACACTTGATGGCCTCATATATTTCACAGAAGTCCACACATTCCCCTTGTTATGATAATGCATTCTTCAGCAAGTATATACACTGAGGTCGCATGAAGACCTACAAGTCTATACACTCTCTAAGTGTACACACTTACTCATTTACTGCTTCTAAAGTATATACACTCGTTGTTATAAACCTGAACTAACTAATTCATTTCATTTCATTTTGTCTCTGTCTGCAGATGACTCAGGTTAATGATTGGGCGCGTGAACCGAGGATGATTCCTGGCACGTGATTCAAGGTGCTCTCTGGGCGGGAACCTGAAGGACACACGCCCTAGCACCTGCTGAAGCTGATATAAATAGAAGCCTTCGTCCACTGAAGAAAGATTATAAGAATAGAAGAGGGCTGATCAAGATTGTGAGAAGAGAAGCAGAAGAAGAAGAAAGAAGAAGAAGAAGAGTGAAGATAGAGAGTGAGAGCAGCAGAACAAAAAGAGAAAGAGAGAGCTCGTGAGGATTGAAAGAAAAGAGAAAGATAGTGAGAGTGAAAAGGAGAGTAGAGAAGAGAAAGATTACGTGAGCTGAGAAGAAGAAAGAAGAGGAAGAAAGGAAGAGAGGAGAGAGTTCTATTGAAGATCTGTTCAGTCTGTTCGTGGATCAAATCCAGAACGACTATGCTAATTGAGAGCTATATTTCTTGTGTTTCATTTCCAGCTTTTGTCGCTGTACTTTTTATGTTTTCTTATTTTTCCTTTTGTTACTCAGGCTACTATTGTTCTTCCGATTCTCAGTAGTGAGGTCGGGTTCCTCCTGTAGACTCAGGAGAAGGGAGATCTGATCTCCGGTTCTGGACTTGTGGGTTACAAGTCCAGGGGTCCCTCCTGGTCTGGAGGAAGAGAGGTCTGCGACCTCTGGTTTGCTGGTGACGGGGAGTCACTGGTGTGTTCCCTCCTGGTCTGGAGGAAGAGAGACTGTGTGTCTCTGGTTTCCAAGTGGCTGGGAGTCACTTGGGGTGTCCCTCCAGTTGGGAGGAAGAGGGGAAGTTGTTCCTCTAGTCAAGCTGTGTGGCAGCAACTTGTTTGCAGACTGAGTCTGCTTTCTAGCATGTGCTAGTGGAAGCCTCACTCCGGTTGGGAGTGAGGGGTGGACGTAGGTCTTGGTGACCGAACCACCTAAAAATCTCTTGAGCAGTGGTTTGTCTGTGTGTTTGCTTCCGCTAGATGATTGCTTAGGCGCGCTCCATGTGTTTGCTCATGAGTTTAATTGAATTAGTTTTATTCTGTGATTGCGTCTAGCATCTGTGTTTTAATTTGGGCATTATTTCTGAAGGGGATACATTCACCCCCCTCTGTATCCGGGCTTAGCACCCTATCAATTGGTATCAGAGCAGTGTCTGCATAGAAGGTCCAGCAACCTGCAGATCCGATCCTGCTGTCTTAGGTGCTTATTTGCTTTTGGTGCTTCAATATTCCTGTTACATTATATCTGATCTGTTTCCATGGGTGAACGACCAGTTTTCAACCGTTCCAATTTTAGTGTATGGTTTGCTAGTCTGAAAAATTATGCTAAATCTGTTAATCCAGACCTGTGGAAAGTGATTTCACACGGTCCTCATGAACTACCAAAGAAAAAGTCCAAATGGACTGACAGTCACAAATCACTGCATGAAGAGAATCAGATAGCTATAAATCTAATGAAGGTAGCTACTGATAGAGCTTTTCATTCATGTTTCTTTGATTGCAGTTCTGCTAAAGATATTCTGGACATGCTGAAGCGAACTCAGAAGAGAGATGAGGACAGCTGCATGATGGCCAACAGAAGTAATCAAAGTGGCAGCGATCAAGGCAGCAATCAGAATGAAGACGATAATGATGATGAGGTAAATCCCTTTGAGAACTATACTTTAGATGACTGGGAAAATGCATATGCTGAATTGCTTGAATCTCATGAACATTTAAGAAGTCAGTATAAAAAATTGAAAAAGAGTATTGGGTTAGAAAGTTCAAGTTCTTCTTTTAGAAAATGTCTAGAGTTGACACAATCTCATGATGCTTGTCTGTCTGATAATCAAGAGCTCAAAAAACAAGTTGAATTGTTAAAATCTGAAAAAGAGTTTCTCATAAAATCTATCATTGAGAGTGAAGGAAAATGTGAGAAACTTGAGCAAGAGAAGAACCTGTTTGCTGAAAAATTGAATGCCATAAAATCTGTAAATATAGAATTACAGAAAGATCTGGAGAAACAACAAAAAGAATTGAAGGAATTTGGGGCTGGAAGAAATTATGAAGTTAATTCAAAAGATCAGCTTCTAATAAATGAATTGGTTCAAAATGATAAGCTTAAGGAAGAAAATGAGAAGTTAAAAATGTTGAACTCCACTATGTCTAAGAGACTGCTAGCCTTAGAAAGAGGAAAAAGTGTTTGTGTTGAAGACCCTGAAAAACTGAGCAATCTGGAACAAGAAATTGAAAAATACAAAACAGCTAATAAAGTTTTGAATGAAGCTATGAATTGTAGTGAGCAAGAGATTGCCAGTTATGAGTTACACATTTCCTCTCAAGAAAATGAAATTCAAGATTTAAAAAACTCATTGTCTAAATTTGTTAGTGGGCAAGATAATTTGAACAAACTGCTGGGAGTAAAAGTCAATTTTCAGAAGGAGGGGTTAGGCTATAACCCTGTAAATAAAAAGAATTTTGATGATAAAATTCATACATCCTTTGTTGCTAGCTCTACTTCTCACACTTCTCAGAAGCCACCTGTTTCTCAATCTACTGTTCAGAGAACCAAAAAACAAATTGAAAAGTCGAAAAAGGTTGATGGATACAAGCTGAAAACTGTTTTCGTTAAATCATCTGAACAAGAAAAGCCTTCTACTTCATCACCACCTCAGTACAAGGCTAAGAAAATAGAAAAATGAAATAAAAATTATGAAACATCAAAAACTCAAAGGAACAGTCTGCATGCTAAAAACTCATATGATAAATGCCATGTTTTAAAGAAATCAAATGGCTCCTGTCATTATTGTGGTAGCCATGGACACTTTATGAGTAACTGTTTTGTGATGAAACAAGATGACAAAAAGCATGCTAGAAAATCTGTGTCTGGTCAGAAAAAGAATGTCACATGTTCTAATTGTGATAAAGTAGGACACACTACTACTCATTGCTGGTTTGCAAGTGGTAAGGAAAAATCATGTTCAAATCATACAAAATACTTTCCAAATCAGCATGTTTTTAATACGAACAAATCTGTTTCAAAGAACCAGCACATCATCTGTTTTAACTGTAACAAAAGGGGTCACAAGGCCTCTGAATGCTGGTCAGGTTCTTATAGAAGAAATTCTCTCAATTGCTCTCACTGTGGAAAGCATGGCCACACAGTCAAGGACTGTTGGCATGCTCAAGGGAAAAATTTCATCTCTGAAAGGTTTAAATTCCCTGCAAGTACAAATGCTCTTAGAAAGAACAAAGTTATTTTTAAAAAAAAAACTTTAAATGTTTTGATTATGGAAAACAGTTTGGTCATGCAAATAACAGAAATTTCCATGCCAATGCACATAAAATTCATGTTCATAATGATGTGCATAAAAAGAACCTAAAGTCTATTTTTTCATGCTATAACTGTGGAAAGTCAGGTCACAGGACTGCAACCTGCTGGCTGGCAGAATATCAAAATCAAACTGGTTTTGGTAAACAGAATTTTTATTCTGTTAACAAAAGATTTCATGCATATGCACATAGAATTCATGCTAACAAAAATGTGCATAAATCAGATCTGAAAACTGCTGCTTCTTGCCATCATTATGGCAAATCTGGACATTTGATGGATGGTTGTCCTCTGATGAAATTTAATGATCATCAAGTTAAAAATGTGCTGAGAAAATCTGGTAGGAGTGATATTGTCAATTCAGGACCCAAGACCTCTTGGGTACCTGTTTGTGCAAAATAAGCTTTATGTTATAGGTATGCCTTGGAAGCTGAAGAATAAAGAGGGGTAACAATCCAAGGCACTCAAGAAGAAAACCACTCATGAATCTTTCAGGTAAATTTCTTACACTTCCTGTTCTTAGTCTTATTGCATAGCACATTAGATCTGATTTTGCATTTTCATTCATCATCTGCCATTTGCATCATTTTCTGATCATACACTTGCTGAGTGTTATGTGCAAATATCAGATTAAAAAGGGTTGTCTGCATCTGATGCATACATGTGCCAATTGCAATTGTTTGATAATTGTTGTTATGCATAATCTTTGAAAACAAAATGCATTCTGAAATTTCTAAAAAAAATCTGAACTGCATATGAATGTGGTTTGAAATTTGTCTGTTGCATAGCTCACTGAAAATCTGGATTGCATATAGGACTGCATGTTGAATTATCATGATTGACCTCTATGATATATAAATGGTAAGCTACCAAAAGGCATGGAAATCTATCTAGAGGTTCTTGCTATGTGTGAGGTGGTCTTTTAGACCAAGTGCTCCGCCTGGTACCATGGGTCACTTTGCTTAATAGGGCAGTCTGATTGAGCATAAGTCACATTGTCATATGTTCAGTCTTCAGTGCAAAACATTCCATGCTTTTAGGGGGAATTAATTGCATGTCTTTGCATAGCATTCAATGTTGAGTCTTTGCATACATGGAGTTAATTGCATTGCATTTCATTGTAAAATACCAAAAAGAGTGACTGAATGCATATTGTCAGGGGGAGTCAATGCATTGCATGTAGGTTGTCAAATGCATACTCTTGTGAGAATTCATTGCATATCCTTTCTTATTGACTTTGTTGACAAACCTTGATCATAATTTGAAAACAATGGGCTTCAAAATCTCCTCTATCATTTGATTTCTGAATTTTATCAATCTCTCATGAAGATTTCAATTGGACTATCTCAATCATAAATCTGAAAACTTTTGAACTGGGAATCTTCTATTATACGATTTTATGAATGACTGAAATAACTCAGCTGGTTTAAGTTTATTAAACATGATTACCAACTGTTTCATGATGTGTCTTGTAAAAACTTCTGAAATCTGCACTATTGAATACATGGCTTTAATTGATTAAGTACATGAAGTTAGTATTATTTTGAAGCAAATGAATTTCTCTGAAATGTCTAAAGGGTAATATCTGTCAGAGCAATGACTTTGGTCACTGAGAAACACATGTCCAAAGGACTGTGTCATGAGGTGCCATAGTTAACTCTGCTTAAGATGAGTGTTAATCAGGCAGAGCAATGGCATGCACACTGAGAAATACAACTCACTCATCAAGAAATGATTTGAAGTTTGTCATGATGTGTAAATGCTACCTCTGTTTATATAAAGCATGACTGTGAGTCACACTAAGTGCTTAGGGATATTGGCCTCTGATCAAGGTATATCCTCTAGTTACAAGGTGTGCACTGAACTAGAGTGCTCGTAAAATTTGTAGCATGAAAATTGTTGAACAAATTGAAATGTCTGAATATTGATGCTAAAATCAAATTGCTACAACCCTAGACAAATTCACATGACTTCATAAATGCTTGATCTCAATTGTAGTGCATGTAATTCCGATTGAAGTCAATAAATTTGATTGTGTAAGAGAAAGGGAGGTTAATCAAGATAAAAATGATGGCTTGGTTCATTGTTATTAAACCATGGTTTTAGATATCAATACAGAATTTTATTGATAAACTCTGCATACATCATGTTTAAACCATGCTGATCAATAAACTTCATTCATAAGCCCTTATAATAGAAGACTTTGCAAAATTATGTTTTGGATTTATGAGATTGATATCTCCTTGAAAATCTTGTTGAACTTCTTCTGCTTGGAGCCTCTTTGAAAATCTGTTATTTGAAACTCTTCTGCTCACTGTCCTTGAATTCCACTGTGGTCTCCCTCTCACCCATATCAATTGGGAGAAATGCAACAGATGCATATCGATTGGCATCTACTCAGGGGGAGCTTCCTTGTAATATTGAATCATGTTCATCTCAATTGGTAACAATTGTGTCTTTGCATTCATATATTTAGGGGGAGGTATTGCACTTCCAGTTGCATCTGCATTTCTGCATTCATACCTCTGCATGGTTCATCTTGTTTATTGCAAGGAGGAGAAATTGACTGTATTTTAAACATGCTTTAACTTCTCAAACTATTTTCTTTTTGATGAAGTCAAAGGGGGAGAATAGTTTGTGTCATCAGAATTACTCACAGTGTAGTGTTGCCATCATCAAAAATGGGGAGATTGTTGTGCCCCTGTGGTTTTGATGATTGGCTTTGATGTGAGTTAATCTTTTGATGATTGGCTTTGATGTGAGTTAATCATTTGATGATTGGTTTTTGTTGTGAGTTAATCACTGTGAGTCATCTTGCTGTATGAGTCATCTTCATATGTTCAGTCAGTCTGCTGTTCTGTTAGTTTATCAGGTCTAAAAGCATTGCACATTTGATGTTCAGCCATGTTATCTGCTGCATGAAGCATTCACATACACTTACATAAGTCTTCACATCAGCATCACACAGCAAGTATGTACATCGCCTTCAGTAGGCATGTAAAGTCCACACATTGCATAGCATGCATCGTTCTTCAACTGAACTCTATACATCAGCTTGCATGAATTCAAAGTGTGTACATTGAATAGCATGCATTTCATGAAGTCTGTACATCATGTGTCTCTGTTAAGCTTCAAAGCCTGCACATGGCTCACCGTCTCATGCATTGTCTGGACAATTGTGGGTCGACGCCCCCTTCTGATGGGTCGACGCCCCCTTTATTTTCCAAGTCCATACATTGATCTTCATATTCAAAGTCTGTACATTGGTCTTCACCTGAAGTCCATACATGGGTCTTCATATTCAAAGCATGTACAGCCACTCCTTGAGATCAAGTCCATACAACGGCACTGTAGCTTGCACATCTCAAGTCTATACATCCTCAGTTGAACCCCAAGTCTACACATCGCCTCATTTCTTTAGAGTCTATACATCCACAGTGGAACCCCAAGTCTGTACATCGCTTGCATCTTCAAAGTCCATACAAAGTCTTCTGTTGCATTTGAAGTCTATACATCCTGTGAACCTTCAAGTCCATACATCAGCCTTTGCCAATCGGTTTCCAAGTCTGTACATCGACTTCAAGCCTTCCGAGTATGTACAGCCCAAGTCTATACATCCGATTGCCTTTGCATTGCTCAAGCCTGTACAGCCCACTCGTTGGCAAGTCTATACATCGGTCTGTTTGAGCAAGTCTATACAGCGGTTGCATTCTTTGGAAGTCTATACACTGCGCAGCACTGTACAAGTCCATACACTGGCTGCACTGCACAAGTCTATACATTGGATTGGGCATCCAAGTCTAGACATTGATTCACTATTCATGCCATGATTCGAAGTCTGTACAGCGAGCGGCGTTCATCAAAGTCTGTACATTGCTTGGCACTCACCAAGTCTGTACATCGCTTCAAGCGTTCCAATGTCTATACAAGGCCTGCTTCATTAAGTCTAGACATAGCACTATAGCTTCCCTAGTTGAAGTCTATACATTGCTGATCGAACGTAAGTCTATACATTCCAACCTTTTCCTACATTCGCTGCTTTAGCTACACCCTAAGTCTACACACTGGCAAAGTGTATACATCGCTCAAGCAAGTCTGTACAGCCAACGCCTTCATTGATTCCAAGTCTGTACACTGGTCCACAGGCGTCCCAAGTCTGTACATTGGTTCAGGTTTACCAAGTCTATACATTGCTTCAATATTCTCAAAGTCTGTACAACCTGCCTTATCGTTCAGAGTCTCTACATCATTCCTCAAAGGCCAAGTGTATACATTGTCCATGTGTTCAAATGTTTCAAGTCTATACATTGGATAGGCTCGTTCATTCTTCGTTCATGTCAAGTCTGTACACTGCGTTCTCTTGCACGCAATCAAAGTGTGTACAGCCTGTGCTCGCATTGGTAAGTCTATACATGCTTGGCTGTTCATCGTCTGCTACATGTCACTTCAAGTCTGTACATCCATTTGTGCAGTGTGCATTGATCAAGCCAAAGCTTGTACATCGATATGTTGCTTTGATGCCGTTGCATAGTCTATACATTGTTGAGCTTCACACACATATCTTCATAGTCTATACATTACCTCATCGTGCATGCATTGCATTCATTGAAGTCTATAGACTGCATACAGTTATGCTTCACATGTCTACACACCGCACTGTTCATGCATCAGTTCGCTAAGTCTATACACTCTCTCATGATGTACACACTTGCCTAACTGATGTCCGTTAGTCTATACACTCGATGGCCTCATACATTTCACAGAAGTCCACACATTCCCCTTGTTATGATAATGCATTCTTCAGCAAGTATATACACTGAGGTCGCATGAAGACCTACAAGTCTATACACTCTCTCAGTGTACACACTTACTCATTTACTGCTTCTAAAGTATATACACTCGTTGTTATAAACCTGAACTAACTAATTCATTTCATTTCGTTTTGTCTCTGTCTGTAGATGACTCAGGTTAATGACTGGGCGCGTGAATCGAGGATGATTCATGGCACGTGATCCAAGGTGCTCTCTGGGTGGGAACCTGAAGGACACACGCCCTAGCACCTGCTAAAGCTGATATAAATAGAAGCCTTCGTCCACTGAAGAAAGATTATAAGAATAGAAGAGGGCTGATCAAGACTGTGAGAAGAGAAGCAGAAGAAGAACAAAGAAGAAGAAGAAGAGTGAAGATAGAGAGTGAGAGCAGCAGAAGAAAAAGAGAAAGAGAGAGCTCGTGTGGATTGAAAGAAAAGAGAAAGACAGTGAGAGTGAATATGAGAGCATTGAAGAGAAAGATTGCGTGATCTGAGAAGAAGAAAGAAGAGGAAGAAAGGAAGAGACGAGAGAGTTCTATTGAAGATCTGTTCAGTCTGTTCCTCGATCAAATCCAGAACGACTATGCTCATTAAGAGCTATATTTCTTGTGTTTCGTTTCCAGCTTTTGTCGCTGTGCTTTTTATGTTTTCTTATTTTTCCTTTTGTTACTCAGGCTTCTATTGTTCTTCCGATTCTCAATAGTGAGGTCGGGTTCCTCCTGTGGACTCATGAGAAGGGAGATCTGATCTCCGGTTCTGGACTTGTGGGTTACAAGTCTAGGGGTCCCTCCTGGTCTGGAGGAGGAGAGGTCTGCGACCTCTGGTTTGCTGGTGACGGGGAGTCACTGGTGTGTTCACTCCTGGTCTGGAGGAAGAGAGACTGTGCATCTCTGGTTTCCAAGTGGCTGGGAGTCACTTGGGGTGTCCCTCCGATTAGGAGGAAGAGGGGAGGTTGTTCCCCTGGTCAAGCTGTGTGGCAGCAACTTATTTGCAGACTGAGTCTGCTTTCTAGCTTGTGCTAGTGGAAGCCTCACTCCGGTTAGGAGTGAGGGGTGGACGTAGGTCTTGGTGACCGAACCACCTAAAAATCTCTTGAGCAGTGGTTTGTCTGTGTGTTTGCTTCCGCTAGATGATTGCTTAGGCGCGCTCCATGTGTTTGCTCATGAGTTTAATTGAATTAGTTTTATTCTGTGATTGCGTCTAGCATCTGTGTTTTAATTTGGGCATTATTTTTGAAGGGGATACATTCACCCCCCTCTGTATCCGGGCTTAGCACCCTATCAACTTAGCTCAGTTTCTGAAATTAAAAAGTGAAAAACAAACTGCTGTAACTCTTTGAAATCAAAAGTCATTGAGTGTAAATTATTTTTCTCAATACATATTCAAGTTGCCTTCTTAAACTTCCATGTTTAATCACAAAGGGTATTATTTCTGACTTATCTATTAAAGTCATGTGCCCTAGATTCATTTCTATAAATGGAGTCTATAACTCTTTTTCAGTGGTCAGCTGCTTTACTCTATTTTTATCACTGTTAAACCTGAATTTTTTCAAGACTGTATATTACTGATTCTTATACTTTAACTGTTGTTTATAATCCTGCTCACTTTCTGAACCAATGCTACAGCTGTTGTCTAGTGACCCTCCTACCTTCTCTACCATTTGACTATCTGTCCATATTCCTTTTCATAGGGGGAGAAATAATTCAGGGGGAGTTCTTCATTCAGGGGGAGTTTGAGCTGTTCTAAGGGAAATCTGCATGTATACTGCACCTTGCACTAATGTTTTTCTTTCTTTTTGATCATGTCAAAGGGGGAGAAATTTAATTTGGTGACTCACTGTCACTTTGTTGCCATCATCAAAAAGGGGGAGAATGTTGTGCCCCTTAGGCACAAGCATATGATATTTTATTTTAATGATAGCAACACAGTGAGAGTAGTCATTGTGTTTTGTATACATTGCCCTACTGCATTGCATGCGTTCAGAGTCTTTATAGTGTCTGGCTAGCAAGTCCATGCATTGCTCATGCATATACAATGTCTGCACGCCATATAGTCTATACATTGCATGAGCATAGTCAGAGCACTCAAGTCTGTACATTGCATGTGTCCCAGACATAGCAAGTCTGCACATCACAGACAAAGTCTGTACATTCGCCACCATGTATTAAGTCTCAAAGTCTGTACAGCCTTTTATATTGGACTTAAAGTCTATACATTAGCAAGTCTGTACATCGGCCTATTCATGCATTCATCTCAAGTCTGTACATCCACCAGCTGAACTGAGCAAAGTCTATACATCCGATTGTTCAGCTAATGGCTAAGTCTGTACAGCCAGTGCATATGTTAAGTCTATACATTGCATCTTTACCTACGGTCTAAACTGAGCAAGTCTATACACTCCTTATCTTTACCTACGTTCAGTTCAGCAAGTCTGTACATTGGGCTTTCACATAAAGTCTATACATCCCTTAGCTGGAACTGTGCAAGTCTATACATCGCCAAGTACGCACATGCAAGTAAAGTCTGTTCAGCGTCTAGTGTCTTACCTTAAAGTCTATGCATCGGCCAGGCAAGTTTGTTCATCGCATCGTCTCATGCAGTGTCTCATGCAAGTCTATACATTCTTGGCAGCTCAGCGTCTCATGCAGTGTCTCATGCAAAGTCTGTACATTGAGCGTATCATGTTGCGTCTCATGCAAGTATGTTCATTAGTCAAGTCTATACATTGCATCATGTCTAAAGTCTGTACATTGATGCATGCCATCAAGTATGTACAGCCTTATACATTGTCTGCCCTGCAGAACACTAAGTACATACATTAGCACTATAGCATGCACGAACTCTAAGTCTGTACATTCGTTGCGTCTTGTGCATGCATCATTCAAAGTCTGTACAGCATGTGTTCACAACACAAAGTCTGTACATCGTTCTACTTGCACAAATGCCAAGTCTATACATTGGCTTTGCTTACACGAGCTAAAGTCTATACACTGTCCACTTGCAGCATTAGCACAAGTCTGTACAGCCTGTGTGCTTCATTCACGAAGTATGTACATTGTTTATACATTGCACGCAGAGTCTACACATTCGTTTGGCAAGCCTGAGCTTTCATTATCAATGTACATACTTCACCATATGCATACTGTAGCATGTGCTATCAAGTCTATACACTCATAACTCTAGCAAGTGCATTCTGTGCTTCAAGCATTTCCAAGTCTGTACATACTTTGTCTTCGCATTACAAAGTCTACACACTGCATCGGTCAGCTGCATACACTGCATCAAGTCTATACAACGTCTGCACATTACATACTATAAAGTATGTACAAGGTGTCGACATTAAACTGATAAGTTTCTCTCTATCTGACAGGTTCTGTGCGTGCAGAGCTTAATGAAGGGCACGTGATCCGAGGCTGTAAGGGCTGACAGGAAGATGACACGTGGCCAAAACATCTGGGTGGGAAATGTTGAAGACACGCACCCAATACTGGTCCTGCTGGACTTGCTTATAAAAGGAAGCCTTCTTCCACAGAAGAAGACTGATCGAATACAGAAGACTTGAAAGAAAAGCTGAAGAGCAGAGAGGCCTTTCAATCCAGCACAAGAGAAAAGAAAGAGAGAAAAGAAAGAGAGTTGAGAGAGTGAAGAGTTGAGAGAGATGTTCCTCAGATCTTTGGTTCAAAACTAGATCTGAGTTTTGCTCACTTGTTTGAGCTACATTCCCTGTAGGGATTCTTTTATCTTTCGTTTGCTTTTGTTTTGTTTTCCGAATCTTTTCATCAAGCTGTGTGTCAGCGGTTGCAGTGGTGGACTCCACTGGACAGCAAGCTGTGTTGCTCAGCAGGCAGAGGAGGATTCCTCTGGACGGGTTAAGCTGTAGTCCCCAGCGGTTGTAGGTAAGCTGTGAGGCCCAGCGGTTCAAGCTGTGAGTCAGCAGTAATCAACACTCGGGTTGAGTGTCGGGTGGATGTAGGTATGGAGGACCGAACCACCTAAAAACCTCTGTCTACTGTGTGATTGCTTTGTGGTTTGCATCGCCTCTTTATTCTAGTACTCTACGCAATAGATGTTTGTTTAAGTTCTTCAGCAGTTCTCGTTGGTCTTTGATTTGTGCATTCTATCTGTTTAGCAGAATTTCTCATTCCACATTTGATTCTGCTGCAGTAGTTTTTATCGGGTGTTTGATCTATTCACCCCCCTCTAGATCACCACTAGCCTCCCAACATTAGCACTTTCATACTCTGATCATCCATGCATCATCAAGCTGCATATGTTATAAAATTTTCCATCTTGGACATTACTGCCAAATAATGACTCATTGTGTTGCCATCATCAAAAAGGGGGAGAATGTTGTGCCCCTGTAGTCATTTGAGTCATTTGACATTCATGGTTTTGATAATGGCTAAACACTATAATTCATTGATGTTTCCTACTCTAATATGACTGATATACTTGATGCTTTTTCATGACAGATGACAGATAAGCCAAGGAATGGAGTGGAGATGGCAAAGGTGAAAGCCCAATGATCGCGCCCAAGCAAGGATGAAAATCCCTTCAAGAAGCAAGAAAAAGCAAGAGTCGACACTTCACATAGCCAAGGTCGATGCACAATGAAGAATAGCCAACATGGGGCCGTGCACACTTGGTTTCAACGTCCATAGGTCTAAAGAGTTCGATGCCACACTTGAATAGATAGGAAACAAGTTTAAGGGGTTGATCGACGCAAAACTGTGAAAAATCAAGGTGCTAGTCGACCGCCGGTCATAGACCAGTCAACCGGATCTTCTAGGAACGAAAATGCCACAAAAAGTCTTAGTAGGGGTCGACCGGCCCAAGGTTCGGTCGACTGGAACAAGGTCCGGTCGACCGCCCCCAACCTACCGGTTGAAGTCTCATAGGGGTTGACCGGCCCAAGGTCCGGTCGACTAGAACAAGGTCCGGTCGACTGCCCCCAACCTGTCGATTGACTTATTTTGCCAGAACAAAAATTCTTCAGCTCTGTAAATGTTCCGGTCGACCAACCCATACTTCCGATCGACCAGAAGCCCCGATGCAGCAATGTTTGACTTTATTTTCCACCTCGTGGGCAGCCCCTCTTCTTGAATTTGTTTAATCCTAAAGTCTCCCAATCTCCCATGATTTGTGGATTTGGTCTGGGGGTGTCTATTGACCATCCAAGAGATATAAAATACACACAAGAGGGTTAGAAACCCTAATGCATCAAGAGGGATCAAGGGAGATCAAAGGAGGCTAGAGGAGGTCCAAGGAAGAAGAGGTACTGTAGCCGTGAACAGTACTTCGTGCAGAAGTTCTTCATCCATTCCAAGGTGATTCAAGCTTAGATCTGAAGCAAGCAACCTCCAAGGAAGCTAGAAGCAATCAAGGTTCTCAAGGGTGATCAAATCTTCATCCATAAACTTCTTCATACACTCAAGGGGATCCAAGGAAGCTCATCTCACAAGGAAGAAGAAGCCATTGTTGCTGAATCAAGAGGAGAGCTTTGTGAAGAAGAAAGAAGCCTCTGTTGGTGATCTACATCGATTGAAGAATCAGATTCAAGCTCCAGCAATCTCAGACAAGATCTTTTCTCTCTAAGCATATTTCATCTCTTGTCTGAACATCTATTTTTTCTCTTTTCATTTTGTCCAAACTATTAAAATTGAGAATCATCCCTACCGGTGGTTAGTAGGAAGGCAATCAAAAGTTCTCTGATCTGCGGTGTTATCGTCCCTAGCGGTGGTTAGTAGGAAGGCAATCGGAAGTTCTCCAATCTGCGGTGTTGACGTCCCTACTAGTGGTTAGTAGGAAGGCAATCGGAGGTCTTTCCGATCAGCGGTTTGGTGCGCTGCACAAGTTGAGCCTTATCAGGTTTGGTGAGGGGTGGACGTAGGACTGGGGATTTAGTCCGAACCACCTTAAAATCTCATGTGTTGTGGTTTGATTGTGCGATTACTTTATGCTAGATGCATGCTTTGGTTCAATCTCTATATTACTTATTCATCTTGCTAAGCCAATCGTAGTGTACTTCATCAAGCAAGTTGTATTTTACTGTAATTCTTTTTATCTAGCTTTAAAGAGGGGTGTTCTGCGAAAAGAGGGGCATATCTATTCACCCCTCCCCTCTAGATCTGCCATCCACTACTCTACATGCTCCTCCCGAGAATCGCGGAGGTAATTTTTCATAATTTTCTAAAATTTCGTAATTTTTGGGCTTTTCTATATATTAACCCTTTTCCCTCTCTCCCTCCTCATTCTCTCTTACTCACTCTCTCTCATCTCTTTGTCTCCCCCTCTCCCCAGGCGGCCGACGGTGGCAGAGGAGGGCGATGGCGGGAGGCGAGGAACTAGGAATGGGTCGAGGATCCAGGGCCGGTGGCGCGGTGAAGCTCGGGTGCGAGTTTGTGAACCGACGAGGGTTTCGTGGAGTTTCGTTCGTGGATCGGCATCCATGCGCGTTGAATCTTTGGTGGAGGTAGGGAGATGGACCCTCAGCTCGTGCACTTCCTTTCCCATGAGTTTTGTAGGCCGTGGTGAGCCGAGCGGACTTATTTGAGCTTTTTGGGAAAAATCCATATTTTTGGGTAGTGAGCCAGATCACTCGTTTCACGGCATTTTTGGCCGATCTAGGGGTTTAGATGCATGCCTAGGGGCTTGGGGATGGATACCCCTTTGTTTCCCCATCACCCGGGGGTGATTGGGGCATGGATCAGATTTTTGGGGTGTTTTCCCCATCACCCTTTGTTTCCCCTTCTAGTGACCGCCACATCCTTCTGGCGGTCCCCGTTCGACCGTTTCAATCTTTTTATGCGTGGGTTGGGTCTGGCGGCCTCACGATGAGCCGCCAGAGCCGAGGTGTTCGTGATGGGTTGGGTCTAACGATGGCCTTCGAGGCGTTTTGACCGTTGGTTTTTGACTGTTGGAGGCTTTTGGGTCTGGCGGCCGAGGGTACACCCGCCTCATGTCTTTTGGCGGCCCTATGTAGGACTGCTTGTCCTTTCGTGACCCAGGGTGTGGCGGCCTATCGTTGAACCGCTACAGTCCCTGTGGTGGCCCAATGTTGGACCGCTAGCTCTTGTGGCAGCCCAAAGGTGGACCGCCAGCTGTTCATGTCCAACCGGAGTTATGTTTTGCCGATTCGAGTCCTGGGTGAGTGGACCTCGATCCACGTGCTGACCCGTGGTCTGACTAATGCTGGGCATCATGTGGGGGCCACACGTTAGGGTGCCGTGGGATCCCGGGAGGTGGTGTTCTCGGCTTGAGTCACCATGTATCGGTGTGAGTGCGTGGGGTTTCCCCGCATGTCGTGGGTTTCTGCGTAAGATGGTTCCCGAGTGGGCCAAGTGTTTGGCCTTGCACTGCGAGTCCTGTCATCCGGCCTGGGGCTGGAGGTTTCCCACTTTTCCCTCTGATGGGGAATCAACGTGGCGGCTTGTGAGCTACCTTGGGAATCATGCTTTGGTGCATTCCGCGTGGGCCGTGTGTGTGGCCTGTGGACTGTGAGTCCAATTACCCAGCTTGGGGCTGGAGGGTTTTTGAGTTCCCTACCTGTGGGGATGGTCTCGGTGGCTCGTGAGCTACCTCGGTATTCATGCTACCGTGGTTTTAGACCTAGGGATTAGGCTAGATTGACGGCCTTGTACTGTTGCGTATGACGGTCTTGACCTCGAGTCTTGTGACTCAAGGACCGTTGGATTTAGTGAGTCTAAAGGAATGTCTAGAGTCCAATGGCTCGATGCCACATGGTCCTTCTCGACTTTCACGTAGGGTGCGTGCGTGTTTCTCGGAGTTTTTCCTTGGAGAGTGGTCACATTAGTGACTCCCCACTAGTCGTAGCCTTCCGACACGCGAGTGGTCCCACCAGGGAGTGGTGGCGAGGCTACCCCGAGAGATGGTTTTTAGACTAGTTTCCGTTGGGCCCCACGTCTTGCAGCCAGAGTCCGGCTGAGGGGAAAACCAGTTAGAGGGCAAGACTAGGGACGCGCGGTCTGTGTGTGTACACGTGGTTGGGGGCGGTTGGACCCGCGCTGACCAGCGCGACCCCAGCTAGTCACTTGCTTTATGGTTACTAGTACGGTGTCCCCGTTCCACCATGGGTCGAGGGGGACACTTGAGGCGCGGTCTAAGACGTCAGTGGACGCATCCGGTCTTGCTTCGGGTGGGCAGGTACTCCTGTCACGTGAGACGTGACTCTCCTATTTCTGGGTTCCGTTTCCCATCTGCGAGACGTGGTTTTCTGGACCGGCTGGTGTTTCCGAGTTAGTGACCAGGGTGCTAGTAGCTTTACCGAGGTTGCGTCTTGTTGGTGCGGTGTCTGCGATTGGGTGCTCAGGGTTACACCTTGGACAGCGTGTCTAGGTTGGCCGTGTCCTGGGAGATAGGCCTCTACGGCGGGGTTGCCGTGGGTTTTTACTTCGGTAAGTGGTACTAGTGTGGTTCGGTAGCCCCCGACCGTGAGATCGGGGTGTGTTTTCCTAGTATAGTAGGGTAGCTATAGTGCCGAGTTTTGGCCGGCCACCGGTTCGCTATTCTTGCTGTAGTTGTAGCTTTCCCTTCTGCTACCATCGTTGTTTCCGGTTGGGGTTCCACGGGACCCCTACTGAGTCTCTGTTTGGAGACTCATCCCTACTTTTCAGGTGTGGCGGTTCTTCCTCAAGGTTCGATGGTGCTGTTCGGTGGTTCTCAGTTGCCAACTTGCCGGGCCGAGTGTTCCCTTGGCATGTGGTACGTTTTACTGCTTTAGACTATACTTTCTGTTTGACTGGACTCTGTTGTAGTAGTTGTTTATTTATTTCTATTAATTGTTGAATTGTCCTGCCTTATTTTCTATTTCTTTGTACCTCCAGACTCCTTTTAGCTCTTCCAAGCCCTCCCGGCTAGTGGGCGGCGGGCCAGGATTCGAATGGTATCGGGCTTCTCCCGGTATCCGGATGTTGGGTCGTCACAACGAATTTGCAAGTTATTGAACATGCAATAAAAGATAAACATCTGTGTTTCTGTGATGCGACTTCTGCCACCCCCTTGTTGGGTAATGATGGTGGTGAACATATAGTGCAGTAGCCGTTGCAAGGGAGGAAACCGGTTAGTGTTGAAATTTGTCACATGGAGTTGAGTTTCATCCTCAGGATTGATGGGCTTCCCAGTCAATATGGTGTAAGCAGCATATAGATCAAATTGAAACTTAGACTCCAACAACCCATCCCGGGGTATACACAAAGCTTTGTGAAGAAGCTTTGTTGACAATTTAATCTTGACTCCCTTGACCTCAGTCTAGAGAGCCTTTTGGTTCTGGTCATAATATAGGTTCTCGTACAACTGATGGACCAGAAAAGGGTAGTAGACTCTATGTCTGGACAATAACTTTCTCCAACCTTAGAATTCAATGAATGGGAGTAACTCAGGAAAAACATCGAGCATCTCGTAGTCATCAAAATCTGCAAACCTCGGAAACAAGATCCGTGTAGGGTCACTCTGTTACGACCGCTAAATGGGCACTAGCCAATCAGGTATAATTCGGACCAATAAGACTTAACGGGACGAAAATCTGGACGGATTAATTAAGAATCCTTAGAAAACTTGTAACTTAACATAGGAAGATCAGAAAAAGATGAAACTAGGCTCGTTAGAAAACATGGGCCCTTATCCCGAACTCCTCTGTTGGGGAGGAAGCCCAATTCGCACTAGAACATGGGCCCGGAGCCCCTTTGGCTAACAGCTGTCCCGAAGGGGCGTGACTGTTGGGGAAATTCAAAGGTAATTAATCGGAAATTCATAACTTCGCCCGTGTTTAATGAAATGTCCCAAAACCAATGCCAAAAATTTGATTAGGATGTTAGCTACAACTTCTATAATGGGGTTGAGGCCCAATGCGGACTGGATAATTGAGTTGTGCCCAGATTACCCCGGGCTACCGAAGGGTCGCGACTGAAATAGAGGAGGAATAACATTAATATTGCAAAAATCATAACTCATGCTAGAGTTGATGAAATTCGATGAAACCATGACTGAAAGTTAGATCTGGAGATCCTCTTTATTTCATATGAAGGCTGTCTAACCTAAATCGGAACAAAAAAGCATGCCCATTCATATCTTTGACCGGGTAGAAGAAGGGTCACCTCTGTTCAAACTGAAAGGGTGCTTAGCATTAACCTTCCTTAAACCATCAACCTTGGGAAGCAAGTGGAGCCTTCCTGGTCGTAGGAGAACCTTGGGAGACTTGAAAGAAACTATAAAAGGAAGGGGGTGTCATGGGTGGTCAGCCTTTTAGCAACACTAATATTCCATTTTTTGCCACCTACGGTTTTCCTTTGGTAAGGAAGAGAGGTGAGGGACCTGGGCATTACGTAGAAGGGTGAACCTGCAGCGGATTCTTGGGAGGGTCTGGGGTATTGATCTCATCCCCGGATCGAAAGGGGTAAACTTGAGGAGGATGTGGGATGTGGATATTATCCACGGATCGTCGGTTAGCATCTCAAAGGTAGGCACCTAACCTCAAACTTTAGGGGTCAATACTGCATTAGAACGGTTTTAAATATATTTTATACACTTTAAAAGGGGATTAAGGGCACGCGGGGACCACCACCATGTTCATTTTGATTTTTGGTTTCATCAAGTTTTGGGCTCCCACGTTTTACCTCTGTGTCTCTAAGGAATTGCACAGCCCTTGGGAAGGTCAGTCTTGGAGGCAAGGTCTGTGTACATTTCATATGTTTTCTGGCAAGGTCGGTGTACCTTTCATATGTTTCATGGGAAGGATTGTGTATAGTTCCTAATATCCATAGTAAGGTCAGTGCATGTTTAATTCCGGCCAAAAGAGAGGTCGGTGCATGTTCAGTTCAAGCCATAAGCAAGGTCGGTGCATGTTTAGTTCAAGCCAAAAGAGACGTCGGTGCATGTTCAGTTCAAGCCATAAGCAAGGTCGGTGAATGTTTAGTTCAGGCCAAAAGAGAGGTCGGTGCATGTATAGTTCAAGCCATAAGTAAGGTCGGTGCAGGTTTAGTTCAGGCCAAAAGAGAGGTCGGTGCATGTTCAGTTAAAGCCATAAACAAGGTCGGTGCATGTTTAGTTCAGGCCAAAAGAGAGGTCGATGCATGTTTAGTTAATGCCAAAAGAGAGGTCGGTGCATGTTCAGTTCAAGCCATAAACAAGGTTGGTGCTTGTTTAGTTCAGGCCAAAGGAGAGGTTGGTGCGTGTTCAGTTCAAGCCACTAGTAAGGTCGGTGCACTTTGGTCCAAGTGTAGGTAAGGTCAGTGCACTTTTGGTCCAAGCGTAGGTAAGGTCGGTGCACATTGGGCTTCGACCCAATCTCCAGAAACCAAGAAAAAAGGGATTTTGAAAGGGCATTTTAATTCATAAAAATATGAGAAATTTGAAAATGACTGGAGGATAAGTTAGTAACTCACTGTAAAAGTTTCAGGTACCCATAAATTCTTTACTTTCAGATATAAATCATTATCTATGCATGTGTAGCCTAAAAGGATGAACCCGTACTTTCATATAGTAACCTGAACATGACTACGGGTGTGTTAGGCATTTTAAACTGTTAGCAACATATTTATGAGCATGAGTAACTCATTAGAAGCATGACTATGAGTATGTTTAGCCCCCTTAAAAATTATGAAAATATGTCCGATATGCATCATGCTAGTAATGTCAAGTAAGAATATGTATGCCATGAAGGGAAAAAAGTAGCATTCTGTGAGGTTGGACTTCGGTCCCTTCTGCGGGACGGCGATACGTAACCCCGCGGAAGTAAAAGATCCCAAGGGACGGCGATACGTAACGTCCTAGTTTAAAATCCTATTGATTCAGTCTTCGGTCCCATCGCGGGGCGGCCTTTGTGAAGATGGCGATATGTAACGCCACGAGGCCACAAGAATCTAGGTGGGAGCTCACTCTCAGGTCTGCGTAGTACTCTTTCGTTCGTTCATTCATTCATTATGTGTGTGGGCCTCCTATGTTTGCGGCAGCTGTCCGGTTCCATGAATGGCATTAATATGAACCCTTATAAAATATGATAATAGGTAAGTGTTCTTGTGATGGGATCTTGCAGCATGCATAGGTGTTCATACACTAGATAAAGAATCTGTACTTTCCTTGTTTGAGTTATTCTAAGTAGATAATATTAAATGAACTATGCTATTTTTAACATCGAAAAAATACATATAAATGATTATATAGATGCAAGTTAACCCTAGTTTGCTTAGGATGCCTACTGAGTGTCACACTGACCCTTGTGACACACATTTTCAGGAAATATAGAGGAGGAGGTTGAGGTAGAGGCAGCAGTAGAGGAATAGAGCTAGCACAGTCCGTCTGGGTATGCTACAGTTGGATGTTTTGCTATATGTAGAGGTATGGGGAGGAAAGCCCATGTGGGCTCATGTGTAATCTAGGATATGAACCTATTCTCTTTTTGGAGATTATGAATGGTTGAGAATGCTTATCTACATTTCTTGTAACCTGTGATTTCTCTCTCATGTGAATGTATGTATGTTACATAATATTGTGCTTCCGTGATACGTACGAAGTGATTGCTCCGGGGTCCGATAAAAGGAAAATATATATATATCCCCAAAAATTTGGGGATCGGATCCCGGGGCGTTACAACGTGGTATCAGAGCATGAGAGACAAATCATGGTTACAAGCATTTCAGATGTTCCATAGTGGAGGAAGTGATAGGTTAGAGTGGGGAAAGGGTAGAGAATGTTTGGAACCATTTAAACCCCCTCACTCAAACTATTGTATGTCTTTTTTTTCAGAACCATGCCGCCAAGAAAGCCAAGAGATCTTCCCCAGGCGGATGAGAGGGGATCGGGGGTAGATGACCCAAATGGGGCACATGACGAGGCTGTCCATGCCCCTGCAGTTGGTGGTGGGCAGGTGCCCAATGCCGGAGTCAACTTGGAAGGGTTCATGCAGAGCTTCCAAGGGTTGATGCAGGCCATGCAGCAACAAATGCTGCAGTAGCCCCAGCCGCACCACGTCACGACCTGCCGGCACTTGATCGGTTCCTAAAGTTGGAGAACCATATCTTTAAGGGGGAGAGCCATCCAGATGTGGCTGAGTGATGGCTCAGTGAAATGGAAAAGAAGTTCCATGCAATGCGGTGTCCTGAAGAGGAGAAGGTGAACCTGGCGGCTTATGTTCTGCAAGACCAGGCCGACTTGTGGTGGAAGGCAAAGATGCAGACCACCATCGTGGACTACAACGACGGCGACATACTATGGGAGGAATTCTTTGCTGTCTTCTGAGAGAAGTATTTTCCCGAGCATGTACGAGATGCGAAGGAGCAAGAATTTCTAAGCCTCGAGCAAGGGTGCATGTCGGTGGCCGACTATGAGGCCAAGTTTTCAGCTCTCGGCCAATATGCTCCACACATATTCGACGATGCACGTCAGAAGGTGAAGAAATTTGAAATGGACTATGTAGCAATGTCTGACGCTATGTCGCAACCCAAGACTCGGGCCCGTACCCAACGGCGTTGAGGCTTGCTCATCTAGCCGAGCAAGAAAATACAAGGTAATGGTTGAAGCCATGAAAATCTAGGAGACATATAAGGTTAAATTCTAACATATGTCCACTATAGGTTCGCCGAGGAGCAGAAGTCATCGGGCAAAAGGTCTATGCAGGCTAGAGGGAGGCTGATGTGACACCACCTCTGGACCTAAATTGTAAGCAAGCAACTTGAGCAGCGGACTCACTCTAGCGAACACGTTCACGTAGTACACACTAGTGCCCGTAGGTGACTCGATGATGATGGAGAGGGTCTGAGGTGGGACCTTGATGCTCCATGGGATGGTTAGCTTGGGGAGGACCCCAAATGGGCCAGGGATGCCCAATTCACGGGTCCCAGGCGTTGACAACTCGCCCGCGGTGATGTAGGGCGTGGGATGTAGGGGATCATTGACAACTCGCCCGTGGTGATCACTCACGTCAATAGCAATTTTGGGCCGAGCTCTCACTCTCCATCTGACGAAGCAACAGAGATAATACTATGCTAAGCAATGAATTGAAACCAGCCAAGAGGGGAACCGAGGCTCACCTAATCGGCATGAAGACGCCGACTCTGGCCGGAGACGGGGGTGAGCATGGAAGCGTGGGCTTACCTCCACACTGTGCCGATGAAGCTTCAAACCTACGAATTATCAATTTACAATCACTACGCCCCTTGCAAGGGGGTTGGAATAGGGGTGGGGAAGTGTTTTAAAACCAAAATGTACCTCCACGCAGGGAGGGGCGATTAGCCGGCCAGGCGGGGAGGGGAAAAAACTAGCTTAGAGGATTAAGACAAGAAGCTCGTCGAATATGTCCACTCTC
This sequence comes from Amorphophallus konjac, assembly GCA_022559845.1. NCBI lineage: Eukaryota > Viridiplantae > Streptophyta > Magnoliopsida > Alismatales > Araceae > Amorphophallus > Amorphophallus konjac. The sequence goes on from CM040124.1 coordinate 234,916,201, forward strand.
AAGAACAGGGGACAGACTATCACTGTCGGCGTCGCTATAGACTCTCCCGGACTCCGTTGTCGATAAAACTAGTTGGAGAATCTTTGTAGTTGACCCAGGAGGACGCCCACTTTTTGGGGGAGTTTCTGGATGACGGCGTTAGATGGGGCATGGTCGTGAACATGGCCTCTATTCTCTGATTCTGACTGCTATGGTACCACTACAGCAGGAAGACGAGGTCACCACAGGCGCTCTTGAGCTCTGATTCAGGCGGAACTAGAGTCGCTGGTTTTGTTGTCAAGCCCTTTTCAAATGGAGACCTGTGGGGGTACCGGAGAAGGTCGGAGTAGATAGATAGATCATGAACAGTGATAGGGTATCTGTTCAGTCCCAGAGGGAACAGAACAGCGCACTCGGGGGAGAAAAAAGAGAACTCTTTGCTCCGAATACCGAATGGGGTGCCGCTTCTTGATTCTGGAAGTATACTTATCGTAAAAGAACTCAGCCAAGCCCTGCCTCCAGATCTTCAAGGGGTTGTCCGTGGTTGGCTCTGCAAGCAGCTTCAGGTTGCCAGTCTGGAGGAAGATGCACAATGTTGGGAGATCGGCTCCCCCGGGCAGTCACAAGCTCAGGTTGGGACGAGACCACTTCTGTTGAGAAGAAGACAGGGAGACACTTCCAACGGTATATGTTACGCCCTATGAAGCTTCTTGGTGATGTCGTGGCAGCCTCAGAAAGTAGCTGGTACTCTGCTACCTGCGAGCTGGGAATAGGATGAAGGTGTAGGGTTGTGTGTATGAGGGTGGAATGGCCAAGGGAAAAAAGGGGGGAATGGGAAGGGCCACTAGGGTAGGAAGGGGGTGTTGGGGAGGGGTGTGGGGCAGCCAGAAAGGGAGGGACATTCAAATTTGGGCCTTGGGTGAAGTCCCTTCAGCCTTGGGGATGTGGAGTGGTGCTTGGGGAAAAGAAGAGGGTAGTTGGTGGTTGGAGGGTGGAGCAAGGATTGGAGGAGGTTCTCTTGGGGCTAGGGTGGAGTAAAGAGGGGGTTGTGGGGAGTTGGAGTAGCTTTAATGGAAGGTGGAGGAGAGAGAAAGTAGGTGGGAGGGTGAGGAGAGAGAGAAGGGGGCGCCCTCTGTTGGAGAGAGAGAGAGAGAGAGAGAGAGAGAGAGATAGGGGAGGGATGTTGAGACTCTCACTCCAAGGGAAGAAAATTCTCACAAGGGGTTTCTTTCTATTTAAATATTCATCAAAGATTACAAATGAGAGAGGGGAGGGTGCTATTTATAGACTCCGTACTTTTCCTAGGACCAAAGTGACCCTGGGAAACCCACAATTGACCAGCCTATCCCAAGGGGGGCGCCCCTGGGCCTAGCCAAATGAATTGGGCCCATAAACCTATCTAATCAACATAATGACCGAGAACTTGGTAATTGACCCTTAAACCTTGGTACCTGACTCAAATAAAGGGAAAATTACATAATTATGACTCAAAGAAAATATAAAAATTTCATGACTAGACTCAGAAAAATACGACGAACACAATGGCGCATGCCGACGAACAATCCGAGCCTCAAAAAAATGTGGAGGGGCAAGGGATGCCCCCATCATACCCCCGGGTTGGGGAAAACTCGACCCTGTCGAGTATGAGTCCACCGAGGAAGTGGCACACCAAATGTAGCTCCGACCGAGCCACGATCTCCAAACTCAACCCCGCGTCCATAGCTGGGGGACGGCGCTTCAGCTTCTCAAGGTGGCACGGGCACACTCTCTTGCCAGCGATGATACCCTGCTTGCCTAGTATTGCCTTCGTGTGCTCACGTCGGGCTCTCAGGCTGATATGAGGTGGCACTCCGAGGGTCTCTCTCTGAAAGATAGGCGTAGGCTCGAGGCACTCACTAGGATCCTTCGCAGTGCCCATATAGGGTGCCGGGTCAGCCACGTAGGAAATGGGGTTGATGGGGACATCACCTCCCATGCCCACGTTCACAGCTCATCTCCTCGCCCCGGTTGCATCCGGCATGGTTTAGTCATTTAATTTTGAGTCCTATGTAATTTTATTTGAGTCATTTGATGTATTTTACCTTTTATTTGAGTCATGTTCCTAGGTCTTGCATTTATTTTCCTAAGTTTGAGTGTCATTAGATTGTGTAATGTGCTATTGGGCCCAATTCTTCGGGCTTGGCCCATGAGCCCCCCCTACCCCTTCGGTTATTTGTGGACTTATTGTAAAATGTGGGTTTCCTATATATAGGAACCCATTTCCTTCATTTGGAGGAAATGAATGAATCAATCAATGAAAAATTGCCATTTTGTGAGTTCTATCTTTATTTTTATGGTGGAGTGAATCCATTAGTGAGGTGAGAAGCCTTAGGGAGAGAATCCCACCCATCCCTCTCCTAATCCCTCTTTTTCACTCCACTTTCTCTCTCCTCAACACCCAATTTCAAATTTTCTTCTCTCTCCTCCTTTCCCAACCACCTCAACCCCCACTTACCATCATTAAAGCCCTTCACTTCCCATGGCCACCATTACTCCACCCCCTAGTCCCAAGGAGATCCCTCACCATTCCAACACCATCCTCCACATTCCAACACCACTTTCCCCATTCCAACACAATAAACCCCTTCCCCACACAACCCCACAACTTCCAAAGCATATTTGAATTTGAAATCCACCCTTCCCTCCACTCACTTGTGCCCCCCCTCACCTTCTCCTCTCACCCACCTTCCCAAATTCGTAGCTCCTCCTCCCACCACCTGTTAGACCCCCTTCCAGACCCCATTCTTCCCTTCCCCCACCTTAGAACACCCCCTCCTAGACCCCCTCACAGCCCGGGCTTTCCCCACACTCATCCACCCCCATTTCCCCTCCCATATACCCCATTCCCCCCCCATCATCATCAACCTACAGCTCTCAATTGAAGATCTACAGCAGAGCAGCAGCTTGCAGTGGCCACCACGATCACCTCCGGATGAGTTTGAAGACTCAAGAGCCATCGTCGGAAGCGTCTGCCAGTCGTCTTCGCAACTGAAGTGGTTTTGTCTTCTTCCGATCTCCGAGCCATCCTGGAAGTCCATTCTTCCACAGCTGCGCGGTTATGCCTCGGCTAAGGACCTGAACCAGTTTAGAAGCTCTGCCACGACGGACCCTGAAGGAATCAGTCTTCAAGTTCTTCTTCAAAGTTCCTCTTTGGCCTGTCTAGTTTTAGATTCAAGAAGTGGAAGTTCATTCAGCATCCGGGAGCAGAAGTTACCAATTTTCTCCCCCGAACGCGGTTCTGCCTTCTACAGTCTGTACCGACCCCTCCTCACTCTTCCGTTCCACAGATTGTCTCCGACCTCTTTTGCTGTCCCCGTTTCTTTTTCTGCAAAGAGGACTCACCCACGGTTCTAACGGAGCTGACGGCATCAAATTTGGAGTTCGGGAACGGCCAGGACAGCCTCTGCATCCTACTGTTGGTGACCTGCCCCTGCTAGTCCGAGAAACAGAGGCCCTGTTCAAGCTCCTGCCTCGACCATAAGCGACTCTAGAAGAAATTAAGAAAATTCTGAGGCATTCCCCTTCCAGCTACGAAGGTTTTCCCTTTGGTTTCGTCATCAACAAAATTTCTGATCAAGATCTACAGCAGCAACACCGACTCTCTGTCCTGGCTCGCAGACAGCAAGTAGATTCGGCGTCCACCCTTATTCCTCATTCTTTGCTTTAGTTTCCCCACCCCGCTTGACCGGCTGAAGGTCCCTCCCTGTGTGGAGGTAGTATTGATTGTAATTTCTATTAACCCCCACCCCAAGATCCCCCTCCTACGTGAGGTGTAGTGTTGTAACTTGTTTGGGCAGGTCAAGCGACACCGCCACGGCGTGTGGGGATCCACTCGCCTCCCCGCTCGCCCTCGTCTCCTACCGGGACCGGTTTCTTCAATCCGGTCGAGTAAGTGCTCAAACCTTCACTCCACTTAGTGCTTGTCTTTCAATATTAGGTCTAATTCTGCTAGTTATGCGAGTGAGAGCCCGATCCTCAAGCCCCATAAACTTGAGTGATCACCGTGGGAATATTGCAACCGGTGCCTTTGGCACTTTGTCGGCCCCCTTGATTTGGACATCCCCACCCTTTGGGAATCAAGTCTTGGCCTTGCTGGCCCTCTACCAGCAAGGGCCCAACCCCACATCCTCCCCTTGGCATTGCCAAGTCACCCCGGGCTTGGGTGAGTGACGATAGAGCGGTGGCCTAATTTGGCCCGTTTTGAATGCGATTGTGCTTGCTTGCATTAGGTCCGAGGTCGTGTCACATCAAGTGGTATCAGAGCAAGTCTTTGACTTGTCTCTACAAGTCAAGTCCTAGGGCATGCTTGCATTCTTGTCCGAACCGTGCATTATCAACCCATCATTGTTAACATTGAGTCTTGGGTCACATGGCTCCTCTCCCAATCATATCCCATGCATGCTTACGTAATGGAAAGCCCGTAGAAATTGATTTCATTGACCTAGAATCTGAAAATTGGGTGTCCCCCGATATCATTACCTCTCTTAGTAGGATCGGACAAATTGTGCACAATGGAGACCAAGTCTTTATTGAATTCCATAAATGGTTCGGGAAGACTAAGTATTTGGATGGGGCTTGGTGTCAAAAGGGAACATTGGCGGGTCCATGTATAATCCTAGGAAAGAAATGGTTAGATGAAAGGAATGCCGACATTGACCCAACACGTCGGACTTGCCTAGTGCATCGCCACACCTTTCGGGAACCTTTAAATTCAACAACCTTATATTCTCCCACCCGCGGGAATCCCGCCCTTGTTCACCACCCCGGGTGCACCATACTCCGGCCATCATCACCCCACCATCAAAGAACCTTCCCACTCCATTAGCTTTGGAAGAAGTAGTCCACACCACAACCATAGGTCCCCATGCCCAATTAGGCCCCATGACCAACTCTCCACCTAGGCCCATGGTAACCCTCACCACTACCTCTCCATCACCCCCAAAAGGGGACACTCCTCCCAAAACCAATCAACCCAAACCCCTTCAACCCACCCATCTTCCTCTCCCTACCCCAATCCAACTCCCACCAAAGCCTCCACTACTTCCACTCCCAAACCCCACTCTACCAATACCAATCCAAGTTTCCCTTTACCCTCCACCCCGGGAGCACCACACACCAACCCTCATCACCCCAAAAGACCCCCTCACCTCCTTGGTAGAAGAACTCATACCCAATTCAATAGTTGAGGACACTCCAAACCCACTCCCCACCTTGGAGGGAACCCAAGTCCAAGTTGAGAAAGAAACATCACACGATGGTCCTCACCTTACATCACCCTCTCTAGTTGGGACCAAGCTCATCTTAGGAGAACCCATTGTTAGTTGGCTAAAGGAGAGCCCAATTAGAGAGATCCGGGCCCATGTTTTCCCTCCCATAGAACAAGACCTTCTCTTAGTGCCCTTCTTCTCCTATCACACCACAATCCAAGCATCCTATCAAGTGGAAACCTTAGAGGACCTTCTCAAGGGCATAGCATGGCAGTTAGAGATGACTAGCATGATGACCCCTATGGTTGAACAACCTAGGAGCCTTAGCCTCCTACACCTATGGATAGGGTCTATCACCTCGGTTTGCACCATTAGTTGCTACACTAGCGACCTCCTTCTATTCCTCCCTACACCGGATGAGCCCAACCTTCTCCTCGATTTAGAGCTTCTTATCTCGGGTAGAAAGCCAAGCCCTCCACTCATGGCCAACTCACTTGTCAAGAACATTGACCCAACTATAATGTAGAAGAATGACTTAGCACCTTTTAAGGATCTTAAGGACATGGAGTTCCTCCCCCTAGGTGACCCATTTTATGATCCATATGATCCATTCCAATGGGAGTCAAGGGACTCATATGACCCAACCATCTTACCAACCACCCACCCTTTCCTACCCTCACCCACCATATTGGGTCAAACCCACCTCATCTATGACCCGGGTTACACCTTGGGAGCCATGACCTTGGGCCACATATCCCTAGGTAATAAGGTTGTGCCTCACCCCATGATGACCACCTTCTTAGATCCATTCGATCCTTTCCAATGGGAGTTCAAAGGTTGTCCCACACCTATACACATGGAGGTCACCTTTGGGAAACGCATGCATGTGTCTAGGCCTACCACACCACTTGGCATGAACGCTATGTTGGGTCCATTCATTCATACCACCCACATGTCAAGTAGAAAGCATGAGTGGCCCATATTCGGATGTATTGGTCCACCTTCATTTATCATGGGTCTTAAGCATGTCAAAAGCATCTACGGATGTCCGGGTCCCCCTACATTCATCACCACTTTGCATGATAGGTTCACCTACGGGTGCCCCGGCCCACCTAGGCCCACCAAAGTCTACATGACAACATTGCATAATAAGTCCACATATGGTTGCCCCGGCCCTCCAAAATCCATCAAAGTCTTCTTGGCATCAAAGCATGATCGGTCTACTTTTGGTTGCCCAGGTCCACCCATCACACCTAGAATGTCAACATTCACGAAATTGCATGAAAGCCTTTGCAAGCACATAAGCAAAAAGAATGAGGCTTATAAGAGGCGAGCCGACTCTCATCGGCGTCACCGAGACTTCCATGAGAGTGACTTTGTGATGGTAAGGACGGAGAGGCTCTCCCCGGGAGCCAACTCTAAACTGAGGCCACGTGGGGCTAGTCCCTTCAAGGTCTTGAGGAGCATTGGTGCAAATGTCTAGGAGTTAGATCTCCCTGAGGAGTATGCAATAAGTCCCACATTCAATGTTTCCGACCTAGTGTCATATAAGGGACCCACGGTGGTACCTAGTGAGGAGATTGAGCCTACTTCTTCCCTTGAGAGAGCACCCACCTGTGAGGAGAGATCACCAGCCAAGAGAGCCCAGCGTGAACAAATTGAACAAATATTGGATGAACAAGTCACTACCACTCGGAGCAAGGTATACGAGCGCTATCTCGGCAGGTGGATGGAGCGGTCTCGTTCGGAAGACTTGAGGGCAGTACCACTTCTACACCCTCCAAGGAGGGAAGGACACTTACTCGACGGAGTCGAGTTCTCCGCACCCCGGGAGTATGATGGGGACATCACCTCCCATGCCCACGTTCACAGCTCGTCTCCTCGCCCCGGTTGCATCCGGCATGGTTTAGTCATTTAATTTTGAGTCCTATGTAATTTTATTTGAGTCATTTGATGTATTTTACCTTTTATTTGAGTCATGTTCCTAGGTCTTGCATTTATTTTCCTAAGTTTGAGTGTCATTAGATTATGTAATGTGCTATTGGGCCCAATTCTTCGGGCTTGGCCCATGAGCCCCCCCTACCCCTTCGGTTATTTATTATTGAGTCTTTTGTAAGGGACTTATTGTAAAATGTGGGTTTCCTATATATAGGGCCCCATTTCCTTCATTTGGAGGAAATGAATGAATCAATCAATGAAAAATTGCCATTTTGTGAGTTCTATCTTTATTTTTATGGTGGAGTGAATCCATTAGTGAGGTGAGAAGCCTTAGGGAGAGAATCCCATCCATCCCTCTCCTAATCCCTCTTTTTCACTCCACTTTCTCTCTCCTCAACACCTAGTTTTGAATTTTCTTCTCTCTCCTCCTTTCCCAACGACCTCAACCCCCACCTACCATCATTAAAGCCCTCCACTTCCCCATGGCCTCCATTACTCCACCCCCTAGTCCCAAGGAGATCCCTCACCATTCCAACACCATCCTCCACATTCCAACACCACTTTCCCCATTCCAACACAATCAACCCCTTCCCCACACAACCCCACAACTTCCAAAGCATATTTGAATTTGAAATCCACCCTTCCCTCCACTCACTTGTGCCCCCCCTCACCTTCTCCTCTCACCCACCTTCCCAAATTCATAGCTCCTCCTCCCACCACCTGTTAGACCCCCTTCCAGACCCCATTCTTCCCTTCCCCCACCTTAGAACACCCCCTCCTAGACTCCCTCACAGCCCGGGCTTTCCCCACACTCATCCATCCCCATTTCCCCTCCCATATACCCCATTCCCCCCATCATCATCAACCTACAGCTCTCAACTGAAGATCTACAGCAGAGCAGCAGCTTGCAGCGGCCACCACGATCATCTCCCGACGAGTTTGAAGACCCGAGAGCCATCGTCAGAAGCGTCTGCCAGTCGCCTTCGCAACCGAAGTGGTTTCGTCTTCTTTCGATCTCCGAGCCATCCTGGAGGACCATTCTTCCACAGCTGCGCAGTTCTACCTCGGCTAAGGACCTGAACCAGCTTAGAAGCTCTGCCACGACGGACCCTAAAGGAATCAGTTTTCAAGTTATTCTTCAAAGTTCCTCTTTGGCCTGTCTAGTTCCAGATTCAAGAAGCGGAAGTTCATTCAGCATCCGGGAGCAGAAGTTACCAATTTTCTCCCCCGAACGCGCGGTTCTGCCTTCTACAGTCTAGACCGACCCCTTCTCACTCTTCTGGTTCCACAGATTGTCTCCAACATCTTCTGGTGTCCCTGTTTCCTTTTATGCAAATAGGACTGACCCACGGTTCTAACGGCACTGACGGCATCAAATTTGGAGTTCAGGAGCGGCCAGGACAACCTCTGCATACTACTGTTGGTGACCTGCCCCTGCTAGTTCGAGAAACAAAGGCCCTGTTCAAGCTCCTGCCCCGACCAGCAGCGACTCCATAAGAAATTAAGAAAATTCTGAGGCATTCCCCTTCCAGTTACGAAGGTTTTCCCTCTGGTTTCGTCGTCAACAAAATTCTTGATCAAGATCTACAACAGCAACACCGACTCTCTGTCCCGGCTCGCAGACAGCAAGCAGATTCGGCGTCCACCCTTATTCCTCGTTCTTTGCTTTAGTTTCCCCACCCCGCTTGACCGGCTGAAGGTCCCTCCCTGTGTGGAGGTAGTATTGATTGTAATTTCTATTAACCCCCACCCCAGGATCCCCCTCCTACGTGAGGTGTAGTGTTGTAACTTGTTTGGGCAGGTCAAGCGACACCGCCGCTGCGTGTGGGGATCCACTCGCCTCCCCGCTCGCCCTCGTCTCCGACCGGGACCGGTTTCTTCAATCCGATCGAGTAAGTGCTCAAACCTTCACTCCACTTAGTGCTTGTCTTTCAATATTAGTTCTAATTCCGCTGGTTATGCGAGTGAGAGCCCGATCCTCAAGCCCCATAAACTTGAGTGATCACCGTGGGAATATTGCAACCGGTGCCTTTGGCACTTTGTCGGCGCCCTTGATTTGGGCATCCCCACCCTTTGGGAATCAAGTCTTGGCCTTGCTGGCCCTCTACCAGCAAGGGCCCAACCCCACATCCTTCCCTTGGCATTGCCAAGTCACCCCGGGCTTGGGTGAGTGACGATAGAGCGGTGGCCCAATTTGGCCCGTTTTGAATGCGATTGTGCTTGCTTGCATTAGGTCCGAGGTCGTGTCACATCAGGGATGAATCCCAAAACCCATTAGTAAGTCCAACCCGTAAACCGGTTTGCCCATGCCACTCGAAAGTTTGCAAGGTCCAAGTCCTCGTGCCCTCAAGTTGGAGGTGACCCTAGGGTAGAGCCACTCCAATGTCTCCATCGATAAGTTGCCTACTTCAAATTCCAAGTGGCGCTTGCGAGCCTTTGTCCGCTCTTTGTGAACCTCACCGCTCGTTGCGAATTGCTTATGTGTATGCTCGTACCATGCATTATGATACGGTGAGTGAGTGTGAAAGTGGATAGTGTGCAAAGGTGGACCGGGCCAACCATAAATTGTCCTATCATGCTTTGATGCCATGTGGACCTTGATGAACTTAGGTGGACCAGGGCAGCCACAAGTGGCCCAATCATGCATGGACTTTATAACAATGGTTGGAGGGCCGGGGATTCGTAGGGGAATCTATTGTGCATGGGTATAGCAAATGTCGGGGGTCCCAGACATCCGTGAATGCTCCTAACATGCTTAAGACCCGTGATGAATGAAGGTGGACCATTACATCCGAATATGGACCACTCATGCTTCCTACTTGACATGTGGGTTATATGAATGAATGGACCCAACAAAGTGTTCATGCCAAGTGGTGTGGTAAGCCTAGACACTTGCATGCTTATCCCAAAGGTGACTTTTATGTGCATAGGTGTGGGACAACCTTTGAACTCCCATGTGAAAGGGTCGAAGGGGTCAAAGAAGGTATGTGTCATGGAGTGGGGCACTTCATTATTTTCGAGGTGTATTTCACCCATGGTCATGGTTCCCTTGGTGTGGACCGGGTCTTGGGAGAGGTGGGCTTGGTCCAACATGGTTGGTTGGGGTAGGAAAATGTTGGTAGTGAGTGGAAGGGATTGAAGGGGTCATGGTAAGGGTCACCTAGGGAGAGGAACTCTAGGTCCTCATGGTCCTCACATAGTGGTGAGTCATCCTCCTCTAATGAAATAATTAGGCCAAAGTCTTGGGTGGGATGGTCGGCCATGAGTGGAGGGCTTGACATTCTACCCGATATAAGTATCTCTAATTCGCGGATAGCATCGGGCTCATCGGGTGTAGGGAGGAATAGAAGGAGGTCGCTCATATAGCAACCAACTGTGCAAACCGAGGTGATAGACCTGACACATAGGTGTAGGAGGTCAAGGCTCCTAGGTTGGTCAGCCATTGTGGTCAACATGCCAGTCAACTCAATTTGCCATGCTAGGCCCTTAAGAAGGTCCCCTAGTGTATCCACTTGGTAAGATGATTGGATGGTGGTGCGATAGGAGATGAAGGGCACTATGGGGAGGTGTCGCTCCAAGGAAGGGTGGGCCATGATCGGGTGAGCTGGATTCTCCTTTAACCATCTAGCCAAGGACCCACTTATGATGAGTTCACACCCAACTAGAGGAGATGGCATAGAGTGAAGATCGTAATGCGAGGCTTTATCCTCATCTTGGGCATGTGTTTCTTTCAAAGTGGGGGTTGGACCCGGGGTGTTCACCACTATGGGGTCGAGTGTCGGGATTATGGGTTCCTCTACTAAGGAGGTGAGAAGGTCCTTTGTGGGTGGGGTGATGATGATCGGCGGATGGTGCGCCCGGGGTGGTGGGTAAAGGGAGGCTTGGGTTAGGATAGGGAGGGGAAGTAGTGGAGGCGTAAGACATGGTAGAGTTGGGGTAGGGAGTGGGAGATGGGTTGGGTGAGGAGGATTGGGTTGGTTGGTCTTAGGAGGTGTGTCCCTTTTAGGGGATGATGGAGGGGTAGTGGTGGAATCCAAGGGGGTTTGTGGGGTATGGATTTGGTGAGGGGTTTTGGGTTGGGGAGTGGTGGCCGTCATGGGCCTTGGTGGAGGGGTGGATACGGGGTCCCCTTGGGTTTGAATGGTGAGGGTTGGGTGAGTGACTCTGGGTTGGGGAGCGGTGGCCCTCATGGGGGGAACTGAGTCAATTAGGGGTCTCTTGCCCTTGGGATCGACCAGTTGTGGAGGGGTAGGGGAAGTGGGAGTGCTCCTCGGGCTGTGATTCTCCGAGTGAGAAGTGTAGGTTATCCTAAGTTCGGTCTTCATCTCTTCCCAAGTGCTAATCGGGGCTTCCCCGCATATCCTCCTTAAACCCTCCACAATTAACCAATGATTTTTAGCTCGTTTGGAGAGGTGCGCCTTGGCTAACCTCATTCTCCTTCCTTCGTTCAAGGGGCACCTTTTAAAGAATCGATCCATGGAAACCTCCCAATCTAGATAAAGGCTTGGGCTGTAGGATCCATGAAAGGCAGGGGTTTTGGCTTTCAAGAGTCCCAAAAAGAGGGTTTCTAAAATTTCCCAAAGGTCACTCTCATTCTCTCTTGGTGCTCGGCCATTTCTCTCAAGTCGGTCTAGTCAGAACGTGATGTCTTCAAGCCGATCAAGGACATTAGGTAGGGCTTCTATGATGGAGGTGTTACCGCCCATTTTGTTGGCAACGGAGCTTCCATGAGGATTTGGGCCTCTTGGGAAAGGTGATGGGGATGGGTATGACGGGTGTGAAGTGGCCATGATGATCGGGGGAAAATGCAATCGCCCTAGGATAAGACTTAGTAGAGACAAGTCTAAAACTTACTCTGATACCAATTTGATGTGACACCACCTATGGACATATATTCTAAGCAAGCAACTTGAGCAGCGGACTCACTCTAGAGAACACGTTCGCGTAGCACACACTAGTGCCCGTAGGTGACTCGGCGATGATGGAGAGGGTTCGAGGTGGGACCTTGATGCTCCATGGGTTGGCTAGCTTGGGGAGGACCCCAAATGGGCCAGGGATGCCCAATTCACGGGCGGCCAGCACACCAAGGGCGTGGCATGTAGGGGATCACTCACAACTCACCCGCTGTGATCACTCACGTCAATAACAATTTTGGGCTGAGCTCTCACCCTCCGTCCGACGAAGCAACAGAGATAATACTATGCTAAGCAATGAATTGAAACCAACTAAGAGGGGAAACGAGGCTCACCTAGTCGGTGTGAAGATGCCGACTCCGGCCGAAGATGGGGCAAAGCGGGGAAGTGTGGGCTTACCCGCACGCTGAGTCGATGAAGCTTCAAACCTGCGAATTATCAATTTACAATCACTACGCCTCTTGCAATGAGGTTGGACTAGGGGTGGGGAAATGTTTTACAACCAAAATGTACCTCCCCGCAGGGATGGGCGATCAGCCGGCCAGGCGGGGAGGGGAAAAAACTAGCTTATAGGATCAAGACAAGAAGCTCGCCGAATCTCTCCACTCTCAGGAATAGGGGATAGACTATCACTGTCGGCACTGCTGCGGACTCTCCCAGACTCCGTTGTTGATGAAACCAGTTGGAGAATCTTCAAAGTTGACCCAGGAGGACGCCCAATTTTTGGGGGGATTTCTGGATGATGGCGTTGGATCGGGCAGGGTCGTGAACAGGGCCTCTGTTCTCTGATTCTGACTGCTATGGTACCACTATAGCAGGAAGACGAGGTCACCACAGGCGCTCCTGAGCTCTGATTCAGGCGGGGCCAGAGTCGCTCATTTTGTTGTCGAGCCCTCTTCGAACGGAGACTCGTGGGGGCACCGAAGGAGCTCGAAGTAGACAGATAGATCCTGAACAGTGATAGAGTGTCTGTTCAGTCCCAGAGGGAACAGAACAACGCACTCGAGGGAGAAAAAAGAGAACTCTTGGCTCCATATGCCGAATGGGGTGCCGCTTCTTGATTATGGAAGTATACTTGTCATATAAGAACTCAGGCAAGCCCCGCCTCCATATTTTCAAGGGGCTGGCCGTGGGAGGCTCTGCAAGCAGCTTCAGGTTGCCAGTCTAGAGAAGGACGCGTAGTGTGGGGAGATCGGCTCCCCCGGGCAGCCACGAGCTCAGGTCGGGACGAGACCACCGCCGTTGCGAAGAAGACAAGGAGACACTTCCAACGGTATATGGTAAGCCATATGAAGCTTCTTGGTGATGTCGTGGCAGTCTTAGAAAGTAGTTGGCACTCTGCTACCTGTGAGCTGGGAATAGGATAAAGGTGTAGGGTTGTGTATATGAGGGTGGAATGGCCAAGGGAAACAAGGGGGGAATGGGGAGGGCGACCAGGGTAGGAAGGGGGTGTTGGGGAGGGGTGTGGGGCAGCCAGAAAGGGATAGAGATTCAAATTTGGGCCTTGGGTGAAGTCCCTTCAGCCTTGGGGATGTGGAGTGGTGCTTGGGGAAAAGAAGAGGGTAGTTGGTGGTTGGAGGGTGGAGCAAGGATTGGAGGAGGTTCTCTTGGTGCTGGGGTGGAGTAAAGAGGGGGTTGTGGGGAGTTGGAGTAGCTTTAATGGAAGGGGTAGGAGAGAGAAAGTAGGTGGGAGGGTGATGAGAGAGAGAAGGGGGCGCCCTCTCTTGGAGGGACAGAGAGAGAGAGATAGGGGAGAGATGTGGAGAGTCTCACTCCAAAGGAAGAAAATTCTCACAAGGGGTTTCTTTCTACTCAAATATTCATCAAAGATTACAAATGAGAGAGGGGAGGGGGCTATTTATAGACTCCGTACTTTTCCTAGGACCAAAGTGACCCTGAGAAACCAACAATTGACCAGCCTATCCCAAGGGGGGCGCCCCTGGGCCTAGCCAAATGAATTGGGCCCATAAACCTATCTAATCAACATAGTGACTGAGAACTTAGGTAATTGACCCTTAAACCTTGGTACCTGACTCAAATAAAAGTAAAATTATATAATTATGACTCAAAGAAAATTTAAAAATTACATGACTAGACTCAGAAAATATGACGAACACAATGGCGCATGCCGACGAACAATCCGAGCCTCGGAAAAATGTGGATGGGCAAGGGATGCCCCAATCTGAGGCAAGACAAGGAAAAGGTGGCGGGCCAAGGACCGATTCCGAAGGGTGGGCCGTGGATTCTATTTTGTGTCCAGTGTGGGTGCAACCATTGGGGACAGGAATGTTGGAGGACTGAAGGCAAGTGTTTTGAATGCGGAGAGGGCGGACACTTTGCGAAGAACTGCCCCAAGAAGGCTCAACAAAAGCCATTTTCTCCACAAGAGAAGATTCAATACAAGGGGCGAGTCTATGCGCTAATGCAAGAAGAAGCAGACAATACCCCGGCCGTGGCTGAAGGTACGCTCCATGTGGATAATGTTTATGCAAAGGTCTTGTTTGACTCGGGTGCTACACACACATTCATATCCACTAGTTTTGCCAACCAACTAAAGAACCGACCCCAAGCCACATTCTTTGGTGAAATGATAGTTACCACACCAACCGGGAAACAAGTCCACACCAAGCTCGTGATCCCTACTATAGAAGTCAACCTCAATGGGAGGATATTGCTGGGGGAAGCATACATCCTAGATATAAATGACTTTGACCTCATTCTAGGGATGGACTGGTTAGACAAACACTGTGCTCTCTTGGACTACCATCGGAAGAGAGTAATTTTTCAGAAACCAGGGAAGGAGATATTCTTCTTTCAATGCCCTAAAGACAAGTCTAGAAGAATGATGGTATCAGCCATCTGGGCCTCCTAGGTGATCAGCAGAGGATGCGACTATTTCTTACCCAGTGTGGTGCTTGAAGAAGGCTCCGTCAAGATTTTGGAAGACTTGGACATAGTCCGAGAATTTCTTGATGTGTTTCCCGGGGATCTACCGGGACTGCCTCCAGCACGAGAGACAGAGTTCTCTATTGAGCTAGTACCAGGCACCACACCCATCTCTATTCCACCATACCGAATGGCTCTGGCAGAACTTGCTGAACTCATAAAACAATAGCAAGAATTGCTGGAGGAGAGAGGAGCTCAGGAGAGAGAAGCTCTGGCGTCACCCTCGGAGCTTCATCATGCCAAGTTGTAGCGAGTTCAGGGCCTAATTCTTCTTCAGGTGAGACAGCCGCTGAAGGAAGGAAACATGGTGGAGGTTCGAGTGAAGCGTTTCCTCTACCTCGGTACCAGCCTAAAGAAGTTCAGCCGCATTCTAAGCAAGCAGACCATAAGGGAAGGGAGATTCCTTCAGTCCATGGAGCTCGAGGACGCTCAAGGTCGCGTTCCAAACCTCCCTTGCAGATTTCTTCTCAACCTCAAGCTTGGACTTGTCTCTTTAAAGCCCCTCAACAAACGCAAGATCTAAAGCTTGAGTATGTTCAACCAACCATTATTGGCTCAAGAGATTTTGCTGTTTGCGAAGCAGAGGATTCAGCGGAGATGATTGAGGTATGGTCCCAATCACTTGTTGGCTATGTTGTTGGGTTGTCTACCTCGTACATACCTTTGCAAGCTTTCATTAAAAACAGATGGAACCCAAATGGATTCCAACTGCACATGTTAGAAAATGGATTCTTTTTATGCAAATTCAATTTGGAAGAGGATCTTCAGCGTATACAGGAAGGTTTCTGGACGATCAAGGGGCATCCGGTCATTCTGAGGCGATGGACTCCGGAGATCAATTTTGAATTAGATAGTTTGAAGAGCATTCCGCTCTGGGTTACTTTGCACGGTATTCCTCTTCATCTCTGGACTAGGAAATTTTTCAACCGCATCTGCAGCATTATTGGAACACCATTACATATAGACAAGCTTACTGCATCAAGGCAGCGAGTTACTTTTGCAAGGGCATGTATTCTGGTGTCAGCAGAAACAAAGCTTCCCGATGAAGTTTTTTTCAAGGACTTAGAAGGTAGGAATTGTAAAATCTCTGTTTCCTACCCTTGGAAACCAAGAGTATGCTCAGAATGTAATTCTTTTGGTCATGGAGATGGCTTATGCATATCTGGAGTACTAGGAAAGAACAACTCAGTGAGGCAGGGAATAGTTCAGCCTCAAGAGCAAGTGAAAAATGGAAATTAGAATGCACCAAGCAAAACTAAAGACAGTTTATCAATTTATTCACTAGAGCAGAATGGACAAATACAATTAGCCCAGAAAGATCGAGTGCTCACTAAGGATCTTCAATCCATCACAATATCAAATAAATTCAATTCCCTAGTGGAAGTCACAGAGCAGACAGAAGAACAGCCGTCAGTTCAAGTTGATACCGATAAACATAGAATTTCAACTGCCCTACAACAGAAGAATTCAAATTCAAATTCGAATGTAGATTCCTTCATGCACTCGGGGAAACCTTCTTATCCTATAGCAACTGCAACAAATTCTCCGCCTTTTGAGGAAGCGGAAGGAGAAACTAGTAATGATGGCCAAGAATGGATTCAAAAATAGTCGAAGGGAAAGGATAGGACAGGTAACAAACCAAGGCGCTCTACCCGCCTCGCCTAACTTCTTCCTTCTACCTTTACTTATCTTTAATGAAGATAGTGAGTTGGAACGTAAGAGGAATTAATAAAGCAGGGAGAAGAGCCCAGCTAAAACAGATTCTACAACAATCTAAATGTGACCTTGTTGTTCTAGTAGAAACAAAGGTCAAACCAAATAAGTCTCAATCATTCAAGCAAAGTATATGGCCGGAAGCAGACTTTATTCAGCAATTGCTTAGGATAAGAATTTGGATTCTAAGTGATCAAAGAAAACTCAACATTCAGCAATTGCTTATGGAAGATCAGTTCATTCATATTAAAGTAACTGAAACAACAACATCTTCATCCTTCTATCTTACAGTTGTTTATGCATCTAATTTCCTATCTGCTAGAAGAATGCTCTGGAATGATGTACTCAATTTATCAGTCTCAACCAATGGCTCACCATAGATGGTCATAGGTGACTTCAACACCATTCGCTACCCATCTGAGAAATTAGGAGGTAATCCTGTCCCGAGAGGAATTCTTGAGGAATTCAATATGATGATTTCTAAAGCAAATCTGATGGACATAAAAA
Source organism: Amorphophallus konjac (assembly GCA_022559845.1). Classification (NCBI taxonomy): domain Eukaryota; kingdom Viridiplantae; phylum Streptophyta; class Magnoliopsida; order Alismatales; family Araceae; genus Amorphophallus; species Amorphophallus konjac. The sequence continues at coordinate 234,933,443 of CM040124.1, forward strand.
CCATTGGAGCAAGTTTTTCTTGGAGCAATGGTTCTCTTACTCCTAAAAGGATTGTGGCAAAACTGGATAGGTGTCTTATTAATGACATATGGCAGAGTAATTATCCAGATTCGTATGCAGAGTACACTAGTGAGCTTTTTTCAGATCATTCTCAACTTAGAATTATCTCTGAAAAGGAAGTAAAGACTGGTAAGAAATCATTCAAATTTTTCAATATGTGGCTGAAGCACCCAGAATTCAATTCAGTGGTTCAGGAAGTATGGAATGAGTAGCAAATAACTGGGACACCACAATATATCCTCTGGGAGAAGCTACGAAAGCTAAAACAAGCCCTTAAGGTCTGGAATGTGAACAGTTTTGGTAATGTGTAGGATAATGTTCGGAAATCCTTGAGAGCACTTGAATTAGCACAACAGAATCTATCAAAGGACCCTATGAATTGTGATCTCATTGCAATGGAGAATCAATGCAAGGAAATATACCTAAATGCACTGCAAACTGAAGAGTCATATGCAAAGCAAAAATCAAGACAACATTGGTTGGCTTTAGGAAATTCCAACACAAAGTTCTTCTATGCAGCACTAAAAGGCAGGAAGGCTACCAACAATATTAGAAAATGCAGAATTCAGGATGGAACCTACACCAAAGATTTGGAGGAAGTAGACAGGCATGCTATTCAGTTCTTCTATAATCTCCTTAATCAGACTAGGCCTACTGATAATTGGCACTTTTCGCCAAAATACAAGCTAAACATCACTGAAGCCAGCATGCTCAGCTCACTAGTCACTAATGAAGAGATAAAAAAGGCTGTTCTCCAGGCACCAAAGAACAAAATCCCAGGGCCTGATGGGTTTACAACAGAATTCTTTCAATCATCTTGGAACATAATAGGGGAAGATGTGATAAATGCAGTTAAGCACTTCTTCTATTCTAAGAGTATACTTAAACAGTTCAACTGCACCTTCATCTCACTTATCCCTAAGCAGGAAGGAGCAGACAGCTTTGAGCAATTCAGACCAATCTCACTATGTAATTTTATCTACAAGATAATCTCAAAGGTGATAGCAACCAGAATTCAGTCGGTTCTGCCTAACCTCATTAGCGAAAATCAGTCAGCTTTCATTAAGGGAAGAAGTATACATCATAATGTACTTTTAGCCAATGATATCATCAGGAACATATATTCTAAGACCAAAGGGAAGTTAGTTTGCATGAAGGTATATTTAAAAAAGGCTTTTGATTCAGTCAATAGAAAATACATATACTACTTGCTACAACAAATGGGGTTCCCAGAGATATGCATACAATGGATCTCTAACTGTCTGGAGACTCCGGCTTTCTCTGTACTGATGAATGGTTCTCCACAAGGTTTTTTTAGAAACACAAATGGAATCAGACAAGGAGATCCCTTGTCTCCTTATCTGTTCACAATAATCATGGAGGGATTTTCATCATTGATTGAAGAAGAAATACAGAAGCAAACTATCCGAAGTCCTTCAGCAGGCAGTCTACAAATTTCTCATATTGTGTTTGCAGATGACCTGATATTGTTCCTAAAAGATGAACTACAAACAATATCTCAGGTGGACCCTTTGCTCAAAAAATTTGGAAGTATGTCAGGACTGTCTCTCAACTCTGAGAAAAGCAAAGTATTTATTGGAGGCTGTGTGCAGGACCATGCACAGATCATTAGGCAACTTGGAGTAAGTGCAGGTGAGCTTCCAGTCCATTATCTTGGTCTTCCACTCCTCTCTAAATCTGTTAAGAAGGATAACTGCTATATTATCATAGAAAAGATCAAGAGAAGACTGGATGCTTGGAAGAATATACTACTTTCAAGAACAGGCAGATTAGAGTTGATCAAATCTGTTCTGTCTTCTTATTCTTCCTACTGGTCAGTAGCTTTTATTCTCCCAGCAGGGCTTATTGAAGATGTTGAAAGAATTCCTCGGAATTTCTACTGGCAAGGACAATCAACAAATTCAGCAGTGCATATGGTTTCATGGGATCAGATCTGTAAACCAAAATCTGAAGGAGGATTAGGTATAAAGAAACTCAAGGAATGGAATCAAGCATGCATGTGTAAACTACTATGGGATATTCTGCAGAAGAAGAGGTCATTATGGTACTCATGGGTGAAAGACAAATATCTGGCAGATAGGAACATTTGGGATTTCAAGATAAAGCCGTACCACTCCTCAGCTTGGAAGGGAATATTACAAGCTAGGAATTGGATCCGAAGTCACTTAACCTATTCCATTTCCAATGGACATGGCACCAATCTTTGGTCTGATCCTTGGCTAAATGGAACTAGCATCAATAATCTGTTTGGAGATCATATTAGACATAATCTGGAGCTGGCAAAGGAGTCAACTGTGGCTACATTCATCTCAGGAGGAAAATGGAAGCTACCAATAGCACTATCAAGGGAAATGGCAAATCTATGGGAAATTATACAGCAAGTTCAAATCCATAATGGTCAATCTGATGCAATCACAGGGAAGAATAATATTCAAATAAATAAGGTAAGTCATATTTGGGAAGAGATACGACAGAAAGGAGATAATTTCCCTTACTATGAATGGATTTGGGCAAATCCAACTTCAAATATAGCTTCTCACGTTTCTTGGCAAGCTATCATTGATAAGTTACCAACTTCTGAAAACCTTCAAAAAAAGGGCTTTTATTTACCTAGCAAATGCACTCTTTGCAAACAGGGAAGAGACACTCAAGATCATCTCTTCTTTGAATGCACTTATACAAGTTGGGTATGGAGACAGATTCTACTAAGATTTGACTTGCATAGAAGGCCGAGCATTGGATTGTCCAAGGAATTTCAGCTCCTACAAAACCAATTTCAGAATTCAGGGGAGTTAATCAAATTTGCAAGAATTCTGATCCGCATTGCCATATGGAAATTGTGGAAAGAAAGATGTATGAGAATTTTTGAAGATACATCCACTACCAAATCTGCAATTCTGGAAGATGCAAGAAGCTGCATGGAGTTTCAAAGAAAAAAGAAAATAACTAGAAGGACAAAGAATATTTTTGATAGATTCATTTTAAATTCATCTTAAGCTCTGAGTCCACAACCTGTGTGGTCCTAAGCACTATAGTTCTGCTTTGCAAACTTTGATGTACAGTTTTATCATGTAATACAAGCTTTACACTATTACCTATCAAAAAAAAAGAATTGCTGGACAAAGGCTTCATCAGGCCTAGCGTGTCCCCGCGGGGAGCACCAGTCTTATTCGTGCCGAAGAAAGATGGGACGATGCGACTGTACATTGACTACCGCAAGCTCAACCATGTCACCATAAAGAACAAGTACCCTCTACCAAGAATTGAAGAGTTGTTTGACCAACTATCATCTGCCAAGGTCTTCTCCAAGATTGATCTGAGGATAGGTTATCACCAGATTAGAATCAAGCCCGAGGATGTATCGAAGATGACCTTTAGAACTCAGTATGGTCACTACAAGTTCCTTGTAGTGCCATTCGGGTTAACCAATGCTCCGGCTATGTTCATGGAGCAGATGAACCATATCTTCTGCCCCTATCTAGATCAGTTTATCGTGGTCTTTATAGACGACATCCTGATATATTCTGCCAGTCAAGAGGAGCATCAGCAGCACTTGAGAGTGGTTCTGCAGACCCTCAGGGAGAACATATTCTTTGCCAAATTCAGCAAATGTGAATTCTAGCTGGATCGGGTTATGTTTCTCGGGCATGTTATATCCGGGAATGGCATATCGGTGGACCCTGTAGACACGCCATTCCTAACGTCTCCCAAGAAAGTCTCATATTACTATACGAGGCCCCGCGACGGCTTACGCATTTCGAATCTCTTAAGTGCTTCCTTTTCTTGGGTCTTCTTCTGCCTTTTTCGGCATCCGGAATCGTCTCGTCATGGCATTCGGACGGCATCAACACCAGTCGGACGCATCAGAGGTTCCGAAACCAGGAAGGGTGTCTACCGGGCGGCCGCCAACGCCTGAACTGAGGACCCGGGTGGGTCTTTATGGGGGCGTCCAGGCCCCTGGACGCCCCCATTCTTTTAATTTATTTTTCAAAGCCCAAAACCAAATAAAAAATAATATATTAATGGAGGCGTCCAGGCCCCTGGACGCCTCCATAAAAACAAATATAAAAAATATAAAATGCCAGCTTTGGCATAAAAACAAAACAAAAATATAAAATATATTTTCTTGGAGGCGTCTAGGACCCTAGACGCCTCCATCAACTCACTCACGGGGCGCCGCCCACCGAACGATGATTTGTCGTGTGTGAAAGAATCCAAATTGTAGAGACGTCCACCTCCCTGGACGCGCCCATTTCCAAATCACGGGTCGCCGCTCCAAAACCACGCGTTGTGCCAAACAGCGTGCGGCTTTCGGCGGAGTTCGGTGGGACTTATGGAGGCGTCCGGGACCCTGGACGCCTCCATGAAAATATTCGGAAAAAATGAATAAAAATATAATAAAATATCTTTTTTGCTTTGATGGAGGTGTCCAGGGTCCTGGACGCCTCCACCCTCCGAAGCCCTATAAATAGAGGCCCACCCCCTCAGTTCTAGAGGAGCTTCTAAGAGATCCGATAGGCTGCCGGAGCCCAGAGGCTACCGAAGTCATTTCTAACCCGTGGGGTCTTTTGTAGGTGGAGGTTCCGCCGGCTTCTCGGGTGCCCACGCTCGAGAGAGGAAGGTCGTCTTCATCCACCGTGCTTCCACGCCGTCCCTACGCTGCCGAAGCTTCGTCGAATTTCACCATCGGCGCATCCAATAAGCCAATCCTTTCCTTTTCTTCATAGTTCTTTTGCATTCATCATCTCGCATCATCTATCCCCCTTCATAAGGGCGCCTCTTCTTACATACTTCTTGCATCCATCATCTCATTTTCCTCCTACTCGAGTCCGAGAGGGGTTTAAAAGACAACACTAACTAGGTGTGTGTCTTACCATCATTTCGTTATTTTTATCGCAAGGATTTGAATACTACACCTTCATCATTCTAATCCACTCGTTACTTGTTTGTCATTGTTTTGCAAGGGTACCCAAGGAAAGCCCTCTCCATCGGCCGGCCGAAGGGGGAGGAAGAAGCAACCCGCCATCTCCCGCTCTTGAGGTAGGCACGATCACTTTCTTTATTTTGGGGTCTTTTGGCCCCTGGCGATCACATCTTGTTTTCGAGGCCGTGGCGAGTCACTTCCCCAATGGCCGTTTAAATTCCCGTTCTTACATTCTCTTTATATTCTGTTATATTCTGCTCATATTCTCGAGGCCGCGGCGAGTCACTTCCCCAATGGCCGTTTAAATTCCCGTTCTTATATGTTATATTCTTATCTATTCATATTCTCGAGGCCACGGCGAGTCACTTCCCCAATGGCCGTTTAAATTCCCGTTCTTATATATTATATTCTTATCTATTCATATTCTCGAGGCCGCGGCGAGTCACTTCCCCAATGGCGTTTAAATTCACGCTCTTTATATTCTCCTTATATTCTGTTATATTCTTATCTGCTCATATTCTCGAGGCCGCGGCGTGTCACTTCCCTAATGGCCGTTTCAATTCTTGCTATTTAATTTCTGTACCATTCCCGTCCCCCCGAGGCCGCGGCGAGTCACTTCCCGCTATCACCGTTTAACCCCCATATCTTGCAATATTACATTTGTCCCGCTCACCCCGCCGGAGTAATCTCCCGTGGTGGCCCCTTCTCTCTTCTCTTATTTCTGTGTTGCAGCAAAAAAGAGGAGCCCGCGCGCTCCGCGTCTTCTTCGCTCCCTGAACCGCGTGACGTCGCTCACATATTGGCGATCACGGTGGGACCTCTACTGCTTCCTTTTGGCTACCCTTGCAAGTTCGGCACCGTCCGTGCCTCTCCACCTTGGCGCCCTCGAGCGCCCCCGTTGTGCTCACGGCAGCACTGTCAGTTGTGATTGGTTGGGTGTTCATTATATGTTTGTTATTTCTGTTATTTTCTTACTCTATATATCTGTCAGCATTCCATTGCATACATCCATCCCTCTTTTATATCCTTTTTCATTTTTTCTAAGGATCACCCTTTCCCGGTGAAGGAAGGACTCTCCGTTTGAGAATTCCTCTCAACGGACTAGAATCTCCTCCACTGGGACCTCTGTAAATCCCCGACATCGAAGAATCTCCTCTTCGTTCACTGGGCTGGTTGTACCATTGAAGTTCCCCGGAGTTAGTCATCCCATTCGTGGTGAGACGAGAGACCCTAGCTGACACGGCGGTGAAACAAAAATAAACTAGGGTCCTTATTTTGTGTGAACTTCGGATCTCGCTAAAAATAAAAAAAATCATCAAAATCAAAACACAAAAAAAGGCGTAAAGGCATCCACTTGTTTGATAATCTTTGCTACCTGCTTGCTAGTGTATGTTTTTGCGTTCTTGGAAAACTGTGAGCATGGCTCACGAGTCTTTTAAGGAGAATCACCCTAGTCGTGGTTTGTCAGCCGACCCGCGAGTCTATGCTATGGACTCGGGTCCTTCTCATGAGCCCTCGCATGAGGTGCAGGTTATTGCCGGGGACACGTCCCCACCACAGGATATCTCTTCCTTACTGGGCGTCCTCGCCAACACGGAGCTTACCTCTAAACAGCTCCGGGCCTTCCAGGCCATTCTGAAGGGGAAATCTATTTCCCCCATGCCCCAGGAATCAACTCCGGCCATCGCACCTCTCCAAGAGTCCGTGCAGGCCATTCCATCTCCTTCATTGGCGCAAGCCATCCAGGCTCCCTCGCTTCAAGGACAAGCGAGCCAACGACCACCCTCATTCCAGTTCCTGTCACAATCTCAAACTCCCGTTGTTCCCCACATACCGCTTCAGCCGGGGCCAACTGTCGACAGTCCGACAGCTCCCTCTCATTCGGGGTTCCCCCCTCAAGTCTCCGGGAGACAGTTTCTCCCCCAGTGGCAAGTGCCACCTTCACCTCCAGAGGAGCTCGCCCAATCGCTCCTCAATAGGTTCAATCGCATGGACGAGCAGTTTCAAAATCTGAGAAGAATGGTGGACGTGAAAGCCACCCTGGAGGTTACTTTGCCAATCCTTCCCGTCATTCATCTTCTTCCCTCCGAAATGCCCACGTACCGCAGATACAATGGTACCGGCAACCCCTTCATTCACCTCAAGGATTTCATGTATGAATCCTCCTATTGGCAAAATGATCAGAGGTCCCTGGCAGACCTCTTTCGGAGATCATTGGATGGTCCCGCGCTTGAGTGGTTCTATTCCTTGGAGCCCCGCGAGGCCGAGAATTTTGAAATAGTCCAGAGAAGGTTCTTGCAGAAATATAGGGATAGGGTCGGTCCCTCACTCTCCATTACCAACCTAGTGGCCGAAAAGATGAAGCCCGACGAAGATTTTGTCCGCTATGCTGATAGATGGAGGTCTCTGGCGGAAAGAATAAGGGATACCCTCTCCGAGCCCGAACAAGTGAAGATGATTGTGTCTAATACAACCCCACAGTTCAGACATGTCCTGGCCATGAATAAACTTACTACAATGAAGGAACTCTATGAAAGGGCCCGGTACATCCAAACCTAGTTAAAAGACTCCCCCATTATGAACATGTTTGAGTCACCGAAGCCCAAAGTGGTCAGAAAGACAGGCGCTGGTGTCCCGGGCGGAGCCACAGAAGGGGTCGTGACAAATGAGCAAGTGGGTGCGGTCAACAATGCCAACTATGCAGTCAACCCAATGTTAGGGTGCTAGGCTCGGATATAGAGGGGGGTGAATGTATCCTTCTATGTATAATGGCCAAATAAAAACTAGGATGCTAGAGATAGACACAGAATAGAACCAATTCGATTCAACTGAAATACAAGCACTTGGAGCGAGCCTATTCAAGCATCTAGCGGAAGCTAAGCAAACAATCAGACCACTGCACAAGATATTTTTTAGGTGGTTCGGTCCACAGACCTACATCCACCCCTCACTCCCAACTGGAGTGAGGCTTCACTAGCAAATGTTAGAACCAAGCAGACTCAGTCTGCAAACAGTTGCTGCCACACAGCTTGACCAGGGGAACAACCTCCCCTCTTCCTCCAAGCCGGAGGGACACCCCAAGTGACTCCCAGCCACTTGGAAACCAGAGACCGAAGTCTCTCTTCCTCCAGACCAGGAGGGAACCAACCAGTGACTTCCAGTCACCAGCAAACCAGAGGTTGAAGACCTCTCTTCCTCCCAACCGGAGGGACCCCTGGACTTGCAATCCACAAGCCCAGAACCGGAGATCAGATCTCCCTTCTCCTGAGTCCACAGGAGGAATCTGACCTCAGTCCAGAGGATCGGAAGAACAAAGATAATCAGAAAACAAAGGATAACAATAAAGGAAAATAACACAGCAATCAGAAAGCTGTAAAAGATGAAAACACAGATATGGCTCTCAATGGAGCTGACTGGCCTGGATCTGATCCACAGTCCAGTAGGAACAAGTCTTCAGATGAAGCTTCCCATCTCTCGTTCTCTCTTCTTCTTTCTCTTCCTTTTCTTCTCTGCTTCCTTCTCTCACTCGCGAGCTCTCTCTCTTTCTCTTTTTACTTCTGCTGCTTCTCTCACTCTGCCACTCTTCTTTTTCTTCTTCTTCTCTTCTCACTGGATCGAATACTCTCTACTGCTCTCAGACTCGATGTATAGACTTTGCTCTTTTTCTATCGATCACCCTTCTTTAGTGGAATAAAGCTCATATATATAGCAGCAGCAGCAGCAGCTCCTGGGCGCGTGGCTTCCACGTTTTCCCGCCCAAGGAATTTGCTAGAACCGAGGCAGCTTCATCCACGTGTCAGCATCTTCATACCTTGTCCTCCTGGGATCACGAGCCAGGTCATCAATCTCGGTAAGAATCCCTGTCAGACATAGCATTGAATAAATCATCAGTTTAAGTTTGAACACCCTGTACAGACTCTATTAACGCAAAGCATTGTATAGACTTCAGAGATCAATATAGCAAGTGTGTACAGAGTGAGGGAGTGTATAGACTTAGCAGTCTAGGCCTCGAACAACGAGTGTATAGACTTGCAACTCTTCATGAGATCTCAGTGTATAGACTCAACCAATGTATATAGTTGAAGATCTAACAATCGAGTGTATAGAGTTAGTTATGTGAGCATGCATTGTATAGACTTCACACATGAAGACATCCGCTGTTCAGACTTGAATAACATTCAACAATGCATAGACTTAGGCGTTCTGTTCAAGACAAAACCAAAGTACAGACTTCATGCTGTACAGACTTGATGTTGATCAAAAGACCTTTGGACATCAGCCCAAGGCGTCAACGCTTCCAACGTGCAGCGTAGCCTCAGCTCCTCAAACGAGATGCTCACACCCTTGGCAACTGGCCAATGCGTCAACGCATCCAGTGTCAGCGTCGACGCAGTGAACAAGGCAGGTGATGAACAATGCATGCACTAGCTTTACTAATGTGTAGACTTCATGAGATGCAATGCAAACTCTGTACAGACTTTACTCAATGTATGGACTTCACATAAGAAGCCAACGGCTGTACAGACTTAGTCAACCTTCAACTCACTACGATGTACAGACTCTGAGGGACAACAGCCAATGTATGGACTTGCTCAGCTCAAGGCCAGTGTATGGACTTGATGAGACACTCATGAGTGTGTAGGCTTAGAGTGAAACATATAGTGTAACATTGCAACAGACTGTATAGACTTTGGTAAAAGCATGTGACGTACCCTAAGATGATGAAGTCTGTATAGACTTTACTGAGAATGGATGCTCAGTGAGACGCAAGTTGAGACGATGCAGTGTACAAACTTCATGTAATGCAAAGTAGACCAAAGTACAGACTTCCTAAATGCTTCAAGACCATGCACATCAAATGTCTAGACTTCACGAGGTGAACGGATATACATACTTCCTATGTGAAGACAGCCGCTGTACAGACTTTGTTGAAGTGTGAAGGAGTTGAGTGTATAGGCTTCGCGATGTGAAGACTTTGTCAAAGATAGCAGGCCGATGTACAGACTTGAGCGAGTCAAGGTCTGTATAGACTTGAAGATCATTCAACGACCATTGCATAGACTTTCCAATGGAAAGGCTGTACAGACTTGAAACAATGGAGGATAGTGAGTGTATAGACTTTGAAGTGCAACGTAGGTAAAACTTCCAATGTTCAGACTTCAAAGATGAACGTAGGTAAAGAACCCAATGTGCAGACTTAGAAGTGCAATGTAGGAACAGATGCCAATGTACAAACTTTGGCAAGTAACGATGTACAGACTTGCACAGTTCCAACTTGCAGAAGGCGATGTATATACATGCCTAAGATGCAGCATGAGACGCTGGCTGAGACGCTGTACGGACGGATGTATGGACTCTGCCTAAACACTGTCCGATGTACAGGCTTTAGTCTGAAGCGCTGTATGGACTTAAAGGTTAACACTCGAATGTATAGAGTTGAAGGGCTAACAATCTAGTGTATAGACTTCAAAAGGACAAAACATCCACAGACCAGACGATGTACAGACTTTGCTAATATGAGACACTGTACAGACTTTGTCAAGTGACTGGCTGTACAAACTTCAGAAGATGAAGACTCTGTATCGACTTGAAGACCATGAGCTAATGTATAGACTTGCCTTACCAATGAATGAGTAGACTTTGAAACAGGAGTCAGGCAAATGGATGTACAGAGTTGCCCAAAGCAGCAATGTATAGACTTTGAAACCCAGACAGTCAGTGTTCTGATGGGTCGACGCATCAGTAGGGGTGGGTCGACCCACTACTGTCCATCCTAACTAAACAGACTTGGCCAATGCATGAAGCACAGTCCAGTGTATAGACTCGATGCCTTGAAGATCAATGTACATACTTTGAAGACCGACCTAGCAGGATGTGTAGACTTAGAATGCAACCAGGATGTCTAGACTTGATGTGAGGCAATGCACAATAAACATGAACCAATGAATTGAATGCATATAGCAGACATGAACTGAATGTATGCAGGAGAACTAATTAAAGCATTACCTGATCTGAGCATTCACCTTACCTGTCATGATTTAACTTTGACTCTTTGACTTGGGTTAACTTCATGACCTATGAGACATCCTCAACCCTGTTCTGACAGTTTCTCATAATGCAACAGGATTATATCATCAAGGATGTAAACATAATGAGACATAATATCTGTCATCATCAAAACTCCAGAACCACAGGGGACACAACAATCTCCCCCTTTTTGATGATGGCAATATTATGAGTCATTGCAATAGGTCCATCATGATGATTATGAAATGCCATCCATCATGATGATTATGAAATACCATGTGACAGTTCATAAACATGCACCCATAATGACTAATGCATGCACCAATAAAGACTAATGACTCACACCAAAAATTCTCCCCCTTTGTCAACATCAAAAAGAATGGAGTGGTCATTGACTGTTTAAGAATTTGAAATAGGAGCTATTATGCAAACAGAGTTACTATCATCTAAAACTCCCCCTGACAAGATACTCTCCTGAATGACCATTGAACCACATGGACATGCAAAAGTTCTCCCCCTTAGATGGACAGTGATTGGAATGAAGCACATGAGATAAAGAAATCAACATGAGGACATTCTATAGATTGTTAAGTCTGAAATAATGGAGTCCATTGTGAGAAAGAAGGCACTTAGAATAAATGAGAATGGTTTTCAATGGGATATCAATTTCATAAATTTGATTAAATAGGTATTCCAGACTCTTCTATTATAGAGATTTATGAATGATCTTCATTGACAAGTCAGATCAGAATATGATGTATGCAAGGCTTGTTCATAAGCTTTCTGTACTCATATCTGAAATCAGTTTTAATAAAGGTGAACCTTGCTTTCATATTGACAGTCTTGTTTAACCTTCTTCTTCCTTCCTCACTTAATTTCAAATATTCCTTTAAGAGATGCAATCAATAGTAATGAAGTTAAACACATAAGAAAAACATTTGTTTCTGTCAAGGGTTCCAATAGAATATTTCTTTTGCACATATCTTTCAAATGGTATAGTAGATTAGCAGCAATTTTCATAACATTCTTCATGAGCACTTGAGTTTAGTACAGCCTTGTAACTAGAGGATACACGTTGTTTAGACGCCAGTATCCCTAAGCACTTGGATGGACTAACTGTCATGCTTCATAGGAACAGAGGTTGCATTTACACTTCATGACACACTACAGATCATTTCTTTGATGAGTGAGATGTATTTCTCAGTGTGCATGCTATTGCTCTGCCAGATTATCAATCATTTTTAAGCAGAGTTAACTATGGCACCTCATGACACAGTCCTTTGGACATGATTTCTCAGTGACCAAGGTCATTGCTCTGACAAGATTTACCCTTAGACATAATCCATATTCTCAGATGTTTAAAAATCAATACTAATTTCATACATATCAATCAAGGAATATCATGATTTCAGAATTTTCAGAATTCAGAAGAGTTTAAAAGACTCAACATGAAAATGTTGGTTAAAGTTTATTAAGACCAACCCAGATATTTTCAAGATATGTTCATAAGCAAACACAAGACATACATGAAACATCAACCGACTGAAAGAATCAGACATTCATAATCCTATATAATAGAAGATTCTTGTTTAAGTTATCTTTCAAATTTATGATCAGGATATGTACAGAGAATTCTTTCTGATTTTTCAGGAAAGGCCGAAACATTTTTGGGAACATCCAATTCAACAGATGATACCAATGAATAAGATGAGTGAAGATGGCTGATAACAGTTGAAGTAGGAAGCTGAAATGTGTTGCATTACACATTCATCACAGGGATTTAGGCAAGATAGCAGTTCAATCTGAAGATGGGAAGTTCAGATGGTAGAATATGAATAATGCTCCCCCTAAATGTATGCATGATCTAACATTCCTAAATGTATGCAACTCTGACCTATGGTACCAGGCGGAGGACTTGGTCTAAAGACTACCTCACACATAGTAAGCACTTCCAGACAGAGTTCATCTGCCCTTTAGTATCTTACTATTTATATACCAAGAGTCATGCATGACAGTCCAATGCATATGCAGTTCTACATGCATCTTTTAGCTAACACTGTGCCACTTATATGCAATTGTGATGCATGTGCATGTCAAATGTGCAGATGAACATTTTTAAGCATGAGACATCATCCAAGTAACAGACTTACTCAACTCACCTTTTCAAATTTTTTTAGAATGCAATTTGTTTTCAGAGATTATGCATTTTAACAAATATCAACTAACTGCAATTAACATATGTATGCATCAAATGCAGACATTCTTTAAACTCATGTATGCACCAGTGCATGATAAAAGAAAATTACAAAAGGCAGATGCAGTTCTGGACATGTATGCATTGACATATTAAGCATGATGTTCAATTAAAACAAAAAAAAAATTCAGGTGAAGAAACATTTAATCAGCAGAGTTGGGGTTTACCATACTTTGGATGCCTTGGTTTATTTGACCCCCTTTTATTCCTCATCCCAAGGCATACCTGCAAAGCACAGATCTCATTTTGTGTTTCTAGGTACCCAAGACTTCTTGGATCCTACTTTGTTAGTAACACCTCTGATAGGTGCTTTCCACATTCTTTGGGCATGTAAGTCATCAGACTTCATTAAATTACACTCACTCATGGAGTGCCCAACCTGCCCACCATAATGACAGGAAACATCAGATCTTGAATTCTTTTTATTCACAACATTGTTAGCATGGAATATGTGTGCATTATTCTGAACATAAATTTTATGTGCATTGGCATGAAGATTTCTGTTACTTGCATGAGATTTTGGTTTACCTTTACCTGCCCACCAGCATTCCGAAGCTCGGTGGCCAAATTTTTCACATTCAAAGCATGCTAGACTCTTTTCTTTAAAAATAGTTTTATTTCTTCCAAAAATATTTCTATTTGCAGGGAGTTTTATATTCTGAGAGAAAGTTCTTCCCTGAGCATGCCAATAGTCCTTTACTGTATCGTAATGTTTTCCACAATGAGAACAATTAGAAAAGGTATTTCTATGAGGGCCTAGCCAGCATTGTGCAGCAACATGTCCTATTTTTCCATAGTTATAACAATGAATTTTCTTTTCCCTAAGGACATGATTTCTACCCTGATTATTTTGAGCAGCTGCTAGGTCATCTTTTTCCATCAAATTACACTCATGCATCAAATGTCCATATTTGTGACAGTAGTCACAGATCATTTTCTTTCTAGATGCATGCGAGTGAGTGGGTGAAACATGCAGAGTGGGAAGAGGAACATGTTGATGCTTTTCTTTCTATTTTTCTGTTGTTTTCTCTTGAGCAGTTGACTGATAACCTGGAAGGTTCTGAGGGCTGTGAGAGGTTGAGCTGGAAACAATGGAAGTTTGAACTTTGTTTTGAAAACTCTTCTTATTTGAGGGATTATAGCCCAACCCTTCCTTCTGAAAATTTACCTTAGTTCCTAGAATTTTGTCCAGATTATCTTTTCCGTCCACAAATTTTGACAAGGAATTATTCAAATCTTCAATTTCATTTTCCAAAGAAACGATGTGTATTTCATAACTAGCAATCTCTTGTTCATTGCAATTTACACATTCGCTTAGCACCTTGTTTGCAATTTTACATTCCTCAATTTCTTGTTCCAGATTTCTCAATTTTTCAGACTCTTCAATGTAAACAGTTTTTCTTTTTTCTAAGAGAAGAAGTTTCTCTGACATAGCAGTGTTCAACTGCTTCAATCCTTCAACCTCTTGAATTAGTTTGTCATTTTTTGATTTCAGATTTTCAATTTCTTCAACAGAGTCTTTATCAATTTTTATTGAGCTCATTTTATCATTCAACTCTTCCTCTATCTGTTCAAGCTTCAGAATCTTGTTTAACAGATCTTTGTTTTCTTCCTTTAGAGAAACAATAAACTCCTTATGCCATTCTAAATTTGAGTGAAGATTTTCATTTATTTCCTTGAGGAATGGACACTCATTGCATGCAGATTTAACCGAACATATTGTTTGAACCTGGAGTTTTTCACATTGTTTCTCAAGACATTCATTTTCAGATTTCAGTCTACTTAGTTCAGAGCAAACACATTTAAGTTCATTCATCAATTTTTCATTCTAGTTTTTATGCATATGGATATCTGACAAATAGGCATCATGAGATTGCTTCATCTTTGAACAATTTTCACATGGTGAACTTGAACTACCCTGATCACTTTTCTTTTTCAAGTTCTTGTATCGTTTTCTTAATTATTCATGAGACTCAAACAGCTCAGCATATGCATTCTCCCAATCATCTAAAGAAAAATTCTCGAAGATGTTTACCTCCTCCTCATCATCTTCTTCTTCATTTTGGCTGCTGCTAGGAATACTTCCTTTAGCCATCATGCAGTTGTCTTCATTTAACCTGTGAGCTAGCTTCAGCTCCTCCAGGATGTCCTTGGCAGACCTGCAATCATAAAAACAAGAGTGTAAGGCTCTGTCAGTGGCTGCTTTCATCAGATTGAAGGCTTTCTGATTTTCTCCATCCTTTGATCTGTAGCTGTTGGTCCATTTGGACACTTTCTTTGGTAATGTGTGAGGACCTTGTGAAATTAATTTCCACAGATCAGGATTAACTGTATCAACATAATTTCATAGACTGATAAACCACACATTAAAATTAGAACCATTGAAAACCGGTGGATCACCCATGAAAGCTGATCAGATAAATGCAACAGGAATAATGAAGCACCAAGACAGCAGGATCGAATCTACAGATCGCTGGACCTTCTAAGCAGACAACCTGCTCTGATACCAACTGTTAGGGTGCTAGGCCCGGATACAGAGGGGGGTGAATGTATCCTTCTATGTATAATGGCCAAATAAAAACTAGGATGCTAGAGATAGACACAGAATAGAACCAATTCGATTCAACTCAAATACAAGCACTTGGAGCGAGCCTATTCAAGCATCTAGCGGAAGCTAAGCAAACAATCAGACCACTGCATAAGATATTTTTTAGGTGGTTCGGTCCACAGACCTACATCCACCCCTCATTCCCAACCGGAGTGAGGCTTCACTAGCAAATGCTAGAACCAAGCAGACTCAGTCTGCAAACAGTTGCTGCCACACAGCTTGACCAGGGGAACAACCTCCCCTCTTCCTCCAAGCCGGAGGGACACCCCAAGTGACTCTCAGCCACTTGGAAACCAGAGACCGAAGTCTCTCTTCCTCCAGACCAGGAGGGAACCAACCAGTGACTTCCAGTCACCAGCAAACCAGAGGTCGAAGACCTCTCTTCCTCCCAACCGGAGGGACCCCTGGACTTGCAATCCACAAGCCCAGAACTGGAGATCAGATCTCCATTCTCCTGAGTCCATAGGAGGAATCTGACCTCAGTCCAGAGGATCGGAAGAACAAAGATAATCAGAAAATAAAGGATAACAATAAAGGAAAATAACACAGCAATCAGAAAGCTGTAAAAGATGAAAACACAGATATGGCTCTCAATGGAGCTGACTGGCCTGGATCTGATCCACAGTCCAGTAGGAACAAGTCTTCAGATGAAGCTTCCCATCTCTCATTCTCTCTTCTTCTTTCTCTTCCTTTTCTTCTCTGCTTCCTTCTCTCACTCGCGAGCTCTCTCTCTTTCTCTTTTTACTTCTGCTGCTTTTCTCACTCTGCCACTCTTCTTTTTCTACTTCTTCTCTTCTCACTGGTTCGAATACTCTCTGCTGCTCTCAGACTCGATGTATAGACTTTGCTGTTTTTCTATCGATCTGCCTTCTTTAGTGGAAGAAAGCTCATATATATAGCAGCAGCAGCAGCAGCTCCTGGGCGCGTGGCTTCCACGTTTTCCAGTCCAAGGAATTTGCTAGAACCAAGGCAGCTTCATCCACGTGTCAGCATCTTCATACCTTGTCCTCCGGGGATCACGAGCCACGTCATCAATCTCGGTAAGAATCCCTGTCAGACATAGCATTGAATAATTCATTAGTTTAAGTTTGAACACCCTGTACAGACTCTGTTAACGCAAAGCATTGTATAGACTTCAGAGATCAATATAGCAAGTGTGTACAGAGTGAGGGAGTGTATAGACTTAGCAGTCTAGGCCTCTAACAACGAGTGTATAGACTTGCAACTCTTCATGAGATCTCAGTGTATAGACTCAACCAATGTATATAGTTGAAGATCTAACAATCGAGTGTATAGAGTTAGTTATGTGTGCATGCATTGTATAGACTTCACACATGAAGACATCCGCTGTTCAGACTTGAATAACATTCAGCAATGCATAGACTTAGGCGTTCTGTTCAAGACAAAACCAAAGTACAGACTTCATGCTGTACAAACTTGATGTTGATCAAAAGACCTTTGGACATCAGCCCAAGGCGTCAACGCTTCCAACGTGCAGTGTAGCCTCAGCTCCTCAAACGAGATGCTCACGCCCTTAGCAACTGGCCAATGCGTCAACGCATCCAGTGTCAGCGTCGACGCAGTGAACAAGGCAGGTGATGAACAATGCATGCACTAGCTTTACTAATGTGTAGACTTCATGAGATGCAATGCAAACTCTGTACAGACTTTACTCAATGTATGGACTTCACATAAGAAGCCAACGGCTGTACAGACTTAGTCAACCTTCAACTCACTGCGATGTACAGACTCTGAGGGACAACAGCCAATGTATGGACTTGCTCAGCTCAAGGCCAGTGTATGGACTTGATGAGACACTCATGAGTGTGTAGACTTAGAGTGAAGCATATAGTGTAACACTGCAACAGTTTGTATAGACTTTGGTAAAAGCATGAGACGTACCCTAAGACGATGAAGTCTGTATAGACTTTACTGAGAATGGATGCTCAGTGAGACGCAAGTTGAGACGATGCAGTGTACAAACTTCATGTAATGCAAAGCAGACCAAAGTACAGACTTCCTAAATGCTTCAAGACCATGCACATCAAATGTCTAGACTTCACGAGGTGAACGGCTGTACATACTTCCTATGTGAAGACAGCCGCTGTACAGACTTTGTTGAAGTGTGAAGGAGTTGAGTGTATAGGCTTCGCGATGTGAAGACTTTGTCAAAAATAGCAGGCCGATGTACAGACTTGAGCGAGTCAAGGTTTGTATAGACTTGAAGATCATTCAACGACCAATGTATAGACTTTCCAATGGAAAGGCTGTACAGACTTGAAACAATGGAGGACAGTGAGTGTATAGACTTTGAAGTGCAACGTAGGTAAAACTTCTAATGTTCAGACTTCAAAGATGAACGTAGGTAAAGAACCCAATGTGCAGACTTGGAAGTGCAATGTAGGAACAGATGCCAATGTACAAACTTTGGCATGTAACGATGTACAGACTTGCACAGTTCCAGCTTACAGAAGGCAATGTATATACATGCCTAAGATGCAGCATGAGACGCTGGCTGAGACGCTGTACGGACGGATGTATGGACTTCGCCTAAACACTGTCCGATGTACAGGCTTTAGTCTGAAGCGCTGTATGGACTTAAAGGTTAACACTCGAATGTATAGAGTTGAAGGGCTAACAATCTAGTGTATAGACTTCAAAAGGACAAAACATCCACAGACCAGACGATGTACAGACTTTGCCAATATGAGTCACTGTACAGACTTTGTCAAGTGACTGGCTGTACAAACTTCAGAAGATGAAGACTCTGTATCGACTTGAAGACCATGAGCTAATGTATAGACTTGCCTTACCAATGAATGAGTAGACTTTGAAACAGGAGTCAGGCAAATGGATGTACAGAGTTTCCCAAAGCAGTAATGTATAGACTTTGAAACCCAGACAGTCAGTGTTCTGATGGGTCGACGCATCAGTAGGGGTGGGTCGACCCACTACTGTCCATCCTAACTAAACAGACTTGGCCAATGCATGAAAAGCATAGTCCAGTGTATAGACTCGATGCCTTGAAGATCAATGTACATACTTTGAAGACCGACCTAGCAGGATGTGTAGACTTAGAATGCAACCAGGATGTCTAGACTTGATGTGAGGCAATGCACAATAAACATGAACCAATGAATTGAATGCATATAGCAGACATGAACTGAATGTATGCAGAACTAATTAAAGCATTACTTGATCTGAGCATTCACCTTACCTGTCATGATTTAACTTTGACTCTTTGACTTGGGTTAACTTCATGACCTGTGAGACATCCTCAACCCTATTCTGACAGTTTCTCATAATGCAGTAGGATTATATCATCAAGGATGTAAACATAATGAGACATAATATCTGTCATCATCAAAACTCCAGAACCACAGGGG
Source organism: Amorphophallus konjac (assembly GCA_022559845.1). NCBI lineage: Eukaryota > Viridiplantae > Streptophyta > Magnoliopsida > Alismatales > Araceae > Amorphophallus > Amorphophallus konjac. Next base: position 234,952,723 of record CM040124.1, read on the forward strand.
ACACAACACCCAAGGCCTCCACAAACGCCCCGACTTCCACTCCAACCAGGTCCTTTCCCTCTTCGTCCTCCACCCCAAAATAATCCACCCCAGGATAATATGCCTCTATTACGTCAACCCCAGCAACAACAACCACAACCTCAGCAACAACAACCACCGCTTCAGTACAACCAAGTTCCACCCCCGGGGAACTATGGTCCCCAACAGCAACAAAGGAGGCCGGTCGGTCCCAAGAGAGCCTACTATCCACCATTGCCAAAAACCTTAGCAGACATTTTTAATGCCCTCATGGCATCAAACCAACTCGCCCTACCCAGAGAAAGGCCCGTGTGGCCCCCGAATGTTGATACCTCCAAATACTGCGTCTACCACAGGCAGCCAGGACACACAGTAGATTACTGCTTCCATTTCAAAGGTTACATCCACGATATGAATGATGAACATCAAATAGATTGGGATGAAATGAGACGATACGTCGCCGCTCTCAAGTCTAGGAGACCTCCTCATAGGCCACAGCAGCAGTTACAACAACAGCAGCAACAACCACAATAACAACAACAGCCTCAGCAGGCCCCACAACAACAGCCCAACATGGGCATAATCCAGAATCCATTACCGGAGCACCAACAGCCCAATCATCAGGTTAACCCCATCTCCTCCTTCCCGGAAGTCGGGAGAGAGCAGGTGTGGCACCCGGAAAGTACCTCTATTCTTTCTTCCTCCAACACTATCGTCATGTAACCCCTTCACCTTGCCCGGGTAGCACCTCTCTCTCATCAACCCGCGTCAGTATCACCTTCACCATTTCCACCACCATTACACCCTCTCATCCGTACCCCGATCCCCTATCAACCGATACTCTCCACTACGCCTTCACACCCTCTCATCTTCTCCCACTCCCCCACTTTACCATCCACCTCTACCACATTTACCCCTACGCCTTCTAAACCCCTTATCATCCGTCAACCACACATAACCCCGTCTTTCTTCACCATATCACCACTAATGCCTTTAAAACCACTCATTACCCATCACCCACCTGAAAATCATTGCCCGCTTCAAACCCTACACACTTCTACTTTATCTCCACCTCCACCTTCCAGACCCCTTATCCTTCATAATCCGCGCGATATCCCCTCTACCTCCATCATGCCTCCACCTAACAAACCCCTCATCAGAATCCCTGCCCCCATCATCACCCCTGCTTCATCAACCATTCCTCCACCACTACCCCTAAAATCCCTATTAAAACCCACTGCTACCCCCACAGAGGTACAAAAGCCGCAGGCAATGGTGCTCCAGAGTGGAAGGATTTTCACAGGGTTTTTCCCCACAACAGTCAGAATCCTGAGCAGTCTCAGCCAGAGAAGGATGATGGAGAACAACCAGAAAGAGCTATCCCTGGAACACAGTATGATCTATTGAAACACTTGGATAAGACGCCTGCTCGGATCTCCATCCTAGAGCTACTTCAATGATCCACATCCCACCAGGCAGCCTTAATGGAGTACCTTCAAAGGGTCATGGTGAATGAGGACCTCCCTGTAGAAAAGATCTCTACCGTCCTGACCCCGACGGACACACAACCGGCCATCATGTTCCACAACTACGAGCTCGCTCCCAAGGAAGCTCGAAAATATGCACTGTGCATTTCAATAAAAATTAATGGGGTATCCATAAACCCGTGTCTTGTGGACACGGGTGCGTCCATAAATGTGATCTCCATGAGCACTCTTCAGTTGTGTGGGGTCGACGAGGAACAAATAAGACCTTCCTCGATCACGGTTACGGCTTATGACAATAGCAAAAGGCCGCCACAGGGGATGATTATTCTGAAGGTAGAACTAGGCCCCATGTCAATTCTCACGGAATTCCATGTCCTCGACATGGACCCCACATTCAAGGCTATACTGGGTCGCCCTTACATCGAAGCCATGGACGCTGTGCCTTCCACCAACCATCAGTGCCTGAAGTTTCCTTACAATGGGAGGATTATTAAAGTGGTCAGTACACCTGTCCTTCACACAGTGGATGCTATCAACACCTCTCTGCCCTCTGTTTGGCCGTCTCATCGGCCCATATTGTCACTACTGGACGTACGTGATTCATCTCACGTTCCACTAGCACCAAAGGAGCCGGTCAGGACAACCGCAACATCATATCTCCCTTTTCACTCCAAAGGGTGGGAGATTATGAGGAACATCGGCTACCAACAGGGTAAAGGTCTGGGCGCACAGTTACAGGGTAGGCTCAAATCGCCAAAGGAAATTAGGCCGAACCGTAGGTTTGGCCTAGGCTTCAAAGGACCGTTCAAGGCGGATTGGAAGCCCCTCATGTGGACTCTATCAAACCACTTCAACAGAGGGCCCGTTGTTCATATGGGAGATTACCCACGAGAAGCATATGGGGGATCGCATGCTGTATATTTAGCTTAAAAATGTCCGAGGATCACCAAAAGAGGTAAGATCAAAGATCCGAATGCGAGTGGAACAAATGGTTCGACATACGGGACATTTCCGTTGCACTGGAAAGGATGTTTTCGTCTCCGCAGCTTGAAGGACCACCATTGATCTCCGAAATACCAGAGAATATTACCACTCTTGCCAAGGTTCCAAACTATCCTCATCCTCGCTAGAAGGACCCTGTCATCGACGGATCTTCATCCGTCCTCAACATTGCCGTCGACGGCTCATTATCCGCCATCTTCTCCATTCACTCGTCTCAGCCTTTGCTGATATCATCTTCCTGGGCCAGACAATTGTCTGATGATCTTCCCAGATCCCCTTCTCTGTTTACATACCTACGCGGGCTTCTCAACCCGCGCCAGGTCTTCAACCATGATCTGCTCTATGAGCCTCACAATTCTCTAGCCATAACCACTTTTCTCTCTCCTCCAATCTCTTTTCACTGCTTTGTCATTAAAAATGAAAATGAAAAAAAAAACGTCAATTTTCAAACTCCCCAACAACACATCTTCGTTGAGGAAACCTCCTACATCTCCCACGGGTGCGTACCGCCCTGCGGACCACCCGTCCAAGGTCCGATGAGCGACCTTTTCTACCCCTCCTCTGAGGGGTCTTCTCCTGTACATTCTACACCATCCCCTTCATCTTCCTCTTCTTCTGTAAATATTATCAGTCAATCTAGGAATGATAGGCCAAGGGTAGTACCTAGGAAGAAATCCAAGGGTAGGCAGATCCCTCGTCAATTCCTTCTGGATTTAGCCGCCAGGTGTCAGGCCCTCCTTGCCATCCCCCAATTGTTAGAAAATCCCATTTGGCTACCGGAAATAGAATGTGAGGGCGACAGTGCATTTGATGAAGGGTATGGAGTCTACGAGATCACGGATGAAGAATACCCTACCGAAGATGAGGGTGAGGAATATGAGGACGCGGCTAGCGCATATGCTAGTGGAATGAGGTGATTCGAGGAGCCGTCAACCGCCGTAGAAGAATCCACCAAAGAAGGCAACTTGGGAACTGAGGAAGACCCTAGGATCATCCTCATAAGTGACAACCTACCACCCTCCGAAGAAGAGGCATTAATTGAGGTTCTCAAGGAATATAAGGACACGTTTGCATGGAGCTACGAGGATATGTCGGGTCTAGATTCAACCTTGGTCGAACACCATTTAACCATAAAACTAGGGTCCGTCTCGGTAAAACAAAGGTTAAGGCGTTTCCACCGTCAGATGGCTTTGAAAATGAAAGAAGAGGTCGATAATCTCCACAAAGCCAGGTTCATTAGAGTCGTTCTTTATCCTCAATGGGTGGCGAACATTGTCCCGGTCATGAAGAAAGATGGGAAAGTCAGGATTTGTATCGACTTTCGGGACCTTAACCGCGCGTGTCCAAAAGATGATTTTCCCTTACCTCACATTGATGTGTTGATTGATAACACGGCAGGCAACGAAACCCTCTCATTCATGGATAGATTTTCAGGATACAATCAAATTCGTTTGGCAGAAGAGGACCAGGAAAAGACGTCATTCACTACCCCTTGGGGAACATATTGTTACGTGGTCATGCCGTTCGGATTAAAGAATGTTGGAGCTACTTATCAAAGAGCGATGATGGCCATATTTCATGACATGATGCACATATATCTGGAGGTAGAACACGTTTATCATCAAAACATGTTTAGTCATTAAAGTAAAGTATTCATGCAAACATCAATCATTATTTGTTGTGTGTAAATCATGAGGATGCCATGCTTGGCTAATCATAAGATTAGAGTTGAATGAACCATGATCAAGTAAGGCCTAGTAGTAGGAGTGATCCAGTGCAATCAACAGGAGTTTATGTTGCCAGATATGGAGATGAACGATCAATTGATGCCCAGAGTGGCAAAGCATGAAGATAGTGATATTGAGATCCTACGGAAGAATCAAAAAATTGATCACAATGAATAGAGAGGACTCATCCGGAGTTCTTGGTCCAGTGAAAGTTGTTACCCCTGTAAAATAACACCATCAGGAAAATATAATGCGATTTTTGGATTTTTGAAATATGCACATTTTTATGAGTTCTGAAAAGATATTCAATTTTTTGTGGATTTTGGGAGATATTTGAATTTTTATGGATTTTGAGAAAATATTCATCTTTTTTGTTTTTTTGGATTTTTGTTGGAAAAATATTCATCATTTTTTGAGATTTTAGTTTAGACTTTGCTTGTAGCAACCCTGATAGATGAATATTTGAAATAAATTAAAATATAAATATATTACCGGAGTAATACAGGAAATAAAACAAAGTACAAATAACGCCTCTTATCAAGGCGTTAATTTAAAAAGAAACGCCTCTATCTACGGCGTGACTAAAGAAAGGACGCCCTCACCTGACGGCGTCAAATCCCAACGCCAAAAAGGGCAAGGACAATAAACGCCCCTATCTTGGGCGTGTTTTAAAAATAAGGAACGCCCTTATATAAGGCGCTTCTTAAGAAACGACCTGAACAAGGTCGTCAATTCAAGAATCGACGACCTGACCAAAGTCGTTAATTCCATTCGACACGGGAGCTTATCCAGGGAAGGATTATGTTAATCTAGTAAGTGTCTACTAGGGTAAGGACTCTATTAGGGATATATTACCCTCAATCAAACACTACTTTTGTTAGGACTCCAAAAATCCTATAAATAAACTGTTCGATCTAACCCTAGAATCTATTTGGACGAACTACTACCGCACGGTACGTGAAGAACAAACTATTCTTCTAATTCCTTTTGTTCTCTGCTTTGCCTGCATGAAGAACTGATAATTCTTCATTTTCTTTTCCTTGTAGGAAGCTCTGCAGCTGCTGCCGAAGAATAGGTAATGTCCTTCGTTGTCTCAGTTATGTATACGAAGCTTAATATCTTCGTGTTTTATCCTCTATAGGTTAACTAAGGATTTGGTGTAGGAACGTGAAGACATCTAAAGGTTCTTCATCAAACACTATCTTCGTCCAACTTCTTCTGTATTATCTTCTACGTCCAGTCATCCAAGCCGAGAGTCATCTTCTCAAAACCTTCACGGGTCAATCTTCAATCAACTTTTAAAGGTAGGATTTTCTCAAGTTATTGTAGCCCAAATGAAAATAACGCAAGATATATGTATAAGCATGGCATGCATACAGTTTTATTGGGTTTACGGTAATATTTTAAAAGTAACGCCCCTGTCCAGGGCGCTAATTTACAAGACACGACCCTGACAAGGTCGTCAATTGCATATTTGACGCCCTGTACACAGGCGTTAATTTCATGAAAATAATCAACACCCATGTTATCAAGATGATATATATGAAATCCTGATTCTAATATAATGCATGACTCTGCCTGCTAGTTTTCCTGTCCTGTCCATGAAATTTGATATCGGGAAATTGCTTATTATATAACTTCGTTACTGTTCAGGACCCTTGAAGAATTAACGGCCTAAGTTAGGACGTGACTTATTAAACTAACGCCCTGAACTAGCGCATGAGTATTTAAATAACGCCCCTTCAGAGGGCGCGTTTCTGTAAAATTCCAAAAAAAATTGTATCTTGTGAAAATAAGAATTAAATTTTAACGCCCCTTCCCAGGGCGTGTTTTAGATAAATCCTGAAAATTATTTATATTCTGTCAAATATGTAAATAATGAGACGCCTGCTACTGTAGTCGTCAAATCTTGAAGAAACGACCCTTACTAGGGCGCGTTTTAGATAAATTATTGAATTATTAAAATTTCTGTAAAATGGATACATATGTAAACGCCCTTATGTTAGGCGTTAATTACTTGATAAACGACTCTGCTTAAGTCGTTATTTTACTGTAAAACTGATTTTTCACTGTTTCTGTTAACCGATGGTTTCATATGTTATATAATATATATATCGGCATTATTCTCCACTCCGTGAGTATAGTCCCACGTTTCATGTTGTTTCATCGATCACACTCAACTCTCATTGACATACAAGCTCTCCATTGGACATTCCGTTCCTTTGGACTAGTGAGTTAGTCATAGAGACCTCCATAAGACTCCTCGTACCTTGGATTCCCTCAAGGTCGACTGAGCTGGTTGTACCCTAAAAACCCATTACACAATCTTTGCCATGTCAATCTAAAGAAACATGGTATACCGGCCCTTATGATTATACAAAGAGTATATCATGAGAAATTCTTAATGGGATGATGATATCATGCCATACCATGTCATTCTTGTAAACCTCAATTCTATGATAAGAATGAGGGTATCTTACTTTGATATACTGTTCATGTGGACCTCAATTCTATATAAAGAATGTCCATATTGATTTGTCATGGGACCCAAGTTAAGGGAACCATATTCTACCTAGTTTTATCGTTAATCGTGATTATACCGTTATTATCGTCAATCTATGTCCTTTGTCATATTTTGGACTCTATTCTATCAAAGTTGTCATACATATCTACAAGCTTGATTATTGAAATTCTATATTGGCTATATAAACAAGAGCGGATGTCAAAACACATGATAAATGCCTGCGCATATAGGGCCCGATCTGGTCTTGGGAGGAGCACCCGAAAGTACTTGTGCCCATGGGAGTTAAAATGATAAGGTATCTGGCATTATACCGAGTACTTGACTTGCTTGATTGGACATTCCACACACATCTTGTACTTGAATCGTACTTGAGTTGACATGAATTGCGTGGCCCGAAAAAGGGTAATTTACTTGCTTGATACATGATAGCCAAGTTCTTGACATGACTTGTTAAACGTACTTGCTTGAATATCTTGAATACACTTGTTATCTTGTTGAAAGTTCATGATTAGTTCATCTTATTCTTTGATATTACATTCTCTCTATCTTGTCGTTTTATGCGAGCATGCATAGCTTTATTGCATTCATGAAAGATGTAATTACTTAAACCCCTTGCTAGTACTTGAGATATAATTTCCTACTGAGCGTTCGCTTATTCCGTTTGTCCCTTTTCTACTTTTCAGGTAAGTCCGACGACGATGGAAGTCAATCGGATGGGAATGGTCAAGAGTGAAAGTGATAGAGCTGCTCAAGTGTCATCTAGTCTTTTCTATAGTTTCTTGAGTCAATATGTATTCTTTTCCTTTTTATTAAACAGAGTATTGGATTTGTAATAGTCTATCCATTATGAAATAAAGGATTGGGTTATCTTGCTATTTTTGCGCATCTCTATCTTTGTGTCGAATACACGACGACTCTGATTGATATGATTGATATAAACTCGTCACGCATCTCCGGGTATCTTCCGCGCTCGGGGCGTGACAGTTTTTGTGGTATCAGAGCCTAAGGTATTCAATTCCTAGGAAAAACACAAGTCCAAGGATAAGTTGAACGTTTAAGCAAGTGAGATTGGGTAGAACCAAGGGTTAAGAGTCAATTAGTCTTTTAATAAGATCACAGTAATAAAATACTAACGTAGCTATCGTAATTGTAGGATAATGACTGCCGAACGTGCTCAATGGCGCAACATGCAGCGTACCCTTCAAGGGATGACTCAAGTGCTACAACAGGTAGCACAAGGTGATGCTCCACGAGCTGGAAGCTTACACCAAGCCTTTAAGAACATGAATCCCCCGAAGTTTATGGGATCGACCGATCCGGACGATGCCGAGCATTGGGTTCGGGAAACCGAACGCATATTCCGTGTCATGCAATGCACGGACCAGGACAAAGTTCTATTAGCTACATTCCAGTTAGAGAAAGATGCTAGATGCTGGTGGGAGTCTATTGAAGCAACCATCGATCCTACTCAAGTAACATGGAAGAATTTGTGGAATACTTCAATGCTAAATATTTCTCGGACCGAGTCCAAGAAAAGAAGGCTGCAGAATTCGCTGCATTAAAGCAACGATCCTTATCATTAGCAGATTATGAAGCTCAGTTCTCCAGGTTGTCTAGATATGCTAAGCATCTTATTAGCACGGAGAAGATGAAAGCCCGTAGATTTCTTAATGGGCTTAGGCCCCACTATATTACTCAACTGGCGCCTATGGACATCCAAGTTTATTCTGAAATAGTGCGCCGAGCTCAATTACTTGAAGATGCCACGAAACTATCTGATAGGATCCGTGGAAAAGACAAGAAGGAGCAAGTCACAGGTTCGGGTTCTTTCAAACCCAACTTTAAGAAGAGGCCCAATAATGGAGGTTCATCCTCTCAAGATTCCAAGTTCAAGAAATCCAAGCCCTTCTCTATCACCACTACACCTTCTAATACAGTATGCAAGTATTGTGACAAGGCTGGTCAGAAGACCGAAGAATGCTGGAGGAAATTAGGAGCTTGTCTCCGTTGTGGAAGTCGTGAGCATCGGATTCCCGAGTGTCCATTAATGAATGACCAAGCCGGTGATGGTAAACGCCCGGTGACAAAGAATGCTCGTCTTCATGCAATCCAGGAGACCGAACCAGAAGAAGAAGGTGGACTGGTAGAAGGTACATTAACAGTTTGTTCCAAAAGTGCTTATGTCTTATTTGATACGAGTGCATCGCATTCCTTTATTTCTAAAAAGCTTGCCGACCCGTTACCGTTAGAACCAGAATGGATAAAAATAGTTCTAACTACTCCTCTTGGAAGTGAAAATGATATTACTCATCACTACCAAAACTGTGAGGTAATGGTTCAAGGTAGGAATTTACCTATAGATCTCATATGCCTCAATCTAAAGGAGTATGATGTTATACTGGGAGCGGACTGGTTATCCAAATACCAGGCAACGGTTGATTGCCGTAATAGCCGAATTGCTTTCAAAGATTTTCCAGAATTAGTCTTTACTCGCCCCAAGAGTCGGAGCAAATCCCCTCTTATTTCGGCTCTCCGAGCAAGCAAGCTCGTCAGGAAAGGATGTGAATCCTTCCTTGCTTTTGTCACTGTTAAAGAAACTAAGGAAACCAAGATAGAAGCCATTCAGGTAGTGCAAGAATTTCCAGACGTATTTCTGGAAGATTTGCCGGGATTACCCCCTCAAAGAGAAGTGGCCTTCACCATTGACTTAGTCCCTGGTGCTGGTCCAGTTTCAAAGGCACCCTATAGAATGTCCCCGGCTGAACTCAAAGAGTTGAAGGAGCAGTTGATGGAACTGATTCGAAAAGGGTTTATTAGACCAAGTACTTCCCCGTGGGGAGCACCAGTCTTATTTGTGAAGAAGAAGGACGGATCCATGAGATTGTGCATCGACTATCGACAGTTGAATCATCTCACTATCAAGAACAAGTATCCACTGCCGAGAATCGATGAGTTATTTGATCAGATTTCAGGATCCAAATATTTTTCCAAGATTGATCTCAGGTCGGGATATCATCAGTTAAGGATCAAGGATGATGACATTCATAAGACCGCATTCAGAAGCAGGGATGGCCATTATGGATTTGTTGTTATGCCTTTTGGACTAACAAATGCCCCTGCTGTCTTTATGCAGTTAATGAATAGCATATTCAGGCCTTACTTGAATCAATTCATAGTAGTCTTCATTGATGATATATTGATATATTCCAAGACTAAGGAAGAACATGAAGAGCATTTGAGGATCGCATTGCAAATCTTGAGGACAAATCAACTATATGCTAAGCTCAGCAAATGCGAGTTCTGGCTTGAAGAAGTGGCTTTTCTCGGACATGTCATATCAAAGGACGGATTATTTGTAGATCCGTCAAAAGTTGAAGCTGTGAGAAATTGGGAAAGACCCACTAATGCAAGCGAGATCAGAAGTTTCTTAGGTCTTGCAGGCTATTATCAGTGATTCATCGAAGATTTCTCTAAGATCGTCATACCACTTACAAGATTAACTCGTAAGGAGATCCGATATGAATGGAGTGAGGATTGTGAAAGAAGTTTCCAAACTCTCAAGGATCATCTCACTACAGCTCCGGTGTTAGCTCTACCAATGGAAGGAGAGAAATTCGAGGTCTACACAGATGCTTCTGGCATTGGCCTTGGATGTGTCCTAATGCAACAAGGAAATGTCATAGCATACTCTTCACGTCAGCTGAAGAAGCATGAGGAGAATTACCCCGTCCATGACTTAGAACTGGCCGCGGTGGTATTTGCCCTAAAGATATGGAGACACTACTTATATGGAGTGCAGTTTACTGTATACTCCGATCACAAGAGTCTCAAATATCTATTCTCACAAAAGGAGCTAAACATGAGACAAAGACGCTGGCTAGAGTATCTCAAGGACTTCGACTTCAATATTCAATACCATCCCGGAAAGGGTAATTATGTTGCTGATGCCCTTAGTCGAAAGCCGAGAGCAATGATAGCCAATTGTATGATACAAGAATGGAGGTTGCTAGAACAATTCTCCGAGCTCAATATAAGCATGGACAAGGAAGCCAAATTTGTCACATTATCTCATGTAAGCATACAGTCAGATTTATTATCTGAGATACAAGCGCTTCAGGATGATGATCCTATATTAGTGGAAATCAAAGGCGGATTAGAAGGACAATCTGACTTTCAGATTGCTTCTGATGGAAGATTATTGTTCAAAGATAGAACTTGTATACCTGATTGTCCGGAATTAAAGAAGAAGATCTTAGATGAAGCTCACCGATCAAGGCACACTATTCATCCAGGATCAACCAAAATGTATCAAGATGTAAAGAGGAACTTTTGGTGGCCCAACATGAAAAGAGAAATAGCAGACTATGTATCACGCTGTCTCACATGCCAACAGGTCAAGGCGGAACACCAAAAGCCTGCTGGAAAACTACATCCTCTAGATATTCCTAAGTGGAAGTGGGAGGATATTGGTATAGATTTCATCATGGGTCTATCTAAATCAAAAGGAGGACATGATGGAATATGGGTTATTATTGATCGATTGACTAAATCGGCGCATTTCTTGCCAATCAAGAGTGGATGGTCAATTGATGTCTTAGCTGCATTATATATCAAAGAGATAGTCAGGATACATGGAATTCCTGTCTCAATCGTGTCTGACAGAGATCCCCGTTTTACTTCTCATTTTTGGAAGGGATTACAACATTCGTTGGGAACAAGGCTCAACTTTAGTACTGCTTTTCATCCTCAAATGGATGGTCAGATCGAGAGAACTAACCAAGTTGTTGAAGATATGCTTAGAGCATGCATCATTGACTTTGGAGGAAGCTGGCACGATCACTTGCCACTAGTGGAATTTGCATATAATAATAGCTACCAAGCTAGTATCCAAATGGCACCTTTCGAAGCTTTATATGGAAGGAGTTGCCGATCACCCTTATGCTGGAACGAAGTTAGAGAAAAACAACTATTAGGTCCAGATATGGTAAGGGATACAACTGAGAAGATACAAGTAATCAGAGAAAAATTACAAGTTGCTCAGACCAGGTAAAAGGCTTATGCAGATACAAGAAGGAGAGATCTTGACTTCTAAATCGGAGATCATGTATTTTTTAAAATATCGCCTGGACGTGGCATACGAAGATTTGGTGTTAAGGGCAAGCTTACGCCAAGATTCATCGGACCATTTGAGGTACTCGAAAGAGTTGGCGAGGTTGCTTATCGCATCGCGTTACCTCCTCAATTGTCCGACGTGCATAATGTGTTTCACATATCTATGTTGAAGAAGTATGTGCACGATCCATCTCATATTATTGAACATGGAGATCTGGTGATCCAGAAAGATCTCACCTATGAACAGAAGCCTATGAAGATCTTAGATCGAGAAATACGAGCTCTAAGGAATAAGGTTATTCCCATGCTCAAGGTGCAATGGAATAAGAATCCTGAACACGAAGCGACATGGGAGACCGAGGAATCTATGAAGGAACGATTTCCCGAGTTGTTCTAAGAGGTATAAGTTCTACACTCTCCACATGTATATTTATATACATTGAATTTGGAGACCAAATTCTTTTTAAGTGGGGGAGGGTGTAGCAACCCTGATAGATGAATATTTGAAATAAATTAAAATATAAATATATTACTGGAGTAATATAGGAAATAAAACAAAGTACAAATAACGCCTCTTATCAAGGCGTTAATTTAAAAAGAAACGCCTCTATCTACGGCGTGACTAAAGAAAGGACGCCCTCACCTGACGGCGTCAAATCCCAACCCCAAAAAGGGCAAGGACAATAAACGCCCCTATCTTGGGCGTGTTTTAAAAATAAGGAACGCCCTTATATAAGGCGCTTCTTAAGAAACGACCTGAACAAGGTCGTCAATTCAAGAATCGACGACCTGACCAAAGTCGTTAATTCCATTCGACACGGGAGCTTATCCAAGGAAGGATTATGTTAATCTAGTAAGTGTCTACTAGGGTAAGGACTCTATTAGGGATATATTACCCTCAATCAAACACTACTTTTGTTAGGACTCCAAAAATCCTATAAATAAACTTTTCGATCTAACCCTAGAATCTATTTGGACGAACTACTACCGCACGGTACGTGAAGAACAAACTGTTCTTCTAATTCCTTTTGTTCTCTGCTTTGCCTGCATGAAGAACTGATAATTCTTCATTTTCCTTTCCTTGTAGGAAGCTCTGCAGCTGCTGCCGAAGAATAGGTAATGTCCTTCGTTGTCTCGGTTATGTATACGAAGCTTAATATCTTCGTGTTTTATCCTCTATAGGTTAACTAAGGATTTGGTGTAGGAACGTGAAGACATCTAAAGGCTCTTCATCAAACACTATCTTCGTCCAACTTCTTCTGTATTATCTTCTACGTCCAGTCATCCAAGCCGAGAGTCATCTTCTCAAAACCTTCACGGGTCAATCTTCAATCAACTCTTAAAGATAGGATTTTCTCAAGTTATTGTAGCCCAAATGAAAATAACGCAAGATATATGTATAAGCATGGCATGCATACAGTTTTATTGGGTTTACGGCAATATTTTAAAAGTAACGCCCCTGTCCAGGGCGCTAATTTACAAGACACGACCCTGACAAGGTCGTCAATTGCATATTTGATGCCCTGTACACAGGCGTTAATTTCATGAAAATAATCAACACCCATGTTATCAAGATGATATATATGAAATCCTGATTCTAATATAATGCATGACTCTGCCTGCTAGTTTTCCTGTCCTGTCCATGAAATTTGATATCGGGAAATTGCTTGTTATATAACTTCGTTACTGTTCATGACCCTTGAAGAATTAACGGCCTAAGTTAGGACGTGACTTATTAAACTAACGCCCTGAACTAGGGCGTGAGTATTTAAATAACGCCCCTTCAGAGGGCGCGTTTCTGTAAAATTCCGAAAAAAATTGTATCTTGTGAAAATAAGAATTAAATAGTAACGCCCCTTCCCAGGGCGTGTTTTAGATAAATCCTGAAAATTATTTATATTCTGTCAAATATGTAAATAATGAGACGCCTGCTACTGTAGTCGTCAAATCTAGAAGAAACGACCCTTACCAGGGCGCATTTTAGATAAATTATTGAATTATTGAAATTTCTGCAAAATGGATACATATGTAAACGCCCTTATGTTAGGCGTTAATTACTTGATAAACGACTCTGCTTAAGTCGTTATTTTACTGTAAAATTGATTTTTCCCTGTTTCTGTTAACCGATGGTTTCATATGTTATATAATATATATATCGGCACTATTCTCCACTCCGTGAGTATAGTCCCACGTTTCATGTTGTTTCATCGATCACACTCAACTCTCATTGACATACAAGCTCTCCGTTGGACATTCCGTTCCATTGGACTAGCGAGTTAGTCATAGAGACCTCCGTAAGACTCCTCGTACCTTGGATTCCCTCAAGGTCGACTGAGCTGGTTGTACCCTAAAAACCCATTACACAATCTTTGCCATGTCAATCTAAAGAAACATGGTCTACCGGCCCCTATGATTATACAAAGAGTATATCATGAGAAACTCTTAATGGGATGATGATATCATGCCATACCATGTCATTCTTGTAAACCTCAATTCTATGATAAGAATGAGGATATCTTACTTTGATATACTATTCATGTGGACCTCAATTCTATATAAAGAATGTCCATATTGATTTGTCATGGGACCCAAGTTAAGGGAACCATATTCTACCTAGTTTTATCGTTAATCGTGATTATACCGTTATTATCGTCAATCTATGTCCTTTGTCATATTTTGGACTCTATTCTATCAAAGTTGTCATACATATCTACAAGCTTGATTATTGAAATTCCATAATGGCTATATAAACAAGAGCGGATGTCAAAACACATGATAAATGCCTGCGCATATAGGGCCCGATCTGGTCCTGGGAGGAGCACCCGAAAGTACTTGTGCCCATGGGAGTTAAAATGATAAGGTATCTGGCATTATACCGAGTACTTGACTTGATTGATTGGACATTCCACACATATCTTGTACTTGAATCGTACTTGAGTTGACATGAATTGCGTGGCCCGAAAAAGGGTAATTTACTTGCTTGATACATGATAGCCAAGTTCTTGACATAACTTGTTAAACGTACTTGCTTGAATATCTTGAATACACTTGTTATCTTGTTGAAAGTTCATGATTAGTTCATCTTATTCTTTGATATTACATTCTCTCTATCTTGTCGTTTTATGCGAGCATGCATAGCTTTATTGCATTCATGAAAGATGTAATTACTTAAACCCCTTGCTAGTACTTGAGATATAATTTCCTACTGAGCGTTCGCTCATTCCGTTTGTCCCTTTTCTACTTTTCAGGTAAGTCCGACGACGATGGAAGTCAATCGGATGGGAATGGTCAAGAGTGAAAGTGATAGAGCTGCTCAAGTGTCATCTAGTCTTTTCTATAGTTTCTTGAGTCAATATGTATTCTTTTCCTTTTTATTAAACAGAGTATTGGATTTGTAATAGTCTATCCATTATGAAATAAAGGATTGGGTTATCTTGCTATTTTTGCGCATCTCTGTCTTTGTGTCGAATACACGACCACTCTGATTGACATGATTGATATAAACTCGTCACGCGTCTCCGGGTATCTTCCGCGCTCGGGGCGTGACATTGCTAATGCAGCATCAAAGGATGTTTCGAACGGTTGGCTAGGGGTCTTTATTCCTTCCCTTTAGCTAAAAATTGCCCAAAGTCAGGCGTGCATTGAAGGGTGGCACCCTATTGTGCATGTGATTTTGATGATTACAAAATGACTTGGTTGCTTGGTCTTGCTTGGCCTTGTACTTAAATGATACTTCATGTTCTCATGTACTTGAATCATACTTGTTCTCTTACTATGGAGGTTCTTTTGGAAGAATCAACTTTATGAGCTCTTAACTTTCACACCTATGGTAACCTGATACTCTTGTATTTTTACAGGTCCAAGGATGGTTTTTATACCCTCCCATATCAAGTGGATCATGGTAATACACTAACCACCTTGTGTGCTTGAAATGGAGGTAGTTGAGGTTGAGCTTTCATACCTTTGTATTTGGACAATTGAGAGATTCAATTTCATTACAACAAACACTTGTCATGTGGTGGAATGTGTTTTTGTGGGTTGTAAATGGAAAGCCAAACACATGTTTGAATGGGTTGTATGATGCATTTTTATGTGAACAAGTTGAAATTGTTGATGCTTGATTCATGAACTTTGATTATGATCTAACCGTGTGTTTCATCATGTGTTTTAGGTTAAGAAATCATGTTTAATCATCATGGGACTTTGGTAACATCTAAACATTTATTTCCTATGTTTTTTTAGAGATTTGATAAGTTTTTGAAACCCATATTGACATGGGTCGACCCCTGGGTTGACCCGTGAAGCTTCTGGTTCGGACAGAACCAAAGCTGTGACCCAGTGTGTAGGGGTCGACCCATGGGGTCGACCCACACAGCATGGGTCGACCCCATGGTTCAACCCACACATCCATGGGTCGACGCATGGGGTCGACCCCTGGAAACTGAGTTTCCATTTCTTTCTGCCAGCCCTCTGGTTGTCTAGGGGTCGACCCATGGGGTCGACCCAATCCGGCACGGGATTCTCGAGAGCATCCGAAACCCAATGAAATCATGTCTAAACTTTATCAAACTACCCCCCAATGGTTTCTAATGTTATTAGGGTGTTTCTAACATGTATTGGGAGGGTTTTATGTGTCTTTTTTCCACTCCTGTATATATATGAATGTGAACTCCGAATTTGCAAGGAAGAAGTCCTAATGCATTTTGTTCTATCTTGTAGTTGGAGAAAAGGGGCAAAGCAACCAAGGAGCTCTTGACAAAGGGTTATCATCTACATCCATGAAGATTTGGAGCTCGTGGTAGAAGAAGAAAAGAAGCATCTCGAAGAGAGGAACAAGAGGATGCCAAAATCGCCATCATCCGACAACGAACCAAGAGGAACCGAAAGAATCGAAGAAGGGGGAGCTCTCTGCATGCTATATCTTCTTCATTTTAGTCTTTAGACTTTGTTTGGGATTTATTGTATCTATTTGTCTAGGCTTCATACATTTCTGAAGGAATATTGTATGTGGGTGTTCGGAGAAAGGGGTTCTCCGAGTGGTTTATGTTGACGCATGTGCGTCGTGTAGTGCGGAGCATATCCGCGTACGTGCTTAGGCATATTGTGGGGTGTGTTCCCCGTGTGTGGTTGGGAGTTTACTCCCGTGTGATTGTGTAGGCTTCACCCTACGTGTGTGTGTTGGAGCATGGCTCTATGTGTGTGGGGGGGATTTATCCCCGGGCTGTTTTATACAGCAGTAAAGCCTCACCGGTTTGGTGAGGGGTGGACGTAGGGAGCCCGTCGTGGTCCCGAACCACCTTAAAAATCCTCGTGCATTGTGACTTGCATTGTGTTTTGTGTTGTGGTGGTTTGCTTTATTGTTCATATCTAATTATCCGTTCGAGTGAGTACGGTGAGATTGAGAGAATCAAGTCTATTCCAACTAGTTTAAATTCCTCACTCCTGCTAATCTTGCTAATTCCGCTGTGAGCTAGTAAATAGTTTTAATTGGACATAATTTTAGTAGAGGGTTCTATTCACCCCCCCTCTAGAACTGTGTTCCTACACTACGTGACCCAACAATTGGTATCAGAGCAAGGCTCTGTTGTCCTTAGATCTCACGATCTACAGAGTGATCCCAGTGCATTTTACAATCATGACTTTTTCGGTAGAACAATTTTCGATGAATTCCGCTCATAGTTTTAATGGATCTGATTTCTCCTTGTGGTTAGGCAGATTATGTAGGACTATAAATTCTATTAATCCAAATCTTTGGAAGTTGATTCATGATGGTCCTCACATATTACCTCTAGATGAGATCAAGTGGTCCAATCTGGATAAATTGAAGAACCATGAAAATGTTACTGTCATGACTTTATTGAAAAATGCCGTTGATACTCATGTGTTTCCATTTGCTTCTTCTTGTAGGACGGCAAAGGAGCTTATGGACCATTTGATCAAAGCTCAAGAGGAGGAAGGACAAAAAGGTCTCATGGCCGACGATACTGATCAACACGATGAGAAAAATGTTGAAGAGGTAAATTCTGATTCTGATGAAGATGAATTCTCATTTGAAGAACTCATTGATGCTTATGATGAACTAGAAAAGCAAAATAAGAAAATCAAGTCCGAAAATAAAATATTGAAAAAGAAACTTGATAAAAATGTGCACGATAAACCTTCTTGTGAGAAATGCATTGATTTGGAGTCAAAGATTGAGAACTTGCAATATGAAAAATAACTTTTAGAATCTAAAGTTGAATTATTTTCAGATGAAATGTCTTGTTTGAATGAAGAGCTTGAAATGTATAGAAAATCTAATACTGCTCTTGAATCTGAAAATGAATGCCATGAGCTACGTGAGGAAAATAAATCCTTGTTGTCCAAAATCTTCATGCTTGAGAAAAGTGAAGAATGTTTGAGAAATAAGTTAGCTTCTTTATCTGACGATGATAAAATGTTTGAAAAACTTCTGGATTCTGAATTTGATAGCAAAAGCATCATGGATGAAAATGAGGATCTTAAAAAGAAAAACGGTGCCTTGCTAATTCAAATGTCTTTGCTTGAAGGTCGTTTAAAATGTTTTAAAAACTTTGAAAAAGAAGATGCGTTGTTCAAATATGAAAATGAGTCCTTATTGATAGATGTCAAAAAGCATGAAGAAATCATTTCTTATATGAAAGATAAAATTGAAAAACTAAAGTATTTGAATACAAACATGTCTGAAAAATTGCTTGCTTTTGAAAAAGGAAAATATGTGGCTGTTAATGAATGTGAAAAATTGCATGTGTTGGAACAAGAACTTGAAAGCTATAAAACTGCAAATAAAGTGTTGAATGAATGTAATGTTTGCAGTGAACAAGAAATAGCTAACTATGAATTGCACATTGCATCCCTTGAATCTGAAATTGTAGACTTAAATGCATCATTGTCTAAATTTGTCAAAGGGAAGGAGAACTTAGATAAAATGCCAGGTGTTAAAGTCAACTTTCAAAAAGAGGGTCTTGGATATTCTCCAATCAACAAAAAGTCTTTTGAATCAAAACTAAAAACCTCTTTTGTTCAAGCTTCTGATATCCCTAGTACTTCAAAAGCTTCTCCTCCTATTACACAAACAAAAATTTTTGAAAAATATTTTGAAAAAAAGAAAAATGCTCACACAAAACCCACCATGGAAAAAGGATTTCGAAAAGTTCAAGGTGGGCAGAAAATGAAATCAAATGTTGAATGTTTCTCTTGCGGATTGAATGGACATGTGATGGATGATTGTGTTGTCATGAAAGAGGATGACAAACATGCATGCCAAGATAAATATGTTTTCAAATCAAAAGGAAATGTTTCTTGCTTTCATTGTGGTAAGCTAGGCCACAGGATGAAAAATTATTTTTCAAAGTAGAAAATTAAACAAAATACTTTTAATAAAAAAAGAAATGTTTCTTGTTTCTATTGTCATAAACTTCGACATGTCATGGATAATTACTTCGTGAAACAAAATGATGATTATTGTGCCATAAATGCTAAGTTTGATCTTCAAAGAAAATTCAATGACAAACATGCCTTTCGTCCTCAAAGGTTTTCAACTAACAAGGAAAAGTTCTTTGGAAAAACTTTTGCTCATAATGATCAATCATTTGTTAAAACTACTCCTTGTTGCTATCATTGTGGGAAGTACGGGCATGTTATGAAAGAATGTTGATTTTTGAAAACTAATAATTTCCATGCTTCTAAAATGAATGCTAGGTTTAATTTTGTTAGACCTAGATCTTTTGGAAATAGGAGACGGAAAACTTTTGAAAATGCCTTTGCTCTTAAAAGAAAATCTTTTGCTAGAAATGCCCTCCCTCAATGCTTTTATTGTGGAAACCATGGACATGTCATTGAGGATTGAAGGATCATGAAGGATGATGATATAGTGGCAATGAAAAAGTCAAAGAAAACATTTGGAAGATATGCTACTAACATCTAAGGACCCAAGAAGGCTTGGGTGCCAAAATCCGACAAATGAGTCGGTTGTGGTGAAGGTGTGCCTTGAGGTAAATAAAGAATGAAAGGGGTTTCAGTAAAATGGAACAAGACACACTCATATGGTAAAATCCCAGCTTTGCTCCTTCATTGTCAAACTTGATGGTTTTGATGTTTTGGAATGATATTTTGATATGTTATCATGTTATACTTTAAATTCTTCACAAGCCATACATGTCTTCATTGAATGAATATTTGGTATATCAAATAGTGATGTGTGAAATGACGGGTTAAACATGTTAGGAAGCCATCACTATGCGTGAGGTGATCTCAGGATCAATGCTCTCCGCCTTGTACCAAAATTCTGAAATGAAATTTTTTGGCTTATGAGGAACCATGTGTTTTGAATGAAATCAATTTACCTTGATTTGCATGTGCTTTCAATTTGAATCTGAAAATCTTTCTTGTTTTAAGAAGGCAAAATCTCTGAAAATCTATTTTTGAACAACTTCTGAAAATAATCAGGTTCCATTGTTTGATTTTGATCTTTTTTGCACCCTTGTTCCTGAAGGCCATGTCATGA
This sequence comes from Amorphophallus konjac, assembly GCA_022559845.1. NCBI lineage: Eukaryota > Viridiplantae > Streptophyta > Magnoliopsida > Alismatales > Araceae > Amorphophallus > Amorphophallus konjac. Next base: position 234,973,117 of record CM040124.1, read on the forward strand.
AGAATGTTTGTTGTTTATCATTTGAATGTGAATGCTTTCATGTGCAATTTATCATGATAGTCTGAAAACCACACTCTTGGATTTTGCTTTTACATATTGCATTGCATTCTTAAGTTGTTATAGGTTGCATGTATAAGAGTTCATGCATTAGGGGTATTGAAACATTCAAATAAAATCTGAAATTCTACATTCATGGTGCATTCTACATTTGCATTTTGCATGTTTCCACTGTGTGCTTGCATGTTAATATATGCTACAACCCCTTCCATGTAAATTCTAAGACCGTACACTCCATTGATAAATAATGTTGCATCTGAGTCTTAACAAGTATGTTTCCTATCATACACTCAGGGGGAGTAAATATTTGATAAGTGCATCTAGATAGGGGGAGTTGCATTGCTATGTGCTCATAATATTTTCGATATACATGCTAAATCAAATTCACACACCTCTTGCACAATATGTGAAAATGAGTGTTAAAGATATGGATATAGGAATTTCTTTTCAACACTCTAGAGATATTAAACCTGCTGCATGTATGTTGAAGTGGCAGTTGAGGAAAAAGCTGACTACCTATCTTTGTTAAAGGAATGTGAAATGAAAGGCAGAGCAATATTTAGTCTCACTGAGTAAATTGGGCACATGTCACCTGAGACGTGATGTGGTTCATTTAAGAAAGGTGTTGTACTAAAGTATCTATGTTCAAAATGAAGTGAAATGATTTAGTATTCTGAGTAACCGGGGAGTCTAGCATGAGCTCCATGTGTCTCCTCATGTAAAAAGGAATTATTTGAACATGATCATTCTTTAAAAAATTCTGATTATTTTTATGAAATCAATGAAAAATTTTGATGTGAAAAATATTGAGGTAAGCGTAGCCTCCAATACATTGTTCTCAGATTGTAATGTAGCTTGTATAATCTCTCGATGTGTTGATCTTAAAATCTGAATATCCATATTGCAACAATCTATTTTCATGTTATTCACTTACACATATGGATATTTATTTTAATATATATTCATAAAATTGATTGATTGCATTGGCTTTTTCTTCATTCTCCTATATGATTGCACAATCCCCTAGGTGTACACTTGAGCAAACTGGTTTCATTAACTCACCTGCACTTTTCGTACACCTATCCTGTCACTATAAATAAATTGGGAGAGCTATATTACATGTATATAGATCTACTTGCTTGGAAGTCAATCATACTAGATCATTCAACTTGCATTCTGTATGTTCATATTGCCCATAACTTGCATTTCAAACATGTGCAATTAGTTCATGCATATTTGGCATTTAGAGCATTCACACATGCATATTTTGAATTGTCCGTCGATTCATTGTCAATGACAAAGGGGGAGAGACTGGCAACTGTTCCTTGTGCTTCTTTCATGAATATCATATGCTTTTGCTTGACTGTTCTCATTTTGCCATAAGAGGAGTAAGCTTGCTGAATTTGGTTTTGATGCTATCGTGAACTCCCTATGTTGATCCCCATTTCTGATTATGTCAAAGAGGGAGAGAGCATTAATGCATAACATTTTGTCATCATCAAAATGGGGGAGATTATTGTGCATGTGATTTTGATGATTATAAAATGACTTTGTTGCTTGGCCTTGTGCTTGAATGATACTTCATGTTCTCATGTGCTTGAATCATACTTGTTCTCTTACTATGGAGGTTCTTTTGGAAGAATCCAGTTTATGAGCTCTTAACTTTCACACCTGTGATAACCTGATACTCTTGTGTTTTTGCAGGTCCAAGGATGATTTTTATACCCTCCCATATCAAGTGGATCATGGTAATACACTACCCACCTTGTGTGCTTGAAATGGAGGTAGTTGAGGTTGAGCTTTCATACCTTTGTATTTGGACAATTGAGAGATTCAATTTCATTACAACAAACACTTGTCATGTGGTGGAATGTGTTTTTGTGGGTTGTAAATGGAAAGCCAAACACATGTTTGAATGGGTTGTATGATGCATTTTTATGTGAACAAGTTGAAATTGTTGATGCTTGATTCATGAACTTTGATTATGATCTAACCGCTTGTTTCATCATGTGTTTCAAGTTAAGAAATCATGTTTGATCATCATGGGACTTTGGTAACATCTAAAAATTTATTTTCCCATGTATTTTAGTGATTTCATAAGTTTTTGAAACCCATACTGACATGGGTCAACCCCTGGGGTCGACCCGTGAAGCTTTTGGTTCGGACAGAACCAAAGCTGTGACCCAGTGTGTAGGGGTTGACCACATGGGTCGACCCACACAGCATGGGTCGACCCCATGGGTCGACCCACACATCCATGGGTCGACCCATGGGGTCGACCCCTGGAAACTGAGTTTCCATTTCTTTCTGCCAGTCCTCTAGTTGTCCAGGGGTCGACCCATGGGGTCGACCCAATCCGGCACGGGATTCTCGGGAGCATCCGAAACCCAATGAAATCATGTCTAAACTTTATCAAACTACCCCCCAATGGTTTCTAATGTTATTAGGGTGTTTCTAACATGTATTGGGAGGGTTTTATGTGTCTTTTGTCCACTCCTGTATATATATGAATGTGAACTCCGAATTTGCAAGGAAGAAGCCCTAATGCATTTTGTTCTATCTTGTAGTTGGAGAAAAGGGGCAAAGCAACCAAGGAGCTCTTGACAAAGGGTTATCATCTACATCCATGAAGATTTGGAGCTTGTGGTAGAAGAAGAAAAGAAGCATCTCGAAGAGAGGAACAAGAGGATGCCAAAATCACCATCATCCGACAACGAACCAAGAGGAACCGAAAGAATCGAAGAAGGGGGAGCTCTCTACATGCTATATCTTCTTCATTTCAGTCTTTAGACTTTGTTTGGGATTCATTGTATCTATTTGTCTAGGCTTCATACATTTCTGAAGGAATATTGTGTGTGGGTGTTCGGAGAAAGGGGTTCTTTGAGTGGTTTGTGTTGACGCATGTGCGTCGTGTGGTGCGGGGCATATCCGCGTGTGTGCTTAGGCATATTGTGGGGTGTGTTCCCCGTGTGTGGTTGGGAGTTTACTCCCGTGTGATTGTGTAGGCTTCACCCTACGTGTGTGTGTTGGAGCTTGGCTCCGTGGGTGTGGGGGGATTTATCCCCGGGCTGTTTTATATAGCAGTGAAGCCTCACCGGTTTGGTGAGGGGTGGACGTAGGGAGCCCGTCGTGGTCCCGAACCACCTTAAAAATTATCGTGCATTGTGGCTTGCATTGTGGCTTGTGTTGTGGTGGTTTGCTTTATTGTTCATATCTAATTATCCGTTCTAGTGAGTATGGTGAGATTTAGAGAATCAAGTCTATTCCAATTAGTTTAAATTCCCCACTCTTGCTAATCTTGCTAATTCCGCTGTGTGCTAGTAAATAGTTTTAATTAGACATAATTTTAGTAGAGGGTTCTATTCACCCCCCCTCTAGAACCGTGTTCCTGCACTATGGGACCCAACACACCCTATAACCGGCTACCCTTAAATAACGGTGCCCCTACTAAGGCCATACCCGAGAAACACTCAGTTTTAGAGGGAGAAGAGAAGAGTAACTTGGGATAAGCTTGACGTGAGTTAAGAAGATATTGGATTTTGACTTCCGTCCGTAGTACAACCCCTAGGGATTCGGTCTGTTACGGCCGGGGCTTTGTGTCACATCATCCAACCTTAAATTCTCTTTTAGGCACGCATATGATCTGGCTCATAACGTCCCGCGGGAAAACTTTACTACCCTCTTATCATGACAAAAATCATTGAAACTTTTTCACTTTTTTTTCATATTTCATTTGACCATCATTTTTGTTTTGGTGTCCTTTGGACTTGAAAGGATATTGCATTTGAGTTTGATATTTTTGAGAATAAGGTCATAATAGATTCCCCTATTTGAGACTTCCACTTGTTGGGGTGTGCTTAGGTTGGTTGTTTTGCCTAGATTACCTCTATCCTCATATTTCAGTCAAGAAGAGAAGAGAAAAAAGACCTCATACCCTTGAGCATGGCCCAAGCAGCAACGGTGTTCTACGAAGGGCGACGGCTAAAGACGCCGAGAAGTGTGTGCGGTGCCGAGCTAAGGGTCGCCCTTAATAAGCGGGGAGAGAATGCCGAACTCCCAGCGTAGGGTTCTTATTACCAAAGTGCTGCATAGCAAGCCTAAAGACTCTTTTTGATTTTAAATTGAATTTCATAAAAGAAAGACCTAGGATAAAGGTCTAGAACAACCTCTCTTGATCATGTTAAGAAGCACTTCATTTTGAAAAACCATGTGTGAAGAAGGTGATAAAAATGCATAAAAATGCATACTTACGCATGTATGTTATCTTGTAACCTTGTAGAAGCAGTAGCTACCGGAGGCGATCTTGATTAACATGCGATTTGGAGTCCTCTTTTAGCAGATAATAAAGGATAGCAAAGTTTTGAAAGTATCTTAACAAGAAGGAATGGTGTCTATACCAGACTTAGACGAATAAGGAGAAAAGGAAGAGAGGTGAGGGCTAGAACTCCCTCACTAAAGCACATAGACCTTGATCACATAAAAGGTCCACAGACTGAAGAGGGAATTCAGTGGAGGAGTGAGGACTAAAGCCTCGAAAATAGTGGGAGAATGGGCAGATGCCCAAAGCAGTGGAGGTGAAAGAAGTCGGTTCAGACCCGGGATCAGGAGGAATTAAGAGAAGAAATTGGTAGATGGAGAGAGGCAGATCTGGAGGGTCCAGAGGAGAATCATGATAGGAAGAATCAGGATGTTCCGGAGGAAGAAAATATCGAGGGACACGATGCCCTGAGAAAAGGTATGGAAAAAGATGATTGAAGAGAAAGAAAAGAATGAAGGATGCGATGTCCTGGAGGAATAAGAAGACAAACCGGAGGAAGGAGATAAAGTGATCCGGAGGTTCCGGGGGGAAAAGATGGAAAGGGGCGCGATGCCCATTATGGAGAGATAGAAAATCCAGGGATTTTGGAGGAACACAAAGAGAAGGGATGCGATGCGATGCCCTAGGAAGAGAGACAGAGGATCCGGGGGTTCCGGAGGAAGAGAGTGAAAAGGGGCGCGATGCCCTAGCAAATCTGGAGGTTCCAGAGGAAGGAGGTGAAAAGGGGCGCGATGCCCTGGCAAATTCGGAGGTTCCAGAGGAGGAAGATACCATGGGCCGTGTTGCCCAAGGAGAATTAGTGACAAGTCCAGAGATTCCGGAGGAATAGAATAGGAGGGGACACGATGCCTTGGCAAATCCAGAAGTTCCGTAGGGATAAAGTAAAAGGGGGTGCGATGCCCAGAAAGAATAATGGAGGGGGCGCGATGCCCAGGGAGGATAGATAAAGAGTCCGACAGGTTCGAAGGAAAAAGATAAAAAGGGGCACGATGCCAAGTGAGAATGGAGAGATGTAAGAGAGGATCCGGAGGTTCCGGAAGATAGGGAGGCATGGGTCTGGAAACCCAGGGAAGGAGGAGTGCAAATGGATGCAGTGCCATGAATGCAATGGATGCATGGACTGCAAGGGGTGCATGTGATGCAAAGAATGCATGGAATGAGAGAATGAAATCATCTTCCTCACCCATGGAGTGGCCCACGAAAATATGGATGGAATAAGATAAGAAGTGAACAATTTGGTGGAAGGCCAAACAATGTAAGATTGCCTACCCCTCCACGGCAAGCAAGGTGTCCGGCCAAACAGCTCAAGAAGTGAACTCAACACCCGGGTGCTCTCATTGAGAGTAGAATGTGTGACTGTGATGCAAGAAGGAAACCCCTTAGGAAATCGTATAATGACGGACCGAGGGGTAATGAGAGCATTAAAAGAGTATCGACCAATGAGTAAGGTGACAATGATAAAATGCCGATATGGCATCAACTTGGAAGAACTTATCTTGGTGAGCCTTGATGGAGACTTCTCAAATGTGCCCTGTACAATGACACGGATTGACATCCGGCAAATAAACTCTTGAACCTTGAATGGCATAGCAGCGGCCAAATCCTTCTTGCCCGGCTTTTGATCAACCTCGGCACATGTGCTTGCAGAAACACACCCACTCTGAATGGTAATGGAAGGTGAGGGGAAGGTGGTAGGCTCAATGAGTGATGGTGGTTTAATGGGAGAAGTTGGAAGTGTAAGTATAAGTGGAGGTTGAAACACGTCGGGATTCTCCTCTTGCTTGGAAGCGAATGGGGTTGGCTCGAATGCAAAAATATGTAAATCCTGCTTAGGATTAGCCACGGGTTCAGGGGGAGGTTTAGATAGAGGGTTGGTAAATATTGGCTTTTAAATAATGGAGGGCCAAGGTGGCGAACAAGGAGGAGGTATAATGAGAGATTCGGCGGGGGCCGGTGGAATGGAGGCTAATGGAGATATAATGGTTTGAGGTTTAGCAGGAGGTTTGGCAAAGGCCGATAATGTGAAGGTTGATGGTGTGGAGGTTGGAGGTGTAATGGTAAGAGGATTAGTGTGTTGGAAGCGTCATATTTTGGTGGTGGTGCGGGAGGTTTGAATAGTAGGAGAAGGTTCATGGTGCGCCGGTGTGGGTGATTGAAGTATCGACCCATCATCGTAACACAAATTGGTCTCGTAAACGGGGTTAGGGACGGTGGATTCGTCCTGAGCAGGGGGATCATCGGGTGGCAATGGACGGAGAGGAAAGCGAAGGAAGCTCGGAATGGGTGCCTCTTTAGGAACTTCAACATCTCGTGCCATCTTCATAATCATTAAAATCAAGTGGACGCCGTGGTGGAGGCGTAATAATTGGTGGTGGATTAGCATAAGGTGGAGGATTTTGCGGATGTAGATATGAAGGTGGAGGGCCATGTGAATGAGTGGGATGAATATGTGGAAGGCAGATGGCGTCCACTTGATCATTATAACTTGTTGAAACATCTTGCTCACTTTCATACATGATGTCATCGTCTCTCCTTTCCTTCCAATCTCTTTCCATCATGGTGATGTTATCCATAATGGCATGAAGAGGATTGACTGGCGGAGGAGGAGGAGGAGCGGGCCGCGGGCTTGTGACCCTCTTTAACTGTTCCTCCATGGAAGTGATTTTATCAAGAAGATTTTGCTGGAGAGGTGTAACATGCAAAGTAGATGGTTGGGATGATGGCCTTGGAGGGGTGGCTTGACATAAAGGCCGTAAAGGAAGGTTAATGGGCCGACCCACAAAAGGACTCGGACAGGCCAGGTTACAAGGAATGCATGGTCCTTGGGGCCATTGAGAAAGAGATTGAATAGAAGGTGGCGAGTGAGAAATCACCCGAGGAGGAGTATATGTAGTAGGAGGCGGGTGAAAGGAGGGAGACGGGTGATGGGCCACCCGAGTGGGAGTGTGAACAGGAGAGGGAGGCGGGTGACGGGCCACCCATGAGGGATTAGAATGAGGATGAGAAGAAGATGTGCCATCAACAATAACCTTAAGTGCTTGGATTTGTTGAGGGGTGAGGTGATCTAATGCATGAAAGACTTAAGAGACCTTCTCATCATGTGGACGAGATGGTCTCGGGGAAATAGTGGCTTGAATGGATGAAAGGGACCATGAGATTGGCAATTGCCCATGGGTCGGGCAATACCATAAGAGTGAGGATGTGGTCCCTTAGAAAGATTGTGGTGAGAGTTATGAAATTTAGGGGTATAAGATGTGCTAGGTTGATCACCCTCATGAATATAAATTAGATTAGACATGTCAAATTGATTATTCAAGCAAAATATAATGCAAACAAAAAATAATCAATCAAAGCAATGTTGCAAAGATTATCAAACAAATTGATGTTTACGCTTGATTTTTGTTTATTTGAATCTTGGTGAATAAAGATTTTAACAAAGTTTTGATATGATCCACAAAAGGAAGTACCTAGTTTCAATGTGGTTTTCTTCAATGTCAACTAGGTACACTCTCACACTACGAAGGCCAACTAAACCCGGAGATCTACAAGGGTACAACCTACCCAAGCTTCCGTGAGAGAATCCACAGGTGCAGGGACTTACAGAGGTCTTGGTTTAGGAGATTCCGGTCCAAAGAGACGGAGTGCTCAATGGAGGGTCCTTCCTTAACCAAGATGGGGGTATGATATCCTAGGAATGTGGGAAGAGGAGGTCTCCCAAGCCAAATACAATATGAATGCAGAACTAACGTAAAATAATGAATAAACAATGTATATATGAACAATATACAAGAAGTATGCACAATAAATAAGAAAAGAGTGTGAAACTGTGAAAACACAGGAAATTGGCGCCCTGACCGGTGCCACCAATTTCTGAAAGGGCGCCCTCTGAGTGGGTGCCAATTAGCCTTTTTTTTTTCAAAACATGCAGGGAATTGGCGCCTTGTTCATTGCCTTTAATTGAAGAATGGGTGCCCCTCTGATGGGCACCAATTACATTTTTTTTAATAGGGGTAGGGAATTGGCGCCCTCTTCACTACCGTTAATTGAAGAATGGGCGCCCCTCTGATGTGCGCCAATTAAAATTTTTTTTTAATAGGGGCAGGGAATTGGCGCCCTTACAGATGCCACCAATTGGGGAATTGGCGCCCTCTGTATGGGCACTAATTCGCTCCCTCCCAGAACCTGGAGCAACGACCAGAAAGCTTAAAAAGTGAAAATACTAATGGAAATTAAAGGAATAACCCTCACAATCACAAAATATGGATCATGGCAATCAAAAGAAGTATGAGAAAAAGCATGGCATGCTATTTTTTTTTGTTTTTGGTGGATAGATAAAAGAAGAGGAATTTTCAAATCTAGCCAAATTAACAATCCAAGTGGGAGGGGGTGTGCATGTGATGCACAAATGATGAAAAGTGAAAATAAAGAGTGCTGCATGGAGCACAAAAGGAGGTGGCACATGTGGGTGCCGAGTGGGGAAGGGTAATCAAAAAAAAAAAAATAAAGGTGGTCCCACCGTGATCGTCAATTTGTAGATTCTAAGAAAATTCACTTAGAAATAAATAAAACATAATAAGCTAAGAATGGGGGAAAAGGAGAGGGAGCATGCGTAGGATGCTAAGGGGAAAGGTGATCGCCAGAGACACGCGGGCGTCAATGAATATAAATAATAAACAAAGGAGGGATCGTGAATAAATATCTTGAAGTGCGGGGGATTGTGAGTGCTCACCTTCTCTTCCTATCGGCGAGCCAATGAAGAGAGTTCTTTCTTATAGATTACCGTTGAAAAATAGATAAACACTAACAAAAAGATTTGATTAGAGATCAAGTGTGTAGCATCAAATCTATAATATGAATATAAACAATGAAGAGCATGGACTAGAACACACCTCGTTGGGTGTTGGCCCTTAAACCCCTATGCAAAGGGTGGGTAAAAGATGATGAATGATAAGGAGGGTGCAAGTGTTGCACAATTGGAGGTGTGCTGGAGTGCATAAGTAGGTGATGTCAATATTGAGATGATAAAAATAAGAAAGTAGATGATGCATGCAATGCTTATGATAATAAAATAAAGAGAAGAGGAAGGGAAAGCTTATTGGTTTTCTCCAAAGATGGCTTCAAAGGATGAATATGTCCAAGGATGTAGCTTTGCGGTTCATGGGAGTCTTATCCTTGAGCTCCCGATCCGGCAGCACCTCCCCTTTATTTAATGTTGATTCTTTTTGCACAAGGGAGAGAAGGGTTATATTTATAGGGCCAAAATTCAGAGTATAATTCTAGAGAAATTAGGAAATCAAGTTTTAGTTGGATATGGAAGGAGACATGCATTGGCCAAGTGTCCTTTTAACCTTAGCAACCTTTAGGACCCTTTCCCAATCGGAAAAGGGGCTCAAAACGGAGAAACAAGGAGGTTCTCTTCAGTTTCAGAATTGTAAAAGAATTGGCGACCACTCAGTGGTCACTATTTAAAAGAACGATAGATGGAAGTATCGCCAATTCCAAGGCATTTTAAGATGGATTAAGACTTTCCAAAATTTGAAAAGAATTGGCGACCATGAGGTGGTCGCTATTTAGAAATTAATATGAATTTCGATCGGAGTTAAAAGCTCAAAATATAGTAAGAAAATTGGTGACTTTGCACACGAGCGCCCATTCATAAAATAGCGACCTTTTGGACGGTCGCAGAATCTGAAATAATCCAAATTTTGCTCAAAATATGAAGAAAAGAATTGACGACCTTCCGAACGGTCGCTATTTAAAGAATTAGCGAATTCTGGAGTGTCACTAATTCATAGATTTCAAAAATTCGGCAAAAATGAACCTGCTGGAAATGGGCGCCCTTCACCTGGGTGCCAATTAATGGGCGCCTAGGGCCTGGGGGCCAATTCTAGGAATGGGCGCCCAGGTCAGGGGCGCCCATTCAATAAACGGTGCCCCTGTCCTGGGCGCCCATTCAATAAACGATGCCCCTGTCCTGGGCGCCCATTAAATGGCGCCCAGGTCCCCGCCATCAATTGATTTAAGGCCTGGAAAAATGGAGAAAAAAATCAAAATAATCTGGAAAAAAGGAAAACTTGTGGGAAAGCTGGGAAAGTTGGAAATTCAAGAAAAGTGAAGAAAACCACTCAAATAAGTCAATTTGAGGGTCAAATGGGGCATCGTAGTGCGATAGGAGATATGCTTAAAATGATGTCAAATGTAGTGTGTATACAACATGGGCTTTGGAATCCAGACCTTCTTAGCATTCTTGTTTTCCTTGCTTAGGAAAATGTTCTGGTTCTTATTTTCTTTCTTTACATTCCATTTCTATCTTTTAACCTCTTGAGCTTTCAAAGTTTTATGGATGTTGAAAGAGGATTGATTCTTAGTCCATTTATTCCAATGATTGGGTTTATAGTGGTAGAAGGTGTTACAGTTCCTAGGGTGTTGTGGTTGGCTAGGCCTATAGAAGTATGGTTCATAACTACCCCATGAATATGATGGTGTCGACCTGTATGAAGTGAAGTCTCCACCTCTCCCCTGTTCTGACCATCTATAACATTCTATGTTCACTGACCCCGTCGACCTCTTGTCATGTGCGTGTCGACCTATCTCCCATTCGACCCATTTATAACGGTCTCTGGATGCTAGGCGTGTCGACTCCCTGTGACCTGCGTGTCGACCTGTCGGAGTATACCTAGCAAACTGACGGGTGGATGACCATGAGGGTGTCGACCTATCCTTAGGGTAGTAACGATCTGTTTGGCATTGTTGGTGAACCTTTTTAGGTTTTTTAGGATTTTTCTACATTGGCTCTCCCATTTTCACTTTTCCTTTATTTTTAATTTTTTCTTGATTTTGGCTAGGCTCTGTTTTAGACGTAGATGCTTCAGATGATGAGACAAATGTTATAGTTTTTATTCCAATTGTCTTTTTCTTAGTTGGATCATATCCTAGCCCTTCTCTGTTAAATATCATTTTGGTCCCTAGTAGTGCATTTATGTTTTCACTTCCATCAATAAATTTTTCCAAGGATGTTTGTTTACCTTCTAGATCTTTTTGAAGCTTTTCATTATCTTTCAGAAGATGTGAGTTGACTTGTTTAATTGCATCGAATTTTTTATTGCACAGTTTGTTGTCTTTGACGTAGCTTTGCATTTTTAGCTTCAACTCATCAATTTCATTTCTAAGGCTTTTATTCTCATCTTCTAAATCCATCATTTCTTTTCTTCCCACTTCTAGGTTTTCAATCATTTTTCTAAGATCTTTGTTTTCAGTTTCTAGAGAAGAAGTTTTCTCATTTAGTCTTTGATCATGCACAGAGGTGTGGATTTTCTTCTTTAAGGCTTTATTTTCTTTCTTATACAGTTCATATTTATCCATCAATTCAAAGTAAGCTTCCTCGCAATCATCAGTAGAAAATTGTTTGAACGGAGAGCTTACCTCACTTTCCTTGTCTTCATTTTCCATCCAGCATAGATCTTCTTTCTCCTCTTTAGTGAAGCTACTTTCTTCTTCTTCCTCCTCTTCATCACTCCACGTTCAGATCATGACATGTTTCTTCTTGCCCTTCCACTTGGGCATTGTCTTCTTAGCTCCTTCTGGACATTCAGACTTGATATGTCCCGGTTTCATACAAGAATAACAAACGAGTTTTTTAGATCTCATAACATTTTCAGGTTTTGACCTGAAACCCTTTTTTTACCTGAGGCTTCCTCTTTGTGAAGCCTTTACCTTCCTTTCTTAAGAACCTTCTGAATTTTCGAGTTAGCATTGCAACCTCGTTCTCGCCTGGGTTGCTGCTTGAAGGTTCATCTTCATCGGAGGTGTCCTTGGTACTTTGTCCAGCCTTGAGAGCCAGAAGTTTCTTTTTACTTACTTTTGCCTCTTTGTTCTTAAAATTAATCTCATAGGTCATCAGGGACCCTATGAGCTCCTCCACTATGGTGGTTGCCAAGTCCTTAGATTCTTCAACTATAGTTGCCTTTGTATGCCATGCAGGAGTTAGAGATCTGAGAATTTTTCTCATAATATCCTATAGGAATAGGTCTTACCTAACTGAGTTAAGCCATTAGTGAGCATTGTCAGCCTTGCATACATGTCTGAAATAGACTCATCAGGTTTCATTATGAATTTCTCATATTCAGAAACTAGCATATTGGCTTTAGTCTCACATATCTGTGATGTCCTTTCATATATTACCTTGAGACGGTCCCACATCTCCTTTACAGTGGCACATGTTGATACTCTGGAAAATTCAACCGGATGAAGAGAGCACTATGTAATGTCCTTGGCCCCCTAGTTCAAAGTTGATCTTCTTATATGTTCATTGGTCCATGTATCTTCATCTTCAGGGAGCTCAAATGGACCTTTGCTCATAACTCTCCAAACCTCATGATCCTGGGCTCTGATAAAAACCTGCATACGGTATTTCCAGTAAGGATAGTTTGTCCCAGTGAAAAATGGAGGTCTATTAATAGAATGCCCTTCGGGCATGTGACCCTTAGCCGTCATATCACCACCTCTCTCAAGGTCGTCAGACCACATTCAGAGAGATTAGCCCTGATACCTAAACTTTAATGTGTGTTGTGTGCTTTGCACATGTTTATGTTTTTGATGATAACTAAACTTTATGTATGCTTGCATATGATTTTGATGACAGTGTGCATTCATGATCATTACCTCATTGCCATATTTCATATGTCTCAGAATCTAAAAGAACTCATTGCTACATGCTATATGAGATTGTAAAGAGTTTCTCATGCTTTGATTGAACCTTGAGAATGTTGGGAGAATGTTGTGCATGTATGATACACACATGCTTCTCCACCTTAATGAGGTTTTGATGATGTCGGCCTATGAGTCACTAATGAGTCTCACTTGCACTTGATAACGTCAATATTCATACATTTTAGGTCATTGTAAGTAAAGTATAAGAAATCAAGAATGGCACGTAAATCTAGGCAATTGGTAGCATGAAAAATCAAGGCACTGGCAACACAGAATTCAAGGCAGCAGATTTTACAGAAGCTCATGCAGTCAGGTCTGTGCAGCTACTGAGGTCGATGCACATCAACACTTCAAGAACAAAGGTCGATGCACATTCTGTCAGTAAAGAAGTAAGGTCGATGCACATCCAGTCTGTGCAGAACCAAGGTCGATGCACATGGTGCTGATATAAATATAAGGTCGATGCTACCTCAGTCTCGCTAGCAGACAAGAAAAGTCGATGCACATACCAAAGTTGAAAGACTAAGGTCGGTGCACATTTGCTCGATAGCTTACAAGGTCAGTGCACATTGAGCCTGCGCAGAATGAAGGTATGTGCACATTTTGCCAGTGCAAGACCAAGGTCAGTGCACATATGAAGACAAAGTCTATGCACATGAGCAAGTGAAGGTCGGTGCATGCTTGGTCATGTGCACTGACCTTGGTCACTTGCTCATGTGAGCAGGTGTTGTTATGTTTGGGGCTGTATAGTTTCCGGGATGTATAGTTTCCAGGCTGTATAGTGAAGGTCGCTATACAGCCCCAAACATAACAACACCTGCTCATACTTTCCAGGTGAGTACGATCTCAACGCACTATACAACCCCAAACATAACAACACCTGAAACTACTAGATCGCGCTCACCATGCATAGCACGATAAAAGAAGACCGCGCCTGCCAAGAGCAGTGCATTCTGGATGGTCACGCTCGGAAAGCATAGCGCCTTCTTCAAGAATGCGCTCGGAACATATAGCACCTTCTTCAAGAACGCGCTCGACACCCCTAGCGCGATAAAGGAGATCGTGCTCGTTACATAGAGCGCGTTCCCAACCGCCTCTACTGTTCATCTCCTTCACGAAACGCGGTGTATCACAGTGGCGCGTTCTACTGAGAACGTGGTGCCCACATATAGCGCATTCACGTCCGGAGTGAAAACCAAGAAAATCCGCATGAAAACCCTATTCCACATCCCAATCGTCGCCAGAACAATGGGGAAACACTCATAACTACCTCGCCAACCTTCCACAGGCCGGAAGGGGCCAAAGGACACTCAAAAACACCAAAAATGGGAGATTCCCATGCATCGACCCAATACGACATGCAAGGGAAACCGGCCTTCTACTGGCCCCAAATCACAGCCAAATGCAACGAAACTTACGGGAATGGGATCCTGACATCCCAGCAGTTCGTTTGATACTAATTATACTAGAAATGGTCGCCATTTTCCGGCGAACCCTACGAACTCCAAAAATGATGGTTTTACCTAAACGAGCCCAAACTCGCTCATTCTAGCACCGAACGACATGAAACCACAGGGAAAACATAGAGGAGAAGTAGGTGATCTATCTCCCTACCTCCACCAAAGAAACCGTATGTCGAAGCTACTAAACCGCGCCAAAAACCACGTCGTGAGCTCGACCGTCGGCTTTGAATCCACCATTCGGGATCGCACCAAAACCGATCCGATCCTCGCCCGATCACGCACCTCATTCACCCCACACCGTCGCCACCTCACCCATGAGCCTCCTCCGTCGGCAGCCGGAGCCGGAAGGGCGAGAGAGGAGAGAAAACAGGAGAGAGAGGCCGCAGTGGTGAAATGAGAAGGAGGAGAGAGGAAGAAGAAAGAAAAAGAAAGAAGTTAAGAACTTTTCTTAATTTCCAAAAATCCGATAATTAGCCTAAAAATGGACTAATTCAGAAAAATACATAAAAATAGTCAAAACGATCCTCTCGACGAGCACATCGTAACTGCGGCGTCCACGAGTCGATGAACTGAGAAATAAACTCACCACATGGTTTCGTAACTAGTACGAGAGAAAAACTCACACGGATCGTAAAACTCAACTCAGGACCTACAAAAGTGATCTGAAACTCTCTGAAGAAGACCCGAAAGACCTAATAAGAATCCGATAAGAATCCCGGGCATTACATCCTCCCCTTCTTTCAGAAATTTCATCCTCAAAATTTAAGGACTAGCAAAGGAGAAGCAGGGAAGAACAACCCCAAGACACAACTTGAAACAGTGCGAATTTTGAAAAATATAATTCAGAGGGACATAGTGTCATGCCCTGAGCCTTTATTACAGTGGAAGACTAGCTCGGGGAATCGTGAACAGCTGGCATGGTAAGCCTCTTGGAAGCAAGAACGATCAGAGCATAAGACAATCACACATAAAAATGTCATTGCACAATAATTACACAAACTCCAACTTTATTTCATTAAAAATCAAAATATTCTAATACAATAACTTTTCAAACTTCATTAATCCATCAGACTCAAGCAAAAAGAAAAATTACAAAGACTCGATCTAAACAATAGTGACTTTCCTAAGTCTTCACTCACATTTTGATAAGACTTTCATTCGCTCTCGGACCCGCTACTTGTATAACTCGAATCCGAATTTGAATCACTTCCATCTCCTGAAAAGATTGGAAAATAGGTAATGGGCACACTTGCCCAGTAGGTATCTTCGCATCAACATGAAGGCACTATTAAAGTGATTAGCAATTTAGCTCTAATGAATAAGGTAAAATCATGCGAATGCGATTAATCATGCGATTACCAAAGTAACAAAGATGATCAGGTAAGATAGAATGAGCAAATATGAACTATCAAGAATATAAAAAGAATATGATATGGCCTTTCATGAACAAGAATGTACTAGAAAGTCATGTAACAATCAAGAATGTACTTTTTACTTTGTAGCAAGTACTTCGTGAATTCTTATGGAATATCATGTAACAAGCTAGAAAGTCATATGCGTGTCATGGAATTTCACTTCACGATGCCGTGGATCTTCACTTATTTATAGAGAAAGTACTCCCAACGCAATGCGACGCTTGTAGCATCATACCCCATGGTTTATAATAGTATGTTTCCGACAATCAGTCGAGGAGACTAGCATAGAGCCCTTGAACACAATCGGTGCTCGATCGCATCTTCAAGTATAAATCAAGCAACTTCCACGCATGTAAACAATATGGCCAAGAATGTACAACTTAAACAATGGGTTCATGATAAAGTAGTCAATCTTAAGAATGCTTTTATTTGAAACAAGGTTTTTCAAATAACACATTAAAACTAGGTTATGCCATGGAAATAATTCGGCAGCATAACAGTACATTCCTTATCTTCCATAATTAAAAATTAAGTATCTTGAACAATATGACAAGTCCTAGGCCATCAATAATCCATCTAGGAACTTTAGAATATCAACCCTTGGGTCAAACCTCGGGTTAAAGTACTGTGACGGCCAATTAATGGGCCGTTACATCAATGTGACGGTCTATAATTGGGCCGTTAGATCGGGCTGAATCCAGAAAGAATAAATTTGGACTCAGTATATGTGACGGTTGTATACTGGACCGTTAGATGGGCCTGACGGTCGAGTAATAGGCCCTTACATAGTAAAAAGTAAAAAACATCGATATTACTTTCTAAACAATTGAGTTTTAATGGTACAACCAACTCGGCGTCCTAGTGGGAATCCCAGGCTCGCGGAGATTTACGGAGGCCTTGAACCAGATTTCCTAGTCCATTGGAAGGAATATCCAATAGAGAGGTCCTCAAGTTCAAGAGTATGTTCCTATAGTGCAAAAGTGTAAACTAATGGTCATATATCGGAATATATGCCATGTACTTAGAGAAATTGACTCTATAGGTAGAAAGAATGTGTACAATGTGAAACCATGATAAAACTCCTTCAATACATCAGTAAAAATCGTATTTTAATACAAACTATAGAGTTTTAGCAATGGAGTTAACATGTACTTTAAAATAACTCAAAGTGCTTTTAAATATGCATGAATCAGTTTATAAACTCAAGGTTCATAAAGATAGGTCAAAACATAGATAACTAGGCTTATTTATAAGTAAGTTTGACTATTTTTAACTCTGCCTTGGGTTGATAGAACACAGTTATTTTGACGGTCAAACATGGGCGCGTCACAGTGTTGTGACGGTTTATCGTGGGGCCATCAGAGTGTTGTAACGCTCCGGTTATGGTCCGTCAGAGTTAACCGAGAAGCTTAAGTATAACAGGGAGTGTGATGGCTTATCATAAGACCGTTACGTCCCTCTGACAGTCTAACTATAGGCTGTTAGAGTCCTGTTGACAACATAAAAGATAAAAGACTATGCTTTGAAACAAGTCATGCTTTAAAAAGATTTAACTATTCTAGTCATGATAAAACGAAGTAAGAGTCATCTAGATGCATAGGTTATAGTGAATTAACAAGAGAATATCTTTTATCTTCAATTAAGGCTAAAGATATGTATGTATGCATGATTCTACTAAAACATGAAATTCATGGTCTAAGTGCATGAAATCAGAAAAAACAAGAGGGCTTTTACTTCTATCATGATGTTCTTCCCTTTCATGAGATGACCTACTTCTTTACTGGGGTTTCAACTTCCAATTTGGGACTGCAAGACACGCCATAGTTCTTTCCTTCCAATGAGTTTTCAGCAACTTCACGTCTCTCTAATTCCTCAATCTCTTGACCTAAGGACGTGAAATTTTGAGGGTAAGAATGTGAAACTAAGGGGAACATGACACTTAGGCTAATTACCTCGATTTGGTGCTCTAATCTCCTGATCTTCTGTAGACTTTCGCTCAGGTTCCTGGGTTGCTATGGTCGAACCAGCAACTTTGGAGGCTTCAAACTCCTTGTGTAGTTAATCTCCTATCACGAAATTTTGAGGAAGATTAGTCCCATGTATAAGGAATAAAAAGTTATAAAGAACTTACCCGAAATATCATCTCCTCACCTTAGTTCCACGCGAGCCAATGCAAGGGTCGCGCATGTCAAAACTAGGGTCTATTTATAGGGTCTAGCTAGGGTTTTGTGGATTAGATCGATTCTAGAGTCCTTGTTAAAGCTTAGATCGACTTCAGAGAGTCCTTAACAGGTTTACTGGTCCTCCCATCTCGATCCCTAAGAGATAGACTGGCAAAAATCCAATTTTTTTGCTCTTTCTTCCATTCACGGAACTCACAGAGCGTTACGGTCTAAGCTTGGCGCGTTACATTCCTATGGCGGTCGCACGATAGACCGCTACATCCACTGTGCGCAAAATTTAACTTAATTCAAACTCTTTCATTTGTTTTATGTTTATAATTATCTAATAAATGAGTATTTATCCTTTAAAATTCATGAATAAGCTAAATATCGTTCTAGAATATGGGACAAACTTAATGGGCTTGGTCCTTAAACCTTTTGGGTTTTATTTATCAAAGCTGGATTCATATTTTAACATAATTGGGTCTTAGAATCGATGTATGCTTTATAATTACTAATAAATTTTAGAAAATTCTTAAAATAAACCAAAAAATATTTATATAACTTTTGGGACACTACACCCTCCCCCACATAGAAGAATTTGGTCCCCAAATTCATGGATTATATGGAGAGTGTACTTACAGTTGAATAATTTCAGGAATCTTTTCCGCATGGCTTCTTCCGTTTCCCAAGTTGCTTCGGACGGCCATGATTTCTTCCATTGAATTTTGATCATAGGAATAACTTTATTCCTTAGTTGACGTACTTCCCGTTCCAAAATATTTATTAGTGTTTACTCGTACGTCATATCCTTCTGAATCTCCAAATTATCGTAAATGATAACATGGTAAGGATCATATACATACTTTTTCAGCATAGAGACTGTTGTGACCCCTCTATGTTGATGATGTTGACACTTGCTTTATTTCATTGGCAACACCATTGTTTTGATTGATTGGCAACTATTTTTGATTTGATGAAATTGCTCTATCAGATTGACTATGTGTTCTTTGCATTTAATACACTACTGTCTGCATTTCTTACTCTCATGAGTCTATACACTGGAAATTCTCATGTCGATTGAGTCTACACATTCATCACATACCTTTCGCTCAAGATGAAGTCCACACACTGCATCTCAATTGAATTGGTTAAGGGTGTTCAGCGTCAACGCGTAAAGTCTGTACATCGGTCTGTCAGCAAGTCTGAACATCGTCCGTCTTTGTTAGCGTCTCAGGCATTGGGCTATGTCTGTACAGCATTCAATGTCTAGAGCTTCATGAAGTCTGTACATCAGACTGTTACAGCAAGTCTGTACATTGTCTGTCTTCCTCAGCGTCGTGATATTTGAAGTCTATACATCCATCAGGAGCTTCAAGTCTACACATCGCTTCGCTCCATCAAGTCTGTACATCCACAGTGTTACTTGAAGTCTGGACATTAGTCTTCAAACGCAAAGTCTGGACATTGGTCTTCAAACTCAAAGTCTGGACATTGGTCTTCAAACTCAAAGTCTAGACATTGGTCTTCAAACTCGATGTCTGCACATTGTCTTTGAAACCAAAGTCTCTACAATGGTCTTCACACTTGAAGTCCATACATTCGATGTGCAGAGTTGATGTCTATACTGTGTCTTTGCTGATCAAGTCTACACAATGGTCGGTGGCAAGTCTGTACACTGGCCTCAGCTTTTCAAGTCTACACATTGGCCTCCTTGCATAAAGTATATACACTGGACTGTTTGGCAAGTCTATACATCGGCCCCTGTCTTCGATGTCTATACAGCCCTTTAGCTTGCTCAAGTCCATACATTGGTTTCAAGACTTTCAAGTCTATACACTGAAGTCTTCACATTCGTTTGCATTACATGAAGTCCATACAGTGGGTAAAGTCTATACGTTGTATTCTGCCTTCACAAGTCTATACAACGAAGTATATACACTGCAATGTACATACTCAAATCTTATGACTTCATTCTTGTTGCTGAAGGGAACAGGGTCGACGCTGGGAGCTTAAAGCGTCCATGCATCAGTTGACGAAGCCTTCACGATATCTTCCACTGCGTCAACGCCACAAGCAAGCAGCGTCGACGCAGCAGTTGAAGAAGCATTCACCGTCACAGGCTATTCCACTACATCAACACCACAATTGAGCAGCGTCGACGCAGCAGCTAAAGAGACGAGGCTAATGGCTACTGGAATGCATCACTGCGTTAACGCCATTGAGTGACAGCGTCGACGCAGCAAGTCAGATTGCTGACATTGAGCACGTGAACGGAGAACTCTATACATCGGACTGAAGAAGCTAATGAGGGGCATGTGATCCCAGGTACCTGGCTCGTGATCCGAGAAGTACAAGGTATCCAGATGAGGACACGTGTACTGACACTCCATTGCATGCTGCCACGTTGTCCAAATTGCTGGGCGGGAAACGTGGAGAGCACACGCCTACTGCTGTTGTTGCTATATAAACAAGTCTTCTTCCACAAAAGAAGACCAATCGAAAGAAAATAAGAGAAAGTCTATACAGCAGTGAGCCTTCGATCCACAGAGAGAAAAGAGAGAAGAAGAAGATACAGAGAAGAAGAAATAGAGAAGAAGGAGAAAAAGAGAGAGGAAGAGATCGAGAGAGATTGAGTTGAGAGAGAGCTGATTGAGAGTGAGAGTGAGAGAGTATGTATCTCAGTCTCGTGGTTCAAAACCAGAGCTGAGCTTTGCTCTTAGAGCTATATTGCTTTTGAGCTTTTCTATTTTCGTTTTGATTCTATCTTTCATTTCCGAATATTGTTTCTTCAAGCTGTGTGTCAGCGGTCTTGCAGTGGTGGTCTCCACTGGACGGGTTAAGCTGTATTTCCCCAGCAGTTGCAAAAGATCAGATCCTCTGGTCGGCAAGCTGTAGTGCCCAGCGAAGCTGTGTATCAGCGGGTTGTTTGGCCAAGCTGTATAGCCCAGCGGACGCAAGCTGTGCTGCGCAGCAGGAAGCCATACTCGGTTGAGTGTGGGGTGGATGTAGGTCGTTGACCGAACCACCTAAAAATTGTGTGTGCATTGTGTTTGTGTGATTGCTTGTGAACTGTGTGTGCTGGTATCCTTTGCTTAGCTTCATTGATTATATCGCTCATACTTATGTCTGGCTTTCGATATAAGATATGGTGAATGGCTTTCATGGGTCGACACTTTGCTTAGCACTTTTCATTTAGCTTTACTGATGCTTGCCTAAATTCCGCTTTAGAACTTACAATAGTTTTAAATTAGGCAAGTTGATCTATTCACCCCCCTCTAGATCCACAATCTGTGGAGATAGACTGCGTCCATCTAACCCAACAGAGACATGAAATACGTCATGAACTCCTGCTAATTATGGAGGTAAAGTTAATCTATAAGCCACTTCACCGACCCTTTCCAGAATTTCAAAAGGGCCAATGAACCTTTGAGTTAGCTTGCCTTTAATGCTAAATCTTTGAATACCATGACCTAGAGAAACCCTTAGATAAACATGATCTCCTTCCTGAAACTCCAAGTCGCGCCTTCGATTATCAGCATAGGATTTTTACCTATCTTGTACCACCTGCAATCTTTCTCGAATGAGCTTAATTTTCTCTAAAGAATCCATGATAATGTCGGGGCCTAGAATTTGCTTTTACCCTATTTCATTCCAACATATCGGTGATCCACAGCTTTTTCCATATAAAGCTTCAAAAGGTGCCATCTGTATGCTGGCCTGATAACTGTTGTTATATGCAAATTCTACTAGAGGCAAGTGATCGTGCCAACTTTCTCCAAAATCAATAGCACAAGCCCTGAACATATCTTCTACCACTTGATTTGTTTTTTCAATCTGACCATCAGTTTGTGGATGGAATGCCGTGCTAATGTTCAGTCTGGTTCCTAGTGAGTGTTGTAGACCCTTCCAAAATTACGATGTGAATCGAGGATCTCTATCAGATATGATAGTGACAGGGACACCATGTAGCTTGACAATTTCCTTCATGTATAAGGCTGCTAGAATGTCCACAGACCATCGACTTTTGATTGGTATGAAATGTGCAGATTTTTTCAATCAGTCTATGATTACCCATATACCGTCGTGTCCACCCCTGGTCTTAGGTAAACCCATAATGAAATCCATTCATATACTATCCTATTTCCATGATGGAATATCTAAGGGATGTAATTTACCTGCGGGTCTAAAATGTTCTGCCTTTACTTGTTGACAAGTGAGACAACGAGATACGAAATCAGCTATTTCCCTCTTCATATTGGGCCACCAGAAATTTCTTTTGAGATCTTGATACATTTTTGTACCACCTGGATGAATGGTGTACTTGCATTTATGTGCTTCTTCTAGGATCAGTTTCTTCGTATCCTCATGATCTGGTACACACACTCGGCCCTTAAATATATAGCAATCTTTCGTCATTGGAAATAGAAAAATCCGGCCTCTGTTCTATGTTGGCTTTAATCTCCAGAAATACGGGATCATCATTTTGCAGCTTGACCAGATCTTCAATTAATGTAGGTTGAGCTTGAAAATTAGCTATGAAACAATCTTCTTCATTTATGTCAATATCTAAATTCAACTGAGTAAATTAAGGAATAAGATTAGTCATACTAATCATGAGACTTGATAGATTTCCCATTGGTTTTCTGCTGAGTGCATCTACTACAGCATTTGCCTTACCAAGGTGATATTGAATAGCAAAATCGAAGTCTTTTAGATATTCTAACCATCTCCTCTGCCTCATATTTAACTCCTTTTGAGATAATAAGTATTTCGAACTTTTGTGGTCCGAGTAGACCGTGAATTTCTCTCCGTAGAGATAATGACGCCGAATTTTTAAAGTGAAAATGACAGCAGCCAATTCCAAATCATGCACAGGATAGTTTTTCTCGTGACGTTTCAACTGTCTTGAAGAATAACAGATTACCTTTCCATTCTACATGAGGACGCATCCGTATATACTTCGAATCCACCACCTTCCACCGGTAGTGATAGAATAGGAGATGTAGTAAGATGATTCTTAAGAGTTTGAAAACTCTTTTCACATTCCTTTGACCAGACGAAATGATTTTCTTTTCTTGTAAGTCTAGTTAAAGGAACAACAATTTTTGAGAATTCCTTAATGAACCTCCTATAATAACCAGCTAGACCCAGAAACCTCCTTACATCTGATACAGTGGTTGGCTGGTTCCAGTTTCTGATAGCTTCTACTTTAGAAGGATCCACAGCGATACCTTCTTTTGAAATAATGTGGCCTAGGAATGACACTTCCTTGAAACAGAATTCACACTTGTTAAGCTTGGCATAGGGTTTATGTTCTCTAAGTGTTTGTAAAGCTATCCTCAAATGTTCTTCATGTTCCTATTTTGTCTTGGAATATACTAGGATGTCATCGATGAAGACGACGATGAACTGGTCCAGGTATGGCTGGAAAACATTGTTCATAAGTTACATAAATGCTGCTAGGGCATTTATTAACCCGAACGGCATTACCACGAATTCATAGTGGCCATAACGACTTCGAAAAGCTGATTTATAAATGTCTTCTTATTTAATTCTAAGCTGATGATAACCTGATCTGAGGTCAATCTTGGAGAAATACTCTGCTCCTAAAAGTTGATCAAAGAGCTCATCAATACGCGGCAACGGATACTTGTTTTTTATTGTAAGTTGATTCAGTCATCTGTAGTCTATGCATAACTTGAGAGAGCCATCCTTCTTCTTGACAAATAGAACCGGCGCATCCCAGGGAGATGTGCTAGGTCTAATGAAACCCATATCTAATAATTCCTGCAACTGCCTCTTTAGTTCTTTAAGTTCCGTCGGGGACATCCTGTAAGGGGCTATAGAAATAGGTGATGCTCTTGGAATGAGTTCAATAGTGTAGTTTACTTCCCTCTCGGGTGGTAAACTGGGTAATTCGGATGGGAACACATCTGGGAACTCATTTACAATGGGGATGTCTGTTATGATGATTTCTTTGGACTCGGTAACAATGACAGAAGCAAGTAAAGCTTCACATCCTTGCGAGATAAGTTTGCAAGTGTGAAGAAAGGATATGATAGTGGGATGTTTCCTATACTTGATGCCAAGGAAAGAAAATTTTGGAAGACCGGGTTTTTGAAAGGATATAATCCTATTTCGGCAGTTAATATCAGCATCATGATCTATAACCCAATCTACCCCTAAGATGGCATCATAACCTTTCATGTCAAGGCATACTAAGTTTGCGGGGAGATTGTGACCTTCTACTATTACCTCGCTATCAGGATAATATTCGGTAATCTTAGTTCCAGAACCTAAAGGTGTAGTAATAGCAAGATCTGAATGTAAGGGAACTGATGTAATTGGTAACATTTTTACAAAAGTAGTGGAGATAAAAGAATGAGAGGCACTAGTATCAAATAGCACAAATGCAGGACGGGAACAAATTTGAAGTGTACCTTCCATAAGTCCACCATCCCTGGGTGCTTCTTCTTCTTCTAGAATAGTATTGAGGTGAGCTTGCCTCTTACGTCCTCCACCAGACGATTGATCCTTCATAAGGGGGCAATCTGACATACGATGCTCCCTGCTTCCACAACGTAGACAAGCACCAATGCGCTTTCAACATTCTTCAGCCGAATGGCCGAACTTCTCGCAAAATGTGCAAGCCGCCATGACTTGCTCCTTCTTCTCCTTGACTTTATTGTTCTTCTGGGAACTTCCACCGTTCCCGCTCCTAGATCTTTTATTATTATCATAGCTTTTATGAGGTTCCGTGATGCTGAATTTATCCTTCTTATAACACCGATCAGATTGTCGACTAAACTCTTCTCCGTTTCTTTTCAATTTCTCGACCTTCTCTAAGGTCCTCTCACATAAATATGCTCGCTGAACCATCTCCGCATAGGTATGGATGTTTTGGGTCCCAAGCTACTGAATGAAACCGGGTCGTAACCAGTCCATAAATCGATTAGCCTTCAGTAAATCGCTACTGATTAAATGCTGTGCATAGGGTGCTAGCCTGGAGAATTTAAGTTCATACTCCGCGACTGTCATCATTCCCTGACGAAGAGAGGCGAACTCCATAGCCTTTCTTTCTTTAACATGCTCAGAAAAGTACTTAGCACGGAATAGAGTGAGAAAACCGTCCCATGTATGAGGTGCATCTGTCGGAGGTGTAGGTACTGATTTCCACCATGTGCGTGCATCTTTATTGAGTTCAAATGTTGCAAGATGCACTTTTTCTTGGTTCGTGCATTGGATAACATCGAAGATACGATTCATCTCATCTATCTAGTTTTCTGCCTCATCTGGGTTGGAAGAACCGTAGAAACGCGGAGGGTTTAAGCTCCGAAAATTGCGATGCAAGTCACCAGCCCTCGCCCCTGCGCCTGCCTGGGCCATAGTTTGTAACGCTTGAGTAGGCCGACAACCGTTTGTTGCATGCCACCCCAATCTACGCGATGTGCCATTGTAATAATGAGGTACCTGAGAGAAATAACAAATTGTTAATTCTCATGGAATTAGAAAGAGGTTAATCTTAAAACTAATTAACTATCCTTTCCCGGGCTCTACCCAATTCTCGCATAGGTGAGAAAATTTCTTCCTTAGTTCATAGGTAGGGGTCCTTAAACCTTGGACTTATCATATGACATGACTCTTTTCCCTAAGTCCTGAGACTTAGGCTCTGATACCAACTTAACTGTCACGCCTCGAGCCTTCATTACAGCGGAAGACTAGCTCGGGGAATCGTGAACAACCGGCATGGTAAGCCTCTTACAAGCAAGAACGATCAGAGCGCAAGACAATCACACATAAAAATATAATTGCACAATAAATACACAAACTCTAACTTTATTTCATTAAAAATCAAAATATTCTGATACAATAACTTTTCAAACTTCATTAATCCATCAGACTCAAGGAAAAAGAAAAATTACAAAGACTCGATCTAAACAATAGTGACTTTCCTAAGTCTTCACTCTCATTTTGATAAGACTTTCATTCGCTCTCGGACCCGCTACTTGTATAACTCAAATCCGAATTTGAATCACTTCCAACTCCTGAAAAGATTAGAAAATAGGTAATGAGCACACTTTCCCAATAGGTATCTTCGCATCAACATGAAGGCACTATTAAAGTGATTAGCAATTTAGCTCTAAAGAATAAGGTAAAATCATGCGAATGCGATCAATCATGCGATTACCAAAGTAACAAAGATGATCAGGTAAGATAGAATGAGCAAATATGAACTATCAAGAATATAATAAGAATATGATATGGTCTTTCATGAATAAGAATGTACTAAAAAGTCATGTAACAATCAAGAATGTACTTTTCACTTAGTAGCAAGTACTTCGTGAATTTTTGTGGAATATCATGTAACAAGCTAGAAAGTCATGTGCGTGTCGTGGATTTTAACTTCACGATGCTGTGGATCTTCACTTATTTATAGAGAAAGTAATCCCATCACAATGCGACACCAGTAGCATCATACTCCATGGGTTATAATAGTATGTTTCTGACAATCAGTCGAGGGGACTAGCATAGAGCCCTTGAACACAATCAGTGCTCGATCGCATCTTCAAGTATAAATCAAGCAACTTCCACGCATGTAAACAATATGGCCAATAATGTACAACTTCAACAATGGGTTCATGATAAAGTAGTCAACCATAAGAATGCTTCTATTTGAAACAAGGATTTTCAAATAACATATTAAAAGTAGGTTATGCTATGGAAATAATTCGGCAGCATAACAGTACATTCCTTATCTTCCATAATTTAAAATTAAGTATCTTGAACAATATGACAAGTCCTACACCATCAATAATCCATCTAGGAACTTTGAAATATCAACTCTTGGGTCAAACCACGGGTTAAAGTACTGTGATAGTCAATTAATGGGCCGTTACATCAACGTGACGGTCTATAATTTGGCCGTTAGATCGGGCTGAATCCAGAAAGAATAAGTTTGGACTCAGTATATGTGACGGTTGTATACTAGACCGTTAGGTGGGTCTGACGGTCGAGTAATAGGCCATTTCATAGTAAAACTAGAAAACATCGATATTACTTTCTAAACAATTGGGTTTTAATGGTACAACCAACTCAGCGTCCTAATGGGAATCCCAGGCTCGCGGAGAATTACGGAGGCCTTGAAACTAGATTTCCTAGTCCATTGGAAGGAATATCCAATAGAGAGGTCCTCAAGTTCAAGAGTATGTTCTTATAGTGCAAAAGTGTAAACTAATGGTCATATATCGGAATATATGCCATGTACTTAGAGAAATTGACTCTATAGGCAGAAAGAATTTGTAACAATGTGAAACCATGATAAAACTCCGTCAATACATCAGTAAAAATCGTGTTTTAATACAAACTATGGAGTTTTAGCAATGAAGTTAACATGTACTTTAAAATAACTCAAAGTGCTTTTAAACATGCATGAATCAGTTTATAAACTCAAGGTTCATAAAGATAGGTCAAAACTTAGATAACTAGGCTTATTTATAAGTAAGTTTGACTATTTTTAACTCTGTCTCGGGTTGACAGAACACAATTATTCTGACGATCGAACATGGGCACGTCACAGTGCTGTGACGGTGTATCGTGGAGCCGTCAGAGTGTTGTAACGCTCTGGTTATGGTCCGTGAAAGTTAACCGAGAAGCTTAAGTATAACATGGAGTGTGACGGCTTATCGTAAGACCGTTACGTCCCTCTGACGGTCTAAATATAGGCCGTTAGAGTCCTGTTGACAGCATAAAAGATAAAAAACTATGCTTTGAAACAAGCCATGCTTTAAAAAGATTTAACTATTCTAGTCATGATAAAACAAAGTAAAAGCCATCTAGATGCATAGGTTATAGTGAATTAACATAAGAATATCTTTTATCTTCAATTAAGGCTAAAGATATGTGTGTATGCATGATTCTACTAAAACATGAAATTCATGGTATATAGTGCATGAAATCAGACAAAACCAGAGGGCTTTTACTCCTATCATGATGTTCTTGCCGTTCATGAGATGACCTACCTCTTTACTGGGGTTTCAACTTCCAATTTGGGACTGCAAGACACGCCCTAGTTCTTTCCTTCCAATGAGTTTTCAGCAACTTCACGTTGCTCTAATTCCTCAATCTCTTGACCATAGGATGTGAAATTTTGAGGGTAAGAAGGTGAAACTAAGGGGAACATAAAGTTCTAAAGACACTTAGGCTAATTTGATGAGGGCATCCCTTGCCCCTCCACTCTTTTTCCAGACTCGGATTGTTCGACGGCAAGCACCATTATATTTGTCATGTATTTTTGAGACTAGTCATGTAATCTTCACATTTTCTTTGAGTCATTATCATGTAATTTTCCCTTTATTTTGAGTCATGTACCTAGGTAGTTGAGTCATTTTCCTAAGTATTGAGTCATTATGTTGGTTAGATAGGTTAATGGGCCCAATCCATTGGGCTAGGCCCAGGGGCGCCCCTCCCTTGGACTGTGTGGTCTTTAGTTAGTTTGTCAGGGTCAGTTTGGTCTTAGGAAAATTATGGAGTCTATAAATACCCCACCTCTCTCTCATTTGTAACAACTTTTGATGAATATTGAAAAGCATTTGCCATCTCCCTCTCAATATCTCCCTCTCTCTCTCTCTCTCTTACTATCACTCTCTCTAAGTGGGTTGTACCCCCTCTCTCTCTCTCCTCCCCACCCCAATTTCGAAATTCACTCTCTCTCCTCCCCATTCACCCCTCATTAAGGCCCCTTCCCCTTCCCCATGCACTCATTCAACTCCCCCTCCAACCCCTAGGTGGAAACCCCTTCTCCTAGGCACCTTTCCACTTTCCAAAGCACCCCACCACCTTCCCAAGGCTGAATTAACCCCTCCCAAAGCCCAAATTCGAATTTCCCTCTCCCTAGGGCTGTGCCCCTCCATCTCCCCCACCCCCAAGCTCCCAAATTCGTCCCCCACCTCCCCTTGGTCAAACCAAGTTCACCCCCCCTCTCCCTTGCTCTCCCCTTGCACATCTCCTCATTCTATCTCTGTTTCAGGCAGCAGAACTACAACAAGTTGCAGACGCAGCCACGACCGTTACTTGAAGATTCAAGTAGCAAGGCCTACATCTCTGGAAAGGTCTTCCAGAGAGCTTTCCAGGCGAGGCGGTTTCGTCAGCATCCGAGCTCCGAGCAGTCCGCAGCATCCATTCTCCCTCGACTGCGCAGGAGACCCCAGGCAAGGAACCAGAACGTGATTGGAAGCTCAACCACGGCAAACCCTTTGGGATTCAGATCAAGTGTTCTTCAGAAGAAATCTTCCCTCTCAAGTCCTCTTTAATCCTCAAGAAGCAGAGCTGCATTTGGATATCGGCATCAGAAGTTACGAATTTTCTACTCCAAGGCATCAGGTCAGTTTTCAGGAGCCAGAACCGACATCCCTCTGCTCATCTGTTCGTCCCGGTATACTCCAACATCGTCCGACATCGCCGTCAAGTCCGAAAGAAAGAAGACTTGACCACGGTTCCAACGGTTCAAGTCTCGCCTCAATCAGAGCTCGGTAGCAATCGTGGCACCCCCTGCATCCAGTCACATGGTTCTGCACCAGACAGAGGCAGAACCAACCATCCCGGTTCCAGACTCTGCCACAGCCAGCTCGTGAAGGCTCTGAGCGCCATTTTTGGAGGGGAGAAACTACTTCCCGCTAGCTGCCACCTCCAAGAAGAAGGGACTCAATCGACCTCTGAACCCTCTGTTCCAATTTTCTTCGTCGGAGAGGGCAGACTGCCCCTGTGGTCCCAGGTTAGATCAGTCTTCATTTCTCCGGTCACTCCTCTCTCCACTGACATCGGATTGCATCCCCGTCAACTCCTGCTCGAAGCTACTCCGACCAAGTTCGCGTCACCGCTAGTTTCATTCCAATCGGAGTCCGGGAGAGCCCACAGTGACTTCTGCAACCTACTGCTTCAGCCCGATACCAGCCAGAGACCAGACGGTGGTGTCCTGTTCCAGTCGCCGGTGCAGTCAGCCCCGAGACTCAAAGCTTCCCCAAAAATTCAAGCTTCATCCCCTGTCAGCTGAGGAACTTTTGGCAGTGGTTTCGTCAAGTTTGGAGCCCCGTGGAGCCCGTGGCAGTGTCAACAGCGACACCCTATCCTGCAGACCTGCAGATTGGCAGAACCGGCGGACTCGGAAGATCGGCTTTTCCTTTGCATAAAACCCCACCCCGCTTGGCCGGCTGAAGGCCCCTCCCTGCGTGGAGGTAGTTTTGAATGTAATAAGAATAATCCCCACCCCAAGTTCATCCCTCCTGCGTGAGGTGTAGTGGTGTAATTCTTTCAATTTCAGGTTCAAGCTACATCGCCGCGGCGATCGGGTGTATACCCTCGCCTCCCGGCTCGCCCTCGTCTCCGGCCGGAGTCGGCGTCTTCACGCCGGCTAGGTGAGCCTCAGTCCCTCTCTTGCTTGGTTTAATCACTTGCTTAGCTTAGTATTATTGCTAGTACTGCGTCGGACGGAGAGTGAGAGCTCGGCCCAACTTGCTAGTTCCGTGAGTGACCACCGCGGGCGAGTTGAGAGTGAACCCACTAAACCCACACCCTTGGTGTGCTGGCCGCCCATGGTTTGGGCATCCTAGGCCCACTTGGGGTTCTCCACAAGCTAGCCAACCATTGGAGCTTCATGGTCCCGCCTCGGACCCTCTCCCACATCGCTTAGTTGCCAACGGGCACAAGTGTGCACCAAACGGGTGAGTTCGCTAGTGTGAGTCCGCTGCTCAACTTGAATGCTTGAAAATAGGTCCAAGGTTCGGTGTCACATCAAGTGGTATCAGAGCAAGTTCACAACTTGTCTCTATCAAGTTGGTCCTAGGGCATGTCTAAGCATTTAGAGTCTTCAAATGCATCACTCTTGTCCCCTAATATGGCCACCTCATATCGACCTTACCAATCGGCCCACTCCATAAGTCCAAGTCACCAAAAGATGCCTACCACTAACACCCATAACTTCCCGGGCCATATCAACTACTTCATGAAAGCCTTGACCTATGCCAATGAGCGGCTTGAATACATATCGGGCCGACTCGACCAACTTGGAAAAAATAGGCCCGCCCCAAGGACGGACGATAGGATGGCCCCTTTCCCACTTCCCACCTTTGATGGGACCTCTCCTAGCAAATATTTAGATTGGGAAGCTACAATGGACCAATACTTCAATTGGTATCATATTTCCAAGGATGAAAAAGCATGGGTTGCCAAAATGCAACTAACCAAAAGGGCTCAAACTCATTGGTGTAAAATTGAGGGCTTAAGGATAATTAGACGGGAAGCTCCCCTCACCACATGGGAGGACATGAAGGATCAACTAAGGGCTAGATATGTGTCCCCTTCTCACTCGGATCACCAAAACCCAAGGAGCACTCCCACTCCTCCCACCCCACCCGTCCAAACCCTTATCACTAAAACCCAAGTACCTAAGACCTCCACCTCCCCACCTAACCCCATGAGGTCCCCCACACCCCAACCAAAACCCCCTTCCCTAACCTACACTAGTCAAGCCCCTTTAGCCCCCACTTCCACCCCAAATGATCCCAAGGGCAAGAGACCCCTAACCGACCCAATTCCCTCCATGGTGACCACCACTCATCCAACCCTCACCATTAAAAACCATGTGGACACCATGTCCACCCCTCCACCAAGGCCCATAATGGCCACCACCCCAAAACCCAAAACCCCTCACCCAACCCACCTCCCACTTCCTACACCAATCTTTCCCCAACCTAGGCCTCCTCTACTTCCCCTTCCTAGCCCAACCCAAGCCCATGCTTATTCACCACCCCGGGAGTGTCATACGCTAGCTATCACCAAACCACCCACCATAGATCCCCCTACTCCATTAGCAATAGAAGTTGCAACCCCCACACCCACCCAAGTGGAAAAAGATGCCCCTCCGGATCCACCTCCCAACATAGAGGAAATCCAAAGGCCAAACAACTCACACACCCCTAGCCTAGATCCTCTAGAGACACCCAACCTCACCATAGATAAGTCCATACTCCAATGGCTCAAGAAAAGTCTCACCATTCCTAGTTCACAACCATGCCACCTACCTATGGGATATCAATCTCAAATCATTCCCATTCAGCCACATGTCACTTATCAAACTTCCTATTGTGTGGAAGATTTGGGAGACTTAGTGAACTACCTACATGGGCAAATTCACTTGACCAATATGCTAGCCATGAGGCCGCCCGAAACTAACACCATTAGCCTAGCATATCCCACAATTGGCTCCATCACTTCCATCTATACTAATGGCCAAGTTACTAGTGAGATCATCCTCCTTCTTCCCATGGAGGAAGAACCTATCATAGTCTACTCCCCAACCATTGAGATCCCAAGTGCTTTGATTGGCCAACCCATTAGCAACCTTGGCCCAATTATCTTGGAGGAGGATGACTCACCATTTGAGGTCCTTAAGAACACGGAGTACCCCTACCTAGGTGACCCTTACCATGATCCCTTTGACCCTTTTCTATGGGAGCCTAAATCTCCATGTGACCCTCTCCCCCTATTCACCACTCACCTCACCCTACCCATACCACCCATGTTGACCCAAACTCCTCCCTTCCTGGAATCGGGTTACACCATGAGAGCATTGACCTTAGACAACAAACACCTCGGGATTGAGGAAATGACCCACCCTATATCCACCTACCTAGATCCCTTCGACCCTTTTGAGTGGAAGCTCAAAGACCACCCCACCATCCCACATAAGGAAGTCATCTTTGGGAAAGGAGTTCATATGTCTTGGCACATCACACCGCTTGGCATGATTAGTCCGTCGGGTACATTCATCCATATCACCCACATGTCAAGAAGAAAATATGAGTGGTCAATATTTGGTTGTCATGGTCCACCATCATTCATCATAAATCTCAAGCATGTTAGGAGCATTCATGGATGTTCGGATCCTCCAACATTCATCACACTCACTCACAAGAGGGACACCTATGGATGCCCTGGTCCTCCCAAATCCTTCAAAGTCTTCATACCATCAATGCATGATAGGTCTATATGTGGTTGTCCTGGACCCCCTTTGCATACCATACATTGTCAACTCACACCGCGTCATAGTACATGGCATATGCATTCAAGCAAGTATCAAGCAACAAGCGGTGAGATTCACAACAAGCGAGCAAAAACTCGTGAGCGCCACTTGGAATTCCAAGTTGGTAACTTGACGATGATGACTTTGGAGTGGCTCTACCCTAGGGTCACCTCCAAATTGAGGGCACGAGGACTTGGACCTTGCCAAGTTCTGAGTGACTTTTGGCAACCCGGCTTATGGGTTGAACTTTCAAAAGAGTTTTGGGATTCTCCCCATTTCTCATGTGGCGGATCTAGCACCCTATAAGGGCACCGCGGTGGATCCTAGTGAGTGCCTCCAGCTTACACCTACCCTTGTGAGAGACACCCTCGGAGTGCCACCACAAATAGCCTGAGAGCCCGACGTGAGCACACAGCGGCAATACTAGGCAAGCAAGATCCCATCACCAGCATGAGGGTATGACCGAGTCACTTTGTCGACTGAAGCACCGTTCCCCGACTAGAGTCGCGGGTTGAGTATGGAGATCGTGGATCGCCCCGAGCTGCAGTTCGATGCACTACTTCCCTGGTGGACCCATACTCGACGGAGTCGAGTTTTCCCCACCCCGGGGGTATGATGAGGGCATCCCTTGCCCCTCCACTCTTTTTCCAGACTCGGATTGTTCGACGGCAAGCACCATTATATTTGTCATGTATTTTTGAGACTAGTCATGTAATCTTCACATTTTCTTTGAGTCATTATCATGTAATTTTCCCTTTATTTTGAGTCATGTACCTAGGTAGTTGAGTCATTTTCCTAAGTATTGAGTCATTATGTTGGTTAGATAGGTTAATGGGCCCAATCCATTGGGCTAGGCCCAGGGGCGCCCCTCCCTTGGACTGTGTGGTCTTTAGTTAGTTTGTCAGGGTCAGTTTGGTCTTAGGAAAATTATGGAGTCTATAAATACCCCACCTCTCTCTCATTTGTAACAACTTTTGATGAATATTGAAAAGCATTTGCCATCTCCCTCTCAATATCTCCCTCTCTCTCTCTCTCTCTTACTATCACTCTCTCTAAGTGGGTTGTACCCCCTCTCTCTCTCTCCTCCCCACCCCAATTTCGAAATTCACTCTCTCTCCTCCCCATTCACCCCTCATTAAGGCCCCTTCCCCTTCCCCATGCACTCATTCAACTCCCCCTCCAACCCCTAGGTGGAAACCCCTTCTCCTAGGCACCTTTCCACTTTCCAAAGCACCCCACCACCTTCCCAAGGCTGAATTAACCCCTCCCAAAGCCCAAATTCGAATTTCCCTCTCCCTAGGGCTGTGCCCCTCCATCTCCCCCACCCCCAAGCTCCCAAATTCGTCCCCCACCTCCCCTTGGTCAAACCAAGTTCACCCCCCCTCTCCCTTGCTCTCCCCTTGCACATCTCCTCATTCTATCTCTGTTTCAGGCAGCAGAACTACAACAAGTTGCAGACGCAGCCACGACCGTTACTTGAAGATTCAAGTAGCAAGGCCTACATCTCTGGAAAGGTCTTCCAGAGAGCTTTCCAGGCGAGGCGGTTTCGTCAGCATCCGAGCTCCGAGCAGTCCGCAGCATCCATTCTCCCTCGACTGCGCAGGAGACCCCAGGCAAGAACCAGAACGTGATTGGAAGCTCAACCACGGCAAACCCTTTGGGATTCAGATCAAGTGTTCTTCAGAAGAAATCTTCCCTCTCAAGTCCTCTTTAATCCTCAAGAAGCAGAGCTGCATTTGGATATCGGCATCAGAAGTTACGAATTTTCTACTCCAAGGCATCAGGTCAGTTTTCAGGAGCCAGAACCGACATCCCTCTGCTCATCTGTTCGTCCCGGTATACTCCAACATCGTCCGACATCGCCGTCAAGTCCGAAAGAAAGAAGACTTGACCACGGTTCCAACGGTTCAAGTCTCGCCTCAATCAGAGCTCGGTAGCAATCGTGGCACCCCCTGCATCCAGTCACATGGTTCTGCACCAGACAGAGGCAGAACCAACCATCCCGGTTCCAGACTCTGCCACAGCCAGCTCGTGAAGGCTCTGAGCGCCATTTTTGGAGGGGAGAAACTACTTCCCGCTAGCTGCCACCTCCAAGAAGAAGGGACTCAATCGACCTCTGAAACCCTCTGTTCCAATTTTCTTCGTCGGAGAGGGCAGACTGCCCCTGTGGTCCCAGGTTAGATCAGTCTTCATTTCTCCGGTCACTCCTCTCTCCACTGACATCGGATTGCATCCCCGTCAACTCTTGCTCGAAGCTACTCCGACCAAGTTCGCGTCACCGCTAGTTTCATTCCAATCGGAGTCCGGGAGAGCCCACAGTGACTTCTGCAACCTACTGCTTCAGCCCGATACCAGCCAGAGACCAGACGGTGGTGTCCTGTTCCAGTCGCCGGTGCAGTCAGCCCCGAGACTCAAAGCTTCCCCAAAAATTCAAGCTTCATCCCCTGTCAGCTGAGGAACTTTTGGCAGTGGTTCGTCAAGTTTGGAGCCCCGTGGAGCCCGTGGCAGTGTCAACAGCGACACCCTATCCTGCAGACCTGCAGATTGGCAGAACCGGCGGACTCGGAAGATCGGCTTTTCCTTTGCATAAAACCCCACCCCGCTTGGCCGGCTGAAGGCCCCTCCCTGCGTGGAGGTAGTTTTGAATGTAATAAGAATAATCCCCACCCCAAGTTCATCCCTCCTGCGTGAGGTGTAGTGGTGTAATTCTTTCAATTTCAGGTTCAAGCTACATCGCCGCGGCGATCGGGTGTATACCCTCGCCTCCCGGCTCGCCCTCGTCTCCGGCCGGAGTCGGTGTCTTCACGCCGGCTAGGTGAGCCTCAGTCCCTCTCTTGCTTGGTTTAATCACTTGCTTAGCTTAGTATTATTGCTAGTACTGCGTCGGACGGAGAGTGAGAGCTCGGCCCAACTTGCTAGTTCCGTGAGTGACCACCGCGGGCGAGTTGAGAGTGAACCCACTAAACCCACACCCTTGGTGTGCTGGCCGCCCATGGTTTGGGCATCCTAGGCCCACTTGGGGTTCTCCACAAGCTAGCCAACCATTGGAGCTTCATGGTCCCGCCTCGGACCCTCTCCCACATCGCTTAGTTGCCAACGGGCACAAGTGTGCACCAAACGGGTGAGTTCGCTAGTGTGAGTCCGCTGCTCAACTTGAATGCTTGAAAATAGGTCCAAGGTTCGGTGTCACATCATAATTACCTCGATTTGGAGTTTCAATCTCCTGATCTTCAGTAGACTTTCACTCAGGTTCCTGGGTTTCTATGGTCGAACTAGCAACTTTGGAAGCTTCAAACTCCTTGTGCAGTTGATCTCCTATCACGAAATTTTGTGGAAGATTAGTTTCTTGTATAAGGAATAAAAAGTTCTAAAGAACTTACCCAAAATACCATCTTCTTACCTTAGTTCCACGCGAGCCAATGCAAGGGTTGCGCAGGTCAAAACTAGGGTCTATTTATAGGTTCTAACTATGGTTTTATGGATTAGATCGATTCTAGAGTCCATGTTGAACCTTAGATCAACTCCAGAGAGTCCTTAACACGTTTACTAGACCCCCATCTCGATCCCTAAGAGATAGACTAGCAAAAATCTAATCTTTTTGCTCTTTCTTCCATTCACGGAACTGACAGAGCGTAACGGTCTAAGCTTGGCGCGTTACATTCCTGTGGCGGTCGCACGATAGACCACTACATCCACTGTGCGCAGAATTCAACT
Source organism: Amorphophallus konjac (assembly GCA_022559845.1). Taxonomy (NCBI): domain Eukaryota; kingdom Viridiplantae; phylum Streptophyta; class Magnoliopsida; order Alismatales; family Araceae; genus Amorphophallus; species Amorphophallus konjac. The sequence continues at coordinate 235,010,034 of CM040124.1, forward strand.
TAATTCAAACTCTTTCATTTGTTTTATCCACATAATTATCTATAAAAGGGTGTTTATCCTTAAAATTCGTGAATAGGCTAAATAGCCTTCTAGAATATGGGCCAAACTTAATGGGCTTGGTCCTTAAACCTTTTGGGTTTTATTTATCAAAGCTGCATTCATATTTTAACATAATTGGGCCTTATAATCGATTTAAGCTTTATAATTCTTAATAAATTCCAAAAAATTCTTAAAATAAACTAGAAATAATTTATATAAATTTTGGGGCACTACACATACTCAGACTATAATCACAAGTACACGCTCTGGATCAAGCACGACACAAGTGAACACAAGTCTGACACCTCTGAAACAGGGCAATGTCGTTTACGTCTTACATGTAAGGAGACACGACATATGCCACGACAATAGCTATCGGGAAAACAAAACGAAAAACACGATGACTATCAGCTTAAACAAGGAGACATAGTCCTCTCAGGTGACAGCTCGACAACATCATCGGCTCCAGTGCCAAAGGCAACAGGGAACACCTAGCACAAAGGACGCCAATGACAGCACTGGACCACAAGCACACTCAAGTCAGTCCTCACTCTGATATGACATCTGATCGAGTCCCATGCTAACTCTACCAGGAGAAGAGAGTACATCAAAGCTAACCGACAAGACCTGGTCCACACAGTGCCAAGATAGATACACAAAATCATAGAGAAACAGCGATAAAATGATAACAGCAACACTTGCAGGATTGTACAGGACACAGAACCACAGAACACAACTGCAAGCCGGGTCACATCAAGGTATAACAACAGCTGAACACATGACCACGAAGGACTAGTCATGCATCGAGTAGCTTACCAAGAACAGACCCACAACAACGAAATGACACAGAATCGCAAAACCTAATGCCAGCTGAAGACTGTACTGGACTTTCAGGACTCTGGATATTGTATATCTCGGATTCCCATGTACTTCACACAACAATGCTCTGATACCACCTATGACGACCCGGATCTCGGGTACCGGATATACCCGATAGGACTACCGAGCAGACCCGATACCACTTGGAACCCGTGAAGCCTCCCAAGAGCGGTAAAGCTTCGACGGGAAAAAGGAATGCCGTGTAGTACATTGAAGTCACATATATAACAGTTTTCTAAAGTAGTAGAAATAAAATTACTTTTTCATTAACAGTTTACAAATTAACAATTATACCAGAGTCCAGGCCAAAGGAAAGACAAGGAGTACAGTCAACAGAAAAGAAGGACGTACACTGACGTCGTGGGAAGTCCGATGCAGGTATTGCTGGCAGCTACGGACACGTCACACCAGGAACCGCGGAAGCAGAACGACGCCACCCACCTGAAAAGTAGGGGTGAGCCTCGTGTCACTGGCCCAGTAGGGGTCACGCGGATCCCCACTGAAAAACAACGCAGTAACACGCTAAATTAGCAGGTAAATAGCAGGAGTAGTAAAGCAGGAAAATTAAACTACAAAGCTGTAAAGAAGAGGAAGCAGGAGTAGGGAACATGTAAGGGAAGAGGGAGGAAGCCGTACCGACAAAACATGGCTGCCGAACTAACCTCAGCCCCTAGGCGACTCCAAAAAACGGTAGAAGGGCTAACCCTGTACTCGAAAGGTCAAAAGTTATCGATCTGTCGACAAGCACGAGACCCAAGACAAAGGCCTATGAGACCAGACAACAAGCCTAGGAAAAGATCTAGACTGACACAGACCCAGCACGACTAGAACGTCGTGCACATGACACAACACTGACCTCGGGCAAGACAACGATAGGGATAACCCGGAAAGGTCACGACGTACGAGAAACGCGAGAGTCACGTGCCACGTGACGGAAGTACCTCCTCACTAGAAGAACAGCCAGCTGCGTCCACTAACGTCTTTTCCTGCGCCTCAAGTTTCTCGCTTATGCTGTCACCCGAAACACGACAAAGACTAAGACACACTCAGAACTAGGACAGGACTACAGTAACGAGTGACTAGACAGGGTAACGCCCATCGGCGTCAGTCCAAGCCCCTGACCACGTGTGCACACACAAGCTCAATGCCTTGAGCCAGGCCTCTAGCTAGTTTTCTCCCCCAGCAGGACGCTACTGCAAGGCAAGGGAACCCATGGAAACTACCTTACAAACCGTACGTCGGGAACTGCCGTACCACCACTCCCAGGTGGGACAACACTGGAACGTGTCGACAGGCTACGACTAGTGGAGGCTCACTAGACACTGAACTCTGAAACAGAAGTGTTGGAGTACAGATAGGCAAGGAAACACTGTTGTACGTACTACGAAGCACAAGACACGAGGTAGCATACCAGACTGCCACCTGACTCAGGACCGTCAAGTAGACCTACCAACACAACGATCCTTAAGTCCAAAGACTCAGGTCAAGATCGTTGTATAAAGCGGTACAAGTCGCCAATCAGTCTAATCCTAAGCCAGAAGAAACAACCGTAGAAAATGACACACGGAGACCTGAGGGATCAACAAGACCCTCAGCACACTTGGACACATAAATTGAGGTAAGATGACATCTTGAGGCATCCAGAACCATGTCTCGAACTGGACAGAACCATCGAGACACATAAGGTTACTTGTCAACCACTGGGTCTAACCGGGTTGACTGAAACCTGACAACAACTCTACAACAGCATAGAAACTAAAGCATGCCCGGCTATCTTATATCGTGCTCATAGCCCTCATAGGACATCAAAAAGTATCCACGGGAATGGCAAACCACAAGGTCAAGCCAAGACATATGGACATCAAAATTTTTGAAATACAACATGCATTAACGCATTCGAGCCCTATAGCACGATCTCCACGTACTATACAGCCCCAAACACAACAACACCTGAAACTACCAGATCGTGCTCACCAAGCATAGCACGATAAAAGAAGATCACGCCTGCCAAGAGCAGCGCGTTCTAGATGGTCGCGCTCGGAAAGCATAGCGCCTTCTTCAAGAACGCGCTCGGAACATATATCACCTTCTTCAAGAACGCGCTCGACACCCCTAGCGTGATAAAGGAGATCGCGCTCGTTACATAGAGCGTGTTCCCAACCGCCTCTACTGTTCATCTCCTTTACGGAACGTGGCGTATCACGGTGGCGCGTTCTATTGAGAACGCGGTGCCCACATATAAGGCGTTCACGTCCGAAGTGAAAACTAGGAAAATCCGCACGAAAGCCCTATTCCACGCCCCAATCATCGCCAGAACGATGGGGAAACACTTATAACTACCTCGCAAACCTTCTACAGGCCGGAAGGGGCCAAACGACACTCAAAAACACCAAAAATGGGCGATTGCCATGCATCGACCCAATACGACACGCACGGGAAACCGGCTTTCTACCGGCCCCAAATCACGGCCAAATGCAACGAAACTTACGGGAATAGGATCCAGACATCCCAGTGGTTCGTTTGATACTAATTATACTAGAAATGGTCGCCATTTTTCGGCGAACCCTACGAACACCAAAAATGATGGTTTTACCTAAACGAGCCCAAACTCGCTCGTTCTAGCACCGAACGACGTGAAACTGAAGGGAAAATGTAGAGGATAAGTAGGTGATCCGTGTCCCTACCTCCACCGAAAAAACCGTGCGCCGAAGCGACTAAACCGCGCCGAAAACCACGTCGCGAGCTCGACCGTCGGCTTTGAATCCATCGTTCGGGATCGCGTCAATATCGATCCGATCCTTCCCCGATCACGCACCTCATTGACCCCACGCAGTCGCCACCTCGCCCACGAGCCTCCTCCGTCTACAGTCGGAGCCGGAAGGGCGGGAGAGGAGAGAAAATGGGAGAGAGAGGCCGCGGCGGTGAAATGAGAAGGAGGAGAGAGGAAGAAGAAAGAAAAAGAAAGAAATTAGGAAAATTTCCTAATTTCTGAAAATCTGATAATTAGCCCGAAAATGGACTAATTCAAAAAAATACACAAAAATAGTCAAAATGATCCTCTCGACGAGCACATCGCAACTGCAGCATCCACGAGTTGATGAACTGAGAAATAAACTCACAGCATGGTTCCGTAACTAGTACGAGAGAAAAATCCACACGGATCGTAAAACTTAACTCAAGACGGACAAAAGCAATCTGAAACTCTCCGAAGAAGATCCGAAAGACCTAATAAGAATCCGATAAGAATCCAGGACATTACACCTCAGTTCTCCGCCAAGTACCAAGGGTCAACCAATCATTAGAACAGTCTAGATGTTCATATGAATAATTCATCACATTCTCTCCATTGATTTCATTGCAAATGCAGCACTTAGAATTCAGACATTCAATGCATAAAGTCAAGGGGAGTTCCTGTATTTCATATTTTACCCATGTGCATTTGTTATCATGCATATACTGATTTCAGAATTGATTGCACACCATATTGAAATCATCAAAAAGAGGAAGTAGCATGTATCCATCTACACATTAAGAATTCTGTCTGCATTTTAGTTTAGGATGCATTGCAAATAATCCATGATTGCATCATATTGTGGTCTAATACACGCCAATGCACACCATGTTAAAGGTATCCAAAGCTTGCATATCAAATGGTATCATTTTTAATGCATAGTGTCTTCACTTATGTCAAAGGTTGCATACTCCATTGTCAACCCATGCACATGTTTATGGGGAGTCAACATCAAAATTCAGTCTGCATTCATGCACTTTTTTTGTTGACGCTTGCAAAGACTGCATCCTCTTAGAGAGTTGATCAGGTAGACCTTAGACCTACTCCGGTCAAACTCTCAGTTCATTCTATTCGAAAACTACTCTATGTCTGAGCTCAGTGTGTCGACACCATGAGAGGAAGCGTCGACACTCCTTTGAGGCTGCTAGTCATATCTCACTTATTTCAGCTTGAGCTCACTACATATCCTCAGGGGGAGTTTTCCATATTCTGTGTCACTGTGCACTCATTTGCACTCCCTGCTCAAATCAGACCTATGCGTAATAATGTTAACATTCCATGATTGTACCTCTGGTCTAAAATATCTTAAATGACCATGAAGTCTTACAGACTATCTGGAATCTGCCATTTCTTGCATGTCCAACTAACTTGTAACGCCCCGGGATCTGATTCCTAATTTTATGGGTATATTTTTTTTTCATCAAACCTCGAGTCATCACCTCGTACGTATCGCGAAAGCACAATACATAAACATGCATACATTGGCATGAGAGAGAGAGAGAGAGAGACCACAGTTACAAAAATGTAAATATCATCTCAACCATTCATAATTTCCAAGGAAGAGCACATGACCATTGTTCCAAAATAAACCTGAGCCCATACATGCTCATTGCCCAATAGCTATACATATAAGAGAGACCTTCAACCATAGCATACTCAGTCGAACTACGCACTGGCACTACTCCTCAGCTACAGCCTCCTCCTCAACCTCCTTCTCTATGTCTCCTGAAAACGTGTGTCACAAAAGGGGTGAGTGTGACGCTCAGTAGGCAACCTAAACAAACCGGGGTTAACTTGCATTTATATAACCGAATTATATACATAATTCAGATGTTAATAATAGCATAATCTATTCATTATAGTCTGCTGAAATATAACTCATAAGAGGAAAATATACATTCTTAAGCTGACATATAAGGTACCCATGCATGCGCTAAAACCACAGTGAATAAGCATTTACACAATATCACATTTCCATATTTTCACACTTTCACATATCACTTTTCCACGTTTTCACATTTCACATTTTCACATATCACATTTCACATTTCCACATTTTCACATTTTGTTATTCATGGAAACAAATAGCTGCCACAATCATAGGAGGCCCACACATACACAATGAATGAAAGAGCACTGCGTAGACCCGAGAGCGAACACCCACCTAGATTTATGGTGGCCTCGTGGCATTACGTAACACAACATCACAAAGGCTGCACCCCCAAGGGACCAAAGACCGAATCAATAGGATTTTATTCCAGGGCCATCCCCCCACAGGGACCGAAGTCCTATCTCACATAAGACTGTTGTTTCCATGTATATCATTTACATCATATTTGCATTCATACTCATTTTATAAATACTAGTATGATACTTCATCATAACATGCATGCTTCCAATAGTTTAAGTGGGCTAAACATACTTATATGCTGACTGGTGCAGAACAATGCATGATCATGTTACTATATAAAAGGAACAGGTTTATCCTTCTAGGCTACATATGCACATGAAATAATTTATATTTGAAAGTACAAAATTTCTGTGGGCATGAAAATTTTAATGTGGGTTACTAACTTAGCCTTCTGTCATTTTCTAATTTTTTGGATTTTAATGAATTAATATGCCCCCTCAAAATTCTCCTTTTCTTAGTTTCTAGAAATTGGGTGTATGCAGCATGTGCACCGACACCACTAGAACATGCACAAACCTTACTGGAACATGCACAGACCATGCTTATGGCCAGGGCCAGACATGCACTGACCTCACTGGAACATGCACCGACCTCACTGGAATATGCATGGACCTCACTTATGATTTGAACTAAACCTGCACCGACCTCACTAGAACATGCACAGACCTCACTGGAACATGCACATACCTCACTTATGATTTGAACAAAACAGACACCGACCTCACTAGAACATGCACAGACCTCACTGAAACATGCATAGACTTCACTTATGATTTGAACTAAACCTGCACCGACCTCACTAGAACATGCACAGACCTCACTTATGATTTGAACTAAACCTGCACCGACCTCACTAGAACATGCACAGACCTCACTGAAACATGCACAGACCTCACTTATGATTTGAACTAAACCTGCACCGACCTCATTAGAACATGTATAGACCTCACTGAAACATGCACAGACCTCACTTATGATTTGAACTAAACCTGCACCGACCTCACTAGAACATGCACAGACCTCACTGAAACATGTACATACCTCACTTATGATTTGAACTAAACCAACACCGACCTCATTAGAACATGCACAGACCGCACTGAAACATGCACAGACCTTACTAGAACTTGCACAGACCATGTTTGTGGCCAGGGCCAGACATGGACCTCTCTTATGATTTGAACTAAACATGCACCGACCTTACTAGAACATGCACAGACCTCGTTGGAACATGCACAGACCTTATTGAAACATGCACCGACCTCACTAGAACATGCACCGACCCTGTCTATGCTTGAACAAAACATGCAATGACCCTTACTATGGATATTAGGAACTATGCACAGGCCTTGCCATGAACCATATGCAATTTACACAGACCTTGCTACGGTTATCATGAAATATGCACAGACCCTGCTATGACCCATATGAAATATGTACAAGCATTGCCCGAAAGGCTGCTCTTCCTAGGGACTGTACTAGTCCTTAAATACTCAGAGGTAACTCATGGAATCCTGAAACTTGATGAAACCAAAAATGAACATGGTGGTGGTCCCCACATGCCCTTAATCCCTCTTTAGAGTGTATAAAATACATTTGAAATCATTCTAATGCATCATTAACCCCTAAAGTTTGAGGTTAGGTGCCTACCTTTCAGATGTTAACCAATGATCCAGGGATGAAATCCACCCCCCAGATCCTCCTAAAGCTTTTCTTCCGATCTGGGGATGAGTTCCACACCCCAGACCCACCAAGACTTCACTGCAAGTTCACCCATTACAAAATGCCATGGTTCCTCACTCCTCTTCCTTACCTAAGAGAAACCATAGATGGTGGGTGTTGAGGATAGGTGTTGCTGAAGGCTGATCACCCTTGGAATCCACTTCTTTATATTGGTTTAAAACCTCCCAAGGCCTGTCCCACGTCCAGCAAGGTTCAGCCCAGCCCCCAAGTCGCTGGCTTAAAGAGGTGTTAATGCTAAGCATCCCTTCGGATTTGAACAGGTGTGACCCTTCGTCTATCCAGTCAAAGATGCGAATGGGTGCATTTATTTGTTAGGATTTAGTTTAGGATGTCTTCATATGAAAAGAAGAGGACTTCCATATCTAACTTTCAATCTTGGTTTCATCGAATTCCATAAACGCTATCGTGAGTTATGATTTTCGCAATATTAACGTTATTCCTCCTCTATTTCAGTCACAACCCTTCATCTACCTTGTTATAAATGCGAGTGGGAGCGCTCTCCTGTTGGGATTTGGATTCAGATGTCTTCAGATGAAATCAATAGAGCTTCCATATATAACTTTTGGTTATGGTTTCATCAAATGTCAGTATCCCTATCCCGAGTTATGATTTTTGCAAATTTATCATTTATTCTCCCTTATTCAAATTGCGACCTTTCGGTAGCCGAGGTAATCCGGGCACAACTCTATTATCTAGTCTCTATTGGGCCTCGACCCCATCATAGAAGTTGTGTCTAACATCCTACTCACAATTTTGGCCTTAGTTTCAGGTCATTTCATTAACCACAGGCGAAATTATGAATTTCCCATTAATTACCTTCGAATTTCCCCAACAGTCACACTGTAGCAACCCTAATAAATGAATAATTGAAATGAATTAAAACATATATATTACAGAAGTAATATATAAAAGGAATAGGGTTAATTGGAAGAAATAAAACAAATTAAAAATAACGCCTCTTATTAAGGCGTTAATTTATAAAGAAACGCCTCTATCCATGGCGTGAATAAAGAAAGGACGCCCACACCTGCGGTCGTCAGTTCTCACGCGACCAAATGGGTAAGTAAAATAAACGCCCCTATCTTGGGCGTGTTTTTAAAGACGAAACGCCCTTTGTCAAGGCGCTTTTTAAGAAACGCCCTTATGCAAGGCGTCAATTAAAGAATACACGCCCTTACCAAAGTCGTTAATTCCATTCGGAACCGTTCGAACCCAGAACTTATCCAGGGTAAGTGATAACTATGAGAAAGAGTTCGAATGTGGTAATAACTCAATCTTGGAAATATTACTTCCAATCAAACACTAACTATTGTTAGGATTCCCAAAATCCTATAAAATCTCTCGTTTGACAAACCCTAAACCTATTTGATCCAAGCCTCTGCGACGGTAAGTGAAGAACAGAACTGTTCTTCTTTCCTTTCTTCTGTTTCGAGTATATGAAGAACTAACGTTCTTCATCTCCTTCTCTTCTTACAGGTTGAAGAAGCCTGGACTTCGTGGAGAACAAGGGTAAGTTCTTCTATCTTCCATCTTCAGCCAAGCATTATAAAGAAATTTCTAACATCTCTTCATATTCCCCTTTAGGAAAGCTCTAGTGATCTACCGAAGAATAAAGGTTCTTTGACAAAACAACTCCATCCTCCGTCAAGCCCTGCCTGCTGCTATTTGCTGCTGTTAGAAGCTTCAGAGTCTAGTATTCTCAACCAGATCTTCACGTTTCTCCATCAGATAATCCTCATAAGGTAGGATTTTCTCAAGTCACTGTAGCCCAAACTAAATTGATACAGTACAATAATTATCATGCATATACATGGTTTGGTTTACTATAGTTTCTGAACGACTTTCTGTTAATTTCTTGAAAGAAACGTCCTTAGCAAGGGCGTGACTATGAAATACACGCCCCAGACTAGGGCGCTACTTTACAAGTCACGACCCTGCCAAGGTCGTCCATTTTGGATTTGACGCCCTGCACACAGGCGTTAATTTCATTTAATCATTAATCACCCATGTTAAGAATTGAGTATCTATGAAATAATGATCCTACAATAATGCATGATCACATGTCTTCAAACCTGCTAATTTTATTGTCATGACCATACATTCGTTCTCCATGAATTCTATTATCCTGAAAATATTTCTGCCCATGAAAATTCATGGTATCTCTTGAATTCACGACCTAGACTAGGTCGTTTTCCATATGTAAGCGCCCCATCATAGGGCGTGAATTAAAAATAAACGCCCCTTACTAGAGCGCGTATCTGTTAAAATCCTGGAATATATATTCTGTGAAAATAAGAATTTAATGATTAACGCCCCTGACAAGGGCGCGTTTTTTGATAATTTCTGAAAATAAATATGTTCTGAAAAATATTGTAAATAAAAAGACGCCTGCTACTGTAGTCGTCAACTCTTGAAGAAACGCCCCTGCCGAAGGCGCGTTTTAGATAAATTATTGAATTATTGAAAATTCTGCAAAACGGACCATGTGTAAACGCCCTTCTGTTAGGCGTTAATTACTTGAGAAACGACTTGACCTAAGTCGTTATTTTACTGTAAACTGATTTTTCCTCTGATTTGCTAACCGATGGTTTATATATTATATATATATATATATATCGGCACTATTCTCCACTCCGTGAGTATAGTCCCACTTTTTACGGTGTTTTATCGATCACACTCAATTCTCATTGACATACAAGCTCTCCTTTGGACATTCCGTTCCTTTGGACTAGAGAGTTAGTCATAGAGACCTCCGTAAGACTCCTCGTAGGCTTGGATTCCCTCAAGGCCGACTGAGCTGGTTGTACCCTAAAAACCCATTACACGATCCTTGCCATGTCAATCTAAAGAAACATGGTATACCGGCCCTTATGATTATACAAAGAGTATATCATAAGAAAATTCTTAATGGGATGATGATATCATGCCATATCATGTCGTTCTTGTAAACCCCAATTCTATGATAAGAATGAGGGTATCTTACTTTGATATACTGTTCATGTGGACCTCAATTCCACATAAAGAATGTCCATATTGATTTGTCATGGTACCTAAGTTAAGGGAACCATATTCTACCTAGTTTTATCGATATCGTGATTATACCGTTATTATCGCCAATTTATGTCCTTTGTCATATTTTTGGACTCTATTCTGTCAAAGTTGTCATACATGTCTACAAGCTTGAATATTGAAATTCTATATTGGCTATATAAACAAGAGTGGATGTCAAAAATACATGATAAATGCCTGCGCATATAGGGCCCGATCTGGTCCTGGGAGGAGCACCCGAAAGTACTTGTGCCCATGGGAGTTAAAATGATAAGGTATCTGGCATTATACCGAGTACTTGACTTGCTTGATTGGACATTCCACACACATCTTGTACTTGAATCGTACTTGACTTTACATGAAATGCGTGGCCCGAAAGAGGGTAATTTACTTGCTTGATACATGATAGCCAAAGTTCTTGACATGACTCGATAATGGTACTTGCTTGAATATCTTGAATAACTTGTATCTTGTTGAAAGTTCATGATAAGTTCATCTTATTTCCTTGATATTACATTCTCTCTATCTTGTCGTTTCATGCGAGCATGCATAGCTTTATTGCATTCATGAAAATGTAATTACTTAAACCCCTTGCTAGTACTTGAGATATAATTTCCTACTGAGCGTTCGCTCATTCCGTTTGTCCCTTTTTACTTTTCAGGTAAGTCCGACGACGATGGAAGTCAATCGGATGGGAATGATCAAGAGTGAAAGAGATAGAGATTCTCCAAGTGTCATCTAGTCTTTTCTATAGTTTCTTGAGTCAACTATGTATTCTTTCCCTTTTTATTAAACAGAGTATTGGATTTGTAATAGTCTATCCGTTATGAAATAAAGGATTGGGTTATCTTGCTATTTTGTGCATCTCTGTCTTTGTGTCGAATACACGACCACTCTGATTGACATGATTGATATAGACACGTCGCGCATCTCCGGGTATCTTCCGCGCTCGGGGCGTGACAGTCTTTGTGGTATCAGAGCCAGGTTATTCAATTCCTAGGAAACCCAAGTCCAAGGATAGGTTTCAAAACCTTTAACCAAGTGAGAGTGGGTAGAACCAAGGGTTAAATGATCAAGGAGTCCTTTATAAGATCATAGTGATATAATACTAACATAGCTATCGTAATTGTAGGATAATGGCTGCCGAACGTGCTCAATGGCTCAACATGCAGCGTACCCTTCAAGGGATGACCCAAGTGCTACAACAGGTAGCACAAGGTGGTGCTCCACGAGCTGGAAGCTTACACCAAGCATTCAAGAATATGAATCCCCCGAAGTTCATGGGATCGACCGATCCAGACGATGCCGAGCATTGGGTTCGGGAGATTGAACGTATATTCCGTGTCATGCAATGCACGGATCCGGACAAAGTCTTATTAGCTACTTTCCAGTTAGAAAAGGATGCTAGATGCTGGTGGGAGTCGATTGAAGCTACTATTGACCCAACTCAAGTTACATGGGGTGAATTCGTTGAATATTTCAACGCCAAATATTTCTCTGATAGGGTCCAGGAAAAGAAGGCCGCCGAATTTGCCGCATTAACGCAAAGATCTTTATCGGTGGCTGATTATGAAGCACAGTTCTCTAGACTGTCTAGATATGCTAAGCATTTAATTAGCACGGAAAAGATGAAAGCCCGTAGATTTCTTAATGGGCTTAGGCCCCACTACATTACTCAACTGGCGCCTATGGATATTCAAGTTTATACTGAAATAGTGCGCCGAGCTCAGTTGCTTGAAGATGCCACGGAACTATCTGATAGGATCCGTGGGAAAGACAAAAAGGAACAAGTCACGGGTTCGGGTTCTTTCAAACCCAACTTTAAGAAGAGGCCCAATAATGGAGGTTCTTCCTCTCAAGATCAGAAATTCAAGAAGACCAAGCCTTTCTCTATCACCACACCCCCTTCGAATACAGTATGCAAGCATTGTGACAAGGCTGGTCACAAAACAGAAGAATGCTGGAGGAAATTAGGAGCATGTCTCCGTTGTGGGAGTCGTGAACATCGGATTCCCGATTGTCCATTAATGAATGACCAAGACGGTGAGGGTAAACGCCCAGTGGCAAGGAACGCGCGTCTTCATGCAATCCAAGAGACCGAACCAGAAGAAGAAGGCGGATTGGTAGAAGGTACATTAAAAATTTGTTCCAAATATGCACATGTCTTATTTGATACGGGTGCATCGCATTCCATTATTTCCAAGAAGTTTGCTGACCCATTACCTCTAGAACCAGAATGGATGAAGTTAATATTGTCTACTTCTCTCGGAAACGAGACGGATATCACACATCATTACCAAAACTGTGAGGTAGTGGTTCGAGGAAAGAATTTTCCTATTGATCTTATCTGCTTAGATCTAAAAGAGTATGATGTTATACTAGGAGCAGATTGGTTATCCAAATACCAGGCAACGGTTGATTGCCGTGATAGCAAGATTGTTTTCAAGGAATTTCCGGAACTGACTTATACTAGTCCTAAGAGTCGAAGCAAATCCCTTCTTATCTCGGCTCTTCGAGCAAGCAAGCTCGTCAAGAAAGGATGTGTATCCTTCCTTGCTTTTGTCACTATTAAAGAAGCTAAGGAAACCAAGATAGAAGACGTTCAAGTAGTACGAGAATTTCCAGACGTATTTCCAGAAGATTTGCCGGGATTACCCCCTCAAAGAGAAGTGGCCTTCACCATTGACTTAGTCCCTGGTGCTGGTCCTGTTTCAAAGGCACCATATAGAATGTCCTCTGCTGAACTCAAGGAGTTGAAGGAGCAGTTGATGGAACTAATCCAAAAAGGGTTTATTAGACCAAGTACTTCCCCGTGGGGAGCACCAGTCTTATTTGTAAAGAAGAAGGATGGATCCATGAGATTGTGTATCGACTATCGACAGTTGAATCATCTTACTATCAAGAACAAGTATCCACTGCCGAGAATCGATGAATTATTTGATCAGATTTCAGGATCCAAATATTTTTCCAAGATTGATCTTAGGTCGGGATATCATCAGTTAAGAATCAAGGATGATGACATTCACAAGACCGCATTCAGAAGCAGGTATGGCCATTACGAATTTGTTGTTATGCCTTTTGGACTAACAAATGCCCCTGCTGCCTTTATGCAGTTAATGAATAGCATATTCAGGCCTTACTTGGATCAATTCATAGTAGTCTTCATTGATGATATATTGATATATTCTAAGAGTAAGGAAGAACATGAAGAGCATTTGAGGATTGCATTGCAAGTCTTGAGGACAAATCAATTATATGCTAAACTCAGCAAATGCGAGTTCTGGCTTGAAGAAGTGGCTTTTCTCGGACATGTCATATCCAAGGACGGTTTATCTGTAGATCCGTCAAAAGTTGAAGCTGTGAGAAACTGGGAAAGACCCACTAATGCAAGCGAGATCAGAAGTTTCTTAGGTCTTGCAGGCTATTATCGGCGATTCATCAAAGACTTCTCAAAAATCGCCGTGCCACTTACAAGGTTAACTCGTAAGGAGATCCGATATGAATGGAGTGAGGAATGTGAAAGAAGTTTCCAAACTCTCAAAGATCATCTCACTACAGCTCCAGTGTTAGCTCTACCAACAGAAGGAGAGAAATTCGAGGTCTACACTGATGCTTCTGGCATTGGCCTCGGATGTGTCCTAATGCAACAAGGAAAGGTCATAGCATACTCTTCACGTCAACTGAAGAAGCACGAGGAGAATTACCCCGTCCATGACTTAGAACTGGCCGCGGTAGTATTTGCCCTAAAGATATGGAGACACTACTTATATGGAGTACAATTTACTGTATACTCCGATCACAAAAGTCTCAAATATCTATTCTCACAAAAGGAACTAAACATGAGACAAAGACGCTGGCTAGAATATCTCAAGGACTTCGACTTCAGTATACAATACCATCCCGGAAAGGGTAATTATGTGGCTGATGCCCTTAGTCGAAAGCCGAGAGCAAGGATAGCCAATTGTATGATACAAGAATGGAGGTTACTTGAACAATTCTCGAGCTCAATATAAGCTTGGACACGGAATCCAAATTTGTCACACTATCTCATGTAAGCATACAGTCAGATTTGTTATCTGAGATACAAACACTTCAGGATGATGATCCTATGTTAGTAGAAATCAAAGGCAGATTAGAAGGACAATCTGATTTTCAACTAACTTCTGATGGAAGATTATCGTTCAAAGATAGAACTTGTATACCTGATTGTCCGGAATTAAAGAAGAAGATCTTAGATGAAGCTCACCGATCAAGGTACACTATTCATCCAGGATCAACCAAAATGTACCAAGATGTAAAGAGGAACTTTTGGTGGCCTAATATGAAAAGAGAAATAGCGGACTATGTATCGCGCTGTCTCACATGCCAACAGGTCAAGGCGGAACACCAAAAGCCTGCGGGAAAACTACATCCTCTAGATATTCCTAAGTGGAAATGGGAGGATATTGGTATGGACTTCATCATGGGTTTGTCTAAATCTAAAGGAGGACATGATGGAATCTGGGTTATCATTGACCGATTAACTAAATCAGCACATTTCTTGCCAATAAAGAGCCGATGGTCAATTGATGTGCTAGCTGCACTATACATCAAGGAAATAGTCAGGATACATGGAATTCCTGTCTCAATCGTGTCGGACAGAGATCCCCGTTTTACTTCTCATTTTTGGAAGGGATTACAACATTCGTTGGGAACAAGGCTCAACTTTAGTACTGCTTTTCACCCACAAACGGATGGTCAGACCGAGCGAACTAATCAAGTTGTTGAAGATATGCTGAGAGCATGCATTATTGACTTTGGAGGAAGCTGGCATGACCACTTACCTTTAGTTGAATTTGCATATAATAATAGCTACCAAGCTAGTATCCAAATGGCACCTTTCGAAGCCTTATACGGAAGAAGTTGCCGATCTCCCATATGTTGGAACGAAGTTGGAGAGAAACAACTATTAGGTCCAGACATGGTAAGGGATACGACCGAGAAGATACAAGTAATCAGAGAAAGATTACAAGTTGCTCAGACAAGGCAAAAGGCTTATGCTGATACCAGGAAAAGAGATCTTGAATTCCAGGTTGGAGATCATGTATTTCTTAAAATATCCCCTGGACGTGGCATACGAAGATTTGGTGTTAAGGGCAAGCTTACGCCAAGATTCATCGGACCATTTGAGGTACTCGAAAGAGTTGGCGAGGTTGCTTATCGCATCGCGTTGCCTCCTCAGTTGTCCGAGGTACACAATGTATTTCACATATCTATGTTGAAGAAGTATGTGCACGATCCGTCACATATTATTGAGCATGGAGATCTGATGATCCAGAAAGATCTCACATATGAACAGAGGCCCTTGAAGATATTAGATCGAGAAATACGAGCTCTAAGGAATAAGGTTATTCCCATGCTCAAGGTGCAATGGAATAAGAATCCTGAACGCGAAGCGACATGGGAGACCGAGGAATCTATGAAGAAACGATTTCCCGAATTATTCTAAGAGGTATATGTCCTACACTCTCCGCGTGTATAATTATATATATATATTGAATTTGGGGACCAAATTCTTTTAAGTGGGGGAGGGTGTAGCAACCCTAATAAATGAATAATTGAAATTAATTAAAACATATATATTACAGAAGTAATATATAAAAGGAATAGGGTTAATTGGAAGAAATAAAACAAATTAAAAATAACGCCTCTTATTAAGGCGTTAATTTATAAAGAAACGCCTCTATCCATGGCGTGAATAAAGAAAGGACGCCCACACCTGCGGTCGTCAGTTCTCACGCGACCAAATGGGTAAGTAAAATAAACGCCCCTATCTTGGGCGTGTTTTAAAAGACGAAACGCCCTTTGTCAAGGCGCTTTTTAAGAAACGCCCTTATGCAAGGCGTCAATTAAAGAATACACGCCCTTACCAAAGTCGTTAATTCCATTCGGAACCGTTCGAACCCAGAACTTATCCAGGGTAAGTGATAACTATGAGAAAGAGTTCGAATGTGGTAATAACTCAATCTTGGAAATATTACTTCCAATCAAACACTAACTATTGTTAGGATTCCCAAAATCCTATAAAATCTCTCGTTTGACAAACCCTAAACCTATTTGATCCAAGCCTCTGCGACGGTAAGTGAAGAACAGAACTGTTCTTCTTTCCTTTCTTCTGTTTCGAGTATATGAAGAACTAACGTTCTTCATCTCCTTCTCTTCTTACAGGTTGAAGAAGCCTAGACTTCGTGGAGAACAAGGGTAAGTTCTTCTATCTTCCATCTTCAGCCAAGCATTATAAAGAAATTTCTAACATCTCTTCATATTCCCCTGTAGGAAAGCTCTAGTGATCTACCGAAGAATAAAGGTTCTTTGACAAAATAACTCCATCCTCCGTCAAGCCCTGCCTGCTGCTATTTGCTGCTGTTAGAAGCTTCAGAGTCTAGTATTCTCAACCAGATCTTCACGTTTCTCCATCAGATAATCCTCATAAGGTAGGATTTTCTCAAGTCACTGTAGCCCAAACTAAATTGATACAGTACAATAATTATCATGCATATACATGGTTTGGTTTACTATAGTTTCTGAATGACTTTATGTTAATTTCTTGAAAGAAACGTCCTTAGCAAGGGCGTGACTATGAAATACACGCCCCAGACTAGGGCGCTACTTTACAAGTCACGACCCTGCCAAGGTCGTCCGTTTTGGATTTGACGCCCTGCACACAGGCGTTAATTTCATTTAATCATTAATCACCCATGTTAAGAATTGAGTATCTATGAAATAATGATCCTACAATAATGCATGATCACATGTCTTCAAACCTGCTAATTTTATTGTCATGACCATACATTCGTTCTCCATGAATTCTATTATCCTGAAAATATTTCTGCCCATGAAAATTCATGGTATCTCTTGAATTCACGACCTAGACTAGGTCGTTTTCCATATGTAAACGCCCCATCATAGGGCGTGAATTAAAAATAAACGGCCCTTACTAGAGCGCGTATCTGTTAAAATCCTGGAATATATATTCTGTGAAAATAAGAATTTAATGATTAACGCCCCTGACAAGGGCGCGTTTTTTGATAATTTCTGAAAATAAATATGTTCTGAAAATTATTGTAAATAAAAAGACGCCTGCTACTGTAGTCGTCAACTCTTGAAGAAACGCCCCTGCCGAAGGCGCGTTTTAGATAAATTATTGAATTATTGAAAATTCTGCAAAACGGACCATGTGTAAACGCCCTTCTGTTAGGCGTTAATTACTTGAGAAACGACTTGACCTAAGTCGTTATTTTACTGTAAACTGATTTTTCCTCTGATTTGCTAACCGATGGTTTATATATTATATATATATATATATATATATCGGCACTATTCTCCACTCCGTGAGTATAGTCCCACTTTTTACGGTGTTTTATCGATCACACTCAATTCTCATTGACATACAAGCTCTCCTTTGGACATTCCGTTCCTTTGGACTAGCGAGTTAGTCATAGAGACCTCCGTAAGACTCCTCGTAGCCTTGGATTCCCTCAAGGCCGACTGAGCTGGTTGTACCCTAAAAACCCATTACACGATCCTTGCCATGTCAATCTAAAGAAACATGGTATACCGGCCCTTATGATTATACAAAGAGTATATCATAAGAAAATTCTTAATGGGATGATGATATCATGCCATATCATGTCGTTCTTGTAAACCCCAATTCTATGATAAGAATGAGGGTATCTTACTTTGATATACTGTTCATGTGGACCTCAATTCTATATAAAGAATGTCCATATTGATTTGTCATGGTACCTAAGTTAAGGGAACCATATTCTACCTAGTTTTATCGATATCGTGATTATACCGTTATTATCGCCAATTTATGTCCTTTGTCATATTTTTGGACTCTATTCTGTCAAAGTTGTCATACATGTCTACAAGCTTGAATATTGAAATTCTATATTGGCTATATAAACAAGAGTGGATGTCAAAAATACATGATAAATGCCTGCGCATATAGGGCCCGATCTGGTCCTGGGAGGAGCACCCGAAAGTACTTGTGCCCATGGGAGTTAAAATGATAAGGTATCTGGCATTATACCGAGTACTTGACTTGCTTGATTGGACATTCCACACACATCTTGTACTTGAATCGTACTTGACTTTACATGAAATGCGTGGCCCGAAAGAGGGTAATTTACTTGCTTGATACATGATAGCCAAAGTTCTTGACATGACTCGATAATGGTACTTGCTTGAATATCTTGAATAACTTGTATCTTGTTGAAAGTTCATGATAAGTTCATCTTATTTCCTTGATATTACATTCTCTCTATCTTGTCGTTTCATGCGAGCATGCATAGCTTTATTGCATTCATGAAAATGTAATTACTTAAACCCCTTGCTAGTACTTGAGATATAATTTCCTACTGAGCGTTCGCTCATTCCGTTTGTCCCTTTTTACTTTTCAGGTAAGTCCGACGACGATGGAAGTCAATCGGATGGGAATGATCAAGAGTGAAAGAGATAGAGATTCTCCAAGTGTCATCTAGTCTTTTCTATAGTTTCTTGAGTCAACTATGTATTCTTTCCCTTTTTATTAAACAGAGTATTGGATTTGTAATAGTCTATCCGTTATGAAATAAAGGATTGGGTTATCTTGCTATTTTGCGCATCTCTGTCTTTGTGTCGAATACACGACCACTCTGATTGACATGATTGATATAGACACGTCGCGCATCTCCGGGTATCTTCCGCGCTCGGGGCGTGACACACACCCCTTCGTGACAGCTGTCAGCCAAAGGGTTCTGGGCCCAAGTTCTAATGCGAATTGGACTTCCTCCCTAACAAAGCAGTTTGGGCTAAGGGCCCAAGTTTTCTAACGAGCCTAGTTTCATCCTTTTATGATCTTCCTATGTTAAGTTACGGGTTTTCTAAGGATTCTTAATTAATCAATCCAGATTCTCAGCCCGTTGAGTCTTACGAGTCTGAATTATAGCCGATTGGCTAGTGCTTATTTAGAGATCATAACATCCTCTCCCCCTTAAAATAATTTCATCCTCGAAATTGAATTGAAAGAAAGAAGAAAAAGTTCTCTTTAAGGAAAAATTGCTCACCGAATAGTTGGGGGTATTCCTGGCGCATCTTGTGCTCTAGCTCCCAAGTCGCTTCCTTGAAATGAGAATTCCTCCATAAGACTTTCACCTGCCGGATAGTTTTATTCCTCAATACCTGTTCCTTCCAGTCGATGATCTCGATGGGCTGCTCTACATAAGACAGATCTACTCGAACTTCCCAGGGCTTGTAGTCTATCACATGCGAGGCATCTAGGACATATCCCTTAAGCATAGAGACGTGGAAGGCCGGATGCACATGTGCCAGAGCGGGCGGAAGTGCAAGTCGATAAGCCACCTCACCGACCTTTTGCAAAATCTCAAAAGGCCGATATACCTGGGACTGAGCTTGCCCTTCTTCCCAAATCGCATGACTCCCTTGGTAGGAGACACCTTTAGGAATACATGGTCTCTTTCCACAAATGCCAACTCTCTCTACCGCTGGTATGCATAACTTTTCTGTCAGCTCTGGGCTGTGAGGAGTTGTTGTCAGATCATGGATATCTTCTCTGAGCAGTCTTGCACCAATTGTGGCCCGAATATCTGCTTCTCGCCAGCTTCATACCAGCACACTGGTGACCTACATGGCCGCCCATAGAGTGCCTCATAAGGTGCCATCCCAATGGCGGAGTGGTAACTATTGTTGTATGCAAACTTTATCAGGGGTAAGTGATCGTCCCAGTTTCCTTTCCATTCAATACTGCATGCCCTTAGCATATCTTCTAGAGTTTGGATGGTACGCTTGGATTGTCCATCGGTCTGGGGGTGAAATGCTGAGCTAAGCCGCAACTCCGTCCCCATAGTCTTCTGCAAACTCTTCCCGAACCTCGCAATAAATTGAGGGTCCCGATCAAAAATGATGGACAAAGGTGCACCATGCAACCGAATAATCTTGGCGATGAATAATTTTGCCAAGGATTCGATTGGAGTTTGCTTGTTGACGGGCAAGAAGTGTGCGGTTTTTGTGAACCTATCCACAATTACCTAGATTGTGTCATGCCTTCTTCTGGTCATGGGCAGTCCAGACACAAAGTCCATGGTTATTTGTTCCCATTTTCATTGGGCTATTTCAATGGTTTGGAGAG
Source organism: Amorphophallus konjac (assembly GCA_022559845.1). Lineage (NCBI taxonomy): Eukaryota > Viridiplantae > Streptophyta > Magnoliopsida > Alismatales > Araceae > Amorphophallus > Amorphophallus konjac. The sequence continues at coordinate 235,030,896 of CM040124.1, forward strand.
GACCGCCAGGTCTTTGGTGCTCAATTTTTACCAGCTGACAAGTGAGACATTTGGATACGAACTTAGCAATGTCTCGCTTCATTCCCGGCCACCAATACATCCTTTTCATATCTTGGAACATTTTGGTGCTCCCAGGATGGATGAAAAATTTTGACCCATCAGCCTCTCACATCAAGTCTGTATTCATCTCCACATCATCCGGTACACAAATCCTTCCTCGTAATGCAATCAATCCATCAATTCCCATTTGGAAGTTCTCATTGTTCAGTTGTCTCTGCAATGCCGTGTCCTACCTTTGTGCCTCAGTAATTCTATCAAAGTATGCAGGTCTTGTCGATAACCCATCTAGGAGACCGAACTGCTTCCCCTTCTCGAGTCGTGATTCGATCACTCCCTCCATCATATCCCACTCTCGATGCAAACTCAGCGCCATCAACTTTTGGCTGAGAGCATCTGCCACCACATTCACATTCCCCGGATGGTATTGTAAGGCTAAATCATAGTCCTTCAATAGCTCGACCCATCTCCTTTGCCTCAAATTGAGTTCCTTCTGGGTGAATATGTACTTGAGACTCTGATGGTCGGTGAAGACCTCAAACCGAACCCCATATAAATAGCGCCTCCAGATACGCAAGGCGTGGACCACTGCTGCCATTTCCAGGTCATGGGTGGTGTAGTTCCTTTCATGGTCCTTCAGCTGTCTTGAGGCATAGGTGATCACCCGACCATTTTGCATCAGTACACAACCGAGGCCGATTCTAGAGGCATCTGTGTAAACAGTGAAGCCGTCACCCCCCCGAGGGAATGCCAACACCGGGGCCGTAGTCAATTATTCCTTGAGCATCTGAAAGCTATCTTCACACTCCCTTGACCAGATAAACTTTGCTCCTTTCTTGGTCAGCTTAGTCATTGGGGCTGCAGTGGTGGAGAAACCTTCGATGAACAGACGATAATACCCAGCCAGTCCAAGGAAGCTCCTAATCTCCGTGACTGTCTTCGGTGCTTCCCATTTTGTCACTTCTTCCACCTTGCTAGGGTCCACCGATATGCCATTCCTGGATATAACATGCCCGAGAAACATGACCCGATCTAGCCAGAATTCACATTTACTGAACTTGGCAAAGAATTTGTTCTCCCTGAGGGTCTGTAGTACCACTCTCAAGTGCTGCCGATGCTCCTCTTGACTGGCAGAATATATCAAGATGTCATCTATAAAGACCATGACAAACTGATCTAGATTGGGGTGGAAAATTTGATTCATCTGTTCCATGAATACAGCCGGTGGATTAGTCAACCCGAATGGTACTACTAAGAACTCGTAGTGACCATACCGAGTCCTAAAGGCTGGCTTCGGCACATCCTCAGACTCGATTCTGATTTAGTGATAACCTATCCTCAGATCAATCTTGGAGAAGACTTTGGCAAATGATAATTTGTCAAAAAACTCCTCAATCCACGGTAGAGGGTACTTGTTCTTTATGGTGACCTGGTCGAGCTTGCAGTAATCAATGCACAGCCGCATGGTCCCATCCTTCTTCTGCATGAACAAGACTGGTGCTCCCCACGGGGGCACGCTAGGCCGGATGAAGCCTTTGTCTAGCAACTCTTGCAATTACTTCCTGAGTTCAGCAAGTTCTGCCAGAGCCATTCGGTATGGTGGAACAGAGATAGGTGCAGTGCCTGGTACTAGCTCAATAGAGAACTCTATCTCTTGAGCTGGCGGTAGTCTCAATAGATCCTCGGGAAACACATCAGGAAATGCTCGGACTATGTCCAAGTCTTCCAAAATGTTGACGGAGCCTTCTTCAAGGACCACACTGGCTAAGAAATAGTCACATCCTTTGCTGATCAGCTTGGAGGCCCGGATGGCTGATACCATCATTCTTCCTGACTTGTCCTTAGGGCATTGAAAGAAGAATGTCTCCTTCCCTGGTTTTTGAAAAATCACTCTCTTCCGGTGGCAGTCCAAGAAAGCACAGTGTTTGTCTAACCAGTCCATCCCTAGAATGAGGTAAAAGTCATTCATATCTTGAATGTATGCTTCCCCCAGCAATATCCTCCCATTGATGTTGACTTCTATTGTAGGGATCACGAGCTTGGTGTGGACTTGTTTCCCGGTTGGTGTGCTAACTATCATTTCACCGAAGAATGTGGCTTGGGGTCGGTTCTTTAGTTGGTTGGCAAAACCAGTGGATATGAATGTGTATGTAGCACTTGGGTCAAACAGGACCTTTGCATAAACATTATCCACAAGGAGCGTACCTTCAACCATGGCCGGGGTATTATCTGCTTCTTCTTGCATTAGCGCATATACTCGCCCCTTGTGTTGAATCTTCTCTTGTGGAGGAAATGGCTTTCGCTGAGCCTTCTTGGGGTAGTTCTTCGCAAAGTGTCCACCCTCGCTGCATTCAAAATAGTTGCCTTTAGTCCTCCACCATTCCTATCCCCGATGGTTGTACCCACACTGGGTACAAAATGGAATCCCCGGCCCGCCCTTCGGAACCGGTCCTTGGCGTGCCACCTTTTCCTTGTCTCGCCTCCCTCCTGCCTGCATAGGCCTTTTGCCCGATGACTTCTGCTCCTCGGTGAACCTATAGTGGACATTTGTTAGAATTTAACCTTAAATGTTTCGTAGATTTTCATGGCTTCAGCCATTATCTTGTATTTTCTTGCTCAGCAAGATGAGCAAGCCTCAACGCCGTTGGGTAGGAGCCCGGGTCTTGGGTTGCGACATAGCGTCGAACATTGCTACGCAGTCCATTGACAAATTTCTTCACCTTTCGATGCGCATCATTGAATATGTGTGGAGCATATTGGCCCAGAGCTGAAAACTTGGCCTTATAGTCGGCCACTGACATGCTCCCTTGCTCGAGGTTTATAAATTCTTGCTCCTTCGCATCTCGCACGTGCTCGGGAAAATACTTCTCTCAGAAGATAGCCAAGAAATCCTCCTATAGTATGTCACCATCGTGGTAGTCTGTGAAGGTGGTCCACATCTTTGCCTTCCACCACAAGTCGGCCTGGTCTTACAGAACATAAGCCTCCAGGTTCACCTTCTCCTCTTCGGGACACTGCATTGCGCAGAACTTCTTTTCTATTTCACTGAGCCATGACTCAGCCACCTCTAGACAGCTCTCCCCCTTAAAGATAGGAGGCGCCAGCCTTAGGAACCGATCAAGTGCCGGCAAGTCGTGACGTGGTGCGGCAGCGGGCTGCTGCAACATTTGTTGCTACATGGCCTGCATTAACCCTTGGAAGCCCTGCATGAACCCTTCCAGGTTGACTCCTGCATTGGGCACCTGCCCACCACCAACTGCAGGGGCATGGACAGACCCATCATGTGCCCCATTTGGGTCATCTACTCCCGATCCCCTCTCATCCCCCCGGGGAAGATCTCTTTGCCTTCTTGGCGGCATGATTCTGAAAAAAAACATACAATAGTTTAGGTGAGAGGGTTTAAATGGTTCCAAACATAATCTACTATTTCCCCACTCTAACCTATCACTTCCTCCACCATGGAGCATCCGAAATTGTTATAACCATGGTTTGCCTTTCGTGCTCTGATACCACGTTGTAACGCCCCAGGATCCGATTCCCAATTTTATGGGTATATTTTTTTTTCATCAGACCTCGAGTCATCACTTCGTACGTATCGTGGAAGCACAATACATTAACATGCGTACATTCTCATGAGAAGGAGAGAGAGAGAGAGACCACAGTTACAAAAATGTAAATATCATCTCAACCATTCATAATTTCCAAGGAAGAGTACATGACCATTGTTCCAAAATAAACCTGAGCCCATACATGCTCATTGCCCCATAGCTATACATATAAGAGGGACCTTCAACCATAGCATACCCAGTCGAACTACGCACTGGCACTACTCCTCAGCTACAGCCTCCTCCTCAACCTCTTTCTCTATGTCTCCTGAAAATGTATGTCACAAAAGGGGTGAGTGTGACGCTCATTAGGCAGCCTAAACAAATCGGGGTTAACTTGCATTTATATAAACGAATTACATACATAATTCAGATGTTAATAATAACATAATCCATTCATTATAGTTTGCTGAAATATAACTCATAAGAGGAAAATACACATTCTTAAGCTGACATATAAGGTACCCATGCATGCGCTAAAATCACAGTGAATAAGCATTTACACATTATCACATTTCCATATTTTCACACTTTCACATATCACGTTTCCATGTTTTTGCAATTCGCATTTTAACATTTTAACATTTTCATATTTCACATTTCCACATTTTCACATTTTGTTATTCATGGAAACAAACAACTGCAACAATCATAGGAGGCCCACACACACACAGCAAATGAAAGAGCACTGCGCAGACGCGAGAGCGAACTCCCACCTAGATTCTTGGTGGCCTCGTGGCATTACATAACACCACATCATAAAGGACGCCCCCCCAGGGACCGAAGACCGAATCAATAGGATTTTATTACAGGACCATCCCCCCACAAGGACCGAAGTCCTATCTCACAGAATACTATTGTTTGCATTCATACTCATTTTACAAATACTAGTATGGTACTTTATCATAACATGCATACTTCCAATAGTTTAAGTGGGCTAAACATACTTATATGTTGACTGGTGCAGAACAATGCATGATCAGATAACTATATAAAAGGAACAAGTTTATCCTTCTACGCTACATATGCATAGAAAATGATTTATATCTGAAAGTACAGAATTTCTGTGGGCATGAAATTTTTACTGCGGGTTACTAACTTAGCCTTCTGCCATTTTCTAATTTTTTAGATTTTTATGAATTAATATGCCGCATCAAAATTCTCCTTTTCTCAGTTTCTAGAAATTGGGTCTATGCAGCAAGTGAACCGACCCCACTAGAACATGCACAGACCTCACTGGAACATGCACAGACCTTACTGGAACATGCACAGACCCTGCTTGTGGCCAGGGCCAGACATGCACTGACCTCATTGGAACATGCACCGACCTCACTGGAATATGCACGGACCGCACTTATGATTTGAACTAAACCTGCACCGACCTCACTAGAACATGCACAGACCTCACTGGAACATGCACAGACCTCACTTATGATTTGAACTAAACCTGGACTGACCTCACTAGAACATGCACAGACCTCACTGAAACATGCACAGACTTCACTTATGATTTGAACTAAACCTGCACCGACCTCACTAGAACATGCACAGATCTCACTGAAACATGCACAGACCTCACTTATGATTTGAACTAAACCTACACCGACCTCACTAGAACATGCACAGACCTCACTGAAACATGCACAGACCTCACTTATGATTTGAACTAAACCTGCACCGACCTCATTAGAACATGCACAGACCTCACTGAAACATGCACAGACCTCACTTATGATTTGAACAAAACCTGCACCGACCTCACTAGAACATGCACAGACCTCACTGAAACATGCACAAACCTCGTTTATGATTTGAACTAAACCTGCACCGACCTCATTAGAACATGCACAGACCTCACTGAAACATGCACAGACCTTACTGGAACATGCACAGACCCTATTTGTGGCCTGGGCCAGACTTGCACCGACCTCACTTATGATTTGAACTAAACATGCACCGACCTTACTAGAACATGCACAGACCTCATTGGAACATGCACAGACCTTACTGGAACATGCACCGACCTCACTAGAAAATGCACCGACCATGTCTATGCTTGAACAAAACATGCATTGACCCTTACTATGGATATTAGGAACTATGCACAGGCCTTGCCATGAACCATATGCAATTTACACAGACCTTTCTACGGTCATCATGAAATATGCACAGACCCTACTATGACCCATATGAAATATGTACAGACATTGCCCCAAAGGCTAACCTTCCTAGGGACTGTACTAGTCCTTAGAGACACAGAGGTAACTCAAGGAAGCCCGAAACTTGATGAAGCCAAAAACCAAAAATAAACATGGTGGTGGTCCCCACATGCCCTTAATCCCTCTTTAGAGTGTATAAAATACATTTGAAATCATTCTAATGCATCATTGACCCCTAAAGTTTGAGGTTAGGTGCCTACCTTTGAGATGTTAACCAATGATCCAGGGATGGAATCCACACCCCAGATCCTCCTAAAGCTTTTCTTCCGATCCAGGGATGAGTTCCACACCCCAGACCCAACAAGACTTCACTGTAGGTTCACCCTTTCTGAAATGCCAAGGTTCCTCACTCCTCTTCCTTACCCGAGAGAAACCGTAGATGGTGGGTGTTGAGGATAGCTGTTGCTAAAGGCTGATCACCTTGGAACCCACTTCTTTATATAGGTTTAAAGCCTCCCAAGGCCTGTCCCACGTCCAGCAAGGTTCAGTCCAGCCCCCAGGTCGCTGGCTTAAAGAGGGGTAAATGCTAAGCATCCCTTCGGGTTTGAACATGTGTGACCCTTCATCTACCCGCTCAAAGATACGAATGGGCGCGTTTATTTGTTAGGATATAGGTTAGGATGTCTTCATATGAAATGAAGAGGACTTCTAGATCTAACATTCAGTACTGGCTTCATCGAATTCCATCAACTCTATCAGGAGTTATGATTTTCACAATATTAACGTTATTCCTCCTTTGTTTCAGTCACGACCCTTCGTCTACCTGGTCATAAATGCGATTGGGCGCGCTCTCTTGTTAGGATTTGGATTCAGATGTCTTCATATGAAATGAAGAGGGCTTCCATATCTAACTTTTGGTTATGGTTTCATCAAATATCAGTATCCCTATCCCGCATTATGATTTTTTCAAGTTTATCATTTATTCTCCCTTATTCAAATTATGACTTTTCGGTAGCCCGAGATAATCTGGGCACAACTCTATTGTCCAGTCCCTATTGGGCATCGACCCCTTCATAGAAGTTGTGGCTAACATCCTACTAGAAATTTTTTCCTTGGTTTCAGGTCATTTCATTAACCACAGGCGAAATTATGAATTTCCCATTAATTACCTTCGAATTTCCCCAACAGTCACACCCCTTCGTGATAGCTGTCAGCCAAAGGGTTCTTGGGCCAAGTTCTAGTGCGAGTTGGGCTTCCTCCCTAACAAAGGAGTTTGGGCTAAGGGCCCAAGTTTTCTAAAGAGCCTAGTTTCATCCTTTTATGATCTTCTTATGTTAAGTTACGGGTTTTCTAAGGATTCTTAATTAATCAGTCCAGATTCTCAGCCCGTTGAGTCTTACGGGTCTGAATTATACTCGATTGGCTAGTGCTCATTTAGCGGTCATAACATAACTGGTTCCAGGATTCCTTGAATACCTTGATCTTCTTGGAGGTTTTTCAGTCTGTTATTGAATTTGCAAATCAGGGTAAATGTTCAAGAAGAATCTTCCTTTATGGAGCTTTATCACTGGCCTGAACATGAAAGTTACTGGTTTAAAATTAATGATTTCTTGAGCCTTATTGATTAAATGATCTTGAAAATGTTTGTGCTCATGTTTAATAGACTTAAACTAGCTTTTCATGTTTTGATGAGTTATGCCTTCTTGAATCTGAAAGTTTATTTTAAGTACAAAGACATCTTTGATTGAAAAACTTCAGTTTAGTATTATTTTTAAATAATCTATTTTGCTAAAATTTATAAAAGCTAAAATTGTCAGAGCAATGACATTGGCTCACTGAGAAATATGTCTCCTCATAAAAGAAATGAGATAAGATATGTCATGAAGTGCCCTTGTTTACTCTGCAGTGATATAAAATAAAAATCAAGGCAAAGCAATGGCAAAGTTGCTGAGAAATATGTCCCCTCATCAATAATTTGAGGTTCGATATGTCATGAGGTGACAATGCTATCTCTGTTCAATTTGTGGCATGACAGTCAGTCACACCAAGTACCTAGGGATATTGGCGTCTAACCAACATGTATCCTCAAGATACAAGACATGACTGGAGTTAATTGCTCGTCAAAATCCACTTGTGCTTAATGAAAATTGGCATCAGAGCGAGGTCGCGGGTTCAAATCCCCCATGTGACGCTAGGGGGGGATTGTTGGATTTTCCAGCGTCTCCCTTAGGGATTTGCTGTTCCATGTGGATTATGGAGTCCACGTGGGGCATCGGTGCGTTGGCAGCCCATCCCGCTGCATGGATTATGGGGTCCATGTGCGAAGCCCCTCATGCCCACCCACATCACGGATAGACGTGGGGTTCTACAATGCCATAAGGAAATACGGTCCGCCTTCGCTACCAGCTTGAGCTTTTAGCGCAATGGTTGGGGCATGATCCTAAATAGCAAAATATAAAAGCAAATCCATTGAAATTCTAGAACTTAATTTAGTCTTCATGCTTGTTTAATCTCAATACTTTTCGTAGTAACTCTCAAAGGAGCTAATGGAATTGAATGAGTAAGGTAAGAGGAGGTTAACATTGTTTCAGTATGTATTTCTGGTTCATTTCTATTAATATTGAATGCAGATGTCTTCAAGCGATTTAATTGAGAAGCTTAGAATTCATTAGTGTTAAACCAATCTTATTGTAAGGGTTGCTTTACTGAAGTTCCACCACTGGAAATTCTGATAAATCTGTAACTCTGTATTTATGAACCTGGCTTCAGAATGAGGAACCCTTATCTTATCAGTTCTTGGATTCTCTGCCTCAAAAATCTCCTAGTGTCGACCTTTAGAGTCGACCCCTTGCATCACTCCCTAACAAGTGGTATCATCTCCTTGTCTTCACGGTCTTCTCTCTGCATAGTACTTGCATTCATGAGGGACCCAACAAGAGAACCTTCATGGACTCAACAATTGAAAACTTTAATCAGTGTACAACCATTGGCATATATTTCCACATAAATTTATGAACACTGACAAGGTATCTCAGGTTGCTGCACGTTCCTTTACTTCCTATAGGTGTGTACTTACTTTCACTCGGCACATTTTGTGCTAATAATCTCGTACTCTACTCCTCTCTTTCCTAACGGTGCCATATATTCTCTCTATTCTGTTATTTTGTTGATGTCAAGGGGGGAGAGAATTATGTGTCATTAACTAGGGTATGCATAAGGGGGAGAGTCTTGAATGCATAAAGGGGAGAGACTTATATGGGGAGAGAAAGTCATTGTGCTTCAATTCATGATTATATTTTTTTGCACCTTGACTCACAATGTACTCATAATGATGCATAGTTGCCATCATCAAAAAGGGGGAGAATGTTGGGAGAATGTTGTGCATGTATGATACACGCATGCTTCTCCACCTTAATGAGGTTTTGATGATGTCTGTCTATGAGTCACTGATGAGTCTAACTTGCACTTGATAACGTCAATATTCATACATTTGAGGTCATTGTAAGTAAAGTATAAGAAATCAAGAATGGCAGGTAAATCTAGGCAATTGGTAGCACGAAAATCAAGGCACTGGCAACACAGAATTCAAGGCAATAGGTTTTACAGAAGTCCATGCAGTCAGGTCTGTGCAGCTGTAGAGGTCAATGCATATCAGCACTTCAAGAATAAAGGTCGATGCACATTCTATCAATAAAGAAGTAAGGTCGATGCACATCAAGTCTGTGCAGAACCAAAGTCGATGCACATGGTGCTGATATAGACATATGGTCGATGCTACCTCAGTCTCGCTAGCACCCAAGAAAAGTTGATGTACATACCAAAGTTGAAATACTACGTTTGGTGCACATTTGCTCGATAGCTTACAAGGTCGGTGCAGATTGAGCCAGCACAGAATGAAGGTCTGTGCACATTTCGCCAGCACAAGACCAAGGTCGGTGCACATATAAAGACAAAGTATGTGCACATGAGCAAGTGAAGGTTGGTGCACGCTTGGTTTTAAGACTACTAAGGTCGGTGCACCTTTAGTGATTCAACAAAGGAGGGTCAGTGCATGTTTGCTTCAACACACAATATCTGTGCACATGTGAACCTAAGGTCGATGTACATTCTTATCTAAGGCATAAAAGGTATGTGCACATTCATGTTCCTTTATATAAGGTCGATGCATAAGCACTTATGTAGCTAAGAAATCAAGTCTGTGCATATATCAAGGTCAAAGCACAAATCAAGTCTGAGCACATTTCAAGGTCCTTGCATATATCAAGTATGTGCACTTTTTGAATCAAGGTCGATGCATATCATGCCAACACAAGTGAAGGTCCGTGCACATTTTCCTTTGACACTACAAGGTCTGTGCATGTCTACCTTCTGGCAAGAAAAGGTCTATGCATGTTTTGATGAAACTCCTTAATAAAGAACCAAAGGTATGTGAACATGTGAACTACAAGGTCTGTGCATGTTGCTGAAAGTCTGTGCACATGTTGAAGTCTTAAAGGAAGTGTCGACACCTTGTTCCAGCGTGTCAGCACTTTGGTCTTCCAGAGAGAAATATATTGGTAGTTTTCCTAAGAAGTGTCGACACCTTGCCACCAGCAAGTTGACACCCTGGGCTTCCAAAGACCGCTATCTATAGAATTTCATTAGATGTGTCGACACCTTCTTCCAGCGTGTCGACACATTGTCCCTTCCAGAAAGCATTGAAGACAAGATTTCCTAACGATGTGTCGACACCTTGTTTCAGTGTGCCAACACATTGGTCTTCCAGAGAGCGTTATATTGGCAGATTTCTTAAAGATGTGTCAACACCTTGTTCTAGCGTGCCGACACATTGGCTTCCCATAAGCTCTCAAGCAAGAATTCTGTCAAATCAATTGGGCAATCCAGAGAGAGAAAATAGGTATCGCAAGTGTCCAAATACACGGATTTTGAGGTCTGGATGGAGTACCCAGGTTTGACTTTTGTCCTTGTCATCATGTCTCATCTAATCTATCTTCTTGGAGCTACTTTTGTTAGATATCTAGCTGGAGAAAGGACGCCTTACAGTCTACCACCTTATTCACTGTCACCCCATGTGACTCATGTCCTAGCAGCCCTCAACAAGATAGACAATAAACTTTAGCCAATGAGAAGATCACATGTCTAAAGGGCATTTAATGTGAAGACTTGGAAAGTGTCTAAAGAAAGAAATGGTTTCCTTTCCTCTTGCTGCCATCGTCCTTTCATGGGAACAGCCCTTGGAAAGCACTCAAGTACACCATCGGCGCATGCTTCAAGAGAAGAAGACTTTGGAGGGAAAATCATGGCTGAAGGGTCTGATGGAGGACCTTCTGGCAGGAAAAGTTTCCCTGGGGTTCTCTATTTATATGAAGCTTCCTCAAGAGAAGAAGCGGCTGCTACTATTGCCGTTGCTGCCCAGAGAGAGAGCCACACCCTTGAGTATCTACCAAGAACATTCCTAAGAAGCGTGAGAGCAGCCCAGCATTTGGTTGACTCAGTCCAGTCCTGTTAGTAAAGAAGAAAAGAAGATCAGCCTTGAAGAGAGAAAGAGCAACCTTGTAGTCTATCATTGCTTTAAGAGATAGATCTTCGGATCTGAACTTGTAGCTACAGTCACCAACTTCCAGATCTATATCTGAAGATTCAGTTGGTGTTTATTCTCTTTATTATTGTGTTTTTCCCACTACACTTGTAGTATTTTTCCTTCTATGTTTATTGGCTACTTCTAGAACTGTCCTTGCCGATTTGCGTGTAGGAAGATAGACGGAGGTGTGCTCCGGTCTGTGGAGAACCGTCCCTACTGGTTTTGTGTGTAGGAAGACAGATGGAGGGTTTTCCGTTATGTGGTTTGGGGGTGTGTCCCCGATCAAGCTGTGAGTCAGTAGGAGAGCCTCACTGGGTTTGGTGAGGGGTGGACGTTGGTTGTGGGTCTACAACCGAACCACCTTAAAATCCTTGTGTTGTGGGTTGAACATCATGTGGGCTTGCTCCATATCTTCTATCCCCATTCACATATCTGTGTACTTGCTTCATTACATATAATCAGGTTCATTACAATCGCACACTCAAGCTTTGTGGACTGTGCATTCTTGCATATACACCATCCAATCCTTGGACGGTACTAGCATTCCCTTGACTGTCTACTGCATCTTTGCACTCAAGCACTAGGGAGCATCTTTCATTAAATAAGGATCACCTTGTTCACACACACATCAGAGGTTTACTGAGAAGCACCTTAGCTTGTACCACAACCTATGTAGTCTTAAGACCGCCGTTTACACTTAACCCATTCCGTCTAAATCCATTGTGCTTTGTGTCTAAGTGTTTACGGGTCGTCTATGCTTTTGGTAGTCATGTTTTATATAGGCCATAGTTCGTGATAGGATCTATTCAACCCCCCTTCTAGATCCCATTGCACCGTATGGGACCCAACAGAGAAGGATGATAAAATTGTTCATGTGGTTTACATCATTTTCTCTCATGGATTTTGAGGCTCATACATGTTTGAATGCAATGGCCATATGAAGTTGGAATGAACAAGTTCCTTGTGCTTTCTGTTTTGCATATATTCATCTGGCATCTCCATGCATATTCTTAATGGGGTTATTGTGGCCTAGAATGTAAATGGAAGCACTTTTGTTAATCTTGGTGGAAACCGGTTTGATGATGCTCATTTGTTGAAATGGATGCATGGGTTTTTGGTATCATGTGCTCGTGAATGTCAATAGAGTCCTTGTAATGAAATCTTGATAAATGTGTGAATGTGTAAGTCATCTTGTGTATGAATTCAAATTCCATGATTGAGATCATATCCCTCGGTTGATTTGAGCTCTAGCTTGAACTTCATGTGAGCCTTGGTAGATGTTGGAAAAATTGGTTCACACACCTTGTTTATATTCATTGCTATAGGTTCTTAGGCTAGCATCATGTTCAATCTATTCATACAAAACTTAAGTGACTGTGAATTGAATGGTTATTACATGATTTTTACAATTTGGTTGAGTGAATGGCCAATTTGGCCTTGAACTTTGGATTGAGAAATTTGGGCTCAATTTGTGTTTCATGTATCTTCTACAAGAAGCCTTTAAGTTTCATGTATTGAATCTATCCCATGTGAAGTTTGGTAGACAATTTGCTTAATGAAACTCACATCTTGGTATAAATGCTTAACTATAAGCTCTAAATGTTAGAGTGCATGATTTGTGTTTTAAAGGACTCTAATGCATATTATTCACATGTCTTCAATTGGTTTTGATATCTATACTTCATGGTCTTAACTTCATTTACTCAGTTATGCAGGTTTAGAAAGCAATGTCAATCCCATATGCGATGGTATCATAAATCATGGTGAGAACTTGGCACTTTGCATGTGTGTATTTTTGGGAAAGGCGGTAAGTTTTCATTTGGAGTTTTTAATCTTGGTAGAATGTGGTTGGTATGTGTTTCTATATTATTTAAATACCAAGGAATACTTGGTTGATTGTTTTCATCAACTAACCATTTCAATCTTTCACCGGGGTTTTAATCATTGGACTGAACTGCTGCGGTTTTGTGAACTGTAGAGTTCGGTCGACCGAAATTGCCAATGTTGGCTGGCTTTGTGTTTGTAAATTTTAGGTCGACCTAACTCCCCGTTTAGGTTGACCGAAACTGGCGTACACCAAAAATGTGATTTAAAACTTAATTAAATCTAAATCTTTTGTGGTCCTACTTTTACCCATTTGCCCCTAGGGTTATTATACATAATTTAGAGGGGTTTTCTAAGGGTTTTATGAAGGCTATATGGGTCTTTTGATGTCTCTTGTTCCTATATATACTAGACCTATGAATTTGGGAGATTTATCTCCAAGGGCTAACATTTTCTTATCTTGTAGGTCTAGAAAGAGGAGAAGAAGAGAAAGGGGAAAAGAAGAGGAGATATCATCTACATCCATGTGTTTTTGGAGATCGTTGTAGAAGAGAAGGAGGAGCGGAATGAAGAGACGATCGAGAAGATGCTGATATCGTGTTGATCCGGTCTCCCTCCGACTTGCGCTTCAAGGAACATCATCATCCGGCCATGGGAAACAAAGGGGGATAACTTCTATATCCTCTATTTGTTCTTTCTAATGTGTTTCATGGCTTGTATTTTGCGTTAAGCATATTTTGGATATTTTTGTTTATTTTCTGAACTAGATATTCGTGTGTGTTGACCGTCTGTGTACGGTTGTGCTTATTGTGCTGCGGTTGTTGCAGTTCGTGTGTGTGTCTGTGTGTAGATCTGCTGTCGGATCGTGTTGGAGACTCCGTCTCCGTGTGTGTGTTGGGGCGTGTCCCCATGTGTGTGTGCAGACGTTGTCCTATGTGTGTGTTGGAGCGTCATCTCCGTGTTGAGGATTTATCCCCGAGTGAAGCCTTACTGATTTTGTAAGGGGTGGATGTAGGGAGCCTTTCGTGGTCCCGAACCACCTTAAAAATCCCTGTGCACTGTGGTTTGGTTTGTGCGATTGTGTGGTTTGCTTGTTATATCCGTTTGTGTGATGCTGTGAGATCAGAGAGATTGAGAGAATTTAGTTACCTTGTTTAGCTAATATCTTCAATCTCGTCAATATTGTTAATTTCGCTGCGTAGCATTTTAATTTGCCATCTAGTATGGGGGATAATTCAACCTCCCTTCTTGTCCGCTCGCCTAGCCCGGGGCCAACAAGTTGTATCAGGGCAAAGTCTCTGATTTTTGTTCAACCCCACGATTGATGAGTAAAGATCTTTGGCGATGGCTAACATGAATTCACTTCTTATTTTTGATGGTTCTGATTATAAATCATGGGTTGTTAAAATTTTTGAATACATGACTAGTTTTGATCCGAAGTTTATCAGGTTAATCACCCATGGTCCTCACATTATACCTAGAAATAAATCAGAATGGACCGATGAGCATAAGAAAAGGAACATTGAAAATATCTTTGTTTTGAAAGTTCTTAAGGCTGCAGTAAGCACAAACAAATTTCCATTTGTTTTAAACTGCAAGTCTGCAAAAGAAATTTGGGATGGACTAATCGAAGCTCAAAAAGAAAAGGAAAGCACAAAGAAGGACAGTGAGTTCTTGATGCCCGACAAGCACGATAAATCAAGTAAGGAAAGCTCATTGCTAGACTCTGAAGGTGAAGAAGTTTCTTACGAAGAACTTATGGATGCCTATGATACATTGTTAGATAAGTATAAGAAGCTTAAATCTGAAAATAGAAAACTTAAAATGATGTTCGAAAAGGCCTTCCTTTAAAATGGTTCTCGTAATAAGTGTTCTAAACTCGAAGAGCTTAAAAAGGATAACAGTGCGATGTTAATTTAAATTTCCTTGCTTGAAAGTAATCTAAAAAGCTTTGATGAAATTGAAAAGGAAAACACAGTATTGAAGTCTAAAAATGAGAAACTTAAAGAACAAAATAGTGTGTTGTTTGATAAAATGAACATTCATGAAAAAGCAAAATCTGTGAATGTTGATGAATGTGAAAAAGTTCATGTGTTAGAACAAGAAA
Source organism: Amorphophallus konjac (assembly GCA_022559845.1). Classification (NCBI taxonomy): domain Eukaryota; kingdom Viridiplantae; phylum Streptophyta; class Magnoliopsida; order Alismatales; family Araceae; genus Amorphophallus; species Amorphophallus konjac. The sequence continues at coordinate 235,046,229 of CM040124.1, forward strand.
TTGAAAGCTACAAAACCATCAATGTCACATTGAATGAAAAAGTCATTTCTTGTGAAAATGAGATTATTTCTTATGAACTATATGTTGCATCTCTTGAGAATGAAATCTTTGAATTAAACAACACTTTATCTATATTTGTCCAAGGGAAAGATAATCTAGATAAAATCATGGGGCCCAAAGTGAATTTTTAAAAAGAAGGACTTGGGTATGAACCCAGCAAGAAGAAAGCTTTCTCTTTGAAAACGAAAACATCTTTTGTGCATGCATCATGTTCCTCAAATATGTCAAATGCTTCTTGTGTTGAGAAAAAAAATTCTAAAGCTCAGGCTCAACCTAGGAACAATAGAATTAATGCTCACAAAAGTCACAAAAAGCATGCTCATATCAGAAAAACCACAAATGTCTCCTTTTTTTATTGTAGTCATCACGGTCATGTCATAAGTGATTGTTTGACAATGAGAAATGATGATTTGAATAGTTTGAGAATGCATGCCAGAAAATTTCATGATAGAAAAATCCATGTTAAAAACCTTGTTGTTCCGAAAAAGAAAGTTGAATGCTTCTAGTATGGAAAATATGGTCATGAAATGCATGATTGTTACATATTAAAAAAGGATGACTTGAAGGCATGTGAAAACAACTTTGTTTCCAAAAGAAAATTTTTTCGTGTTTCAAATGTGGAAAACCTAGACACTATGTGTTACAATCTTGGCAAGTAAATGAAAGAAAGAATTTCAATGTCAAAAATAATTATACTTTTGCCAACCCACAGAAATTCCATGCTTGCCCTGTTAAGAAGAATGAAAAGTCTCTTGTTAGTTGTCATTACTGTGGTGAGTTTGGGCGTTCCAGGCATGATTGTGCTTTAATGCATTTTGATGATATACATGCCCAAAAATTGTGGAGAGCACCCACTAGAGGTGCAACTAACCATCCGGGACCCAATAAGATTTGGGTACCCAAAACTGTTGAATGAGAGCTTTGTTGCAGGGATGCCTTGAGGCCATGTGAAAGGCTTGGAAAATTATGGCTGCTCAAGGCATAGGTTTTGAAAATAAAATTTTGAATTATCTTTGAAAATCTAAAATTTATTTTAACTAAATCTCTATTCACGAAAATCATGAAAAATATGTTTTTCTCATGAGCTTGAATTGCATCTATCTGCTCATTACTGCATAACTATAAGCTCTAAATGTTAGAGTGCATGATTTGTGTTTTAAAAGACTCTCATGCATATTATTCATGTGTCTTCAATGGGCTTTGATGTCTATACTTCATGATCTTAACTACATTTACTCTGTTATGCAGGTTTAGAAAGCAATGCCAATCCCATATGCAAGGGTATCATAAATGTCACGCCCCGAGCGCGGAAGATACCCGGAGATGCGCGACGTGTCTATATCAATCATGTCAATCAGAGTGGTCATGTATTCGACACAAAGACAGAGATGCGCAAAATAGCAAGATAACCCAATCCTTTATTTCATAATGGATAGACTATTACAAATCCAATACTCTGTTAAATAAAAAGGAAAAGAATACATAGTTGACTCAAGAAACTATGGAAAAGACTAGACGACACTTGTAGAAGCTCTATCACTTTCACTCTTGACCATTCCCATCCGATTGACTTCCATCGTCGTCGGACTTACCTGAAAAGTAAAAAGGGACAAACGGAATGAGCGAACGCTCAGTAGGAAATTATATCTCAAGTACTAGCAAGTGGTTTAAGTAATTACATTTTCATGGATGCAATAAAGCTATGCATGCTCGCATGAAACGACAAGATAGAGAGAATGTAATATCAAAGAAATAAGATGAACTTTCATGAACAAGATACAAGTTATTCAAGATATTCAAGCAAGTACCATTATCGAGTCATGTCAAGAACTTTGGCCATCATGTATCAAGCAAGTAAATTACCCTCTTTCGGGCCACACATTTCATGTAAAGTCAAGTACGATTCAAGTACAAGATGTGTGTGGAATGTCCAATCAAGCAAGTCAAGTACTCGGTATAATGCCAGATACCTTATCATTTTAACTCCCATGGGCACAAGTACTTTCGGGTGCTCCTCCCAGGACCAGATCGGGCCCTATATGCGCAGGCATTTATCATGTGTTTTGACATCCACTCTTGTTTATATAGCCAATATAGAATTTCAATAATCAAGCTTGTAGACACGTATGACAACTTTGATAGAATAGAGTCCAAAATATGACAAATGACATAGAATGGCGATAATAACGGTATAATCACGATGTCGATAAAACTAGGTAGATTATGGTTCCCTTAACTTAGGTACCATGACAAATCAATATGGACATTCTTTATATAGAATTGAGGTCCACATGAACAGTATATCAAAGGTAAGATACCCTCATTCTTATCATAGAATTGAGGTTTACAAGAACGACATGATATGGCATGATATCATCATCCCATTAAGAATTGCTTATGATATACTCATTGTATAATCATAAGGGCCGGTATACCATGTTTCTTTAGATTGACATGGCAAGGATCGTGTAATGGGTTTTTAGGGTACAACCAGCTCAGTCGGCCTTGAGGGAATCCAAGGCTACGAGGAGTCTTACGGAGGTCTCTATGACTAACTTGCTAGTCCAAAGGAACGGAATGTCCAATGGAGAGCTTGTATGTCAATGAGAGTTGAGTGTGATCGATAAATCAACATGAAACGTGGGACTATACTCACGGAGTGGAGAATAGTGCCGATATATATATATATATGTATAATATGAAACCATCGGTAATAGAATCAGGATAAAAATCAGTTTACAGTAAAATAACGACTTAAGTAAAGTCGTGTATTGAATAATTAACGCCTAACAGAAGGGCGTTTACATATATTGCCAATTTGCAGAATTTCCATTATTTCATTAATTTATCAAAAACACGCCTTTCCTGGGGGCGTTTCTTCAAAGTTGACGACTGCAGAGGCAGGCGTCTCATCATTTACATATTCGACAGGATATAATTATTCTCAGAAATTTATCAAAAACGCGCCCTTGGAAGGGGCGTTACTTTCTAATTCCATTTTACAGAATATGTGAATTTCAGGATTTTAACAGATACACGCCCTAGGAAGGGGCGTTACTTTTCAGATTCACGCCTTGTACTGGGGCGTTAGAATATGGAAAACGACTTTGTCCAAGTCGTGAATTTCAAGGGATATACGATATTTTAATAAATAATATTTCGAGAGACAGGAGACATGTCATGGCAGTAAAATTTAACAGGAATTCACAGAGTCATGCAAGATATTAAAAATCAATATTTCATATGTATTGTAATTTTTAAACAGGATCAATTATTAATCACATGCGATTCTTATGAAATTAACGCCTGCGTAGAGGGCGTCAAATATTAAATTGACGACCACTATCATGGTCGTTTCTTTTAAATTAGCGCCCTAATCAAGGGCGTTTCTTTTAAAATTTTGCAGAAAACGTAATAAAACCTTATAAACAGTATGCATGCCATGCTCATATACGTATGTATAGATATCTTGCATTAATTCTTATTTGGGCTACAATAACTTGAGAAAATCCTACCTTAACAATGGATTTGAAGGTGACAGACACGTGAAGACGTTGATAAGGATAAACTGAATCAGCAGTAGGCAGAGAACCTTTGTTCTTTGGTCGATCTCTAGAGTTTTCCTACAGAGGAATATGAAGAGATATTAGAAATTTCTTCATAAGCTTGGCTGAAGATGGAAGTTTAGAAGAACTTACCCTTGTTCTTCACGATGTCTAGGCTTCCTCAACCTGTGAGAAGAAAAGAGAGTGAAGAATCATTAGTTCTTCGTGTAGGCAAAGCAGAGATCAAAGGAATAGTTTGTTCTTCACGTACCTAGCAGCAGACGTTCGATCAAATGGGTTTTAGGGTTCGATCGAACATGTTATTTATAGGATTTTGAAGTCCTAACAAGAGTAGTGTTTGATTGAGGGTAATATATCCTTAATAGAGTCCTTACTCTAATAGACACTTACTAGATTAGGTTGATCTTTCCTTGGATAAGTTCTGGGTTCGATCGGTTCACGAACTGAATTAACGCCTTAGGTCAGGGCGTGTATTCGTTAATTGACGCCTTACTTTAGGGCGTTTCTTAAAAAGCGCCTTGAAAAAGGGCGTTTCGTGTTTTAAAACACGCCCAAGATAGGGGCGTTTCTTTTACTTACTTATTTAGTCGCATGAGAACTGACGACCGCATGTGTGGGCGTCCTTTCTTTAGTAACGCCATGGATAGAGGCGTTTCTTTATAAATTAACGCCTTAATAAGAGGCGTTATTTTTAATTTTGTTTTATTTCATCCAATTAACCCTATTCCTTTTATATATTACTTCTGTAATATATATGTTTTAATTCATTTCAATTATTCATTTATTAGGGTTGCTACACCCTCCCCCACTTAAAAGAATTTGGTCCCCAAATTCAATATATATATAATTATACATGCGGAGAGTGTAGGACATATACCTCTTAGAATAACTCGGGAAATCGTTTCTTCATAGATTCCTCGGTCTCCCATGTCGCTTCGCGTTCAGGATTCTTATTCCATTGCACCTTGATCATGGGAATAACCTTATTCCTTAGAGCTCGTATTTCTCGATCTAATATCTTCAAGGGCCTCTGTTCATATGTGAGATCTTTCTGGATCACCAGATCTCCATGCTCAATAATATGTGACGGATCGTGCACATACTTCTTCAACATAGATATGTGAAATACATTGTGTACCTCGGACAACTGAGGAGGCAACGCGATGCGATAAGCAACCTCGCCAACTCTTTCGAGTACCTCAAATGGTCCGATGAATCTTGGCGTAAGCTTGCCCTTAACACCAAATCTTCGTATGCCACGTCCAGGGGATATTTTAAGAAATACATGATCTCCAACCTGGAATTCAAGATCTCTTTTCCTGGTATCAGCATAAGCCTTTTGCCTTGTCTGAGCAACTTGTAATCTTTCTCTGATTACCTGTATCCTCTCAGTTGTATCCCTTACCATGTCTGGACCTAATAGTTGTTTCTCTCCAACTTCGTTCCAACATATGGGAGATCGGCAACTCCTTCCGTATAAGGCTTCGAAAGGTGCCATTTGGATACTAGCTTGGTAGCTATTATTATATGCAAATTCAGCTAAAGGTAAGTGGTCATGCCAGCTTCCTCCAAAGTCAATAATGCATGCTCTCAGCATATCTTCAACAACTTGATTAGTTCGCTCGGTCTGACCATCCGTTTGTGGGTGAAAAGCAGTACTAAAGTTGAGCCTTGTTCCCAACGAATGTTGTAATCCCTTCCAAAAATGAGAAGTAAAACGGGGATCTCTGTCAGACACGATTGAGACAGGAATTCCATGTATCCTGACTATTTCCTTGATGTACAGTGCAGCTAGCACATCAATTGACCATCGGCTCTTTATTGGCAAGAAATGTGCCGATTTAGTTAGTCGGTCAATGATAACCCAGATTCCATCATGTCCTCCTTTAGATTTAGACAAACCTATGATGAAGTCCATACCAATATCCTCCCATTTCCACTTAGGAATATCTAGAGGATGTAGTTTTCCCGCAGGCTTTTGGTGTTCCGCCTTGACCTGTTGGCATGTGAGACAGCGTGATACATAGTCCGCTATTTCTCTTTTCATATTGGGCCACCAAAAGTTCCTCTTTACATCTTGGTACATTTTAGTTGATCCAGGATGAATAGTGTATCTTGATCTGTGAGCTTCATCTAAGATCTTCTTCTTTAATTCCGGACAATCGGGTATACAAGTTCTATCTTTGAACGATAATCTTCCATCAGAAGTTAGTTGAAAATCAGATTGTCCTTCTAATCTGCTTTTGATTTCTACTAATATAGGATCATCATCCTGAAGTGTTTGTATTTCAGATAATAAGTCTGACTGTATGCTTACATGGGATAGTGTGACAAATTTGGATTCCGTGTCCAAGCTTATATTGAGCTCGGAGAATTGTTCAAGTAACCTCCATTCTTGTATCATACAATTGGCTATCCTTGCTCTCGGCTTTCGACTAAGGGCATCAGCCACATAATTACCCTTTTCGGGATGGTATTGTATACTGAAGTCGAAGTCCTTGAGATATTCTAGCCAGCGTCTTTGTCTCATGTTCAGCTCCTTTTGTGAAAATAGATATTTGAGACTTTTGTGATCGGAGTATACAGTGAACTGTACCCCATAGAGATAGTGTCTCCATATCTTTAGGGCAAATACTACCGCGGCCAGTTCCAAGTCATTGACGGGGTAATTCTCCTCATGCTTCTTCAGTTGACGAGAAGAGTATGCTATGACCTTCCCTTGTTGCATTAGAACACATCCGAGGCCAATGCCAGAAGCATCAGTGTAGACCTCGAATTTCTCTCCTTCAATTGGTAGGGCTAAGACCGGAGTTGTGGTGAGATGATCCTTGAGAGTTTGAAAACTGCTTTCACATTCCTCACTCCATTCATATCGGATCTCCTTACGAGTTAATCTTGTAAGTGGTACGGCGATCTTAGAGAAATCTTTGATAAATCGCCGATAATAGCCTGCAAGACCTAAGAAACTTCTGATCTCGCTTGCATTAGTGGGTCTTTCCCAGTTTCTCACAGCTTCAACTTTTGACGGATCCACAGATAAACCGTCCTTGGATATGACATGTCCGAGAAAAGCCACTTCTTCAAGCCAGAACTCGCATTTGCTGAGTTTAGCATATAATTGATTTGTCCTCAAGACTTGCAATGCAATCCTCAAATGCTCTTCATGTTCTTCCTTAGTCTTAGAATATATCAATATATCATCAATGAAGACTACTATGAATTGATCCAAGTAAGGCCTGAATATGCTATTCATTAACTGCATAAAGGCAGCAGGGGCATTTGTTAGTCCAAAAGGCATAACAACAAATTCGTAATGGCCATACCTGCTTCTGAATGCGGTCTTGTGAATGTCATCATCCTTGATCCTTAATTGATGATATCCCGACCGGAGATCAATCTTGGAGAAATATTTGGATCCTGAAATCTGATCAAACAATTCATCGATTCTCGGCAGTGGATACTTGTTCTTGATAGTAAGATGATTCAACTGTCGATAGTCAATACACAATCTCATGGATCCATCCTTCTTCTTTACAAATAAGACTGGTGCTCCCCACGGGGAAGTACTTGGTCTAATAAACCCTTTTCGGATTAGTTCCATCAACTGCTCCTTCAACTCCTTGAGTTCAGCAGGGGACATTCTATATGGTGCCTTTGAAACCGGACCAGCACCAGGGACTAAGTCGATGGTAAAGGCCACATCTCTTTGCGGGGGTAATCCCGGCAATTCTTCCGGAAATACGTCTGGGAATTCTCGTACTACTTGAACGTCTTCTATCTTGGTTTCCTTAGCTTCTTTATTAGTGACAAAAGCAAGGAAGGATACACATCCTTTCCTGACGAGCTTGCTTGCTCGAAGAGCCGAAATAAGAGGGGATTTGCTTCGACTCTTAGGACTAGTATAAGTCAGTTCTGGAAATTCTTTGAAAACAATCTTGCTATCACGGCAATCAACCGTTGCCTGGTATTTGGATAACCAATCTGCTCCTAGTATAACATCATATTCTTTTAGATCTAAGCAGATAAGATCAATAGGAAAATTCTTTCCTCGAACCAACACCTCACAGTTTTGGTAATGATGCGTGATATCCATCTCGTTTCCGAGAGGAGTAGACAACACTATTTTCATCCATTCTGGTTCTAGAGGTAATGGGTCAGCAAACTTCTTGGAAATAATGGAATGCGATGCACCCGTATCAAATAAGACATGTGCATATTTGGAACAAATTTTTAATGTACCTTCCACCAATCCGCCTTCTTCTTCTGGTTCGGTCTCTTGGATTGCATGAAGACGCGCGTTCCTTGTCACTGGGCGTTTACCCTCCCCGTCTTGGTCATTCATTAATGGACAATCGGGAATCCGATGTTCACGACTCCCACAACGGAGACATGCTCCTAATTTCCTCCAGCATTCTTCTGTTTTGTGACCAGCCTTGTCACAATGCTTGCATACTACGTTTGAAGGGGTAGTGGTGATAGAGAAAGGCTTGGATTTCTTGTACTTCTGATCTTGAGAGGAAGAACCTCCATTATTGGGCCTCTTCTTAAAGTTGGGTTTAAAAGAACCCGAACTTGTGACTTGCTCCTTTTTGTCTTTCCCACGGATCCTATCAGATAGTTCCGTGGCATCTTCAAGCAACTGAGCTCGGCGCACTATTTCAGTATAAACTTGAATATCCATAGGCGCCAGTTGAGTAATGTAGTGGGGCCTAAGCCCATTAAGAAATCTACGGGCTTTCATCTTTTCCGTGCCAATTAAATGCTTAGCATATCTAGACAGTCTAGAGAACTGTGCTTCATAATCAGCCACCGATAAAGATCTTTGCTTTAATGCGGCAAATTCGGCGGCCTTCCTTTCCTGGACCCTATCAGAGAAATATTTGGCGTTGAAATATTCAACGAATTCACCCCATGTAACTTGAGTTGGGTCAATAGTAGCTTCAATCGACTCCCACCAGCATCTAGCATCCTTTTCTAACTGGAAAGTAGCTAATAAGACTTTGTCCTGATCCGTGCATTGCATGACACGGAATATACGTTCAATCTCCCGAACCCAATGCTCGGCATCGTCTGGATCGGTCGATCCCATGAACTTCGGGGGATTCATATTCTTGAATGCTTGGTGTAAGCTTCCAGCTCGTGGAGCACCACCTTGTGCTACCTGTTGTAGCACTTGGGTCATCCCTTGAAGGGTACGCTGCATGTTGCGCCATTGAGCACGTTCGGCAGCCATTATCCTACAATTACAATAGCTATGTTAGTATTATATCACTATGATCTTATAAAGGACTCATTGATCATTTAACCCTTGGTTCTACCCACTCTCACTTGGTTAAAGGTTTTGAAACCTATCCTTGGACTTGGGTTTCCTAGGAATTGAATACCTTAGGCTCTGATACCACAAAGACTGTCACGCCCCGAGCGCGGAAGATACCCGGAGATGCGCGACGTGTCTATATCAATCATGTCAATCAGAGTGGTCATGTATTCGACACAAAGACAGAGATGCGCAAAATAGCAAGATAACCCAATCCTTTATTTCATAATGGATAGACTATTACAAATCCAATACTCTGTTAAATAAAAAGGAAAAGAATACATAGTTGACTCAAGAAACTATGGAAAAGACTAGACGACACTTGTAGAAGCTCTATCACTTTCACTCTTGACCATTCCCATCCGATTGACTTCCATCGTCGTCGGACTTACCTGAAAAGTAAAAAGGGACAAACGGAATGAGCGAACGCTCAGTAGGAAATTATATCTCAAGTACTAGCAAGTGGTTTAAGTAATTACATTTTCATGGATGCAATAAAGCTATGCATGCTCGCATGAAACGACAAGATAGAGAGAATGTAATATCAAAGAAATAAGATGAACTTTCATGAACAAGATACAAGTTATTCAAGATATTCAAGCAAGTACCATTATCGAGTCATGTCAAGAACTTTGGCCATCATGTATCAAGCAAGTAAATTACCCTCTTTCGGGCCACACATTTCATGTAAAGTCAAGTACGATTCAAGTACAAGATGTGTGTGGAATGTCCAATCAAGCAAGTCAAGTACTCGGTATAATGCCAGATACCTTATCATTTTAACTCCCATGGGCACAAGTACTTTCGGGTGCTCCTCCCAGGACCAGATCGGGCCCTATATGCGCAGGCATTTATCATGTGTTTTGACATCCACTCTTGTTTATATAGCCAATATAGAATTTCAATAATCAAGCTTGTAGACACGTATGACAACTTTGATAGAATAGAGTCCAAAATATGACAAAGGACATAGAATGGCGATAATAACGGTATAATCACGATGTCGATAAAACTAGGTAGATTATGGTTCCCTTAACTTAGGTACCATGACAAATCAATATGGACATTCTTTATATAGAATTGAGGTCCACATGAACAGTATATCAAAGGTAAGATACCCTCATTCTTATCATAGAATTGGGGTTTACAAGAACGACATGATATGGCATGATATCATCATCCCATTAAGAATTGCTTATGATATACTCTTTGTATAATCATAAGGGCCGGTATACCATGTTTCTTTAGATTGACATGGCAAGGATCGTGTAATGGGTTTTTAGGGTACAACCAGCTCAGTCGGCCTTGAGGGAATCCAAGGCTACGAGGAGTCTTACGGAGGTCTCTATGACTAACTTGCTAGTCCAAAGGAACGGAATGTCCAATGGAGAGCTTGTATGTCAATGAGAGTTGAGTGTGATCGATAAATCAACATGAAACGTGGGACTATACTCACGGAGTGGAGAATAGTGCCGATATATATATATATATGTATAATATGAAACCATCGGTAATAGAATCAGGATAAAAATCAGTTTACAGTAAAATAACGACTTAAGTAAAGTCGTGTATTGAATAATTAACGCCTAACAGAAGGGCGTTTACATATATTGCCAATTTACAGAATTTCCATTATTTCATTAATTTATCAAAAACACGCCTTTCCTGGGGGCGTTTCTTCAAAGTTGACGACTGCAGAGGCAGGCGTCTCATCATTTACATATTCGACAGGATATAATTATTCTCAGAAATTTATCAAAAATGCGCCCTTGGAAGGGGCGTTACTTTCTAATTCCATTTTACAGAATATGTGAATTTCAGGATTTTAACAGATACACGCCCTAGGAAGGGGCGTTACTTTTCAGATTCACGCCTTGTACTGGGGCGTTAGAATATGGAAAACGACTTTGTCCAAGTCGTGAATTTCAAGGGATATACGATATTTTAATAAATAATATTTCGAGAGACAGGAGACATGTCATGGCAGTAAAATTTAACAGGAATTCACAGAGTCATGCAAGATATTAAAAATCAATATTTCATATGTATTGTAATTTTTAAACAGGATCAATTATTAATCACATGCGATTCTTATGAAATTAACGCCTGCGTAGAGGGCGTCAAATATTAAATTGACGACCACTAGCATGGTCGTTTCTTTTAAATTAGCGCCCTAATCAAGGGCGTTTCTTTTAAAATTTTGCAGAAAACGTAATAAAACCTTATAAACAGTATGCATGCCATGCTCATATACGTATGTATAGATATCTTGCATTAATTCTTATTTGGGCTACAATAACTTGAGAAAATCCTACCTTAACAATGGATTTGAAGGTGACAGACACGTGAAGACGTTGATAAGGATAAACTGAATCAGCAGTAGGCAGAGAACCTTTGTTCTTTGGTCGATCTCTAGAGTTTTCCTACAGAGGAATATGAAGAGATATTAGAAATTTCTTCATAAGCTTGGCTGAAGATGGAAGTTTAGAAGAACTTACCCTTGTTCTTCACGATGTCTAGGCTTCCTCAACCTGTGAGAAGAAAAGAGAGTGAAGAATCATTAGTTCTTCGTGTAGGCAAAGCAGAGATCAAAGGAATAGTTTGTTCTTCACGTACCTAGCAGCAGACGTTCGATCAAATGGGTTTTAGGGTTCGATCGAACATGTTATTTATAGGATTTTGAAGTCCTAACAAGAGTAGTGTTTGATTGAGGGTAATATATCCTTAATAGAGTCCTTACTCTAATAGACACTTACTAGATTAGGTTGATCTTTCCTTGGATAAGTTCTGGGTTCGATCGGTTCATGAACTGAATTAACGCCTTAGGTCAGGGCGTGTATTCGTTAATTGACGCCTTACTTTATGGCGTTTCTTAAAAAGCGCCTTGAAAAAGGGCGTTTCGTGTTTTAAAACACGCCCAAGATAGGGGCGTTTCTTTTACTTACTTATTTAGTCGCATGAGAACTGACGACCGCATGTGTGGGCGTCCTTTCTTTAGTAACGCCATGGATAGAGGCGTTTCTTTATAAATTAACGCCTTAATAAGAGGCGTTATTTTTAATTTTGTTTTATTTCATCCAATTAACCCTATTCCTTTTATATATTACTTCTGTAATATATATGTTTTAATTCATTTCAATTATTCATTTATTAGGGTTGCTACAATAAATCATGGTGAGAATTTGGCACTTTGCATGTATGTATTTTAGGGAAAAGTGGTAAGTTTTCATTTGGAGTTTTTAATCTTGGTAGAATGTGGTTGGTATGTGTTTCTACATTGTTTAAATACCAAGGAATACTTGGTTGATTGTTTTCATCAACCAACCATTTCAATCATTCACTGGGATTTTAATCATTGGACTGAACTACTGTAGTTTGGTGAACTGGCTTTGTGTCTGTAAACTGTAGGTCGATCGAACTCTCCGTTTAGGTGAACTGAAACCAGCGTACTCCAAAAACGTGATTTCAAACTTAATTAAATCTAATCCTTTTTTTGTTTTACTTTTACCCATTTGCCCATAGGGTTATTATACGTATCTTAGAGGGGTTTTCTAAGGGTTTTATGAGGGCTATATGGGTCTTTTGATGTCTCTTGTTCTTATATATACTAGACCTACGAATTTGGGAGATTTATCTCCAAGGGCTAACATTTTCTTATCTTGTTGGTCAAGAAAGAGGAGAAGAAGACAAAGGGGAAAAGAAGAGGAGATATCATCTACATCCATGTGTTTTTGGAGATCGTTGTAGAAGAAAAGGAGGAGCGAAATGAAGAGATGATCGAGAAGATGTTGATATCGTGTTGATCCGGTCTCCCTTCGACTTGCGCTTCAAAGAACATCATCATCCAGCCATGGGAAACAAAGGGGGATAATTTCTATATCTTCTATATGTTCTTTGTGATGTGTTTCATGGCTTGTATTTTGGGTTGAGCACATTTTGGATATTTGTGTTTATTTTCTAAACTAGATATTCGTGTGTGTGGACCATCTGTGTATGGTTGTGCTTATTGTGTTACGGTTGTTGCAGCTCATGTGTGTATGTGTATGTGTAGATCTGCTGTCGGATCGTGTTGGAGACTCCGTCTCCGTGTGTGTGTTGGGGCGTGTCCCCGTGTGTGTGTGCAGGCGTTGTCCTATGTGTGTGTAGGAGTGTTGTCTCCGTGTTGGGGGTTTATCCCCGAGTGTAGCCTTACCGGTTAGGTAAGGGGTGGACGTAGGAAGCCTGTCGTGGTCCCGAACCACCTTAAAAATCCCTGTGCACTGTGGTTTGGTTTGTGCGATTGTGTGGTTTGCTTGTTATATCCGTTTGTGTGATGCTCTGAGATCGGAGAGATGGAGAGAATTTAGTTACCTTGTTTAGCTAATAATTTCAATCTCATCAATATTGTTAATTTCGCTGCGTAGCATTTTAATTTGCCATCTAGTGTCGGGGATAATTCAACCTCCCTTCTTGTCTGCTCGCCTAGCCCGGGGCCAACAAGTGGTATCAGAGCAAAGTCTCTGATTTTTGTTCAACTCCACGATTGAAGAGTAAAGATCTTTGGCGATGGCTAACATGAATTCACTTCTTATTTTTGATGGTTCTGATTATAAATCATGGGTTGAAAATTTCTGTGAATACATGACTAGTTTTGATCCAAAGTTTATCAGGTTAATCACCCATGGTCCTCTCATTCTACCTGGAAATAAATCAGAATGGACCGAAAGAACATTGAAAATATCTTTGTTTTAAAAGTTCTTAAGGCTGCAGTAAGCACAAACAAATTTCCATTTGTTTCAAACTACAAGTCTGCAAAAGAAATTTGGGATGGACTAATCAAAGCTCAAAAAGAAAAGGAAAGCACAAAGAAGGATAGTGAGTGCTTGATGCCCGACAAGCACGATAAATCAAGTAAGGAAAGCTCAGAGCTAGACTCTGAAGGTGAGGAAGTTTCTTACGAAGAACTTATGGATGTCTATGATACATTGTTCGATAAGTATAAGAAGCATAAATCTAAAAATAGAAAACTTAAAACGAAGTTCGAAAAGACCTTCCTTTAAAATGGTTCTCGTAATAAGTGTTCTAAACTCGAAGAGCTTAAAAAGGATAACAGTGCGATGTTAATTCAGATTTCCTTGCTTGAAAGTAATATGAAAAGCTTTGATGAAATTGAAAAGGAAAACACAGTATTGAAGTCTGAAAATGAGAAACTCAAAGAACAAAATAGTGTGTTGTTTGATAAAATGAACATTCATGAAAAAGGAAAATATGTGAATGTTGATGAATGTGAAAAAGTTCGTGTGTTAGAACAAGAAATGGAAAGCTACAAAACCATCAATGTCACATTGAATGAAAAAGTCATTTCTTGTGAAAATGAGATTATTTCTTATGAACTATATGTTGCATCTCTTGAGAATAAAATCTGTGAATTAAACAACACTTTGTCTATATTTGTCCAAGGGAAAGATAATCTAGATAAAATCATGGGGACCAAAGTGAATTTTTAAAAAGAAGGACTTGGGTATGAACCCAACAAGAAGAAAGCATTCTCTTTGAAAATGTAAATATTTTTTATGCATGCATCATGTTCCTCAAACATGTCAAATGCTTCTTGTGTTGAGAAAAAAAATTCTAAAGCTCAGGCTCAACCTAGGAACAATAGAATTAATGCTCGCAAAAGACACAAAAAGCATGCTCATATCCGAAAAATCACAAATGTCTCCTGTTTTTTATTGTAGTCATCACGGTCATGTCATGGGTGATTGTTTGACAATGAGAAATGATGATTTGAATAGTTTGAGAATGCATGCCAGAAAATTTCATGATAGAAAAATCCATGTTAAAAACCATGTTGTTCCGAAAAAGAAAGTTGAATGCTTCTACTGTGGAAAATATGGTCACGAAATGTATGATTGTTACATATTGAAAAAGGATGACTTGAAGGCATGTGAAAACAACTTTATTTCCAAAAGAAAAATTGTTTCGTGTTTCAAATGTGGAAAACCTAGACACTATGTGTTACAATCTTTGCAAGTAAATGAAAGAAAGAATTCCAATGTCAAAAATAATTATACTTTTACCAACCCACAGAAATTCCATGCTTAACCTGTTAAGAAGAATGAAAAGTCTCTTGTTAGTTGTCATTACTGTGGTGAGTTTGGGCGTACCAGGCATGATTGTGCTTCAATGCATTTTGATGATATACATGCCCAAAAATTATGGAGAGCACCCACTAGATGTGCAACTAACCATCCGGGACCCAAGAAGGTTTGGGTACCCAAAAACTGTTGAATGAGAACTTTGTTACAAGGATGCCTTGAGGCCATGTGAAAGACTTGAAAAATTATGGCTGCTCAAGGCATAGGTTTTGAAAATAAAATTTTGAATTGTCTTTGAAAATCTAAAATTTATTTTAACTAAATCTCTATTCACGAAAATCATGAAAAATATGTTTTTCTCATGTGCTTGAATTGCATCTATCTGCTCATTATTGCATGACTACATGGTATATTAAATGGTGATTTGAGGAAGGGCAGGTTATTCCTGTTTGAAATCTATCACCATACGTGAGAATGTGCCTCCGCCTGGTACCATGAGTCAATTGTTCATTTAAGTCATAGGATACATGATTTTAAGAAAATGTCAATTGTGGAATTTATGCACATAGTAAGGGGGAGTTTGTTTTTGAATGAATAACTTGGAATTGTGAATCTAACTCATTTTTGTGGAAATACATCTCTTGCCAATTGAAAATCTTTGAAATCTCTGCAATAGCTTTTGGCACTTGGTGATGTTGTTCGTATGAGATATTGATTCTGAAAATTTGAATTGTTATTCCCCTATCCTGCTGTGATGAAAATGTCCAACTCTATTTTTGAACAATTCTTGATTGGAACTGTATGTTTGATAGCATATTTGAACTTAACTACGAATGTGGAATATAAAATGGTGTGTAGTGGAAGGGTGGATTATGTCCACTAGAAAACTCTCACTATGCGTGAGCTGGGTCTTCGGACCAAAATCTCCGGCTCGTACAGAACTGAAAAATTTTGACTGGCTTGTGAATGAATTTTAAAATTATTGTTGAAAATCTATTTTTTAAGAATTTTTGAAAACTATTGGGTTGCATTACTTATTTTTGATCATTTTTGCACCCTTGTTCATAAAGGCTATGTCATGGAAAATGTTTGTTGTTTATTATTTGAAGGTGAATGCCTTCATGTGCAATCTGTCATGATATTATGAAAATCAAGCTCTTGCATCTTATTTTTATATTTTATATTACATTCTCATATTATTATAGGTTGCATGCATTAGAACTCGTGCATTAGGTGCATTTAGTTCATTCAAATGAAAAATTAAAAATTCGCATCTTGCACCCATGTTAAATTTTACAATGCATTTAGAACATTCACATAAAATCTGAAATTTTACATCGCATTGCATTTTACATTGCATATTGCATATACTCCCATTGTTTGCTTACATGTTATTATATGCTATTCACCCCCGTCCTTGGAACTTCTAAGACTTCATACTCATTGCCAAATAACGTTGTATTTGAGTCTTTACTAGTGTGTGTCATGCCATACACTTAGGAGGAGTAAATATTTGATAAGTGCATCTATTTAAGGGGAGTTGCATTGTTATGTGTTCATAATATTTTTGGTATACATGCTGAATCAAATTTGCACACATCATGCACAAAATGTGAAAATGAGTGTTAGACATATGGATATAAGAATTTCTTTACAACACGCTAGAGATATTAAACTTGTTGCATGAATGTTGAAGAGGTAGTTGAGGAAAAATTACCTACCTATTTTTGTAGAAAGAATTTATGATAAGGTGAAATGCAGAGTAATGCTTAGTCTCACTGAGTAAATTGGATGCACGTCACCTGAGAGGTGATGTGGTTCATTTCTAAAAAGTGTTGACTGAAGTACCTCTGTTCAAAATGAAGTGAAACAGTTCAATATTCTGAGTAATTGGAGATTCTAGCATAAGCTCCATGTGTCTCCTCGCGTAAAAAAGAATTATTTGAACATGATCATTCTTAGAAAAATTCTTATTGTCATTGTGAATTTGATGAAAAATTTGAAGTGAAAAATTAATGAGGTAGAGTGTAGCCTCCAATACAATGTTCTCATAAATTGAAGTGTAGTCTGTATAATGTCTCATTGTGTTGATCTGAAAATCTGAATATCCATATGGCTACAGTCCATTTTCATATTCTTTACTTAAACACTTGGTAATTTGATTTAATATGTATTAAGAAAATTGATTCACTACATTGACTATTGCATGGTTCCTCTATATGATTGCACATCTCCTAGGTGATACACACGAACATCCTAGTTGTTTTGACTCTCATACACTTTTCTCATACATATTCCCTTCTTAAATAAGTAAGGGAGAGTTATGTTATATGTATATACATATATATTTACTTGGTTGCATTATGTGCATCTCATATGTCATCATTTGTCTGCATCTAGCTTCATGCATTTCACAAGAAAACTAAAAATCTGAAAATCAAAGAAAACCACTTGATGTGTCAAAGACATTCCATGAAACATCTTGTTATTGCTTGTGCGATTGCATCATCTGAACTTCTAATATGAGCTTTTATTGATTCATGAATCTGTCATGCTGAAATTTGAACTTCATTTCCTTCCTCCCACTTTTTGATAATGTCAAAGGGGGAGAAAGATTTATGTTTTGTCAAATGGGGATAAGGATCTTTCATGTATGACTTGCGTCATCATATATCACATTGTCTTGTCAATCATAACATCATAAAGTTTGTCATAGTAAAAAATATAAACATATGCAAGGCACACAACAATCTCCCCCTTTTTGATGATGACAAACGGGGAGAAATATTTATGTTTTGTCAAATGGGGAGAAGGATCTTTCATGTATGACTTGCGTCATCATATATCATAGGGTTTTTTATATGGAAGCCATTGTTAAAAGTGAATTTGTAAAAAAATCATTCCTAAAAATACATTAGCAGGTATATCACTATGTAATCTGAATTGTGCATAAATGCCATATTTATTTACATGCATATCACTTCTTTTTACCAACAACTTGGAAGAAAATTATTTATTTAAATGGCATTTATGCACTATTTGAATTAACTCAGTGATATACCTGCTAATGCATTTTTAGGAATTATTTTTTTACAAAATCACTTTTAACAGTGGTTTTCATGCAAAAAACCTTATATCATATTATCTTGTCAATCATAAAATCATAAAGTTTGTCATCATCAAAAAGGGAGAGATTGTTATGTGCTTTGCACATATTTATGTTTTTGATAATAACTAAACTTTATGTATACTTGCATATAATTTTGATGATAGTGTGCAATCATGATCATTGCCTCATTGCCATGTTTCATATGTCTCAGAATCTAGAAGAACTCACTACTACATGCTATATGATATTAAGAGTTTCTCATGCTTTGATTGAACCTTGAGAATGATGATAAAATTATTCATGTGATTTACATCCTTTTCTCTTATGGATTTTGAGGCTCATACATGTTTGAATGCAATGGCCATATGAAGTTGGAATGAACAAGTTCCTTGTGCTTTCCATTTTTTATATATTCATCTGGTATCTCCATGTATATTCTTAATGGGGTTATTCTGGCCTAGATTGCAAATGGAAGCACTTTTGTTAATCTTGGTGGAAACCGGTTTGATGATGCTTATTTGTTGAAATGGATGCATGGGTTTTTGGTATCATGTGCTCGTGAATATCAATAGAGTGCTTGTAATGAAATCTTGATAAATGTGTGAATGTGCAAGACCTCTTGTGTATGAATTTAGATTCCATGATTGAGATCATAGCCTTGGGTTGATTTGAGCTCTAGCGTGAACTTCATGTGAACCTTGGTAGATGTTGGCAAAATTGGTTCACACACCTTGTTTATATTCATTGCTATGGGTTCTTGGGCTAGCATCATGTTCAATCTATTCTTACAAAACTTGAGTGAATGCGAATTGAATGGTTATTACATGATTTTCACACCTTGGTTGAGTGAATGGCCAATTTGGCCTTGAACTTTGGATTGAGAAATTTGGGCTCAATTTGTGTTTCATGTATCTTCTACAAAAAGCCTCTAAGTTTCAAGTATTGAATCTATCCCATGTGATGTTTGGTAGACAATTGGCTTAATGAAGCTCATATCTTGGTATAAATGCATAACTATAAGCTCTAAATGTTAGAGTGCCTGATTTGTGTTTTAAAGGACTCTAATGCATATTATTCATGTGTCTTCAATGGGCTTTGATGTCTATACTTCATGGTCTTAACTACATTTACTATGTTATGCAGGTTTAGAAAGCAATGCCAATCCCATATGCAAAGGTATCATAAATCATGGTGAGAATTTGGCACTTTGCATGTATGTATTTTTGGGAAAAGTGGTAAGTTTTCGTTTGGAGTTTTTAATCTTGGTAGAATGTGGTTGGTATGTGTTTCTACATTGTTTAAATACCAAGGAATACTTGGTCGATTGTTTTCATCAACCAACTATTTTAATCTTTCACCGGGATTTTAATCATTGGACTGAACTGCTGTAGTTTGGTGAACTGGCTTTGTGTCTGTAAATTTTAGGTCGACCGAACTCTCCATTTAGGTCAACCGAAACCGGCGTACTCCAAAAACGTGATTTCAAACTTAATTAAATCTAATCCTTTGGTGGTCCTACTTTTACCCATTTGCCCATAGGGTTATTATACATATCTTAGAGGGGTTTTCTAAGGGTTTTATGATTGCTATATGGGTCTTGTGATGTCTCTTGTTCCCATATATACTAGACCTACGAATTTGGGAGATTTATCTCCAAGGGCTAACATTTTCTTATCTTGTTGGTCAAGAAAGAGGAGAAGAAGATAAAGGGGAAAAGAAGAGGAGATATCATCTACATTCATGTGTTTTTGGAGATCGTTGTAGAAGAAAAGGAGGAGCAGAATGAAGAGATGATTGAGAAGATGTTGATATCGTGTTGATCCGGTCTCCCTCCAACTTGCGCTTCAAAGAACATCATCACCCGGCCATGGGAAACAAAGGGGGATAATTTCTATAACTTCTATATGTTCTTTGTGATGTGTTTCATGGCTTGTATTTTGGGTTGAGCACATTTTGGATATTTGTGTTTATTTTCTGAACTAAATATTCATGTGTGTGGACCATCAGTGTACGGTTGTGCTTATTGTGTTGCGGTTGTTGCAGCTCGTGTGTGTGTGTGTGTGTAGATCTGCTGTCGGATCGTGTTGGAGACTTCGTCTCCGTGTGTGTGTTTGGGCGTGTCCCCGTGTGTATGTGCAGGCGTTGTCCTATGTGTGTGTAGGAGCGTCGTCTCCGTGTTGGGGATTTATCACCGAGTGAAGCCTTACCGGTTAGGTAAGGGGTGGACGTTGGGAGCCTGTCGTGGTGTCGAACCACCTTAACAATGCCTGTGCACTGTGGTTTAGTTTGTCCGATCGTGTGGTTTGCTTGTTATATCCGTTTGTGTGATCGTGTGAGATCGGAGAGATTGAGAGAATTTAGTTACCTTGTTTAGCTAATATCTTCAATCTCGTCAATATTGTTAATTTCGCTGCGTAGCATTTTAGTTTGCCATCTAGTGTGGGGGACAATTTAACCCCCCTTATTGTCCGCTCGCCTACCCCGGGACCAACAAGTGGTATCAGAGCAAGGTCTATGACTTTCGTTCAAACTCACGGTTGAAGAGTAAAGATCTTTGGCGATGGCTAACATGAATTCACTTCCTATTTTATATGGTTCTGATTATAAATCATGGGTTGAATAATTCTGTGAATACTTGACTAGTTTTGATGCGAAGTTTATGAGGTTAATCACCCTTGGTCCTCACATTCCTACCTGGAAATAAATCAGAATGGACCGATGAGCGTAAGAAAAAGAACATTGAAAATATATTTTTTTTGAAAGTTGTTAAGGCTGCCGTAAGGAATAACAAATTTCCGTTTGTTTCAAACAGCAGGTCTGCAAAAGAAGTTTGGGATGGACTAATTGTCACGCCCCGAGCCTTTATTACAGCGGAAGACTAGCTCGAGGACATGAACAGCCGACATGGTAAGCCTCTTGCGAGCAAGAATGATCAGAGCGCGAGACAATCACATGCATAAATGCAATTGCACAGTATTTAATCAAATTCCAACTTTATTTCATAAATGATCAAAGTATTCTTTTACAACAACCTTTTTATCATTCTACTAGACTCAAGAAAATATGGAAATTACATTGACTCGATCTAAACAATATAGACTTCCTAAGTCTTCACTCTCATCTTGAAAATACTTTCATTCGCTCTCGGACCCGCTACTTGTATAACCCGAATCCGAACTCGAATCACTTCCATCTCCTGAAAAGATTGGAAATAGGTAATGAGCACACTTGCCCAGTAGGTATCTTCGCATCAACATGAAAGCATTATTAAAGTAATTAATATTTTTGCTCTAGAAAAAAATAAGGTAAAATCATGTGAATGCGATCAATCACTTGATTAAACCAAAGTAACAAGATAATCATATAAGATAGAATGAACTAGCATGAATATGACAAGAACATGAGATTGGCCTTTCATGATCAAGAATGTAACGAGAATGTACTAGCAAGCCACATAATCAACACTCCAGCATCTTTTGCTTATGAGCAAGTGCTTCGTGAATTTCTATGGAATATCAAGCAAGAAAGTCATGTATAAGAATGTCATGTCGTGTCGTGGATCTTCACTTATTTATAGAAAAAGCACTCCCAACGCAATGCGACGCTAGTAGCATCATATCCCATGGTTTATAAAATAGTATGTTTCCAGCAATCAGTCGAGGGGACTAGCATAGAGCCCTTGAACACAATCAGTGCTCGATCGCAACTTCAAGTATAAATCAAGTTACTTCCACGCATGTAATAATAATGTATGGCCAAGAATGTACAACTCAATAATTCATGATAACGATCATCAATGGATGAATGCTTCAATTGAAGAATGCATGAGTCAAAAAAAGATTTAAACAATGTTATGCTCATGAGAATAAATCGGCAGCATAACGGTACATTCTTTTATTTCCATTCATTACATTAAGTTTCTTGATCAATTTTATAAGTTCTAGACTATCATTAGTTCATCTAGAACCTTTGGAATATCAACCCTTGGGTCAAACCTTGGGTTAAGTACTTAAGAAATGTGACAGTCGTTTATTGGGCCGTTACATCATTTAACGCTCCAGTAGTGGGCCGTTACAATGATCCGAGTCCTAAACAATAAAAATAGACTCAGAGAAAGGTGACGGTCATGCCTAGGGCCGTTACATTATGTGACGGTCCAGGATGAAGCCGTTACACTAGTCTGAATCCCGAATCAAGAATTCAAACTCAGATGAATGTGACGGTCTTATATTGGGCCGTTACGTGTGCTTGACGGTCCAACACAGAGCCGTTACATTACTGATAATCAAAAAACATCGATGGTGTAATTTAATCAATAGGCTTTAAGGGTACAACCAACTCGGCGTCCTAGTGGGAATCCCAGGCTCGCGGAGAATTACGGAGGCCTTGAAACAAGATTTCCTAGTCCATTGGAAGGAATATCCAATAGAGAGGTCATCATGTCCAAGAGTATGTTCCTATAGTGCAAAGTGAACTAATGGACAACATATCGGAATATGTGCCATGTACTTATAGAAACGACTCTATTGATAAAGAGAGAATGTATACTCATTGTGAAGCCAAGATAAACTCTGTTAATACAACTTTCAAAAATCATGATTTAATTATAAACTATAGAGTTTTGGATCATGAAATTAACATAACTTAAAATAACTCAAGATGCCTAAGTCATGCAAATTACAATATGAAACAGTAAGTAAACTTAAAACCATAATAATAGGTCAAAACTTAGCTATCTAGGTTTAATTATAAGTAAACTTAACTGGTTACTATTCTGCCATAGGTTGACAGAACACAGAGTCTAACGGTCTAATAGGGGTGCGTCACAGTGGCTGTGACGGTCTATCGAGGGGCCGTTACAGTATGTAACGCTCCTGTCCAGGTGCGTTAGAGACAACAGTGAAAATAAAAATGTAACAGAGTGTGTGACGATCTGTCGCAAGGCCGTTACATGCCTGTGACGGTCCTACCATGATCCGTCAGAGAATCTGCTAACAGAAATCAGTATGAAATACAACAGATTAACTCACATCATGTCTATAATCAAAATACCATGTATTCTCAGACATGGTAACGAAGTATAGGCCAACTACAGGCATATGTATCAGTGTATAGACAAGGTAACATCTTTTAATCTTCCAATTAGGGCTAAGAGATGCATGTAATGCATAGAACTATTAAAACATGAAATTGATGATCTACAATGCATGAAATTCAATCAAACCAGAGGGCTTTTAGTCTTATCAAGTTGTTTTTGCCGTTCATGAGATGACCTACCTCTTAATTTAGGCTTTAACCTTCCAATTAAGGTCTGAAAACTGAGCCCTAGTTCTCTTCTTCCTGTGACTTTTCAGCAACTTTCTTGGGCTCTAACTCCACGACCTCTTGACCTAAAGACGTGAAATTTGGAGAGGAGTTAGTCTAAAGTATTGTAAACAAATACTTCTAAATAACTTACTCGAGATTATGCCTCCTTACATTGATTCCTTGCGAGCCAAAAGTAAGGGTCGCCTACTTCAGAACTAGGTCCTCTTTATAGAGTTATAGCTAGGGTTTGAGGATTAGATCAATTCTAGAGTCCTTATTTCATCAAAACCTGATCTCTAAGAGTCCCCAGTAACTTAACGTGTCTTCTAGTTAGGTCTCTTGTAGATAGGGTTCAAAAAATCTAATCTTTTTGGGAGTTCTTTGACTTACGGAACTCGCAGTATGTAACGGTCGTGCCCAGGCGCGTTACCTGGTTGTGACGGTCGCCCGATGGACCGTTACAGTCAACGTGTATGGAGTTCTAAGTTAATAAAACTCTTTTATTCGTTTATCCCTATAATTATCTTAGATAAATAGTATTTATCTTATAAATCCGTGAATAAGCTAATTATCCTTCTAAAATATGGGCCAAACTTAATGGGCTTGGTCCATTATCTTTTTGGATAATCATTAATTATGCTAGGTTAACTATTTAACCCAATTGGGCCATATAATGACTCATTAATCTAACAATCCCTTCATAAATTTATTTAAGCCTTTATAATTTTCAGAAAATTGTTTTAATATTCAAAAATTATATATATAAATTCTGAGGCACTACAATCTCCCCTACTTAGAAGAATTTGGTCCCCAAATTCTGTACATGGATTGTTGAGAGAGTGTACTTACAGTTAAATAATTCTGGAAATCTTTTTCGCATAGCTGCTTCGGTTTCCCATGTTGCTTCATATGGCCATGTCTTCTTCCATTGGATCTTGACCATAAGAATAACTTTATTTCTTAGCTGTCGCACTTCACGTTCTAATATCTTTATTAGCGTTTGTTCGTATGTTAAGTCCTTCTGAATCTCCAGATTGTCATAAGTGATAATGTGATCAGGATCATATACATACTTCTTTAACATGGAGACGTGAAATACGTCATGAACTCCTGCTAATTGTGGAGGCAAAGCTAATCTATAAGCCACTTCACCGACTGTTTCGAGAATTTCAAATGGGCCAATAAATCTAGAAGTCAGCTTCCCTTTAATGCCAAATCTTCAAATATCACGACCTGGAGAAACTTTCAAATATACATGATCTCCAACCTGAAATTCTAAGTCGCGCCTTTGATTATCGCATAAGGCTTATGCCTATCTTGTGCCATTTTCATTCTTTCCTGAATGAGTTTTATTTTCTTTGTAGAATCTCTGATAATATCGGGGCCTAAGAATTGTCTTTCCCCTACTTCACTCTAACATATTGGTGATCGACAGCTTTTTCCATATAAGGCTTCAAAAGGTGCCATTTGTATGCTTGCCTGATAGCTATTGTTATAAGCAAATTCTACTAGAGGTAAGTGATCATGCCAACTACCTCTAAAGTCAATAGCACAAGCCCTGAGCATATCCTCTACTACATGATTTGTTCTTTCTGTCTGACCATCAGTTTGTGGATGAAAAGCTGTGCTGAAATTCAATCTAGTCCCTAGTGAATGTTGTAGACCCTTCCAGAACTGTGATGTGAATCGAGGATCTCTATCAGATATAATAGTGACTGGAACACCATGTAATTTGATAATTTCCTTCATGTATAATGTTGCTAGAATATCCACAGACTATCGACTCTTAATTGGTAGGAAATGTGCAGACTTAGTCAACCGCTTTATGATTACCCATATTCCATCATGTCCACCTCTTGTCTTAGGTAACCCCATAATGAAATCCATCCCTATACTTTCTCACTTCCATTTGGGAATACTTAAGGGATGTAATTTACTTGCGGGTCTGAAATGTTCTGCCTTCACTTGTTGACATGTGAGATAGTGAGACACAAAGTCAGCTACTTCCCTCTTCATATTGGGTCACCTAAAGTTTCTTTTGAGATCTTGATACATCTTTGTACCTTCTGGATGAATGGTGTACTTGGAATTATGTGCTTCATCTAGGATTAGTTTCTTCATAGCCTCATGATCTGGTACACATATTCGGCCTTTAAATAGTAATCTTCCATCATTAGAAATAGAAAAATCCGGCCTTTGCTCAATATTGGCCTTAATCTCCAATAATGCAGGATCATCATTTTGCAGCTTGACTAGATCCTTTATCAATGTAGGCTGAGCTTGAATATTTGCTATGAAACAACCTTCTTCCTTCCTGTCAATATCTAAATTCAATTGTGCAAATTGAGGAACAAGGTTAGTTACACTAATCATAAGACTTGATAGCATACCCATTGGTTTTCTGCTGAGTGCATCTGCTATAGCATTTGTCTTTCCAGGGTGATATTGAATAGCAAAATCAAAGTCCTTGAGATGTTCTAACCACCTTCTCTGCCTCATGTTTAAATCTTTTTGAGAGAATAGGTATTTCAAGCTCTTGTGGTCTGAATAGACCGCAAACTTTTCTCCATAAAGATAATGACGCCAAATCTTTAAGGTGAAAATAACTGCTGATAGTTCCAAATCATGCACAGGATAATTTTCCTCGTGTCGTTTCAATTGTCTTGAAGAATAACAGATTACCTTCCCATTTTACATAAGAACACACCCTGAGCCAATGCCTGAGGCATCTGTATATACTTTGAATCCACCACCTTCCCTTGGTAATGATAAAATAGGGGCTGTAGTAAGATGATTCTTAAGATTTTGAAAGCTCTTTTCACATTCTTCCGACCAGGCAAAGGGAATTTTTTTCCTTGTAAGTCTAGTTAAAGGAACTGCAATCTTAGAGAAATCTTTAATGAATCTTCTGTAATAACCAGCTAGACCTAAAAAGCTTCGAACTTCTGATACTATCGTTGGCCGACTCCAATTCTTGACAGCTTCTACCTTAGAAGGATCCACATCAATACCTTCTTTTGAAATAATGTGGCCTAGGAATGAGACTTCCTTGAGCCAGAATTCACACTTATTGAGTATGGCTTATAGCTTGTGTTCTCTAAGTGTTTGCAAGGCTATCCTTAGATGTTCTTCATGTTCTTCCTCTGTCTTGGAATATATTAGGATATCATCGATGAAGACGACAATGAACTGATCCAGATATGGCTAGAAAACATTATTCATAAGCTGCATAAATGTTGTTGGAGCATTAGTTAACCCAAATGGCATTACCATAAATTCATAGTGGCCATAATGACTTCGAAAAGGCGATTTATAAATATCTTCTTCTTTGATTCTAAGTTGATGACAACCAGATCTGAGATCAGTCTTAGAGAAATATTCTGCTCCCGAAAGCTGATCGAAGAGCTCATCAATACGCGGCAACAGATACTTATTTTTGATTGTAAGCTGATTCAGTCACCGATAGTCGATACATAGCCTGAGCGAACCATCTTTCCTTTTGACAAATAGAACAGGCGCTCCCCATGGGGATGTGCTGGGTCTAATGAAACCCATGTCTAGTATTTCCTGCAACTGTCTCTTTAGTTCCTTAAGTTCAATGGGGGACATCCTGTAAGGGGCTACAAAAAATAGGTGCCGCACCAGGAATGAGTTCAATAGTGAAGTTCACCTCCCTCTCGGGTGGTAAACTAGGTAGTTCAGATGGAGACACGTCTGGGAACTCATTTACAATAGGGATGTCTGCTATGATAATTTCCTTGGACTCTGTAATAATAACAGAAGTAAGAAAAGTTTCACATCCTTTCGAGATGAGTTTGCAAGCGTGAAGAGAAGATATAATAGTGGGGTGTTTCTTGTACTTGATGCCAATAAAAGAGAATCTCGGAAGATCGGGCTTTCGAAAGGATATAATCCTATTTTGGCAATTGATATAAGCATCATGATCTACAAGCCAATCTACCCCTAAAATGGCATCATAACCTTTCATATCGAGACACACTAATTTCGCGGGGAGATTGTGTCCTTCTACCACTACCTCACAATCAGGATAATAGTTAGTAAGCTTTGTTCCAGAACCTAAGGGTGTGGAAATAGCAAGATCTGAAGGTAAGGGAACAGATGCGATTGGTAAGGTTCTGACAAAAGCAGTGGAGATAAAAGAATGAGAGGCACCAGTATCAAATAGCATAAATGCAAGACATGAACAGATTTGAAGAGTACCTTCCATGAGTCCACCATCCCGATCCCTGGGTGCTTCTTCTTCTTCTATAACAGCATTGAGGCGAGCCTGCCTCCTACATCCTCCTCCTAACGGTTGATCTTTCATAAGGGGGCAATCCGGCATGCGATGCTCCCTACTTCCACAACGCAAACAAGCACCAAGGCGTTTCCAGCATTCTTCAGTCGAGTGGCCGAATTTCTCGCAAAAAGTGCACGCCGAGGTGACTTGCTCCTTCACTTCCTTGACCTTCTTGTTCTTTTGGGAACTTCCACCATTCCCGCTTCTTGATCTCTTCTTGCTATCACGGCTTTTATAGGGTTCCGTGATGCTAAAATTTTCCATCTTATAATGCCGATCAGAGCGTCGGTCTGATTCTTCTCCTTTTCCTTTTAATTTCTCAACCTTCTCCAAGGTCCTTTCGTACAAATATGCCCGTTGAACCATCTCCGCATAAGTGCGGATGTTCTGGGTCCCGAGTTGTTGAATAAAATCGGGCCGTAAGCCGTCCATGAACCGATTTGCCTTTAATAATTCAGTACTAATCAGATTTGGTGCATAGGGTGCTGGCCTTGAAAACTGCAGCTCATACTCTGCCACCGACATCATCCCCTGCCGAAGTGAGGCAAACTCCATAGCCTTTCATTCCTTAACGTGTTCAGAGAAATACTTGGAACGGAATAAAGTAAAAAAATCATCCCATGTATGGGGTGCATCGGCCGGAGTTGCCGGAACCGACTTCCACTAAGTACGTGCATCCTTCTTAAGTTGAAATGCTGCCAGACGCACCTTTTCTTGATCGGTGCATTGGATAACATCAAAGATACGATTCATTTCATCGATCCAATTTTCTGCTTCATTCGGATTGGAAGAACCATAGAAACACGGAGGGTTTAAACTCTGAAAATTATGATGTAGATCTCCAGCCCGTGCTCCTGCGCCACCTTGCGCAATAGTGTGTAATGCCTAAGTAAGGACGGCAACTGTTTGTTGCATGCCATCCCAATCTACGCGATGAGCCATGATAGCAATAAGGTACCTGAGAGAAATATAACAACTTATTATTTCTCGTGAGACTGAAAGAAAATCAATCTTAAAGCTAATAACTATCTCATCCCGGGCTCTACCCAATTCTCACATGGGTATGAAATTTTACTTCCTTAGTTCATAGGTAGGGGTCCTTAAACCTTGGACTTATCCTATGACATGATTCTTTTCCCTAAGTCCTGAGACTTGGGCACTGATACCAACTTAACTGTCACGCCCCGAGCCTTTATTACAGCGGAAGACTCGCTCGAGGACAAGAACAGCCGGCATGGTAAGTCTCTTGCGAGCAAGAACGACCAGAGCGCGAGACAATCACATGCATAAATGCAATTACACACTATTTAATCAAATTCCAACTTTATTTCATAAATGATCAAAGTATTCTTTTACAACAACCTTTTTATCATTCTACTAGACTCAAGAAAATATAGAAATTACATTGACTCGATCTAAACAATATAGACTTCCTAAGTCTTCACTCTCATCTTGAAAATACTTTCATTCGCTCTCGGACCCGCTACTTGTATAACCCGAATCCGAATTCGAATCACTTCCACCTCCTGAAAAGATTGGAAATAGGTAATGAGCACACTTGCCCAGTAGGTATCTTCGCATCAACATGAAAGCATTATTAAAGTAATTAACATTTTTGCTCTAGAAAAAAATAAGGCAAAATCATGCGAATGCGATCAATCACTCGATTAAACCAAAGTAACAAGATGATCATATAAGATAGTACGAACTAGCATGAATATGACAAGAACATGAGATTGACCTTTCATAATCAAGAATGTAATGAGAATGTACTAGCAAGCCACATAATCAACACTCCAGCATCTTTTACTTATGAGCAAGTGCTTCGTGAATTTCTGTGGAATATCAAGCAAGAAAGTCATGTATAAGAATGTCATGTCGTGTCGTGGATCTTCACTTATTTATAGAAAAAGTACTCCCAGCGTAATGCAACGCCAGTAGCATCATATCCCATGGTTTATAAAATAATATGTTTTCAGCAATCAGCCGAGGGGACTAGCATGGAGCCCTTGAACACAAACAGTGCTCGATCGCATCTTCAAGTATAAATCAAGTTACTTCCATGCATGTAACAATAAAGTATGGCCAAGAATGTACAACTCAATAATTCATGATAACGATCATCAATGGATGAATGCTTCAATTAAAGAATGCATGAGTCAAAAGAAGATTTAAACAATGTTATGCTCATGAGAATAAATCGGCAGCATAACGGTACATTCTTTTATTTCCATTCATTACATTAAGTTTCTTGATCAATTTTATAAGTTCTAGAGAATCATTAGTTCATCTAGAACCTTTGGAATATCAACCCTTGGGTCAAACCTTGGGTTAAGTACTTAAGAAATGTGACAGTCGTTTACTGGGCCGTTACATCATTTAACGCTCCAATAGTGGGCCGTTACAATGATACGAGTCCAGAACAATAAAAATAGACTCAGAGAAAGGTGACGGTCATGCCTAGGGCCGTTACATTATGTGACGGTCCAGGATGAAGCCGTTACACTAGTCTGAATCCCGAATCAAGAATTCAAACTCAGATGAATGTGACGGTCTTATATTGGGCCGTTACGTGTGCCTGACGGTCCAACACAGAGCCGTTACATTACTGATAATCAGAAAATATCGATGGTGTAATCTAATCAATGGGCTTTAAGGGTACAACCAACTCGGCATCCTAGTGGGAATCCCAGGCTCGCGGAGAATTACGGAGGCCTTGAAACAAGATTTCCTAGTCCATTGGAAGGAATATCCAATAGAGAGGTCATCATGTCCAAGAGTATGTTCCTATAGTGCAAAGTGAACTAATGGACAACATACCGGAATATGTGCCATGTACTTATAGAAACGACTCTATTGATAAAGAGAGAATGTATAATCATTGTGAAGCCAAGATAAACTCCGTTAATACAACTTTCAAAAATCATGATTTAATTATAAACTATAGAGTTTTGGATCATGAAATTAACATAACTTAAAATAACTCAAGATGCCTAAGTCATGAAAATTCCAATATGAAACAGTATGTAAACTTAAAACCATAATAACAGGTCAAAACTTAGCTATCTAGGTTTAATTATAAGTAAACTTAACTGGTTACTATTCTGCCACAGGTTGACAGAACACAAAGTCTAACAGTCTAACAGGGGTGCGTCACAGTGGCTGTGACAGTCTATCAAAGGGCCGTTACAGTATGTAACGCTCCTATCGAGGTGCGTTAAAGACAACAGTGAAAATAAAAATGTAACAGAGTGTGTGACGGTCTGTCGCAAGGCCGTTACATGCCTGTGACGGTCCTACCATGATACGTCAAAGAATCTGCTAACAGAAATCAGTATGAAATATAAGAAATTAACTCACATCATGTCTATAATCAAAATACCATGTATTCTCAGACATGATAATGAAGTATAGGCCAACTACATGCATAGGTATCAGTGTCTACACAAGGTAACATCTTTTAATCTTCCAATTAGGGCTAAGAGATGCATGTAATGCATAGAACTATTAAAACATGAAATTGATGATCTACAATGCAGAAAATTCAATCAAACCAGAGGTCTTTTAGTCTTATCAAGTTGTTTTTGCTGTTCATGAGATGACCAACCTCTTAATTTAGGCTTTAACATTCCAATTAAGGTCTGAAAACCGAGCCCTAGTTCTCTTCTTCCTGTGACTTTTCAGCAACTTCCTTGGGCTCTAACTCCACGACCTCTTGACCTAAAGACGTGAAATTTGAAGAGGAGTTAGTCTAAAGTATTGTAAACAAATATTTCTAAAGAACTTACTCGAGATTATGCCTCCTTACCTTGATTCCTTACGAGCCAAAAGTAACGGTCACCCAGTTCAGAAGTAGGTCCTATTTATAGAGTTCTACCTGGGGTTTGAGGATTAGATCAATTCTAGAGTCCTTATTTCATCAAAACCTGATCTCTGAGAGTCCCTAGTAACTTAACATGTCTTTCTAGTTAGGTCTCTTGTAGATAGGGTTCAAAAATTCCAATCTTTTTTGGAGTTCTTTGACTTACGGAACTCGCAGTATGTAACGGTCGTGCCCAGGCGCGTTACCTGGCAGTGATGGTCGCCCGATGGACCGTTACAGTCAACGTGTATGGTGTTCTAAGTTAATAAAACTCTTTTATTTGTTTATCCCTATAATTATCTTAGATAAATAGTATTTATCTTATAAATCCGTGAATAAGCTAATTATCCTTCTAGAATATGGGCCAAACATAATGGGCTTGGTCCATTATCTTTTTAAATAATCATTAATTATGCTAGGTTAACTATTTAACCCAATTGGGCCATATAATGACTCATTAATCTAATAATCCCTTCATAAATTTATTTAAGACTTTATAATTTTCAGAAAATTGTTTTAATATTCAAAAGTTATATATATAAATTCTGTGGCACTACACTAATTGAAGCTCAAAAAGAAAAGAAAAGCTCAAAGAAGGACAGTGAGTGCTTTATGGCCGACAAGCACGATAAATCAAGCAAGGAAAGCTCAGAGCTAGACTCTGAAGGTGAGGAAGTTGCTTACGAAGAACGTATGGATGCCTATGATACATTGTTAGATAAGTCTAAGAAGCTTAAATTTGAAAATAGAAAACTTAAAAAGATGTCCGAAAACACCTTTCTTCAAAATGGTTCTTGTAATAAGTGTTCTAAACTTGAAGAGCTTAAAAAGGATAACATTGCGATGTTAATTTAGATTTCCTTGCTTGAAAGTAATCTGAAAATTTTTGATGAAATTGAAAAGGAAATCACAGTATTGAAGTCTGAAAACGAGAAACTTAAAGAACAAAATAGTGTATTTTTTGATAAAGTGAAATTTCATGAAAAAGGAAAATATGTGAATATTGATGAATGTGAAAAGGTTCATGTGTTAGAACAAGAAATGGAAAGCTACAAAACCATCAATGTCACATTGAATGAAAAAGCCATTTCTTGTGAAAATGATATTATTTCTTATGAACTACATGTTGCATCTCTTGAGAATGAAATCTGTTAATTAAACAACACTTTGTCAACATTTGTCCAAGGGAAAGATAATCTAGATAAAATCTTGGAGACCAAAGTGAATTTTCAAAAAGAATCACTTGGGTATGAACCTACCAAGAAGAAAGCTTTTGCTTTGAAAACGTAAACATCTTTTGTGCATGCATCATGTTCCTCAAACATGTCAAATGCTTCTTGTGTGGATAAACAAAATTTTAAAGCTCAGGCTTAACCTAGGAACAATAGAATCAATGCTCACAAAAGTCACAAAAAGCATGCTCATCTCCGAAAAACCACAAATGTCTCCTATTTTTATTGTAGTCATCACGGTCATGTCATGAGTGATTATTTCACAATGAGAAATGATGATTTGAATAGTTTGAGAATGCATGCCAGAAAATTTCATGATAGAAAAATCCATGTTGAAAACCATGTTGTTCCGAAAAAGAAAGTTGAATGCTTCTACTGTGGAAAATATGGTCACGAAATGCATGATTGTTACATATTGAAAAAGGATGATTTGAAGGCATGTGAAAACAACTTTGTTTCCAAAAGAAAAATTATTTCGTGTTTCAAATGTGGAAAACCTAGACACTATGTGTTACAATCTTGGCAAGTAAATGAAAGAAAGAATTCCAATGTCAAAAATAATCATACTTTTGCCAACCCACAGAAATTCCGTGCTTACCCTGTTAAGAAGAATGAAAAGTCTCTTGTTAGTTGTCATTACTGTGGTGAGTTTGGGCGTACCAGGCATGATTGTGCTTTAATGCATTTTGATGATATACATGCCCAAAAATTGTGGAGAGCACCCACTAGAGGTGCAACTAACCGTCCGGGACCCAAGAAGGTTTGGGTACCCAAAACTGTTGAATGAGAACTTTGTTGTAGGGATGCCTTAAGGCCATGTGAAAGGCTTGGAAAATTATGACTACTCAAGGCATAGGTTTTGAAAATAAAATTTTGAATTGTCTTTGAAAATCTGAAATTTATTTTAACTAAATTTCTATTCATGAAAATCATGAAAAATCTATTTTTCTCATGAGCTTACATTGCATCTATCTGTTCATTATTGCATGACTATATGGTATATTAAATGGTGATTTGAGGAAGGGTAGGTTATTCTTGTCTGAAATCTATCACCATGCGTGAGAATGTGCCTCCGCCTGGTACCATGAGTCAATTGTTCATTTAAGTCATAGGATGCATGATTTTAAGAAAATGTCAATTATGGAATTTATGCACATAGTAAGGGGGAGTTTGTTTTTGAATGAATGACTTGGAATTGTGAATCTAACTAATTTTTGTGGAAATGCATCTCTTGCCAATTGAAAATCTTTGAAATCTCTGCAATAGCTTTTTGCACATGGTGATGTTGTTCGTATGTGGTATTGATTCTGAAAACTTGATTTGTTATTCCCCTATTCTGCTTTGATGAAAATGTCCAAATCTATTTTTGAACAATTCTTGATTGGAACTGTATGTTTGATAGCACATTTCAACTTAACTATGAATCTGGTATATAAAATGGTGTATAGTGGAAGGGTGGATTATGTCCACCAGAAAACTCTGACTATGCGTGAGCTTGGTCTTCGGACCAAAATCTCCGTCTCGTACCAGAACTTGAAAATTTCGACTGACTTGTGAATGAATTTTAAAATTGATGTTGAAAATTTATTTTTGAACGATTTTTGAAAACTATTGGGTTGCATTGCTTAATTTTAATCATTTTTGCACCCTTGTTTATAAAGGCCATGTCATGGAAAATATTTGTTGTTTATCATTTGAATGTGAATGACTTCATGTGCAATCTGTCATGATATTCTGAAAATCAAGCTCTTGCATCTTGTTTTTGAATTTTATATTACATTCTCATATTGTTATAGGTTGCATGCATTAGAACTCATGCATTAGGTGCATTTAGTTCATTCAAATGAAAAATTGAAAATTCACATTTTGCACCCATGTTAAATTTTGCAATGCATTTAGAACATTCACATAAAATCTGAAATTTTACATCGCATTGCATTTTACATTGCATATTGCATATACTCCCATTGTGTGCTTGCATGTTATTATATGCTATTCACCCCCAACTTCGGAACTTCTTAGGCTTCATACCCATTGCTAAATAACGTTGTATTTGAGTCATTACTAGTGTGTTTCATGCCAAACACTCAGGGGGAGTAAATATTTGATAAGTGCATCTATTTAGGCGGAGCTGCATTGTTATGTGTTCATAATATTTTTGATATACATGCTGAATCAAATTCGCACACGTCATGTACAAAATGTGAAAATTAGTGTTAGACATAAGGATATAAGAATTTCTTTTCTACACTCTAGAGATATTAAACTTGCTGCATGAATGTTGAAGAGGCAGTTGAGGAAAAAATTGCCTGCCTATTTCTGTAGAAAGAATTTGTGATAAGATGAAATACAGAGCAATGCTTAGTCTCACTGAGTAAATTGGATGCATGTCACTTGAGACGTGATGTGGTTCATTTTTGAAAAGTGTTGACTGAAGTACCTATATTCAAAATGAAGTGAAATGGTTCAATATTCTAAGTAACTTGAGATTCTGGCATAAGCTCCATGTGTCTCCTCGCGTAAAAAAGAATTATTTGAACTTGATCATTCTTAGAAAAATTTTGATTATCATTATGAATTTGATGAAAAATTTGAAGTGAAAAATTAATGAGGTAGAGCGTAGCATCCAATACGCTGTTCTCATAAATTGAAGTGTAGTCTGTATAATCTCTCATTGTGTTGATCTGAAAATCTGAATATCCATATGGCTACAGTCTATTTTCATGTTATTCACTTAAACACTTGGTAATTTGATTTAATATGTATTCAGAAAATTGATTGACTGCATTGATTATTACATCATTCCTCTATATGATTGCACATCTCCTAGGTGATACACATGAGCATCCTAGTTGTTTTGACTCTCATGCACTTTTTTTCTACCTATTCCCTTCTTAAATAAGTAAGGGGGGAGTTATGTTACATATATGTATACATATTTGCTTGGTTGCATTATGTGCATCTCATATGTCATCATTTGTCTGAATCTTGCTTCATGCATTTCACAAGAAAACTAAAAATCTAAAAATCAAAGAAAACCACTTGATGTGTCAAAGACATTCCATGAAACATCTTGTTATTGCTTGTGCGAATTGCATCATCTGAACTTCTAATATGAGCTTTTATTGATTCATGAATCTATCGTGCTGAAATTTGAACTTCATTGCCTTCCTCCCACATTTTGATAATGTCCAAGGGGGAGAAAGATTTATGTTTTGTCCAATGGGGAGAAGGATCTTTCATGTATGACTTGCGTCATCATATATCACATTGTCTTGTCAATAATAACATCATAAAGTTTGTCATCATAAAAAATATAAATATATGCAAGGCACACAACAATCTCCCCCTTTTTGATGATGACAAACGGGGAGAAAGATTTATGTTTTTTCAAATGGGGAGAAGGATCTTTCATGTATGACTTGCGTCATCATATATCATATTATCTTGTCAATCATAACACAAAGTTTGTCATCATCAAAAAGGGAGAGATTATTGTGTGCTTTGCATATGTTTATATTTTTGATGGTAACTAAACTTTATGTATGCTTGCATATTATTTTGATGATAGTGTGCATTCATTACCATTGCCTCATTGCCATGTTTCATATGTCTCAGAAGCCAGAAGAACTCATTGCTATAGGCTATATGAGATTGTAAAGAGTTTCTCATGCTTTGATTGAACCTTGAGAAGGATGATAAAATTGTTCGTGTTGTTTACATCCTTTTCTCTCATGGATTTTGAGGCTCATACATGTTTGAATGCAATGGCCATATGAAGTTGGAATGAACAAGTTCCTTGTGCTTTCCGTTTTGCATATATTCATCTGGTATCTCCATGCATATTCTTAATGGGGTTATTGTGGCCTAGAATGCAAATGGAAGTGCTTTTATTAATCTTGGTGGAAACCGGTTTGATGATGCCCATTTGTTGAAATGGATGCATCGATTTTTGAGATCATGTGCTCGTGAATGTCAATAGAGTGCTTGTAATGAAATCTTGATAAATGTGTGAATGTGCAAGACCTCTTGTGTATGAATTCGGATTCCATGATTGAGATCATAGCCTTGGGTTGATTTGAGCTGTAGCTTGAACTTCATGTGAACCTTGGTAGATGTTGGCAAAATTGGTTCACACACCTTGTTTATAATCATTGT
This sequence comes from Amorphophallus konjac, assembly GCA_022559845.1. Taxonomy (NCBI): domain Eukaryota; kingdom Viridiplantae; phylum Streptophyta; class Magnoliopsida; order Alismatales; family Araceae; genus Amorphophallus; species Amorphophallus konjac. Next base: position 235,083,217 of record CM040124.1, read on the forward strand.
TATAGGTTCTTGGGCTAGCATCATGTTCAATCCATTCATACAAAACTTGAGTGAATGTGAATTGAATGGTTATTACATGATTTTTACACTTTGGTTGAGCGAATGGCCAATTTGGCCTTGAACTTTGGATTGAGAAATTTGGGCTCAATTTGTGTTTCATGTATCTTCTACAAGAAGCATTTAAGTTTCATGTATTCAATATATCCCATGTGAAGTTAGGTAGACAATTGGCTTAATAAAGCCCACATCTTGGTATAAATGCATAACTATAGGCTCTAAATGTTAGAGTGCATGATTTGTGTTTTAAAGGACTCTAATGCATATTATTCATGTGTCTTCAATGGGCTTTGATGTCTATACTTCATGGTCTTAACTTCATTTACTCTGTTATGCAGGTTTAGAAAGCAATGCCAATCCCATATGTAAAGATATCATAAATCTTGGTGAGAACTTGGCACTTTGCATGTATGTATTTTTGGGAAAAGCGGTAAGTTTTCATTTGGAGTTCTTAATCTTGGTAGAATGTGGTTGGTATGTGTTTCTACATTGTTTAAATACCAAGGAATACTTGGTTGATTGTTTTCATCAACTAACCATTTCAATCTTTCACCGGGGTTTTAATCATTGAACTGAACTGCTGCAGTTTGGTGAACTGCAAAGTTTGGTCGACCGAACTGGCAAGTTCGTACGACTGAAATTGCCAGTGTTGGCTGGCTTTGTGTCTGTAAATTTTAGGGTCGACCGAACTCCCCATTTAGGTCAACCGAAACCGGCATACTCCAAAAACGTGATTTCGAACTTAATTAAATCTAATCCTTTTGTTGTCCTACTTTTACCCATTTGCCCCTAGGGTTATTATACATATCTTAGAGGGGTTTTCTAAGGGTCTTATGTGAGCTATATGGGTCTTTTGATGTCTCTTGTTCCTATATATACTAGACCTTCGAATTTGGGATATTTATCTCCAAGGGCTAACATTTTCTTATCTTGTAGGCCAAGAAAAAGGAGAAGAAGAGAAAGGGGAAAAGAAGAGGAGATATCATCTACATCCATGTGTTTTTGGAGATCGTTGTAGAAGAAAAGGAGGAGTGGAATGAAGAGACGATCGAGAAGATGTTGATATCGTGTTGATCCGGTCTCCCTATGACTTGCGCTTCAAAGAACATCATCATCTGGCCATGGGAAACAAAGGGGGATAATTTTTATATCTTCTATATGTTCTTTGTGATGTGTTTCATGGCTTGTATTTTGGGTTGAGCACATTTTGGATATTTGTGTTTATTTTCTGAACTAGATATTCGTGTGTATGGGCCGTCTGTGTACGATTGTGCTTATTGTGCTGCGGTTGTTGCAGCTCGTGTGTGTGTGTGTAGATCCATTATTGGATCGTGTTCAAACTCCGTCTCCGTGTGTGTTGGGGTGTGTCCCCATGAGTGTGTGTGCAGGCATCGTCTTGCGCGTGTGTTGGAGCGTCGTCTCCGTGTTGGGGCTTTATCCTCGAGTGAAGCCTTGCCGGTTTGGTAAGGGGTGGACATAGGGAGCCCGTCGTGGACCCGAACCACCTTAAAAATCCCTGTGCACTATGGTTTCGTTTATGCGATTGTGTGGTTTGCTTTTTATATATGTTTGTGTGATCGTGTGAGATCGGAGAGATTGAGAGAATTTAGTTACCTTGTTTAGCTAATATCTTCAATCTTGTCAATATTGTTAATTTCACTGCGTAGCATTTTAATTTGCCATCTAGTGTGGGGGACAATTCAACCCCCCCCCTCTTATCCGTTCGCCTATCCTGGGACTAACAAGTGGTATCAGAGCAAGGTCCCTGATTTTTGTTTAACCTCACGGTTGAAGAGTAAAGATCTTTGGCGATGGCTAACATGAATTCACTTCAAGTTTTTGATGGTTCTGATTATAAATCATTGGTTGAATTAACACTTGTGAAGCCTCACTCAGTTGAGGGAGGGGTGGATGTAGGTCTCTAAGTAGAGACCGAACCATCTTAAAATATTGTGTCTACATGGTTTGTTTGTCTTCACTCTTTCATGCTAGATGTTTGTGTAGGAGCGATGATCCTTCCTCTTTTATGCATTTAGCTTAACATTATGTGGTCATACTCACTTTATTACTTCATAGCTTTTCTTTATTAAACGATTTGGAAAGAAGGGGCTGATCTGATGTAGAGCAGAAACAGCTGGCCTATGATATGGACCCATCCATTACAAACAGAAGCAGCCTAAATGCTGCTAATGCCTTATTACGTCAAGCTATACTCAGAGAGGAAATATTTTGGAATCAGAAGTCCCGAATGGACTGGATAGATAGTGGAGACAGAAATACGGCATTCTATCACTCAGTTGCCAAAGTTCGTCAAAGGAGAAGCTTTATTAAAAGATTAAAATTGGGAGATTCTGACTGTTGGTGTGAAGACCAATAAATTTTATGAAATCAGTCAGAAATGTACTTTAAAATCCATTTTTCGACGGAGGACCATTCAATTGATATAAACCTTCTGGAGTGTATCTGTGATGTCCCGGATCTTTCGGATCCTTCGTTATGGGTCCCGGATCTAGTTTGTTAGGGTGTTCCACCCTGTTGTGTTCGAAATTTCATTTCGGACATCTTTCGTGTTCGAATCGGCGCGATCCGGAGTCGTTTCGGAGGCCCGGAGTGTGTCCGCGGCTTTTTCGTGCGCGTTTTCTGATTTTCGCGTACGGGTTTCGGCGAATCTTTCGGAACCCTGTAGCGGGTGAACTGGGTCGTTCACCAGCCCGCGAGTGGTACCGTTGCGATCAGCGCGTCGAGACGGTCGAGGAGGTGTATTTTTCTATTTTTCGGGATTTTTTCAATTTTCCAGATTATATATATATATATCAATTCTTTTTCTTTTCCTTTTACCTTTTTCTTTTCTTCTTCTTCCGCCTTCCTTCAACCGTGAGAGCTCCCCCTCCCCCGCGGCCGATCTTCTCCTTCCCGGGCGACCGAGACGCGTCCCCTCTCACTCCGGCAACGGCGTGGCAACGGCGAGGCGGTCCCGGTGGCGTGCTTTTCGTGGCGAGAGGCGGGGCGTTCGTGGGAGTGAAAGCTTCATCCTTGATTTCGGCGGTGATTCGGTGGATTTCGAGCTTCCTTGAGGTAGGGGGACGAATCCTTACCCTCTTTCTAGCATTCCCCGTGATTTCTAGGCCGTGGAGAGGCCGAGAGGGGCTAGATTCATGCCGGGAGGGTTATTTCCATGTTTGGGGTTTGAGCGCCGGATCCGTCGATTCGTGAGGTTTTGATCGATTTGGGGGTCCTAGATGCATGCTAGGGTGTTGTGGGGTGATTCCCCATTGTTTTCCCTTCACCAGAAGTGGTGAATGGGCGTGGATCTACGTTTTTGGGCGTGTTTCGCGAAACCGGGCTCGGCCCGTTGTCGCGCTATAGTCCAGTGGTGCATTCTAATTGAACGCGCCATGTCGTCCGAGCGTGTCCGTCTGAGAAGACGAACAGTAAGGCGGTGGGGAACGCGCCTGGTTCGGGTAGCGCGATGTCCAGATCGCGCTACCCAAAACTAGCGCGTTCAGGTGTGAACGCGCTGGCTTTGGGCAGTGTGACATGGAAGATCGCGCTAGCCTTAGCTAGCGCGTTCTTCGGTGTCACGCTAGAGATACCTAGCGCGACCATCCCCTCCCCCGAACCATGTTTTTACGCGTAGCGTGACCTCCGGTTGGGTGAGTTGCGGACCCGGTTGTGGCGTGTGGCCCTAGGGATGCCGTGGGCACCCAGTGAGAGCCACAGGGGCGCCCGGGGTTCCCCAGAGAGTCAGTTACCTCGGTAGGGGTGCCGCGTGACTTGAGGGACGGTTGGACCTCATGCGTGTCCCCGGCATCTATGCCTATCGTATGATCATCGTGAGTCTGTGCTAGTGCTTGGTCGGTGGTTCCCGTGGATTAGTCCTTACTTCCAGTGACCTGTCCACTAGTCGTAGCTTTCTGCGCACGCGTGTGCGGACCCACCTGGGAGTGGTGGAGAGCGAGACCCAGTGTGATGCAGTTTTTAGGCTGGTTACCGTAGGGCCCCTTGCCTTTGCCACCAGAGTCCGGTGGGGGGGAAAACCAGCTAGAGGACCCGACCTAGAGCAGATGGTCTGTGTGTGCACACGTAGTTGGGGGCTTAGGGCACGCACTGACGAGTGCGACCCCAGCTAGTCCTTGTTGTGGTACTTGTTGCGTGTCTGAGTCTCATGCCCGGGGCGTTGTAGCTAGACACTTGTGACGCGGTGTAAGACGTCAGGGGACGCATCCGGTCGTTCTTCTTGTGGATGGTGCTCCTGTTCATTGGCAGGCGTGGACTCGTGTTTTGTTGGACCGAGGTTCCGTACTACGGTACCGTTAGAGTAGACGACTTTTCCGTTTATTTACTTTAGCTTGTCGGTTCTACCGTACTCTCGCTTGGTAGGGTTGTCTTCTTCTTCCTCGTTTTCCATGCGAGGTGGGGATTCGCGGGATCCCTACTGGGCCAATGAGATGAGGCTCACCCCTGCTCTTCAGGTGAGGCGGGGTCGGCGGGAGGCGCGGCCGAGTTTCAGCGTAGGTCTTCCAGCCAGGGTTAGTTGCCAGTCTGCCAGAGCCGGGGGATGCCCCGCGTAGTTGTACTCCGGGGGATGCCCCGTGTTGTTGTACGCCGGGGGATGCCCCGTGTAGTTGTACTTTTTCCTGTTGACTGTACTTTCTTTGGACATGAGACACTGTGGACCTTGTAGCAGTTTGATTTATTTATCATTATGTGCATTTCCTTTTGATTATTGTGCTATCTCTGTGGACGTTGCAGCTTCTCTTATACCCCACACCACTCCTTTCTACCCTTCCGAGTCTTCGGGCTCGTGGGTTGGCGGGCCGAGATTCAAGACGCGCCGGTTCCTTTCCGGTACTCGGATCCTCGGGTCGTCACAGCTGGTATCAGAGCGAGGTTGTGGAGGTATATCGGAACTTGGAACGAATTGCAGTGGTCCATAAGGTCCATGAATGTCCTGTACAGTCGGCGACTGGCTTAGGGTCGTGTGTTTTATTGATTTCTGGTGCTTTTCTTGATGCCAGGTGTGTTATGGCACCACGGAGGAGGACTCGTGCCCAGCAGGGAGAGTCTAGTGGTGGTCCAGAGGAGCAGAGCAGGGCTTCGATTTCTGAGGGTGTATCTAGAGATGCGAGAGCTCCAGGGATGGACGATTTCTTCCGAGGCATGTTTGAGTATGTGTTTCAGCAGCGGCAGGGAGGTCAGCAGCAGGGAGGTCATCAGCAGCAGGGTGGCGAAGCTGGTGAGGATCAGGCTCGAGGTGGTCGCGGTCGTGTGCTGAAGGAGTTTTTGCTATATCAGCCTCCTTCTTTTGGTGGGCAGTCGGATCCTGAGGTGGCCAGAGAGTGGCTGGATGATGTGCATAGGATTTTCAGTGCGATAGAGTGCCCCGAGGAGGAGCAGGTGGCGCTGGCCACTCATCATCTTCAGGGATTGGCCCGTACTTGGTGGACGTCGGAGTGGGGTTCAGTGTTCCGATCTCGTCCTCTTCGGCAGATTGCGTGGCAGGAGTTCGTCACGGCTTTCGAGCGAGCCTTCTGTCCGTCCTTTGTTAGGTCGCAGAGGTTGCGAGAATTCATGGAGCTGACTCAAGGTAACATGACGGTGATGGAGTACCGTGGCAGGTTTATCGAGTTGGGCCATTATGCTCCTCATATCATGGCGGACGAGGAGGTGAAGACCGATCAGTTTGTTAGTGGTCTGAGGCTAGAGTTGAGGCATCATCTTCTTGCGTCGGGTTTGACCAGTTTGGATGCGGCATGTAAGGCAGCAGCGGCGCTGGAGAGAGATTTGCAGAAGGTTCGAGGGCAGAGCAGTGCTAGTCAGGTGCAGGCAGATTTTAGCCAGCCAACAGGGATGCAGCAGCAGAGTACCGCCCAGCTCTCAGTAGGTGGATCAGTGGCGACACAGACTGCGGCTCCGGCGCCAGGTTCATCCTTCAAGTCGAAGCTTAAGAAGTTGCTTAAGGAAGCTGGTTTTAGCAAGAGACGTCAGGATCGTAAGGAGTCGGGGCAGGAGCCGTTGGGCAGTGTTCAGCAGCCGGCGGCTTTTCAGCGTCAGGGTTCGATGACTGGTTCGCGAGATGGCTGTCCCAGGTGCGGTGGTTCTCATCCAGGCAGACCGTGTTCGGCGCCCGTGGTTTGCTTAAGGTCCGACCAGCCAGGGCACATGGCACGTGACTGTCTGCAGAGACCGCGCCAGCCGCACGAGTTCCAGCAGCAGCAGCAGTTTCGGCCCCAGCAGTCGTCAGCACAGTCGCAGCAGTACCAGCAGCAGGGACAGTTCCCTCAGTTGGCACGGTCAGCTACTATGGGTGGGCAGAGATCCCGAGGCAGAGTGACTCATCTAACCAGGGCGGAGGCTGAGGCATCGCATTTGGTGGAAGGTACTCTTTCGATTTTGGGTAGTGCGGCTCGTGTTTTGTTTGATTCAGGTGCTTCTCATTCGTTCATCTCGGAGGATTTTGCTCAGAGCATAGAGGACCCGGTGACCGAGGTGTCCTGTGACTTGGCGGTAGAGTTGCCTACCGGTGACTTCATGATCACCCCGTACTGCTTTGAGAAGGTACCTGTGTGGGTGGAAGGGCGGAACTTGCCGGTTAGACTCTACGCGTTACCGCTTCAAGACTTCGATGTGATTTTGGGCATGGATTGGCTCGAGGCTCATCATGCCTTGGTGGATTGTGGCTCGAAGAATGTCTACTTCCGACAGCCCCGTGGACCCACCTTCTATTTTCAAGGTATTCGGTCTTCTCTTCTCGCTTGCTTATTTCGGCTTTCCGTGCGCATCGTTTGCTTGATGCAGGTTGTCAGGGTTTCCTCGCATCCGTGGTTTTGGTCGAGCGACAGGGTCCTGAGGTAGAGGATGTTCCTGTCGTGTGCGAGTTCCCCGATGTCTTTCCTGAGGAGCTACTAGGGTTGCCACCGCAGCGAGAGATTGATTTCGTGATTGAGGTGGTGCCGGGTACGGCGCCTATGTCGAAGGCCCCTTATCGGATGGCGCCTGCTGAGTTGCGAGAGCTGAAGGCGCAGTTGCAGGAGTTGCTGGCCAAGGGGTATATTCATCCTAGTTATTCCCCGTGGGGTGCGTCGGTATTGTTTGTGAAGAAGAAGGATGGTAGTTTGAGGCTGTGCATCGACTACCGTCAGTTAAACCAGGTGACTATCAAGAACAGGTATCCGTTGCCGCAGATTGATGACTTGTTCGATCAGCTTCAGTCGGCCCAGGTGTTTTCGAGGATCGACTTGAGATCGGGCTACTATCAGCTACGGATCCGAGAGTCAGACGTGGAGAAGACGGCGTTCCGATCGAGGTATGGGCATTATGAGTTCTTGGTGATGCCGTTCGGGCTCACCAATGCCCCTGCAGCGTTTATGGATTTAATGCATAGGGTGTTTCGTCCGTACTTGGACCAGTTTGTGGTCGTGTTCATGGATGATATCCTTGTGTATTCGCGGTCTACTGAGGAGCATGTGCATCACTTGAGGGTGGTGTTGCAGGCCCTGCGCAGTCACCAGTTGTATGCAAAGCTCAGCAAGTGCGAGTTCTGGCTTCGTGAGGTGCACTTTTTGGGGCACGTGATTTCTGGTGAGGGTGTTTCCGTGGACCCGACTAAGGTCGAGGCTGTGGTTCAGTGGCCGAGGCCAAGTTATGTCACGGAGATTCGGAGCTTCTTGGGGCTTGCGGGCTATTATCGGAGGTTTATTCAGGATTTTTCCCGTATTGCGGCCCCGATGACCAGGCTTACGCGGAAAGAGGTGCAGTTTGTCTGGACGGAGGAGTGTGAACGGAGCTTCATGGAGCTGAAGAGATTGCTTACCACTGCTCTAGTTTTGGCGTTGCCGTCCGGCTCGGGTGGTTTTGTGGTATGTACAGATGCTTCCGGGGTAGGTCTCGGTACTGTGTTGATGCAGCATGGGAGAGTTGTGGCGTATGCGTCACGGCAGTTGAAGCCACATGAGGCGAACTACCCTACTCATGATCTTGAGTTGGCAGCGGTGATCTTCGCTCTGAAGATTTGGAGGCATTATTTGTACGGCGAGCGGTTTGAGCTCTTCACTGATCACCAGAGTTTGAGGTATGTGTTCACGCAGAAGGACCTTAACCTCAGGCAGAGGAGATGGATGGAGTACATGAAGGATTATGACGTTACTCTGTCTTATCAGCCTGGCAGGATGAACGTCGTGGCTGATGCTCTGAGCAGGAGGGTAACGGTCAGTCAGATGTTGTTGAGGGAGTGGAAGCTTTGGGAGGAGGTCCCGGCCATGACTTTTAGGCTCAAGGTCCCGCAGGACCAGGGTTCGGCTGTCCTTGCGAGTCTGACTGTCACGCCCGCGGTGCGTCGACAGGTGACTGAGGCCCAGCGAGCGGACCCCGAGCTACCCCGTATTTTGTGGATGGCCGAGGTGGAGTTTGGCGAGGATGGAGCTGTGAGGTTCAGAGGTAGATTATATGTGCCAGCCGAGGGGCAGGTACGGCGTACGGTTTTACGTGAGGCTCATGGGAGTCGGTATGCCGTGCACCCCGGATCGGCTAAGATGTACCAGAACCTGAAGAGGCAGTTTTGGTGGCCTGGCATGAAGAGAGATGTTACGGAATTTGTGGCCAGGTGTTTGACCTGTCAGCAGGTGAAGGCTGAGCACCAGTGACCAGGAGGCACACTTCAGCCCTTAGATGTTCCTGCTTGGAAGTGGGACCATGTGACCACTGATTTTGTGGTTGGATTACCGAGGACGTCCAGTGGGGACGATAGTATCTGGTTGCTAGTGGATAGACTGACGAAGACGGCGCGATTGCTGCCAGTCAAAGTCAGTTGGAGCGTGCAGCGTTTGGCTCGGTTGTATGTGGAGCGGATCGTCCCGTTGCATGGAGTTCCTATCTCCATTGTATCGGATCGTGATCCCCGTTTCACTTCTGGATTCTGGAGGAGTTTCCAAAGGGCTCTAGGCACTGAGTTGGCATTCAGCTCGGCCTATCATCCTCAGTCGGACGGTCAGTCTGAGCGGACCATTCAGACTTTGGAGGACATGATGCGAGCGTGTTGCTTGCAGTGGCAGGGGAGTTGGACCCACCATCTGCCATTAGTGGAGTTTGCCTACAACAACGGCTACCATTCAAGCATTGGTATGGCTCCCTATGAAGCGTTGTATGGGCGACCTTGTCGGACTCCGCTTGATTGGTTCGAGGTGGGCGAGCGTGCCTTGACCGGACCAGATTTGGTGCAGCAGTGTGTTGAGGTGGTGCATCTTGTTCGGCAGAAGATGTTGGCAGCTCAGAGCCGGCAGAAGAGTTATGCCGATCGGAGGAGGCGACCCCTCAGCTTTGCTGTGGGAGATCGAGTTTTCTTGAGAGTGTCTCCCATGAAGGGCGTGATGCGCTTCGGTAGGTGTGGGAAGCTGAGTCCCCGCTACATTGGTCCCTTTCCCATCGTTGAGCGCGTTGGGGAAGTTGCTTACCGGCTGCAGTTACCTTCGGAGCTTTCCACGGTGCATGATGTGTTCCATGTATCGATGCTTCGGAAGTATATGCCCGATGACTCTCATGTTCTCGAGGATGCCGTTTGGCCTGATGTGACCCCATATCTGTCCCTTCCGGAGTTTCCTGTTCGCATTGAGGATCGGCGAGAGCAGCGCCTGCGGAACAAGGTTATTCCTCTGGTTAAGGTGGTATGGCAGCGTCATTCTGGCGACGAGGCATCTTGGGAGCGCGAGGATGAGATGCAGGAGTCGTATCCTTATTTGTTTGTGTGAGTCTTTCCCCCGTCCTTATGCCTTGTCCTTGAATTTTGAGGATGAAATTCGTTTAAGGGGGGAGGGCTGTGATGTCCTGGATCTTTCGGATCCTTCGTTATGGGTCTCAGATCTGGTTTGTCAGGGTGTTCGACCCTGTTGTGTCTGAAATTTCATTTCGGACATCTTTCGTGTTCGGATCGGCGCGATCCGGAGTGGTTTCGGAGGCCCGGAGTGTGTCCGCGACTTTTCCGTGCGCGTTTTCCGATTTCCACGTACGGGTTTCGGCGAATCCTTCGGAACCCTGTAGCGGGTGAACTGGGTCGTTCAACAGCCCGCGAGTGGTACCGTTGCGATCAGCGCGTCGAGACGGTCGAGGAGGTGTATTTTTTCTATTTTTTGGGATTTTTCCGATTTTCCGGATTTTATATATATATATCAATTCTTTTTCTTTTCCTTTTACCTTTTTCTTTTCTTCTTCTTCCTCCTTCCTTCAACCATGAGAGCTCCCCCTCCCCCGCGGCTGATCTTCTCCTCCCCGGGCGACCGAGACGCGGCCCCTCTTACTCCGGCAATGGCGTGGCAGCGGCGGCGGCGGCGAGGCGGTCCCGGTGGCGTGCTTTTCGCGGCGAGAGGCGGGGCGTTCGTGGGAGTGAAAGCTTCATCCTTGATTTCGGCGGTGATTCGGTGGATTTCGAGCTTCCTTGAGGTAGGGGGACGAATCCTTACCCTCTTTCTAGCATTCCCCGTGATTTCTAGGCCGTGGAGAGGCCGAGAGGGGCTAGATTCATGCCGGGAGGGTTATTTCCATGTTTGGGGTTTGAGCGTCGGATCTGTCGATTCGTGAGGTTTTGATCGATTTGGGGGTCCTAGATGCATGCTAGGGTGTTGTGGGGTGATTCCCCATTGTTTTCCCTTCACCAGAAGTGGTGAACGGGCGTGGATCAACATTTTTGGGCGTGTTTCGTGAAACCGGGCTCGGCCCGTTGTCGCGCTATAGTCCAGTGGCGCGTTCTTGATGAACGCGCCATGTCATCCGAGCGTGTCCGTCTGAGAAGACGAACAGTAAGGCGGTGGGGAACGCGCCTGGTTCAGGTAGCGCGATGTCCAGATCGTGCTACCCAAAAGTAGCGCGTTCAGGTGTGAACGCGCTGGCTTTGTGCAGCGCGACATGGAAGATCGCGCTAGCCTTAGCTAATGCGTTCTTCGGTGTCACGCTAGGGATACCTAGCGCGACCATCCCCTCCCCCGAACCGTGTTTTTGCGGGTAGCGTGACCTCCGGTTGGGTGAGTTGCGGACCCGGTTGTGGCGTGTGGCCCTACGGATGCCGTGGGCACCCAGTGAGAGCCACAGGGGCGCCCGGGGTTCCCCGGAGAGTCAGTTACCTCGGTAGGGGTGCCACGTGACTTGAGGGACGGTTGGACCTCATGCGTGTCCCCGGCATCTATGCCTATCGTATGATCATCGTGAGTCTGTGCTAGTGCTTGGTCGGTGGTTCCCGTGGATTAGTCCTTACTTCCAGTGACCTGTCCACTAGTCGTAGCTTTCTGCGCACGCGTGTGCGGACCCACCTGGGAGTGGTGGAGAGCGAGACCCAGTGTGACGCGGTTTTCAGGCTGGTTACTGTAGGGCCCCTTGCCTTTGCCACCAGAGTCCGGTGGGGGGGAAAACCAGCTAGAGGACCCGACCTAGAGCAGATGGTCTGTGTGTGCACACGTAGTTGGGGGCTTAGGGCACGCACTGACGAGTGCGACCCCAGCTAGTCCTTGTTGTGGTACTTGTTGCGTGTCTAAGTCTCATGCCCTGGGGCGTTGTAGCTAGACACTTGTGACGCGGTGTAAGACGTCAGGGGACGCATCCGGTCATTCTTCTTGTGGATGGTGCTCCTGTTCACTGGCAAGCGTGGACTTGTGTTTTGCTGGACCGAGGTTCCGTACTACGGTACCGTTAGAGTAGACGACTTTTCTGTTTATTTATATTAGCTTGTCGGTTCTATCGTACTCTCGCTTGGTAGGGTTGTCTTCTTCTTCCTCGTTTTCCGTGTGAGGTGGGGATTCGCGGGATCCCTACTGGGCCAATGAGATGAGGCTCACCCCTACTCTTCAGGTGAGGCGGGGTCGGCGGGAGGCGCGGCCGAGTTTCAGCGTGGGTCTTCCAGCCAGGGTTAGTTGCCAGTCTGCCAGAGCCGGGGGATGCCCCGTGTAGTTGTACTCCGGGGGATGCCCCGTGTTGTTGTACGCCGGGGGATGCCCCGTGTAGTTGTACTTTTTCCTGTTGACTGTACTTTCTTTGGACATGAGACACTATGGACCTTGTAGCAGTTTGATTTATTTATCATTATGTGCATTTCCTTTTGATTATTGTGCTATCTCTGTGGACGTTGCAGCTTCTCTTATACCCCACACCACTCCTTTCTACCCTTCCGAGTCTTCGGGCTCGTGGGTTGGCGGGCCGAGATTCGAGACGCGCCGGTTCCTTTCCGGTACTCGGATCCTCGGGTCGTCACAGTATCCCTCAATGCATTACCATGGACCAAAATAATTTACTTTGTGATGTTCCTGATGCAAAAGAAGTTCGTACTGCAGTCTGGGACCTTAAAGGTTCAAGTTCGCCAGGCCCTGATGGATTCTCAGGAGATTTTTATGTTGGGTTCGCTACAAGTATTAAGAGGGGGGTGAATGAATATAGCCTATAAAAACTTTCACCCAATATAAACTATCGCTCAATTAGAATTTCGCTCACTCAACAGATTAAACACTTAGAACAAAAACTGATCAAATCATCTAATGAACCTGTGATCAAACACTTGGAGCGCCCCTATGCAAACATCTAGCGGAAGCAAACCATAAGCAATCAAACCACAATGTAAGAGGGGTTTTTAGGTGGTTCGATCCTCCAGACCTACATCCACCCCACACTCAAACCGAGTGTGGCTTCACTAACAGCTGGGCAACACAGCTTGCCAACAGACGCTGATACACAGCTTACCAAGGGGAACAATCTCCCCTCTTTCTCCTACACGGAGGGAACCTCTAGCAACCCACAGTTACTAGAAACCAGAGACTCACGTCTCTCTTCCTCTATACCAAGAGGGAACCCCACTAGTAGCAGCCCCGCTACCAGTGAACCAGCCAGTAGCACTCTGCTACCAGCAATACACCAGAGGCCTAGCCTCTCTTCCTCCTAGCCAGGAGGGAACCCACAAGCCGCCCCCCTGCTGCTTGCAAACCGGAGATCAGATCTCCCTTCTCCTGACCCACCAGGAGGAACCCGACCTCAGTCCAGAGGATCGGAAGAACAATGATAACCAAATGAAAAAAGAAAAATAAAAACACGAAATGAAAATAACTTCAGCAAACAGAAAGCTGAAAAATGAAATGCACAATGTGGCTCTCAACGGAGCTGACTGGCCTGGATCTGATCCACGGTCCAGTAGGAGCAGACCTCCCTCGATCTCACTCTCTTTCTTCACTCTCTCTCTTTCTCTTTCTTCTCTACTGCACTTCTCTTCTTCTCTCGCTCTCTGTTCTCCTTTTCTCTCTTTCTCTTTTTCTTTTCTTCTGCTGGATCGAAGAGCTTTCTGCTCTGCTGTTGCTCTTTTTGCTCTCCAAGCTTCTTCTTCGATCAGCCTCCATCTGAAGACGAAGGCTCCATTATATACCAGCAGCAGTAGTGAGATAGGGCGTGTGCTTCCCACGCCTTCCGTCCAGAAGATTCCTCCTTGGATCACGTGCTCAGCACCCACCTCGGATCACGTGTCAGGTGCCAGCTTCAGGTCACGTGCCCATTCATCAGTACGCTCAGCAACTGGAGTTAGATGGCGTCAACCCACTTGCTCCAAGGAGTTGACGCACCCTTCAGAAATATTCAACCCTTTTTAACTGCTGCATCGATGCTTCCAACCCGTGGCGTTGACGCATCGGTGATCCAGTGATCAAGTCTTCAGCAGATGGGCGTGCTGCGTTGACGCTCTCAATCAATGGCATTAACGCATTGATGCGTTCCAGTGAGCAACCAGCCTAGCCTTTTTTTTTTAACTGTTGCGTCGACGCTGCTCCACTGCTGCGTTGACGCATTGGAGTATGCATTGTCAGATGCTGCCAATGTACTCCAGAGGCTGCAATAAGGGATACTTGAACTGCTGCGTCCACGCTGCTTGATCAATGCGTTGACGCACCAGAGTAATCCACAAGCTTCTTTCTTGATTGTTTGAACTACAGCGTCCACGCCACTTGATCAAGGCGTTGACGCATTGGTATGTTCCAGCAGCTGAAATTGGATGTCTTCAACCCTCTTGCGTTAAGGGGTTCATTAGCCTCTTCAGTCCCTGTCAGATAGATGAAACGAAGTCATTAGTCCTAAGTATATGCATTGCATTGTATAGACTTTGCTGTGAAGGCGAAAGCAATGTAAAGTATGCACAACGCAATGTATAGACTTAATGAATATAAAGACATCATAAGACTCAGATGAACACAGGCGGTGTATAGACTTGATGTGTTCACTGTGTATAGAGTTTGAAGCAAGTGACCAAGGCGATGTGTAGACTTTGTTATCCAAACGATCAATGTATGGACTTGAACTACTGGAAACGAATGAATAGACTTTGCCACAGTCTAATGTATAGACTTCTAGTGTGAATGAAACGCTGTATAGACTTCACAGTTCAACAGCCATTGTGTGGACTTTGAAGGATATGAGCGTGAGACTGTATAGACTTGGCCCCTTTTCGGATGTATAGACTTTGAGTTAAGAAGACCAATGTGTGGGCTTACTATAAAGAACAATGTTCTGATGGGTCGACGCATCAGCAAGGGTGGGTCGACCCACTACTGTTCAGACTATAGATACATGCAGAGACATGACATCTGACAGAATGCAATGCATATATATAAAGAACAAATACCATCAATGCTAAACATCATCATTCATGTTGCTATCATATGCAGAATGCTCAGGAATAAAAAAGCACAGAAATGCACTTTGTTTATTGCAATCATCAAAACACAATAACATTGCTATCATCAAAATACAATATCAAATGCACTCAAATGCACTCACTATCTTGCTATCATCAAAACTAAATAGCATTGCTATCATTAAAGCAACATAGCACATGCTTGTGCCTCATGCTTGTGCCTAAGAGGCACAACATTCTCCCCCTTTTTGATGATGGCAACACACTGTGATAGTGAGTCACACACAAGATTTTCTCCCCCTTTGACATGATCAAAAAGAGAAAAATAGTAAAAACAAGAGTGCAAAATACATTATGCATGCAAATTCCTCTAGAACATTCTCCCCCTGAATGTAGGACTCCCCTGAATTATTTCTCCCCCTAAATAATAGCTCCCCCTTTGAGAAGGAATATGAACAGATAACCAAGGACGAGAAGGTAGGAGGGTCACTTGACAACAGCTGAATCATAGGTTCAGAAAGGAAGCATGATTATAACCAACTGTTAAAGTATAAGAATCAGCAACATACAGTTTTCAAAAATTCAGGTTTAACAGTGATAAATCTAGAGTAAAACACCTGACCCCTGAAAAAGAGTTTATAGACTCCATTTATAGCAATGAATCTAGGGCACATGGTATTAATAAATAAGTCAGAAATAATACCCTTTTGTGATTAAACAAGGAAATTCAAGAGAGGCAACTTGAACATGTATTGATAAAAACAATTTTCACTCATTGACTTTTGATTTTTCGAAAGGTTACAGCAGTTTGATTTTCACTTTTGAATTTTTCAGAACCTGAACTAAGTAAATAGATCAGTGGCATTTATGATGTTGACATTAGGTGTACACCTTGATCAGAGGCAGGTACCCCCAGTTACTAGGCATAAACTACTAGACCCATTTCAGATCAAAACTCACAAAGAGTAGTCTTCACTTTTGACATTAAGGGTACACCTTGATTAGAGGCCAGTACCCCCAGTTACTTGGTGAGAACTCCCCCTATAGATTTGACCCTTTAAACAGAGATATTCTGAAGCACTTCATGACTATGAGTTCTCCTACTTCATTGGAGGAGATCATAATTTCTCAGTGCAATTCAGCCATTGCTCTGTCACTATGTTCAGTTTATAGCATTTATGATCTTATTTACTACTGCCCTTATCTCTTTTAGAGTGATTGTTTTAAAAAATCAGTACACACTCTTATTAGCCTGTTCTAGACATATCCAGTTCAACACATTTAGGCATTACAAAAACATTTTCTATTTTAGCCATGAGACGAAGATTAAGAGCTATAAAAGTTTTTCTTTTATCTCAAATTCTAAAGTGCAGACACTTAACTCTCCAATCTATAAAGGTTAAACCTTTAGTTCCTTTCAATTTGTAAGTGTGATTCTTATAAATGAACAATTGCAATAATCACCATTCAATGTACTAAACCAGATACAGAACTGTTGTTCAGTGAAGGTTAGGGAAATGATAGTAATAGGCATTGAGTTCCTGGAGCATCTGATGTCAAAAGATATGAAAGAACTAGATGGGGACAGTGAGAAGTGATAAGATTCAAGGAGTTGAACAGAACTCTCAGCTCCTCCTGACACCAAGATGCAAAAGATATGTTATGCAATACACTGTTCTACATGCAGACTATGCAGCAAATCTGATAATGATGACCAAGCGACAGCATACAAGCTCCCCCTGTCTGTATGCATGAAATGTATTGAAATCACATCACATGATATCAAAATTTGCATTCGGATATGCAATCATTTCAAGTTTATGCACCCAAGTCATGAACATTTTTATCCTTTTTAGATTTTTCATCATATGATGATATGCATTACATGACATGCATACTACAACAATAAGCAAATGATAGTCATGCAAATGATATATGCAAACATTTGACACATGCATTGATTATGAACATGGTTGTGTAGTGCATCTAGCATCTTATGTACACATGCAATAACTGGCAAGAGAATAGCATTGAATTTGATTAGAATTAAATTCAATAGCTGAGTCTGGAATACAGATAGATAAGCTAGACAAGAATAGAATATCAGACATCAAACAATCAAATCAACATGACTTTCTCAATTCAGTTCTGAAGGTAAATCACTTACCTGCTTTACCAGATTGATTTATTTTTACCCTTGGTGTTGCATCAGATTTTTGACAAGGCCTCCAATTTCCTTCAGCTCTTAGGATTTTGGCCCTGCCTCTTGTCATATGCCTGAAGTAGCTTTTTCTATTTCATCAGTTTGTTCCTGGCTACCAGACATACCTGCAAACACACTTAGGGAGCAGGTTTTGGAACCCAAGATATTTTGGGCCCCAA
The DNA here is from genome assembly GCA_022559845.1 of Amorphophallus konjac. Classification (NCBI taxonomy): domain Eukaryota; kingdom Viridiplantae; phylum Streptophyta; class Magnoliopsida; order Alismatales; family Araceae; genus Amorphophallus; species Amorphophallus konjac. The sequence continues at coordinate 235,100,297 of CM040124.1, forward strand.
GACAGAACCAGACACTTGAGAGTGAAAACATGACAACAGTTGTTTAGGGATCCACATTTGTGTAAAGATGGAAGGTTTGGTGGATTCTACAGCTTGAGAGTTCTTTTTGTTACTTTTCTTTTTCTCAGCACCAACAGGTCTAGTTTTCTTTTTCTGGTGCTTTGATGGTTGTTGTGTAGTCCTGTCATTCATTTTATTAAAAACGTTTTTATTTTTCTACCAGTGCCTTGGCCAATGAATGTACTGGAAGTTGTGGCCCAAATTGGTCCTAGGCTGATCAAAAAACCCTTGGTGACTAGGACTCCATGTCCTAAAATGACTATCCCATCTCCTAGCTGGCTGAGGTCTATATGGCTGATACCAAGTGGGGAAATTCTGATACCCAGACCTCATGTATACAGGGTTCCACCCAAACCTATTAAGTGGTTGAGGATGAAAGTTTTGATAGACTTGGGCTTTAGGGAAATAGGGATGAGCAAACTGGTTCCTAGCTTCACTAGGTCTCCCTCCCACCCTTGACCCACTAGGTTTCTTTACTGACTTATATTGGGTCTTTTTCTGAGCAGTTGATGGTGAAGGAGCGGCCTTGGGCTGGGGTTTTGATGTGCTAGCTGGCTGACCCCTAGCCTTGGACTTATCCTTGGGTGAAGAGCATACAGCTCTAGGCTCAACAACATTCTGCTTTCCCTTGTCCTTAGCACTGAACACTTTTGATTTTACATTTTTGAAAGCAGATTTTTCATCGACCATTTTTATGAGTGGTCCTTTATTCTCTTCTCTCATTAATGAAATAGTTTTCAATTCAAAGCTCTTTTTAGCTGAGGGATTAAGACCGAGACCCTCCTTTCTGAAATTAACTTTTGACCCTAGCAAGGCATTTAGATTTTCTGTTCCTTGGGTCATGCTTTCAATGATTTTCATTTTGTCAGAATTTTCATTTTCCAGATTTTCAATAGTTTTCTTTAATTCAGCATTCCCTATCAAAACAGCTTCATATTTTTCATTTGAAATCTTTATTTCATTTTCAGACTTCTGAATTTTCAATTTCAATTCATCAACAACATTTTTCAGCAAATTATTTTCTTTCCTACAATCAATCACAACATGCTTTAATTCATCAAAATCAGAACATGCATTTTTCAATTTTTCATTCTCTGATTGCAAACATGCAACTTTATCAGTAAGTGTTTTATCATTAACCAGAGAATTCATTTTCTTCTTCAAGTGTCTGTTTTCCTTCTTAATCTCATTAGCTTTATTTAATAGATCTCCATAAGCATCTTCCCAATGAGAAATAGTGTATCGTTCGAAAAGGGATGATACCTGATCAGACTCTTCCTTTCCTTCTCCATTTCTGGCCATCAAGCAGATGTCCTTTTCTGATTTTCTACTATCTGAGGAAGTGCTCAGCGTGCCTTCTTCCTCATCACTCCATGTACTGACCATGGCTTTTCCCTTTGGCGCTTTCTTCCATGGTCTTCCTTTGATTTTCTGTAACTCTGGACAATCAGCCTTCATGTGGCCAGCCTTCCTGCATTTGTAGCAAACATTAGTGTCAGCAATCTTGGCAGGATTAGAATTATACCTTGTTTACTTTTTGCCACCATCAAGCTTTCCTTCTCTTTTTCTCAGAAATTTCTTGAAATCACTGATCACCATTCCAATGTGGTCTCCATCAATTTCAGACCGCGACAGGCTGATTTTCTCGCTTGATGATCCACTGTGGCTGGATCTATTTACTTTGCTGGAGCCAGTCTTCAACACGATTGGTTCCATTACAAATAATCTGAAGACATAGAAAAATTGAAGCACCTAAACCAAATAAGCAAGACAAAGCACTAAGTCGGAGAATCAAAACAACGAACACAGAAAGCACACTCTGAAATGCACCAAACACTAGCAGGATCCTCTGCAGATTGTTAGATCTGATAGATCAGAGACCGGCTCTGATACCAATTGTTGGGTTCGTTGCAAGTATTCAGAGGGGGGGTGAATGAATATAGCCTATAAAAACTTTCACCCAATATAAACTATCGCTCAATTAGAATTTCGCTCACTCAACAGATTAAACACTTAGAACAAAAACTCATCAAATCATCTAATGAACCTGTGATCAAACACTTGGAGCGCCCCTATGCAAACATCTAGCGGAAGCAAACTATAAGCAATCAAACCACAATGCAAGAGGGGTTTTGAGGTGGTTCGGTCCTCCAGACCTACATCCACCCCACACTCAAACCGAGTGTGGCTTCACTAACAGCTGGGCAACACAGCTTGCCAACAGACGCTGATACACAGCTTACCGAGGGGAACAATCTCCCCTCTTTCTCCTACACGGAGGGAACCTCTAGCAACCCACAGTCATTAGAAATTAGAGACTCACGTCTCTCTTCCTCTATACCAAGAGGGAACCCCACTAGTAGCAGCCCCGCTACCAGTGAACCAGCCAGTAGCACTCTGCTACCAGCAATACACCAGAGGCCTAGCCTCTCTTCCTCCTAGCCAGGAGGGAACCCACAAGCAGCCCCCCTACTGCTTGCAAACCGGAGATCAGATCTCCCTTCTCCTGACCCACCAGGAGGAACCCGACCTCAGTCCAGAGGATCGGAAGAACAATGATAACCAAGTGAAAAAGGAAAAACAAAAACACGAAATGAAAATAACTTCAGCAAACAGAAAGATAAAAAATGAAATGCACAATGTGGCTCTCAACGGAGCTGACTGGCCTGGATCTGATCCACGGTCCTGTAGGAACAGACCTCCCTTGATCTCACTCTCTTTCTTCACTCTTTCTCTTTCTCTTTCTTCTCTACTGCACTTCTCTTCTTCTCTCGCTCTCTGTTCTCCTTTTCTCTCTTTCTCTTTTTCTTTTCTTACTGCTGGATCGAAGAGCTTTCTGCTCTGTTGTTGCTCTTTCTGCTCTCTAAGCTTCTTCTTCGATCAGCCTCCATCTGAAGACGAAGGCTCCATTATATACCAGCAGCAGTAGTGAGATAGGGCGTGTGCTTCCCACGCCTTCCATCCAGAAAATTCCTCCTCGGATCACGTGCTCAGCACCCACCTCGGATCACGTGTCAGGTGCCAGCTTCAGGTCATGTGCCCATCCATCAGTACGCTCAGCAACTGGAGTTAGATGGCGTCAACCCACTTGCTCCAAGGAGTTGACGCACCCTTCAGAAATATTCAACCCTTTTTAACTGCTGCGTCGACGCATCCAACCCGTGGCGTTGACGCATCGGTGATCCAGTGATCAAGTCTTCAGCAGATGGGCATGCTGCGTTGACGCTCTCAATCAATGGCTTTAACGCATTGATGTGTTCCAGTGAGCAACCAGCCTAGCCTTTTTTTTTTTTTACTGTTGCGTCGACGCTGCTCCACTGCTGCGTTGACGCATTGGAGTATGCATTGTCAGATGCTGCCAATGTACTCCAGAGGCTGCAATAAGGGATACTTGAACTGCTGCATCCACGCTGCTTGATCAATGCGTTGACGCACCAGAGTAATCCACAAGCTTCTTTCTTGATTGTTTGAACTACAGCGTCCACGCCACTTGATCAAGGCGTTGACGCATTGGTGTGTTCCAGCAGCTAAAATTGGATGTCTTCAGCCCTCTTGCGTTAAGGGGTTCATTAGCCTCTTCAGTCCCTGTCAGATAGATGAAACGAAGTCATTAGTTCTAAGTATATGCATTGCATTGTATAGACTTTGCTGTGAAGGCGAAAGCAATGTAAAGTATGCACAACGTAATGTATAGACTTAATGAATATAAAGACATCATAAGACTCAGATGAACACAGGTGGTGTATAGACTTGATGTGTTCACTGTGTATAGAGTTTGAAGCAAGTGACTAAGGCGATGTGTATACTTTGTTATCCAAACGATCAATGTATGGACTTGAACTACTCGAAACGAATGAATAGACTTTGCCACAGTCTAATGTATAGACTTCCAGTGTGAATGAAACGCTGTATAGACTTCACAATTCAACAGCCATTATGTGGACTTTGAAGGATATGAGCGTGAGACTGTATAGACTTGGCCCCTTTCCGGATGTATAGACTTTGAGTTAAGAAGACCAATGTGTGGGCTTACTATAAGGAACAATGTTCTGATGGGTCGACGCATCAGCAAGGGTGGGTCGACCCACTACTGTTCAGACTGTAGATACATGCAGAGACATGATATCTGACAGAATGTAATGCATATATATAAAGAACAAATACCATCAATGCTAAACATCATCATTCATGTTGCTGTCATATGCAGAATGCTCAGGAATAAGAATGCACAGAAATGCACTTTGTTTATTGCGATCATCAAAACACAACAACCTTGCTATCATCAAAATACAATATCAAATGCACTCAAATGCACTCACTGTCTTGCTATCATCAAAACCAAATAGCATTGCTATCATCAAAGCAGCATAGCACATGCTTGTGCCTCATGCTTGTGCCTAAGAGGCACAACATTTTACACTACAACTTGGGATATTATCGGTGATGATGTTATTGCTGCTACTCAAAGTTTTTTCATGGGATTCCCCATTCCCAGAGGTATGGCTTCTTCAATAATTGCCTTGATTCCTAAAGTGCAGGAGCCAAAATCATTCAATGATTTTTGCCCCATCCGCTTGTGTAATTTCCCGTACAAGATCAGCTCCTCCATCATTACCAAGCGCCTGGCCCCCATTATGCTAAGTTTAATTTCGATGGAACCAGATGCTTTTGTCAAAGGAAGGAATATTCTTGATAATGTAGCGCTTGCCAGGCAGCTTGTCCTAGACATTGATAGAAAAACCAGGGGTCATAATGCCATCTTTAAATTAGATATGGCTAAGGCGTATGACATAATGGAATGGGATTTTCTTCTAGCAGTTTTGAGGAAGTTTGGCTTTAGCACCCGTTTTACTTCGTTGATAGGAATGATTCTTTACAACTGCTGGTTCTCTCTCAACTTTAATGGAGTGATGGCGGGGTATTTTAAATCCAGCAGGGGCATTCGGTAGGGTGACCCCCTGGCTCCCTATCTGTTCATATTAGCTTCTGAAGTTCTCAGCCGAGGATTAGCTGCTTTATTTCAGTCTGGCACCCTGAAGGAATATGCTGGGCCAAGGAACCCTATTCATATAACCCATCTGCTATATGCAGATGATACCCTTGTCTTCATGAATGCCTGCAAATAGAATTTGATTGTTTTTCAGCAGTTCATTTCCAAATACGAATCAAGTTCTGGCCAAAAGGTGAATGCCAATAAGAGCAGTATATTAGTCTCAGGAAAAGCTCCCCTCTCTTTCAAGCAATCCATTCAATTGCTAATGGGATTCAAGATACAATCTGTTGGCTTCAACTACTTGGGAATCCCAGTCAAAAAAGGGAGATATAAATGCTCAGATTTCAAGTACATTATGGATAAAGTTCAGCATAAACAGGAAGGATGGCAATCTAAAATGCTCTCTCAGGCCGGCCGAGCCATTCTCATAAATTCTGTTCTTTGCAGTATCCCAATTTACTTAGCATCATCTTGTGCCATTCCCAAGTCTATCATCACTGCTATTGATAGATTATGTGCAAACTTTTTCTGGCAGGGTTCAGAAAATTTAAGGCGTCGCCATTGGGTTGCTTGGCACTGCATACAAAAACCCCATCAGCAAGGAGGTCTTGGTATAAGGGATCTTAGTCTCTTTCAAGTTGCTCTTGCTGCTAAGAGGCTTTGGATGATTATACATGGTGATTCACTTTGGTCTCGGTATGCCCGACATAGATTCATTAAAACCAATTTGTTAGACTGCTTAAAGCCCTTCCCAGCTAGCATGTCTATTGGTGTTTTTCAAAAAGCCAAGGATCTCATTTCTAATAATTCTAGATGGCTGATTGGTGAAGGGAATGAGACTGATTTCTGGAAAGATAATTGGACTAGGAATGGGCCCCTTATTAACAAAGTCCAGCAGAATGAAGTTATGAGACTCCAGGCTCTGCCCAGAGTGTCTGTTAGGGAGGTTGCACTTGACCCTCTCCATCCTGCTAGGATTCTCCTTGGTAATGATACTCCTACTATTCTGATTGGTAATGAGGAAGATTGTTGCATCTGTACTGGCACAGTGAATGGTGAATTTTCTGTCAAGTCCTCCTACAATTTACTGAGACTAGCAGGACTTATCAGGCGACCTTGGACTAAACTCTGGCATTCTAGAATTACTCCAAGGGCTGCTCTTTTCTTTTGGAAACTCCTTCACCGAGCGGTTCCAGTTGACGGTATCGTGATAGAGTGTGGAATTCCTCTGGCCTCTAAATGTGTTTGCTGCAAGTCCCCAGCTCAAGAGGATCTTAATCATCTCTTTATCAAGAGTGATATGGCAGATGCCCTATGGAAATGGATTATCCCACTGATGAATGTGAAGATTAACATGAGTGATCAGATAACAATTCGCTGTTGGAATATTTTGGCCGGTACCAACCTGCAGTCTGCATTCAGCTATGTTGGTATGTACGCTGTTATTTTGCTGCTCTGAGAAATTTGGAAATCCAGATGTGCTCTCAAATATGAAGGTGCTGTTCCTAATGGGCTGAGAATCAAAAGGAACATCATCACTGCCATTGATTTTGCTCTAGATAAGATTGCCTTCTCTTCTCATCTCTCGGTTGATCAAAAGAACATCTTAGGCCACTACCAGCTATTCCTTAAGATTAGTCTAAAGCAACCCACTGCAGTGACTTGCAGCCTGGCCTCTTCTCAATTCACTCTGCATGTAGATGGAGCATCCAAAGGAAACCCAGGAAGATGTGGGGGAGGTGGCTACGTTCGAGATCAAGATGGTAACATGATAATCTATTTTGCATTCTATTATGGATAAGGCAGCAGCATCTTAGCTAAAACTAGGGCCTTACACGATGGCTTATCCCTAGTTGTGAATGGAGGTCTCCAGGTGAAAGCCATTTTTTCGGACTGCACACTATTGGTAGAGTCTGTCCGGAAGAGAGTGGCTCCTAGTTGGGTTATTATCCCTTGGTGGAAGGAAACTCTTGATCTTTTAACCAAGAGTGGCTGTTTGGTGCAACACACTTATAGGGAAGGTAATCAAGTGGCAGACGCCTTGGCTTCCTATGCTTGTTCTGCCCAATGTAATAGCATCTTTACTTGTATAAATGGCCTCCCTAAATTGGCTAGGGGGGCAATTAGAATGGACAAGGGCAAAATGCCCACTTTGCGCCACTGTAGATAGATCTTTGGCTGTATAGTTTCTTTTGGTTGTTGGTTGTAGATGTTGACATGGGTATGCCCCGGAGATAGTGTATTCTTTGATTGAATCAATAAAATGTTTTGGCCACAGAGTCGAACTGGGGGAGTGAGACCACATTCCTCTTCTGGGGGATTGTGCACTCGACCAGCCCTTGACCCTGTTTGGCCGGTGTTGAGAAAAAAAAAGAAGGGGCTGATCTATTCACCCCTCCCCTCTAGATCCCCCTATCACTAAATAACAATCTCAAATTAGTTCTTTTCCATTTCGTACATTCTAGATTTTTTTACCTACATAGTTATCTTAGTAAATTATAGTTTTACCCATCTTCGAATAGAAGGTGGTGAATTTGGGGACCAAATTCTTTTTATTGGGGGAGGGTGTAACGCTAGGCAAATCGTAAAGGTTAAAATGGAATAATTGTGAGCCCACTTGTTAGAGATACAATAAAATAGGGTCATCACATAAACAAATAACAACCGATCTGAAAAGGATTCAAAGACAAAATGGACATTAAATGACGTCATCTAAGTATTTCTCTAAGAACTCGTTAATAATGTTTGAATTAATAAAACTTGACTATAATGTCTTTAGAATAAATAAATATGGCTAGTTAATATTCCCTTTAGAGTGAAAATAAAGATTTTTCCAGGATCAAAACCTGCCTCTGATACCCAATACAATGGAAAAATTAATAACGGAAATAGATAAATAAAATTATAAGAAATAAAATCCATAGATAAAGTTCTACGTTAATCGAACTCTCAAAGACCCTAGTATCTATATTGACCAACCCACACCAAATATATAAATAAGCTTAATAGAATGGGCTTAGCGCTCGAGGCGCAACTCATGCACACCAAAGACCCTGTTAAATAATAGAATGGGATATATTAAAATACCTATAAGGATTGGAGGAAATAAATCCACCATAATAAAATCCCTCTATAGAAGAAATAATGGGACCAACTCAAATTAATAAAACCTAAAAACCCTTAAACCCATCTATATGGGCCTCACATATATAGGTTTAGGCTAAGGACTAATGGGCCTTACCGTTGTATAAAGAAGCCTGAGGGATATATACATAATTACTCACACTAATTAGATCCTTTGACAAACTCAAAGCCTTACCATGTTCGAACCATGCATGAGGCTTTAAGGTTTTTAATCTAACTAGGAGGGCAGCCGTTGTTTTAGAAAGAGATTGGATTGCATGGAAACATGCATGCTAGTAGGATTTCTACATGGGAAAATTCATTCCCACTAGGACTCTAACTCCACAGTATGATTTGTTCCCTTATAAATAGAGCCCCATCGAACGAGCAAGCCTGCTATTGCTGCTGCGTTCGAAGGAGCCCCTTTGCTACATCTTCCTCCTACCCCTGCTACCATCATCGTCTTCCTCTCTCTGTGTTGTCGCTATGTGCAGCTGCTGCTTCCCGCGGCTACTGCTACGGTGGTGCTAAGGAGCCTCTGTGCTGCTTCCTTCTTCTTCTTCCACGTTCGTGTGCTACTGCTATGATGATCTCATCTTCTTCTTGTTCCCTGCGTGAAGGAAGGTGTCATCTTCCCCGCGCTCGTTGCTACAGTTGCTGGCCTGCTACTGCTGCTACTTTTTTTCATGCAGTTGCAGTTGCTGCTACGCTTCTCCGTCTTCCTTGCTATTCATCATCCCGATCAACCCCAAAAAAGTAGGTTATCTCAAGGAACTGAAGCCCAAGATGATTAGTAACAGGTTGCATGCATGTAACTCATGAAGATGATGTTTATATTTCGTTCTCTTGTCTCCCCGTTATTTAGTTTTACATAGAAGATCATTTTTCTATTTCATTGAAAATAGCGACCACCGTAGTGGCCTCAAATTCCTGCATGGGCGACTGTCCTCTGGCCTTGGATTAATAAACGACCAAGTAGGTAGTCGCTAATTCTTGAATTAGTGACTATCTGCTTGCCGCTAAATAATGGGCGACAATATGACTGCCGCTATTTCCTGTGACCTAATTGAATAATTGACACATCTTTAAAATTAAATAACTATAGAACCTGATATAAAAATACTATGAGCATGTTCCTAGGGTCTTCAAATTTTTCTATGCATGACCATATCTTTAGTTTCCAGAAAATCCAGATAAACATCTACATACTACTGTTCATGCTAAACATAGGAAATGAACAATGTTTTGTCTTTGTGAACGTATGTTTGCGATCTTTTTTTATCTTATTATTATTTTTTTATTCTTTTATATATATATATATGTGTGTGTGTGTGTGTGTGTGTGTGTGTGTGTGTGTGTGTGTGTGTGTGTGTGTGTGTGTGTGTGTGTGTGTGTGTGTGTGTGTGTGTGTGTGTGTGTATACATACATATATACATCTTATTTCACGCGTCGATCAACCAATTAACTAACTGGTAGTTAACTGACTGATTGACTGCGCGGGCGTGCCAGTCACATACGTGACAATTTTATTATGCGCTCGTTCTGACTTGGTCAGACGAATGTGAGGTTCATTCGGGACCAGCAGTCCGCCATACCATAAAGGCTATGGCGTTAATTACATCCCCCACGAGGAGGGAACACCTTTGATTAATTACCGAGATAGTGGGCTGTCGAGGCCGGAATAAAGGATGCGACGTTACAAACATGACGGAATCATGCGAGATTCATCTATCTATCATGCAGGAGAGGCATGGTTCATTTAATTGGAGACCCGTGGTACGTGGCGGAGGACGTAGGTCCGAAGACCACCATCGCGCATAGCGGAGACTTCCGATCAGGCGTAACCCGACTTTCTGTCAACGCTGTTTGATATACCCGAGGGTCTATGCAAGTATGCATGCATGACGTTAAGAACTATACTAAGCATGGCAACAAAAAGATGATAGTGAGCAGTGCTTGATCACTTTCATTAATCCCCGTTAGAAGGGAGGGAAACAGTAACACAAGGGTAATAACGAAGGCAAAGTGGTAATACCCATGATAGCCAACATGATAGAGAGGTTATTCGGAGCATGAACATCCCTTGCCTTACTTAATCTACGGCTAATTAGGGTAGCCAATATCAACCATGGGAGGCCAGGATTGCCCCGAGAGCGAGCAAAGGGTTAGAACAGCACAGCAACTTGAAACGGCGTGATCGCGCGAGAGATAGCTTCCCCGGCGCGGTTAAGCGTAAGTAAAGAGGTTTATCCGGCGCGGTAAAGCGTAGGTGAAGATCTAATCCGGCGTGGCCTTGATAACCAATTAAGACGGCGTGCAGGGCACGGGGCGCGCCGGTTTACGGCGCGCCGGGAACGTGCCCAAGAAAAAAAAAAGGGAAACATGAGTCACAGGTTAATACGGTGCGGTGGGGGGCCGCGCCGTATTAAGGCGCGCCGGTTTAGGGCCACACCGTTTTAGCTTATTTTCATGCATTTTTGAGACCATTTGAGTTTATTAAGCTTTTATTGAGAGTTATGAAATTATTTGGGCCAACTGATCGTTTGATCGAAGTCCAGGACCCTCTGGAAATGATGCAGGGAGTCAGTGCGAGGTTCATACTCAAGCACTGAGTTGATTGGGCTCAGGATAAGCATCTCATTATGGCTTAATCATTCTTAGTCTGTCCAAAATTTGACAGCATCTCCCCAGAACATGAAGAGTTGCAGGGGAGAAACGGGGTCATACTCACTCATGGAGTACGCCCCTAAACCGCCGGTCTGCACAATGGCATCCAGCAAATTCCCATCGGACAGGATACCCCGAGGACTATCCTGCGAGGGGCACCAAGACTCTGTGGGTGAAGATAAAAGGGTGAGGCCTCTGATAATGGGAGCAGCACCCCGAGGGCTAGCCTACGAGGGGTGGGCAACCCACAGCTGACGACACATCCTGTGGAGGAATCGACCATTAAGAGAGTGAAGCTCCGAGAGCTAGCCTACGAGGAGCATACATCCCTTGGCCTTGATTGGGTCTCAGATTGTCGGGGCTGAGCTTGTTGGGCTAAGACCCCTTGTTACTATCTGCTATGGTTTTGAGGAAGCATCTACCATCGAGAGGTAGAGCCCTCAATCGCCTAGCAATTCCATGAAGCAACGGGAGAATGTCCCCCTCCCCGGGTGATTAAGACGGGATGGAAGAATCTCGAAACGGTTCAAATGACCATGATGCAGAGGGGTAGTAGATGCACAAATGAGACGGGCCAATCGTAGAAGCATATGCTCGAACAGGTAGGATGCAGCGTTCGGGGGGATGGATCCGGCCATCCCAAAGGCAACTCCCACCTTGCGAACAATCAGAGCAGTACGAAGGGAGGAGTTAATGGGAATCAGACCCTCGACACCACGGCGGGAAGGAGCATGTGCATGAGCACAACTCTGTCCGTGGAGGGGATACAGAGATCCTTAAATCGAAGATGAAAGCGGTCGATTGGAAAGACCCGGGGAGGGGTCGTTTCTGTAGCCCACGATGCTTCGGGGCATGATCGGGACTTCGGGGAAACCGGAATAGGGGACCACGCGTGGAAGAACCCAAACATACACATTGATATAGGTAGAGAAGGGGACATAAGCTTCGAGCATTCATTCGACCTACTGGTCCAAGCATTTATATAGATATTACCATCCCAGAAACATGAATGGGCTAACGTTTACACATTAAGAATCCGGCGCTGGCATCATTGCTCGGTCGCCGTTCATCATTTTCAGAGGAATATACAGAGGAGCAATAGAGAAGAAATCATAGAGGAGGAGGGGAGGGGTCGGCTCATATCATTGCCATCCCTCCCCCTCTCGCTTACATCTGATAGACGGAAACCCCAAAAGAGAAGAATCCACGAAAGCAGAGGAAGACATGCACCGGTGCCCACCTGTTCTCAAAACAGAGTATCGGACGACTCCTCCTTCTCTGGCTCAGGAGGACTTCAATCAGAACAGAGGAAGACGGCCGTCGAAGAACGCTCAGATAGAACCCTCTTTTCCAAGAAAGCTCTCTCTCCCATTGAAAAGCCTCTCTCGAAAGCCTCTCTTCTCTGTGTTTTCTTCTGTTCCTCTCCACTTCTATCTGCCTCTCTTATCTCTTCTCCTCTCCTCTTTTTTTTTTCAATCGAACAGCCCGTATATATATTTACATTGGTTCGAGATTTCATCCAGTGTGGAGATTTGGCATGTTGGGGAAGGGCCTTCTACATCCTTTGTGCGCCGGCACAATAGGGCGCCAGATAAGGGGTTCTTTGCGCGCCGGGATCAAGGGAGTGAGATGGGGGCGCGTCGGTTTAAGGCGCGCTGTGCTAGTGCTCCTCGCACACTTCGAACTAGTCGATGAGTCCGGGGATGATTCTGGGGGTCACCATGAACATTTAACTTGCCAATGCTCCTCGAAACCTCGACGAGATGTCTTGTCGAAGCTCCCAGGTTGATGTACGACCATTCCCGAGACTCCAGGTAGCTTTGATTTGATCATACGGGCTTTCCGCTGACACGGCCTTCGGCTCTATGATCCGTGCTGCTGGCTCGGTCTGGCTTGTGATCAAAGCTCCTTGGTGGGTGAGATAACACCAGGGATAGTTCCGCCTGAGCTGGGCGATCATTCGGCCACAAATGGGCCCATCTTGGCGGGAAGCCGTACCCGTGCCGGGTGATCGGGATCTTCGACCGTCAGAGCTTTTGATATTCCGTCTCAGAGAGCCAGGGGGACTCTTTAATCTTCAGGAGAGCCTTTCATGAGGTGGGAAGCCACTGGGTAGACCGTCATCCTTGATCGGACAACGGGTGTAGTGTATGCAGCACGACAGAGTCGATGCCGGTTCATTGGGCAGGCTTGGTCACACTGCCGGTTGGTTGTGAGTTTGTCTCGGCTCTCCTGAGGTGAAGTCCCCGTGTCCATACGGGGTGACTTGAGGCTCTGGCAGCTTGAGAAATCTTCAATATGTTGTTCTTTATCGGCTTCTGTGCTTCAACAGGCCGGGTCCTTCGTCTTTGTGGCTTGGTCGCCGACGATCATATTTTGGGTGCCAACAAATGCCCCCCAGACGTGGGTGTTGCGAGCAAGGCACGAGTGCAGCAAGGCCGACGGATGAATTTCACCCGGAATGATCTCTTCTTCGGTTGATAGGAGCTTGGGATGGCCCTTAATTCGGCATGGACGTTAACCCGGCGCCGTTTAGATGTTAATACGGCGCGGGTAATCCGGCGCGCCCCTTGGCCTTAGACGTTAATCCGGCGCGCTTCTGGCCTTTTGGGTTTTTAATACGGCGCGGCCCTGTTGTTTGCTCATTAAACCGGCGTGGTCGATTTCGGCGCGCCATTTGTTGGGGGATGTTAATTCGGCGCGTAAAATCGCGCGCCGAATTAACCATAGGGGAGGCTTCTCCTTATATATTCGTTCCTTCATTTTTTTCGTCTTCATCACCTTTCATTTGCGCAGCTTCTTTCTCTCTCCTCCCTTTCTTCTCTCCCTACGGTGCCGAGTGAACTAAGGGCGAGAGCGGCGGCGGTTCTTTCCTTCGGGGTGAGCAAGATGCTGTCCTTTTGGGTTTCAAACCCTTCCTTTGGGCCCCAGGAGGCTTCTAGTAGGGCTTGCCCTAGGAGCTATTTCCCCGGGTGTTCCTTTTGAACTCGGTGTGATGCCGATGGCTGCTTTTAGGGGCCGTTCCCTTAGTGGACGCGTTCCCACTTTTCTTTGGCAATTTCCCGTGTTGGGGAGACTCTGCCGAAATTTTGTCAGAAATTTGCCTTTGATCAGCTATTTCCTGACTTTTGATTATTGTTTGATGTGCTTCTTTGCAGCTATTATGGCATCCGGCTCTTCTTCTCGTGCCATGGTGACGTGGGCGAACGTCAATTCCCTTGATCGGGGGCACGGTCAAGTGGCCGTGGTTGCGGAATCCTCAGATTTGGAGACAGATACTGTGGATACCAGCCATCTCCTCATTCTTGGGGGCGACTCCTTTCATTATGACAGGGAAGGTGTCGCCAGGAGGGACTACCCCAAAGACAAACACCCGATGTCCCTTCTCCAACGCTTCAACCTTCAAGGGAAGAGGGACGTGTTCGTTGTCCGAAAAGTTGAGCAGGCCCTGCTGGTGGAGAGGGACAGTCTGACAGATTGTGTGGTGCGGGGAAGACCCATTTACCTCCCCGGAGAGGTCAGGAAATGGAGTGCCGTGCTAGGACTGCAAGATCTGGCTCCAGGAGACGGGCTGCTGACCAGGGCCCCTGAATTTGTACCCGCTCGGTGGAATGATTCCGCGGGCAGAGTGGATTGGGAGAAGCCGATCTTTGGCTTGTTCCTTGCCCCGCTGAAGTGGGGGTACAGAGAAGAATCATTCTTGCTGGATTGCTTGGTGGTCCGCTTCAAGCACCAGATATCTGTGGGGTGGTTTGCCGAGCTGAGGGCCACCGACGCCCACGCATTCAGGCCCAGAGCAGTGGAGTTCATAGACTATGTGCTGCATCATTATGCTCCAATTCTGACCAGGGCTGGCGTATATCACAGCATGTATGCCTCAATGTACCGCTACCCCATCTCCCGAGGCTTGTGCTGCGGTATGATTGAGGTGTTCTGCCCCGAATATAACACTTTCTATACTTCGGAAGGAGAGACCTCTCTAGACTTGTGGAGCCTCTCTCAGCTTAGCGGCCTACCCATTGATGGGGAACCGTATGAAGAGGTTTGTTGGACTGACTAGCTGAAAGATCAGACCGACGGTGACGGTCGGTATCTGGCGGGTTACGCCTATCGATATCTGATGAAGGCGTACCGCACCCTCTTTCATTCGTCGCACGACACGAGGGAAGCTCGGAAGCCGGGCGAGAAGCGAAGGGTGCAGATGGGCACCTGGCTTTAATATTTCTTCAATAGGAAGAATAAGTACGAAGACTTTCCCCCGATAGCGCTAGTGGCTCAGAAGCGGAAGAAGAGGGTGCGACGCCAGGCCGCTTCATCGTCTTCATCGAGAGGAGGGCAGGGGGAGAACCCAAACCCTACTGGTGTTGATGCAATCACTCACTGTGCTGCATATCTAGTTTACTGGCTTTGTTCTTTCGCTCTTCCTCAAGGTGACGAGAGCGTGATTAAGGCAGAGGCCATTTATCCGGCCTGTCTCATGGCTTGGGGTACCAAGCTGTCTCTTTGCCCGGTGGCCCTGTGTCTTATTTACAAGATGTTGGGAGACTTGCACAAGATGTGTCTCCCCAGAAGTCTTCGGATGGTCGATCCGTTACATTTTTTAATGCTTGGGTTTGTACCCTATTCTCGGAGGTGGCTCGTCGGGCATTACAGGCGATTCCTCTTGTTCCGCGGATGATAGAGTTTGCAAGCGCCGAGCCATCTTTACTAGCGGAGCAACTCCACACCATTCGGGGCAAATTGGCCCGTATTCCCACAGATTTGCCCGGGGTTCTTCAATTTTGGAGCTTAGCTGCCCATTCCAGCCCGCTCGTGAACAGGACGAGATAGTGCAAGCTTTTTGAGACTGAGGAGTATATTCATCCGCTTTCCGAGGCCAAATGTACACGGCCTATTCTCGAACCGGAGTTGGTTGACTGGGCGCTGGCTATCAGGCCGAGTGTCCTTGTATTCCGCAAGAGTGACACTTTGTGGTTGGAGTCGTACTATCCATTCCGCTTCAGCCGGAACTTCGGCTACGACCAGCACATTCCACACTCTTCTTCACAGTTTGCATTGCCCAACAGGCACAAGGCCGGGCAAGTTTCAAATGACGATGCCCGCATATGGTGGGACTTCTTCCATCGTCGGGAGGATGTTTCTTTCAGGGTGCCAACCCCTGCCCGTTTCCCCCGCGTCACGCCTGAATATATCAAGTGGTGGAATGCGCGGACTAGGTTTTACAGGAGCTCCCGGCGAGAGTGCTGGGCCGTGGCAGAGCATAGGTTTCTGGATTCCCAGCCAGAGCAAGTCCTTGACATTGAGTCTTCTTATTTGAAGAAGTTGAAGTCTTGGACCAATACGGAAGTGAAGGCCTATCTGGAGGCCCGCAAAGTTGTAAAAGGTTGCAAGACGAAGGTTGACCCGAAGCTGCCTCCGATCAACAAGGACGACTATGTGAAAACCCTTCGGGGTTTATGCCGGGTGAGTAGCGAGAGGGTGGTCCTTCAGCAACTCCCCCTGCCGGTAGAGGAGCCCATCTCGACTGTGGCCGACTGGCGTCCCGAGGTGGATAGGTTGTACCCCTATCGGACCTTCATTCGCAAGGAAGACAGGCGGGCCGCCTTATATGACAACACCCCGTGGCTATTCGCGCTTCTTCGCTCACATGGTCTTTCAGTGGGTGGTCCCAGCGAAGCCATCCTGGACCGACCTCTTCATGTCTCTTTCAAATATGCTGACAGATGGGGGCTGGACCACCTAAGCCTATATTATCTCCTGTCTTCTCGTGGTCACGAGGACCTGGCACTGCTGGCCGAGCCGAGTGAAAAGATCGGAGATTTATGCTGGCTTATTCGCGAGGCAGCTTCAAGAGACAAAATGCCATCGCTGTATTATTGGCTTCTCTTCCCCTTCTATACGGGGCCGGAAAGTATGTTTCATTTCTTCATTCAGGCCCTTCGGCCAGCTTCTTTCTTTCATTATGGTGCATTATTCTCACCTGTGTGCATGTGCAGTCCGACCAACTTCGGAGGAGACCCGACACTTCAGGGAGCTGATAATAAAGGCCCAGAAGCCAGCATATTTTGAGGTTCCCGAGCCGGCCCCGACCACGACGCCACTGCCTCCTGGCGATTCAAGAAAGCGGACTCGATCCCAGTTGAGAGAGGCCGTCAGGAAGGCGAAAGTGGCGGTGACCCGGGTGACACGGGCGCGTCGAAAGAAGGCCGCAGGAAGGGAATCAGCCACCGTTCTTCCTTCCGTTGTATCTTTTGACGAGTTTGAGGCCTCTCGGACACAAAGGCCAGAAGCTGAAGGTAGGCTCTTCTTTTCTTCATAGTTCATTAGTCCACTTTGGCTGCCTCGGCTAGCTCATGCTGACAATTACCGATATAGTTGTTGCGGTCGTCGGGCTGGAGGCGACAGTAGATGTCGCGACTAAGGAAGGGGCAGAGGAAATCCTTGCTGCTCCAATAGAGAGAGATCTGCCTTCTCTAACGCCCAGACAGGAAATGGAAGGTAGTTTATAGTTTAATTGTGATGCCCTCACGAATCTTCATGTCTTCAGCCGGCTTGACCATTTCTTGCCGTAAATTTCAGTTGACATACAACCGTCATTACTTCCGGGGTCGGAGAGTGCCGAAGAAGTGATTGTCCAGGGGCAGGGTGAACTTGCCCTTGAGGTCCCATCCACTGTTGCTCCTGATGTGGAGTGCATGGGGGAAGCTCCTGCTGTGGGTGATGCCCCTCCTGGCGAGGCTCCTGCCCCGATGGTGGAGCGTCCTGAAAGAGCAGAGGGGTCTTCCTCCTCTGAATAGGTTGATTATGGTGGCGGCTCCAGTGATGAGGAGTTCCCACCTGTTGACACAGAGACGGAGGATGCCGGGGCGTCCTCGGCCTATGAAAGCGACCATCCGACTTTTAGCCCACCCCGGTTGTCATGGAGTGGTCTTGGGCCGTCAGGCTCGCTCGCGAGCGAAGAGGCTGGCGCCGGAGAAGTCGCCCTAAGAGATTTGAGCCTAGTACCGGCTGAGGTAAGGATCCATCCGTGGTCGGTGCCTGCTGCCCTTTCTTCCTCTTCCTTTTAGCTTTTAATGTACATATTTCTGGTGCAGACTGAGGTGGTGCTGCCAACCATGACGGTGCAGATACCACTCCCAGCTCTAGGCACGGGCCATTCAACTCTCCCGTCCATCCTGTGGCCTATCGCGCTGCGATACCCCAAGGACTATGCAGCAGCAATGGCTCCAGCTGGACCCGGAGCACTTGTGAGGGTGGATAGTTTGGCAGCAGTTGCGGACTTTCAGCCATTAGAAGTCACACAACCGTCAGCTCCGGAGAAGAGTGGCCCCTCCGAAATAGAAGCCGGAGAGATCGTCGAAGAACAGACGTCCTTGGCTCTTGATATTCCTGTCGCACCTCCATCCCAGGGGGCAGGCAAGGAAATTATCGTCATTGAGGCTCCAGCCACTGTATCGGCCAGCGCGGTTATTCCCCATAGCAGTGGACTGCAGCTCATGCCATCGTCATCTTCTGGGACGGGCGACGATATCTGGGCCACTATGGATAGCAGAGTGGAATTTGAACTACCCGAGACATCGCTGCTTGGCCTCCAGTCTTCAAGTGACCTCGTGTGGTAGTTCCTACGGACCCTTCAGCAGACCATAACGGCCAGCAGAGATTTAACTTATGTTTAGCTGAGGGGTTTGATAGAGCACTTATCCCGCTCGCTATTGGCCTTTGGTTGCCCCATGGACGACTGGACTCCACTGGTGATCCTGCTCCTGAAATATGTGAACAGGAGGGAATTCTTGGGCCGGGAGGCAGCCGACCAGCTGGCGGCCGTAACACTGGAGCGGGCCGAATGCCGAACCGCTCTCATTTCTCTGAAAGGGACTGCGGCGAGGATGAGGGACGATGCCAATGCCTCTTTGCAGTGCCGAAGCTTTCTCACGGCCCGCATAGCGGTATTACATGCCAAACTTTCGTGGGCAGAGGCTGAACTTCAAGAGATAGAATGCCTGGAAGTCCAGAGGGTGGAGGAGGCAGAAATGGCCGAAGGGCAAGTTGCTTCCCTCAGGGAGAGACTATCCGAGCTGGAGGCCACTGAGTTCAGGCTGCAGGAGCTGGCCCGCCATCCTTCCCTGGGTATTCCGGCACTGGAGGACATCTTCTGACGCCCCCTGGCATAGTTCTTTTCTATTCGCCTCTTCTTGATGGACTTAATGTATTCTGGGGAATGCCCCGCGTAGCATGTACTCTTTATTCTGTAGAATGAAAATCTTCATTTTGCTGTCAAATGATGACTCCATCCTGTCATCATTCTTGTTGTTTTTCTTTCCATTCGCCAGTTGATTCTAGCCTGAGTGTGTGGGTCATGAGGGCAGGAGGGCGCTCACGCCTTCAGCAAAGGGGTGAGGTGTTCGCTCCACCGCGCCGCGACTATTCTCAAGACTAAACAAAGGCCTGTACGAGTCGATAGCCCGGAGGACTCAAAAGGGTATATGAGAGACGAACACCAAAACAGATAGCGAGCGACCCTGCTGATGGTGGCAAGGGTCGATAAGGGTGGACAGTCTAGTCGATGCTGACAAGAACCGAGAAGGGGTAGCGACCGATCTTGCTGATAATGACAAGGGTCAAAAAGGGTAGACGGTCTTGCCGATGATGACAAGGGCCTAAAAGGGAGTGACCGATCTTGTCGATGGTGACAAGGTTCGAAAAGGGTAGACAGTCTTGCCGATGATGACAAAACTCGGAAAGGGTAGCGACCGATCTTGCCGATGGTGACAATGGTCGAAAAGGGTAGACGGTATTACCGATGATGACAAAAATCGGAAAGGGTAGCGACCGATCTTGCCGATGGTGACAAGGGTCGAAAAGGGTAGACGGTATTCTTGATGATGACAAAAACCAGAAAAAGGTAGCGACTGATCTTACCGATGGTGACAAAGGTCAAAAAGGGTAGACGGTCTTGCCGATGGTGACAAGGACCGGAAAGGGTAGCGACCGATCTTGCCGATGGTGACAATGGTTGAAGAGGGGTAGACGGTCTTACAGATGATGACAAGAATCGGAGAGAGGTAGCGACCGATCTTGCCGATGGTGACAAGGGTCGAAAAGGGTAGATGGTCTTACCGATGGTGACAAGGACCAAAAAGGGTAGCGACAGTTTTTGCCGATGGTGGCAAGGGTCGAAAGGGTAGACGGTCTTGCCGATGGTGACAAGGACCGGAAAGGGTAGCGACTGATCTTGCCGATGGTGACAAGGGTCGAAAGGGTAGACGGTTTTGCCGATGGTGACAAGGACCGGAAAGGGTAGCGACCGATCTTGCCGATGGTGACAAGGGTCGAAAGGGTAGACGGTCTTGCCGATGGTGACAAGGACCGGAAAGGGTAGCGATCGATCTTGCCGATGGTGGCAAGGGTCGAAAAGGGTAGACGGTATTGCCGTTGATGACAAAAACCGGAAAGGGTAGCGACCGATCTTGCCGATGGTGACAAGGGTCGAAAAGGGTAGACGGTATTGCCGATGATGACAAAAACCGGAAAGGGTAGCGACCGATCTTGCGGATGGTGACAAGGGTCGAAAAGGGTAGATGGTATTGCCGATGATGATAAAAATCGGAAAAGGTAGCGACCGATCTTGCCGATGGTGACAAGGGTCGAAAAGGGTAGACGGTATTGCCGATGATGACAAAAACTGGAAAGGGTAGCGACCGATCTTGCCGATGGTGACAAGGGTCGAAAAGGGTTTGTTAAAAGAAATATATATGTAGATATATAAGGGGGGACATTGGATGACGACTCCGCTTTGACCCTATAAAGGGCCTTCCGAATGGAGGACGAATCATCACTATTCATCATTCATACATATATTTTTATTCTCATTACTGACCTAAGTGCCCTTTCGGATTTTCGCCAAAGCCACCCCCCTCTTGCTTTTGCCCACGCGCCCTTTTGGGTTTTCACATGGCGGGGTACCTGATTTTACCTGCGACGCCCTTTCGGGTTTTCGCCACAGCCGGGTTATAGCCATTTTTGCACTTGTCCTAATATAGGAGCAAGTCTGGCGGGGTATCTCTATTTTTAAACCCATTTTTCTATTCTTTTCTTTTTTTTGAATTTTGAATTCAGAGTACAGAAGAACTGGACCGCTAGAATGCTGACCGTCCTTGTCGATGATGACAAGGATTGGTCCTGGGTTTATTTCGTCGACACTGGTTAAATGTCGAAGCAAAGGACACGGTTTATTAACAAGGATGTAAGATCCCAGTTAAGGGTAGAGGTCGACCAATCTCGCCGATGATAACGAGGGTCGAACACGGGTTTATTAATCAGCATAAGTTATATGCCGAAACAAAGGTAGGATTATTAACAGGGACGGAAGGTCCAAGTTAGGGGTAGAGATCGACCAATCTCGCCGATGATGACGAGGGTCGAACATGGGTTTATTCATCAGCATGGGTGACATGCCGAAGCAAAGGTAGGATTATCAACAAGGACGGAAGGTCCGAGTTAAGGGTAGAGATCTACCAATCTCGCCGATGATGACGAGTATCGAACATGGGTTTGTTAAAGGATTTCCGGTGGGATTTTTGATGATTGTCCCTTTCTGGGGTTTCATCGGGGGGAGAACAAAAGAGGAATTTGGAAATTACCACTTTACTGACTTAAGCGCCTTTTCTGGTTTTCGCCAAAGCCAACCCCCTCTTGCTTTTGCCCACGCGCCCTCTCGGATTTTTAAGTGGCGGGGTACCCGATTTTGCCTGCGACGGCCTTTCGGGTTTTTGCCACAGCCGGGTTATAGCCATTTTTGCACTTGTCCTAATATAGGAGCAAGTCTGGCGAGGTATCTCTATTTTTAACCCCATTTTTCTTTTCTTTTCTTTTTTTTTTGATATAAAGGGTGGCAGGTCGAAGTGTGATGTTCGACCCTCGGTTGCCGGTAGACGGTTGTTGACCGGAGCACCAGGCCTTGTGTCGAGTAGAATGGTTCATTCGTTATCAAGGGCTGAATGCTAGCGCAAAGGAATAATCATTCGCCGATTCGAGCGTCAGGCCCGTAACGGAAATACGGTGTATTCTTTTGAGAGTTCGGCCAGGGCGGAGTGCCACTAGACCAAGGGAAGGTAGCTCGATCAGGGCGGAATGCCACTAGACCAAGATAAGGGTAGCTTGGCTAGGGCGGAGTGACACTAGGCCAGGGTACGGGTAGCTCGACCAGGGCGGAATGCCACTAGACCAAGATAAGGGTAGCTTGGTGTGGACGTTGAAAAAATGTCGATGAGGATCATACGGCATGCATGTCTCGACACTCGAGAGCAAGCCGAAGATGAAAATGCCGAATAAACATTATACCTCGCCCGATCAAGACGAGGACTCGCTTGGTGGTCAGCTAGCCGATGAGGGAGCCCTCCGGACGGAATATACGGCAACAACTCTATAGCCAGCCATGCCGAGAGCTGAATCAAAGAAGAGCCGAGAATTCTGGCACAATCTCAGCATGCATCGGAAGTCACGCAAAGTCTGGGACCGAGTCCCGGAGGCTACGAGCGGAATATTACGGAGGCCATACATCCCAACCGGAACATTCCGGGAATGCCAACATTCATATAAACGGCCTCGACCTTGAAAAGAATCCATTCGATCCTTAAACCAGCACGATATGCACTTAAAATGACGCCACTAAGACCGGTGCGCCCCTTTCCTCTTTATTCCTTGGTTGGTTGTTAAAACGGCGCCATCCCCATACACCATTAAAATCGGCGCACCCCCCTTGTGCACGACTTACCCGGCGTGCCCATTTGAAGGAAATGCCCCCTTTTACACCTTAATATGGCGCCACTAAGATCGGCGCGCCATTTCCAATCTCCCCCCTTCGCAAAGGGTTAAACCGGCGCGCCTCCCCTGCCATGCCGTTTTAACAACACAACTTTGCACATTTTAAAAGCTTCTCTTTCAAATGTTAAAACGGCGTGGCCCTTCAATGCTTAATCCGACGCGCCTTTTTACACCCACTAGTGACGTTTAATCGGCGCGACTACCTTCCCTCGTGCCGTTTTAACTCGACGGCCATCCCATCCGACAGCCGATACTCTGTTCGGCATAAATGAGATGCACAGAGAACATTCAATGCCCGATGCTATGTCTTTGGCTCCGTTCGACAGCACATAAGCAGCGGCAGCAAGGCAAGCTCCGACAAATCTATGAGCGTCCCATCCTCGGACGAGCAGCATTGTACGGGACAAATCAACGACGTCCAGCGCAACCAATCAACCCTAAGCTTCGTTGCGGATGAGGTGGAAGTGGTAGTAACCACACCATCCCCTGGCGCCACTCTATAAAAGGGGAGCTGTCGAGACAAAGAAGAGGTGTGCGCAGAAGAAAAAGAGAGAAGAAGAAAAAGGGAGCTGGCCATCTTCGCTCGTGGACGAGAAGGCCATCTGAAGAGTAAGCCAGGCGCCCGTGGGTGAAAGAGGGAAAGGGGTGAGAGAAGGGAGGTGAGCTCAGGGGTCGGGTTTGGGTCTTGTTCACCCCCCTTTTACCACTGTAACTCCACCTCCCCTTTCGTTTATGTTTTCTTCCACCATGGGGAAGTGTCTCCCCTCATGTACCTCCCTTTTTACAGGTGAATAAGAAGAAGGTCCCCGTTTTGAAAGTTTGCGTAACATTCTTACGCCATTGTTTTCTCTCCGCATCTCCCTATCTTTCACTCACCCAGGGCCTCTCGAAGCTTGCCTTCCCATGGCATGGTCTTCAAAGGAACCCATATGAAGGGTGAACATTCATGGCCTCATGTGGCATACACCCGTCTCATGCCAAAGAATCATCGCCCGTGAGTCGTGGTCGCTCTCGTAGGCTGGCCCTCGAGCGCTCCACACTCACATTTGGGTTCGGACCATCGTGAGGCCACTCCGATGTTTTGAGGGTCACCCCGGAGCAATCCGTTTGGTGGCCTTCGCTTCTCTCTGGCAAGCCCAGGTCCGGGGGAGGTGTTGCCCGATTCCCGCCAGGGGCCAAGAACATCGAGAACAGTCAATAAATGAATCATAAAACCCACCCACGGGTGAAATAAAAGAGACCACAGCGAACAAGGCTTCGAAACACCTGCCGCACAGCTATCCCGGCGTGGCTTAAAACGGCACGGCCACTGTTCTTTCACGCCGTTTCAACTTTCCTCTCAGAACCCCATCGCCCTCTTTGCATCACGTTAATCCGGCGCCCTCTAAATCGGCGCGCCAATGATAAGTGTGTATTTTTATGTTTTAATTCATGCTTTATACACATTTTTATGAGCTTAAATAATAATGAACATGCACGTATCACACTTACTGTTTAATTAGAGTCAATTATGTAATTTTCTGTAATTAACTAATTTTAATAATGATTTTTACTTATTTATGCAGGCACTTGGTACGAGGGAAGCTACAAGAAACAAAAATAAAAAAAATATATAAAGGGAAAATTAAAAAATAATAATAAAGGCCAAAAGCCCATGACTTGTTCAAAAAGAAAAGAAAAGAAAATATAGAAAAAAAAGTATTTTATTTGATATTTTTACGGATTTTTAAGCTATTTATACATAATATATATATATATATATAATATATATATAATATATAACATAATAGTGAAGGTGTGTGTGTGTTTTGTGTGTCGACAGCAGAAGGACTCGCGCCCGCCCACGCGTCGGCACGTGCCACGAGGGAGGCGGCCGCAGGGTCAACGCGGGCGGCCAGTCAGCGGCAGAAGGAAGGCAGGCGCCGCGGGCGCACCGCGCCCACGCGGCCACGCGGCGGACAGCGGAGCGGACGGCTCACGGCGGGCCCACGCGGGCGCGCCTCACGCGGAGAGAGAGGACGGTCGGCGCACCGGCACACGGGCGGTCCACGCGGCTAGGAGAGAGAGAAAAGAGAGAGAAAGGAAGAGAAAAAGGAAGAGAAAAAGGCCAAAAAAATTAGAAAAAAATCAAAAAAATTAGAAAAGTGTGCAAAACATGCTAGCACACAACTCCAAGTCAAAAATTGCAACAATAATTTGTGTTTGTCAACAAAAGAAGCAAGAAGTGTTCACATTCTACAAAGGGGTTGTTGTGTTACCCTACATAAAGAGCTTCAAATGTAATGAAATGTGGAAGTGAGGAGTAGCTAGCAAGGGGATTATGAAGAATTTGTAAGGGGTGCTTTGTGTTCTTAAGTTTCATTCTTGTTGGCTTTTTATTTTAGGGTTAGAAGGTATTGGTTTGAAGACTTTTGATGGAAGCTTTGTAAGTTCAATTTGTTTTAATGAAAAGTTTTGGTTAAGCATTCAGCCTCTTCTTAGTCTCATAACTTATTGTGTGATCTCCACTTCAATTTCTTGTCTTCTACAAAGTTGTACATCTGTAAGTGTTCTTCAACTTCTCTTTTCATTATTTCCTTTAATTCCTTCCTGTTTAAAAGTTATTCTCTCTGTTTTTAAGTGATGTCCTGTGTATGTACTGTTCATCCGAAGTGATAGTCTCCACCAATTTGTTATTTTGAAGCCTTTACAATCATAGTTTTATTCCGAGTTCTTCATAAAAGTTGTTATTCTCTTGTAGATCTAAGTTTTGTTCTTCTTCCACGTCTTCAATTTCTTCTTAGTTTGAGCTCTAGAATTAATTCTTTAATGTTCTATTTTTCTGTCAGTTACTGTTCACCAGCAGCGATAGATCTTGATTTTTCAAGTTTTTCATTATCTTCCTTTCGTTTTCTATTTCTATGTTCTTCATAAAACGTCTTCATCTTTCAATTCTCTACAACTTTCATGTATTCTACTTTTTCTAATTCTATCCAACTTTTAAGTTATTCTATTTCTTCAAAACCCTATTTTTAATAGAATTCTGTTTTATTTTCAACTTAGTTTTTCAAACTTGTTCCTTTCTTCATAAGTGTTTCACTCACACCCAAAGCGGTGATCATCTTCCGAACATCTCACGTCGTCGACTTCTAAGGTGGAGCGATCTTCATCCAATGCTCGGCGAGGAAACGACGGCATTCTTCAATTCATTGGCAAAATATTTCTTTCACTTATCTCTTGTTATTTAAAGTTGCAATTTCATTTCTGTTAATTTTAATCGCACTCAAATCAAACAAAAGCAATTGGTTTTCAAAACATAAGGGTATTTTCCAACTTAAATTCAAATTTCCTCCCCATGGAATCGACCGATATTTACCACTTTACTCGTATTTTCCAAATCATCTAAGTGAGTGACTGCGGTTGTATAAATTTTGAAATTTGTGTGGCACGACATTTTTAAACGACGACTGTCGAGCGCATCAAATTTTTGGCGCCGTTGTCAGGGAGGTGATTTTTGAATGTTGGGATATTCTTGTGTTTGATTTGTATATTTGTATATTGATTTTACTATTTTTATTTTGCAGGAAAAAGAAAACAACTCAAAAAAAATCAAGGAAGGAGGAAACTCATACTTGAAGCTAAAGGGCAGAAACGTAGGAACAGGTTCTGTTTTTCCAATTTCTGAAAAAAAAAATTAAAAAAAAAAATTTGAAAAAAATTCTTGAAAACTCTATAAAAAATCAAAAACATCAACACAAAAGAAATTTTTGTTCTAGCTAGATAAGTTCATTAATTAAAAAAAATACTTGCACCAAAATAAAAAAAAATTTCATTCCAAGATTAGAAACCACATCCATCATGTTCTAGGTCATGCATCATCTAGCATAGAATTTTATTTGTTTAATTCCTGTCATTGCATATTGAAGATTGCGAGGGGCAAGGTACGTTCTACTTATCCTCTTCTAGCATGCATATTGCATAAGAACTCCTTGTTTGAAATTGTGGTGTACATTTCATTTTAAAATATTCTAAGGGCACTACCTTTAAATAACATAAGGTGGGGAATTCATCACCCTTCCTTAGCCCACAAACCACATTTCCTTTGCATCTTTGCATAACCTACGCCATAAATAAAAGTCGGTAGACGTTGGCCCTAGGATCACACTGTGGTTCTTGTGTTATTTGGGTTTACCCTCATATGAAAACCGGTGCCTAAGGCAAGACGGTCGGACGGCAAACGCCTTAAGCGGGCTAGTGGTTTGGCATAATTAGGTCCCTACGCAAGTAGGGGGATCCTCCCACGTCCCCACCCCTTACCTGGCTGGTGGACATATTGAGGGTGAACTTAAGTTTCACTTTAATCATTTTGTGAAATCCAATTTGTAGGTTTAGGGCACATCTAGGTCATTAGGAAAATTTGCTTGATAACTTGTTTGTGTTTGCCTAAATACAAAACAACAAGAAAAAAATCATAAAAAGAAAAACAAAAGCATTCTCTTCTCTCTTAGTCTTGGTAATATTGAAAAAGCAAATAAAAAAATCATCGTAAAAAACTTTCTCTCTCATTTTGTCCTAGTTTATACAAGGAAGGCGATCTCTACAACCATCATTGTTAGGACCTATAGGAGAGATTGAGAGGTTAGTGCATTCTAGAACTCACCATCAACCTAACCTCATGGCAGACCAAAATCAAAATCAGCTAATTCAACAAGCTACTCCCAAGCAAATGAAGGAATATTTTCTTCCAAATCAATACCAACCTTCATTTTATACCCAAGCACCTCAAAATCAAGCAGCCCAATACGAAATCAAGTCCAGCACCATTCAAATGTTGCCATCTTTCTATGGCAATACCAATGAGGATCCCTATAGACATCTGGATGAGTTTCTCCAGATTTGTTCAACTGTGAAAATCTCCAACTTTTCTGACGATGCCCTCAAGTTAACACTTTTCCCATTTTCTCTCAAAGACAAAGCCAAATATTGGTTAGGAGCCTTGGGTAAACCTATAGACAAATGGGCAGAAATGTAAAAGGAATTCTTAAAGAAATTCTACCCCATAGGGCGAACCAATACTATGAGGAGAGCGATAACTGGATTTTCACAAAACCCTAGAGAACAAATCATGAGGCATGGGATAGGTTGAAAGATTTGTTACGGAAATGCCCTCATCATGGTTTGTCAAGATGGCAAATAGTTCAAGCATTCTATGAGGAATTGATGGATAGTTACTGGCAAATGGTGGATGCTTCTTGTGGGGGAGCTTTTATGAGTAAAAGCGAGGATGAGGCTTATGACTTGTTTGAAATGCTTAGTGAAAATTTGATTAGTCATACCTCGCTCTCATCTTATGAGAGAACGATTGGGCCGGCTAAGAAGGGCGGGCTTTATGAAGTAAAGAGCCACGTTGAGAGTGAGAATAGGATGGATATCAATGCCTTGACTCAGAAATTGAGCAAAATGGAATTGTTGGCATAGAAGATAGAAAATGTTGATCTCGTAGCTCACAAGCTAGATCAATTTCTATCTCGGTAGGAACCTTCTTCTTCAGGTCCTCGACCTCAACCATTCTCAGCTCCCAGTTATGACGAGATTTGTGCTCTTTGCTCTGGCCCCGATCATGTGGTGACTGATTGCCCCACTGCGGCCCAGCTTCCCTCATTCATCCAAGAACAAATCTTTACTGCTCAGGATGTCTCTAAGCCACCTTATGATCCTTACTCTAACACCTATAATCCAGGCTGGAGAAATCACCCAAATTTCTCTTGGAAAAATCAACAAGGTTCATCTACCCAACCTCATCCCTCTTTCCAAAAACAACCATTCCAAGCCCAAGCTCATCAACATTACCCATCTCCTTTTCACCAAACTCAATCTCACCAAAATTTCTCTCAATCTAATACACATTTTTCACAACAATCTCAACACCCATCACACTATTCTCAGGCCCCGTATCAGCAAACTCAACTTTCTCAGGGCCAATACCCTCAATATCCTTCTCACCGATTCAATCAAGTTCCCTTCCAACCTCCTCCGCAACCTCCACAGCCCAATTTTGATGAAAAATTTGACCGACTCCAACAACTCATTCTTTCTCAACAACAATCTATTGCTAAGTTGGAAGGTCAGATAGGGCAAATAGCAACAGGAAATGTTAGGAGAGAGGTAGGTCAGCTTCCTAGCCAGCCAGTGGCTAATCCTAGGAACCAACCTCGGGCTTCCCCCAAAGAACTCCTATTCTCCCTCAACCAAACCTACCTCAGCCTCCTCCTCCTATGGGCCCTCAATTTGAGAATGCCAAAGCTATATGTACCCTCGGAGTGGGAAAATTTTAGATGACCCTTATCAGGCAAGAGGAGTTGACAATAGATCGGGCCAAGAGGCCCAAGAGGAAAATGATGAGGAAGAGGAGCTTGTTAATGAAATAAAGGAGCCGGTGGGTGGAGAAAATAGGCTGGATAAAGGTAGGGTGAAACTTGATGAAGGACCCCAAGACTATGTGCCTAAGGTCCCCTTTCCCGATGCTCTAAAGCCGAAAGCTCATAAGAAATCGCCGGTACAACAAGAAGAATTAGTGGAATTGTTCAAACAAGTGAATATCAATATTCCACTTTTAGATGTAATCAAGAATGTGCCGGCATATGCAAAGTTTTTGAAAGAGCTTTGCACTCTGAGGAGGGAGCCACGGGCAGCAACTCAAAAGGTCCGCTTGTCTGAGGATGTGAGTGCTATCGTCATGAATCATTTGCCAAGAAAGTTGAAGGACCCCGGAGCCCCATTAATCTCATGTGATATAGGTGGAGTCACTTTTGATCGAGCTTTGCTAGATTTAGGTGCTAGCGTAAATCTTTTACCCACCTTTATCTATGAGCAATTTGATCTGGGTGAGTTAAAACCCACTTCTATCGTCCTTCAATTGGCCGATAGATCCGTGAAAACACCAAGAGGTCTATTGGAGGATGTAATTGTGAAAGTGCATGATTGTTATTTCCTGGTGGATTTCATCATTTTGGATATAGCCTCGTCCCAAGATCTAAAGCACACACATATTATCTTGGGACGTCCATTTTTAGCTACGGCTAAGGCCAATATAAATTGTGCCACGGGAATGATGGATATATCATTTGGAGGAGAGAAGATTGCATTGAATGTTTTTAAGGCTTCTCAGTACCCAGACCTTGAGGAAGAATGCAATATTGTCGATATCTTTGAAGTGAGTGATGAAAGTCCGGATGCAATCAAGGACACCCTAGAAGAGGGTGGCATGCTTCAGGATTCTCCTCTATCTATCACTCCATAGTCTAGGGTAGAGTCACTCCCTCCATTACAATCCGAACCTGCACTTCCATCTCTGGATCATCCACCTACTCTTGAATTGAAACCTCTGCCATATTCTCTTAAGTACGCATATCTGGGTCCTAATCAAACTCTACCTGTCATCATAGCCGCCAACCTCACTTCTGCTCAGGAATCTAAACTTTTAGATGTCCTTAAGGAACATAGAGGGGCAATAGGATGGTCGGTGACAGATCTCAAGGGCATCAGTCCGGATGTCTGTATGCACCATATATACTTAGAGGATAATGCCAAGCCAAGTAGGGAGATGCAGCGCCGGCTGAATCCGAACATGAAATAGGTAGTCAAACAAGAGGTGGTGAAGTGGTTGGATTCCGGGATTATATATCCCATCTCTGATAGTAAGTGGGTCAGCCCCACACAAGTTGTTCCAAAAAAATTGGGGCTGACCGTGACTAAGAATGAGAAAGGTGAGGAGGTGGCAATGAGACGACAAACGGGATGGAGAATCTGTATTGATTACAGAAAACTGAACTCCATGACAAAGAAGGATCATTTCCCTCTCCCATTTTTGGATCAAATTTTGGATAAATTGGCTGGGCAAAAATATTTTTACTTTTTGGATGGATACTCCGGGTATAATCAAGTTGCCGTTTACCCGGAAGATCAAGAGAAACTTACATTCACGTGTCCTTATGGCACGTTTGCTTTCAGGAGAATGCCATTTGGACTTTGCAATGCCCCTGCCACCTTTCAGCGATGCATGATGGCAATCTTTTCTGAAATGGTGGGAGAATTTTCAGAAATTTTCATGGATGATTTCTCCGTTTTCGGAGACTCATTTGATAGTTGTTTGAAGAATTTACAAAAAGTGTTGGCATGATGTATTGAATCTAATCTGGTGCTTAGCTGGGAGAAAAGTCATTTTATGGTCAAGAAGGCATTGTGCTAGGTCATGTTTGATGTGACACAAAGACGCGAATGCAGCAAGTGGCTATGGTCCCTTGGACTTAATTCGCAAACGCATTCACAAAAGTCGAGAAAGCTTGGAAGACGCCGTCTCACCGTGCGCACCCGTTACCCGTGGTGACTCGATGATGCCGAGTCGAGGTGGGGGAGAAAGACCCTTGCTGGTAGAGGGCCAGCACAACTAAGGTTTTCCCTCCCGAAGGTAGGATTCCCACGATCAAGGGCGACCGGGTGCCTTGGGGGCACAAGGTCACTCACTCACTATTGTCCACGATGACCACTCAAGATGGTGGATCCGGGAACGGGCACTCTCTTACTAGCCAGCGGACTAGCTTGATGGATATTAAACAAACAGATACTAGGGGAGCAGGGGCAGAGGCTCACCTGGTTGGTTTGAAGAAACCAACCTCGTTCGGAGACGATGGGCGAGCGGGGAAGTGTGGGATCCACGCACACTGCGCCGATGAAGCTTGAATCCTGTTTAATACAAGCACTACACCTCACACAGGAGAGTGGACTCAGGTTGGGGATGTTGATTTACATGCAAACACTACCTCTACGCAGGGAGGGGCGGTAAGCCGGCCAGGCGGGGAGGGTAGATTCGCCGAAATTGCGAAAGGAGAAGCCGATGTCGAATCTGCCTGCACTCTGTGATGAATGACTGACAGTCACTGTTGAGGTCGTAACTTCTAGTTCGGAATTCTGCTGATGATGAGACCAGAGGGAAAATCTTCGTAACTGGAGCTAGGATGTCTCAGAATTTTTTAGAATTCTTCTGACGTCGATGCTGATCCGGATGGGGAGTCGAACAGAGTGACAGAATCTGGGGAAGGCGGCTTCAGGTTCCTCGTAGCAGGTTGCAGAGGCTGCCCCGACAGATCCCGGACTCCGATTCATGAACCGCCAGAGTTTATGGAACTGTGGACGAGCCCTCTTCCCAGTAAAACTGACGGGGAAGCCTTCTGATGTCGGAGAGGACTGGGGGACGCAGAATAGTGAAGGATGGTCGTTGCAGACTGTGGGAGGCAGACCCGCGCAGCCGAGGGGGAAAAATGGTAACTTCGGGCCACGGACGCTGAACGAAGTTCGATTCATGATTCTGAAAGTGGACTGGACGAGGAAGATCTTTGGAGAAGAGCTTATGGCCTGATTCTTCTGTGGTTCTTCGTGGTACAGCTTCTCTTCTGGTTCAGGAACTCGGTGTGAGAAATGCTGCACAGTTGGGGGAGATCGGGCCTCCCGAGCAGCCCGGACCTCGGATGGGGACGAGACCAACACGGTGGCGAAGCAGACTGGCAGAGCTTTCCGTTGATGTGGGCCACACCCCCAGAAGATCCGGGATGAGGTCGTGGGAGATGCTGCAACAGGGTGCTGATCTGCAAGTCTTCAGCTGTATGCAAACGAGAAGAGAGAAAAGGGTGGGGGGTGGTTTTCTTTGGTGGAGGGGTGAGGGAGATGGATGCTTTGGTGGAGGGGAGTGGTTTGGGAGGTGGGAGGGGTGGTGAGGTGGAGGCCAGGGGCGGAGCTAGCAGGGGGAGGGGCTGGGTGCGCAAATGGCCAAGGGGGAGGTGGTGGGGTGATGGGGGCGCAAGTAGCTTGGGGAAATGGGGAGGGTTCTCTTTGATTTGGGTGGAGGGTTAATGGAGGTGTTTAATGGAGGCCTAGAGAAGGGGAGGGGTTGCCTTGGGGAGGGGAAGAGTTGCTTGGGAAGTGGGGATTCCTCTTGGGAAGATGGAAGGTTGTATGGGGAAGGGGAAGGGTTGCATGGGGAGTGGTGGGAGTAAATGGGGTTTATGGGTCTTGGGAAGGTGAAGGGGTGGAAGGCTGATGTGGCAGATGAGGTGGCAAGAGAGGGAGGTGAAGGGGCAGGTGCGCCCAAGGGAGAGAGAGAGGGGAGGAGAGAGAGAGGGGGCCGCCCCCTTTAGAGAGAGAGAGAGCTAGAGAGGGAGAGGGCTAGAGAGAGAGAGAAGCACAAATCTTGTGGTAAACTTTTTTTTTATCAAATCTTCATTAGCTTCAACTGGTGGGATTGGGGTCCTATTTATAGGAATCCCAGAATTCAACATAAGTCCCTGACTTTTGGACTAATGACAACTAACCAAGGGGGAAAAGGGGCGCCCCTGGGCCAAGCCCATATAACTGGGCCCATTAACCAATCTAACTGACATAATGATAATAAACTTAGGTAGATGACTCATTAACCTAGGGACTTGACTCAAATAAAAGAAAAATTACAATGATATGACTCCAGAAAAATATGAAAATTACATAACTCGACTCAAGAAATCAAGACGAACACAATGGCGATCATCGGGACCCATGGAGAAATGGGAAGTGGTAAGCGATGTCCCCATCATACTCCCGGGGTGCAAAGAACTCGACTCTGTCTAGTTAGGGTCCACCCTGCTGAGGTACTGCTCCGATAGGTCAGGATCCAACTGTTGGAGATCCTCCGAATCACCCAGGCGTCAACCGAAGGTGGTCGTCTCTTCCACCTAACCAGATATCGCTCATACGCCTTGCTCCGTGTGGTAGTGATCTGTTCATCTAATATCCGCTCCACTTGATCACGCTGGTTTTCTCTGGCCAGATGGGGCTCTCGTTGGTGTGGGGGCTCTCTCAAGGGGTGGGATAGGCTGAATCTCCTCACTAGATGTCATCGTGGGACCCTTGTAGGGCACCAGGTCAGCCACATTGAAAGTGGGGCTTACTCCGTACCCTTCGGGGAGGTCGAACACATAAGCATTTGTGTCAAGGTGCCTCAATACCTGAAAGGAGCCTGCTCCACGAGACCTCAGTTTTGAGACAATCTCAGTCCTCACCATCACAAAATCACCGACATGGATTTCTTGGTGGCGACAGTGGGAATCGGCTAATTCCTTAAGAACCTTGCTACTCTTGTTGTTGTGTTTACGAATGTTACCATGCAATGTCATGAATGATGATCCTATAGGGATGAAGGGAGGGCTTGGACAACCAAATTCAGCCCTATCAAGTGTTAGTTTGATTTTGACAGACTTAGGAGGACCAGGGCATCCATGAATTGACCTATCGTGCTTAGAAACCATGTGGACCTTGGTGCACTTAGGTGGACCGGGGAAGCCATAAGTGGCCCTATCATGCATGAGATGGATGAAGAGTGGGGGAAGACCAACTTGTCCAAATATAAACCTATCGTGCACTGGACCTAGTGTGTGAGTGACACAAATGATGTGACTAGCCTGACCACATGATGCGAACGGTTGTGATACATGGATTCCTATCAAGGTGGTCCCATCTTTAGGTGGGGGTTGATTCGGGGGTTTCAACTCATGGGGGTCGAAGGGGTCCAAGAAGGTGGACATTTTGGGATAGGACACTTCCTCATTTCCTAGGTGGATGTCACCCTCGGTCATGGCTCTCATAGTGTGAACTAAGTAGTGGAATGGGTGGGTTGGGTTCAACATGGTGGGTAAGGGTAGGAGGGAGTGGGTGGTGGGTAAGGCGGCTAGGTCCCATGGGTTCAATGTCTCCCATAGGGAGGGATCAAAGGGGTCATGGAAGGTGTTACCAAGGAAGGGGTATTCTATCTCCTCAAGGTCTTCAAATGTTGGTGAGTCCTCCTCCTCAAATGAAGTAATTGAACCGAAGTCCTTGGCGGGTTGGTTGGCCATGAATGGAGGGCTTGGTATCCTACCCGAAATAAGCAACTCTAATTTGCGAATAGCATCAGGCTCGTCGGGTGTAGGGAGGAGTAACAGAAGGTCACTAGTGTAGCAACCCACAGTGTAAATGGAGGAGATGGATCCGACACATAGGTGTAGGAGGTCAAGGCTCCTAGGTCGGTCGGCTATTGTAGTCATTATGCCAGTTAGTTCCATTTGCCAAACTATACCCTTAAGAAGATCCCCTAATGTTTCCACTTGATAGGATGATTGGATTGTGGTGTGATAGGTGGATAAGGGTACAATGGCAAGGCTTTGCTCCATGGGTGGGTAAACATAGGACACGATGGGGTGAAGTGGTCTCTCCTTTAGCCATCTAGCTAGGGGCCCCTCTATGATTACTGTGCTACTTGTGAAGGCTTGTGGCTCTTGGGGGTCCAAGCTATGGGAAGGGGACATTTGTGATTCTTCCTCACCATAGATAAGAACTTGGGTTTCCTCAAGGATGGGGATGGGTTCCGAACTAGCATCTACTCCCATGTGGATGGTTGTGGTCTCCTCTCTCAAGGGAATGGGAAGGTCTATTGGGGGAGGGGTGATGATGGTTGGTGCATGGTGTACCCGGGGTGGTGAGTGAGGCCGGACTTGGGTTAGGGTTGGGAGTGGAAGTAGCGGGGGACTAGGTTTGGGTAGGATAGGAGTTGGAAGTGGAGGGTGGGTTGGGTGAGTAACTTTGGATTGGGGAATGGTGGCTGTCACGGGCCTAGGTGGAGGGGTGGACATGGGGTCCACGTGGGTTTGAGTGGTAAGGGTGGAGTGAGCCATGATGCTTCTTCCACCTGGGATGGGAACTTCTCGGCCTAACCCATGACACTGTGATTCATATTCTTCTTACCAATCTAGTGGAGACTCATAGTCTTCGATTACCTCTTTAAGTTCCTTTTGGAAAGGGGTGGAAGGAGGATTTTTGGAAGTTTGTGGGGTGTGGGTTTGATGGAGAATTTTGGGTTGGGTGGTGGGGAAAGGAGGAGTGGGAGTGCTCCTCGGGTTATGGTTCTCAGGGTAGGAGTGAGAAGGTTGGGGTGTGAAGATCTTCTTGATCTCAATCCTTATCTCTTCCAATAAATCTAGGGGTCCTTTGGGTGGTGGGGTTTGGGTCCTAATAGAGGTTTTGGGTTGACTGGGAGGGAAAGGGGGAGTGGGAGTGCTCAACGGGTTATGGTCCTCACGGTAGGAGTGGGAGGGTCGGGGGGCGTAGATCTTCCTAAGCTCACTTTTCATCTCTTCCCATGATCCTATGGGTTCTTGCCTCCGAATATTTCTTAAGCTCACTATGTGTTCCCACTCCTTCTTGGCTTGTCCCCGAAGTCGCCCTGTGGCCCTGCGGACTCTAGCATGTCCATAGACCCTAGTCCTATCAAAGTGTTTGGTCATGAAAGTCTCCCACCTAACATAATCAATAGGATGTGACCCATCAAAGGTGATACTCTCATCTATAAAGATGTCCGAAAATGGGTGGTCGATCGGACCTTTGTGGAGGGCCGAGTGGGACCAAAGAGAGGTAGTCATGTTGATGAACCGAATGACTCTAAATGCTTATGCGCCCTAGGACAAGACTTAGTAGAGACAAGTCTAGAACTTGCTCTGATACCAAGTTGATGTGACACAAAGACGCGAATGCAGCAAGTGGCTATGGTCCCTTGGACTTAATTCGCAAACGCATTCACAAAAGTCGAGAAAGCTTGGAAGACGCCGTCTCACCGTGCGCACCGGTTACCCGTGGTGACTCGATGATGCCGAGTCGAGGTGGGGGAGAAGGACCCTTGCTGGTAGAGGGCCAGCACAACTAAGGTTTTCCCACCCGAAGGTAGGATTCCCACGATCAAGGGCGACCGGGTGCCTTGGGGGCACAAGGTCACTCACTCACTATTGTCCACGATGACCACTCAAGATGGTGGATCCGGGAACGGGCACTCTCTTACTAGCCAGCGGACTAGCTTGATGGATATTAAACAAACCGATACTAGGGGAGCAGGGGTAGAGGCTCACCTGGTTGGTTTGAAGAAACCAACCTCGTTCGGAGACGATGGGAGAGCGGGGAAGTGTGGGATCCCCGCACACTGCGCCGATGAAGCTTTAATCCTGTTTAATACAAGCACTACACCTCACACAGGAGGGTGGACTCGGGGTGGAGATGTTGATTTACATGTAAACACTACCTCCACGAAGGGAGGGGCGGTATGCCGGCCAGGTGGGGAGGGGAGATTCGCCGAAATTGCGAAAGGAGAAGCCGATGTCGAATCTACCTGCACTCTGTGACGAATGACTGACAGTCACTGTTGAGGTCGTAACTTCTAGTCCGGAATTCTGCTGATGATGAGACCAGAGGGAAATCTTCGTAACTGGAGCTAGGATGCCTCAGAATTTTGTAGGATTCTTCTGACGTCGATGCTGATCCGGATTGGGAGTCGAACAGAGAGACAGAATCTGCGGAAGGCGGCTTCAGGTTCCTGGTAGCAGGTTGCAGAGGTTGCCCCGATGGCTCCCGGACTCCGATTCACGAACCGCTAGAGTTTATGGAACTATGGACGAGCCCTCTTCTCAGAAAAACTGACGGGGAAGCCGTCTGATGTCGGAGAGGACTAGGGGACGCAGAATAGTGAAGGATGGTCGTTGCAGACTGTGGGAGGCAGACCCGCGAAGCCGAGGGGGAAAAATGGTAACTTCGGGCCACGGATGCTGAACGAAGTTCCGCTTCTTGATTCTGAAAGTGGACTTGACGAGAAAGAACTTTGGAGAAGAGTATGTGGCCTGATTCTTCTGTGGTTCTTCGTGGTATAGCTTCTCTTCTGGTTCAGGAACTTGGTGTGAGGAATTCTGCACAGTTGGGGGAGATCGGGCCTCCCGAGTAGCCCGAACCTCGGATGGGGACGAGACCAACGCGGTGGCGAAGCAGACTGGCAGAGCTTTCCGTTGATGTAGGCCACACCCCCAGAAGATCCGGGATGAGGTCATGGGCGATGCTGCAACAGGGTGCTGATTTGCAAGTCTTCAGCTGTATGCAAACGAGAAGAGAGAAAAGGGTGGGGGGGTGGTTTTCTTTGGTGGAGGGGAGTGGTTTGGGAGGTGGGAAGGGTGGTGAGGTGGAGGCCAGGGGCGGAGCTAGCAGGGGGAGGGGCTGGGTGCGCAAATGGCCAAGGGGGAGGTGGTGGGGTGATGGGGGCGCAAGTAGATTGGGGAAATGGGGAGGGTTCTCTTTGATTTGGGTGGAGGGTTAATGGAGGTGTTTAATGGAGGCCTAGGGAAGGGGAGGGGTTGCCTTGGGGAGGGGAAGAGTTGCTTGGGAAGTGGGGATTCCTCTTGGGAAGATGGAAGGTTGTATGGGGAAGGGTTGCTTGGGGAGTGGTGGGAGTAAATGGGGTTTATGGGTCTTGGGAAGGTGAAGGGGTGGAAGGCTGATGTGGCAGATGAGGTGGCAAGAGAGGGAGGTGAAGGGCCAGGTGCGCTCAAGGGAGAGAGAGAGGGGAGGAGAGAGAGAGGGGCCGCCCCCTTTAGAGAGAGAGAGAGCTAGAGAGGGAGAGGGCTAGAGAGAGAGAGAGAAGCACAAATCTTGTGGCAAACTTTTTTTTATCAAATCTTCATTCGCTTCAACTGGTGGGATTGGGGTCCTATTTATAGGAATCCCACAATTCAACATAAGTCCCTGACTTTTGGACTAATGACAACTAACCAAGGGGGAAAAGGGGCGCCCCTGGGCCAAGCCCATATAACTGGGCCCATTAACCAATCTAACTGACATAATGATAATAAACTTAGGTAGATGACTCATTAACCTAGGGACTTGACTCAAATAAAAGAAAAATTACAATGGTATGACTCCAGAAAAATATGAAAATTACATAACTCGACTCAAGAAATCAAGACGAACACAATGGCGATCATCGGGACCCATGGAGAAATGGGAAGTGGTAAGCGATGTCCCCATCAATGTTATTTCAGAGAGGGGGATAGAAGTCGACAAGGCTAAAGTTGATCTCATTTCCAATCTTCCTCCCCCTTCGTCTGTCAGGCAAATTCGATCTTTTCTTGGCCATGCGGGTTTTTACATAAGGTTCATTCAGAACTTCTCTTCCATTACTCGCCCACTCACTAAGCTGCTAGCCAAGGATACTCTGTTCCACTTAGATGAGTCGTGTCTTGAGGCTTTCCATTCTCTGAAGGTAGCTCTGACCCAATCTCCGATTCTTCAATCACCGGATTGGTCACTATCATTCGAAATCATGTGTGATGCCTCAGACTACGCCATAGGAGCTGTCTTGGGGCAGTGAATTGATAAGAAACCTGTGGTGATCTATTATGCGAGTCACACTCTCACAGATGCTCAAATGAATTATACCACCACAGAAAAGGAACTTTTGGCCGTTGTTTTTGCCCTCGAAAAATTCTGATCTTACCTTTTGGGGGGTAAACTTAAACTCAAACTTTAGATTTGCATTTGATTATAAGTTATTATGTGTTGATGAAAATTGTGTTTCTACAGACTGAGGAGCTCCGAGCCTCACTTGCCTGCATCGAGGCAGGACAGCACGCGATGACTACCCGGGTGAGTTAACAAAGATTTTATTTCAATCGCTTATTTCATGAATTATTGAATTAAATGTGTAACTAATGATTCTTTTAACTAGTTGCAGACTTCCGAGTTACAGGCGGCACTTACCCAGGCTGCACTAGCTGGGACGGAGCTGACCATCCTTGAGCAGCGAGTCACGGAGCACGAGAGGGCCTTGAGGCGGTGAGAGGAGCTACC